>OX336394.1:102566138-104966138 GCA_946902985.2 Meconema thalassinum | reverse complement strand
TTCGTCGTTTAGGAAACGCAGATTTCCTTATGTTATAATTGTGACAGCGGCTGGTGAGAATCCTGTATTCTCATTACGATGTGCGTCAAAAGCCACTAGTATTCACCATAGAATGGCAAGGCTATCACCGGAATTCATCCCCAGCCATGAATGTTAATAAGGAGCCAGTTGAGCCCAATGTACACTAATTATAGGTGTTAATTAATTAAATGACTCAATTACTTAGGAACATCACTTAGCGTATCTTTGCTGTACTGCAGTTGTAAACAAACTTGACCTTGCCTGCAGATGAGGGAAAGTGGGTTGGCCCACTGCGCCGAGCAGCCATCTTGTAGCTTGCCGGAACTAATTTTATTGCCTGCGGAGGGAAGAGGGGACATGAGTCCGCCAGTCTTTTAAATTATGGTCACAGTAGGACACTGAAGAATCTCGGTATTTCAATATGCCATTAAGATATGAGTGTAATGATGATGCCAATTGAATTAAATGATGTGTTGCAACTCACATACATTGTTGAATCAAAGAAATCGGATAATATTGGGCTCAGTTATTCTCGGAAGAGGAACACTGAACCAAGTCAAGTGTTAGGCATCCTGTTAGAATGCATTTTTGCCAGTTCACGCTAATTTATGCAAACGGGTATGTGATTTCTAAGAACATGACACATTTGTAACGATAATAAGCCCGACAAGACCCAGAGAATCGTTGTATGGTGAAACTATAAACAATTCTATCCATGTTTATTTTGGAAGGGAAAAGTACCACTTTTATGCGTTTTATAGTGATGGAAAGAAGGAAGATGATTCACACGACACAACAAATAATTGTTAATTAAAGCAGAAAATAATGAATTTATGCTAATCAAAGTAAATGCCATAAGAAACGGAGTAATGTTTTATTAATGTCATTTAGGTGTGATATGTGATTTTTATGTTGTGATACTCCAATTAAGTAAACTTGTGTCACATGATGAACACTATGGAAACCCATGAAGTCTGAAAGTATCAATGATAGGATGCTAGAATTAGATTTGAGTGCAGTGTAGCACTATTTTAAGAAGAAAACTCACAAAATAACCCTATTTTTATTTGTGGGAAGTAAATATAATTTGTCCTTTATTTGTATTTGTTGTACAGCCATGATTTATACCAGTAAATATTTTATTTTAGGAATATGTTGTGTATTTCATGTAGAGTAGTTACCTGGTAGACTCAAATCCTGAGCATGTGGTCGTATGGTGGGCAGGAACGCCCCATACCTCGAAAGACCGTGAGTTAGCTGGGATACGAACACATGTTCCACATGATGACAGTTGGGTACAGTACCTTAAGAGATGGAACTAAGAATATATTCAGTCACCAGGGCTGCCAATTGTAGTTCTTTATTAGGCTACATTATGCCAGGTAGGCTATACAGTATTTCGAACTAATTAGAAATTTCGATATTACCAACTTAATTTCGTCATTATTCTAGATAGATCCATACAGATTAATCATTGGCATGAATCTTAAATTTTATGAAAAGTAGGCTCTTTAGTTCATCACGGAACTTCTTATTTTTGGATATGCCAACACCGGACCGCAACCTCTTTAGTGCCTTCCAGGTCGACCAATATTCCTCATGACCTTGAGGCAAGCTTTCAGATGGTACCATCCATCCTATAGTGCAGTTCGATCTCGAACGCCATGAATTTAATATGAATTTTGATGGTGGTTCAGTAATGCTTGCCTTACTTCAAGTCCTGGTTCACCTACAATACCTCATCCATGTCTCTAATACAGTTACACACACTACTACAGTTATCACTAGGGACCGAACGCCATGAATTTAATATGAATTTTGATGGTGGTTCAGTAATGCTTGCCTTACTTCAAGTCCTGGTTCACCTACAATACCTCATCCATGTCTCTAATACAGTTACACACACTACTACAGTTTTCACTAGGGACCGGGTTGTTAGGTTTTTAAAATTGTCATTTTAGGTTTTCAAAAATATAAAATAGTTTTTTCTTAGGTTTTCAAATAGGTTTTTATATTTAAAATGTAGCAAAAGTTGACAAAAACTCCGTTAATCTTAACATTAATGCCTAATTGTTAGTAGAAAATACTTTACATAATGATACGTCATCAAATTATCACAGAGAACTTCACACTTTCAGGCAATATATGCTCTCCTTAAATATGTTGATTAATTATTCAAATTCAATACAACCAAGGTTATCAGAGGTGATTTTCACACTCTAGCACGTTTAATTAACTTTGTTTATTTAGAATAAAGGGAACTTGGAGACAATAAGAGATTTGTTCCCACTTTCCTGACAGTATATAACCAAATTATAAGACATAAGCGGAAAAGTGTTGAATATATTTAATTTTAATGTTTTTTAAAGTTTTTTTAGCGTATCGCTTTAAGTGCCGGGAGTGTCCGAGGACATGTTCGGCTCGCCAGTGTTGTAGCTGCTTCTAGGCGGGCACCCAATGGGTGAGCTACAAGTACCGTCGCGTGTGGAGTGTTGTCTGGGGAGGAAAGTTTGAATGTAAGGACAAGGAGTTGGAAGGTAGCGGCTGTGGCCTATAGTTAGGGACCAACCCCGGCATTTGCCTGGTAGGAAGATGGGAAACCACAGAAGACCATCTTTAAGGTTGCCGGCGGGGGGATCGAACCTCCTCGCCTCCCGGATGTTAGCGACTGCCAGCAGCCATGCCGTAATGACCACGGCTAACATGCCCTGTATTTTAACGTTTATAACCATAAGTCAATATATGTTGTACATTAGAACGGTACCGGCTTCAGTCTCATTGTGACCTCTTCCTCAGCGTAATTTAGGACATGTAAATGTGCAAGAACATACACTTAATATACATTTTGCCATAACAGAGGATTCTAAAGATATTCTTCTTCCAAAGTTGTCATTCCATTATTTCTCTACCTCGCAAATGCATACCAAACTATTTCAACCAATCTAGTTTCACATCCACATCTCTTCTATTCCAAGCTGATTTTATCAAGACTTTTTCATGTTTTTTTTTACACATTTTTAACCCTCTCAGTGCCACGCGCCGATCAGATCGGCTCTCGCTACTCGCGCCAAAAGTGCCAAAGCTGATTGAATCGGCACGCTGTTTATATCATATTTGTAGATTTCTGTGGGCGTATGTCCGTGATTATTTCATACTGTTGGAAAGCTGAGGTTTCAAGCTTACCTGTGCGGTGTTTACTTTTTCCCTTCGAAGTCCGTTACGCGATAGATTTGAGTTTGTATTCACGCCCTCCCTTTGCGCTCCTCCAATCACGCTCGTTCCCGCCAAAATTGTGGTGCAGTTGTTTTCTTCTTGTTGAAGTTTCCTGCCTACAGATGTATCTAAGAACTTTCTACAGCTGGAAACGTAGTGTTTCTTTTAATATGACTCTTAGGTGTCCTTAACTTAGGCGAAAAACTGCTTTTTATAAAATAAAAAAAATTATACAATTATCAGAATAACCTCAATTAAAAAGGTTTAGATGCCGTATTTACTTTTATGAACATACTGTATGAAAGAATGAAGTGTTGGTTATAATACAAAGCAAAAATAATGATTCTATTGTTGGAAATGTGGTATTTATGATTTATTGTCGAATAGTCTGCATGACCATTGAAAATGGCTTGGCATTCTTGGCAAGTATTTCAGGAAATGGCTTGGCACTAAGAGGGTTAAACATATCTGTTTTTTTTTTTAATTTTAATGTGTGAACTTTTGTTCAAGAATGGTTTTAGAATCCTCTGTTCTGGCAAAATTTATATTAAGTGACATTTACATGTCCTAAATTATGCTGAGGATGCTCACGAAGTGGCTGAAACAGGTGCGGTTCTAATGTAAAACGTATATTGACTTAAGAGCGTAGCGGTCAGCATGGTTAGCTGCCGCCCCGGAGGTCCTGGGTTCGATTCCCGGCTCTGCCATGAAATTTGAAAAGTGGTGTGAGGATTGGAACGGGGTCTACTCAGCCTCGGGTGTTCCAAATGAGTAGAGGGGGTTCGATTCCCACCTCAGCCATCCTCGAAGTGGTTTTCCGTGGTTTCCCACTTCGTCTTCGGGCAAATGCCGGGATGGTATCTTCTTCAAGGCCACGGCCACCTCCTTCCCTCTTCCTTGCCTATCCATCCTGACCTTCCATTACCTTCCCTCATGTGGCCCCTGTTCGCTTTGCAGGTGAGGCCGCCTGGTCGAGGTGCCAATCACACCTCACCAGTTGTATCCCCTCCGATTAGATGTTCCCAGCTCTAGGACACTGCCCGTAGAGGCGGTAGTGGTGAGTTCCCTCGCTGAGTCCGTGGGTTCCACCAACCTGGAGGGTAAACGACTAAGAAGAAGAAGTATGTGACTTTAGGTTAGATACATTTTATTATAATTACTTCGTCAATAAGGAATGGAGCTGTGGTGGTCATTTTTATGTCATTTTATATTTAATTTTTATGGCAGGTGAGATTTCTCTCAATCTACTAGAGCTAGGAATAAACACTATTTTCAGGTTTACTTTTAAAATTTATGGACTAAAAATTCAAATCTCTACTTAGTATAAAACAAAGTCCCCGATTCTTGGATATCACGGGTAATCTCGAGAACCACAGGATGGATTTTGATGGGGGTTTCACTATTCTGTAAAGGATCACTCGAGGAAGATTTCTGTTGAAAATAATTTTTATGAGTAAAGGGAGCCAAGCAGTAACGATTTCAGTGAAAAAGTCGAAAAAAAAACTGGCGTCCGTGTGCTTTTTAAGCTTGCGTTGGCCAAACCGTTAAAATATCAATATAGGGCCTACTATGAGTGTAAAAATATTCAGCATGAAAAGTTATACAAAAACGTCTACGAGAGCATATATCTATCTTCAATACATCGCCTACTATAAGTGTTTTTTCGTTTTCATTTCTTCCAACAATCTCCATTAAATTTCTGAACCGACAGTTTACGAACTAGCTAAGGGCGAGCCTATCACTCCAGTTACATCATAGCTAGCGGCTGAGCCTATTACCCCAGATTCAGCCAGCAGCAAACTATCAAGTCGTGTAGATTTAAGACTTCAGAGAAGAGTGGTTGTGTTTGGAGTTTCCCTGGAAGTGCAACTCGGCTTTTCTTCATTTCGCCTGTGAACGTTTCGTTCCGCAAAATACACAGTCAAGTTAAGATTGGACGGAAGGGGGATTTGTGTTTCATTCTCCTCGCCATTCATAAATTACGTCTGACAAGAATTCGTTCCACATGCATATCCATGATAATATAATTAATAGTTCATTCAGTGATTTTAACCCATCATGCTGATCCGAAGAACGGATATAGGTCGTAGATCGACATAAAAAAAAGCGCTTATCAAGTAATGCATTCCTAATTGCTCCCGGGGGTAGCCGAGGTGAGTTGCTAATATTCAATAAAAGAACAAAACTGCAATTAGGTATTTTTAAGTATTCGCATATTGTATGTATGTCTACCCCTTATTATTCTCGTTTTCCAACGGGGTCGGGGATGAGATGCGATGGAAGTATTTGTGGCGATGGTTTTTACGGCCGGATGCCCTTCCTGACGCCAACCTCATGAGAGGAGTTAATGAGAGATGAAATGAATGATGGTGAATGAAACTGGGCAAGGATGTGGAAGGAAGCGGCCGTGGCCTGTCAGAAGGTACCGTCCCAGCATTTGCCTGGTGTTGAAAATGGGAAACCACGGAAAACCATTTCAAGGACGGCCGACGGTGGGCTCGAACCCACGCGTCTACCGAGTCAGCAGAGAGCTTGGCCCCATGACCTAATGCTGCGCGTTAGCCAGCGTAGCCACTACTGTCGGTTTTAAGTATTCGCATATCATTTAGGTTTATAGGTACCGGTAGCCTACTAGAGAATTCTTGACTACTGCACTTCTGAGTGTATTCTTAAAAGTATTAAATAATATTTGTATTTAGAGTAAGGGAAAAATAGGCAAAAACCTAAGAATCTGGTCTCGGGTCATCACATAAATACAGGTTACAAAGCAAATTCAACTCCCATCCAACTACACAGTGCTAATGATCATGATGTCCCAAGCCCCTAAACTGAATTAACAACAACATACAATGTAATAATAATATTGTATGGCCTCAATGCCGGGTTCAAACTTTGTTATTTGACACCCAAAGGGTAGCTTACATGTCGAATTTCGTTGTTCCTTAAAGCACTCTTGAACACTATAGATCTTTCTAGTAGAGAAATGAGGAACTTTGTGTTGGCGGAAACTCCCGAGATTAATTTTGCCATTATGAACACGGCCTACTGAATTCAAATGGGTTCTTTGACATGCCAACATCGTATGACATGGTGTCGTAATTTTTGCCTCCTTTCAAAAATCACTTACCATGGCAAAGAGCGAACCTGCAAGCTTGGGGTTAGTAGACCGACAGGTTGACCACTGACCCACCGTGGCAAGCAACATAAAATGTGTGGTTTATTTTTGTCAAGAAATAGGTTGAAATTTTCAGACAGCTGCAAACAACTTTCAAAGGAAATAATGAGACTACGTCACTGGTGAAATTCGGCGAATAACCAGAATCGGAAGTGACCGAGATTCCATTATGAAACCACAGTCAGTCAGCTGCAGCTGTTCGCAAGAAATGCATAAGAAATGAAGACACGAGGCGGGACTAAGATAACACTAGAGGCGAAAAAAACAGACGAAGGCCATCGGCGTGCAGGATACTAGTTTTGTTACGACACGCCTCTCCAACTCAACTGCCCTCTGGCAGGTTCAGGGTTACTAAGCCGTGTTAGGGGGATAGCTGTCTTATGCCCGATGAGTTGTACTAGAGAGTTGTTACGAGAGCATTTCTCGGTGCATTGACAAGCATGTTTGACTGCACTGCGAAGGTCCGGGTTCAAAATCCGGATTTGCAAAAAAAATGCGCTAGTTTGTTGCCTGAAAGTTGGAATTGGGTACACTCAACCTAGAGAGACAGAGTGAAAAGTGGTTGGTTCGATTCTTACCTTGGTCATTATAGAGGTCGTTCGCCGTGGTTTCCCCATACCTTATTTTCCATATATCATAGATTGCGTGCATGCCAATCCCTCAAACATGAATTCACCTGTTCGGCACTGAACCTTCCCATCGTAGTGAGATGTGGCTTACTGCACCAAAATAGTAACCCAAAACCTCCAGGTACATACATCAAATGATTCCTTTCCACAAATTTTAGATGCCGTGCATGTTAATTCATAAGATGTAAATTCCTGTAATTCATCACATCTTTGTGAAACTTGGTGGAATGGATTGTTACTATACACCTATATGGCTTACTTGACTTGTTTCATTTCGCTCCGTGCGGAGCATAGGGCATCCATGAATGATTTCCATCGGACTCTGTTTGCTGCCAACTTCTTCGCCGATAGTTGTCAACACGAGATCAGTCCGGTTTTCATTCTTTTCAGTGCGTGTTATTATCCCACAGCTTTCTAGTTTTCTGGCAGGGCTGCCACCTTAAGGACTGTAAACGAGCCCCCGCAGTTTTCCATCAGTACCGCTCAATTACAGCTCCGCTTGGGGTACCTTGGTCATCAGTCAAGTGTACTTGGGTGTTCGTTGAACTTCTATGATAACACGAATGTACAGTATGACTGTAGTAGTGTGTGTAAGTGCATTGCGGACAGGAATGAGGTAGGGTTGAGACTTGGAGTTAAGTACTATGCCGGAATTTATCTAGAGAGAGTGTGGAGAACACCGGGAAAAATACACACTCAGAAGGTGTCGTGCCATTTCGTCCAGGTGCCATTTCGTCCAAATTCCACGAACAGAGTCAGGTGGGTTGACTCTCTACCGGCCCACTAGTGCTATTTCGTCCAAACACCTATGATTGTCAGTTTGACAGATCTACAATAACTGTTTCATTTCATTGTGTTTCTTGTTAGAAATAAGTAATGTTTTGATGTTAGTAATAATGGACGTCACTCGCTCCGCTCGTTTGCCACCAGTCAACTATATTTTACAATGTAATGCTTATAATGTTAACAACATAGTGATAATAGAAACATATATTTTCACAAATCAGGAGATAATTATAGTGATGACGATGATAATTGTTGTTTTAAGGGGCCTAACATATAGGTTATCGGCCCCTAACGGTCTGGGTGATAGCGAAAATGACAATGAAGTGTAAACCAGAACGAAAATTAAGTGAGAAGGAAATACTTACAAAAAGGAGATCAGATTGAAACTACTCACAAAATGGAGAGCAGTAATACTTACAAAACGGAATTTAGAACGAAAATACTCACAAAAGGAATAGATTGAATAATACGCACAAAATGTAATTTAGATTCAAAATACCCACAAAATGCAATTGAGAATCAAAATACTTGAAAAACGCCCACCATACAAAATGCAATTTAGATTGAAAATACTTGCAAAAAGCGGTTTAGGTTGAAAATACTTACAAAATGCAATTGAAATTCAGCTGGGATCATGTGGTTGCCAACCCACGTCCCACTAGATGTGAGCCCCTGGGGGAAGGTGATAATTAAAGTATATCCAAATTTGCATTACTAAAATATCTGTTTAAATAAATATCTTATCATATATCAAGCAGGAATATATGTTTATTCATTAAAATGTCATGGGGACTTTGAAGGGCTTTGGGGAGGGAGCCCTAAGGGAATTTAGGGAAATCATGTCCTTTCGAAACATCTAGGGAAAGTTCCCTTTAATTTGACATCTCAATCATCAAAATCGGACGTAAGCACAAAGGCCATTGACCTCCGACTACCTGCACTGCCTCAACCCTTGTCAACATTTCGTCTGGACGAGATGGCACTCATTAAATTGTGTAATAATTTCTAAAACCGAGATGGACGAAATGGCACGTTTTTCAAGGAAATTTGTTGCTGGACGAAATGGCACTGAACCACTCAGAATAGCCACTGTCCAAGGGATACGTCGCAATGACTGACCGTCACATTTATAGCATGTGCCGATTACGACGGCTTGCCGTGAAGCCCTGGATGCCGTCATAGCATTTAAGTAGTGTTAAAAATCCCTCAGTATGCCTTCTTTCGGAAGGGACGTAAAGCCGGTAGGCATGTAAAAGAACCTTCCACTAACTACAATTGTGTGAAGCTAAAATGTGTACGTTAGATTTGATTAACACTCTATTAGTTTTAACGTTCGCCGCCAGGTGTAGCCAAGTTTGCGGCTAGGTGTCGTTGGCGGTTGCATTTGCTAGCAAAAGTAAGAACTACTTGAAATTGATCGTCTGCAGTCCTTACCTGTATTACAGATAACACACACTAATAAAGCCATCACAATTAATAACGGTTACCAGACATATTCTACACACACCCAAAGTACACGGGGCTACATGACTGCGTTGTCGCATCCCCTAAACTAAGAAACCAACCAACCATCACCTCAAGAAGAAGTTTGTAGTATATTTGTGCGTAAGTTTCAGCGCCGTGGATCTTTAGTTGTGGGGGAATCTCAAACAAATGGTATACAGAAACAGTGCGCGTACTCTGGAGGTTCTCGAGAACGAAATAACTGCACTGATACGGAATATCAATGAGGTTGAATTACAACGAGTGTACCAAAACTTTCTACGTTGATGCAATGTGTGTTTAAACAAGTAGTTCCGTGAAGAACTATACAGCCTATTTTCATATACCCTACTTATGTTAATTGCCACTATCAACATACAAAGTTTCAGTTTATTTGCGGTAATAGATTCGTAGATATTGAATACAGACTAAATATTTCGGATGGTCGCCATGTTGAATTTTATATATGTGGGTCCTAGAGTTATGTACTGTTACATGAAGATTATTGTGTACGTGTAGCATTCAAACTTCAATCGCATGATTAGGACCCAAGAAGTAACAAGGAGATTTTAAAATTTCGCACAGCTGCCATCTTGTGGTTATGGAAACAGTTGATATAAATTAGATGCCCGTGGATTAACATTCGTAAACGGTTTTACTGTACCAAATTTCACTGCACTCGGATGGTTAAATTGCGAGAAACGTCCATGTGTATATTTATAATTCGCGTCGCCGCCATGTTGGATTTGTGATCACCAGGTTATTTAAAGTCCTTTAGGTGAACTTAGGTTCATAGCCCCTATGAACATAAAAAAAATCAGTTTGATTGCTATAATAGATTCGTAGATATTCAGAGTCGTCTAAATATTTCGGATGGTCGCCATGTTGGATTGTTAAATGTATAGGCCATAGAGTCATGTACCATTAAAGGAAAAGTATTGCGTAGGTTCATTATTCAAACTATCACTTCGATCGCATGATTACGACACAAGAAATAAAAACTTAATTTTTAAATTCACACAGCCGCCATCTTGAGGTTATGTAAACAATTGAACTAAATTAGATACCAGTGCATTACAATGTGTATAAACATGTCCTGTACCAGATTTCATTGCGTTTGGAACATTAAATCGCGAGAAAGGTCTTTTTAAAATTTTCAAATTCGCTCTGCCGCCGTGTTTGTTTTGTAGTTAACCAGTTTTTGAAAGTCTTATAGATGAACTTCCAGTAGTGCCCTTTATCTCCGTACAAAATTTCAGGGTGATACAGCTAATAGTTTCAGAGATATAGAATGCCGGTGAAATATTTCGCACATCCGCCATCTTGTGGTTATGTGAACAATTGAACCAAGTTAGATGTCGGTGCATTACAATGTGTATAAACATATACTGTACCAAGGTTTATTGCGTTTGGTTGGTTAAATCGCGAGATGCATCTATTTAAATGTCACAAATTCGCGAGGCCGCCATGTTGTTTTTGTAGTTACCAGTTTTTCAAGAGTCACATAGGTGAACTTCTAGTAGTTCTCTTTATCAACGTAATAAATTCCAGGGTGATATCGGGAATAGTATCGGAGATATTGAATGCTGGTGAACTATTTCACACAGCCGCCATGTTGGATTGGTGAGTCGTAACAAAATTTGAAGGGCACGGTTGAGGTCGCCCGGAATAGTGCTATGAACTTACTGAGTTTCATTGAAATCGCTCAAGCCGTTTAGAATTTATTAGGGGACACACACACACACCTCACACACAAACACACACACACGGACAAAAGGTGATCTCATAAGCCTATTTTTTCAAAATTGAAAATAGGCTAAAAATGAAGGACAGCATTCACAGCAACTACTCTGAAATTCATGTAATTATGATTATTAAAAACGTTAAAAAGTGTAAATGTGTTGAACTAGTTGGGCACTACGCTGCTGCTAGCACCAATGCCTTTCTTGACACGCGGCGAGCCACAGTGGCCCGGTCGCTAGGCGGCATCTGCGAGACTCAGTTCCTTAAGGAGAGTCCTCACTGTACAAGTGTTTTCTCCGACCAATTTAATTGACAACATTAACGTAATGGCCGACTGAAAAAAAAATCGTAGAATACGAAAGCAACATTGAATAATTAGGTACCTACTAACTCCAATAACACTCGAAATCCAAGGGTTATCATTAATCTCATGTAGATCTTTTCCCGAATTAGGGAAACCCCCATTACAATTCAGTACAATGGTATTGACAGACTGAAAAATATTATATTTCGATTACTAAGGCAACACTCAACAAGTAGTTCCGTAAATAACTAAATAGCCTATTTTCATACTTCCCACTGGTCTTTTCCATTAAAATTCTCCTGCCTATTACAACGATTTTGCATATTTATATTTCGCATCGCCGCTATGTTGGATTTGGTTGGTTGGTTCCTTAGTTTAGGGAATGCGACAAAGCGGTCATGTAGCCCCGTGTACTTTGGGTGTGTGTAGAATCTGTCTGATAACCGGTGTTAAATTTGATGACTGTATTAGTGTGTGTATCTGTTTTTTAATTCAAGTAAGGATTGCAACTTTGAATTTTTCAAATAGTTCCTACCTTTTCCGCCAAACGTCACCGTCAACGACTACTAGGCCTAGTTCATAACTAGAATACTAGACGCCACCGCAGTGGGCCCTTGGCAACGAACGTAGCAACCTAAGAGGGTTGTTTACATTCCTAACCTATACAATTTAGCTTCACACAGGTGTAATTAGTGGAAGGTTCTTTAACATGCCATAAATCTATGACATGGGACCGACGGCTTTACTTCCCCTCCGAAGGAAGGCATACTGAGGGATTTTTAACGCTCTTAAAAAATCCGACGGCTTCGGCCGGGTTTGAACCCGCTATCTTGGGCATCGAAGCTCAGCATCCTACCGACTACGCCACCAAATCGTTTATGTTGGATTTGTGTTCATCAGGTTATTGAGAAGCTCATAGGGGAACTTATGTTAATAGCCTCTATCAACATACAAATTTTTAGTTTGATTGCTGTAATATATTCGGAGATCTGTCGAAATATTTCGGATGATGACCATGTTGGATTGTTATCTATGTAGGCCATAGAGTTATGTACCATTAGATGAAGAATATTACATAGGTTTATTATTCAAACGTTCACTTCAATCGCGTGATTAGGAAACCAAAAGATAAAAAATAATATTCAAATTTCGCACAGCTGCCATCTTGTTGTTATGAGCAAATTGAATTGAATCAGATGCCAGTAGATTATATCTTGTATAAAAATATATCGTATCAAGTTTCACAGCGCTCAGTTGATTAAACTTTGAGAAAATGCCATTTAAATATTTTAACTTCGCTTGGCCGCCATGTTGGTTTTGCACCTACCATGTTTTAAAGCATCACATAGCTCAAATTTGCTGAGTATTGCCTATCTCCATACATGGAAGGGGCCTCCTCGTAGATCGCAAGACAGGGAATTGGATACGACACATCATGCCATCACCAGCGATCGGGCGTACCCTGGGCAACGTTGGGAGTAATTCCAACGGCAGATCCTTCCACCACCAGAACATTACACCAGATTATAAATCAAAAAGGCTTTTTTCAAAGCCAGCTGTTACAATAATTTCCATAAATATAGAAGGATTATCAGTAGAGAAAGAAGTACTACTATCCGATATGTGTAAGACAAAGAACTGTGATCTCCTGCTCATCCAGGAAACTTATAGAGGTCCGAACAACAGAAGGCCCAAGATAAATGGAATGACTTGAATCACTGAGAGACCCAGTGCACAGTACGGCAGTGCAATATTTGCTAAACCAGGCCTGAATATCTCGTCTGCAAACTTAACTGTAGATAACGACACAGAAATACTGACTGCAGCAACAGAGTCTTATACAGTAACATCCATGTACAAACCTCCAAATAATGCATTTAATTTCAAAGAACCAGATAATTTCTATTCGCAACCAGTGAAGTTAGTCATGGGAGACTTTAACTGCCACAGTATATCATGGGGTTACAGAGAAACAGACCAGAGTGGAGAAGACCTTGAAAACTGGGCAGAATGCACGGGCCTGAAGCTAATACACGATCCAAAGCTACCATACTCTTTCAGGAGTGGTAGATGGGGCCGTGGATATAACCCAGATAATATCTTTGCAAGTGAAAATATTGCCCACCAAGTGAAGAAAGAAATGGGAGACCCAATTCCAAGGACACAACATCGAGCAATTATCTGCACTATAGAAGCAGTCATCAAACCCAAGTATACTACCTTCCAGAGAAGGTTTAACTTCAAACGAGCACAATGGGATCAACTCTCTGAGGAACTTGACTCCAAAATCCTTGAACTGTACCCTTCTCCAGAGAAATATGACTCCTTTATAAAGCTGGTCAAAGCTGTCTCACGTAGGTACATACCTCGTGGATGTAGAACAACTTATATACAGGGACTAGACAAAGATACAAAAACACTTATGAATAAATATGAACACCTCTTTGAAAATGACCCATTTTCTGAAGAAACAATACAGGCTGGTGAAGACCTGATACTAGCCATATCAGCTACAAGGAAAGAAAAATGGTGTGATCTCATGATGCAGCTTGATATGAAACAAAACAGTAGAAAGCCATGGCAATTGCTGAAGAACCTTGGAAATGAGCCAACAACTACTCCCTCGGCCGTTCCTGAAATAGCACCTAACCAGATAGCACAGCAGCTATTGTTGAATGGCAAAGTTAATCAAAAATCTGCAACTCCAAAGATCCAGAGAATTACTGAGGAGAATAACTATATTGGCACAGCTTTCTCACTGGAAGAATTAGAAACCGCAATATGCTCAATGAAGAACAATAAAGCCGCTGGATTAGATGACTTGAGGATGGAACAAATAAAAATGTTTGGACCAGCAACCAGGAAGTGGATCCTAGATATGATGAACACCGGTGTCTCAAGATTGCAAATACCAAAGATCTGGAGAAAAACCAAAGTTGTGGCCCTACTGAAACCTGGGAAACAGCCAACAGATGCCAAAAACTTCCGACCGGTATCACTCCTATGCCATCTCTATAAAGTTCTAGAGAGAATTATCCTCAATCGAATCTCGGACCAAGTTGACAAAACTCTGATTAGAGAACAATCGGGCTTTCGTCCCGGGAGGTCGTGTTGTGGACAGATCTTGAACCTAACACAACACATAGAAGATGGATATGAACGCGGGCAGATCACCGGTGTCGCCTTTGTTGACCTTACTGCGGCATATGACACCATCAATCACAGGACTCTATTAACGAAGATCTATGCCATCACGAAAGACTTCCACCTAACACAGTTTATAAGATGTCTGCTACAAAACGGACGTTTCTTTGTTATCCTACAAAACAAAAGGAGCCGATGGAGGACACAGAAAAATGGTATCCCACAAGGAAGTGTGCTAGCCCCACTGTTGTTTAATATGTACACTAATGATCAGCCAATTAATCCTGTCACAAAATCTTTCATTTACGCAGATGACACAGCAATTGCTGCCCAAGGGACAACTTTTGAGGAGGTGGAAGGAAAACTCACAACAGGTCTTAAAGCACTATCTGCCTATTATGATAACAATTACTTGAAGCCAAACCCTTCCAAAACATAAGTGTGTGCATTCCACTTACGGAACAGAGAGGCTTGGAGGAAACTGAGAATAACCTGGAGAGGTCAACAACTAACCCACTGTGACACCCCAAAATACCTGGGAATAAAGTTGGACCGTTCCCTCACCTTCAAAGACCATTGCACAGATACAAAAATGAAAGTTTGTGCTAAGAATAACATTATTAGTTAACTGACCGGCAACAACTGGGGAGCACATCCAGATGTCCTCCGCACATCCGCCCTCTCTGTGTGCTTCTCCGCTACTGAATATGCAGCACCTGTATGGCACAACTCCAGCCATGCCAAACAGGTAAATATTGCCCTAAATGAAACAGGACGGATTGTAACAGGCTGCCTGCGGGCAACCCCTGTTAACAAAATATACCACCTAATTGGCGTAGCACCTCCAGATATCCGAAGAAGAACGGCAGCTGAAATAGAAAGAAAGAAGCAGGAGACGGACCCAAGACACCCCCTATTTGGAAGTGAACATCAACTACCAAGACTGAAATCGAGAAAAAGTTTCCTCCAGACGACACAACCAATTCAGACACCACCTGCAAACCGTCGGATACAACTCTGGCGTAGCTCATCATCAGAGAAATATTGGGACAACCCCAAAGAAGAACTTGCTGCAGGTCATCACCTCCCTTACGAGACATGGAAGGACCTTAATAGACTGAGGACAGGAGTATCTCGGTGTAAGGTGAACATGAAGAAATGGGAATTCATCTCAGAGGACGAACTATGTGAGTGTGGTGAACATCAAGACCACCAGCACCTGCTCAACTGCAGGAAACTATCAGAACCTGTATCCATGGACGATCTGGCAGCCGCCAGTGATAAGGCAGTTCGTACAGCGGAATTCTGGGCATCACATAGAATATAAAGATGCACATATACTTTTTAATCTTTGTATATATATATTTATAATATGTTATGTTCTGGACACGTATAAATAAATAAAAATCTCCATACAAAATTTCAGGGTGATATCAGTAATAGTTTCGTAAATATAGAATGCCGGTGAAATATATCGCAGAGCCGCCATGTTGGAATGGTGTGACGTATTATAATTGAAGGGCACGGTCGGAGTCGGACAAAAGAGTATTATGTCCTTACGGAATTTCATTGAAATCGCTCCAACCCTTTAGACTTTATTAGGAACACTCACATACATACACATGGACAAAGGCGATCTCATTAGCCTATTTTTTAGCCTACTTTCGATTTTTGCAAAAAATGAAAGTAGACTTATGAGATCAACACAGGGCGAAAAATTGTGTGTCTGTCTGTGTGTGTGTGTGTGTACTCTGAATGTCTGCCCCCCCCCCCATCAATTCAAACACGGTGAAACTGAATTGAACGAAATTTGGTACAGAGGTAGCACTAACAAAGGGCACCTCAGTGTCATGTTTTATATCGCCGCCATCTTGACGAAAACGTAATGGCGGCCACTCAAATGTTCAAGGCTTAAATCAAAATACGACTTACCTAATCCATTGATCTCTACCAAATTTTGCAGCAACATACCGTTATGTGGGAAGCATCCTTTGACCAAATTACAAGGTCATCAGCCCAATAGTTTGCGGATGGCGGCCTTGTATGTGTGCAAATCGATTCCCCGTATCAATTTAAACACGGTGAAACCTAATTCAATGATTTTTTTCTACATAGGTAGCAATAGCAAAGGGCACCTCATATTCTTGTTTAATAACCGTATAGCATGTCGTATTTCAACAAGCTACTACAACCAACATTCAATTATACTCCTTGAAAAGGACAAAGAGTTATAACAATACCCATGGATTTAGGAGAAAGTAGGCTGTATGTTCTTTACTGAACATCTTGTTCATAAATGAAAATTGGCTAAAAATGGCTTCCAACACAGTAATCTAATAACAACTTGTAGACTGGTTTAAATATGCAAATGACACCACGGAGGCTTCTCCGCGTGACTCATATGCACATTAACTCTCATCTTGATTGTTACTAACTATTCTGTGTTTAGTTTTACGCTCACAACAATGAAGACTAAATGGCAATTGCTATTTATTAAGCCAGCCCATCAACTGTTCTTAAAAATAGCACTATTTGCTGCTAGTTATTCCATATTCAGACGGCTCTGATGTCATTGCATGCTTGCCACATGAGTCATCGAACCACTGGCCAGCATCGCAATTGGTCACCTCTAAGTTGAGCCTACATTGGCTGGGCTTGGCCTAGTTCGGACGTAAATCCTTGTCTCGGGTGTCACTAGGGTGAAAACATTGATGGGGGGGGGGGGGGGGGTCAAACAGGCATATTTAATATTGAGACACTGAAATTATCAAACTTAACATGTCTGTACCTCCATTAATAATAATAATAATAATAATCTAGCCACACTAAATCTTCCCATATACACCCACACTATTTTCAAAAAAGGCTGCAATTCTGAAGACCTGCAGCATCGTTAGAGGATTTTTGAATGCACAGTAGGATTTTCTAGGACCCTCTTGTGAAAAGGAGACGTAGAAGATAACATTACTGAAAAAGAAAATTAACTGACAAACGTCTATGTTATATAGATTGAAAATGTATGCTATAGGCTTTTCAAAGTGTGACTTTACTAATTTTCTTGTACGTAATCTACCGATATGAGTCATGTTACCAACTGTAAGTTGAGTAAATAAAGATAATAATAATAATAATAATAATAATAATAATAATAATAATAATAATAAAATAATAATAATAATAATAATAATAATCAAAGACGGTTTAGGTTTTATGGGCATTTGGCCTGAATGACAACACGATTAACTTATCAAATTTTCACTTTTCTCCAAGAGAAGAAGACAAAGGGAGCCTGGTTCAGTGAGATACAAAAAGATCTGCACGAGATTGGGATCTCACTTGAAGATATTCAGGTGCGTGACGAGCTTAAGACAAAACTCTTCGAACATCGGAGTTTCCAAACGAAGCCGACGCGTGTACAAAAGAGAGAAAGGAACAAATTTAATGCTAAAATGAAACAGTTAAAATGGCGTGGTCCATAGTTGACCAAAACGAAACAATAATAATAATAATAATAATAATAATAATAATAATAATAATAAAGAGGCGACTAAGAAATGGGTATTGCTGAGAAAACCATTCCAAATAGAGTAACATTTTGAAGCCTAGTAAACAAACATAAATTTGCAGAGAAACCTAAAAGGAAAAATACATGCTGGACAGAAGCACGAAGAAAGGAACACAGTGAACGAATGGAGAGATATTGGGAAGAAAAGAAGAAGGAACATTGTGCAAAATAAGTTCAAGCGCGCTCCTTAGTTGGGCAAAACGAATTAAATGTTACGGCCACATCAACAGACTCCCACAAACCAGACCCACCAACAAAATTCTTGATACATATAGTGGTTCAAGATTACTACACCCTGGATGATCCAAGTCAAAATTGATCTGGAAAAAGCACAAGTCGTCCCAGAAGACGTCATAGACAAAAGCGTCTTTCGACACAAGGTATACAAGTGGGAAGTAACAATAATAATATCGCATGGCCGGTGCCAGGTGCAAGCATTCTTATTTGACACCCGAAAGGTAGCTTGCATGTCGTATTTCATTGTTCCTTGAAGCAATATGAAAGTCAAGGAGTTAGATATTTAAGCTCCTTGAACACGGAACTTTGTGTTGGCGGAAACTTCCGAGATTTATTTTGCCATTATGAACACGGCCTACTGAATTAAAATGGGTTCTTTGACATGCCAACATCTTTTGACATGGTGTCGTAATTTTTGCCGCCTTTCAAAAATCACTCACCACGGCCGGGAGTGAACCTGCAAGCTTGGGGTTAGTAGACCGACACGTTCACCACTCACCCACCGTGGCAAGCAAGTGGGAAGTGATGTCAGAGTAACAAAGTCTTCGGACTTGGTCGCTCCTTTCGCTCGACGCGGCTTCGCCCGTGCAGCCCCTTGTACACGCGCCTCGCCTTTTGATATAAAGGAAGCGTACAGGGGTAGCTCGGGAGTAGTCAGTCGAGTGAAGGGAACACGTGTATTTCACAAAATGATTACCGTACATTTGTGACATGCAAAACTTGTAATGAAAACACTATTATTCCGGTTCGTACAACAAAATGTGTATTAAAGAATGGATTTTAGGGGAGCTTGTGCTCTCGTATGATGAGAGCAACAAATTTCATTTAAGGTGCACCTGGTTGAGAACGCCTCAAATGATATATGAATCGCAGCCAATGGCCATAGCTGGGCATTATTGATTGAACACCCTAGGGCTCCCAACAAGTTCAATTTCAAGTATAAGGTGCGTTCAAAAAGTAACGAGCCGGAGGCATAATTTCAGAAACCAGTACCTGTTTGTTAGAAGTATTGGCCCTGGCTGTTGAGGCACTTGTCCCACTGTGACACGAGGCGATGAATGGCTGTCTCAAAAAATTCCCTGGGCTGCGATGTGAACCAGTTCCGCACGTACAGCTGGACGTCGGCGTCCGAGGTGAATCGTTGGCCCCGCAGAGCCCTTTTCAGGAGACCAAACATGGCGTAATCACAGAGAGAGAGGTCCGGGCTGTATGGAGGGTGGCTGAGAACCTCCCATTTGAATTTCGGCAGGAGTGCCGCGACTGTGTTGGCCGTATGAGGTCGTGCATTGTCGTGGAGCGACCACGGCGACTATGGCGTTCACTGTCACTCGGCGGTCCTGGGTAATGAGTGTATCAACCAGCTGGACGTTGTCATCGGTAATGCAGGGGGGTACCTCAGACCGGACATCATCAGCTAACGACACCCGTCCTTCCCTGAAGCGCTTGTGCCACGCCTTGACCCTTACAAGGGACATGCAGTGTTCGCCGTACACTTGTGACATTCGGCGATGAATGTCCGTTCCCCCTACTCCTTCCGCTGTCAGAAACCGAACAACACCTCTTTGTTCTTCGTTTTATACCTCCATGTTACGGTTTGCAATGCGACTGGCAGCGTTGGACGATTGATGCATGCTGCTGCTCGCTCTGTATCGTCTCTTGACGTGCACGCGTGCCCTCTAGCAACGGGCTGTGACCTTTCACGCTCTGGTCGGAACCACACATCGTTACACACGCCACGATTAGCCGACGTCGTCACCGGTTTGCGCATTCCAGCCTCCGGTTCGTTACTTTTTGAAGGAACCGTATAGTTCCAACTTTGGCTATTATATGCTACTGTCACTAACACTAGCAGTAAACGTTGGAACTTGACAGAGCGTTGTGTACTAGCCAAATATAACCTACACATTTTGCTGCACACCACCAATTGCAGTGGTAGGTTATTTTATGTTCGACGATGTCGATTTGTAAATATTATATGTCAGAAAACTGTATCATAATGGGTGTCATTAAAGTAGAACTTTTTATTATAACATAGTTTTTCAACCAATCAGAGCTCAATCTTTTCATTCATCGACCAATTAGGTAAGGATAGCGTCTAACATGCACTGAAAATCCAACATGTCGGACATGAATTACATGATTTGAAAGTTGACAGTGAAGCCAATATTGGATCAACAATTGTAGTTCCAATGCATAAACAAACTGGGCAATATTGCAAAAGAAATAGCCCTGTACCTTAATATCCGCAACTCCAATTTCTACACATTCGTAAGATTTCGCCGACAATTTTAGAGAATGCAGTTGTTTACATTAACACGTAAACACACCATAACGCCATGGAGGAAGCATGCGTCTGACATTAGTTCCACGGAAATTATAATCCAGCTCCCTGTTCAGTAAATGAATTTCATATGCGAAACTTTTCCGCCAGATACCGTTACTGTTCTATTTGGGACTAATTTGATTTGCCTTCCGTAGACATTATATACGCAACGAATTTGAAGAATAACTAGTTGATAATACGATACATTTTAATTTTAACGTTTGTAACAGCCTATTTGTTTTTGTTATTTGACCAAAATAACAAAATGATCGTACATAGTACCTATGCGCTATCTGTTGGTGCAACTTAAGGAAAAACAATGTTTCAAAGCTTTGGGATCCGTTATTGGGTAGAGCCCACACAATTATCAAGACGAAGAAGTCAACCGACAGATTATCGACAGATATTTATCAATATTTATGTTAGAACATAATAAAGTTATAATTATCGTCGAATATAAACCGTCGTATGCAACTCGCCTATAATGGTAATTAAGACACTCGTATGGAAATTATAAAACTCGCTTCGCTCGTTTTATAAACATACTCATGTCTTAATTATTGCCATTATAGGCTCGTTGCATAATGTACTATTACGTGTCATAAATTTATGACATGGCTCTGAAGGAAGGTATAGGCCTACAGGTAGATTTTTTTATGCTCTTAAGAAATCCGACGACTTTGGCCGGGTTTGAATGCCTGCAATAAGCTATAGTTATTTATCAGTGATCCTTGATAACACTGTGCTGCATTGAAGTTGAACCATGACCGGCAGCATTGATAGGACTCCACTAACAGAGGAGCCGACAGCATAGACGGGACTTCCCCTAACATATAGCCTGTGCTACTTAAACCATGTGACTTGTCCGTACATCAAACGGAACCATGGTACTGTTGATCATAGCGCTGCTTCTGTTCGAGAGCTTCCTTGGTGCCCAAGGAGAAATACAATGCGAGGAGGAGTCTGCTGGGGAAATTCATTTCTCAGTGAACAGTGTTCGAAGTAGCACAGGACATCGAGCTGTAAAGGTGAGATACTTTTAATTTATAGGGAGTGTTCCAAGAAGTGAGAAGTGTCTGCCAAATAATCTTCCCTTGGTTGGTTGGTTCCTCAGTTTAGCGGCTGCGACAACGCGGTCATGTAGCCCCGTGTACTTTGGGTGTGTGTAGAATCTGTCTGACAACCGGTGTTGGGATGGCGTATTAGTCTGTGTTACCTGTAATTCAGGTAAGGACTGCAGACGATCAATTTCAATTAAATCCTACTTTTGCTACCAAATGCTACCGTCAACGACACCTAGCTGTGAACTTGGCTACTAGATGCCACCGCAACCAGCACCTGGCAGTGAACGTTGGAACTTATAGAGCGTTAATCAAATCTAACCAGCAAGTTTAGTTTCACACAATTGTAGTCAGTGGAAGGTTCTTTTTCATGCCATAAATCTATGACAAGGGTCCGCCGGCGTTACTTCCCCTCCAAAGGAAGGCACACTGAGGGATTTTTAACGCTCTTAATAATCCGACGACTTCGGCCGGGTTTGAACCCGCGATGTTGGGCATAGAAGCTCAGCATGCTACCAACTACGCCACCGAAGACACCAATTTATAGGGAGTGTTCCCAAGAAATGTGAGAAGTAATAAGGGCATGCACGGTGTGTGGTCAACTAATTATTATTTATTTATTTATTTGTCGTTTGGCAATATAATCAATTCAAGATTTCAGAGTACAAAGAAAATCGCTTTAAAATCTACTGTACATTATTTTTACTATTTACACTATTTACAGTCTCAGGTCTAATGAGTCTATCCATTGGACCACGTCAGGTGTCGCCAAAAGGAAGTCGATCCAGTCCCCCCTCCATATGCCCTCGGAGGACAGTCAGTTGTAATGTGTTGGATGGTTTGATTAGGAGCACCACAATCACACTGAGGAGACGAAATTTTTCCCCATTTGAACAAAGTTCCATTGCATACTCCGTGGTTTGTCAACTAATAATTAGACTCGACAATATATATTCCCTTTCTAAATTAAAATGCGATTTACAGAAGTCCCTTGACAAATATAATTTTACTATGCAAATGTCCTGGGACTTAACCATAGTTGCTTAATCAATTTAACCACCTATTGGTGTAATGGCTGTCGCCCCGGAGGTCTGGGTACGATTCACGGCTCTGCCAAGAAATTAAATTCTTGTGAGTGGGCTGGAACGGTGTCCACTCAGTCTCGTGAGGAAAAATCTGAAAGTAAGTAGGTTTGATTCTCGCCTCAGCCATCCTAAAGCGATTTTACCTGGTTTCCTACGTCAATTCCAGTCAAATACCGGGATGGTTTGTAATTTAAAGACACGACTACCTCCTTCCCAATCAAAGGCTTAATTACAATACACACACTGCTACAGCCATCATAGTAACACAGGTTATCAGACAAATCCTATGCACACACCCAAGTATACGACACTACATGACCATGATATTGCAAAGCTCCTGTATAAAAATAAATTTAAAAACCGGGTGGAAATCAAAACTTGTCTGTGCTTTGTGAAATTTAACAAAGACCCGTTGTTGTAAAAAAAAAGTAAGAAGTAAAATACAGTGAGATTGTTTTGCTTGAGCGGAACCGACGGCCGGCTGCCGGGCATTCGCGCCTTCCACCAGCCAACCGAGGTCGGGCAGCAAGGTTGCGTGGAGGCGAGCTAACCAGGGCCATTAAAATCATTAAGTCACTAAACTTTCATCAACGAGGGTGTGAAGTGTCAGCGCACAGATAAGAAGTTACCGGTAACATAAACAACAGCTTCAAACAACATTTTATTAAAGAAGCAGAGATGTTTTTATTTCTTGGGAATTTGGATGACCTCACGTCACCAGTTAAAGGTTAGAACTTACCTTTTTACAGAAGATGCTGAAAATGTTTTCATTCACCTGGCAGACAGTAACATTGAATGTTACATCGTTACATTATGTAGCTACTCCTGTTCCCCCCTGCGTGTTTACTGTGATTAATCAAAGCACGAACCTAAGCCCGTTTGATGTTTGATTGTGGAGTAATTTAGCCTAATATAAAATGTGTACAGATCAATTACCCGTAATCTAGTGGAGCTGGAGAACAATATACGGCAGCAGATATCCCTCACAACAGAAGGGAATTACAACGTGAAAACGCTAATTTATTTACACGGTACAACGTCTGTCTGCCAGCTGAAGGAAAATACTCTCAGCATCCTCCGTGAAAAGGTAAGTTCTTTAATCATGATTTGCTTGTGAATTTACCATTAAATAATGTACTTTGTTACGGTTTACACCTGCGCGCAATCCGTGGACCGAGCTCGGTTGGCTTGCGGAAGGCGCGCGCGCCTGGTAGCGGGCCGCCAGCCCCGCTCCAGATAAAGAATCTCCCTGTAGGGTGTAGGAGAGGATTGAAATCTTGACAAGGAATTTTATACATTTCGATTTCGACTTGTAAGAAGATTACGAAAATAATGTGGCCGAGACCCTTCGGATGTCTGTAGACAGTCTCGCCCGAGCTATGGTACCTATGTCTTCGTATTTCGACGAACCTCTGATCAATATTAAAATGTATGGTTATGACGGGAGGTTATGAGATCTAGTGCTCTTGTCGGCTGGGATCATTGGCTGATTAATGATTCACTAGAGTGAAGTGCATGAAGGAGTTTTGATCACCTTTTTCTTAGTAAACTCCGGGAGGTATATTCTAGGTAATATTCTTATTTAAGTAAAGAGTACTTGTTGATGAGCTGTGTTTTCTACTGCTTAGGTTCTTTGTTTAGAATTCATATTATTCTTGTCTTGGGTACTGCTAAGACTAAGTGGGATTTCACTTTCATCTTTCGAGTTTCTTAATTCTTATTATTTTTATTTGTCCTTTTCAATTTTGATTTTATCTCCCTCTTCGGGGACGCGTTACCTTCCTTTGTTGCTCACGTGCTGTTTCTACCCTTTAATGATTTCCCCACCCAGCACTGAGAGACCCTGTTTAATTTATTTTATTTGATGGAGTTTCTTGTCTTATTTGATATATGGTTTCTACTCTCTGCTTTCATTTGGAGTGGATTGTCACCTGTGACAATGAAACCAAGATGGCAGATAATGGATGTCTGTCGATTTGACTTACCCGCTCTTATCTTATAATTTAATGAATTGCGTTTCCTTTTTTCTTCCCATTCTTTATGTTTCCTTTGGGTTCAAACTGCTATATTTGGGATTTAATTTGTTGTCTCACGTTTACTGACTGCGTTAAGAGCAGAAGTACAGATGTGATGTGGACCCGAGGACGGATCAGTATTGGAGTACTGGTATTCTGGTATGTAACTGTTATGTTATCTAATAAGTTCTTTATGTTAATTAGAATACCTTTTTAATTTTGAAATCTATGTTGTTAATATTTCCGTAGTTAGTTTTAGTGTAGATATCGTTAGTGATTGGAACCTTTTATTATTAGATAACGAATCTCTCTCTCTGTTTTCCTGTCAACACGGGGGTATGGGAACCCAGAATATGTCAGCACACTTCCACTTCCATCCAAATCTCCTTTGGAGGGTATAATTACAACACTAAATAAATATGTACAATAATATTTAGATCATGGTACTGGTTCATTTTATTATTTATTCAAAAGACTAGTGTTATAGAACTTCAGATGAATCTGGTCCTTTTCAGAAATACAGGGTTATTACAAATGATTGAAGCGATTTCACAGCTCTACAATAACTTTATTATTTGAGATATTTTAACAATGCTTTGCACACACATACAAAAACTCAAATTTTTTTTAGGCATTCACAAATGTTCGATATGTGCCCCTTTAGTGATTCGGCAGACATCAAGCCGATAATCAAGTTCCTCCCACACTCGGCGCAGCATGTCCCCATCAATGAGTTCGAAAGCATCGTTGATGCGAGCTCGCAGTTCTGGCACGTTTCTTGGTAGAGGAGGTTTAAACACTGAATCTTTCATATAACCCCACAAAAAGAAATCGCATGGGGTTAAGTCGGGAGAGCGTGGAGGCCATGACATGAATTGCTGATCATGATCTCCACCACGACCGATCCATCGGTTTTCCAATCTCCTGTTTAAAAAATGCCGAACATCATGATGGAAGTGCGGTGGAGCACCATCCTGTTGAAAGATGAAGTCGGCGCTGTCGGTCTCCAGTAGTGACATGAGCCAATTTTCCAGCATGTCCAGATACACGTGTCCTGTAAGTTTTTTTTTTCGCAGAAGAAAAAGGGGCCGTAAACTTTAAACCGTGAGATTGCACAAAACACGTTAACTTTTGGTGAATTGCGAATGTGCTGCACGAATGCGTGAGGATTCTCTACCGCCCAGATTCGCACATTGTGTCTGTTCACTTCACCATTAAGAAAAAATGTTGCTTCATCACTGAAAACAAGTTTCGCACAGAACGCATCCTCTTCCATGAGCTGTTGCAACCGCGCCGAAAATTCAAAGCGTTTGACTTTGTCATCGGGTGTCAGGGCTTGTAGCAATTGTAAACGGTAAGGCTTCTGCTTTAGCCTTTTCCGTAAGATTTTCCAAACCGTCGGCTGTGGTACGTTTAGCTCCCTGCTTGCTTTATTCGTCGACTTCCGCGGGCTACGCGTGAAACTTGCCCGCACGCGGTCAACCGTTTCTTCGCTCACTGCAGGCCGACCCGTTGATTTCCCCTTACAGAGGCATCCAGAAGCTTTAAACTGCGCATACCATCGCCGAATGAAGTTAGCAGTTGGTGGATCTTTGTTGAACTTCGTCCTGAAGTGTCGTTGCACTGTTATGACTGACTGATGTGAGTGCATTTCAAGCACGACAAACGCTTTCTCGGCTCCTGTCGCCATTTTGTCTCACTGCGCTCTCGAGCGCTCTGGCGGCAGAAACCTGAAGTGCGGCTTCAGCCAAACAAAACTTTATGAGTTTTTCTACGTATCTGTAGTTAGTCGTGACCATATGTCAATGAATGGAGCTACAGTGAATTTATGAAATCGCTTCAATCATTTGTAATAGCCCTGTACGTGAAATGTGTAATTTACGATAACTACAACAGAAAATTGCGGCAGCTGACCTCAATGTTTCATCTCTTAAAACATTTGGGACAAATTTTACACGACGGACGCTATGACTGCAAAGGACTGGATGCAAGGATCCTATGAGCTAAGACATATCTTGACGCGGTTTGAGCTCTATGGTTTTCACCACCTGATCTGCAGGAGAGACATCTACCATCAACCAAACGAATTTAAATATTTGAAACTAGCAACCCGCCCTGACTCCCATTGTCTTTGTGAATTATTTCTTTCTCTCTTGTAAACAATCGAGAAATGATCTCTTGTTCAGTTTCATCATTACGTGATAAGCGTACTTTTTCGATTTCAATGAACTACGACCTATACCCTTGATCCGTCTCGGCATGATGGGTTAAAATCACTGACTGGACTATTAATTTAAAATATTACATCATGGAGATAGCATGTGCAACGAATTCTTGTCACACGTAATTTAAGAATGCCGATGTGCATGAATCACAAACCCCCCTTCCGTCCAATCTAAACGTGACTGTGTATTCTGCGGAACGAAAAGTTCACAGACGAAGTAAAGAAAATCCGAGTTGCACTTCCAGGGAAGCTCCAAACACATCCACTCTTCTCTGAAGTCTTAACTCGACACGCCTCGGCAGTGTCTGGGGTGATAGGCTCGCCCGCCAGACAGCTAGCTCGTAAACTGTCTCGAAGCTAGTAATTGAATGGAGATTGTTGGAAGAAATGAAAACGGTAAAAACACTTAGACTGGGCGATTATTGAAGATAGAGATAACCTGTCGCGGATATTTTTGTAGAACTTTGCATGCTGAACAATTCTTACACTCATAGTATATATATATATTTAACGGTTTGCCCAGCGTAAGCTTAAGAAGCGCATGGACGCCAGGTTTTCTTTCGACTTTTTCACGGAAATCGTTACTGCTCGTCTTCCTTTGATCATAAATAAATTATTTTCAACAGAAACCTTCCTGGGATATCCTTTACAGAATGGTGAAAACCGCATCAAAGTCCATCCAGTGGTTATCGTGATTACCCGTAACATCCAAGAATCGTGGACTTTGTTTTATACTAAGGATAGATTTGCTTGGGCGCTATGCTGGATTTGTGCTTATGTTTTTGAAGACCACATGTATGTGAACTTGCTTTATAAACGTGTATCATTATACAAAACTTAAGGTTGATTGTTTTGTCAAATTGGCAGCTTTGGAATGAAGGAATCATTATCGTGTTGGAAACTATTTTTCAATGTTGCCTTTGCAATCGTAATTTAATGCTTATCGGTAGGTCGACACGATTCTACCGAATTGTATCGGGTGTTTCTTTAATTCTGACAAAAACAAAATATGTAGATGAGATTAATAAATTCACTTGGATGACCAGTTTCAATTTACTAATCTCATTTGCATTTTTACAGGATTACAGAAACACCCATTACAATTGGGCATACTCCTGTTGACCGATGGAAATGCATTACAATTCGATACAGGAATCATTACGATTTTTTTAAAGAATTGAAATACTTTCTTTACAGGTGAATCTACTGAGTCGTTACTCCAGTACTGAGGAAGAGAACAGCACTGGTTTGGACGTTCACCAGACGTGGGGTAGATGTGGGAGTTCTCAGTATATGCGACTAGAGACGTCTGCCACCTCCTCAATGGTCATGGGCTCGAATCCTGTGGGTTATGAGCACTTCCCTGGAGTAGGAAACTACAAGCTATACACTAACCCATATAAGAACTGGGCCGATGCTCAGCAAGAGTGCCAGTCCAACAGTGGAAATCTCATAGTCATCGACTCGGAAGCCGAAGCAGGAGTGATCAGGAATTTATACTCACGGAATATCTCTCGTCTAATGAATCTTGGAGCTTGGATCGGTATTCATGACCAATTCAAACCTGGGTACTACATTACAGTATTCGGCGATCCTCTATCGAAGATGGGGTACGATAAATGGAACAACGGACAACCTGTGTCCTCTAAACACTGTGGATACACCTACAAAGACGGACTTCTTCATACTTGGCAGTGTGAGGATACTTTACCATTTGTGTGTGAATTATAGGTGTGAATAGGTAGAAATTACTTCGACTTCTCATAAGGTTTCGCCCCGGTGTGCCATCGGGCTCGTTACGTCGTATGGCACACCTCATTCTCTCTCTCTCTGTGGTTTACAGCCGTGAGGCTGGTTGGCAGCAGCTCGCCATTCTTCCCTCTCTCCGCCTTCCTCTTCAGTTCACAGTATGGGCCACAACTCATATATTCCAGTATTTGACTCATGTACTCCAGTCTGGTATTCCTCTGTAATTCTTGCCGTCTACTGTTCCCTCCATTGTAAGCTTAAGCAGTCCATTGTGTCACAGTATGTGGCCCACGATGTGATTCCGTCTTATTTTTAAAGTTTTAAGGAAGCATCTTCTCCCTCCCTCTCTTCTAAAGACTTCCTTATTTGTGACCATTTCTTTCTAGCTGATTTTCATAATCCTTCTATAGCATCAGGTTTCAAATGATAGTAGTATTTCCTCTCTCTCGCTCCTGTTGTCCAAGATTCGCTGCCATATAACGCGACGCTCATTAATACCTCATTAAGATACTGAGAAGTAAATTAAGCAACGAAGGAAGCAAAGGGATATAAGTGCTCCCTTTAATACTATCCCTTCCTTTTAAAGGTGCAAAGAAGTGGACTGTTCAAAAATTTACTGACGTGGACAAATCATTACATTAAAAATATTTCCTTAATTATTTGTAAGTCTGTTATATTACTGTATTCACAGAGAATTTTAAGTTGTTCTGATTATACTGTAGTAAATGATAGTTCTGATATTCCTAATATTAAAAGCAAAAATATTTCCCATTATAGGAAAATATGAGAAAATTGACGTATTGATTAATAGATAATTATTAAAATGCTCCGCCAATAAATACAAATGATATTCAAATTAGTACATGTTTCTGTCCAACAATGGGACCCTCTTCAGTAAATTAGAATTAAACCTTATGAAACTAATTTAATAAAACTGTTGAGAAATTAAATTAAGTAAAATAGCCTACAGGATGAAATGAAAAACCGGAAAAACAAAGAATAAGAGCGATGAAAATATAAAATCTAGTGGATAAGTATTATTGCAAAATGTAAAATAATAGAATCAATTTGAAATAAAATAAAATGGATATTCTTACAAATAATTTGGTTAAATAGAGGTTCTAAATATTTAAATATAATTTTCAAAACACCCTGATGATGCATTTTCAAAATTGTTATTGGAGCCGTGGTGAAACAGACAGATGGAGTTGAGACTTACAATCTCCACATCTGCCAAATATAAAGTCATACATGTCGGCATATTCTCACTGTATTCCTCACACGGTTCCAATCACTCCATGCTGTTGCGTGAATGAATCTATATATTATAAGCACTAATTAATATTCCATCAGTTTCATGTATTGTGCAAGCATTTCTGAGCCACTGTGGTTCTTACTATGACTGTTTCCCGAAAAGAAATACACAGAGCAAACATTACCCCATAATCTTTTCCGTGCATATGTTTAAAACAAATCACAAGATAAGCAAAATTGTCTATAAATAAATGTTTATAATTTAAAAACATGAAACTGCACATGAATTCCTGTATATTGTGGGGGTTCCTCAAGATGATGATGATTGAGTCTTCAGTCTTTTGACTGGTTTGATGCAGCTCTCCATGCCTCCCTGTCCTGAGCTAATCGCTTCATCGCTACATAGCTACCACACCCTACATCCGAGGCAATCTGTTTAACATATTCTAACCTTGGTCTACCCCTACAGTTCTTGCCCTCGACCCTTCCTTCCATAACTAAGCTTGCTATTCCTGGGTGTCTTAGTATGTGTCCTACTAACCTATCTCTTCTCTTCATTAGCAGTCGCCAGAAACATCTCTCCTCTCCCACTCGTCTTAATACCTCTTCGTTTGTAACCCTATCTACCCATCTGATCTTCATCATTCTCCTGTAACACCACATTTAAAAGCTTCAATTCTCCTCTTTTCTGCTGCACCAATAGTCCAAGTTTCACTTCCATATAGCGCCACGCTCCAGACAAAGACTTTCAAAAATGACTTCCTAATACCTAAATCTATATTCGATGTCAACAGATTCCTTTTTTGTAGAAATGCTTTCCTAGCCTGAGCCAACCTACTTTTTATATCCTCTTTGCTTCGTCCATCACTGGTTATTCTGCTTCCTAAGTAACAGAAGTCTCCTACTTCCTTCAGCTTTTCACCTGTCAATTTGATCTCCATAGAGGTTTCTGATTTATTTCGGCTGCATTCCAGTATTTTTGTTTTACATTTATTAATTTTCATCATGAATTCTATCCATAAGACGGTGTCCATACCATTCAAAAACTCATTCAAATCCTCAGGCTTGTCGGCCAAGATGACGATGTCATCAGCAAATCTCAGAGTTGAAATTATTTCTCCTTGAATCTTCACTCCCACTTTAAATTTTTCTCCAATTTCCTTCATTCCTTGTTCAATGTAAAGATTGAAAAGTATGGGTGATAAGTTGCAGCCTCGCCTTACACCTTTCTGAATACCAGCTTCTCTCTCATGTCCTTCAGCTCGAATGACTGCTGTCTGGTTTCTGTATAGATTGTATACCACCCTCCTATCCCTGTACTTTATTCCAATAGATTTCATATCTTGATTTATGTAAAAAATTTGCTAAATTCCGTTTTTCGAATCGAAATATATTGTTTTGCAATCGCTCATCACGATTCTTTCCAACTCTAATGGGTGTTTCCATAATCCTGAAAAATAATTACAAGAGATTAATATATTTATTAACATTTAAGTGTTTGTTATTTTAAGTAAATTTTAATAGATTATTATTATATATTAATCACATGTAATTTTTAATACGTTTAATTATTACGATAACACCCATTACATTTGGGTACAATCGTGTGGACCGACTGAAGAACAATAAATTTCGATTACTAAGGCAACACTGAAATTAAATTAAAACCATACGTTTTGGAGAAACCTTGCCTCCTTTTTCAATGGAATCAAACAATGTGGCCAAAGAAATTATATCAATGAGATCACAAACAAGATGTTCAGTAAAGAACATATAGCCTACTTTCTCCTAAATGCATGGGTATTGTTATAACTCTTTGTCCTTTTCAAGGAGTATGATCGAATGTTGGTTGTAGTAGCTTGTTGAAATACAACGTGTTATAGGGATATTAAACATGAATATGAGGTGCCCTTTGCTAGTGCTACCTCTGTACCAAATTTCGTTCAATTAGGTTTTACCGTGTTTGAATTGATAGGGGGAATCGATTTGCACACATACTTGGCCACCATCTGCAAACTATTGGGCTGATGTTCTTGCAGTTTGGTCTGAATATGTTTCCCACATAAAGATATGGTGTTGCAAAATTTGGTAGAGACTAGATTATTAGGTTGGTCGTAATTACATTTTAGCTTTTAACATTTGGGTGGCCACGATTACGTTTCCGTCAAGATAGCGGTGATATAAAACATGACACTGATGTGCCCTTTGCTAGTGCTACCTCTGTACCAAATGTCGTTCCATTCGGTTTCACCGTGTTCGAATTGATAAGGGGAATCGATTTTCACACAAAGATGGCCGCCATCCGAAAATATCAGGCTGATGACCTATTAGTTTGGTCAAAGGATGCTCCCTCCATAAAGGTATGTTGTTGCTAAATTTGCTAGAGATCGGATGATTAGGCTAATCGTAATTTGATTTAAGCTTTGAACATTTGTGTGGCCGCCATTACGTTTCCGTCAAGATGGCGGCGATATAAAACATGACACTGAGGTGCCCTTTGCTAGTGCTACCTCTGTACCAAATTTCGTTCATTCGGTTCCACCGTGTTCGAATTAATAGGGGGAATCAATTTTGACATAAAGATGGCCGCCATCCGCAAACTATTAGGCTAATGGCCTACTAGATTGGTCAAAGGATGCTCCCTCCATAAAGGTATATTGTTGCAAAGATTGGTAGAGATCGGATGGTTATGTTAGTCGTAATTTGATTTAAGCTTTAAACATTTGTGTGGCCGCCATTACGTTTCTGTCAATATGGCGGCGATATAAAACATGACACTGAAGTGCCCTTTGCTAGTGCTACCTCTGTACCAAATTTCATTCCATTCGGTTCCACCGTGTTCGAATTAATAGGGGGAATCAATTTTGACATAAAGATGGCCACCAGCCGCAAACTATTAGGCTAATAACCTATTAGATTGGTCAAAGCATGCTCCCTCCATAAAGGAATGTTGTTGCAAAGTTTGGTAGAGATCGGATGGTTATGTTAGTCGTAATTTAACTTAAACTTTGAACATTTGTGTGGCCGCCATTACGTTTCTGTCAATATGGCGATGATATGAAACATGACACTGAGATGCCCTTTGCTAGTGCTATCTCTGTACCAAATTTCGTTCCATTCGGTTTCACCGTGTTTGAATTAATAGGGGGAATTGATTTTCACACAAAGATGGCCGCCATCCGCAAACTATTAGGCTAACGACCTAGTCATTTGGTCAAAGGATGCTTCCTCTATAAAGGTATGTTGTTGCAAAGTTTGGTAGAGATCGGATGATTAGGTTAATCGTAATTTGATTTAAGCTTTGAACATTTATGTGGCCGCCATTACGTTTCCGTCAAGATGGCGGCGATATAAAACATGACATTGAGGTGCCTTTTGTTAGTACTACCTCTGTACCAAATTTCGTTCCATTCGGTTGCACCGTGTTCGAATTAATAGGGGGAATCGATTTTCACACAAAGATGGCCGCCATCCGCAAACTATTACGCTGATAACCTATTAGTTTGGTCAAAGGATGCTCCCGCTATGAAGGTATGTTGTTGCAAAATTTGGTAGAGATCGGATGATTAGGTTAGTCGTAATTTGATTTAAGCTTTGAACATTTGTGTGGCCGCCATTACGTTTCCGTCAAGATGGCGGCGATATAAAACATGACACTGAGGTGCCTTTTGTTAGTACTACCTCTGTACTAAATTTCGTTCCATTCGGTTGCACCGTGTTCGAATTAATAGGGGGAATCGATTTTCACACAAAGATGGCCGCCATCCGCAAACTATTACGCTTGTGGCCTATTGGTTTGGTCAAAGGATGCTCCCCCCATAAAGGTATGTTGTTGCAAAATTTGGTAGAGATCGGATGATTAGGTTAGTCGTAATTTGATTTAAGCTTTGATCATTTGTGTGGCCGCCATTACGTTTCCGTCAAGATGGCTGCGATATAAAATATGACACTGAGGTGTCCTTTGCTAGTGCTACCTTTGTACCAAATTTCGTTCAATTCGCATTCACCGTGTTCGAATTGATAGGGGGGGGACAGACATTCAGAGTACACACACTCACACACACACAGACACACACACACACACACACAGACACAGACACACACACACACAGACTCACACACACACATACACACACAGACAGACACACATTTTTCGCCCTGTGTTGATCTCATAAGTCTACTTTCATTTTTTGCAAAAATCGAAAGTAGGCTAAAAATTACAAAAAATATAGATAAATTCCTCTGTTCGTCACCAGAGAGCAGCTGCCAGAAATTACTGTATGGACCATGGTAGAACGGCGGACAGATTAGTAAGTAAGGAGAAGGTAAATGGTGCGGGGTGAAACTACAGAGATTCCTCGAAGAATGAGGATGTCCAAAAGAAAAAAGGGGGGGGGGGGGAGATGGATATAAGGAAACATAAACAAAAGGGAAGTGTATCTGAACGATACTTAAGGTCATACAGGCAACGGAAAAAAAAAACAGATGGAAACTCCTCAGTGACGAACAAAGGAGATCAAATCCAGGCTCTGAGCCATAGAGGAAAAAAGTACAAATTGAAATAGGTGAAGAACAGAGAGACTGAGAGGAACTATCTTCCTAGATCCTTAATAACTGGTAGCCAAGTGTCACTTAGCTGATATCCAGTGTATGTGTTAAAATTATTGGGATGTTTACGAATTCAACTGCCTCCCTTACAATTCTAGACCAGTTGTGCTTAAAAAGGGCAAGCGCATGAACATCTTTGAAACATATAACGAGCCCTGAAGACAGGGCATGTTCAGCTATAGCTGATTTGTCAGGTTGGTTTAGACGCATGTTCCTTTGATGCTCTTTGATTCGAGTTGCAATGGACCGTTTTGTTTGTCCAATGTAGACTTTTCCGCAAGTACAAGGGACTTCATACACCCCAGGTTGTAGTATTGGGGACAATTTATGTTTGTTTAATGCTAAACGTTGACCAATTTTCGTCATGCAGAAAACTGTTTTTATCTTGTGCTTGAGGAGAATCTTAGCAACGCGGTCAGTGGTGTTGTGAATATAAGGGAGGTAAGCAGTTCCCCTCACGTCGGAGCTCTGAGAAGGTTGTCTATCCCTCCTTCTGGGATGTAGGGACCTATATATAGTGGATTCATTATAGCCATTACCCTTAAACATGGTTTGTAACGCATGCAACTCTTCCTGAAAAATTGATGCCTCACAAATACGTTCCGCTCTTTTGGCTAGAGTTGTTATAATCCAATGTTTTTGTGCTGGGTGGTGGTGGGAGTCAGCATGTAAATAACGGTTAGTGTGAGTTGGCTTACGGTAGACGCTGTGCCCCATGGAGCCATCCGCCTTCCTCCTGACAAGAACATCCAAAAAGGTAAGCATCCACCCGACTCTAGCTCCATTGTGAAGTGGATTGAAGGATGCAGCTGATTTAGGTGGTTCAGAAAGTGGTTCAGTTTCTCAGAACCCTCCTCCCACACCACGAACGTATCATCCACATACCTCCACCAAATCACAGGTTTGAAAGACGCCGAAGATATAGCCTCCACCTCAAAATGTTCCATGAAAAAATTTGATACGACAGGCGAGAGTGGACTTCCCATAGCCACACCATCAGTCTGCTCGTAAAATTTACCATCCCACAAGAAATAACTGGAACACAAGCAGTGGTGGAATAATCGGGCAATGTCCTCAGGAAACAAATCCTTGATGAGGGACATGACCGAGTCCACCAGCACTCTGGTGAACAAGGACTCTACATCAAAACTCACCAAAATAGCATTTGGTTGAACGGCGATGGTTGACAATTTTTCGACGAAATGGGTTGAATCCCTAATATAAGACTGTGTGCGCCCCAAGTGCGGCTGAAGCAACTTGCTGAGATATTGCGCAAGAGCGTAAGTTGGAGAACCTATTGTGCTAACAATTGGTCGAAGAGGGACGTCTTGCTTATGGATTTTTGGAAGACCATACAATCTCGGAGGAACAGCATCTCTCGGAAAAAGACATCTTCCCTCTTCTTTTGGAATTGATGCCAGTTTAACAAGCTTAGCAGTGGCATTGGATACACTAGTGGTTGGATCACGAGTGCACAGTCTGTAGACAGGATCAGATAAGAGAATCGAGATTTTACTTTTATATTCAACGGTATCCATCACCACTGTCGCATTTCCCTTGTCAGCATGAAGAATAGAAACGGTGTCATTATTGCTCAGTTACTTCAATGCCTTTCTTTCACCCCGAGTTAAATTGGGTGCGGGTACTTTAGAGGATCTAAATATCCTCAAACTTTCTTGTCTAACTTCTTCAGCTTCATCTGGAGGTAAATTGTAGATGGCAGCCTCAACGGATGTGATCAACTCCTCTGTAAGAATTTTGGAGGGTGCGAGAGCACAGTTGAGAGGTCTCGCACCCTCCAAAATTCCGTGGGACCTCCAGTTTTACGTGGAATATGAACCACAGGACGTGATGTGTCACTTCCAATATCTCACATGTATTGGCCGGTAATCAAACCTGGTCTGCCTCAGTGAAGTGCAAGCAGCTACAACACTGCACCATCACGTCTTTCTGTGTTTGTAATTAAGATGAAGATTTGTTAGAAGGTGACCGTGGCCTTAAGTTAGGAACCATCCCACCATTTGCCTGGAGTAGGGGTTGGAAAACCACTGAAAACCACTTCCAGGATGACAGAGATTGGATTCGAACTCGAATCATCTCAGTTTTGCCTCACGAATCTGACTGTACCCCGTTGAAGCCCTTATAATTAAATTTCTTCAGGAATCAAACCCAGACCTCCGGGGAGACAGCCAAGAATACTAGCCGCTACACCATGAGGTGGTCTTATTTTTAAAATATAACCACTTCTTTAAATTTAAGAAAAATTTAAGAAAAAGCAATTCGTGACTTTTGAGTGACACTTTACTTTATAGCTAGTGACAACTGTTGGTACCACTGATTGCGAGGGAGACAAAAGAGTAGTTTTAAGTTAATTGATTTTCTCTTATACTGTAGCTCACACGGATAAACTTGAAGTTCGTGCCCGAGGCTAGAGACTTCCTAAAGTTATTCTTTTCTCATTGTACTAATCTCGGGTGCCTTCAAAAGCAGGTCATGCAATGTAGAGCACCATTAACCTACTCATTGAGGATGAGCAATGCTCTCAGTTCGCCGAATGTGACTAGTCTTGTGGCCTGAATTACACTCTACTAATGTATGCTTGCTAAGGATCGATAACCACATACACTACTCGAATTCGAGAAGAGTATTCGTACTAGTGCTGTCAATTTAATCGATTAATCGAACCTATAAAAAAACAAGAAGTTCCGTGACGAACTAAAGAGCCTACTTATCTTAAAATTTAAGATTCATGCCAATGATTAATCTATATGGATCTATCTAGAATAATGACGAAATTAAGTTGGTAATATCGACATTTCTAATTTGTTCGAAATATACCTGGTATAATGTAGCCCAATAGAGCACTACAGTTGGCAGCCCTAGTGACTGAATATATTCTTAGTTCCATCTCTTAAGGTACATAATACAAAATTTGGTTGAAGTCCAATTGATAACCTGGACGTTACATGCAGTTAGACACTGGATCTATCAGCGCGTAAAATCATGTTGGCAACAATGTCATGCATGTGCTGGTTAGAAACAATATGAAATATTATGATCCCTTGCTGTGCCAATTTTGGATGAAATCCATTTGTTAGTATAGACGTTACATGCATTTTAACTTTGGACCTATTAGCAGACATAGAATCATGTTGGCAGCACTGACTTATATTAGTTACTCTAAATTAATCTAGAATATCAGGTACTATACGTGTGCATAGTTTAAAGCTGTCGGCTTGCAAACTTTCTGATATATTGGCATTTGGATAAAGAAATAGAGAAGGCATTTATTAATAGTTGGCAGCCCTGGTGGCTCTTAAGAATACGCTCAGTATTATCTCTTTATGTACACATATTACATACGAAACTTGGTAGAAATCCAACTGATACTGTAGATCAGAGGTTCCCAACCTGGGGGGCGCAGGGCATTATCAAGGGGGGCGTGAAGTGATTTCCGAATTAAGTTTTTTTTAAACTCGAATATTTCAATTTTGTATAATACACATTTTTCGAATGTCTTCAAGTGATTGTTGCACCAAGTCAATCGTTCAAAAGCACTGGTAATTGCCAACTGTCGGCACAAACCTCCGCGGAGCCGCGAGGTTGGAGGTGAAATAAGGAATTTCCTGTGTTGTAAGGAGCAAAATCGATGCCAATTTTATCGTCTCATTGGCATATCTTTGTGATTTCTTTGAAGCATTGAACAGTTTGAACAATGAAGTTCCAAGGCAAAAACTCCAATATTATGCTTGCTTCAGAGTTTTCCTGAAAAAAAAAAAAGTTATGGAAACGTCAGCTTCAGTTGAACAACTTCTCATCCTTTCACCGCCTTAATGAAATTTTGCCAGAAAATGAACGTGATCGTAATCAACTTAGTCACATTCAGTCACATTTGGATTCCCTGGCACAAGAATTCAACTTCTACTTTCCTGATATCTCGTCGTATGACTGGTCCTGGATGTTAACATGAAACCCGTTTGCCATTGACATTGAAGCACTGCCAACTTCAAGAAGAAGCCATACATTTGAAGTGTGAATCAAATCTTTTATTTATTTATCGTATGGCTTTTAGTGCCGGGAGTGTCCTAGGACATGTTCGGCTCGCCTGAGTCTGTAGTTGCTTCCAGCGGACACCCTTAGGGTGAGCTACAAGTTCCATTCAATTTCAAGTAGTTCCAACTTTCCCAACCAGATATCAATGATTCCTAGTGGTGAACGATGGAACTTTGATAGAGCGTACCGACGATATCCAACCTAACAATTTAGCTTCACACAAGTTTAGTCTGTGGAAGGATATTTTACATGCCATAAATCTATGACATGAATCGAAGCTAAAAGATGATTCCAAAATATTAGGACTGGGTGACGTTTGGGTAAACTGTCTTGCAGTGTATCCTGTAATAGCCAAAGTTGCATTGCGTGTCATTGTCCCATTTTCAAAGACATATTTATGCGAGTCAGGATTTTCAAACCTTCAGTGTCATAAAAACAAAGCAGTGCTGTCGACTTGATGTTGCAAGTGATCCCCTGTCAAATATCAAACCAAACATACCGAATTTAACCCAAGGGAAAACAGTGTCAACCCTCTCACTGACATTTGTTGGCTAAGTTAAGGATTTATTGTAAAAGTGTGCTCTTTGTATTGTGATAAAATGAAGTTAGTATGTAATAGATAAAAAGCGCGTACTTCATATTATTTTATCAGAAATAAATATTCTATTATGTAGTGTTATTAGGTTAGGGGTATATCCTCCGCGTCAATCTATCGAAGAGGTTATAGAAGTTGTTTTGCAGTGTATCCTGTAATAGCCAAAGTGTCATTGCGTGTCATTGTCCCATTTTCAACGACATATTTATGCGAGTCAGGGGGGAGTGGGGGAGAAGGGGAGGGGAGGTGGGAGGGCGCGATGATCAGCCGTATCTGAAAAGGGGGGCGTCAGCTGGCAAAGGTTGGGAACCACTGCTGTAGATGTTATATACATTTAAAAATTGGACCTATCAGCCGGCTTAAAATCATTTTGGCTACACTGCCCTGTATTGCCTCCTGGAAATTAAACTGAAATATTATTATCTATATGTGTGCCAATTTTGGAACAGTTCCCATGCATTCCTTCCAAGATATCCTACATGGAGCTTAAAATTCTAGTGCGTTTTTTCAGCAGTTGTAGCACTGACATCATTTTCAAATATGGGCTTGAGATATTCAGGTATAGATATTTACTCATACTAAATTTGGTTTCGATTGCTGCAGCCGCTTAGGAGTTGATAGGGGGGGGGGACCCACACACAGACAGATAGACAGACAGACAGACAGACATACATACATACAGACAGACGCACATTTGCCCGGATCGATGTCATAAATCTGTTGTTGTTTGAGTCTTCAGTCTTTTGACTGGTTTGATGCAGATCTCCATGCCTCCCTGTCCTGAGCTAATCGTTTCATCTCTACATAGCTACCACACCCTACATCTGAGGCAATCTGTTTAACATATTCTAACCTTGGTCTACCCCTACAGTTCTTGTCCTCGACCCTTCCTTCCATCACTAAGATTGCTATTCCTGGGTGTCTTAGTATGTGTCCTACCAACCTATCTCTTCTCTTCATTAGCAGTCGCCAGAAATATCTCTCCTCTCCCACTATTCTTAATACCTCTTCGTTTGTAACCCTATCTACCCATCTGATCTTCATCAGTCTCCTGTAACACCACATTACAAATGCTTCAATTCTCCTCTTTTCTGCTGCACCAAAAGCCAAGTTTCACTTCCAAAGAGTGCCACGCTCCAGACAAAGGCCTTCAAAAATGACTTCCTTATGCCTAAATCTATATTCGATGTCTACAGATTCCTTTTCTGTAGAAATGCTTTCCTTCCCTGAGCTAACCTACTTTCTATATCCTCTTTGCTTCGTCCATCAGTGGTTATTTTGTTTCCTAAGTAACAGCAGGCTCCTACTTCCTTTAGTTTTTCACCTGCCAATTTGATATCCATAGAGGTTTCTGATTTATTTCGGCTGAATTCCAATATTTTTGTTTTACATTTATTAAATTTCATCATGAATTCTTTCCTCAAGACGGATTCCATACCATTCAAAAACTCATTCAAATCCTCAATCGTCTCGGCCAAGATGACTATGTCATCGGCAAATCTCAGAGTTGAAATTATTTCTTCTTGAATCTTCATTCCCACATTAAACTTTTCTCCAATTTCCTTCATTGCTTGCTCAATGTAAAGATTGAAAAGTATGGGTGATTAGTTGCAGCCTTGCCTTACACCTTTCTGAATACCAGTTAATCTCTCATGTCCTTCAGCTCGAATGATTGATGTCTGGTGTCTGTATAGATTGTAGATCACCCTACTTTTTCCTAATTTTTGCAAAATGTGAAGAGTAGGCTAATAGTAGTGTGGTGTAGGAAAAGTAATTGTTTTTATAATAGAATTGCAGCTGAATGGCCATTAGCTGGGTTGCACAAAACCTGTGTATTGTATTATTATTTGCCATTTGGCTAGCTAGCATCAGCTATTGTAAGATTCTCAGGACATTAAAGTTGTCTGATGTTCATGCCTTTGCTTCAGAAAGATAAAACCGATAATATCTAGAAGATGACTTCGCAAACCCTTTACAATGGTGGATAAAACATTCAGTTCAATTCCCACATCTCGCACGCATAGCTAAGAAATTGCTTTGCATTCCAGGTACTTCACTTTCTTGTGAGTGTGTGATCAGTGAAGCTGGAAATATTGTTACAAAGAGAAGGGCAGCCCTTAGGTCTGAGGATATCACATTATGACATGTCTGAAGTCCTGGAGCAAAGACGTGTGACTGTAATTAACTGTGAACTTCACATTCAAACTATTGTGTCATTAAATAATCAATAACGAAATATATTTTATGTTCGACCCTGACTATTATATATCAGAAATGAGGCTCATTATAACACTATTTTTCATTATGAAACAGTTTCTCCCACCAACCAGAGATCAAGAAACAGTTGTTTGACCAATTAGATAAGGATACCATCGCACTCGCGCTGAGTTCCACGGCCTTCTAATTTAAATTTCACTGCGTGGCCTAGTGTCATAGTAGGGTAATCGAGGAGGCCATACAAGACATTCTCTGCGTCTCATGCGCTCTGTTCAGTACATAAAACTGGCGAAATCTCGACAGATATTTATGAATATTTATGTTCGAACATAAAATAGTTATAATAATTATCGTCGAACATAAACAGTCGTATGTAACTCAACTATAATGGTAATTAAAGGCTCGTGGCATAATGTACTATTAAATAATAGGCCAATTATTAACTTAAATGCTTTTGAATTAAATTATTTTTTACTTGCACGCCACAAATACAATTAAAATTTAAAATTATATCTTCCTCATAGCAAATGGAATTGTAAAGATTTTAAACATTTTTTTTGGTAAATTATTAAATATCTGAGTTCTTTGAATGTAGCTTTCAGGAAAGCATGTTTCTTGAGATTATATTCTTTGAATATATCCATAAAATGTCAATCGTGATTTTCTAATACTGTCTGATGTTTTCGCAGAATTTTGGTATAAGTTGTGAGATCTCCTTTTCTTCCACACTCCCCTCTATGCACCCAAGTTCAAAAATTTCCCTAAGGATTTACCTTTCATGTTTTTCCTTCTAAATTTTTAGCTAGTGAACTGCCTCCAATGATCAGAGTTTCTGATGCGTAGGCAAAACTGCTTCAGTTTGAATTACCATGTTATAGTGTTTTAATTTTGCATTCGGAGATTTTGAATTTTTTGTTTTATCTATTCGAGGTGATTCCATAGGCTTTTTAATATAGAGATTTTCTCTTTGTTTGATTCATACTTATCATTCTTATTATTACTTATTATTATTATTATTATGCGGCTTCGGTGGCGTAGTTGGTAGTATGCTGAACTGCTGTGCCCAAGATAGCGGGTTCAAACCCGGCAGAAGTCGTCGGATTTTTCAAGAGCGTTAAAAATCCTTCAGCATGTCTTCCTTCGGAGGGGAAGTAAAGCTGGTGGTCCAGTGTCATAGATTTATGGCACGTAAAAGATCCTTCCACAGACTAAACTTGTGCGAAGCTAAATTGTTAGGTTAGATTTCGTCGGAACGCTCTACAAAGTTCCAACGTTCACCACTAGCTATCATTGATATCTGGTAGCGAAAGTTGGAACTACTTGAAATTGAACGGAACTTGTAGCTCACCCTTAAGGGTATCCGCTGGAAGCAGCTACAGACTCAGGTGAGCCGAACATGTCCTCGGACACTCCCGGCACTAAACGCCATACGATAAATAAATAAATAAATAAATAAATAAATAAATAAATAATAATAATAATTATTATTATTATTATTCTATCTTTTTTGTCCTTATTGTTTGAACTTAAATATCTCATGATGACACAATTTTCACTTCTCTCCCTTCTTCCTCTTCTCTTCTCAAAATCTCTTCATCCTTTGACTGTGCTTCTGTTTCCGTTGTTCTGTCCACAATGCTCCCGTTTTCTTATTTTCATGTGCTTTAAATTTTGTACTCTTGATTTTGTTTTGTTTCTGAATTCTTCTCTGTCTCCAATCATTTGCCTGTCGATTCCCACCAGCCTTAAGTCTTATTATTACTTATTTTATCGTTTTAAATGATCTTGTCGTTACGCTGGGGTCTGGCGTTACGTTATGGTGACGGGATGAAATGTACCGAGAATGTACAGAGGTGTAAGACGTCATAGTATTGCTTGAGCTTCCTCCTTTCCCCGCGCGCTCCGGTGAGCGGGATGTCATCCAGCCAGCTACCTCCTTTGACCTTGGTTTGCACTTGCTAACGGTCTTTGAGTTCACGCAGCATTTGTAGCATTTAAAATGATATAAAGTCTAGTCTTTCAGACTGACTATCAGTCTTTTTTAATTAACCTGGTCTAAATGAAGCAACAACACACGAAGGTATTTCTTTAAAATTACCATATTTTAAACTGGGTAGTAAATGGCACTCGCGTTGCTTTAGTTTGCATCGTATGTGAACCATTCCTGTGGCCATACCATGTAATTGGAGCATCATAATTTACTGACACTATATCTTGTTACATATTTAGAATGAATGTTGGCTGAGGCACGCTGTCTGTTCGTTGAGTGGCATGCTCCATCACGCGATGACAAAGATTGTCTAGTTTGAACTAGGCAATTTGGCTTTTCTCAGGACAAATAATGTACCATAGTTTAATTTTCCATATTATGTCTCTGATACAAACAAGTAGTCAAGAATGGTCTATTCGTTCACTAATGATCTTCTAATAACAATAATATGGTTTTACGCTACTTACTACATAGGATTTTAGAGACGACAGGGTGCCGGAATTTTATCCCCGAAAGGGATCTTTGGCGTGTCAGTAAATCTACTAATACAGCTCCCTCGTATTTACGTACCCTCAAATGCCAACTGAATGCGTCAGGGTTCAATCCTGCAACCTTGCGCAGAGCAAGCGAGACCGTTATCGCTGTATGGAGGGAAAGAGAGAGATAGGCACATGCTTGTTGCACTATTATTATATATAATTCGTTGAGGCCATCTAGGACCACGTTAAGTCTTGCTACACTTAGCTTTTTTTTTCCGCCTTCCTCTGAGCCCAGAATTCCCTCATTCTCTGTGAGTGCACTCCGCTGTCCAAGTGGTACCTTGTCTTCTTTTCGGGTTCGATGTCTCGTCTCGGGTTAGCCCATTAGTCAGTATCTTTTTGCGGAAGAGATCTCTATTAAAGGCGTCGTCGGTTTTTAGATGCAGTATTTTGAGGTCGTCTTTGGTATTCATATTATTATTGACACGTGGATGGCCAGGGTGGATGGGCCAACTTACCGTTTATTCAGAGGTCCGCATCGCTTCCACAGCAAAATCACCTCCAGAAGACATGCCCCAACAGAAGATCACCAAAAGGGGTAGAAGGAAGGTGGAGAAGGGGAACGCACAGGCTATTCTACAGACACCCTCCCCCCCCCCCCCCAATAACCAACAGAATTGCTGCCGACAAAAAAATGCCACAACAGTTGTTTAAAAATTTAAAATAAAAATTTAATGTTAAAAGTTAAAAGAGCACCTCCACCAGAAACAGAACATGCATCAGCCAGCATTAAATTACAAAAATAGGCAAGAGACGGCTTAACATGCTTGCTTGCAAAGCAAAAAAGGAAAAGAATTAAATTAAAATTAGAATGTTAACGCCCAAAGATAAAAATAAAATCACAGGCATAATTAAATGAGAACGGGCTTGATAATTTAGTAAGACGCAATACCGACCGGACATGCAGGGATCCATGCCACGTCATAAAACAAAAAAACTTAAAATTAAATTAATAAAATAAAATATGATCAATTAAGAAATTCCCGATATTCGTGACTAAGAAAAACACAAGAACATTCACCAAAAATATAAGGTTAAACCAACAAGATTAAATAAAAAACATATTAAGTTAACACCACAACACGTTTGAGTTTCGCGGTCGGCGCCAAGAGACTGCACTCCAAGACCAGAATGCATTTCGGCAAAACAAAAACAAAACATGGCCACAAAAACAGACGACTGCAAGTCTAGCCGAATTACGGTAAACAATTACCTTTTAAAATAGAAGCTCCACCAGAGAGGAATGACAATAAAAGAAAAAAAACCTTTTATCAATAATACCCACACACAAAGAAACAGAAAAAGGAAGCCACGGATCAAACACCAAAAAAACTAAAGACCAAAATATAGGCCAACCACTGACCTACGAGAAGAAAGTGAACTACGCAATTAAAGGAAAATACCCCTAGAGAGCATTAAATAAATAAATAAATAAATAAGTTAAAAAAACTAGAAACGTGTCCCCAGAATTACAAACAAATTTTCACCTAATTAGTGAATACAATTAGGCCATGACGCCAGATAAAAAAAAGAATAATAAAACATACTCGTTAATGCACACAAATAAATTTTAAAAAAACCTTATAACATACTTTAAATAATCCCTTTTCCAGAGACACTAAAGATAAAACAAACATAACACTAATAAATAATTTTAAATAATGAAAACTGCCCACATGGCTCCGGCTGGCACATGCAACCACGGACACCAAACATCTCCAAGTTTTCTCCATTCCGGCGAAAATAAATTGTAGACCTTGCTTCAGGGGTGACGATTTCACTTCCTACCCACTGCGGTTCACATATTTTGTAATTTAATACCATTTCTTGGTAGACAATCAAATTCACGACCACTCAGTCCAATCCAGTATATCAAGTCACAGATGACAACAACATGGCGCCGACAAGAAAGCCAGGCGCGCTGCATGCTAGATATTTGGAAATAGTCCAATCACAGATTGACACATCAAGCAACAATGTTATTATTAAGTAATTAATTTGGCGGTATCATGAATACACAGGCCTTTGTTTCATGACGTAGAATATAATAAATAGCCTTCAAACATGACTGGAATAGGATGAGTTATAAGGCACCCCAACACACTCTATCGGAGAAGAAGGAACCACGTGAAGAAACCCCGAAGTCCGACAGCAGCTGCCATCTCGTGTTCACAAACGGAATCAAGTCACCAGGCGGTCAATTCAAAATGTCAAGGAACACCAGAATACAGGGAAGATGGATTTTTAAAAACATTGGGACGGGCATTGCACGTAACAATTATTATTGTTTCGTTTCGGCCAACTAAGGACCACGTCATTTTAACTGTTTCCTTTAAGCTTTTAAAATTATCCCTGAATTCCATCATTCATAAACAGTGTTGTTCTTTTCTCTCCTTTGTTCACGCCTTTCCAATTCTCAGCGTCGGCTTAGGTTGGAAACTCTGATTTTCCAAGAGTTTACTCTTAAGCCAGTCATGCTCCTGGATATCTTCACATGAGATCCCAATCTTGTGCACCCAATCTTGTGCAGATCTTTTTGTGTTCTTCTGAAACAAGGTTCCCTTTGTCTTTTTTATTTTAATTTAATTTTTAATTAATTTAATGGTGCTCGGGCACTTGGTACGGCATGGGGGTGGAGCTCACAGTATCTAAAAGGTTGAGATTGCCTGCCCGAGACGATACAAACAGTGTTACCTGCTCGTCAATGTCTGAACTTAATTTCATATTTTGCAAACAGAGTAATGGCCTCTGGTGCCGAGTGCAAGTTTTGTTATTTGACACCCAGAGGGCAGCTTGCATGTCAAATTTTGTTATTCCTTGGAGCGCTATGAAGGACAAGGAGGTTAGATATCTAAGCTCCTTGACACTATAGCGCTTTGTAGTGGAGAAAGGAGGATCTTTTGTGTTGGCGGAAAATCCCGAGATTAATTTTGCCATTATAAACACGGCCTATTGAACTGAAATGGGTTATTTAACATGCCAACAACGAATGACATGCGTACCATAATGTTTGTCGGCTTAAAAAAAATCACTTACCATGGCCAGGAGCGAACCTGCAAGCTTGGGGGTTGGTAATCCGACACGATAACCACTCACCTACCGTGGCAGATTCGAACCCGCATCTCCTGATGTCCGGGAAAGTGTGGTTAAGTGTAAGAGAGGGCAGGGAGCCCTAGATTCACCACTCAAAATACAATAAATAACAAGTAGTTCCGTGAAGAACTATACAGCCTATTTTCATATATCCTACTTATGTTAACTGCCACTATCAAGATACAAAATTTCAGTTTGATTGCAGTAATTGATTCGTAGATTTTTAGAACCGACTCAATATTTCGGATGGTCGCCATGTTGGATTTAATATTGAACCCATGTGCTGTTGGTTCAAGTGCCGAATCCATCATTTATTGGTAAAAGAAGGGAGGAAAAATACAGTCCTTAGAATGACTTAGAAAGATTTTATGCAAGAGGACTGGTACAACGTAAGAGACCAGGTGGCCCCAGGAAATGATAGCATGCGTGACGCACCGATAGGGAGCCGATCATAACTATAAATAGAATGATAAAAACTTTCCACTGTGTGTAAGCGAGAAGAGGTTTCGGAAATTGATCTTACGCAGCAATAAAATGGCATCCTCGCAGTTGTGCAAGAAGAGGAATATTTAGATTTAAGCCATTTGCGAGAATATAATTAACAAAAGAAATACATCATTGTGAATCATTTTGGAATAGAGATTTTTGTGTGGTGAAAAGGGTTAAATAATTGCACAGGAAAGAAGTGCAAACGCAGCATTAAGTAGTTAAAAGTTCCCCGAGACCAGAGGTGGTAGGGATTGAAAATAAACCTCAACACCCACGTATCTGAAGAGCAAATTTTATTTAATATCTTGGAATTGTACGATCGATTTTCATGTGCAAAGAAGTCATTTTTCGTTTAGAAAACGAGCTTTCCAGAGATATAAGTTTCAAAAGTATGCGACTATTGCTTCAAAAGTTAGTTATGAAAAAGACGAGGACTTTATCTTTTTGTAGCCGATTTGTATAAATGCCCTGGCAGAGCCAGGCTAATCATGCAGTATTTACCAGACCTTGAGAGGTCGTGATACGCTGTATCACCAACGAGCACCCCGTATGGGAGTGGCTGAGAAGTATAGTCATTAATATCGCCGTGTGAAGACATAGTAATATCCTAGTACAGGATTTATTTCAGCAAGCGTCAGTCATTATAGTGAGAGTTCATTATTACAGTCAAAGTTAGGCTGCGACTTTGAAGGAAGAACAGGCTATAGGTCTTCGAATAATAATTCAGTTAAAAGACAGAAAGTATCGTCACGTTTCGAAGTACCAACGGAAGTGAAACAAACATTTCTATCAAAGCTAAGGAACCCGATCAGGGTCGGACGAAGTAAGTAACGCCTAGGGTGCGGAAAAGATAGGTACTAGAGCGCAGAACAATAAGAATTGAGAATTTAATCCAAGGCGTTGTCTAAAGGAGACAAACGATCAGTAAAAAGCAATAAGCTACGAATTGAAGGAATAGCAGTAAATGCTAGGGAATCATTAGGTCACCGATAAAGTATTCGAGAGGCCGTAAACTGGACAGACTTTAGCTAGACAAACTAAATAGTGTCTAGGAAGAAACGACATCGAGCTAGTAAAAATAGAAGCCGATAGTCAGAAACCGGATCTGAAGAATAACCGTTCCAGGGAGGGGTAGATTGATCGAGACTTTCATCATCCTACCAGGTTAGGGAGCCGACGTCTGAGAGTGTCACCCTTGGAAACGGGGAAGAAATAAATCACGTGTGTAAGGCAAAAATCAAAGCCTAAGTGATTAAAACCAGTGTAAAGTAAATATAGCGAAATTTGATTTAGTGTAATAATTTTAGTGAATTTATTTGTGTATGATAATCGAATACAAAAATGGTATTCAATATGTTACAAGTGTTTAAGGTAAATAATGTGTATGTGTTTAAAGAAGTGTCATTTTGTGAAATGGTATCAATGAAGATGGCTTAAATGCTGTGAGTGGGCAAAATGAAACATCGCTGGAGAATTCGGTCGATGACCGCAAAATCATGTGAGTAACCATTTCATTATGTTATGTGTTGGGGAAGATTTGCGTACAATCCACCTGACAAAAGAAAGAATAGGGATGTTAGAATAACAAATAAAAGAATAATAGCGCGATCTGAACAATTAAAATTGAGAAAGTATAAAATAATTATGTGAAATAAATAAATCCCTTGGGGGAAAGGTATGAAATAAAATATCAGTGTAGTTGATAAATGATTTAAATATGTGAAAGCAAGCGTAGTAATAATAATAATAATGATATAAATGAATGAAGATTATGATGAATTATATGAAAAGTAATAGCTTCCGAGCACTTTTAAATGAATTAATACATGTAATGAAAACATGTTCTGAATGTAAAGCGATTATTTTCAAGGGAGAGGATTAAGCTGAGGATTGCCCGTCTCTTGTGAGCGAGACCGTGAAGTTCCTGCTCCCAGCAATAAATCACGCTAAGTAGCCAAGGCCAGACCCTTACCATTAACGTGTTGTGGTAGGTCTAAGAGCCGTCTGTTTGAAGTTATAGTACACAAGAGTGTTTAGAGTTTGTTTTAACGACCCGGTCTCCGAACCGAGGTTCTTTTAGATGAATGTTACCGCTTGCAAAGTTCAGATCGTTGATTTCTTATGATATAATGGTCTTTTAAGACAAATAATAATAAATCCCTAATGTTATGATTATATGATGTAGTGATTCACGAGTTTCAGTGAAGACAATTAGATTCCGGGAGTGATCTTAATTTTTGACTTGTTCAAGTAGTCTTCTGTAGCTCGGGAGTACGCAAGTGTTTCCCAATCTCGGTAGTGAATTGTTGACTTGAGAGAGAGATGGTAACCTAAGAGCATTGTGGAAGCCCTAAATTTTAAGTAAATGAGTAACAGTACTTTGTTAAATTATATATTTTTGATTAGAAGATATACTCATGTAATAGGAAGTGAGGTGTTGTAAATGGATAACACAGTATGTGTAAAAAGTATCGAGCCCATTGGAGCTCTTGATTTTATTGAATTTTAAAAGGTCACTATATGGAAGTGAAAATTAATAGAAGTTTGATGGTTGATAGAAAGCCATTTATTATGATTTTATATTTGTTTAAATATGACTTCCTTGTTCACTTTGAACAAGTATGAATTAAAGGGTCAGTATTTTATTTGTTTAATTTGTGTCGCGCCATATTTGAGTAATTAAATGTTTTTATAGTAGGAGTTGATTTTGTTTATTTTTTTGGAAGTGTATACTCTATTTAATCCAAAGTGTGTGTCACAGAGTGGGAGAACATACCATGAACCCCGATACTCCCGATTGAGCATTGCTGGCAAACTGTGATTTGCATATTTCATGCTGAATGGGCACATGGGGGCATAGAAGTAATGTGCTTGGATTACTATTAGAGGAACACTTAAGACGGTCATATCATGTAAAAGTAAAATAATGATAGAAGTAGCTACAAAATATAAAGTTAACTGACCGCATTGGGACCCTGGAAACTCACACCGAGCAGCCCTCAATTAATCACCCCCTAAGCTCATGCTATTTTGGCGCCCATGTACGTAGGGATAAGTTTTCCTAAGGAAAACCCGAGTTTTTCATGAAAAATCAAAATTTTCAATTTTTGAAAAATATGGTTTTTCGAGATTTTTGAATTTTGAAATCACTTCCATAAAGGTTGACATTGAATGAGTATACCAAAAGTGTACGTTTTAGTAAACATCCGTGCTAAGGTAAATTTTGAAAATGGGGACACAAGAGTTCGGAGTACCATCTTTCATGCATGAACCGGCGATGTGGCATAGTAGCCCACTGTATTCTATAAGAGAATAAGATGGCATTAAGTGAGGAAATGCAGAGGCTTGTGGACGTCTTAAGGCCGATAGCAAGGAAACGTTGGAGGCTATAAAAGCAGATAATAGCGAGAGATTCAAAACTATGGATGCTAAATTGGACAGCCAACAAAACGAAAATAAAAAGGAGTTCGAATCCATAAATTATAATTTAGGATCTATCAAAGCCGACTGTATAACAATGAATAGTGAACTGAAGGCTGAGATAGAAAAAATGAAAACGGAAAATGAAAAACAGTTGAAAGTTGTAAAAGATGAGACGTTAGAGTCTATAAAAGCTGACAGTAAAGCAAATAACGAGGTACTGAAGGCTGAAATAGAAGAGACAATGAATACCAAATTTCAAGGTTTTGACACTGAGTTTGGGAATAAGTTAAATGAGTTAAAAGGGGGAAATCACAAGTAAAATTGAAAGGGAAAACAAGGCACTTAAGTCAGAATTGCAAGACAAAATAAAGACCTTAGAGGAAAGTACGGTAAATTCCCAAACTAAATGTCAAGAAAATCTTAAAAATTTAGAAGATAAATTTGGTTTTATGGAAATTAAATTAAATGAGATGCAGGGAATTTGTAAAAAAGAATGTAGACAATTGTGAAGAGAAACTTGTAAACCGGATCCAAGAGGTGTAAGAAGAAGTAATAAAGCAGATGGGGTCAAATATGAAAATTTGTCAAAAATCAGGGGATTAAATTAAGGACGATCTTAGAATCTTAGGAAACAGATTTAACGGGGTGGAGAACCAAGTAGAAAAACTCGAGGAATAAGTCGGGGGAGTTTAGGACGAAGTAAATGATATGAAAAGGCAAAATCAAGAAGATGCGAAGAATAGGAAAGATCAATTTGATCATTTCACCGGGCAGATAGATGAGAACTTGAAGAAGCACGAGAGCGAAATAAATAGGAGATTAGGTACATACGAAGAGCATCTTCAGGGAGAAAGAAAGCAACGAGATAAAGAAAATAAGGAGAATATCCAGAAGATAGATGAAATAAGTTAGGGTATCAATGAGGTTCAGGAAACCATAGAAACATTAAAGGGACAAGTAGGAAAAACCAATACCGAAGTAAACCAGGTCCAAGACGAATTGATGATATTGTATAAGAGCCAAGGGAAAACTGAGGAAAAGCTTGATGGAATTAAAGTAGATATGGTCAAAGGACAAAAAGAAACGGAGAAGAAGATAAAGGAGATACGAGAAGACCTAGATACCAAAGGTGACGTTAAGCCAGAAATTATAGAAAAACAGGTCATGGTCATCAAGAAAGAGGTAGAAGATCAATTAGCTGAAATAAGGGATAGTTTCAGGGAAGAGAAATTCCAACTCAAACAAGAAGTGGAAAGCAGCAAAATGAATCATGAAAGAATTCAGGATGAATTGGGATCACGGTTGGAAAGGACTGAACACAAGAACAGTCAAATGGAAATTCAACTCATGGCTCATGAAGAGAGTGCCAGAAGAGAAAGAAAATTAGAATTTTAAAGTCAGGATGAATTCCAAAAGACAGGATGGGTAGATCCTCATGAACGAGGTACTAATCAAGACAGGGAATTAGGAGGGGAGAGCCCTTATAAGAACCCAGGATATCCAATGGCGATGTCAACCCCTTATATGAACCAAACAAATGGACAAATAATTAACATCATCAAGTCAAATGAGGACAGACCGGTGAAGTTTACGGGTAATAATATGTCGATTACTCCTAAATACTGGTTGAGGGAGGTAGCAGACTACTTGAATGAAATGAAAGTTCCTCAGGATCGGAGACTGAGAGCAATTGAGAAGCTATTGGCAGGTGATTGTCTCACCTGGTTCAGGAGTTTCAGATATACATTTGACACGGTGGAAGGTTTTAGAGAAGCTTTTCTGAAACGATATTGGGCAGCAGATGTACAAGAAAATTTGAGGCTAGATCTATACTCTAGGAAATATAGTACGAATGCCCCCACTAAATACTCAGAATTTTTCACCGCTCAGTTGTGTAAATTCCGGGAACTTGATATTGCTCCAGCTGAGAACGACCTGTGTGCCGCCATTGCAAGACAACTTCCTTATGAGATACAAAGGTTGTTAATCTCATCTAAAGCCAGAAGTGCTGTGGAAGTGGAGAGCGTATTACGTCAGTTGGATATGACTACTTCACACGTTACTCCCAGGCATCAAAGACAGACTGAACAAGTACACATGGCCAGTAGTCAAGAAGATAGAGAGAAACCATCGACCAGAAATCAGTCAACTAGTACCAATACTCAGGGACTGGGTCGAGAATATGGACATCAAGAGCCTAGGGGAATACAGCCATACTATAGAGGAGGATATCGAGGAAGAAATCCCAGAAATACGGGATATAGGCAACAAGAGAACCGACCCTATAATAATAATAATCAAAGGCAGGATAACAGAAAGAGATGGGAAAATTATCCCAGAAGGAATGTGAGACCGGAAGACAGAAACGATGAATATCGGGCCGAAATTGAAGAGAGGTATCAGGAAAGTCTTCGTTACATGAATGAACGAACAGACGAACCTGAGATGCAAAGAGTCCGTTGGAGTGAGGCAATAAAGAACCGAAAATCACCCGACCGATTGGAAGGAGCTCAAAGCTTGGAGTTACAAGCTCAATTGAAGAATGAGGGGAAAGGAAGCCCTCAAGAAAAAAAAACTCCAAATTTAAATCATCAAAAGTGGAAACTTACCAGGAGCTGGGAGGAGGTTGAGATTGTAAATTGGATAGCGAGATCAGATGAGTTAATTAAAGGGGATGTGGAAGGAATCCCACCTATTAGAAGGGAATTACCTATTATCATGTTAAGGATAGAAGGATTACTGGTCAGAGCATTAATTGATACTGGATCAACTATAAGTTTAATAACGCAAACCCTCCTAAATGAATTAGAAACAAGAGGTCGCATCTTAAAAATTCCCACCTCAAGCGTGAAGATTAAGGGAATTATTCCTGAAAAATCTTTGACATGTAGATTTCAGGTATACATTGATTTGATCAAGGGTAACACGGAAATTCCACAATGCTTTTTGCTGGTAAATCAATTGCCATATAACTTTATATTAGGTATTGATTTCATCCGTGAGAACAAGGTCATAATAGACCTAGCGCAAAATTGCATTAAGATTCAAAGAGAGGATGTGGATGGACAAAACATTAATCTACAGGAACAGGATGCAAAAATAGAAGAACAGGTATGGCATGTGGAAGAAGTGACTGAGGAAGGTTGTAGGGACATAGAGAAGGTATTTGAAGTCCTAAACATAGAACTTGAAGATTGTCTGGAAACCGAGTTCGAGACCAACCTGTCAGGAAAAATAGAGGAAGCTAAAGTTACCCTCGAAAACAAGGAAAATTTAAAGGAATTGCTATTAAATTACAGGGACGTATTTGATTCCAAGCCAGGAAAGATTCAAAATTTTAAATACGCATTTCAAGTAAACGATTGGGCACCGTTCAGACAAAAACCATACCCGGTTGCAGAAAAACATTACACACAAACAAAGAAAACCCTGCAGGAGGTGAATGATGCAGGTGTTATAGAAAAGATGGCGACACCATATGTTAGTCCATTAGTAATTGTGAGTAAACCGGATGGCTCAGTAAGAGTGTGTTTGGATGCCAGGAATTTGAACGCGAAAATTATACCAGAAAATGATTCGGCACCACCCATAAAAGAAATACTGAGGAAATTTAAAGCAAGAAAATTTTCACAAACAGCGACATGACTTCTTCATATCATCATCTCGAACTTGAAGAGAAAACCAGTCTCTTAACTGGATTTCAGTTCGATCAACAAACATATTGCTTCGAGAGATGTCCGTTTGGCTTGAAGACCGCGGGATCCGCCATAATAAGAGCGCTTGATCGCAACCTGTCAGAGGAAGTAAAGGATTGCACTATCCGATATGTGGATGACATATTGCTTACCTCGGAAAACATTGATGAACACTTGGAAAAGTTAAAGAAATTATTTGAAGATTTGAGAAGGGCTAACTTTAAGATTAACTTGAAGAAATCAATTTTTTGTCAGAGACAAGTTACGTTTTAGGGGCATGTGATTGACAAGGATGGTGTCAAACCAAATCCATGCAAATTAGAATCAATAAGAGATTTTCCCAGGCCTTTGAAGGTGAAAAACGTTCGCCAGTTTTTGGGATTGATTGGATTTTTCTCAGGACATTGTCCGTCCTACACAAAAACTGTTGCACCACTACAGGACCTTCTGAAGAAGGGAGGCAAGTGGAAATGGACGGAGGAAACAGAAAAAGCGTTTATAGAGGGCAAGGAAATGCTCTTAAATTATGTGAAGTTAGGATATCCTGATTTTAATCAGAGATTTGTAATACAAACGGATGCATCCCAGATTGAAATAGGGGCAATGCTGTATCAGGAAAACCCGGATAACCCTGAGAAGAAAAATTATCTAGCTTTCACCAGTCGGAGACTGAAACCACACGAGAAAAATTATACAATCAGCGAGATCGAGCTGTTAGCGATCTTGCATGCGTTGCAATGTTGGCGAAAGATTGTATATGGATTTCCAGTCACATTAAGAACTGATCATAAAGCCTTAACATTTTTGATGAAGACGGATTTATCCAGTCAAAGGTTGATGCGTTGGGCATTGTATATACAACAGTTCGATGTAAATATAGAATATTGCCCGGGAAAAGAAAATGTAGTTCTAGATTATTTAAGTAGACAGCCAGAGTCCACAGAAGAGGAAGTAATGGCTATTGATTTGGAAGACAGAGATCAGCGCACTTTGGATGAATTAAGAAGCATTAGTCAGCGACAACGTGAGGATCCATTGATAAACATGCTCCTATCTTTCTTGGAAGGGAGTTTGATGAGGGGAACACCTGCGTATACTGAAGCTAATAGGATAGCTCAGGATTACACTTTCTTTAATGGATTATTGTATACGTTTGCGGACTCTGACCATACTCGATTGAGGATCATTGTACCTGCGATTTTGCAGAGGAAAATGGTATGGTTGGCCCATAGATCGTTTGGACAAAACAGTCTCGATGCTAAAAGAAGCATTTGTATGGCCGAGACTGAGAGAAACTGTAAGGGATACACTTAAGACATGTGACACATGTCAAAGGATTAAGCCAAATGCGTTTTTGATGTGACAAAAGCCAATACCATTGTTGCCCGAGAGGCCTGGTCAAATTATTTCTATTGACAATTTCGGACCTTTGCAAAAGGCTAGGAGAGGAAATAGACATATAATGGTAAGCTATGGATGTTTTCACAAAAATGGTTGTCCTTGCTCCCATACAGAAGACTAGTACCAAACAGGTGTTAAAACGACTCAAAGAAAAAGTAATACCTATTTTGGGTAAACCAGAGAATTTGTTATCGGATCACGGTAGTTGTTTTACAAGTGCAGAATTTAGACAGGAATTAGAGAGACTGGGAATACGTCAGATACTGTCTAGTATTCGCCATCCTGAGGCAAATCCTGTGGAAAGGGTTATGAGGGAAACGGCCAAGTATTGTAGGATATACTGCGCCGAGGAAAATTGGAAATGGATAGATATCCTTGATATTATCGATTATTTTTATAAATAATACAATCCATGAGTCTACGGGAGAGATACCAATAACGTTACATCGGAATGAGCAACCAGAGAGACCTTGGAGTCTGGTCATTCGTAGGCCAACAGACGCTCAGCCTGGAAGAGATGTACGAATTAGAAGAGCCTTTGAGCATCTAAAAGCTCAAGCAGACAGAAGACAAAGGAGAAACAGGCACAAGAGGTATCATCGATCATTATTAGCAGGAGAAATGGTGTTAGTGAAAAGACCAGCCATTTCGGATCCAGGGAACTGCGTGTACAAGAAATTCCAATAAATGTACCACGGACCGTATCAAATAATAAGAGATTTAAGAAATAATGCCTATAGAATTCGGCACTATGAAACGAATCACGTAGTGACTATGAATTCAGCTAACCTGAAAGTATATTATCCTCCCGAAGACTTCGATGAAGCAAATGAACAAGCCCTGGTTATGGAACAAGTTAAAGATGATAAATCCATTTTTGATAGAAATAGGAGTAAGTTAGAACGAGAAAATAGAGCTCAACCTTTCAATTGTGAATGTGAATTAGAGAAAATATAGTGCGAGATAAGAGAAATAATTGATTTTGTTGAAGAAGAAAATTTCAATTTAAGAAAAGAAAATGAGGAAATAAAGAAACGGGTAGGGATAGACCAAACACGTAACGAAGAATTATGTTCTGTAGACTTTTAGTCCAGAAAAATAAGAAAGGAAGAACGGGTAGGGACAGAGCGTACTAAACCTACATTCTTACCGGATATGACTCTAAAGGTGGAAAACCCTAATTATCGTGGGATTCCATGAGAATAGAACCAAAGGTACTGAGAAGTGTTATTATGGCTTCGACACTGAAAAAATAAGATTTTTATGAAAATTGTTGAAATAAATTTCCTCAAAATTTCGAACATTTATTTATATAAGGAGGGGAGATATGAACCCATGTGCTGTTGGTTCAAGCGCCGAATCCATCATTTATTGGTAAAAGAAGGGAGGAAAAATACAGTCCTTAGAATGACTTAGAAAAATTTTATGCAAGAGGACTGGTACAACGTAAGAGACCAGGTGGCCCCAGGAAATGATATCATGCGTGACGCACCGATAGGGAGCCGATCATAACTATAAATAAAATGATAAAAACTTTCCACTGTGTGTAACCGAGAAGAGGTTTCGGAAATTGATCTTACGCAGCAATAAAATGGCATCCTCGCAGTTGTGCAAGAAGAGGAATATTTAGATTTAAGCCATTTGCGAGAATATAATTAACAAAAGAAATACATCATTGTGAATCATTTTGGAATAGAGATTTTTGTGTGGTGAAAAGGGTTATAATAATTGCACAGGAAAGAAGTGCAAACGCAGCATTACGTAGTTAAAAGTTCCCCGAGACCAGAGGTGGTAGGGATTGAAAATAAACCTCAACACCCACGTATCTGAAGAGCAAATTTTATTTAATATCTTGGAATTGTACGATCGATTTTCATGTGCAAAGAAGTCAGTTTACGTTTAGAAAACAAGCTTTCCAGAGATATAAGTTTCAAAAGTATGCGACTATTGCTTCAAAAGTTAGTTATGAAAAAGACGAGGACTTAATCTTTTTGTAGCCGATTTGTATAAAAGCCCTGGCAGAGCCAGGCTAATCATGCAGTATTTACCAGACCTTGAGAGGTCGTGATACGCTGTATCACCAACGAGCACCCCGTATGGGAGTGGCTGAGAGGTATAGTCATTAATATCGCCGTGTGAAGACATAGTAAAATCCTAGTACAGGATTTATTTCAGCAAGCGTCAGTCTTTATAGTGAGAGTTCATTATTACAGTCAAAGTTAGGCTGCGACTTTGAAGGAAGAACAGGCTATAGGTCTTCGAATAATAGTTCAGTTAAAATACAGAAAGTATCGTCACGTTTCGAAGTACCAACGGAAGTGAAACAAACATTTCTATCAAAGTTAAGGAACCCGATCAGGGTCGGACGAAATAAGTAACGCCTAGGGTGCGGAAAAGATAGGTACTAGAGCGCAGAACAATAAGAATTGAGAATTTAATCCAAGGCGTTATCTAAAGGAGACAAACGATCAGTAAAAAGCAATAAGCTACGAATTGAAGGAATAGCAGTAAATGCTAGGGAATCATTAGGTCACCGATAAAGTATTCGAGAGGCCGTAAACAGGACAGACTTTAGCTAGACAAACTAAATAGTGTCTAGGAAGAAACGACATCGAGCTAGTATAAATAGAAGCCGATAGTCAGAAACCGGATCTGAAGAATAACCGTTCCAGGGAGGGGTAGATTGATCGAGAATTTCATCATCTTACCAGGTAAGGGAGCCGACGTCTAAGAGTGTCACCCTTGGAAACGGGGAAGAAAGAAATCACGTGTGTAAGGCAAAAATCAAAGCCTAAGTGATTAAAAGCAGTGTAAAGTAAATATAGTGAAATTTGATTTAGTGTAATAATTTTAGTGAATTTATTTGTGTATGATAATCGAATACAAAAATGGTATTCAATATGTTACAAGTGTTTAAGGTAAATAATGTGTATGTGTTTAAAGAAGTGTCATTGTGTGAAATGGTATCAATGAAGATGGCTTAAATGCTGTGAGTGGGCAAAATGAAACATCGCTGGAGAATTCGGTCGATGACCGTAAAATCATGTGAGTAACCATTTCATTATGTTATGTGTTGGGGAAGATTTGCGTACAATCCACCTGACAAAAGAAAGAATAGGGATGTTTGAATAACAAATAAGAGAATAATAGCGCGATCTGAACAATTAAAATTGAGAAAGTATAAAATAATTATGTGAAATAAATAAATCCCTTGGGGGAAAGGTATGAAATAAAATATCAGTGTAGTTGATAAATGATTTAAATATGTGAAAGCAAGCGTAGTAATAATAATAATAATGATATAAATGAATGAAGATTATGATGAATTATATGAAAAGTAATAGCTTCCGAGCTCTTTTAAATGAATTAATACATGTAATGAAAACATGTTCTGAATGTAAAGCGATTATTGTCAAGGGAGAGGATTAATGCTGAGGATAGCCCGTCTCTTGTGAGCGAGACCGTGAAGTTCCTGCTCCCGGCAATAAATCACGCTAAGTAGCCAAGGCCAGACCCTTACCATTAACGTGTTGTGGTAGGTCTAAGAGCCGTCTGTTTGAAGTTATAGTACACAAGAGTGTTTAGAGTTTGTTTTAACGACCCGGTCTCCGAACCGAGGTTATTTTAGGTGAATGTTACCACTTGCAAAGTTCAGATCGTTGCTTTCTTATGATATAATGGTCTTTTAAGACAAATAATAATAAATCCCTAATGTTATGATTATATGATGTAGTGATTCACGAGTTTTAGTGAAGACAATTAGATTCCGGGAGTGATCTTAATTTTTGACTTGTTCAAGTAGTCTTCTGTAGCTCGGGAGTACGCAAGTGTTTCCCAATCACGGTAGTGAATTGTTGACTTGAGAGAGAGATGGTAACCTAAGAGGATTGTGGAAGCCCAAAATTTTATGTAAATGAGTAACAGTACTTTGTTAAATTATATATTTTTGATTAGATGATATACTCATGTAATAGGAAGTGAGGTGTTGTAAATGGATAACACAGTATGTGTAAGAAGTATCGAGCCTATTGGAGCTCTTGATTTTATTGAAGTGAAAATTATTAGAAGTTATTTGGTTGACAGAAAGCCATTTATTTTGATTTTATATTTGTTTAAATATGACTTCCTTATTCACTTTGAACAAGTATGAATTAAAGGGTCAGCATTTTATTTGTTTAATTTGTGTAGCGCCATATATTTGAGTAATTAAATGTTTTTATAGTAGAAGTTGATTTTGTTTATTTTTTTGGAAGTGTATCCTCTATTTAATCCAAAGTGTGTGAGTCACAGAGTGGGAGAACATACCATGAACCCCGATACTCCCGATTGAGCATTGCTGGCAAACCGTGATTTGCATATTTCATGCTGAATGGGCACAATATATGTAGGTCCTTGAGTTATGTACTGTTACATGAAGATTATTGTGTACGTGTAGCATTCAAACTTCAATCGCATATTTAGGACACAAGAAGTAAAAAAGAGATTTTAAAATTTTGCACTGCTGCCATCTTGTGGTTATGGAAACAATTGAAATAAATTAGATGCCAGTGGATTAACATTCGTATAAGGATTTACTGTACCAAGTTTCACTGCACTCGAATGGTTAAATTGCGAGAAATGTCCATGTGAATATTTATAATTCGCGTCACCGCCATGTTGGATTTGTGATCACCAGGTTATTTAAAGTCCTATAGGTGAACTTAAGATCATCGCCCCTATGAACATAAAAAAATGAGTTTGATTGCTATAATAGATTCGTAGATATTCAGAGCCGTCTAAATATTTCGGATGGTCGCCATGTTGGATTGTTAAATGTATAGGCCATAGAGGCATGTATCAATAAAAGAAAATTATTGCGTAGGTTCATTATTCGAACTTTCACTTCGATCGCATGATTACGACACAAGAAATAAAAACTTAATTTTAAAATTCGCACAGCCGCCATTTTGAGGTTTTGTAAACAATTGAACTAAATTGGATACCAGTGTATTACAATGTGTATAAACATTTCCTGTACTGGATTTCATTGCGTTTGGAACATTAAATCGCGAGAAAGGTCTATTAAAATTTTTAATTCGCTTGGCCGCCATGTTCGTTTTGTAGTTAACCTGTTTTTGAAAGTCTTATAGATGAACTTCCAGTAGTGCCCTTTATCTCTGTGCAAAATTTCAGTGTAATACTGCTAATAGTTTCAGAGATATAGAATACCGGTGAAATATTTCGCACATCCGCCATCTTGTGGTTAGGCAAACAATTGAAAGAAGTTAGATGTCGGTGCATTACAATGTGTATAAACATATACTGTACCATGTTTTATTGCGTTTGGTTGCTTAAATCGCGTGAAACGTCTATTTAAAAGTCGCAAATTCGCGTGGCCGCCATGTTGGTTTTGTAGTTACCAGTTTTTCGAAAGTCACATAGGTGAACTTCTAGTAGTTCCCTTTATCACCGTAATAAATTCCAGGGTGATATCGGTAATAGTTTCGGAGATATTGAATGCTGGTGAAATATTTCGCACAGCCGCCATGTTGGATTGGTGAGACGTAACAAAATTTGAAGGGCACAGTCTGGGTCGTCCGGAATAGTGCTATGAACTTGCCGAGTTTCATTGAAATCGCTCCAGCCGTTTAGATGTTATTAGGGACACACCCACACACCTCACACACACACACACACACACACACACACACACACACACACACGGACAAAAAGTGATCTCATAAGCCTATTTTTTCAAAATTGAAAATAGGCTAAAATAAATAAATAAATAAATAAATATCCTACATAAATAAATAAATTAAGTAAATATTGTTATTCTAATTTTCTTACCATAATCCATCATATCTCTAATAAGCTTATTATAATGTAATACAAGTACAGTATAGAACGGAGCCTCAGTTGCGCCGCGTGATGGACGGGCCTCTGTGAGTAGCCGCCAGTCAAGCAATGCACGAGCGTTATAACAGCAGTGTAGCGCCCAACTAGTTTAACACAATTACGCTTTTTAACGTACATACTAACCATATTTCATAGTAGTATCTGGAAATACTGTCCTTTTACTAGGCACTCTTTGCACCGACGTAGGAAGTTTTGATACATCCTAACTGATATTTAGCATCAGCATTTTGTTCTTCTGAGAGCCTCCGGAGTACGTGGATTGTTCCGGTATACCTTTTGTTTGAGGTTCCCCCTCAGGTAAAAATCGCACACAGACAAATCGGGGGAACGGGCAGGCCATACTCCTCGGCTTATTATTCTGTCATCAAAGATGTTGCGAGGAGCCGTCAGGGGATACGCGACAGCCTACTTTACTTCACCACAAGTCTTACCTCTGTCAACTATGGTATCTTGCCAGCTGCGTATGTAATAAATGCAATGCTAGCATTCGGGACTTCCCGTCCTGCTCTTGTGTTATCGCTAAGTGCTTCTCAAGTGGCGGTGACTAATCACTCTCCGCCCGTCTCGCGGGCAAGCAAACCTTCGTTCTTTTAGGGAAGGCCCTCACTGTATTCTGAAATCCAGTTATAATCGTAGTATGCCAGGCCAAATAGGGTTCCTTCTATGTACGGTAAGGAAATTCAATAATAATAATAATAATAATAATAATAATAATAATAATAATAATAATAATAATAATAATAATAATAATAATAATAATAAAACACATGGAAAAGATCAGCAAGTATAGTGAGTTGGTCGACCCTATCAAAAGGCAATGGCAGGTAGAACGGGTAAAGACCATACCTATCATTGTCTCAAGTACGGGCGTGATCCCAAGTAGATTGCTCCAAGGCCTTAAAGAACTGGATCTGGATACGCAACTGTACAAACTAATGCAGAAAGCAGTAGATCATCCAACAACCCGAATCGTTCGGATGTTCATGGGTAGCGACTTTCTTGCTTAGAAGTGTCTGTTCCAGAAACTATACTTTGGTTCCCTGAAGCGCGTATAGTTAAGTTGTGATGTACCAGCAATGTGTTATATGTACTGTATAAAATAATAATAATAATAATAATAATAATAATAATAATAATAAGAGAAAGAAGAATAACCAATTACATCAATGCGGCCACGACTAAACGTATAATTTCAAGTCTCACTCAACAGATTGTCTTAATAACTTTATGAATTTATAAGAAGGACAACTACACCACATCATTGCCCTCACATTTTAACAGCTAACGAGAATGTTCTTCAACTTCAACATTTTAACTTAGTTAACCTTGACGTAACGTCTTGATGATTTCTTCCCGGAGAAGGGTCTATTGTTATTTTACAAGGTTAACAAGTAACTTGCCAATTTGAATGCGGGTACTGTCAGTTGGGATGACAATAAACTTATGAAGAATGACGTCCTAAAAGTTGGCCCCTGAGTCACATGACCTCATGACCTGACATGAACTAATTCGCGCAGCTGTTTATAGCGTCTCCTTGCGCCAGCATTCTAGTCCAATGTAAGCTCAACTCGGAACAAAATGTCAATGATCTATGACTCACTGGATTTATTTGAGCAACATGTTGGTCTATGATAAATATGGTAGCTTGCCGCGGTGGGTGAGTGGATAAAGTGTCGTTCTACTAACCCCAAGATTGCAGGTTTGCTCCTGGCCGTGGTAAGTAATTTTTGAAAGGCGGCAAAAATACGATACGCATGTCGTACGATGTTGGCATGTCAAAGAACCCATTTGAATTCATTAGGACATGTTCATAATGACAAAATAAATCTCGGGAGTTCCTCATTTCTCTACTAGAAAGCACTAAAGTGTTGAAGGAGCTTAGATATCTAACATCCTTGACTTTCATAGTGCTTATAGGAACAACGAAATTCGACATGCAAGCTACCCTCTGGGTGTCAAATTACAAAGCTTGTACCCGGCACCCGAGGCCATACGATATTATTATTTTATAAGTATGGTGTGTTGGTTCCTCAGTTTAGAGGCTGCGACAACGCGGTCATGTAGCCCCGTGTACTTTGGGTGTGTGTAGAATCTGTCTGATAACCAGTGTTAATTGTGATGGCTGTATTAGTGTGTGTTATGGAAGCTACTGAGATATGGGTGGTGCTTAGTAATGACAACCGGGGCACGGTCCGTGCCTGTGGATGCTGTGAAAGGTTCTACTTATAGGGTTAGTACTGCTGTACTGACTCAGTGAGGAAAGCAATGAAAAACTACCTCACTCCTCATCTTGCCTAGTACGCCTCAATATAGCGCTGCCTTGGGTTTTTGTGGGTATCTACCCACATTTCCTAATGACGGTACTTTTTGAGGATTCAACCAGCCTTCGTGCTGACTACCTAACAGACAGATTACAAGTAAGGACTGCAGACATTCGATTTTCAAGTAGTTCCAACTTTCTCTACCAAATGCCACCGTCAACGACCAACTAGTTCTGAACTTGGTTACTAGATACCAGCGCAGTCGGTTCCTGGCAACGAATGTTGGAACCTAAGAGCGTTAGTCAAATCTAAAATGTAACCTATAATAAGCTATTCATTACCTTGAGTCAATATTTAGTACATTGAAACCGTAGCAGTTTCGGTCAAATTGTGACCTTCTACAGCGTGGTATACGATAAGTAACAATTTTTTATCCTAATAGAGGATACAATAAATATTTTTGTTCCAAAAGCTCACAGAGTAAAATTTCAAAAACCAGATCTGTTACAAATTTTTGTTAATAAAGCATAAAAAAGTCTTGATAAAACAGCTTTGAATTGAAGAGATGTGTGTGTGAAAATATATATGCTGAATAATTTACCCTAGGTTTTAAAGATGGTAGATGTTTATTTGCCAGGTAGAGAGATATTGTAGAGAGACGAAGTTATTATGAATTGGTAAGACATGTATTAAGGATGTATTGCCGGTGGTTATGTAGTTGCCAAGTAGGCCTTGTCCTCTCTACTTTGGAAATAGGTGAAATAGTTCTCTCTAAAACAATCATTATAACCTCACTTATTCAGCAAATATATATATTTCTTTTCCATACTTAAATCCATGACATGGGACCGCCGGCTTTATTTAATTACTAGCAGAAGTACCCGTTCTTCGAACGGTGTTCGGTGTTAACACCAGACATTATCAATTGAGTTACTGTTGGAAGGGTTAGCGGTTTGTCATTCCTTCATAAGTTTATCAGAACGAAGTTAGTTTTCAGGGAATATCATACACACTGTTAATTTAAGGGCCTTAAAATGTGGTTTTCGGTGATCCTTCTTAAACTCCCGAATTTTGTGTCTCACATTGAGAGGCGTAACATATGCTTTGGTCGTCCTTCTAGGATAATTTTTATATTTCGCCTATTTTAGCATGTATTTCGAGAAGTTTTTCCCTATATCCACCCTTCTACTGTATGAAAAGTACGGTGAAGGGTTTTATGAATGAGTGGTGTATTGACTCTCATGGTTATCATACCTAATTTTACGATGCACCAAGCATCCGAACACGTGTTATAGGCGTACATAAGGATACACTGAAAGACAGACATACAATTCTATTGTCTACAACAAATCACACAGATATCCAAATATGGGTATATCTACCACACAGTATCAAACAAGATCATCCTTACGTTGAACCCGTATGTAAAAAAAAAAAAAGGTTAGTTAAAAGGTGCTCTCAAACTAAATTCACCTAACAGTGTACTTCCTGACGTGAAATAGAATTGAAAGCCTTGTAGACGAAACGCAATACACGTCACATAAAAACTGACCCTCTACGTTGTGTTAGGTCCCCATACACAGGAAGACCACTTTCATAAAATATCAAGGCTTGTGGTGCATGAAAATTCAGGTTCTTTAGCCTCAAATGGCCCAAATTCCTAAAAGCCGAAAAAAATGCTGATTCAATTCAGGAATTTTTGAAAATAATATTGCTGTTTGGAGATGTAATAGACCTTCTGTACTATATGTCGCACGTGAAAATTGCATGAAAAAATTCTAGGTTACCCCTTGACCCCCTTAAGTGCATTGATGAATTATACAGTCTACGTTGGTTCCGTGATAACCTTATAGCCATTTGCAAACTTTCACAGAAATGTAATAAATGAAGTGACATTGCTTCTTACAGAAATAGATGGAAAGTTGGATGCCACCCCTTGAGATAATGTTGTCATGGTTACCGATTTGCATTCCTTCATTAGTTTGTTAAATTAAATTAAATTAGTTTTCTGGGAATATTTCAGAAACTGTTGGATTTAGAGCATTATAATGTAGTTTTCGAGGACCCTTTAGGGCTCCCGAGTTTTGTTTCTGGCACCGAGGAGCTTTGTCTCGTCGTAGTACCCATAATATAATACTAATAATAATATAATAGAGGGATAGGAATATAATAGACCTGCCGTACCACACCCGCAGGTGCAAATCACATGAAAAAATTCTAGAGTGCCCCTTGACCCCCTTAAGCGCATTATACGTATTGATGAATTTTCATTTGGTTCCGTGATAACCTTCTAGCCGTTTGCAAACTTTCACACTAATGCAATTAATGGAATTGCATTGCATCTTACAGCAATAGATGGACCTCTGAGAATCTGTTGCCATGGTTACCGGCTTACATTCGTTCAATAGTTTATTAAATGAAAATAGTTTTCTGGGAATATCTCAAAAACGGTTGGTTTTAGGGCCTTAAAATGTGGGTTTCTTTGTCTCTCACATTGAGGGACTGAAAATGAGCTTTGCCTCGCCTTTCTACGCCTATTTCAGCATGTATTTAAAGGGGGTAGGCCCCCTTTTATGAGAGGTACGGAGAAGAGTTACATCAATGATTAGTGTCGTGCCTCTGATAGATATTTGTACCAAATTTTACGTTGATACACCCAGCCGTTCTCGAGTTATAAGGGAACAAAGTTGTCCACAGGCAAACAAACAGACAGACAGACAAAAAAAATGTTCGCGCGTATCCAACATAAAACAGTCTGAAACGCGTAAATAACTCAAATTTCCGTAGAAATTCAGAAAAAAACAGGCAAACTTTCATATTTATATATAGAGAGATATGTTGCACCGCTCGGTGTTGACCGTGTTTTATTGCACAAATTTAGGTTTTACTCGATAACCGTTGGAGATAAACGAAAAGTGGTAAATACCCATCGGATAGGAAATTAAATGTTAAATCTCATGTTTGCCATCAAAAGTTTGCTATTTCTTAGCGTTCTCATTTTATTTGAAATGGAAATATGAAATTTTGAAACCAAAGGGTGTAGTGACGTCACAAATGTGGATTTTACTTGCTAACCATTGGAGATACATGAAAGTGATAAGGACCTTTCGGATAGGAAATTAAATTTTCAAGCTCGTATGTGCCATCAAAAGTTTGCTATTTCTTAGCGTTCTCTTTTTATTTGATATCTCTCTATATATAAAAATGAAAGTTTGTCTGTTTTTTCTGAATTTCCACGGAAATTTGCGATATTTGCACGTTTCAGGCTGTTTTATGACGGATGTGCGCAAAAATAATTTTTTGTCTGTCTGTTTGTCTGTCTCTGTGTCTGTGGACAACTTCTCCGAGTCCTTATAACTTGAGAACGGCTGGGTGGATCAACGTAAAATTTGATACAGATATCCATCAGAGGCACCACACTAATCATTGATGTAACTCTTCTCCATAACTCTCATAAAAGGGGCCCTACCCCCTTAAAATACATGCGGAAATAAGCGTAGAAGGGTTAAACAAAGCTCATTTTCAGCCCCTCTATGTGAGAAACGAAACTCGGGGGCCCCAAAGGGACACCGAAAACCACATTTTAAGGCCCTAAAACCAACAGTTTTTGAAATATTCCCAAAAAACTAATTTCACTGGTAATAAATTAATGAAAGAATGCGTGCCGGTAACCATGGCAACTGAATCTCAGAGGTCCATCTATTTCTGTAAGACGCAATTCAATTCCATTTATTACATTACTGTGAAGGTTTGTAAACGGCTATAAGGTTATAACGGATCCAAATTAAGCTGAAATATTCATTAATACATACCATGCGCTTAAGGGGTCAAGGGGTACTCTAGAATTTTTTCACGCGATTTACACGTGCGGGTGTGGTACTGAAGGTCTATTATATCCCTTCTCTATTATATAACAAGATGTTCAGTAAAGAACATATAGCCTACTTTCTCCTAAATGCATGGGTATTGTTATAACTCTTTGTCCTTTTCAAGGAGTATGATTGAATGTTGGTTGTAGTAGATTGTTGAAATATAACGTGCTATAGGGATATTAAACATGAATATGAGGTGCCCTTTGCTAGTGCTACCTCTGTACCAAATTTCGTTCAATTCGGTTTCACCGTGTTTGAATTGATAGGGGGAATCGATTTGCACACATACTTGGCCACCATCTGCAAATTATTGGGCTGATGTTCTTGCAGTTTGGTCTGAATATGTTTCCCACATAAAGATATGGTGTTGCAAAATTTGGTAGAGACTAGATTATTAGGTTGGTCGTAATTACATTTTAGCTTTTAACATTTGGGTGGCCGCGATTACGTTTCCGTCAAGATAGCGGTGATATAAAACATGACACTGAGGTGCCCTTTGCTAGTGCTACCTCTGTACCAAATTTCGTTCCATTCGGTTTCACCGTGTTCGAATTGATAAGGGGAATCGATTTTCACACAAAGATGGCCGCCATCCGAAAAATATTAGGCTGATGACCTATTAGTTTGGTCAAAGGATGCTCCCTCCATAAAGGTATGTTGTTGCTAAATTTGCTAGAGATCGGATGATTAGGCTAATCGTAATTTGATTTAAACTTTGAACATTTGTGTGGCCGCCATTACGTTTCTGTCAATATGGCGGCGATATAAATCATGACACTGAGATGCCCTTTGCTAGTGCTATCTCTGTACCAAATTTCGTTCCATTCGGTTTCACCGTGTTTGAACTAATAGGGAGAATCGATTTTGACACAAAGATGGCCGCCATCCGCAAACTATTAGGTGAATGACCTATTAGATTGGTCAAAGGATGCTTCCTCCATAAAGGTATGTAGTTGCAAAATTTGGCAGAGATCGGATGATTAGGTTAATCGTAATTTGATTTAAGCTTTGAACATTCGTGTGGCCACCATTACGTTTCAGTCAAGATGGTGGCGATATAAAACATGACACTGAGGTGCCCTTTGCTAGTGCTACCTCTGTACCAAATTTCGTTCCATTCGGTTCCACCGTGTTCGAATTAATAGGGGGAATCAATTTTGACATAAAGATGGCCGCCACCCGCAAACTATTAAGCTAATAACCTATTAGATTGGTCAAAGGATGCTCCCTCCATAAAGGTATGTAGTTGCAAAATTTGGTAGAGATCGGATGATTAGGTTAATCGTAATTTGATTTAAGCTTTGAACATTCGTGTGGCCGCCATTACGTTTCTGTCAAGATGGCGGCGATATAAAACATGACACTGAGGTGCCTTTTGTTAGTACTACCTCTGTACCAAATTTCGTTCCATTCGGTTGCACCGTGTTCGAATTAATAGGGGGAATCGATTTTCACACAAAGATGGCCGCCATCCGCAAACTATTACGCTGATGACTTATTAGTTTGGTCAAAGGATGCTCCCCCCATAAAGGTATGTTGTTGCAAAATTTGGTAGAGATCGGATGATTAGGTTAGTCGTAATTTGATTTAAGCTTTGAACATTTGTGTGGCCGCCATTACGTTTCCGTCAAGATGGCGGCGATATAAAACATGACACTGAGGTGTCCTTTGCTAGTGCTACCTTTGTACCAAATTTCGTTCAATTCGCATTCACCGTGTTCGAATTGATAGGGGGGGACAGACATTCAGAGTACACACACTCACACACACACACACACACACACACACAGACACACAGACACACACACACACACAGACTCACACACACACATACACACACACAGACAGACACACTTTTTTCGCCCTGTGTTGATATCATAAGTCTACTTTCATTTTTTGCAAAAATCGAAAGTAGGCTAAAAATGAATGTTTGTCTGATTTTTCTGCATTTCTACGGAAATTTGACATATTTGCCCGTTTCAGACTGTTTTGTGACGGATGCACGCAAAAATATATTTTTGTCTGTCTGTTTGTCTGTGGACAATTTTTTGTGTCCTTATAACTCGAGAACGGCTGGGTGGATTAACGTAAAATTTGATACAGATATCCATCAGAGGCACGACACTAATTATTGATGTAACTCTTCTCCGTACCTCTCATAACAGGGGGCCTACCCCCTTAAAATACATGCGGAAATAAGCGTGAGACAAAGCTCATTTTCAGCCACTCATTGTGAGAAACGAAACTCGGGGGCCCTAAAAGGACCCCGAAAACCACATTTTAAGGCCCTAAAACCAACAATTTTTGAGATATTCCCAAAAAAACTAATTTCACTTAATAAATTAATTAGGGAATGCATGCCGGTAACAATGGCAACAGAATCTCAGAGGTCCATCTATTTCTGTAAGACGCAATGCAATTCCATTTATTATATTACTGTGAAGGTTTGCAAACGGCAATAGGGTTATAACGGATACAAATTAAGATGAAATATTCATCAATACATATAATGCGCTTAAGGGATCAAGGGGCAATCTAGATTTTTTTAACGCGATTTACACGTGTGGGTATGGTCCGGAAGGTCTATTATATCCCTATCCCTATATTTTTTATTATTATTCTTTTAATTATTATCATTATTATGGCGTACAACGAAGAGACAAAGCTCATTTTCAAACCCTTGGGGTCAGAAACAAAACTCGGGGCCCCTCAAGAGCCGTAAAGGGTCCCCGAAAACTATATTTTAAGGCTCTAAACCCAACAGTTTCTTAGATATTCCCAGAAAACTAATTTCATTTAATAAACTAAAGAAGGAATGCAAGCCACTAACCATGACAACAGTATCTCAAGAGGTGGCATCCAACTTTCCATCTATTTCTGGAATAAGTAATGCCACTCCATTAATTACATTTCTGTGATAGGTTGCAAATGGCTATAAGGTTATCATGGAACCATCTAAAACTGTAAAATTCATCAATGCGCTTAAGGTGTTCAAGGAGTACCCTAGATTTTTTCACACGACTTACACGTGCGATATGTCGTACAGAAAGTCTATCATATCTCCAAACAGCAACATTATTTTCAAAAATTCCTGATTTGAAATAGTAGACTGTTTTTTGCTGATTTTAGGAATTTGGAAAATTGGAGGCTAAAAAACTGAATTTTCATGCACCACAAGCCTTTATAATTTATAAAAGGGGTCTTCCTGTAGTTGGGCACTTGACACAACGGTTAGGGTCAGTTCGTATGTGACGTGTATTGCGATTCGTCTACGAGGTTTTCAATTTTATTTTCACGCTAGGAAGAACACGTTAGGTAAATTTAGTTTGGGAGCACATTTTAACTAATAATCTTTGTTTGCCAACAAACAGGTTCCAAGCCCCTAAACATTGCAACAGTAGCTCAATTGATAACATCTGGTTATTAATACCGAAGACCGTTTGAAGAATGGGTACTTCTGCTAGTGGAAATATAAAATTTTGAAACCGAAGGGTATAGGGACGTCACTATAATGGTTGCCAATATTTAATAGTGCAAAATATCGAAATCAAAAGTGTCCTATATCTGGTAAATCAGCTACATCCATGCAAAATTTCATTTAAATCGGACCAGTGGTTCTTGCGTTATTGAGTAACACACAGACAGACAGAAAGACACACACCATCTCATTTTTATATATTAGTATGATTTATCGTATGGTATTGTACACACTTACATCATAATATATCTTAATGAAATAGGCTATTGAAAAAAAGAAAAAAAGTGATCAGCTAGTCTCATAATTTTATATCTAAATTCAAAATATAATCCACAGATGCAGGTGTCACTGAGAGAAAATCCAATATCTTACCACCATAGGCTCTTAGAGGACAGTCCTGAATGATGTGCTTCACCGTTTGAATATCGGCTCCACAGTCACACTTTGGAGAGGGTAACTTGTTCCACTTGAACTGAGAGTCCGCACAAACACCGCCGGCTTTACTTCCCCTCCAAAGGAAGGCATACTGTATGATAAGTATACGTAGACTTTTGAAACGGTGTAAGGGCTTGCACACTAGGCTGTGGTCTCAGAGATCCAGGTTCTACTCCCGGCTACGTTAGGTTTGTATGGGGTTTACACGGCCTCGTAAGGCAAAGCTGAGAAGAGGTGGGTTCGATTCCCAATGCTGCCATCCTGGAAGTGGTTTTCCATACTTTCCTCACATTTGCTCCAGCCAAATGCTGGGATACTTCCTTCACCAATATTACATTTGGGGAGGGGGGTGAAGTTTCAATCATAATTAAACATAATAAATGAAAGCCAATTTATGATCCAGAAGTTTCAAAACATTCTGTCTATTTTAATATTTAATTTTCTTTCGCGCTTAATTCGCGTTCGATGTTAACTCGAAAATTAAACAATCTTATTGATATTTAATCATAAAGTCAAGATTTCGTCCCGAAATCATCTGGCACTTTGCATTCCCACTTTGTATTCCCAGACACTGTTCTTCGTATATCTCTCTATAGTAATAATAATAACAATAACAATAACTCCTGGCACAACAACCCTGAAGGGCCTAAGCCTACCAAGCGACCGCTGCCCAGCCATTTGGCCTAGAGATATTGGGGTGACGCGTGGTCAGCGCATCGGGTCCCCTCAGCCATAAGTCTTGGTTTTTGTGACCGGGGCGCTGCCTCACTGTCAGACAGCTACTCAATTGTCCTCACGTCAGTTTCTAAAATCCCTGACTGAGCCGGGAATCCAACCCGGGGCCTCCGGGTGAGAGGCAGGCGCGCTACCCCAACAGCACGGGGCTGGCTGTATATATCTCTACATAGTACAAAACGAAGTCCCTGATGTAACGGGTAATCTCTAGAACCACTGGATGGACTTTGAAGCGGTTTTCACCATTCTCTAAAGGATTTCTCGAGGAAGGTTTCTGTAGGAAAACATTAATTTATGACCAAAGGAAGCCGATCAGTAATGATTTCAGTGAATCGAGTCGAACATAAACCTGCCGTACTTGTGCCTTTTGAGCATACGCTGGGTAAAGAATGTAAGAATTGTTCAGCAAGAAAGGTTCTACAAAGATGTTCGCGACAGCATACCTCTAGCTTTAATACATCACCCACTATAAGAGTTTTTACGTTTTTATTTCTTCTAACAATCTCCATACAGTGGAAATTTACATTACTAGCTCCGGAGCAAATTTACGAGCTAGCGAGTGAGCCTATGGCCCCAGCTTTGACCAGCATCAAACTGTCGAGTCGTGTCAAGTTAAGACTTCAGAGAAGAGTATATGTGTTTGGAGTTTCACTGTTCACCTCGGCTTTTCTGAATTGCGTCTGGGACCTACCGTCCGTGTGCCTTTTAAGCTTACGCTGGGTAAACTATTAAAGATACCGGGTGAATCCAGGGTGGGTTGCTAGTATATTTATAAATTACAGTGGCCAACTTCATTTAGCTTAAAACAGCAGTACCCTGCGACAACACAGTTCTATCCACTTCCCGAAATGACACTCACACTCGGATAATAACAGAAAGACAACTGATAAGTGGAGTATTTTTGGAAAGTGGTGAGGAAAGATAGTGCAGGCGCCTTCGGTGGCGTAGTTGGTAGAATGCAGAACGTCTATGCCCAAGGTCGCGTGTTCAAACCCGGCCGAAGTCGACGGATTTTTTAAGAACGTTAAAAACCCATCAGTATGCCCTCCTTCGGAGGGGAAGTAAAGACGGTGTTCCCATGTCATAGATTTATGGCATGGTAAAGAACCTTCCACTAATTACACCCGTGCTAAGCTAAGTTATAGGTTATTTTTGACTAACGCTCTTAGGTTCCAACGTTCGTCACCAGAAGCCGACTGCAGTGGCATCTAGTAACCAAGTTCGGAACTAGTTGGTCGTTGACGGTGGCGTTTGGTAGCAAAAGTTGTAACTACTTAAAAAACGAATGTATGCAGTCCTTACTTGAATTAAAAACAGATCACACACACTAGTACAGCAATCACAATTATCACCGGTTATCAGACAGATTCTACTACACACACCCAAAGTACACGGGACTACATGACCACGTTGTCGCAGCCCCTAAACTAAGAAACGAGCCAACCTAAATGTTAAGTTACATACACTACAAATACATACACTACTACTACTACAGATGCAATAATAACATAGTTTATCAGACAAATCCAAGGCCCAAATCACCATGAAGTCCAATCTATCAATAGGTCCACGACTTACTTACTTCCAAGATCCCTTCGCCGACCGTCCTGAAAATAGAATGAATTGCCATTGGCTGCATTAAAAAAACAAGTACAGTAGTTCCGTGAAGAACTAAAGCCTATTTTCATATATCCTACTTATGTTAATTGCCACTATCAACCCACAAAATTTCAGTTTGATTGCTGTAATAGAATCGTATATATTGAGAACCGACTAAATATTGTGGATGGTCACAATGTTGGATTTATATATATATATATAGGTCTTAGTGTTATGTACTGTTACATGAAGATTATTGTGTAAGTGTAGTATTCGAACTTCAATCGCATGATTAGGACACAAGAAGTAAAAACGAGATTTTAAAATTTCGATCAGCTGCAATCTTGTGGTTATGGAAACAATTGAAATAAATTAGATGCCGGTGGAATAACTTTGTATAAGGATTTACTGTACCAAGTTTCATTGTGGTGTTTGAAGCCATATTTTCAGTGTTGCCTTAGTAAACAAGAGTTTAGTGATTTTCAGTCGGTCGACCGACTGAAAAGCACTAAACTCTTGTACCAAGTTTCACTGCACTCGGATGGTTCAATTACAAGAAACGTCCATGTGAATATTTATACTTCGCGTCGCCGCCATGTTGGATTTGTGATCACCAGGTTATTGAAAGTCCTATAGGAGAACTTGTGTTCATAGTCCCTATGAACATAGAAAAATTCAGTTTAATTGCTGTAATAGATTCGTAGATATTGAGAACCGTCTAAATATTTCTGATGGTCGCCATGTTGGATTGTTATATGTGTAGCCCATAGAGCCATGAACCATTAAAGGAAAATTATTTCGTAGGCTCAATATTCAGACTTTCACTCCGATCGCATGATTACGACACAAGACATAAAAACTAAATTTTAAAATTCGCACAGCTGCCATCTTGAGGTTATGTAAACAATGGAACTAAATTAGATACCAGTACATTAAAAGGTGTATAAACATTTGCTGTACCAAGTTTCATTGCGTTTGGATCATTAGATCACGAGAAAAGTCTATTTAAAACTTTCAACTTTGCTTGGCCGCCATGTTCGTTTTGTAGTTAACCGGTATTTGAAAGTCTCATAGATAAACTTCCGGTAGTGCCCTTTATCTCCGTACAAAATTTCAGGGTGATACCGCTAATAGTTTCAGAGATATAGAATGCCGGTGAAATATTTCGCACAGCTGCTGGCAGGTTTTTGCTGAGGATTAACAGTACCTAAGGGAAGATGATGAGAGAGAACAGGAGGTAGGTTTAGGAGTAGAGACAAGAATTGGCAGATAGGATGAGAATCCAACACTAAGTTTTAAGTAAATGTTGATATAAAAAGGAATTTCCCTGTGCTCAGCTTATGAGATCCTATCTTTAGAAGGGACCTGTACAATGCAAGCAGCATGAATTGAGGTTGCCCGCAAGCGCTCGGTGAGTGCTCTTTCCCTCCCAAGCCGGTATTCCGGTACTATGGGGAAGGGTGGTACTCTGGCAAGACAGAGTATGCTAAAGGAAAAGATTTACTATTTTTCCCTTCAAAAGGGTTTGATTTTACTGAACGTTTTGAAGGGCTGGAATGATTTGAATTTGCCGGGATATTTTTTATTTCTGGGCACTGTTGGATCTCTGGCAAAACAATCGAATGCTTCCAGAGTGGGAAGCGATAAAGCAATTTTAGTGCTGTTAGCAATATTTTACTGGCTTTTGTGAAAATCCTATAAGAGTACCAATTGTTGCAATGAAGGTAGGCTAAGCTTTTAACCCGCAGGATGCCGACTAAAAGTTTAGAACAGAGGAAAACCTCAGACCAAATTTAAACAAAATTAAGATTTTGAAAGCAAAATATAAGTTAGAGAGAAAAAATATACAAGTAGGAAGCTTGCGGAGCTAGCTATACTTGCCTTGATGGTTTGCCAGGATTATCTTTAACAGCTAAAAGAAACGTTGAAAACGTTGTTATTTGAAATTTTGATCCAATGCAACAAGTGGTAACGGTTTTACTAATGAAGATTTTTTTTCTCGTAAATAGAACTTAAGATTAGGGGAAGAATCAGGGAAGAGGAGGTCCTGCTTAACCGTAATTCTAGCGAGAAAGATAAAACAAAAGGATAATGACAAATTTATTAACAATTTATAGAATTATGAAAATTTAACAAATATTAAAAATCTGATCTCAAGTTAAGAGAAATTTGTTTGTTTAAACCAACTTTGAAGTCTCAGACTTCTAGAAAAGTAAAGTTTGAACTTAACAATTAACAGTTTCAAGGTTTAGAACCTATTACGAGCACCAAAATCTCACAAGGATTTTGAAAGTTTGCTTCCAATTAAGAAAGTTGAGGTTTGTAATGACATTGGTAAAGTAATCACAACTTTGATAACTTGGTTAAGCAAAATACAACCGTTATTTGGATGCACTTCTGGCAAGCCAACAAGCTATAAACAAATAGATTAAATTCCTGATCGTAACAGGAAAGAAAGGAATTACACACGGATATTACCGCTATTTAAACAGAAATTACTAGATGTGATATGCAAAAAAAATCTACAGGTCGTATTAACGAAGACTGGATTACACAATTAGCCAACTCTTTTATAATTAGAAAAAAGTACAATTTCCTAATTTTAGAAGGGAAGAACAGTACATATAAAAATTTGGACGAGCCACAAGATTTGATGCAGGATTACTATATGAGAAGTAGAACAAATTTGGGAGGGCGCTTAATTATAAGCGAAGCCTCTTAGAATAATACCTAGCTTTACATTAGTTTAGGTTTGTTAGTAAAAGGTATTTTGGGAAGTGGGGTTAGGAACCTTAGGATAAAGTCCTGGCCAGAATTATTTTCCCTCAATCGAACGCGGCGCGGAAGATAGTTAGCGCACACAAATTCGAAGCACTGATAGTTTGTTGATAAGTTGAAAAACTTCACTATTGTAGTGTATGTAAGTTCGTAGAACAAGAGAAAGTTATTGCAGTTATGGAGAACACATAGTTTAATTTGAGTTTGAATAAGTTTATTGCGTTGGGAAGTTTGTGGGTTGCAGTTGAATGATGCGGTAAAGTTCCCACGGTGGAAAACAAATTAAGTATGATAACAGTTGATGAAACATGAATCCCTCGGTGAGGAAAAGTATTCCCTATTTTGGTGTGGAAAATACTAGATGGCTTGACTGGAAGAAAGATTGGTTCATGTGGAAAGTTCCAGAACTATGATGACAGTTAAATAGGGCAAGCAAGTTCCCACGGTGGAAAAAGCTAAGTTTATAGACAGCGGTTAAATTTGAATTAAATCCCACGTTGTAGGAAGGTATGCCCATTTATTTCGTACAAGAAGTACTGGATTCCATGTTATTGATTCAGCTTAGATAGCTAAAGCCTGACAAAGAAAATCTCACGAAGACGGTTATTGCACAATAGTGAGCAATTTCACGCACTGTCTATAAAATTATATTAAAAGCATTTCGTAGTTTAAAACCATTAAAATGAGGCTAAAATCATTGAAGATTTGTACTTAGCTTTTTCTTGTTGATCAGGCGAAGGTTCCTTGTGACCGTTAGCTTTAAAAAGTAGACATGGCGTCTAATTTAAAAGTGTCTCATGAAGACAGGAGACTGGCCCTGAGAGGGCTCTCTACTGTACACTCGACGGCCGAACTAGAAGAAGTGAGATCTGCTGAACGGCGCGCGAAGGGACCAGGGAGAACGAGGTAGAGGGGGAAAAGACAAGAGGACATACATAAGAATGGGCAACATGAAAAAATGAACATTCTTTTACAGGAAATAGAATTCTTCTTGGAGCGGTGTTAACAAAGAGATGTTAGCTGGCGACAAGGACGACGCCTAGTGGATTGGTGAGGAAGTCCTCTTGAGCTCAGAGAAATTGAAGAACTTCGTCAGTTAGCTGCTAGATGCCGCTAGGTTCTCCATGGAAGTTACATATCTAGAACAGACTCAAAGACAAAATAAATTCCTGCCCAAAGAGAAGAATGAATTGCAAAGGGATCACTGTTGGTGTCTGCGAAGAAAGAAATTAAATAAATAAACAAGGAGCAGCAAGAGCTAACTCTGACTGAACGTGTATTGCAAGGAATACACCAGCTGCCATCTTGTGGTTATGTAACCAATTGAACGAAGCTAGATGCCGGTTCATTACAAAGTGTATAAACATATACTGTACCATATTTCATTGCGTTTTGGTTGGTTAAATCGGGAGAAACGTCCATTTAAAAGTCGCAACTTCGCTTGGCCGCCATGTTGGTTTTGTAGTTACCAGGTTTTCAAAAGTCACATAGGTGAACGTCTAATAGTTCCCTTTATCACCGTACAAAATTCCATGGTGATATCGGTAATAGTTTCGGTGATATTGAATGCTGGTGAAATAATTCGCACAGCCGCCATGCTAGATTGGTGAGACGTAGCAATGTTTGAAGGGAACGGTCAAGGTCGTCCGGAATAGTGCTATGAACTTACCGAGTTTCATTGAAATCGCGCCAGGCGTTTAGATTTTATTAGTGGGGGACACACACATGAATCACACACGCACACACAGACAGACACACGGACAAAAGGTGATCTCATAAGCCTATTTTTTTCATAAATGAAAATAGGCTAATAAATAAAGTTAGGCGGCTTCGGTGGCGTAGTTGGTAGCATGCTGAGCTTATATGCCCAAGATCGCGGGTTCAAACACGGCCGAAGTCGTCGGATTTTTTAAGAACGTTAAAAATACCTCAGTATGCCTTCTTTCGGAGGGGAAGTAAAGCCGGCGGTCCCATGTCATAGATTTATAGCTGTTAAAGAACCTTCCACTAATTACACCGGTGTGAAACTAAATGATATATAGGTTAAACATTTGACTAACGTTCTTAGGTTCCTATGTTCGTTGTCAAGAGCCGACTGCGGTGGCATCCGATAACTAAGATCTGATTAGTTGGTCGATGACGATGGCGTTTGGCGGCAAAAGTAGGAACTACTTGGAAAAATTGAAGTCTGCAGTCCTTACTTGAATTAAAACAGATACACACTGACACAGACATCAAAATTAACACCGGTTATCAGACAGATTCTACACACACCCAAAGTACACGGGGCTACTTGACCGCGTTGTCGCAGCCCCTAAACAAAGGAACGAACCAACCAACCAAATTAAGTTAGGCTAACGCTCAAAATTTCACACGAGTAAAAAGAAATGCACTGAAATTCGTAAGTATAAAATGACACAATCCGATCATTTGTCAACAATCCGATGATTGGTTTTATTAAGATTTGGAAACTTCAATAAACTTCATATTTTTATTATTCGGCTCTGGGGGGGATTGAACCCCCTGATCACCTCTAGTAGTTACGCCACTGGTCAAGTCCAACTGTCTTTACAATCCTACCTCAGTTACAAATACATACACATCCACAACAGATACAACATAAGCACAGTCTTATCAGACAAATCCTAGACTGAACTGACCAGGATATCCCAAGCTTCTACTTAAAAACAAGTAGTCCCTTGACGAACTAAAGAGTCAACTTTTTATAAGATTCATGCCAATCTATATAGACCTAACAAGAATAATGACGAAATCAAGTTGGTAATGCTAACATTCCTAAGTTTTGCAGTGTGAATTACACCTGAAGTAGTGTAGCCTAATAGAGTAACTTACTACAGTGGCAGCCCTGGTGACTCTGAATATATTCTTATTTCCATCTCTTAAGGTATATAATGCGCATACAAATTTTGGTTGAATTCTAATGGATAGTATGGACGTTATATGCTGTTTGATATTGGACTTATTAGTGCACGTAAAATCATGTTGGGAACAATGTCATGTATGTGATGATCAGAATTAATCTGAAATATTACGATCGATTATAGTGCCAATTTTGGATAACATCCATTTGTTAGTATAGAAGTTACATGTAATTAAAAATTGAAACTATCAAAAAGCTAAGAATCATGTTGGCAGCACTGAGGTATATATTAGTTACTCCAAATTAATCTATAGGTAGGCTGTCAGGTATTATACGTGCGCAAAGTTTAGAGTTGATGGCTTGCATACTTTCTGATATATTGATATTAGGATTAAACAAATAGAGAGAGCATTTATTAACAGTTGGCAGCCTTGCTGGTTCTTACTAATACGCATAGTCATAACTGTTATGGTACACAAAGCACATACGAAATTTGGTTGAAATCCATTTGTTAGTTTAGATGTTATATGCAATTACAGCTGGACTTATCAGCATGCTTATAATCGTGTTGGCAGCACTGATGTATATCAGTTACACCAAAGTAAGGTAGGACGTCAGGTACTATACGTGTGCAAAGTTTAGGGATGTTTGCTTGCGTACTTTCTGTTATATTGATATTAAGGCTAAAACTCAGATAGAGCATTTATCAACTGTAGGCAGCCCTGATGGCTGTAGTACACATAGTACATACGAAATTTGGTTGAAATCCAATCGATATTATATATGTTATATTCATTTTGAAACTGGCCCTATCGGCAGTTTTAGAATCATGTTGGCAACACTGGCATGTATGGACTTCTGAAAATTAATCTGGAATGTTATTATCTATAAGTGTGCCAATTTTGGAATAGTTCGCATGCATAACTTCTGAGATATCCAACATAGAGCTCAAATTTCAATTGCGATTTTTCAGCAGTTGGTAGCACTGAGGTCAATTTAAAATATGGCCGTGAAATATTCAGGTATAGATCTTTACTCTTACCAAATTTGGTTTCGATAGCTGCATTCGTTTAGGAGTTGATAGGGGACACACACACACAGAGAGACAGACAGGACAGACATACATTTTCCCGGATCGATCTCATTTATGCAAAATGAGAAAAGTAGGCTAGAAGCAACAGATTTGACTTATTGTATTGCTGTGATGGAATATGCAAATAATTATGCTGTCTGTTTGATTCATTTAGGTGTTTTGTGACATCCTGCTTATGTAGCACGGTATACTTGTGCGTATGTGTGTAATTTGTCTAATAGCCTACGTCGTTGTGGTTACTGCATGCATTTATTGTTGGATGTGTGTATTCGTAATTTGAGATAGGATTTAGGTATCGGGAGAACGTGCCCTTAATTTAATTACCATTCCGTTATTTAACTAGAGTAAATGTGAGAAACCACGAAATATCGATTTTAGAATGGCTAAGTTTAAAATTGAAACCAGCTCTTCTCAGTTCTGCCTCACAAGGCTTGGAATCCGTAATCAAACCCGAACATCCGTGGTGAGAGCAGGAATTCGAATCACTACGTCACGAGGGAAGATTTGTATTACATCAGTCCAGTGGAACAACACAGACTCTATCGTTTGCGGAGCATTTTGCACAAACGATAAGACAGCGTCATGGAGGTCCCAGACACTAGTCTGAAGAGCCTCAATCCTCAGTGACCCAGCTGCATGTCTCAGGGCCGAGTCCTGTAACAACTTGTTTAATAGCCGACACCATCATCTCGAGGCACTATAAAGAGTTCTTTTTATTCTGAGATACATCGACCATAAGAAAGCCATGTTAGCTGCCGGTGTTTGTACGCATTTCATCCCAGTTTCCGATGAATTGAATACCCTTTCACATAACCCTATAATATAAGAACTGGGTTTGAAAAATCCAGTTATTTATAATTAAAATGAAATTTATATTTAATATTTAAAATAACAATATAAAAGAAAAAACTAAACGACAAACGGTAAATGATAAAAAACAATATAGGCCTAATGAAAAATAAAGAAATAAAAATAAAAAAATAAAAATGATAAAATTAAAGTTTTAAATTAAAAATAAAAATTCAAATTCAAATCAATATAAAAATAATAAATTAAAAATCGAAATCTAAAAATTAAAGAAAATAAAATAAAAACAAGATGTTCAGTAAAGAACATATAGCCTACTTTCTCCTAAATGTTTGAGTATAGTTATAACTCGTTGTTATTATCAAAGAGTATAATACAACTATTCTTTGTTGAAGACCTTAGAAACGATTTACCTCTACCAAACTCCACAACCTAGATAAAAACTGCTACCATCATTGAAGGAAGAAAGATAAGAAGTATATCAAGAATGTTATGGATCTGGAGACATAATCGACCGGACTGGCGGCGTGGCTCAGCGGTAACGTTCTCGCTTGCTGGGCCCTAGGTTGCAGGTTCGTATCCTGGCGCAGTCAGCTGGCATTTGAGGGTGCACAAATGCGAGGGAGCCGTGTCAGTACATTTACTGGCACGTTAAAGATCCCCTTCGGGCCAAAATTCCGGCACCCCGGTGTCTCTAAAAGCAGCACTAGTTAAAAGGGATGTAAAACCAATAACATTATTATTATTATTATTATTATTATTATTATTATTATTATTATTACATATACGACCTGCCGTGGGCAACATCCAACTTTGAGTTGAGGCATGTCTTTACACGTCTGGTTGTGCATGGCTTTCACAACCCTAATTTAATTAACAAATCTTTCCATGACCCTACAGAGACGTGTGTATACAAACTATGTGGATATTTTCGATTGCTATTCGCCTGAAATAAAAGTAGTAATTAATAACCTGAACTAACACCAACGGCTTGAATTCAGTTACTATGTGAAATCGTTTTGTTCTTTACTTCAAATAACATTTTCAAGTAACGCAAAATAGGCTGTTACAAACCCTTAAAAATAAAAAGTAAAAATGTATCGTAGTATCATCTTGTCATTCTTCAAATTCGATGCGCATAGAATGCCAATGGTATAGTAATCAATGGAGCCCCACGTAGACTAGTCGTGACATCTAGTGGTGACGTATCGAACAATATAATCCTAACAGAGCGAGTGCATTCTAGCGGCCATAAGAAGAAACCTTTCAATAAAATCTGGAAGTTAATAAGTAGGTCGGCGTGCAGTTACCTTTTTGGCAGCTAGATGTCTCGAGTAAATCTGCTGGCGAATTATGTTTTAATTAAATATATATTTTACACCATAATATGCACAATATAACGCATAATTTTAAAACGTCTGAGTCATTACAAAACAATAAACATATACAATTTCAAGCAAAAAACCTAGCTCTGATTGGGTTTGAACCATGGGGATTTTGACCGATAGGCTAACGCTCTACCACTGAGCCAATTGTGTCAACGAATATCGTTCTATATAAAATGACTTACATAGAAGTTGTTAGCAAATAATGATTTATACTAAACGATTTCATCACTGGAGTATATTATTTATATATAAAGCATTTCATACAAAGTTTATTTATTTTGTATCAGTACGCTATATTGCATGCAATACTCAAATTAGTGAAATATAAGTCAGGCACAAGATATCCGCTGCCATCTTGTCTTATTACCGACTCGGCTCAGCTTTTTAAAATCACGTCTGCACTATAGTATTACAAAATAAACTTTTAATTTCGAACGTGCCTCTTCCTTTAGAACAGTTAAAACGATTCTCGGCTCGATAATCGAAACTGGTGGGTCCCATGATATGGATTATAAAGTTTGCATAATTCGCACGGCCGTCATCCTGAAATGGTATGGCGGACGACCTTGTAGTTTGGTCACAAGACGCATCCTATACGGAGGTATGTTGTTACCAAATTTGGTAGAGATTGGATGATTTGGTTAGTCGTTATTTGATTTTACGTTTTGAACGTTTGAGTGGCCGCCATTCAGTTTTAGTAAAGATGGCGGCGATATAAGGCATGACACTGAGGTGCCCTTTGCTTGTTCTACCTCTGTACCAAATTTCGTTCAATTCGGTTTCACCGTGTTCGAATTGATAGGGGGGGGGGACAGACATTCAGAGTACACACACTCACCCACACACACACACACACACACACAGACTCACACACATACACACAGACAGACACACATTTTTTGGCCCTGTAGTGATCTCATAAGTCTACTTTCATTTTTTGCACAAATCGAAAGTAGGCTAATTACACAAATATATCTGTATTCAGAATTTAATTATTTAAAATATGTATAATTATATATAGCCTATATATAAAATAATAAATTAAAACTAAAAACTTAAAAATTAAATATTAAAAATTAAAACTTAAAATTAAAAATAAAATTTCAATGCTGAATATTGAAAATTAAAAAATTAAATTAAATTTAAAAATAAATAATAATGTTAGTAAATGAGTAAATAAATTAAGAAAAGTATTAAAAATTAAAATAAGAAAAATTAAGAAATAAATAAAAATGGAAATAGAAAAATTCAAAATTCAGTATCTAAGATTCAAAATACAAAATTTAATATTTAACATTAAAAATAAATAAGTAAATAACTAAATGAAAATCCACAGCCTGCTTCCAGTCTCCGACAGGATCAGGAATGGAATGAATGAAACCCCCATCTAGCAGCGAGGATATGAAGTGTGCTGGCTGCCGAAGCCTGACGCACTCCTCTGGGGCAATGGTTAAATGAATAACAGATGAAATGAAATGATAGTGGAGAGTGTTGCTGGAATGAAATGTTGACAGGGAAAACCGGAGTACCCGGAGAAAAACCTGTCTGCCTCCGTTTTGTCCAGCACAGATGTCACATGGAGTGACCGGGATTTGAGCCACGGACCCAGCGGTGAGAGGCCGGCGTGCTGCCGTCCAAGCCACGGAGGCTAAGTAAATAACTAAATAAAATAGATAATTAATAAATATATAAATATTCATGAATATCTGTCCAGAATCTTTCGGTTGACTTCTTCTTCCTTTCCTTGGGAATTGTGTGGGTTCAGCATTTTCCCTCTACCCAATAACGAATTCCAAGGCTTTGAATCTTTGTTCATCCTGAAGTAGCAACAACAGAGAGCGCACTGGTACTCTGTGGGATCATTTTGTTATTTTGATCAAATAACACAAAATAGGCTGTTACAAACGCTTTAAAATTAAAATATTTCGTATTATCTGGTTATTCTTCCAATTCGATGCGTGTAGCATATCAACGGAAGGCAAATCAACGGAGTCCCAAAGAGAACAGTCGTGACATCTGGTGGAAATGTTTCGCATAAGAAATCCCTTAACTCAGCAGAGAACTGGGTTATAATTTCCGTGGATCAAATGTCATTTGCTTGCTGCATCTATGACGTTCTATTGTGTTTATATTAACAGCAGCATTCACTAAAATTGTCGGAGAAATCGTACGAATGCAATGCCCTGTGTAGAAATTGGAGTTGCGGATATTTAGGTAGAGTTGCTATTTATTTTGCAATAATCCGCAGTTTGTTTATGCTATCATTACGGACGGTGCACACTTCCTATGTCGGTAATTTATATAGGCTAGGGTAGAAGGATGGTGTGTTGCAAACTTCTGGACGTAGATCCCTAAATTTCTTGCATATTTCATAGTATTTTCTTGTTACTGTAAACGTACATGCTGATTTTTTCTTTGTGTTTGGGATTGTAACTACAATGGTTGATCCGATACTCTTTATATTGTCAACTTTCAAATCATGTAATAAATGTCCGACATGTTGCATTTTGAGCGCATGTGCGAAGCTATCCTTACCTAATTGGTCAATGAATGACAATCCTGAGCTCTGATTGGCTGGAGAAACTGTATCATAATGAAAAGTAGTACTTTAATGACCCTCATTATGATACAGTTTTCTGACACATAATATTTATATTTCAACATCGTCGAACATAAATAAATAAGTAAACAAATGAATTAATAGTTACTGTAGTTAGTTATTGTTGCATTAAGGTGCGGAACAGCGTGGTCATCTGCCCCATAAATAAACAAATAAATGAAAATCCACAGCCTGTTTCCAGTCTCCGACCGGGTCAGGAATTGAATGAATGAAGCCCCCATCTAGCGGCGAGGATATGAACTGTGCCGGCTGCCGAGGCCTGACGCACTCCTCTGGGGCAATGATTAAATGAATGACATGAAATGAAATGATAGTGGAGAGTGTTGCTGGAATGAAATGTTGACAGGGAAAACCGGAGTACCCGGAGAAAAACCTGTCTGTCTCCGTTCTGTCCAGCACAGATCTCACATGGAGTGACCGGGATTTGAACCACGGACCCAGCGGTGAGAGGCCGGCGTGCTGCCGCCTAAGCCACGGAGGCTAAATAAACAAATAAATAACGATCTATATCAGAATTAGTGCCTAATGCACGACTGTGATTTTTATTAAGTTTGTGTTTGCCCATTGCTGTTGGGGATGTGCGATTTTATGACGTACGATTATGATACCTGTAAGTGACTGGGTATTTAAAAGACAACTACTACTACTACTACTACTACTACTACTGCTACTAATACTACTACTAAAGAGAGAAATTATGTGCTCAGCAGTATATTCCGTATTATTATATGCTGCACCTGTCTGGTGCGATGCGCTCTGGAAGAAGATCCATTTACGCGGTATGGAAAGAGTTCAGAGAAAAATGCTACTCAGAACTATCTCTGCTTATCGTACTGTTTCTACTGCAGCTCTACAAGTAGTAGCTGCCGGAATTCCCATCGATCTGCTCGTTATAGAGAGAAAATTTGTTCATGAAAGGGGTACTGCTATACTTGCTAACGAAAAGAAAGCGTTGAGGAACCAGCTCTTACTAGACTGGCAGGTCCGATGGGATGGTACAAACACTGTTGGCCAGTGGACTAAAAAACTTATACCCGACGTAGGAGAATGCCGGAAATGCAGTAATCGACAAGTGGATTATTTCCTGTCACAGGTCCTGACAGGACATGGGAGATTTGGAGTATATGCCTTGAAAATGGGGAAGACACAGGGAGATGGTTGTCGGTATTGCTCGGAAAGGGATAATGTAGAACATACCTTCTTCCACTGTGCTCGATGGGAGGAAAATAGAGAGGAAGCCTATGAACAACTTGGCCGGCGACTGATGACTAGGAATCTGATTCAGATTATGTTGGAGAGCCCACGAGCCTGGAACATTGTAAAGGCAATGGCTACGAGTATTATGAGGACGAAGGAGAAAGAAGAAAAAGGAAGAAACTAATAGCATAATTACTCCATTCTGATGCAATGCTGTCAAGCAGTCCCGGAATGGGCTAAGTGAATAGGGCAGGGGTTTTTAGTTGGTGGAAATCCAACTCCCACACAGAGTGATGTCTTTGAGAGATTTTCCCCTGCCGTAACAAACAAAACAAGAAGTTCCGTGACGAACTAAAGAGCCTACTTTTCTTGAAATGTAAGATGCATGCCAATGATTAATCTATATGGATCTATCTAGAATAATGACGAAATCAAGTTGGTAATATCGAAATTTCTAATATGTTGGAAAGCCTGTATACCTGGCATAATGTAGCCTAATAAAGAACTACAATTGGCAGCCCTGGTGACTGAATATATTCTTAGTTCCATCTCTTAAGGTACACAATTCAAAATTTGGTTGAAGTCCAATGGATAGCATGGACGTTACATGCAGTTAAACATTGCATCTAACAGCGCACGTAAAATCATGTTGGCAACAATGACATATATGTATTGGTCAGAAATAATCTAAAATAATATGATCTATTGTTGTGTCAATTTTGAATGAAATCCATTAGTTGGTATAGAAGTTACATGAATTTTAAAATTTGATCTCTCAGCAGCTTAGAATCATGTTGGTAGCACTGACGTATATAAGTTACTCCAAATTAATATAGAATATCAGGTACTATACGTGTGCATAGTTTAAAACTGTCGGCTTGTATACTTTCTGATATATGGATATTTGGATTAATAAAAATTGAGAGCATTTATTAACAGTTGGCAGCCCTGGTGGCTCTTAAGAATACGCTCAGTCATATCTGTTTATGTACACATACCACATACGAAATTTGGTTGAAATCCAATTGATAGTGTTGATGTTATATGCATTTAAAATTTGTACCTATCAGCAGTCTTATAATCATTTTGGCAACACTGCCATGTATGGCCACCTGGAAATTAAACTGCAATATTATTATCTATACGTGTGCCAATTTTGAAATAGCTCCCATTCATACCTTCCAAGATATCCAACATGGAGCTCAAATTTCAATTGCGATTTTTCAGCAGTTGGTAGCACTGACATCATTTTCAAATATGGCCGTGAGATATTTAGGTATAGATCTTTACTCCTACCAAATTTTGTTTCGATTGCTGTAGCCGTTTAGGAGTTGATAGGGGGGGGGGGGGGGACACAGCCAGATAGACAGACAGAAGGACAGACAGACAGAAAGACAGACAGACAGACACACATTTGCCCGATCTCATAAGTCTACTTTTCCCTCATTTTTGCAAAATATGAAAAGTAGGCTAAAAATACTAGTACGGTACTACTACTATCAATAGTAGCGCCCAAGTGAATAGCTCCCACTCCCCTCTACCGAATACCTGATTGTTAAAATGCAGCTTTATTACATCACACAGCAAGAACCAGACAATTCATGGTGTATTCACTAAGATACATAAGCATTGTTCGGTATTTCTATGGAGAAAATACCTTCATTTTAGGCAGATACTGATTCCATATTATAATTTATCACTTCGGTCCACCCAGCCGTTCACAAACTAACAGTGTACAAACGGACATACAGTATCGTCACTGAATATACAAGAGGCCTACCACGGATCAGACAATACTGTAATTTTCCATTATTTTCCTTACGATTGATCACTCCTCCGAGCCAGAACAATTCACGCTAGGTTCATTATCATGCGTATAAAATTGAAGGAAAATGAATTTTAAATATACTGTACTTAGGAGTGCATAACTACACGAAAATATACATTTCTACATTACAATGTTTACAGTTTAGAGGCTGCGACAACGCGGCCACGTAGCACCGTGTACATTGAGTGTGTGTAGAATCTGTCTGATAACCGGAGTTAATTGTGATGGCTATATTAGTGTGTGTTATCTGTAATGCAGATAATGACTGCAGACGAACCATTTCAAGTAGTTCCCACTTTTGCTACCAAATGCTACCAGCAACGGCACCTAGCTTTGAACTTGGCTACTAGATGCCACCGCAACCAGCACCTGGTGACGAACGTTGGAAATTAATAGAGTGTTAATCACATCTAACCTACAAATTTAGCTTCACACAATTTTAGTTAGTGGATAGTTCTTTTACATGCCATAAATCTATGACATGGGCCCGACGGCTTTACTTCCCCTCCGTAGGGAGGCATACTGAGGGATTTTTGTTGTTGTTGTTGTTTGAGTCTTCAGTCTTTTGACTGGTTTGATGCAAATCTCCATGCTTCCAGTCCTGAGCTAATCGTTTCATCTCTACATAGCTACCACACCCAGCATCCGAGGCAATCTGTTTAACATATTCTAACCTTGGTCTAACCCTACTGTTCTTATCCTCGACACTTCCTTCCATAACTAAGCTTGCTATTCCTGGGTGTCTTAGTATCTGTCCTACCAACCTATCTCTTCTCTTCATTAGCAGTTCCCAGAAACATCTCTCCTCTTCCACTCGTCTTAATACCTCTTCATTCGTAACCATCTGATCTTCATCGTTCTCCTGTAACACCACATTTCAAACGCTTCAATTCTCTGCTTTTCTGCTGCACCAATAGTCCAAGTTTCACTTCCATAGAGCACCACGCTCCAGACAAAGGCTTTCAAAAACGACTTGCTAATACCTAAATCTATATTCGAAGTAGTGTGTTGCTGTTCTACTCATGGGGTCAGTGCTGTTGTTCTGACTCAGTGTGGAAACCAAAGACAAACTACTTCACTCCTCACCTTGCCTAGTACGCCTCATTGTAGAGCAGCCTGTGGATTTGTGGGTTTCTTCCACATAACCTACGATGGCGCTTCTTGAGGATCCAACCAACCTCCGGGCTGACTACCTTTCAGACAGGCAGACAGACAAGAAACATATTGGAAATGATGAGTATTGTGAGATACGCAGTATTTGCAAGTTCAGTGACGATATAAACATTTCAATTTAGATCAAATTCTCATTAAAAACAAGATGTTCAGTAAAGAACATATAGCCTACTTTCTCCTAAATGCATGGGTATTGTTATAACTCTTTGTCCTTTTCAAGGAGTATGATTGAATGTTGGTTGTAGGAGCTTGTTGAAATACAACGTGCTATAGGGATATTAAACATGAATATGAGGTGCCCTTTGCTAGTGCTACCTCTGTACCAAATTCCGTTCATTCGGTTCCACCGTGTTCGAAATAATAGGGGGAATCAATTTTGACATAAAGATGGCCGCCATCCGCAAACTATTTGGCTAATGACCTATTAGATTGGTCAAAGGATGCTCCCTCCATAAAGGTATGTTGTTGCAAAGTTTGGTAGAGTTCGGATGGTTATGTTAGTCGTAATTTGATTTAAGCTTTAAACATTCGTGTGGCCGCCATTACGTTTCTGTCAATATGGTGGCGATATTAATCATGACACTGAGATGCTCTTTGCTAGTGCTATCTCTGTACCTAATTTCGTTCCATTCGGTTTCAGCGTGTTTGAATTAATAGAGGGAATCAATTCTGACACAAAGATGGCCGCCATCCGCAAACTATTAGGCGAATGACCTATTAGATTGGTCAAAGGATGCTCCCTCCATAAAGGTATGTAGTTGCAAAATTTGGTAGAGATCGGATGATTAGGTTAATCGTAATTTGATTTAAGCTTTGAACATTCGTGTGGCCGCCATTACGTTTCAGTCAAGATGGCGGCGATATAAAACATGACACTGAGGTGCCCTTTGCTAGTACTACCTCAGTACCAAATTTCGTTCCATTCGGTTCCACCGTGTTCGAATTAATAGGGGGAATCAATTTTGACATAAAGATGGCCTCCATCCGCAAACTATTAGGTGAATGACCTATTAGATTGGTCAAAGGATGCTCCCTCCATAAAGGTATGTAGTTGCAAAATTTGGTAGAGATCGGATAATTAGGTTAATCGTAATTTGATTTAAGCTTTGAACATTCGTGTGGCCGCCATTACGTTTCAGTCAAGATGGCGGCGATATAAAACATGACACTGAGGTGCCCTTTGCTAGTGCTACCTCTGTACCAAATTTCGTTCCATTCGGTTCCACCGTGATCGAATTAATAGGGGGAATCAATTTTGACATAAAGATGGCCGCCATCCGCAAACTATCAGGTGAATGACCTATTAGATTGGTCAAAGGATGCTCCGTCCATAAAGGTATGTAGTTGCAAAATTTGGTAGAGATCGGATGATTAGGTTAATCGTAATTTGATTTAAGCTTTGAACATTTATGTGGCCGCCATTACGTTTCCGTCAAGATGGCGGCGATATAAAACATGACACTGAGGTGCCTTTTGTTAGTACTACCTCTGTACCAAATTTCATTCCATTCGGTTGCACCGTGTTCGAATTAATAGGGGGAATCGATTTTCACACAAATATGGCCGCCATCCGCAAACTATTACACTGATGACCTATTGGTTTGGTCAAAGGATGCTCCCCCCATAAAGGTATGTCGTTGCAAAATTTGGTAGAGATCGGATGATTAGGTTAGTCGTAATTTGATTTAAGCTTTGAACATTTGTGTGGCCGCCATTACGTTTCCGTCAAGATGGCGGCGATATAAAACATGACACTGAGGTATCCTTTGCTAGTGCTACCTTTGTACCAAATTTCGTTCAATTCGCATTCACCGTGTTCGAATTGATAGGGGGGGACAGACATTCAGAGTACACACACTCACACACACACACACACACACACAGACTCACACACACACATACACACACACAGACAGACACACTTTTTTTCGCCCTGTGTTGATCTCATAAGTCTACTTTCATTTTTTGCAAAAATCGAAAGTAGGCTAAAAATCCTCTCGGCACGCCGGAAGGTGGAGGTAGATTTCACCGGGCAAACTAGGGGATAGGCTATAATAAGCAAAATATGCAGGTTTTCGTAGGAGGATCAGACCTCATTTATTGCGAGAAAGTATTTTACAATTGGAGGTTAGTTAACATTTTTTCGTCTTTTCATGCATATTTTTAACATTTTACTGTCTTATGGGGATGGTAACCTTCTTGTCATTTGGGGTTCATTTTTAGCCTACTTTCGATTTTTGCAAAAAATGAAAGTAGACTTATGAGATCAACACAGGGCGAAAAAAGTGTGTCTGTCTGTGTGTGTGCAGGTGTGTGTGTGAGTCTGTGTGTGTGTGTATGCGTGTGTGTGAGTCTGTGTGTGTGTGTGTGTGTGTCTGTGTGTGTGTGAGTGTGTGTACTCTGAATGTCTGTCCACCCCATCAATTCGAACACGGTGAATGCGAATTGAACGAAATTTGGTACAAATGTAGCACTAGCAAAGGACACCTCAGTGTCATGTTTTATATCGCCGCCATCTTTACTAAAACTGAATGGCGGCCACTCAAACGTTCAAAACGTAAAATCAAATAACGACTAATCAAATCATCCGATCTCTACCAAATTTGGTAACAACATACCTTCGTATAGGATGCGTCTTGTGACCAAACTACAAGGTCGTCCGCCATACCATTTCAGGATGGCGTCCGTGCGAATTATGCAAACTTTATAATCCATATCATGGGACCCACCAGTTCCGATTATCGAGCCGAGAATCGTTTTAACTGTTCTAAAGGAAGAGGCACGTTCGAAATTAAAAGTTTATTTTGTAATACTATAGTGCAGACGTTATTTTAAAAAGCTGAGCTGATTCAGTAATAAGACAAGATGGCAGCGGATATCTTGTGCCTGACTTATATTTCACTAATTTGAGTATTGCATGCAATATAGCGTACTGATACAAAATAAATAAACTTTGTATGAAATGCTTTATATACAAATAATATACTCCAGTGGTGAAATCGTTTAGTATAAATCATTATTTTCTAACAAGCTCTATGTAAGTCATTTTATATAGAACGATATTCGTTGACACAATTAGCTCAGTGGTAGAGCGTTAGCCTATCGCTCAAATGCCTATGGTTCAAACCCGATCGGAGCTAGGTTTTTTGCTTGAAATGTTATATGTTTATTGTTTTGTAATGACTCAGATGTTTTAAAATTAAGCGTTATATTGTGCATATTATGGTGTAAAATATATATTTAATTAAAACATAATTCGCCAGCAGATTTACTCGAGACATCTAGCTGCCAAAAAGGTACTTATTAACTTCCAGATTTTATTGAAAAGTTTCTTCTTCTGGCCGCTAGAATGCACTCGCTCTGTTAGGATTATATTGTTCGATATTTCACCACTAGATGTCACGACTAGTCTACGTGGGGCTCCATTGATTATTATTCCATTGGCATTCTATGCGCATCGAATTTGAAGAATGACAAGATGATACTACGATACATTTTTACTTTTTATTTTAAAGGCTATGTAACAGCCTATTTTCCGTTACTTGAAAATGTTATTTGAAGTAAAGAACAAAACGATTTCACATAATAACTTAATTGAAGCCGTTGATGTTAGTTCAGGTTATTAATTACTACTTTTATTTCAGGCAAATAGCAATCGAAAATATCCACATAGTTTGTATACACACGTCTCTGTAGGGTCATGGAAAGATTTGTTAATTCAATTAGGGTTGTGAAAGCCATGCACAACCAGACGTGTAAAGACATGCCTCAACTCAAAGTTGGATGTTGCCCACGGCAGGTCGTATATGTAATAATAATAATAATAATAATAATAATAATAATTGAACAAATACGCCAGAATGTGAACAGACTGCAACAGTACAAGAATGGAGTGAGAAGTAGACGTCTGAACAACCGCATACGAAGGATCATGATGGACTCCTCACTAGAAGAATTTCAGGTCCCCGAGGACGCAGTGATAATAGAAGTACTTGATACTTATAAACAAAAACTTGCAGCCCTCTCTAAGCGTCTTAAGAGATACCAGAACACTACCGAACGGAAGAAACAGAACAATGACTTCAAGAGAAATGAGAGAAAGTTCTATGAAGACCTGAAAAAGACACCTCAAGTTCAGAATGATTCTCCAGAAGGACCCAGTGCGGAGAGTGTTACCGACTACTGGTCATCAATATGGTCTAGGCCGGAAGAACACAACAATGAAGCTCCGTGGTTTAAGGAAATAGAGAATGCTACCAGACGAATAAATCAAATGGCACATACAGACGTTGATGTTGAGGAACTACGCCAGGTCACCAGCAGCCTACAGAATTGGAAAGCACCTGGAATTGACCGGATCCATAATTACTACTATAAAAGGCTCACATGTACCCACCGTTTACTGGCTATTCACATACAGTGTTTTCTGGAAAATCCTGCTGCATTTCCAGTTTTCCTAGCCAGAGGGTTAACCTATCTCAAGCCAAAGGACTCTAAAATCACAAATCCATCTAAATATCGCCCCATCACCTGCTTGCCAAACTTTTATAAGATCATTACATCCATTATTGCAAATCGAATTCGTGCGCATTGTGAGGAAAACGCCATTCTCGCAGAGGAGCAAAAGGGTTGCAGAAGGAATTCTCAAGGATGTAAGGAACAGCTCACTATTGATGCCGTGGCATTAGAGCAGGCCTGTCGTAGATCACGAAATCTTTATGCCTGCTTTATTGATTACCAAAAAGCTTTCGATTCCGTGCCTCATACATGGCTTATACAGAGCTTGGAGATTTACAAGGTCAACCCTATTATAGTGAACTTCCTGAAGTGCGCAATGGTTTCATGGAGCACTGCTCTCCAACTTACAGTGGGTGGCACTCGTTTAACATCTTCATTAATACCGATTCGCCGAGGAATTTTTCAAGGAGACTCGCTAAGCCCACTCTGGTTTTGTCTGGCATTGAATCCTCTCTCGCAAATCCTGAACAGTAGCAACTACGGATTTAGTATTAAGGGTAATCATGGTGAAGCGTACAAGATGAACCATCTTCTTTACATGGATGACATTAAACTGTATGCATCAACTAAAGTGCACCTACAATATCTCATCTCTATCACTCAGAGCTTTTCTTCAGATATCCATATGCAGTTTGGTTTTGATAAGTGCAGAACACAGACTGTTATTAGAGGCTCGCACTCTGCACAAGGAATACATGTTGGAGAGGGACAAAGAAGTATTCAGCCGTTGGAGGAAGGCGCATTGTACAAATATCTTGGGTTCGCCCAGAGTACCCGTCTCAGACATGGTGATATCAAGAAGAACATAACTGAGCAGTTTACTTCACGACTTCGCAGTGTTCTCTCTTCAAAACTTAGCGCTAAACATATCATTAAGGCAGTTAACACATTTGCAATGCCCGTAGTTACATACTCTTTTGGTATAATCAGGTGGACTCAAACTGAACTGCACGATTTGCAACGTAAAACATCGGTGCTTTTATCACGCCATCGTATGCACCATCCGAAATCAGCAACAGAGCGCCTGACTCTACCTCGGTCTGAAGGTGGTAGAGGACTGATAGACATCATGAACCTTCATACAAAACAAGTGACAACTCTGCGTGCATTTTTCCACAACAAAGGAGAAACATCCCCTCTCCATCACACTGTATCTTCAGCTGATGATAATTACACACCGCTCCATCTGTCATCTTTAGATCCACCAGTAAAAGAAATGAAAACTACTGAATACAAGATCGGGAATTGGAAACAGAAGGCGCTTCATGGGAAGTTTCCACATGAGTTGGACCAGCCTCACATCGACAAGTTAGCGTCGCACGCATGGCTGACCCACTCGGTCCTCTTTCCGGAAACAGAGGGATTTGTTGTAGCTATCCAAGACCAAGTTGTTGCTACTCGAAGCTATCGGAAATTTATCATAAAAGATCCAGCAACAGAGAGTGAGAAATGTCGCCGCTGTGGCAAATGTAGTGAGACCATTCAACACGTCATATCAGGTTGTTCCCACCTTGCCAACACTGACTACAAACATCGACACGATCAATTTGCCAACATTATCCACCAGAAACTGGCATTGAAGTACAAACTTCTTCAAAGCTCCGTCCCCTATTGGAAATACACACCATCTGCAGTACTCGAAAATGCCACACACAAGCTCTATTGGGACAGAGGAGTTGTGACAGATGTCGCAGTCAGTAACAACCGGCCAGATATCATTGTCATCAATAAAGTACACAAAGAGGCATTACTGATAGATGTCGCATGTCCCAACAATCAAAACATCCAAACAACAGCTGCTACTAAAATATCTAAGTACACAGAGCTGGCAATTGAGATAAAGCAGATGTGGAAACTTGATTCGGTGACTACCATCCCAATAATTGTATCGTGTACTGGTGTTATACCGAAAACTCTCCATAGTAGTCTATCAATATTGAATCTGCACCCGCAGATATATATTGAACTTCAGAAGGCAGTTCTGTTAAACACATGCCATATTGTTAGGAAGTTCCTTGGTGACAATGCCCTGGCCGAATACTCGGCAAAGCTCGATGATCCAGATGGGAATTTAGCTCATCCTACAAATGAAGGAGACTCGTGAAGACTGCGGGCACGACATGGATGTGAAGTCTCTGAACAGTGTAATCGTAATTATCTCAGTACAGATGGTTCCTTGCTAAGGCCGAACCAGGCTGTAAAAGAAAATGTAGCCGGTATTTGCCGTGATAATGTTGTCAAACAATAAACTATAATAATAATATTTTTTTTCTTTTAGGGGAAGAAATGCATTTACGCACAAAGTGTCGGGCTCCTGCTCCTGAGTAGCAGACTACCGACTAAAACTCCCCCTTTACTTCTGAACACTAGCCTGGAACCGTTTAGCACATTACTTCAGGCTAGAGTCGTTTTATATTTGCCCGTAGGGCACTCTTCCGTAATGAATCATCTTCAGTGGCGATCCAGATCCGTCTTCTTTGTTCGGAGGATATCTTCAACAAAACTTGCTACAAGTTTCCAATGTTTTTCATTTTGTAGCATTACCGCAACAATATTGTCGGGAGATATCTCTACATCAATTTGATCTTGAAGAGACTGCCTATTTTGGACCCACCGTCCACAAGAGAAGAAGGTGTGATTAGCACTATCTACCTCATTAACACAGTAGATACAATCTGGTGAATCCACTTTCCCCATCTTCTTAAGATAAGAACAGAAGTACCCATGGCCAGTCAAGAACTGAGTCAGATAATAACCAACCTCACCATGTTTCCTCTCTGTCCAAACCTGCACCTGGGGTATCATTCTCCTAGTCCACTGGTTTCGGTGTCCTTGCTCCCATTTGATGTGCCAATCGTGAAAGGTTTGTGCTCTTGCTGTTCGTCTTGCATTTTGCAAACCTACTTCGGATTTCCTCCAGTAAATGTACTTGCGTTCTTTCGCTAGAAAAAAAATTGGAATTATCCCAGCAATAACAAGAACTGCTTCTTCAGAGACCGTGCGATAAGCAGATGCCACGCGTAAAGCACCCCGCCTCTGCACTTGTGCTAGTGACTTCCTATAAATTTCCTTATCCAGGGCATCCGCCCATATTTCCGCTCCATACAGCAGAACTGAATGGATGGCTGTCATCAGTAATCTCCTCTTACTAGATTTTGGCCCACCAACATTGGCCATTAGCCGACTGAGAGACGTTACTCCTCTTGCCGCCTTATCTGCAGTCCGTCTAATTTGTTCTCCAAAATTCAGTTTATTGTCGATCATGAGGCCCAGATATTTTGCTGCTGGCCGCGTCTCTACTTGTATGTCTCCTACCTGTATTGGGAGTATTGTCTGAATTCTCTTCTTTGTTAGGACTACAATTTCTGTCTTACTAAGTGCTAGAGACAGACCATGTTCCTCCATCCAACTATTGATTGTACGCATTACCATATTGAGTCGCAACTGTGCCTGCTCGACACTTCTTCCTGCTACAAGAGCAGCAACATCATCTGCATAACCTACTAGGATAGTTTCATCAGGGACTTCAGATCTCAGCAAGCTATCATATGTGATATTCCATAGATCTGGTCCTAAAATCGAACCCTGTGCTGCTCCGCACCAATAATGTTATTGGTTTTACATCCCTTTTAACTACTGCTGCTTTTGGAGACACCGGGGTGCCGGAATTTTGGCCCGAAGGGGATCTTTAACGTGCCAGTAAATGTACTGACACGGCTCCCTCGCATTTGTGCACCCTCAAATGCCAGCTGACTGCGCCGGAATTTTGGCCCGAAGGGGATCTTTAACGTGCCAGTAAATGTACTGACACGGCTCACTCGCATTTGTGCACCCTCAAATGCCAGCTGACTGCGCCAGGATACGAACCTGCAACCTAGGGCCCAGCAAGCGGAAACGTTACCGCTGAGCCACGCAGCCAGTCCGGTCGATTATGTCTCCAGATCCATAACATTCTTGATATACTTCTTATCTTTCTTTCTTTCTTTCTTTCTTCAATGATGGTAGCAGTTTTTATCTAGGTTGTGGCGTTTGGTAGAGGTAAATCGTTTCTAAGGTCTTCAACAAAGAATAGTTCTATTATACTCTTTGATAATAACAACGAGTTATAACTATACTCATACATTTAGGAGAAAGTAGGCTATATGTTCTTTACTGAACATCTTGTTATACTTGTGATCACACTGTCCTTATGCAAGGTTTGGAACTAATGTGTAACTATCTAACAGTCTGTTACTTCTTCACGCAAAATTTTATCTCCCGCAGAGATGTTGGTTAGTTCCTCAGTTTAGGGGCTGCGACAAGGTGGGCATGTAACCCCGTGTACATTGGGTGTGTGTAGAATATGTCTGATAAACGGTGTTATTTGTGATTATTCGATTAGTATGTAATTCAGGTAAGGTCTGCAGACGGTCAATTTTAAGTAGTAGTACCTAATTGTGTACCAAATACTAACGTCAACGACACCTAGCTGTGAACTAGGCTGCTAGATGCCACCGCAACCAACAACTTGCAACGAACGTTGTAACTTCCCCTCCGAAGGAAAGCATGGTGACGGATTTTTAGCGCTCTTAGAAAATCCGGCGACTTTGGCCGGCTTTGAACAAGCGACCTTGGGCATAGAAGTTCAGCATGCTACCAGTTAGCCGCTTCCCTCATAGTCAGATGGAACAAGAAGTTCCGTGACGAACTAAAGAGCCTACTTTTCTTAAAATTAAGATTCATGCCATAGATTAATCTACAGTATATGAACCTATCTAGAATAATGACGAAATTAAGTGGGTAATATCGAAATGTCTTAATTAGTTCGAAATAAGGTATGCTAGGCATAATGTAGCCTAATAGAGCAATACAGTTGGCAGCTCTGGTGACTGAATATATTCTTACTTCCATCTCCTAAGGTACAGAATACAAAATGTGGTTGAAGTTCAAAGGACGTTACATGGATTTAGACATTGGATCTATTAGTACACGTAAAAGCATGTTGGCAACAATGTCATACGAGTGCTGGTCAGAAATAATCTGAAATATTATATCTTTTTGTGCCAATTTTGGATGAAATCCATTTGTTGGTATAGAAGTTACATGTATTTAAAAATTGGTCCTATCAGCAGGCTTAGAATCATGCTGGTAGAACTGACGTATATAAGTTACTCCAAATTAATGTAAAATGTCAGGTAATTTACGTGTGCATAGTTTAAAGCTGTCGACTTGCATACTTTCTGATATATTTGGATACAAAATAGAGAGCAATTATTAACAGTTTGCAGCCCTGGTGGCTCTTAAGAATACACTCAGTCATATCTGTTTATGTACATATATTACATACAAAATTTGGTTGAAATCCAATTGATAGTGTAGAAGTTATATGCATTTAAAAATTGGACTTATCAGAAGGCTTAAAATTATTTTGGCAACGCTGTCATGTATGGCCCCTGGAAATTAAACTGAAATAGTATTATCTACATGTGTGCCAATTTTAGAATAGCTCCCATGTATACCTTCCAAGATATCCAACATGGAGCTCAAATTTCTAATGCGTTTTTTAGCAGTTGGTAGCACTGGCATCATTTTCAAATATGGGCCTGAGATATTCCGGTATACATCTTTACTCATACTAAATTTGGTTTCGATTGCTGCAGCCGTTTATGAGTTGATAGGGGGGGGGGACACACACATACAGCCAGACAGATAGAAGGACAGACAGACAGACAGACAGACAGACAGACAGAAGGACAGACACATTTTCCCGGATATATCTCATAAGTCTACTTTTTCCTAATTCTTGAAAAGTGTAAAAAGTAGGCTAAAAATGAATGTGATCTCGTCAATGGCGTTGCCTTGGCAACCTCTGATGGATCATCCCTCATCAATTTAAAAGCGTTGTTATGGTAACCTTTGATGGCACTTGGCATTTTTAAAAATTTCGAAATCATTTTTCTCATCCCTTGGCGTAATGGTGGGTCATATCAAAAATTATTTCAGACAAAAGTTTTAGGTAATTATTAGGGGAATATTTTCCATTTTGTACGGTTTTGATATTGTGCCTATTAAGAGAGATATGATTAATGTTTCCCGAAAAACCCACTTTTTTCCACCCCTTTGGTCAATGGTTGGTGCTATCAAAAAACTTATTTGACATAAATTTTTGGCACATATCCGACACATATTATGAACTTTAAATGGATTCGATATTTCACGTATTAAGAGAGTTATAGCAAAATTTCACTTTTTCGAAAAAAAAAAAAGTCCTCTCGGCACGCCGGAAGGCGGAGGTAGATTTCACCGGACAAACTTGGGGATAGGCGAAAATAGGCAGAATATGCAGATTTTCGTAGAAGGATCAGACCTCATTTAATGCGAGAAGGTATTTTATAATTGAAGCTTAATTAACTTTGTTTTTCGTCATTTTATGCTTATTTTAAACATTTTATTGTCTTATGGGAACGGTAACCTTCTTGTCATTTGGGGTCCATTTTTATACTTGTGGTCACACTGTCCTTATGCTAGGTTTCGACACTGATGTGCAACTATGTAACGGTCTGTTACTTCTTCACGCAAAATTATATCTACCGCAGAGATTTTGGTTGGTTCCTCAGTTTAGGGGCTGCGACAACGCGGTCATGTAACCCCGTGTACTTTGGGATGGCTGTATTAGTCTGTAATTCAGGTAAGGACTGCAGACGGTCAATTTCAAGCAGTAGTTACTAATGTTGCTACCAGGTACTACCGTCAACGACACCTAGCTGTGAACTTGGCTACTAGATGCCACCGCAACCAGCAACTCGCAACGAACGTTGGAACTTCCCCTCCAAAGGAAAGCATACTGAGGGATTTTTGGCGCTCTTAGAAAATCCGACGACTTCGGCCGGCTTTGAACTCGCGACCTTGGGCATAAACATTCAGCATGCTACCAGTTACGTCACCGAAGCCGCTTCACACTTAGATGGAAATCTGAATCTGATCTCGTGCAAGTGCGTTATCTTGGCAACGTCTGATGGCTCATCCCTCATCAATTTAGTAGTGTTGCCATGGCAACCACTGATAGGTCTTGGCATTTTCTTATAATTCCGAAATTATTTTTCTCATCCCTTGGCATAATGGTGGGTTATATCAAAAATTCTTTCAGACAAAAGTTTTAGGTAATTATTATGGGAATATTGTCCATTTTCTACGGTTTTGATATTGTGCCTATTAAGAGAGATATGATTAATGTTTCCCGAAAAACCCACTTTTTCCCACCCCTTTGGTCAATGGTTGGTGCTATAAAAAAACCTCTTCAAACATACATTTTTGGGCTTTATCCGACACATAGTATGAATGTTGAACGGATTCGATATTTCACATATTAAGAGAGTTATAGCAATATTTCACTTTTTCGAAAAAAAAGCCCCCCATTTTCACCCCCCAACGACCGATTTAGCCCAGTAACGAACTCGACCGAGATTTTATAGGTATACGTATTCGGTAAAAAATTCAAAGTGATTGGTACAAAATTACGGCAGTTATCGTGTCCACAATAAACTGATATACATATACATACATAAATTATATATAACTTTTGAACTGACGGTGGTTTTGGGGCCTGGGGATGTGAAACGCGAAGATATGTCGAAATTTTCCGGAAGTCGAAACATGGTACCCATTGCAATAGTTAGCTTTATAACGAAATCTACCTCTGGTTGGTTCCTCAGTTTAGGGGCTGCGACAACGCGGTCATCTAACCCCGTGTACTTTGGGTGAGTGTAGAATCTGTCTGATACACGGTGTGAATTGTAATGGCTGTATTAGTCTTAATTCATGTAAGTACTGCAGACGGTCAATTTCAAGCAGTAGTTCCTAATGTTGCTACCAGGTACAACCGTCAACGACACCTAGCTGTGAACATGGCTACTAGATGCCACCCCAACCATCAACTCGCAACGAACGTTGGAACTTCCCCTCCAAAGGAAAGCATACTGAGGGATTCTAGTGCTCTTAGAAAATCCGACGACTTCGGCCGGCTTTGAAACCGCGACATTGGGCATAGACATTCAGCATGCTACCAGTTACGTCACCGAAGCCGCTTCCCACTTTATCAGGCGGCTTTGGTGGCGTAGTCGGTAACATGCTGAGCTTCTATGCCCAAGATACCGGGTTCAAACCCGGCCGAAGCCGTCGGATTTTTTAAGAGCGTTAAATATCCCTCAGTATGCCTTCCTTCGGAGGGGAAGTAAAGCCGGCGGTCCCATGTCATAGATTTGTGGCATGTTAAAGATCCTTCCACTAATTGCACCTGTGTGAAGCTAAATTGGATAGGTTAAGAATGTATACAACGCTCTTAGGTTTCTATGTTCGTTGCCAAGAGCCGACTGCGGCGGCGTCTAGTAGCTCAGTTCTGAACTTGGCCTCGTAGTCGTTGACAGTGGCGCTTGGCGGCAAAAGTAGGAACTATCTGAAAAATTGTTAGTTGCAGTACTTAAATTAACAAACAGATAACACACACTAATACAGTCATCACAATTAACACCGGTTATCAGACAGATTCTACACACACCCAAAGTACACGGGGCTACATGACCGCGTTGTCGCAGCCCCTAAACTTAAGAACCAACCAACCAACCACTTAATCAGATGGAAATACTGAATCTGATCTCGTGCAAGTGCGTTGTCATGGCAACGTCTGATGGTCCATGCCTCATCAATTTAGTAGTGTTGCCATGGCAACCACTGATAGCTCTTGGCATTTTCTTATAATTCCGAAATCATTTTTCTCGTCCCTTGGCGTAATGGTGGGTCATATCAAAAATTCTTTCAGACAAAAGTTTTAGGTAATTATTAGGGGAATATTGTCCATTTTGTACGGTTTTGATATTGTGCCTATTAAGAGAGATATGATTAATGTTTCCCGAAAAACCCACTTTTTTCCACCCCTTTGGTCAATGGTTGGTGCTATCAAAAATCTTAATTGACATACATTTTTGGCACTTATCCGACACATATTATGAACTGTGAATGGATTCGATATTGCACGTATTAAGAGAGTTATAGCGAAATTTCACTTTTTCGAAAAAAGCCCCCCATTTTCACCTCCTTCGACCGATTTAGCCCAGTAACGAACTCGACCGAGATTTTATAGGTATACATCTTCGGTAAAAAATTCGAAGTAATTGGTGCAAAATTACGGCAGTTATCGTGTCCACAAGAAACTGATATATATATATACATATATATATATATACATAAATTATATATAAACTTTTGAACTGACGGTGGTTTTGGGGTCTGGGGGATGTGAAACGCGAAGATATGTCGAAATTTTCCGGAAGTCGAAACATGGGACCCATTGCAATAGTTAGCTTTCTAATGAAATCTACCTAAAAGCCCTCCATTTTCACCCCCTTCAACCGATTTTGCCCATTTACGAAATCAACCGAGATTTTATGGGGATACATATTATGTAAAAAATTCAAAGTGACTGGTGCAAAATTACGGCAGTTATCGTGTCCACAAGAAACTGATATATATATATAGATACATATATACATAAATTATATATAAACTTTTGAACTGACGGTGGTTTTGGGGTCTGGAGGATGTGAAACGCGAAGATATGTCGAAATTTTCCGGAAGTCGAAACATGGTACCCATTGCAATAGTTAGCTTTCTAATGAAATCTGCCTAAAAAAAGCCTAAAATGCGTGATAAATGCAAACGTCATAGTGAACTCGCAAGAAGACAGACAATATTGAGTGATATTGACATTTCGTCCAGATGCCCTGTGGCATAGAGTAGAATATTTGTTTAGCCAGGCACAGAGATATTCAGAGAAACAGAGTTATTTCTAATTGGCTCACACATTGCTTGTGAGACCAATTTTGGAATACGCCACAAGTGTATGGAAGCCCTACCAATTAACTATAACGAACAAATCGGAGATGATGAAAAGGAAAGCTTCTAGATTCGTACTTTGCAAATTCTCCCAAACGACAGTGTCTCTGACATGTTAAAGTCATTGGGTTGGGAATCCCTACACAGTAGAAGATATAAAAGAAGACTCCGGGAGATGTACAAAGCATACACAGGGGAGCCGGCCAGGAATGAATTGTGAAACAGAATGCATGAGCTAGATTATATGGGTGGGAGAGATCACGCATACAAAATTATGCCCAAAATACAGAAGAACAAATTTAGATAAGTATTCATTTATAAGTCGCCAACGTGATGTTGTGATCAGCGTGCTTAGCTGCCACCCAGGAGATCGGAGGTTCGATTCCCGGCTCTGCCACGAAATTTGAAAAATGTTATGAGGACTGGAACGGGGTCTACTCAGCCTCGGGTGGTCTTAACGAGTAGAGAGGGTTTGATTTCCACCTCAGCCTTCCTGGAAGTGGTTTTCTGTGGTTTCCCACTTCGTCTCCGGGCAAATGCCGGGATGGAACCTAACGTAATTCCACGGCCACCTCCTTCCCTCCGCCTTGTCTCTCCCTCCCAATATTCCCATCCCTCATAAGGCCCCTGTTCGCTTTGCAGGTGAGGCCGCCTGGGCGAGGGACCAGTCCCACCTCCCCAGTTGTAATCCGCGACCTGAAATCTCAAGCTCCAGGACACTGCCCATAGAGGCGGTAGAGGTGGGATCGCCCACTGAGTCTGTGGGAAAAACCATCCCTTGAGGGTAAAAAGACTAAGGGAAGAAGAAAAACATTGTTTTATAAACAGGGGTATTCAAACATGGAATGACCTAACTTACCGTTAAACCATTTTCAAGAAGAAAATAAATGTTGTATTCAGGGAAAACAGAGACATCATGGAGAGAAATTGAGATAAACAGTATGTAAATATCTTGTTACCACCAGGTATTGTCAAACTGTAACAGTGCCTATCTATATCTATACTAATATAATAAAGCTGAAGAGTTTGTGTGTTTTTGTGTTTAAACGCGCTAATCTCTGGAACTATCAATCGGATTCGAAACATTCTTTTTTTATATGATAGCCAGATTCAAGAGGAATAGTTTAGGCTATGTTAAATTTCGGACAGACGACTCCATTCCCTGCATTTGGGCCCTTAATAAATAAATAAATAAATAAATAAATAAATAAATAAATAAATAAATAAATAAATAAATAAATAAATCTACACCGTTCCTTCTAATTGCACCAAATTATACATACTCTTTGAAACCCTGCTGGTAACACTGTCCCCTTGACATTTTGGACAACGCTCTCCATTCCCTACATTTAGAATAACAAACAGACTGAACTTGAAAACCATGTATTAAGGCCCTAGAATCATTCATGTCCGTAGTAGTGTAACTGTGAGAGTATTTTAATAAGTCTATTGTTAGCTGGCAATTCGGGATGCATCACGTCGCCCCTACCAGTGTTCTGGTGCAGAATTGCGTAAATAGTTAAATCTTGCGATGCTTATAAATTGCAGTCACGGGGAGTAATTAGTGCAAAAAAATTATTTTGCCCCTTAAAACAGTTTTCATCATGAACATATTATGCTTCAGTATAAGTGCAATGGTGTTGGTGCAATACATTTAGGTTATCAGCTGCAATAAGTGTTGGTGCTTTCAAATTACCTTAATTTATTCCGAAATTTATCTTTGAGCGCTATGTGGCCATAAATGATACTATTGCTACCTCAGGAGCTCGGGACAGCCGAAGTTTTCCAAAGTGTTCTGATTATTTTCCTACGGCGTTATGCGACAAAAGACGACACTATTGGTCTCTACATTTCTAACAGACTTAGAAAAGGCTTTTGATAACGTTGATTGGACTAAATTGTTTGACATTTTGAAATCGATTGGAATAAAGTACAGGGATAGGAGGGTGATATACAATCTGTACAGAAACCAGACAGCAGTCATTCGAGTTGAAGGACATGAGAGAGAAGCTGGTATTCAGAAAGGTGTAAGGCAAGGCTGCAACTTATCACCCATACTTTTCAATCTTTACATTGAACAAGCAATGAAGGAAATTAGAGAAAAATTTAAAGTGGGAGTGAAGATTCAAGGAGAAATAATTTCAACTCTGAGATTTGCTGATGACATCGTCATCTTGGCCGACAAGCCTGAGGATTTGATTGAGTTTTTGAATGGTATGGACTCCGTCTTACGGAAAGAATTCATGATGAAAATAAATAAATGTAAAACAAAAATACTGGAATGCAGCCGAAATAAATCAGAAACCTCTATGGAGATCAAATTGGCAGGTGAAAAGCTGAAGGAAGTAGGAGACTTCTGTTACTTAGGAAGCAGAATAACCAGTGATGGACGAAGCAAAGAGGATATTAAAAGTAGGTTGGCTCAGGGAAAGAAAGCATTTCTACAAAAAAGGAATCTGCTGACATCGAATATAGATTTAGGTATTAGGAAGTAATTTTTGAAAGCCTTTGTCTGGAGCGTGGCGCTCTATGGAAGTGAAACTTGGACTATTGGTGCAGCAGAAAAGAGGAGAATTGAAGCATTTGAAATGTGGTGTTACAGGAGAATGATGAAGATCAGATGGGTAGATAGGGTTACAAACAAAGAGGTATTAAGACGAGTGGGAGAGGAGAGATGCTTCTGGCGACTGCTAATGAAGAGAAGAGATAGGTTGGTAGGACACATACTAAGACACCCAGGAATAGCAAGCTTAGTTATGGAAGGAAGGGTCGAGGACAAAAACTGTAGGGGTAGACCAAGGTTAGAATATGTTAAACAGATTGCCTCGGATGTAGGGTGTCGGAGCTATGTAGAGATGAAACGATTAGCTCAGGACAGGGAGACATGGAGAGCTGCATCAAACCAGTCAAAAGACTGAAGACTCAAACAACAACAATGCGATATAGGCCCCAGGCAGTGTCTTTTATTTCACTTAAACCTCTTTGTAATCATTTTTAGAAATTTGTTTGTAAATTACATGTGTCATTGCTGTAGTTAGTAAAAAGCCTTTTCCCTATTGATTATTATCATTATTATCATTGGGGGGAAAATGACCTAAATATTACGTCCATTATACTGTACCACTACCACCACCACAAAACGTTATATTAAAACAAATTCTGTTAGTTTAAGTATCATGTGTCAATTCTGTAGTAGTATTCATTATCATCCATAAAACAAATAAATCCACCGGGCGAAGCCGGGCACTACTGCTAGTTAATAAATACATAAAATTAATATCGAAGATTGATGTGCACATGAAGTCATCAGGGATGGTGTTAGTGAGATAGGTTAAGAGTCCAGTATCTGGACCATTATGCTCTCGCGGATTGAATGCCCTTGAAGTAAGCGCCAAGTCAATAACTTTTTGTGTATTCAAGAAAAGAACAGCAGCAACTCTGAACGAGGCAATATGACACCACGCAATGCAGCAGCAACAGCTGATCAATAGGCAGACAGTAGTTACGCTGGATTGCAGATGCAGTGATTATCATTAGCTGATTGTATATAACTACACCAGGGATGACAATTTTGCATTCATTCATTCATTCATTCATCCATTCATTTATTTTCAATTGGGGGCGTGACCCCTGGTGACAAATTGGGTATACCTAACAAATAAATAATTATACATAACACTTCAATAACAATTAAACTGGAGTATTGACAATAATCGTCAGTCTTTTCTTTAACACACCTATATGTTTGGGAAAAGGCTCTAAGACTGCGGCAGGTAGAGAGTTCCTGTTATCAATGGCACGGTTAACGAAAGAATATTTACCATAATTTGTACGCTGTGGTCGGCCGTTTACTTTGAAAGGATGATCACTCCTACTCATGTAAGTCGGCTTTCCCATACGTTTGCTATACTCACCCCAGGCTGGTTGATTTGTATACGTGTTGTACATAGCCCAGAGACTAATTTCATCCTCCTAGCCTCAAGTGATTCCCACCCAAGTTTCTTTAACATACGGCTCACACTGCTCTTGGGATTAAAATCACTGAGCACTAGCGGCCTTTCTTTGTACCATTTCCAACTCATTGATGAGCCCTACTTGACATGGATCCCAAACCTCCGAGGCGTATTCCAGAATAGGTCTTACAAGTGACAAATATCCTAATTCTTTAGCAGAGGTACTACCTTCTTTGAATACCCTCACCTCTTACAGTAGGTGCTCATAAATGTGGTTTAAAGAAAATTAGTTGTTGTTTCATTTAAGGGGCTTGTACTTCGTGGTCATTTAGCCCCGTGTAGAATTTGTCTGATAAACTGTGTTACTGTGATGTCTGTAGTAGTGTGTGTATTTGTAACCCTAGTGAGTACTGGGGAGAAGGTGGCCGTAGCTTTAAGTTAGGAACCATCGCGGCATTTACCTGGAGTAGAAGTTGGAAACCTCGGAAAACCACTTCCAAGATATCTCATGTGGTGATCGAACCCACCTCTGCTCAGTTTTGTCTCACGAGGCTGAGTGTACCCCACTGCAGCCCTCAGACCAGAATTAAATATCTTGGCAGAGCCGGGAATCGAATCCGCACCTCCGGGGTGACAGCCATGATTACTAGTAGCTACACCAGGAAGTAGACTGAGGAAAATTAAACCGCATGCGACTGTGTGTTAGGCAAAGTTAGAGCCTAACTCTAGGTCCTCTCTCCACGTAGTCGAGTTTTAAACCGTGGCGACTCAAGGGTGAGATTTCCTTATTAAATACTAAATATTATCAGAAGATGTTCAGATTCAAAAACTAAAACTAAATGTTCAATAAAAAAAATCACTGATTTCATTTTTAAATTAAATGCCCCATTTCTATTACACATTTGAGATATAAGTGCCGGCGGCCAAGTTGGAAACTACCGGTATACTTTACGTACATACGTTCAGGCATTGAAAGGTTATAAGGGGAACTAACAGACAGACGTGTATACGTACTCACACACTTGATTCACTGTCAACGGGGAGGCCTGGATCCGATTCCCGTCTCTGCCAAGAAATTTAATTCTGGTCTGAGGACTGGAACGTGGTACACCCAGCCTTGTGAAGGAAAACTGAGAAAAGGCGGGTTCAATTTTTACCTAAACCATAATCGAAATGGTTTTTTCGTGGTATCCTCACTTGTACACAAGGCTAATGCAGGGATGATTCCTAACATAAGGCCAAGGCCACCTCCTTCCCAATCCACATCTCAGTTAACAAAAATACACTAATACAGCCATCATAATAACACAATTTATCGGACAAATTCAACACACACCCAAGTACACGGGGCTACATGACCATGATATCGCAAAGCCCCTAAAAAATTCAACAACAACAACAACATCATCATCATACAACTGAACCATGTTGGCTTAATGAACCCAAAATTACGGATAATCTAAATAAATATTCTAATATGACAGACTGCACACACAGTTACACACTATATCAAGTAGTTTCGTGAAGAACTAAGTAACCTATTTTCATAGGCCTATATCCTACTTCTGTTAATTGCCTCTATATCAAAAAAAAAGTTTGAATGCTGTAATATAATCACCGATATTGAGGACCGTATAAATATTTCGGATGGTTGCTGAGACCCCACAATGAACGGCACTGGCCAGCAGCACGTCGGTTTCTCGATAACCAACGCTTTGCTTACCAGAATGGGACGTGTACGGGGAGCGTGGATGGGCCAACTTACCTTGTATTCAGGGGTCCGGGTCACCTCCGCAGCAAAATCACCTCCAGAGCACAAGACCCAACAGAAGAGCTCCAAAGGAGTGGAAGGAAGATGGAGAAGGGGACAACACACAGGCTATTCAACAGACACCCCCCCACTAACCGACAGAACTGCTGCCGGTGAAATAATGCCGCAACAGTAGTAAAAGGAACAAAAAAAAGTTTAATTGTTAAAACTTCCACCAGAAAGAGAACATGCATCAACCAACACAAATTCACCAAGAAGGCCAGATAGCGCCTAACATGCTTGCTTGCAAAGCCAAGAAGAGAAAAGACTTAATTTAAAATAAAATAAAAAATATTAAACAGCCCAAAGGTTAAAATAAAAATTACATGCATATCACAATGAGAAAGGGCTTGATAATTTTCAAGGGAATGCAATAACGATCCGGCATGCGTAGGTGTTCAGGCCACGCCAAAAAAAAGATTGAAATTAAATTAAATTTAAAAAAAAATTAAATGGGATAGAAAATAAATAAACAATATGCACGACGGCGGAAAACACAAGGACATTTACCAAAAATCACAAAATTAACATCAACAAGATTACATTAAAAAAAAGGATTAAGCTAACCCACAACACGATTGCTTTTTTGAGACCGGCGCCAAAGGACTGACAACGAGACCACAATGCATCACGGCAAAAACGCAAGGAAACGGCATGCCAGATCGAAATTACGGCAAACAATTAATAAGATTAAATTTAAACATTAGCAGAAGGAAATGAACGACGGAAAACAATTACATCTAAAAACCATTACAACAGAGAAATGCACCGGATCATGAATAAATTAATTTGAATACTATATCAATCATAAGATTGGCAAACGAAAATAAATAATAATTTAAACGTGAAATAAACTAATAAATGTGTCTCCCGAAGGCATGAAGAAAAGAAAATAACAATATATATATTTTTGGCAACGTTGACAAACAGAAATATTTGGCCTATAAAACCAAATAAGGTACAGAATTAAATATTACTATAAGATGATATCGGAGCTCCATAACATAAAGTAATTAGATAAATTAAATTAAAAAAACGTACCTTACATCCTTCTCAGTGGAGACACAATAATAATAAAAAAATTAACACATAATTTTACGTTATTACATGTGCTTCACAAAAAATGGCTAACACGCCCATGCCTCGTGTAGATGACAGCACTCGATCGCATCCAGTTGCGATTAACTTTGCACATTTCCTCTTCACGGCGGAACGATGAAAATTCACAGCCTGAAGAAAACAGGCAATTCCTTTTTCTCTTGAATACATATATTTTGTAGAGAATGGGGGCTAAAAGCCCCCATTAGTGGAGACACCTTTCACGACCAGACAGCTAGATGTGTTGTTTACTTCACGACGCTAATGGACTCCACAAAAATGGCGGAGAATTTTCTTGTCAAATCCGAACTGTATACATGTAAATAATATTGTCCAATCACGGAGTGACACCTCAAAACAACAATGTCATAAATAAGTTCATAATTTGGCGGTATCATGAATACACCGGCATTTGTTTTAAGACGAAGAATATGATTGTCTTTCAATTATGTCATGCGTATAAAGAGTTTTATAAGGAGCAGCCCACACTACCTAGTGGGGAGACAGGAACTATTTGAAACTTTCCAAAGTCCGACAGGTGCTACCATCTCGTGTTCAAAATGGGAAGCAAGTCACCAGGCGGTCGTTTCAAATGTCGAGATGTTACAATCCAAGGGTATATACATGTTTGAAATAGTAGGGACGTGCCCTTGCACGTATCAGTCTCCCTCCCTTAAGCGTGAACACCGTTCACGAATATGCCAAGGCATAGACAGTACTCCTTAACTTGTCGATTCACCAGAGATGTTTCCCGAAGATAATGTTCACCTGTTAACTCCAATTGATGGATGAAACCGCATCGTTTTTGTTAGGAAGAATGCAGGGTCAGATTATCAGTGATGGGATAATTGATCACCTCGCAAACCACTTAGTCAACAGCATCACTGTGTCCAAAAATCTTCAGAAATGCAGAACACCAGCACCAGCAGTGCTTTCAGAGTCCGAGACACGTTAGATACATTTTCAATAAGTCCAATTTAGTTCGCTTTAAACGAAGTAGGTGGAAGCAATGTGCAATATATTATGTGACGCGTGGGCAGCCATTTACAAAACCGAAGTTAATCTAATTTCAAAAAAGGATTACAGAATTTACAATATCTTACTACATTTTACAAAAGAGAAACAAGTTGAATTTATATGAAGAAAATTTTTGACCATGCCCTAGTTCCGTGCTTACAAAATTTCATTAACAAGTTTACCTTTTTACAGATTCGAAGTACATTACAAGATTACATGAGTTAGATGACAATACATTTCGAAGGAACTACGGTAGAGGAATGACCACTACAATTCCCAAAGGGAACAGGAATACAAGGTTACCATGAGTTAGGTCTCCCACCGATCCCACCTTACATGTTAGCATCTTCAATGAAACATCAAAATTAGGTACACTTTTACAATTTGCCATTACAATGGGAACTTCCCAACATTTACATTTTGTATCCCACCAGAGTTTTTAAACCCAATTAAATTCAAAATTCCACAAGGAACAGAAGCTTGAAGGCTTCAATGAAGGTTAGGGATACTCTACATTATACAAAATTTGTTTTACAAAATTTACGATAGCATTTCCTCATTAGACACCTCTCCACCTCGCTTAATGTGCGATAGATGCACTCTAGAAATTTTGTTGGCCTTAGGGTTTCGAACAAGAAGAGTAACAGGAGTCAAGAATGCCTCTACATAACATGGGCCTTTAAAACGAGGGGTTAACTTGCTTGAGACTAGATTACTGACGCCCTTGGGCTCGAAATTGCGGACGTACACAACATCACCAATTTCCAAATCAGCTGGCTTGCGACAGGCATTGTGTCGCCTGGCAAGTTGGTCATGGGATACCTTAATATTCTCTCTAGCCTTGGCGAATTTCGCCCTCATATCCTCGGGCGTGAAACTGTCAGGAAGGAGATCGTGCAGGTTCCACAGATTAGACAACGGAGAATTAGCCATAAAGGAAAACATTAACGAAAAAGGGGTGGCTTGCGTGCTCTCATGCACGGCGGTGTTGAAAGCAAAATTGAGCCAATGCAAATTAGAATCCCACTTGGAATGGTCGTCGTGGTGGAAAGCAATCAGAGCAGAACGGAGATTACGATTGACTCGCTCAGCAAGAGACGGGTTAGGAAAATAGGGAGTGGTGGTTACGTGCGAAATAGCATAATCAAATAAGAATTGACGGAACTGATGAGATACAAAGCACTTGGCATTATCTGACACCAGATACTGACACGGCCCAAAAGACGAGAAGATGGAATTAAGACACTTTATGACGGAACTGGTCGTAGCCTGTCTGGTGGGGAAAATCCAACTAAACCGGGAGAAACCGTCAGTGCAAACAAGCGCAAATTGGTTTCCCCGACCAGAGCGAGGGAACGGTCCAACATGGTCGATAAAAAGCCTCTCCATGGGTCTAGATGCCGGTTCAGATGACAACAGGCCAACCTTAGTAGAAACCGGAGGTTTGCTAATACTGCATGCAGCACAATTCCTAATGAGCCTCCTGATGTCGCCATCCATACCTTGCCAAATGAAAAACTGTCTGATTTTAGCTCGGGTCTTGAATACTCCTAGGTGGCCACCAATAGGAGATTCATGATAGTAACGAAAGATTTCCGGAATGAGGATCGACGGGAGCACAATTTTAGGTAGGCGGTCATGACGAGACGAACAACACAATACACCGTCCTTCAGAGAGTAGGGCTTGATCACTTCACCAGAATTGATTCGGTCAATAAGGCTAGATAAGGAGGGTTCTTCTTTCTGGAATCGTCTCACATCCTCAAACAGCACAGGGGAATTGCTAAGAACGGCATTGACACAATTTACAGCAGATACAAGGTTTACGGGTTCGCATTCCTGAACATCCTCTTCAGCTGTTTCCTCGTACATGCGGCTTAAAGAATCAGCTACCGCATTTTCGGACCCTTGAATATGTTGGACAGTGAACTGGAACGACAGAATCCTAGTTGCCCACCTAGCAATTCTACCAGTTTTGCGGGGTTTCCCTAAGACCCAGCTCAAGGCTTGGTTATCGGTCTCAAGGAGAAACTTGGTGTGCTCAAGATACATACGGAATTTTTCTAGAGCGAACAACACCGCTAAACCCTCAAGTTCGTATATAGAATACTTCCTCTCTGCGTCCGTTAAGGTACGAGAAGCGTATGCAATGGGTTGCCGACCCAGATCAGATTCCTACAGAAGGACACAACCAACACCACGACCAGACGCATCAGTCTGCACAATGAACTGCTTCCCAAAATCCGGAATGGCTAACACAGGGGCGTTAGAGAGCGCAAGCTTAAGATCTTCGAAGGCTGCTTGCTGAGAGGGACCCCACTCAAACTTCACAGCCTTTTTGCGTAATTGATTTAGAGGAGCAGCACGGTCGGCAAAGTTACTGATAAACTTACGAAAGAAGTTCACCATACCAATGTAACGAGCAACACCCTTGGCGTTCTTGGGTGGTTTAAAATCTCTGATGGCCTGCGTACGAGACTGGTCCACTGAGATACCAGATTCAGAAACAATATGTCCCAAGAAGGAAATTTTGGGCTTGGCAAAGGAAACCTTGGACAATTTGACGGTAAGTCCAGCGTCACGCAACCGATCAAGAACAATTTTCAGATGATCAACGTGTTCCTCGAAGGACTCGGAATAGATCACCACATCGTCAAGGTAGTGGTACACAAACTTGAATTTAATTTCTGAAAATACCTTGTCCAGAAGTCTACTCAACTCAGCGGCTCCGGTGGATAGGCCAAACGGGACACGGGAATATTCAAACAGGTTCCAGTCAGTGGAAAAAGCAGTAACATGCCTGGATTCAGGAGAGAGGGGAATTTGGAAGTAGGAAGAAATTAAATCGAGGATCGTGAACACCTTCGCGTTGCGAAACCAACTAAAACATGTGTGAAGGTCCGGCAAAGGAATGGACTGCAAAACAACTTTTTGATTAAGGGCCCTATAGTCGACCACCGGCCGAAAACCACCGTTAGGTTTTGGCACAAGAAATACAGGGGATGAGTAGGCAGAGATAGAGGGTTGGATGACACCTTCTTCTAACATCTTATCGATAATCTTACGAAGTTCAGCCATCTTGGGCGGGGCAAGGCGATACGGGCTGGAACGCACCGGCACAGAATCGGTTAGCTCAATCTTGTACTCCATCAAATGGGTTACACCCAGCTTGTCAGTAAATACATCGCCATACTCCTGACATAACCTCTTAATGGCATCCTTTTGAAGACTCGTTAAATTTTCCAGATCGAGATCCTCAATAGTCATAGGTTCAGTAACAGAATTGACAGCATGAGAAGATAAAACCGGGTTAAATGATAATTTACTCTGTGGATTAAACTTAAACCATAAGTTGCGAGCACCAAAATCAAGAAGCATACCAACGTGTGACATGAAATTAGCTCCAATGACCACAGCACAAGAAAGATTTCTGGCAACCAAAAATTTAAATTTCCAAGAAAAATTTAGAATATGAATTTTGACTGTCATACTACCCAAAATACTTAAGTTTGAACAATTTGCCGAAATAAAAGATTCATTGTTAGGCTCTAACTCAGGAAATTTGCAAACACTCTTCATAGATAAAAACCAGTCCTCGCTTATAAAGGATGCGACACTACCAGAATCAAGCAATGCAGAAACGGGCTCGTCATTGACACAAATTTCAATAAACGGGGATATTCCTTTAGCCACAGGAGAAATTCCAAAATCATTACTCACTCTAACACGATTACAATTAGGTGACGAGGACACCCGCACCATAGGTTCACACAACGTTTAGAAATAGGCTGACTTGCCACGACATTGCTCACCGACAGGTTAGGTAGGTCAGCGACATAAGCAGAATTAGCACGTGATGAATTAGTTTTCATAGAGTTATCAAGACTATCATTGGTAGGGCGACCAGAAACTTCACAGGGTTTTCCCAAATTATTACGCACAGAAATATCCTTGGAAGTAACACCCGAATTGGTCTCCTCAACGTTCCGTCATTGGCGATACACAGCCTGGTTACTCGGACACACCTTCTTGACATGTCCCAGTCCACCGCACGAGTGGCACTTAATATTAGGTCGAGGATGAAATATAACCTTAGGTGGGGGACGAGACATCAAGGAAGGAGGGGGACAAGACATCAAGGAAGGAGGGGGAACATTAGCTACACGAAGGGAATCTGCATGTTTCACAGCCATAGCCTCTATAACGACCTGTTTCAGCTCGACAAATGACGAAGGCCTGGTACACATAGTCATGTATGACCTATATTGAGGCGAAAACCCATTCACAATTGATGACACCAACTGTCACTCTGTTAAAGGGGATGCAAAAACCTGGGCATACACCTTAATGTCGCTGACATAGTCGCTAAGGGACTCGTCCAGCCTTTGGACACGATAAAGGAACTTTTGCTCGAGAGCACTTAGGGCGCTCGCAGGGACAAAAAACCACAACACTTCCCTAATAAACATGGCTAAGGACATGCGGAGGTGGATAGCTTCAACAAGCTTATCGCGCAACATACCGGATGCAACTGGATACAAAAGTTGGAAAATCTGAATTTCCGACATCCCAAAAATCGAGGCATGGTTACCCAACTCGACCACTTGCTTTAAAAATTGTACCACTTGGGTAACGTCATCAAGGTTGAAATGCTTTAATTTAGTTAAGAAACCAGAAATAGGATGAGGAATCGACCCATAATTAACGGTAGGTGAGAACGTAGCATTAGGAATAGAGACATTGTTACCAGGGTAGCCCGCTCGCACACCCTCTACAGGCGACAAAACATTTATATTACTAGAGACAGAACTGGGATGCAATGGGTCGGCAGGACCCAGGAAATCATTAGGTGACCTAACATGAGAAGAATGACCGTATGCAGGATTAAGTGGTATGGACGAGCCAGCGCCAGGCAACAGAGGGGCAGGCAAACTACTACTGGTAATCGATCCCAAAACCTCAGACCTAGTAAACAGAGGTGATTCACGTTCAACCCCAGAAGAACTCTCCAAATTCACAAGGTTATCGCTTAAGTCAATTAAATTGAAAACACTATTGTTGTCGGCCATTTTGGAAAACACAGAATGCAGACAGCCAATATAGAAGGAAACAAAATTTCAGGAATTACAAGGACAGTTTATACTTTCACAACAGTACCACAACCAGCAATTACCACCACCAAAGATTAGGCTGACACTCGAACACCACCACCATACTACACAAAATCATGCACAAAGCTGTCCAGAGCTGCACACGTCACCACCTGCTTGGCTCGAGAACAGGGAGCTAAATTACAAAAATAGGCACAAAACATCAGGCTACAAACTTCCGACGGGGCTCCAGGCTGCCTTCACACGCAGCATATAGGCTATCAGGACATTAAGAAATCCCATTTCCCATGCCAAGAAAACATATCAGTCACTCACCGGGCTGCTTCTTCAGTTGGAATGTTGCACACAAACAGGGTAAAATACAGGAGTAAACGCCTCGTTTAGAACAGGTCACACACAGCATACCACATGGATATCCAGAGGCAAACATGAAACACAATAAACGACAAGGATTAGCTTTACATAACATTAAGTGCACTGGCCTGACAAAATCCCACCAATAACTGACCCATCAGCATTAGAGGGGTCCATAAAACAGCCTGTGGGTACTGGGGAGGGGGTAGTTACGGAAGTGAACATAACCACGCTCTGCTACCAGAATGAGACCCCACAATGAACGGCACTGGCCAGCAGCACGTCGGTTTCTCGATAACCAACGCTTTGCTTACCAGAATGGGACGTGTACGGGGAGCGTGGATGGGCCAACTTACCTTGTATTCAGGGGTCCGGGTCACCTCCGCAGCAAAATCACCTCCAGAGCACAAGACCCAACAGAAGAGCTCCAAAGGAGTGGAAGGAAGATGGAGAAGGGGACAACACACAGGCTATTCAACAGACACCCCCCCCCCCCACTAACCGACAGAACTGCTGCCGGTGAAATAATGCCGCAACAGTAGTAAAAGAAACAAAAAAAAGTTTAATTGTTAAAACTTCCACCAGAAAGAGAACATGCATCAACCAACACAAATTCACCAAGAAGGCCAGATAGCGCCTAACATGCTTGCTTGCAAAGCCAAGAAGAGAAAAGACTTAATTTAAAATAAAATAAAAAATATTAAACAGCCCAAAGGTTAAAATAAAAATTACATGCATATCACAATGAGAAAGGGCTTGATAATTTTCAAGGGAATGCAATAACGATCCGGCATGCGTAGGTGTTCAGGCCACGCCAAAAAAAAGATTGAAATTAAATTAAATTAAAAAAAAATTAAATGGGATAGAAAATAAATAAACAATATGCACGACGGCGGAAAACACAAGGACATTTACCAAAAATCACAAAATTAACATCAACAAGATTACATTAAAAAAAGGATTAAGCTAACCCACAACACGATTGCTTTTTTGAGACCGGCGCCAAAGGACTGACAACGAGACCACAATGCATCACGGCAAAAACACAAGGAAACGGCATGCCAGATCGAAATTACGGCAAACAATTAATAAGATTAAATTTAAACATTAGCAGAAGGAAATGAACGACGGAAAACAATTACATCTAAAAACCATTACAACAGAGAAATGCACCGGATCATGAATAAATTAATTTGAATACTATATCAATCATAAGATTGGCAAACGAAAATAAATAATAATTTAAACGTGAAATAAACTAATAAATGTGTCTCCCGAAGGCATGAAGAAAAGAAAATAACAATATATATATTTTTGGCAACGTTGACAAACAGAAATATTTGGCCTATAAAACCAAATAAGGTACAGAATTAAATATTACTATAAGATGATATCGGAGCTCCATAACATAAAATAATTAGATAAATTAAATTAAAAAAACGTACCTTACATCCTTCTCAGTGGAGACACAATAATAATAAAATAATTAACACATAATTTTACGTTATTACATGTGCTTCACAAAAAATGGCTAACACGCCCATGCCTCGTGTAGATGACAGCACTCGATCGCATCCAGTTGCGATTAACTTTGCACATTTCCTCTTCACGGCGGAACGATGAAAATTCACAGCCTGAAGAAAACAGGCAATTCCTTTTTCTCTTGAATACATATATTTTGTAGAGAATGGGGGCTAAAAGCCCCCATTAGTGGAGACACCTTTCACGACCAGACAGCTAGATGTGTTGTTTACTTCACGACGCTAATGGACTCCACAAAAATGGCGGAGAATTTTCTTGTCAAATCCGAACTGTATACATGTAAATAATATTGTCCAATCACGGAGTGACACCTCAAAACAACAATGTCATAAATAAGTTCATAATTTGGCGGTATCATGAATACACCGGCATTTGTTTTAAGACGAAGAATATGATTGTCTTTCAATTATGTCATGCGTATAAAGAGTTTTATAAGGAGCAGCCCACACTACCTAGTGGGGAGACAGGAACTATTTGAAACTTTCCCAAGTCCGACAGGTGCTACCATCTCGTGTTCAAAATGGGAAGCAAGTCACCAGGCGGTCGTTTCAAATGTCGAGATGTTACAATCCAAGGGTATATACATGTTTGAAATAGTAGGGACGTGCCCTTGCACGTATCAGTTGCCATGTTGGATTTTTATATATGTAGGCCATAGAGTTAAGCACTATTAGATGACGATTATTGCGTAGGTTCATTATTCAAACGTTGACTTCGATCGCATTATTACGACACAAAAAAAAACTTAATTTAAATTTAGCACAGCCGCCATCTTGAAGTGATGTAAACAATTGAATTAAATCAGATGTCAGTGCATTACCCTGTGTATGAAAATTTGCTGTACCAAGTTTCACTGCGCTCGGATGGTTAAATCGCGAGGAAAGTTTGTTTAAATGTTCCAACTTCGCTTGGCCGCCATGTTCGTTTTGTTCTTAACAGGTGTTAGAAAGCCACATAGGTAAACTTTTAGTAGTGCCCTTTATCATTGTGCAAAATTTCAGTGTAGTATCTGTAATAGTTTTGGAGATATAGAATGCTGGTGAAATATTTCGCACAGCCGCCATGTTGGATTGGCGAGACAAAATAAAATTTGAAGGGCACGGTCGGGGTCGTTCTAACTAGTATTATGATCTTAACGAGTTTCATTGAAATTGCTCTAACCGTTTAGATTTTATTAAGAGAGGGGGACACACACACGCAGACACACACACATGGACAAAAGGTGATCTCAAATAAATACCACGGGGCACATGGCTAAGATTTCCCCTGCCCATAAAATGAGACGAGGCTTCTGTGGAATAGTCGGTAGCATGCTGAAATACGAGTACTATGCTCAAGATCGCGGGTACAAACCCTGCCGAAGTCGTCGGAATTTTAAGATTGTTAAAATCCTTCAGTAGCCTATGCCTTCGTTCAGAGGGGAAGTAAAGCTGGCGGGCCATGTCATAGATTTATGGCAATAGAAACTACCACTACAATTGGTAGTGTAGCTAAATTTGTAGGTTATTTCCATAGAAACGCTCTACCAAATCCAACGTTCGCCGCTAGGTGTCAGTGACAATGGCACCTCTGGTAGCCAAAGTTGGAACTACTTGAAATTGAACTTGTTGGGGAGCCTTCAGGCGTTCAATTAAAATACACCGCTAAGGACATTGGCTGCAATTCAAATACATAAAATGAGACAACATCTTTACATTTCAATAAGAACAATTGTTTTGCCCTTATCAAAGATTATAATTGAAAGTTGATTGTAGCAGTTTGTTGTAATGCAACGTGCTATTATACGTTGATTGATTGATTGATTAATTGTTGGTTTAAAGGGTGGATCAGTGAGATCATCTGCCTCTGCATTATACGTTTACAATTTAAATTAAATATCAATGGCATTTAAAGTAATCCACCAAACGTCAATAAAATAGATTACTAGCATATGTTTATTGAACTAATTTCGACCAGGCTGTGGTCTTCCTCATCATACTCTTAAGAAACAATTGATAACTGCGAGTATGTTAGTATATTTAGTAGTGTCATTTTCTTTGATAAGGTCCTTTAAAGTACATTATATAAAATAAAAGAATAACTAGGTAACGAGATGTGTTACAAAATCATTTAAATATAAGCTTGCCACGGTGAGTGAGTGGATAGCGTGTCGGTCTACTAACCCCAAGATTGCAGGTTCGCCCCTGGCCGTGGTAAGTGATTTTTGAAAGGCGGCAAAAATACGATACGCATGTCATACGATGTTGGCATGTCAAAGAACCCATTTGAATTCAGTAGGCCGAGTTCATAATGGCAAAATTAATCTCGGGAGTTTCCGCCAACACAAAGTTCCTCATTTCTCTACTAGAAAGCACTATAGTGTTCAAGGAGCCTCTAACCTCCTTGACTTTCATAGTGGTTCAAGGAACGACGAAATTCGACATGCAAGCTACCCTCTGGGTGTCAAATTACAAAGCTTGCACCCGGCACCCGAGGCCATACGATATTAATATTATTATTATTATTATTATTTAAATATAATTTTCTGAACAGTGAATAAAGCTGTGTGACACGAAAAGCTGTTTAAACTAGAATACGTGAAGTTTCAATTGTAAATGTCGTCTATAAAATATGAGTATCTTCTATGAATCTCCGTACTTCTCAAATTGTAAAATTTAAATATAAAAAAGTCGACGTTATCAATGTATATGGGTGACAGTTTGTTTCTTTTTGTTAATTACTGCATATTAACGGAAGCCTCCGTGGCTTAGGCGGCAGCACGCCGGCCTCTCACCGCTGGGTCCGTGGTTCAAATCTCGGTCACTCCAAGTGAGATCTGTGCTGGACAAACCGGAGGCAGACAGGTTTTTCTCCGGGTACTCCGGTTTTCCCTGTCACAATTTCATTCCAGCAACACTCTCCACTATCATTTCATTTCATCTGTCATTCATTTAATCATTGCCACAGAGGAGTGCGTCAGGCCTCGGCAGCCGGCACAGTTCATATCCTCGCCGCTAGATGGGGGCTTCATTCATTCCATTCCCTGACCCGGTCGGAGACTGGAAGCAGGCTGTGGATTTTTTTTTACTGCATATTAACGGAGCAACTGTTCTTCTGAACTTGTAAGAACTGTAGAGTGGGAAGCATCATATCGTGTAATATGATGTTACATTGCGTTGGTCGTCTATTGTCGATATTGGAGAAATGGAACAGGACTCAATAAGAAACAATGCTTATACCCTGTTTCTTGATCAATTGAAGGATTCTGTATTGTATATAGGCTATGTTTCCTGTTAATAAAATCATAATTGTGAGTAATAGCATTAGTATCAATGTATATGTTATACTATGCTAATGATTTTCTTTATTTTCAATCTTAAAGTATTTCCTCAACCTAATATCGACTTCTGTACTCAATGTGGTACTTTGGAGAGTGGTCTAGGTGCTTGGCTCTCTTCCGTGTAGCCGGGTTACGAATTTATTGTAAAACTTACTTTACAATTTGTGTTTTTTATATTTGTTGTGTCTTAATTGCGCATATAATTATACTATCAACCCATCCCGGCTTCGCCCGGGAACAGTTATGAATGCATTACGTGATAAGCGCTTCCTTTTCGATGTCAATGAACTACGACCTATATCCGTTTTACGTCTCGACATGTTGGGTTAAAATCACTGACTGGACTATTAATTATATTATCATGGAGATGCATGTGCAACAAATTCTTGACAGACGTCATTTAAAAATGGCGAGGTGCATGGAACACAAATCCCCCATCCGTCCATTCTTAACTTGACTGTGCATTTTGCGGAACGAAAAGTTCAGAGCCGAGTTGCACTTCTAGGGAATCTCCAAACACAACCACTCTTCTCTGAAGTCTTAACTCAACACGACTCGACAGTTTTCTGCGGAATGTATCTGGGGTAATAGGCTCGCCCGCTAGCTAGGCTGTAACTAGGGCGATAGGCTCGCCCCTAGCTAGCCCTTAAACTGTAGCCTCAGTAATTTAATGGAGATTGTTGGGAGAAATGAAAATGTTAAAACACTTATAGTGGGCGATGAATTGAAGATAGATATATGCTCTCCTCGGCTTTTTTGTAGAACATTTCATGCTGAACAATTCTTACACTCGTAGTATATATATATATTTAATGGTTTTTCCCAGCGTAAGCTTAAAATGGGCATGGACACCAGGTTTTCCAGTCGACTTTTTCACTGAAATCGTTACTGCTTGGCTTCCTTTGATCATAAATATATTATTTTGAACAGAAACCTTCCTCGAGATATCCTTTGCTGAATGGTGAAAACCACATCAAAATCCATCCAGTGGTCTCGAGATTACCCGTGACATCCAAGAATCGGGGACTTTGTTTTTACACTAAGTAGAGGAAGCCCATAGTGCTTTTTTTTTCTAATGGAAAATACATACGAATTGCACAGCACTTTTAATTGCAAGCTTACACAACAAAAGGCTAGTTCATTGGCGTTGGATTCCTACTCCCGTCCCTTGGTCAAAACATACATTACCTACTAGTAATATAAAGCATATTGTTTGGTTTACATGTCAGAATATAAACCGGATTGTACAGACAGTCAAAAAGAAAAAAGAATCAAAATCACTTGATTTGCGGACTGATCCTCGGCCTTCAGACTGCTAAATGCATTTCCAAATGTAATGCAGGCAGGGTTTTGCCGAGTTTTTTGTGGTCAGCGCAAGTACACTGGCTCCCTCTCAGACGATGGGCAGTTATCAGATGGCCCACTTCCCGCCAACAGAGAGCCCCAATTGTTTAGCCGCTCCCCCGCCTAGCCCGCAGTAGACTGCACGTGCGTCATGGTAATGCTTCATCGCAATAATAATAATAATAATAATAATCCAAAAGAACCTGGACGGAGCAGCGCAGAAGAACCATAGCGAGAAGATGAAGAGATTTTGGGAGAACAAGGAAGCAAGACCAGCTGGATAGGTTCAATTGCGCTCCTTAGACGGGCATATCGATGTAAAGTAATAATGATTTGTTGAAAGATTTTGAGGAAAAGAACATACCGAGTTCCGAAGACGCCACAACCAAGAGTTGTACACACACGTAGAGAAAATAACTAACGTGATGAGGAAAATGAGGATTTCTTTGTATTGACATATAACCCGAATGAAATCAACACGGCTATCAACCCGAATTTTTGCCCATGTCCATGAGAAAAAGAGAAAGTGGGCCTGGTTCAGTGAAGTAGAGAAGGATCTTTTGGAGATTGGAATAACATGTGAAGATATCCAGGAGCGTGGCCCACTTAGGGAAAAACTTCGAGAACATCGGAGTCTTCAACATAAGCCGAAACTAAAAACCGGGAAGGCGCGGACGATGGAGAGAAAGGTGCAACATCGATTTGGAATGAAAGAGTACTGGGCCACCATTAAAATACAGAAGAAACAGTTGACATGACGTGGTCCTTAGTTTGCCGTAACGAAGCAATAATTAGAAGAAGAATTTGGCATAATCTGTAATACGGATATTGAAGGTCTTGAGCGCAAAATGAGAAGGATGTTCACGAGGAAGGAAACATCATCCAAGATCATCAATAGAACGAATGACTCTACCCTGAAGCCTAGGTGGACATGGGTTTGTTGACATAGATAAGCAGATAATACGACAGACAGCCTTAGGGAGTACTTCAACGCAGAAGCATGATCATCTGTACTTCACAGAGCCATCAGTGAGACAGACCGATCAACACCACTGGTCTTGTGTCAACATGAGATTCAACACCATCTATATGTTGACCTTTAGAAGATGGAAACATAGGAATCTAAACCTTTGCACGGAAGACATCCAAATGGGGTGAATCAAGCAAATTTTGATAAAACTGCACCAGGTTACTAGTTCACTTCAGGACACATCTTTCCAGACAAGAAAGGTTGTATGCTTGGAATTCAACACCAAGTTACCCCTACGAAGAACTACCTAAAATTTATTGTAAAAGATATCGCTGTACAAGATGATAAGTGCCACTTGATTGTCGAGGGTCAGAAACAATACAGCATATTACATCTGCATGTAGGCTTTCCTAGCGACGGAACACAAAGGCATGATGCTGCTGCTAAAAACTTGCATGAGGAGTTGGCTGGTAAGTTGCAGTTTCTAAGAGGAAAGAAAGTTCCTTTTTACCAATATCAGCCAGAGATTGTTCTTGAGAACAATGACTACTCGTTATATTGGGACCAAACTATCTTGACTGAACAATCGGTAATACTCAACAGGCCGTATCTGGTGGTTGTCAGGATGATAATGGAGCCTTCTTGATTGATGTTGCGATCCCTAACAACAAGAATTTCCGATCAAAGCACATTGAAAAGATCAGCAAATAGGCCTACAGTGAGATAGTCAGCGCTATCAAGAGGCAATGGCATGTCTCGAGTACGAGATCTAGATGATGAATACTTGTTGTCTTGGTAACCATGTAGGAGGCCTAGATGGTCTTAACGCTTCAGATCTAGATGATGAATACTTGTTGCCTTGGTAACCATATAGGAGCCTAGAAGGTCTTAACGCTTCAGATCTAGATGATGAATACTTGTTGCCTTGGTAACCATATAGGAGGCCTAGATGGTCTTAACGCTTCAGATCTAGATGATGAATACTTGTTGCCTTGGTAACCATATAGGAGGGTTAGATGGACTTTACACCTCAGATCTAGATGATGAATACTTGTTGCCTTGGTAACCATATAGGAGTCTAGATGGTCTTAACGCTTCAGATCTAGATGATGAATACTTGTTGCCTTGGTAACCATATAGGAGCCTAGATGGTCTTAACGCTTCAGATCTAGATGATGAATACTTGTTGTCTTGGTAACCATATAGGAGGCCTAGATGGTCTTAACGCTTCAGATCTAGATGATGAATACTTGCTGTCTTGGTAACCATATAGGAGCCTAGATGGTCTTAACGCTTCAGATCTAGATGATGAATACTTGTTGCCTTGGTAACCATATAGGAGCCTAGATGGTCTTAACGCTTCAGATCTAGATGATGAATACTTGTTGTCTTGGTAACCATATAGGAGGCCTAGATGGTCTTAACGCTTCAGATCTAGATGATGAATACTTGTTGTCTTGGTAACCATATAGGAGGCCTAGATGGTCTTAACGCTTCAGATCTAGATGATGAATACCTGTTGCCTTGGTAACCATATAGGAGGCCTAGATGGTCTTAACGCTTCAGATCTAGATGATGAATACTTGTTGTCTTGGTAACCATATATGAGACCTAGATGACCGTCACACCTTTTGGTCTTATTATGCAAACTTTTGATTGACGCCCAACCCAAAAGCATATCCATATTAAAACTGTTTTAATAATAGGAAATGAATGACTGCACATTGTTGGTAGAAAAGTTGCCTGTCAGAAGGTATTGCTTACAACAACAACAAAAATGTCACTTCATAATAATATTTATTTATATCATCGAGAATATCACTAGTGTCTATAATATTCTTTACCCCAGACTAGACAGCACTGAATGAGGCAAGTTCCCACATAAGCGATACAGCTGCCTCCAGGACAGTCACGTTGTGCTTGAACTCGCGACATTTAAGAAGCAAATCATGATGTAATCATGATGGTTGTTTGGTCTGAATGAACTCTGAATGAGTGAGTGTCTCCTTTTGGAAGTGGATATAAAAATAATTGTATAAACGAGGACTGAGTTGAACACGTTTTGACTGCCACCGCAAGTTAGCAAGAAAAAAAAACGAGAAGGGTTTATTTAACGATGTCTGCTTTCAGGCAGTTGGCGCCAAATGATTCACTAAGAGCATGCATGCTCAGCGGTCATGTCAACGAACTGTGGCCTCGTGATGAGTAGGATACAGTAGCAGTGATGTCAACCCGTGGGATTTGCCCCAAATTGTGGGACATATAGACAAATATTTTTAGGAAAGGGATAAAGGGATTTCTTTGTGCAAACAGTGAGGTGAATTTGGGATATTTAGACGAAGTCATACAACACCAGCTGAGCTGCCATCTCTATATATATAAGAATGAAAGTTTGTCTGTTTTTTCTTAATTTCTACGGAAATTTGCGTTATTTACGCGTTTCAGACTGTTTTATGATGGATGCGCGCGAAAATAAATTTTCTGTCTGTCTGTCTGTCTGTCTGTATGTCTGTCTGTTTGTCTGTGGACAAGTATGTTCCCTTATAACTCGAGAACGGCTGGGTGGATCAACGTAAAATTTGGTACAGATATCCTTCAGAGGCACGACACAAATCATTGATGTAACTCTTCTCTGTAGCTCCAATAAAAGGGGGCCTACCACCTTAAAACACTTGCTGAAATAGGCGTAGAAGGGCGAGACAAAGCTCATTTTCTGCCCCTCAATGTGAGAAATAAAACTCGGGGGCCCTAAAGGGATCCCGAAAACCAACTTTTTAGGCCCTAAAACCAACCGTTTTTGAGATACTCCCAGAAAACTAATTTCATTTAATACAATAATGAAAGAATGCAATCCGGTAACCATGGCAACAGAAACTCACAGATCCATCTATTGCTGTAGGACGCAATACAATTCCATTTATTACATTACTGAGATAGTTTGCAAACGGTTATAAGGTTATAACGGAACAAAATTAAGCTGTCAAATTCATCAATACATAGGGTATAATGCGCTTAAGGGGGTCAAGGGGTACTCTAGAATTTTTTCACGCGATTTACACGTGCGGGTCTACTATGTCCCTATCTCTATATTGTTATATTATTATTATTATTATTAGTATTATTATTATACTACGGCCTTCAACGACGAGACAAAGCTTATTTTCTGCCCCTTGGTGTGAGAAACAAAACTCGGGGACCCTAAATAGCCGTAAAGGGTTCCCGAAAACTACATTTTAAGCCTCTAATACCAACAGTTTCTGATATTCCAAGAAAAATAATTTCATTTAATAAACTAATGAAGGAATTCACGCCAATAACCATGACAAAAGCATCTCAAAAGGTGACATCCAACTTTCCATCTATTTCTGCAATAAGTAATGCCACTCCATTTATTAAATTTCTGTGAACGTTTGCAATTGGCAATAAGGTTATCACGGAACCAACTAAAACTGTAAAATTCATTAATGCACTTAAGGGGGTCAGGGGTTACCATAGATTTTTTCACACGACTTAAACGTGCGATATGTCGTACAGAAGGTCTATTATATCTCCAAACAGCAACATGACGTGTATTGCGTTTCGTCAACGACGTTTTCAATTTTATTTTCGCGTCAGGAAGTAGATGTTAGGTAGGCTAAATTTATTTTCTGAGCATATTTTAACTAATCATTTATCTTTGTCGACAAACAGGTTCCAAGCCTCTAACCATTGCAACAGTAGCTCAATTGATTACGTCTGGCTATTAATACCAAAGACCGTTCGAAGAATGGGTACTTCTGCTAGTTAATACATAAAAGCTTAGTTTGCACAGCAATCGTGCACAATTGGTACGATTCATACATGCCCATAGAATAAAAACAAACCTTTCACGGAAGTATAGTATGGTATTACATTACAATCGCCAACTGCCGCGTGTGCGATAACAGACAGCATTGTGTGTTTTTGGAGATTAAAACTTACGTATGTTTTGTGTTTTTGTGAAATCATCATTTAAAAAAAAATCAAATACTTATACAGGGAAAGATAAACATCTCAATCTTTAAATGAATTAAAACGTGTATTAAGTGAATGTTTAAAAAGAGTATGATAATGATAGTTTATGTTCGACCATGGCGAAATGTAAATATTATATGTCAGAAAACTGTACTGTAATGAGGCTCATTATAGTACAAGTTTTCATTATGATACAGTTTCTCCCACCAATCTAAGCTCAAGAAACAGTTGGTGACCAATTAGGTGAGATTGGTTGGTTCTTAAGTTTAGGGGCTGCAACAACGCGGTCATGTATCCCCGTGTACTTTGGGTGTGTTTAGAATCTGTCTGATAACCGGTGTTAATTGTGATGACAGTATTAGTGTGTGTTATCTGTTTTTTAATTTAAGTACTGCTACTTAGAATTTTTCAAATAGTTCCTACTTTTGCCACCAAGCGCCACCGTCAACGACTACTAGGCCAAGTTCAGAACTTAGCTACTAGACGCCACCGCAGTCGGCTCTTGGCAACGAACGTAGAAACCTAAGAGCGTTGTTTTCATTCTTAACCTATCCAATTTAGCTCCACACAGGGGCAATTAGTGGAAGGTTCTTTAACATGCCATAAATCTATGACAAGGGACCGCCGGCTTTACTTCCCCTCCCCATATAATTTTTCAAATAGTTCCTACTTTTGCCGCCAAGCGCCACCGTCAACGACTACTAGGCCAAGTTCAGAACTTAGCTACTAGACGCCACCGCAGTCGGCTCTTCTTGGCAACGAACGTAGAAACGTAAGAGCGTTGTTTACATTCTTAACCTATCCAATTTAGCTTCACACAGGTGCAATTAGTGGAAGGTTCTTTAACATGCCATAAATCTATGACATGGGACCGCCGGCTTTACTTCCCCTCCGAAGGAAAGCATACTGAGGGATTTTAACGCTCTTAAAAAATCCGACGGCTTCGGCCGGGTTTGAACCCGCTACCTTGGGCATAGAAGCTCAGCATGCTACCGACTACGCAATTATTTTAAATTTCCTGCGCGACAAGTGTCATAGTGAGGTATTCCAGGAGGCCATGGTCCAATACAAGATATTCTCTGCGTCCCATGCGCTCTGTTCAGTGCATAATACTGGTGAAATCTCGACAGGTATTTATGAATATTTATGTTCGAACATAAAATAGTTATAATTATCGTCGAACATTAACAGTCGTATGCAACTCGCCTATAATGGTAAATAAGACACTCGTATGGAAATTATAAACATACTCGTGCCTTAATTATTGCCATTATAGGCTCGTTGCATAATGTACTATTACAATACAGTTTTGTGATTCGTTAAAATTAATTTTAGCGCAATTAGGAACAAATTATCGAGACTATGGAGCACATTTCTTATTCATTATACATTTGTTTTGAACAAAATATTTTTTTACGTGGTATATGTTCTAGTTAAAAGGGACGTTCTGAGTGGGAAGTTGGGATTTTGAGGTTTGAGAGGTTGGCAACTCTGTACAGTAGCAGTTCAGGGGTGCTTACGGTCAGTAGTGAAGCGTGCGTGTTTATTTTGTGACGCAGACATTTGAATTTGATCCTTTATAAGGCAAAATATTATAATGGATATTTTATATGTATTTATTTAAATTGGATGTTAATTATTTCGTTTTTTTTTTCGTTTTCGTAGTCAGTTTACCCTCCAGGTAGCCTTTTCTCATGGACTCAGCGAGGGATACCACCTTTACCGCCTCTACGGGCAGTGTCCTGGAGCTTGACATCGAGATTGGGGATACAACTGGGGAGGCGGGACAAGCGCCTCGCCTAGACAGACTCACCTGCAAAGCGAACAGGGGGCCTCATGAGGGATGGGAAGAATGGGAGGGATAGACAAGGAAGAGGGAAGGATTCGGCCGTGGCCTGTCGGTAGCTTACCATCCCGGCATTTTCCCGAAGACGAAGTAGGAAACCACGGAAAACCACTTCAAGGATGGCTGAGGTGGGAGTCGAACCCACCCTACTCATTTGAACCACCTGAGGCTGAGAGAACCCATTCCAGGCCTCATACCACTCTTCAAATTTTGTGGCAGAGCCGGGAATCGAACCTTGGACCTCTGGGTTGGCAGCTAAGCTTGTTGACCACTACACCACGGAGGCGACTCATTTTGATTACTATAGTTTTTAATTTAGTGTTTGAAGCCGTTTTCCAGTGTTGCCTTAGTAATCGATATTTGATGTTTATCAGTCGGTGAACATGATTGTACCCAATTGCGATGGGTTATTCCCCAATACTGAAAAGAACATTGTATGAGGTTAATAAATAAATACACTTGGATGACCAGTGCCGATCATCAAGCGATCATCATCAGATCCTTGCTTGCCAAGGTGGGTGAGTGGTTATCGTGTCGGACTACCAACCCCCAAGCTTGCAGGTTCGCTCCTGGCAGTAGTAAGTTTATTTTTGAAAGGCGACAAAAATCACGGCGTGCATGTCATACGTTGTTGGCATGTTAAAGAACCCATTTGAATTCAGTAGGCTGTGTTCATGATGGTAAAATTAATCTCGGGATTTTCCGCCAACAGAAAGTTCCTCATTTCTATACTAGAGCTCAGATATCTTATCTCCTTGACTTTCATCGCAATTCAAGGAACAACAACTTTCTATATGCAAGCTGCCCTCTGGGCAAAAATAACAAAGCTTGCACCCGGCAACTGAGGCCATACGATATTACTATTATTATTATCAGATCCTTTACACCTAGGCTGTTAAATCAATGTCTAAAGGTATGTGTGATAGTATTTTACAATACGTACACTTATTTATTTGCAGCAGAAGTTAAATTAATGCAACTAATCAATATTATTTTGTTATTTAAAGTCTATGTGATATTTTGTTAAGATACTGAAAGTGGTGAATGACCTCCAAATTTGCTTGCTTAGAGCAGTTGAGTGCAGCCAGAGACTAGGTCATTTGCTCTCATCCGGACCGCGTGCGACTCAACCAGCTATGTAACCTACTGTCGACCAAAGTATTATGTGCACTCGAGTTTGAAGGTTGTTTGTGAAGTAACCAATAGACGTACATGAAATCCAATAACATCATCATTTTCGTCGTTCTATTTTACGTTAGGTCATGTAGGTTTAGAAATTTTAATTTATATTTTAATATTTTTTATCGCAGTTGGAACATAAAAAGTGCACGTTTTTAAGCGTGTTTCAACCATGCGTCACATTTATGAATTATTATCTCAAAAACCCGTCATCAGATCGAATCCAAATTTTAACACAATATACATTGGAATGTTGTATAACTGGTTTATTAATTTCACAATTGTGTGTGTCCAAGAAACCAAGTTGTTATCATTGTTGTAAGGTAACTTTTTCTCGGCTCGGGGTGGTTGGAAAATGTAGTTCTTGGTTGCGTTGTAATCGGTATACATCAAAAAGTTATGCTGTATGACTGTGAAATACGTAAATTAATTCACTTATTTTATATCGGTTTGTATTTCTACGGGGAAATAACACATGTTTCACCTGCTAGCCGCTCCGGCAAACGCTTGCGGGGTAATCATGTGCATGGGTTGGAGAATTGTGAGCATGGGATGAATGTTGGAAAGCCATAATAATACAATGTGAATTGGCTGAAACTTGCATTGTGCATTAACATTAGAATATTCCAATGGTTTTTACAATAGCATAACAATGCAATGATACTAAAATTCTGCAGTTTTGGATATTAGAATAAAATATCTTCGGTTCGTCAGCATTAAAAGAGATAATTCAATTTAGGCTTGTTTTTTCGGATTGTCTCAACGTTAATGTAGGATTTCTCTTCAAGTATCCATACAACCAATCTTTGCCTGCTATATCTTTTACTTTATTGAAATTATGGGGAATCTTATTCTCCTCTGCAAATTTGAAGGCACACCGTCTGACAAGCTTGGTGGGCGTTAAGCCGTAAAATAATTTTGCCTATGTCAAAACGTATTCGAATAATTGTGACTCCATTTCGTTGGTAAAAGCAGGTTTACGGCCTAGACGAGGTAGAACAAGCCTATTTTGCAGCAACTGCTTTCGTACGGTTGACTCGGAAATGTTGAAACGTCTCCCTACTTCCCTCATTTTTCTCCCATCATCCCCTATTGCACGTAGACCTTTCTGCATATTTTCTGCTGGGTAGGAGTTTTTCTCCGTTTTCCGCATATAATTTCCCGGCATCTGGAGAACAAACACGAAATATTTTGCCATTAATTTCGCGTTTTATTTACTTGTATCATATATTCTGCGCACCATTACCCCACTCTGCTTTTAAAACGTAACTCAATGAATCCCGGTAAACTAATCTATTATATTAAAAAATAAATACATGCATAAACACTGTAAAAACTGGCATTTAAAACAACATTTAATTTTAAATAATTGAATCACAACTGTAGGCTTACCTTCTTATTTGCAGGCTACAGAAAATAACATGCAACGTGTAAAGTTTCTTCATCCAAGCCTCACGGCTATCACATAGCAACTGGCATCATGCTGACTGTCCCTATCTGATAGGTACGATGACAGCTTAAGGGTAGCAGGGAACCGAGTTGCTAGTTGTACTACCAACTCGAAAAACATAGGTGCGCACAATTACCCAACTTTCCCCATGATATTCAACAAGTTCGGATTGTATTCTAAAAACTATCCGCAAATTTACTCCAAACATTATCCGCAGCTTATCCGCTATCCGCAAAGCCATGAAAACTATATCCGCATGGCGAAAAATGTTGTGGATATCCGCGGGTTTATCCGCGGATATCCGCATCCGCGCAGGGCTTTATGTCCGAGGTACCAGGGCCGGCGAGAATGAGCTAACGACCCCGAAGTAAAGCATCACAGTATGGAGTGGCGGGATCCAGGTCCAGGGTCACCGAAAAGCCCTGAATGACCAGATGTCTTCGGACATTTCGGACATCCAACGTAATGTGACGACCCGACTGAAGGCTATCCCTGAAGAGTTTCCAAGACTTGTACAGACATTCTCAGAAGTGCACAACCATCCGCGGGGATGACTTCGAAGGACAGTAACTGCTGTTCCAGGTAAGCCAACAATCCGTTTGTAATACAGACCCATTCACCGAACTTTTCGGTCACGTGACGAGCCTTTTGAACACCATCCCAAAGAACGCCTTCTTGCAATGTTTCCAGGACATGTATCGCCGATCTCAGCATTGCATAGTTACGGGAGGGGACTATTTCGAAGGACAGTAGGGTCACTGTCGTGCATTGTTCATCTGTGTTGATAGTACAGGACTATTCACTGAACTTTATTGTCACAGGTTGTATTTTTCGTAACATCACCGCGTACCACTGCAGCAGTACGAGCGTACCATCAGTGGTACGCGTACCACAGTTTGGGAAACTCTGGCCTAGACAATACAATCTGAACTGTCCATTCAACAACAATCACGTACTCACACTAAGCAAGCAAATTTAAAGGTCCCTCACCAAGAAATTTAACCCTCGAGAACTGGCGTGCAAAATATATCACGAGGACTGGCGCCGGGTCATTTTGACCCATAGTTTGCCGCTACCTTTATCTCGTCGTCGTACGGATTTTAATGAAGTAATTTTACACCTGGTGTCTTCCTATGAACTATTCTCAATATAAAATGAGGTTTACTTATATTTTTCAGATTTAACATGCAGAAAATTTTCGTGACCGTGTAATTGGCCTTGACAGTGTCAGCAAAGCAGTCATCACAATTTTTTACAAAGCAGCTGATGACCATGATCTCCCTAAACATGGATCAACAAGAACATGAGCTATGTGATTGTGCTGCACCAAAATACGTACATTTCTTCCCTTATTGCTTACAGATTGTCCCGACTAACGTAAGCCGAAAATTGTCACGCGAGGACTGGCGCCATGGGTAAATCTGACCCGACTGTAGATAAGTTGGGTATTCACAAGATAATGGACATGCTACTTTCATAGGGTGAAATTTAAGACTAGGTAGGAAGGTATGTAAACGACAGGAAGTAAGGGCTGACCAAAACGAAAATATAGAGCATTATGTAAGCCTCGCGGGTTAATGCTGGTCTGAGGGGTGGATTGAAGGTATACTTTTAGAGTACCCTCAGTGTACCCAGTTCCAGCCCTCAGACTAGAATTGAATTTCTTGGCAGAGCCAGGAATCGAACCCGTGGTGACAGGCAAGAGTGCTAGCCACTAGACAACGAGGCGAACCTATTCTAGGGCACAGAGTATAGTATTCAGTCTGTAACAGATGAGTCATAAACTCCAACATCTGCTAATGAAATAAACTGCGAGTTATAGGCTACTAGACGTGGTAATCGACTTACTTCTATCTAATTATTAGACTTGTTCAGAGAAGTGTTCCCATAAATCGTGACTCATCATCTGAAAGTTAATCGTGCTTGCCAGTCGCTGACATGGGTAATGGACTGAGCGCAAGAATAGTGCACAGTATGTCACTCATCATATCGTGAGATAGCCTACTCCAGAGGGTAATTATCTGCACTCTCCTTATTTGGTGCTACACCACTTCTATAAATATTCTACGGCAATAATTTATTCTTAAAGCCTGACGAGGATATTACACAGTGTTGCCAACATGTCACCTCAAACTCACTAACGCCGGAATAATATATCACTAAACGGTCGCTAAACGATTTCTTTAAAGCATATGGACCATTTGTTGAAGAGTATAAACAGGATAGGTGGGACACATTTGTCATTCTAGTAAGGACTCGCCACCTCCCGTTCAAGCGAACGTATTTTAGGTAGAAAATCAATTCCGCTCGATTTTCCCTAATTCCACTCGGTCCTCCAAGGGATCCAAATATGGGTTCCTCAACTCCGTTCAGGCTTTGGCAAGGGGTCGGCAAACGTAAACAAATGTCATAACTAGGGCTCGGATTTTTAGGTGCTAAAAATCGGGATTTTTTTTGTATTAAAAATCCGCCCCGGAGGTCCTGGGTTCGATTCCCGGCTCTGCCACGAAATTTGAAAAGTGGTGTGAGGACTGGAACGGGGTCTACTCAGCCTCGGGTGGCCCAAATGAGTCGAGGGGGTTCGATTCCCCCTCAGCCATCCTCGAAGTGGTTTTCCGTGGTTTCCCACTTCGTCTTCGGGCAAATGCCAGGATGGTACCTTCTTCAAGGCCACGGCCGTCTCCTACCCTCTTCCTTGCCTCTCCATCCTAACCATCCCCTACCTTCCCTCAAGAGGCACCTGTTCGCTTTGCAGGTGAGGCCGCCTGGGCGAGGTGCCAATCCCACCTCACCAGTTGTATCCCTTCCGATTCGATGTTCCCCGCTCTAGGACACTGCCCGTAGAGGCGGTAGTGGTGAGTTCCCTCGCTGAGTCGGTGGGTTCCGCCAACCTGGAGGGTAAACGACTAAAATGAAAACAATACCTGAAATATGTGGTACAATATGTAGTACTCACGAATGCAATTTATGCTATGCCTCACTGACTGCTGAAGAATTACAATACACAACGAGATACATCTTCAGCTTGTCCATCACATATAACCGTTAATTATCGCGAAAAACTTCTTCTGTATGTGCGAAACTGCGGCAATATGTTTCTTGCCGTTGAGGTGTTGTGTAACTTGAGATCGCTGTTCAGCCTAGATTGCTTTCCCACATGGTTGGCAGAACAGAATGCCTCCATCAGAAGAAAAATTATCTTTAAATTCTGCAACATACTGCTGCAGACGATAACTAGTAGTTGCTGTTCCTTTAGGCATCGTAGAACTGCCTTACACTTCAAAGTGCCAGAATTGAACTGCATGTGAGTGACACTTGTTCCAGGTAGCCGGGGGTGTAGGTCTAGCACGTGGTGCAATATGGCTATGGACAAGGAAATCCCCAGCTTCCACAGTGAGTGGCACGGGGCGACACGTTAAGAATAACACAGTTATAAGCTGACATACGCTCTGCATGAAGATTAGATAGCCCACAGGTTGAAGTAACTTTTAATAAAAGTGCAATAAACTGAAAGATCTAGGATACTGATTTTAACAAGTAGTTCCGTGAAGAACTATACAGCCTATTTTCATATATCCTACTTATTTTAACTGCCACTATGAACATCCAAAATTTCAGTTTGATTGCTGTAATAGATTCGTAGATGTTGAGAACCGACTAAATATTTCGGATGGTCGCCATGTTGGATTTTATATATGTAGGTCCTAGAGTTATGTATTGTTACATGAAGATTATTGTGTGCGTGTGGCATTCAAATTTCAATCGCATGATTAGGACACAAGAAGTAACAAGGAGATTTTAAAATTTCGCACAGCTGCCATCTTGTGGTTATGGAAACAATTGAAATAAATTAGATGCCAGTGGATTAACATTTGTATAAGGATTTACTGTACCAAGTTTCACTGCACTAGGATGGTTAAATTGCGAGAAACGTCCATGTGAATATTTATACTTCGTGTCGCCGCCATGTTGGATTTGTGATCACCAGGTTATTTAAAGTCCTATAGGTGAACTTAAGTTCATAGCCCCTATGATCATAAATAAATTCAGTTTGATTTCTATAATAGATTCGTAGATATTCAGAGCCGTCTAAATATTTCGGATGGTCACCATGTAGGATTGTTAAATGTATAGGCCATAGAGGCATGTACCAATAAAAGAAAATTATTGCGTAGGTTCATTATTCAAACTTTCACTTCGATCGCATGATTACGACACAAGAAATAAAAACTTATTTTTAAAATTCGCACAGCCGCCATTTTGAGGTTTTGTAAGCAATTGAACTAAATTGGATACCAGTGCATTACAATGTGTATAGACATTTCCTGTACTGGATTTCATTGCGTTTGGAACAATAAATCGCGAGAAAGGTCTATTGAAATTTTTAATTCCCTTGGCCGCCATGTTCGTTTTGTAGTTAACCTGTTTTTGAAAGTCTTATAGATGAACTTCCAGTAGTGCCCTTTCTCTCCTTACAAAATTTCAGGGTGATACCGCTAATAGTTTCAGAGATATAGAATGCCGGTGAAATATTTCGCACATCCGTCATCTTGTGGTTATGTAAACAATTGAACGAAGTTTGATGTCGGTGCATTACAATGTGTATAAACATATACAGTACCAAGTTTTATTGCGTTTGGTTGGTCAAATCGCGAGAAACGTCTATTTAAAAGTCACAAATTCGCGTGGCTGCCATGTTGGTTTTGTAGTTACCCGTTATTCAAAAGTCACATAGATGAACTTCTAGTATTTCCCTTTATTACCGTAAAAAATTCCAGGGTGATATCGGGAATAGTTTCGGAGATATTGAATGCTGGTGAAATATTTCGCACAGCCGCCATGTTGGATTGGTGAGACGTAACAAAATTTGAAGGGCGCGGTCGGGGTCGCCCGGAGTAGTGGTATGAACTTACCGAGTTTCATTGAGATCGCTCCAGCCGTATAGAAGTTATTACCAGGGGACACACACACACCTCACACACACACTCACACGCACACACAGACACACGGTCAAAAGGTGATCTCATAAGCCTATTTTTTTCAAAATTGAAAATAGGCTAAAAATGTAAGTAATATGTATTTTTATGTGCTAATAAGTGAAAAACAGGAATTTAAGTATTTATAGAAAAAATGCTTAAAATATGTATTTACCTAAAAAAATATTTATCTACCTAAAAATCCGAGCCCTAGTCATAACCCTCATGCATTACGACAACCAAGCATTGAGTAGATTAGATCTTGTGAAGCGTGTTTCTCACAAAATATTTAGGCGATGAAGAGAGTTTCATCTAATGTTTTTGTATAGTTTGAAATGAAGTAAAGATTTATGTGATTTTAAGATGCTGATTTTTCTTATTTTATTAAATTTCCTGCCCATATTTTTATTTAACAACAGTGATCAATATCTAGCTCTTTATGTATCATGTTTATATCTGATTTAACGAATGAGCGAACTTGACTTCAGAGCGTTTGACCGATGGCGTGGTGGTATTCGCAAGACATTGTTGTGCCTTCGGTCAACCGCTCTGATGTCAAGTCTGCTCATTCGTTAAATCAAGTATAAAGTGTTTGGCACATTATAACTTATATATATGGCAGAAAATACAAGTGATTTTAAATTAATCATAATATTCTTTTAAATAAGTCTGCCAAGTTTTCTATTTTTTCTACAAATTTTATACATTGTCTTTAACATGTGCATAATTAAATGTTTGTATGTTCTTAAACCTAGTCAGACATTATTAAATTAAATTTAGATAATAATAGGTGTATAATTTGTACCTTAAAAAAACTTTCGATATCAGCTGCGGAAAAATCAGCTGCGTTCAAGAATTCACTCATGCGCTGCATAAGGTGTTTGACCCGGCCCTTGGTTATGACATCTGTTTACGTCATTGGGGTTAACCCCTTTGCCGACCCCTTGTCAAAGCCTGAGCGGAGTTGAGGAACTTATTTTTGGATCCCTTGGAGGACCGAGTGGAATTGAGGTAACCCTGGCTACCTGACTGTAATTCCCGAGCGGAATTGATGCCCGCCCGTATTTTATGGATGACCCCCAATACAGAAACATAGGTTATCAGTCAAACGTGGGTTGACGAACAGAATAATTCTTCAGTATACCTTCCATCAGAGGGGAAGCAAAGCCAGTGGGCCATTGTCATAGATTTATGGCATTTAAAGAACCTACCACTTTTACTTTATGCGGACGACATGGCAATAGGTTCAGAAAACATAGAAGAGCTCCAAGAGGTCCTCAGCAGGCTCACATCATGGACAGAAAGAAATGGCCTACAAATTAACCACAGCAAAACCAAACAGATGACCTTCAGGAAAGGAGCAAGGCATGCACTTAAAAACACAATGACTCTGCACAACATACTACTAGAAGTAGTGCCGAAATTCAAGTACCTCGGAGTCACCCTCCAAACTACTCTAACATGCTACAATATACACGTTAAAGAAAGAGCGGCCGCAGCAATAAAAGCCATCTACCACATCGAACAACCTCAACAAATATCATTGGGTACAGCAATGCTACTGTTCAGAACAGTCATATCACCAATAGCAACCTATGGGATTAGCATTAACTGGGAAAAACTCACACTCAGCGACCTGCTGATAATAGAAAAAGTCAAGGCCCGATATCTTAAGAGAATTTTAGGCATAGGAAAGTCTGCCCCTTCAAGGTTGACATATGTATTAACTAAGGAGGACTACTTCATCGACGACATCAAAACACAGTTTTACCTACCAAACACCAAAGCCTATGAGAATGCACGCCGAACCTTAAATGAGAAACGAAATGCCATTTGGACCGACTTTTACTCCACAGATGCCATAATGACGGAAGAGTGGAAACAAGCTAATTACGAACTACGACACGTAATAACACGTTACGCCACCCATGGATTTCTCTATAGATTCTACAAAACCAAGAATTTCCACCAACCGAATGAAGACTGTGTATGTGACCTGAGCAACGATCATTGTGAAACGTACCACGCACAAAACTGCAAAATGAGGACAACCTCAATAATAAGAGCATAATTGATCATATGTACAAATATGTATTTGCACATTGTGCGCTTTTCTTTTAATAATTTAATAATAATAAATAATTGATAGGGTGAAGCTAAATTTGTCGGCTATTTGGTTAGAAACTCTCTATCAAGTTCCAGCGTGTGCCGCTAGGTGTCAGTGACAGTGGCACTTCTGGTGGCCAAAGTTCGAAGTATTTGAAATGGAACTACGGGCGTTCAATTAAAAGACCCCGCTATGACCATTGGCTGCAATTAAAATTCAAAACAACAAACAAACGAAGAAACTCTGCAATTGAGGGCTTTCTGGATTACTTGGATCCTCAGTTTAGGGGCTGCGCCAACATGGTCCTGTAGCTCCGTGTATTTTGGGTGTGTGTAGAATCTGTCTGAAAACCGGTGTTAATTGTGACGGCTGTATTAGTGATGGTTGGTTGGTTCTTAAGTTTAGGGGCTGCGACAACGCGGTCATGTAGCCCCGTGTACTTTGGGTGTGTGTAGAATCTGTCTGATAACCGGTGTTAAATGTGATGACTGTAATAGTGTATGTTATCTGTTTTTTTAATTTAAGTACTGCGACATAGAATTTTTCAAATAGTTCCTACTTTTTCCGCCAAGCGCCACCGTCAACGACTACTAAGCCAAGTTCAGAACTTAGCTACTAGACGCCACCGCAGTCGGCTCTTGGCAACGAACGTAGAAACCTAAGAGCGTTGTTTACATTCTTAACCTATCCAATTTAGCTTCACACAGGTGCAATTAGTGGAAGGTTCTTTAACATGCCATTATTTATTCATCGTATGGCTTTTAGTGCCGGGAGTGTCCGAGGCCATGTTAGGCTCGCCTGAGTCTGTAGCTGCTTCCAGCGGACACACTAAAGGGTGAGCTACAAGTTCCGTTCAATTTCAAGTAGTTCCAACTTTCGCCACCAGATATCAATGATACATAGTGGTGAACGTTGGAACTTTGATAGAGCGTAAATCTATGACATGGGACCGCCGACTTTACTTCCCCTCCAAAGGAAGGCATACTGAGGGAACTTTAACGTTCTTAAAAAATCCGACGGCTTCGGCCGGGTTTGAACCCGCTATCTTGGTATCAGTGATTTAGATAAGGACTGCAGACGATCAATTTCCAAGTAGTTCCTACTTTTGCCACCAAATGCTACCATCAACGACAACTAGTTGTGAACTTGGTTACTAGATGCCACCGCAGTCATCTCCTGGCGATGAATGTTGGAACTTAAGGGTGTTAGTCAAATCTATTCTGTAATTTAGCTTCACACAAGTGTAATTAGTGGTTCTTTTATAGTTGCCTCAGTTTCCTGGTTAACGGGCGGCGACTGAAACGTTAAGCTGTAGCACGCGCCGACAATAACCATTGTTTGTTACTGACCAATAGAATGCTTCCTCCATCTGCCCACGTGGAGTGCAGACCAGGTGTTGACGCCAGCCCTGTCTACCAGCTCACTTTAGAGCAGGGGTTCCCAACCTGGGGGGCGAGGGGCTTTATCAAGGGGGGCGTGAAGTGATTTCCGAATTAAGTTTTTTAACTCGAATATTACAATTTTGTAAAATAAATATTTTTCGAATCTCTCCAAGTGATTGTCGCACCAAGTCAATCGTTCAAAAGCACTGGTAATTGCGCCAAATGTTGGCAGAAACGCGAGGTTGGAGGTGAAAGGAGGAATTTGGTGTGATGTAAGGAGCAAAACCATACCAATTTCATCGTCTCGTTGGCATATCTTTGTGATTTCTTTAAAGCTTTGAACAGTTTGAACTCCAAGGCAAAAACTCCAATATTATGCATTCCTGAAAAAAATACACTTATGGAAACGTCGGCTTCAGTTGAACAACTTCTCATCCTTACACTGCCTTAATGAAATTTTGCCGGAAAATGAACGTGATCTTAATAAACTTAGGTGCAAATTCAGTCACATTTGGATTCCCTGGCACAAGAATTCAACTTCTATTTTTCTGATATCTCGTCGGAAGAATGGTCCTGGATGTTAACAAGAAATTCGTTTGCCATTGACATTGAAACACTGCGTGCCCAGCTTCAAGAAGAAGCCATAGATTTGAAGTGTGAATCAAAGCTAAACAAGTAGTTTCGCGAAGAACTATACAGCCTATTTTCATATATCCTACTAATATTAATTGCCTCTATCAACATACAAATTGTCAGTTTGATTGCTGTTATAGATTCGTAGTTATTGATAACCGTCTAAATATTTCGGATGGTCCCCATGTTGGATTTTAATATATGTTGGTCATTGAGTTATGTACTATTAGATAATGATTATTGTGTTCGTTCATTATGCAAATGTTGATTTCGATCGCATGATTAGAACACAAGAAATAAAAACTTAATTTTTGAAATTCGCACTGCCGCCATCTTGAGGTTACGTAAACAATTGAACTAAATTAGATACCAGTGCATTACAATGTGTATAAACATTTGTTGTGCGAAGTTTCATTGCGTTTGGATCAATAAATCGCGAGAAAAGTCTATTTAAAACTTTCAACTTGGCTTGGCCGCCATGTTCGTTTTGTGGTTAACCGGTTTTTGAAAGTCTCCTAGATGAACTTCAAGTAGTGCCATTTATCTCCGTACAAAATTTCATGGTGATACCGGTGATAGTTTCAGAGATATAGAATTCCGGTGAAATATTACGCACAGCCACCATCTTGAGGTCATGCAAACAATTGAACGAAGTTAGATGTCGGTGCATTAAAATGTGTATTAACATATACTGCAATAATTTCCAGTGCGTTTGGTGGGTTAAATCGCGAGAAACGACTATTTAAAAGTCGGAAATTCGCTTGGCCGCCATGTTGGTTTTGTAGTCCCCAGGTTTTCAAAAGTTACATAGGTGAACTTCTAGTAGTTCCCTTTATCACCGTACAAAATTCCAGGGTGATATCGGTAATAGTTTCGGAGATATTGAATGCTTGTGAAATATTTCGCACACAGCCGCCATGATGGATTGGGGAGACGTAACAAAATTTGAAGGGCACGGTCGGGGTCGCCCGGAATAGTGCTATGAACTTACCGAGTTTCATTGAAATCGCTCCAGCCTTTTAGAATTTATTAGGGGGACACACACACACACCTCACACACACACACACACACACACACACGCGCGCGCGCGCGCGCGCGCCCACACGGACAAAAGGTGATCTCATAAGCCTATTTTTTCAAAATTGAAAATAGGCTAAAAATGATTCTTAAATATCAGGACTGGGTGACTATTGGGTAAACTGTCTTGCAGTGTATCCTGTAATAGCCAAATTTGCATTGCGTGTCATTGTCCCATTTTCAAAGACATATTTATGCGAGTCATGATTTTCAACGCTGACAAGTGAGTGTCATAGAAACAAAGCAGCACTGTCGGCTTGATGCTGCAAGTGATCTCCGCTGTGCTCTGTCAAATAACCAAACATACCGAATCTTTCCAAGAGCAAACAGTGTCAACCCTCTCACTGATATTTGTTGACTAATTTAAGGATTTGTTGTAAAAGTGTGTTCTTTGTTCTGCTAAAATAAAGTTAGTATGTAATAGATAGGCCTATTCCATTATGTAATGTTTCTTAAATATCAGCACTGGGTGACTTTTGGGTAAACTGCCTTGCAGTGTATCCTGTAATAGGTCCATATCCTCCGCGTCAATCGAAGAGGTTATAGAGAGGATGAGTGGATGGGAAAGGGGAGAGAGGGGATAGAGGAGTGAGGAGGGGGGGGGGGGGGGGAGGAGGTGGGCGTGATGAATTCCCGTATCTAAAAAGGGGGGCGTCAGCTGACAAAGGTTGGGAACCACTGCTTTAGAGTCTCCAGTGTTGCACTGTTGCACGCTGTTCTGTCAAGTCTCGCTACTGCTTGCCGTGGAGACCGAGTAAGTTGCTGCTACGGTGATGGACAGTTGACAACACTGTGCCTTAAGCTGTGAATCCCTTGGCTCCCCTCAATCATGGAATGTAAACATATCCTCCCAGCAAGGTTTCAAAGACGAGCCGCACTTAAACGCTGAAAGTGTGGCAACTATACATGCCATAAATCTATCCGAGGGAAGGCATACTGAGGTATTTTAACGCTCTTAAGGGGGCACATACAGCTTAAGGAGCCACAACAAAAACGATTTTAATATCATAACTGTGCCTGCCACAAATCTTGTACAACAATGATATAACTTACATTTCCAAGGAAACACACACACCTTGCTATTAGAAGCAAAGTTAAAAATTTTCAAAATACAAATGGTAATTATTTTTATAATTTTTTTCAAAATTTGGTTCTTGTTTTGTGCTGACTTCACCGTTTCCCCGATATCTCCGGTGTTTATATGAATTTTTGGAGTTTTCTTTTTTTTACTGTGGGTTTTAAAACTTCTGCTTCAAAATGAATCTCGCTTAAAACCGTTGTGGCTTTAATTAGTATTTCTATGAAACGTTAACATTTTTTTGGAGTTTGCTCAGAATGAAAGTTGAAATAATGACGCTTAATTAATTATTTAATAATGTGAAAATATGCGAGATTCATTTTGTAGCAGAAGGTTTAACACCCACAGTAGAAAAAGAAAACTCCAAAAATTCCTATAAACACGGGAGATGTCAGGGAAACGGTGAAGTCAGCACAAAACAAGAACCAAATTTTAAAAAAACAAGTAGTTCCGTGAAGAACTATACAGCTTATTTTCATATATCCTGCTCATGTTAATTGCCTCTATCAAAATACAAATTTTCAGTTTAATTGCTGTAACAGATTCGTAGATATTGAGAACCGTCTAAATATTTCAGATGGTCGCCAGGTTGGATTTTTATTTTTGTACTATTACATTAAGATTATTGTGTACGTGTGGTATTCAAACTTCAATCGCATGATTAGAACACAAGAAGTAAAAAGGAGATTTTAAAATTTCGCACAGCAGCCATCTTGTGATTATGCAAACAATTGAAATAAATTAGATGCCAGTGGATCAACATTTGTATAAGCATTTAACGTGCAACGTTTCACGGCACCCGGATAGTTAATTCGCGAGAAACGTCCATTTAAATATTTATACTTCGCGTCGCCGCCATGTTGGATTTGTGCTCACCAGGTTACTGAAAGTCCTATAGGTGGACATAAGTTCATAGTCTCTATGAACATTAAAAAAAATCAGTTTGGTTGCTGTAAAAGATTCATAGATATTGAGAACCGTTAAATATTTCGGAAGCTCGCCATTTAGGATTGTTATATGTATAGGCCATAGAGTTATCTACCATTCAAGGACAATTATTGCCTAGGTTCATGATTCAAACTTTCACTTCGATCGCATGATTACGACACAAGAAATAAAAACTTAATTTTAAAATTTCGCACAGCCGCCATCTTAAGGTTATGTAAACAATTGAATTAAATTAGATGGCAGTGCATTACAATCTGCAAAATCATTTACTGTACCACATTTCACTGCGCTCAGAGAGTTAAATCACGAGAAAAGTCTATTAAAATATTTCAAATTCGCTTGGTCGCCATGTTCGTTTTGTACTTGACTGGTTTATGAAATATACATGGATAAACGTGTATCAGTACCCTTTATCACCGTACAAAATTGCAGGGTGATATCTGTAATAGTTTCGGAGATATAGAATGTCAGTGAAATATTTCGCACAGCCGCCATTTTGAGGTTATGAAAACAATTGAACTAAATTAGACTCCAGTGAATTACAATGTGTATAAACAATTGCTGTACCAAGTTTCATTACGTTTGGATAGTTAAATCGCGAGAAAAGTCTATTTAAAAGTCTCAAATTCGCTTGACCGCCATGTTGGTTTTGTAGCCGCCAGGTTTTTGAAAGTCTCATAGGTGAACTTCTAGTAGTGCCCTTTATCACCGTACACAATTTCAGGGCGATATCGGTAATAGTTTCGGAGATATTGAATGCTAGTGAAATATTTCGCACAGCCGCCATGTTGGATTGGTGAGACGTAACAAAATGTGAAGGGCACGGTCGAGGTCGCCAGGAATAGTGCTATGAACTTACCGAGTTTCATCGAAATCGCTCCAGCCGTTTAGATTTTATTAGGGGGGGAGACACACACACCTCACACACACACACACACACACGCACACACACACGGACAAAAGGTGATCTCATAAGCCTATTTTTTCAAAATTGAAAATAGGCTAAAAATGGTAAAAATAATTACCATTTGAATTTTGAAAATTTTTAACTTTGCTTCTAATAGCAAGGTGTGTGTGTTTCCTTGGAAATGTATATCATTGTTGTACAAGATTTGTGGCAGGCACAGTTATAATATTAAAATAGTTATTGTTGTGGATCCTTACACTGTATGTGCCCCCTTAAAGAATCCGACGACTTCGGCCGGGTGAGAACCCACGACCTTGGGCACAGAAGCTCAGCATGCTACCAACTACGCCATCAAAGTTGTCGGAGGACTTTCTGGAGGCAGGCTAGTAACATTATGTGCAGTATCTACTGTCTGCGATACGGAGGGCTGTGTTAGAAGGCTGCGACCGACTGGAACACAGCTGGCACCTACAGTTATGAATATTAATGGTGTAGTTATTGGCTGGAACGCGAGGCGTTTACTATGTTGAGACACGTCGCATGGGTTCATGCTTCCAAACAAGTATCCGCAGCACGCTATGTTCTTTCTCCATCCAATCCTCAAGAATAACTCTACTACTGCAACATTTGTTCTTGTTAATATTTAGGTTGGCAGCTTGGAACAGCAAGGTCATCAACACCATGCAATATATCTATATATATAAAATGAATTGCTGTTCGTTAGTCTCGCTAAAACTCGAGAACGGCTGGACCGATTTGGCTAATTTTGGTCTTGAATTATTTGTGGAAGTCCAGAGAAGGTTTAAAAGGTGAATAAATATGAAAGTTGTAGCGCACGAGTAGATTCAACAAATGAGTGTCGGCACGCGAATTGCTTGAACCAAGTCCCGTATGCGTTCATACAGTGATTTAGTTGAAAAAAATATTTACAGGAACTCACCTTTTTAATTCAGCAATTTTCAAATGGACTCGCATTGGGTGTCAAAATCAGCGGCCTCGTGTTTCCGACAAGTTGTTTCATCAGCTGAACGTCTCCCCTTTCGTAGCCATGACTTGACATATGGTTGTGGGTTAAATAAATTCACAGGAGGTCCTACGCTGCTTATGAAAATAAGTCCGCTTGATCTTTCAACCAGCAGCCTATTTCTGTTTTCGTTGTGGATCTCATTCATGGTACTGAAAGCTCTTTCAGCTTCTGCTGAAGAGATGGGAATGGTCTGTACAGTCTTGATTAAAGGCATCAGCTCCACTGGAATTTCCTTGGTCTCGACATACTTTCTAAAAGCATTAATGTACCTCCTCTTGTCTGACATGTGGAAAAAGTCACAAAGGTTGCCGACACTCTCATCACCATAGCAGATATCCAAAGTAGAAGTGGTGGGCCAATTATTTTTGTATAGTACCTTTGAATTACTGATAACTTTTGTCATTCTCTCATGTCTCTGCTGACTAGAGCTGGAACCAAGATGAGATGATGTGGACACATTTTCCATAAGCCTGTTATTTAAATTGTTCACAAGACTTCTGAAAAACTGCTTTCTGCCAATTTTTACAACTTTTTTAGAACCATGTAATCCTATGTTTCTAAACTTTTGTTTTCTGCTGCTTTGAGAACTGTTCTGTAGTATTCTCCAGAAGCTGAGTTACACATAGATTCAAACACTTTTATAGTGCGCTTGATTGCATTTTGAGCCTCTGTCAGACTTGTCTCTTCTGCAACTCTAATGACAAATCAGCTAACTCAACAAGAACATCATACATAATTGCAATATTTTCTAGAAATTCCACACAAGTCAACATATTTTCTAGACCTTGGAATTTTGCCCTTTCTTTGGAGTCTCTCTGGTGGTCATTTTTGGCTTCACTAAAATGTTTTACTAGAGCACTGTAGTTTTCCCAGACAGCTTTTACAGTTCTCTGGCTTGAAACTACCCATCTTATTGTAAATATTTTCCCAATCTTCTTAACTCTTTGTTACAGTGAAGCAGCACAAATGTTGAGTTCCCTTTGATTTTTGGGAGACATGCTGTATAAAGAATACAATTTGTCAAAGAAAGAATGGAAATGGTTAACACCTGTAACTTCATTCCTTGTATCAGAAACGGACAATTCCAAGCGATGGTTTAAACAGTGCCAGATTACTATATCTGGAAATAACTTTAAAAACTGTGCTCCAACTTCATTTTTTCTACCTAACATTACAGAGGCCCCATCACATGCTAGACCAACTAAATGTTCTGCCAGAAAGTTTTAATTCATCCCATATGAAGAAAGATTCTTCAATATCTCTCGAGTAATAACATCTGCTGTAGTTGATTCAAGTTCTATCAAGTCCCAGGAAAAGGAAACAACTTCAGAGTTATCTGAAAGAGCACATCTCAAACATAATACTAACACAGATTTTACACTAACTGTTGTTGATTCGTCAATCATAATACTGATTTTCATCTGATTTTCTGTTGTAGATTTTGCTATTTTATTTCTCATTTCCAGTGAAATGTGTTCAATAATTTTAGAACAACTAAAATTTGTATGAAGAACTCGTCCCACATCTAAACCATTTAATTGTTGAAGTTCAACATAAACCTGTAGGCCTACGAAGGGTCTATTTCTTTCGAAATTCTCGAACGGTGGTCTCTAGGTGTTTGACATTCATAGTGTCCAAGCAACTTTCAAATATCTTTTTATTGGATTCTTATTTTTGTGCTCAAATAATTTTTTCTTAAGGCTTGTTTATTGTTGATTAATATTATTTCCGTTGGGATGAACCTTGCATTCTACCCATACTTTCATTAGATTAAGTCCTGCCTCTTTAGAAACTCCTAATCCTAATTTACTTTCCTCTTTACATATATTGCAGCCTAAATTTTTATTTCCAGCAAATAACCACTCGTTCTCTGACAAAAAATAACGGTACTGAGACTCGTTCCAACAGTTTGGAAAATCTTGTTTTCGGTAGGTGGGTCCTTGAATTTCACAGTCGATGGTAGAAGGTGTAGAACCATAACCTAGATTCTCTCTTAAATCTGCATCACACGTTTCAGCAATATTTAAGCCAGGGTCTGTCTCTATACTCACGTCTTTAATGAAACTAATGTTCTCGGAACTCCATTCAGTTTCCTTTTTACTTGAGCCATCACACACCTTTTTAGTATTCTTCGATTCTTCATCTTCATCCCCAGCACGTTTTTTTGAACCCAGCCACTTAAGTAAACTCATTGTCACAAGTTGTGACACATAACTCACTTTCACAGTCACTGGAAAACTTGAAAGGTATTACGGGGCTACTGATGTTCATTAACTGCAGAGAGATTCCGTAATATCTGCTTCACAGCAACACATCGAGCAAAACATAAAATAAAACTTGGATTCACACAAACATAACGAGTGGAAGATAGTTGTTGTGCTCACTTCCCGCTCTCCGTATCCAATAGCAGTGTAGCCAAACTTAGAGAACCAGAAAACGCCCAGGAGTGTAAAAGCGACCGTATTTTATGAACATAAAACCGTAAGGTTCGATATTAGTCCGTTAGAGTACACCCGTGACGTTTCAGCGCTATGTATAGATTATAAACGATTTTCTTACTGAAGGTAAAATTGTTACGTCATTCTAAAGAGGGAAGATATTTTCCGGAAAGGCGTTCCGGCCCGTTCCGGTCCAACTAAACCACTGCGTTCATATACCATTCATCCGATTGCTATGAAACTTTGGTTGTATTTTTGTGCACACTCCAGGAAAGGTTTCTGACTTAGTAAATCCTTTTTACAATAGGTAGTGCACGAGTAGATTCAACAAATGAGTGACGACGGCCGAAGCGTTTCAACAAAGTCCTGTATGCGTTCACATACCATTCGTCCGATAAAGATTAAACTTGGGTGAGAGGTTGTGTACACTACAGGCAAGGTTTCTGGCTTAGTAAATCCATGTTATAATAGGTAGCGCACGAGTAAATTCAACAAATGAGCGACGACGAGCGAAGCGTTTCAACTAAGTCCCGTATGCGTTCATATACTATTTGTCTGGTAGTGATGAAACTTGGGTGAGATGTTGTGTACACTTCATGGAAGGTTTCTGGCTTAGTAAATCCACTGAACAATAGGTAGCGCACGATTAGATTCAACAAATCAGCGACGACGGGCGAAGCGTTTCAACAAAGTCCTGTATGCGTTCACATACCATAAGTCCGATAGCGATGAAACTTGGGTGAGAGGTTGTGTACACTACGGGCAAGGTTTCTCTCTTAGTAAATCCATATTATAATAGGTAGCGCACGAGTAGATTCAACAAATGAGCGACGACGAGCGAGTCGTTTTAACAAAGTCCCGTATGCGTTCATATACTATTCGTCTGATAGTGATGAAACTTGGGTGAGATGTTGTGTACACTTCGTGGAAGGTGTCTGGCTAAGTAAATCCACTTAACAATAGGTAGCGCACGAGTAGATTCAACAAATGAGCGACGACGGGCGAAGCGTTTCAACAAAGTCCTGTATACGTTCACATACCATTCGTCCGATAGCGATGACACTTGGGTGAGAGGTTGTGTACACTACAGGCACGGTTTCTGTCTTAGTAAATCCAAGTCATGATAGGCAGCGCACGAGTAGATTCAACAAATGAGCGACGATGTGCGAAGCGTTTCAACAAAGTCCCGTTTGCGTTCATATACTATTCGTCCGATAGCGATGAAACTTGGGTGAGATGTTGTATACACTTCAGGGAAGGTTTCTGGGTTAGTAAATTCACTTTACAATAGGTATCGCACAAGTAGATTAAACAAACGAGCGACGACGCGCGAAGTGTTTCAACATAGTCCCGTATACGTTCATATACCATTCGTCTGATAGCGACTAAACTTGGGTGAGTTGTTGTGTACACCCCAGAGAAAGTTCCAGGCTTAGTTAATCCATTTTACAATTGGTAGCGCTCAAGTAGATTCACATAAGAGCGAAGGCGCGCGAAGCGTTTCAACAAAGTCCCGTATGCGTTCATATACCATTTGTCCGAAAGCGATGAAACTTGGGTGAGATGTTGTGTACACTTTAGGGAAGGTTTCTGGCTTAGTACATCCACTTCACAATATGTATCGCACAAGTAGATTCAACAAATGAGTAACGGCGTGCGTATCGTTTAAAAAAAATCGTATGCGTTCATATACCATTCATGCGATTGCAATGATATTTGGAGAAATGTTGTTTCCACTCCCGCAAAGATTTCTGATTTAGTAAATCCATTTTAGAATTGGTAGCGCACGATTAGATTCAATTAATGGGCGACAGCGCGTGAATCGTTTCAACCAAGTCCCGTATGCGTTCATATAACATTCATCCGATTATCATAAATCTTTGGGGAGTTGAGCACAGTCCTGCGAAGGTGTATGAAATAGTAAATCCGTTTTTCAATGGATGGCACACAAGTAGATTCAACAAATGAGTGTCGTCGCGCGAATCGTTTAAGCAAAAACCCATATGCGTTCATATGCCTTTCATCCGATTGCGATGAAACTTTCATAAGTTGTTGTGTACACGCCAGGGAAGGGTTTCAGAAAATCCATTTTACAATTGGAAGCGTTCGAGTATATTCAACAAAAGGGTGACGGCGCTCGAATCTTTTCAAGAAAGTCCCGTATGCGTTCATATACCATTCATTTCATTACGATGAAAATTTGGTGAGTAGTTGAGCACGCTCCCATGATGTTTTTGAGATAGTAAATCAATTTTACAATAGTTTAGAGGTGGTTAACGGAAAAAGAAAAACAATATTGGGAATCCAAAAGCACTTCAACATACAAAGTTACAATGCCAACACTTTCTTTGATTGGCATTGCAACGCATGCCGGGTGCAGCTAGTATATATTATTTTCGTATCCAGGACAGTACAATACAGTTATTTACAATTTAAACATATTTACAATATACACACAGATTGTGAACATATCAAATTGTCTTTGAGGCCCAGGATTCGGCAGTCTTGATTGCACGAGCATTTGCTGAAACCAGGTCATCCCGAGTGCAGGCTTCAGGCAATTTTGGGCAGAACAAGAGGTGTTCAACATCTTGAATATCTCCACATTCGCAGGTTGCATCTTCAGTAATGTAGCCCCACCGCTTCAAATTTTGTTTGCAGCGCGTGACTCCAGTTTGCAGTATATTCGAAGTCTTCCACATCTGGTAAGGTAGTTGAAAACCAGCAGCCGGCTCTTCCTTTCGGTTTTGGCCATTACTTCCAGGTGTCCTGTTTCGCCATAGTTCTATACGGCGAGCGGAAGATGTTATTGCAATTGCTTCAGTTGTTCGAAGAAAGCTCTTTCTTGACTTCAACCTGGGACGTGATGCTTCACTTCCAAACATGGGATGCCGAGGATCATTTTCCTGTGTTTTCTTCTCAGCCCCTGTCGCTGTTCTTCAGTTCTTCTTCTAATATCCGTAGGTGCTATGCCTACAAGATGGTACATTTTGACAACTGGAGTTGGTCGTAGACAACCTGTCATAATGCGGTCTGTCTCGTTGTGAGCGGTGTCAACACTCCTGGCGTGTGCGGAGTTCTGACAGACTGGTGCTGCTTAAATCCTAGTGGTGGAAGAATCTGCAGCTAGGATAACTCCTAACGTTGCCCTGGGTACGCCCGATCGTCTGTAATGGCATTTTATCTGCGGAACGATCTACGGGGAGGCACCTTCCTTGTACAATTGCATATGAGGTTGTATTAGTTAGTCATTGTTTAATTTTTACATTTTGAAACAAGATGTTCAGTAAAGAACATATAGCCTACTTTCTCCTAAATGCATGGGTATTGTTATAACTCTTTGTCCTTTTCAAGGAGTATAATTGAATGTTGGTTGTAGTAACTTGTTGAAATACAACGTGCTATGCGGATTTTAAACATGAATATGAGGTACCCTTTGCTAGTGCTACCTCTGTAAAAAATGTCTTTCAATTCGGTTTCACCGTGTTTGAATTCATATGGAGAATCGATTTGCACACATACATGGCCACTATCTGCAAACTATTGGGCTGATGACCATGTAGTTCAGTCAAAAGACGCTTCCCACAACAAGGTATGGTGTTGCAAAATTTGGTAGAGATCAAATGATTACGTTGGTCATAATTTAATCCAAGCTTTTAACATTCGGGTGGCCGCCATTCCGTTTCCGTCAAGATGGCGGCGATATAAAACATGACACTGAGGTGTCCTTTGCTAGTGCTACCTCTGTACCAAATTTCGTTCAATTCGGTTTTACCGTGTTTGAATTGATAGGGAGAATCTATTTGCACACATACATGGCCGCCATATGCAAACTATTGGACTGATGATCTTGTAGCTTGGTCAAAGAAGTTTCTCACATGCAGGTATGTTATTACAAATTTTGGTATAGATCTGGTGAATAGGTTGGTCGTAATTTGATTTAAACTTTTTACACTTGGGTGGCCATCATTACGTTTCCGTCAAGATGGCGGCGATAAAACATGACACTGGAGTTCCCTTTGCTAGTCCTACCTCTGAACCAAATTTCGTTCAATTAGGTTTCACCATGTATGAATTGATAGGGGGAATGGATTTGCACACATACATGGCCGCCATCTGCAAACTATTGGGATGATGACCTTGTAGTTTATTCAAATGACGCTCGCCATATAAATATATGTTGTTGCAAAATTTGGTAGAGATCGGATAATTAGGTTGTCACTATTTGACTTAAGTTTTGAACATTTGAGTGGCCGCCATTACGATTCCATCAAGATGGCGGCAATACAAAACATGACACTGAGATGCCATTTGCTAGTGCTACCGCTGTACCAAATTTTGTTCAATTCGGTTTCACCGTGTTTGAAAAGATAGGGGTAATCTGTTTGCACACATACACGGTCACCATCCGCAAAGTTTTGGGCTGATGACCTTGTAGTTTGGAAAAAAGATTCTTCATAGAAAAAAGTATAAAGTTGCAAAATTTGGTAGAAATCAGATGATTAAGTTGGTCGTAATTTGATTTAATATTTTAACATTTGGGTGGCCGCCATTACGGTTTCGTCAAGATGGCGGCGATATAAAACATGACACTCAGGTTTCGTTTGCTAGGGCTACCTCCGTACCAAATTTAGTTCAATTCGGTTTCAGCATGATTGATTTGATAGGTGGAATCGATTTGCACACATACATGGCCACCATATGCAAACTATTGGGCTGATGACCTTGTAGTTTGGTCAAAAGACGGTCGCCTTATAAATATATGTTGTTGCAAAATTTGGTAGAGATCGGATTATTAGGTTAGTCGTAATTTGATTTAAGCTTTGAACATTTGAGTGGCCGCCATTGCGTTTCCGTCAAGATGGCGGCGATATAAAACATGACACTGAGGTGCTCTTTGCTAGTTCTACCTCTGTACCAAATTTCGTTCAATTCCGTTTCACCGTGTTCGTATTGATAGGGGGGGGGGGGGGGCAGACAGAGTACACACACTCACACACAGACACACAGACGCACAGACAGACACACAATTTTTGGTCCTGTGTAGATCTCATAAGTCTACTTTCATTTTTTGCACTTCAGGGTGTTTGTTGTTAGTAACTGTTTTATTAAAAATTACAGTCAGTCTGAAAGACTAGAAAAAATCCACAGCCTGCTTCCAGTCTCCGACCGGGTCAGGAATGGAATGAATGAAGCCCCCATCTAGCGGCGAGGATATGAACTGTGCCGGCTGCCGAGGCCTGACGCACTCCTCTGGGGCAATGATTAAATGAATGACAGATGAAATGAGATGATAGTGGAGAGTGTTGCTGGAATGAAATTTTGACAGGGAAAACCGGAGTACCCGGAGAAAAACCTGTCTGCCTCCGTTTTGTCCAGCACAGATCTCACATGGAGTGACCGGGATTTGAACCACGGACCCAGTGGTGAGAGGCCGGCGTGCTGCCGTCTAAGCCACGGAGGCTTCCAGTCTGAAAGACTAGACGTTATATAATTTCAAATGACGCATGCTAAAATGCTACCTAAGTTAGAAAGGCTCAGTAGGGCTTCTCGCTTCGCTCGAAGCCCCTGGACTCTTTCAACAGACTCCATTACCCATTAACTTAGGCTTCCCGCGTGGGCACCTCTTTAAGGGTCACTCTGTATTTGAGTCTGACATCTTTTACAACTCTTTAAGGGTCACCCATTATTTGAACCTGATATCTTGCAAACTTCTTTAGGGGTCACCCTGTATTCTTCTCTGACATCTTGTACACCGCTTTAAGAGTCACCTTGTATTCTTATCTGGCATCTTGTATATCTTTTTAGGAGTCACCCTGTATTGTTATCTGGCATCTTGTATATCTCTTTAGAAGTCACCCTGTATTCTTGTGTGACATCTTGTACACATATTTAGGAGTCACCCTGTATTCTTGTCTGACATCTTGTGCACCTCTTTAGGAGTCACCCTGTATTCTTCTCTGCCATTTTGTACACCTCTTTAAGAGTCACCTTGTATTCTTATCTGGCGTCTTGCATATCTCTTTAGGAGTCACCCTGTATTCTTATCTGGCATCTTGTACACCTCTTTAGGAGTCACATTGTATTCTTTTCGCTCCGCTCAAAGCCCCTGGTCGCTCGACACCCCAGGACTCTTTCAACAGACTCAATTAACCATTAACTTCGACTTCCCGCGTGGCTGCATGACGTCACGCACTCGCCGTCCTTTACCCATTAACTTAGGCTTCCCGCGCGGCTGCATGACGTCACTTCCGTCTCCGTAACGCAACCGTCTCCGTCCCGCATAACTTTAGACTTAATCATAACGACGAAGTCGACAAGAACATTTGAAATGATAAAATAGGGGCTTCAGGTGTGTCTGCAAGTGAATCTTTTTCATCATGACAACATTTGGTGTACTTGCGGGAAGAATTGATCTCATTTGGCCAGTAATACGCGCCACAGTATTTGCAACTCTGCGTCATACTTCCGCAAGTATGTTCTTCAATAGCAATCGCAAGCTGTGAATTATTTGTTTCCTGTACCTGGTCATTTAAACTGACGGGTTTTTCAAAGACTCGTCGAATGACGGTAACCGTTTCCCGTTCGTCAGGTGATTTCCTTTTCCTAACATGTTCATTCCTCTTCCTCATAACGGCATTGCCTAAGTCAACCATATTCTGTAAGATGGGCAATGTCCTTGAGAAATTTTTACCGGACTATCATGATGCAGAGTAAGTCGTTGTCGCCTAGCGACAATCTTTAATAAGACGGTCAATCTGTCCATCAAGTCAGGTTCAGTATTGGTGCGGCTTTGACTATCATGATACAGAGTTAGTCGTTGTCGCCTAGCGACAATCTGTCCGTATTAGGTAGATTTCATTAGAAAGCTAACTGTTGCAATGGGTACCATGTTTCGACTTCCGGAAAATTTCGACATATCTTCGCGTTTCACATCCCAGACCCCAAAACCACCGTCAGTTCAAAAGTTTATATATAATTTATGTATATATGTATCTATCTATCTATCTATATATATATATATATATATATATATATATATATATATATATCAGTTTCTTGTGGACACGATAACTGCCGTAATTTTGCACCAATCACTTTGAATTTTGCACATAACATGTATCCCTATAAAATCTCGGTCGAGTTCGTTAATGGGCAAAATCGGTCGAAGGGGTTGTAAATGGGGGGCTTTTTTCGAAAAAGTGAAATTTCGCTATAACTCTCTTAATACGTGAAATATCGAATCCATTCAAAGTTCATAATATGTGTTGGATAAGTGCCAAAAATTTATGTCAAATAATGTTTTTGATAGCACCAACCATTGACCAATGGGGTGGAAAAAAGTGGGTTTTTCGGGAAACATTAATCATATCTCTCTTAATAGGCACAATATCAAAACCGTACAAAATGGACAATATTCCTCCAATAATTACCTAAAACGTTTGTCTGAAAGAATTTTCGATATGACCCACCATTACGCCACGGGGTGAGCAAAATGATTTAAATTATAAGAAAATTCCAAGTGCCAAGAGTGGTTGCCATGACAACTTTACTTTTAATTGATAAGGGATGAGCCATCAGCAGTTGCTATGACAACGCCACTGCACTAGATCACATTCTGTTTTCATATGTCTGTGGGAAGCGAATTCGGTATCGGAACTGGTAGCATGCTGAACTTCTATGCCCAAGGTCGCGGGTTCAAACCCGGCTGAAGTCGTCGGATTTACTAAGAGCGCCAAAAAACCCTGAGTATGCTTTCCTTCGGAGGGGAAGTTCCAACGTTCGTTGCGAGTTGATGGTTCCGGTGGCATCTAGTAGCCAAGTTCACAGCTAGGTGTCGTTGATGGTAGTATTTTAAATTATGTAGCCTATTTTAGGTAGATTTCATCAGAAAGCTAACTATTGCAATGGGTGCCATGTTTCGACTTCCGCAAAATTTCGACATATCTTCGCGTTTCACATCCCCCAGACCCCAAACCACCGTCAGTTCAAAAGTTTATACATATGTGTGTGTATATATATGCATATATATCAGTTTCTTGTGGACACGATAACTGCCGTAATTTTGCACCAATCACTTTAATGTTTTACATAATATGTAACCCCTTAAAAATTCGGTCGAGTTCGTTAATGGGCAAAATCGATTAAAGGGGGTGAAAATGGGGGGGGGCTTTTTTTTCGAAAAAGTGAAATGTCGCTATAACTCTCTTAATACGTGAAATATCGAATCAATTCAAAGTTCATAATATGTGTCGGATAAGTGCCAAAAAATTATGTAAAATAGGTTTTTTGATAGCACCAACCATTGACCAAAGGGGTGGAAAAGAGTGGTTTTTTTTTCGGGAAACATTAATCATATCTCTCTTAATAGGCACAATATCAAACCCGTACAAAATGGAAAATATTCCCCTAATAATTACCTTAAACTTTGTGTGAAAGAATTTTTGATCTGACCTACCATTACGCCAAGGGATGAGAAAAATGATTTCGGAATTAAAGAACATGCCAAGTGCCATCAGAGGTTACCGTGACAACGCTTCTAAATTGATGAGGGATGAGCTATCAGGGGCAGATGACCTCGTAGTTCCGCCCCTTAAAACAACAATAACTAACTAACTAACTGATGAGCTATCGAGGTTGCCAAGACAACGCCATTGCACGAGATTACATTCATTTTTCCATCTGACTGTGGGAAGCGGCTAACTGGTAGCATGCTGAACTTATATGCCCAAGGTCGCTGGTTCAAAGCCGGCCAAAGTCGTCGGATTTTCTAAGAGCGCTAAAAATCCCTCAGCATGCTTTCCTTTGGATGAGAAGTTCCAACGTTCGCTGCAAGTTGCTGGTTGCGGTGGCATCTAGTAGCCAAGTTCACAGCTAGGTGTCGTTCACGTTAGTATATGGTACAAAATTAGGAACTACTACTTAAAATTGACCGTCTGCAGACCTTACCTGAATTACAGACTAACACAGTCATCACAATTAACACCGTTTAACAGATTCTACACACCTGGGGTTACATGACCACGTTGTCGCAGCCCCTAAACTGAGGAACCAACAAAAATCTCTGCGGGAGATAAAATTTTGCGAGAAGAAGTAACAGACTGTCAGATAGTTACACATCAGTTCCAAACCTTGCATAAGGACAGTGTGATCACAAGTATAAAAATGAACCCCGAATGACAAGAAGGTTACCATCCCCATAAGACAATAAAATGATAAAAATATGCATACAAAAACGAAAAAAAAGTTGATTTTTAACCTCTAAATGTAAAATACTTTCTTGCAATCAATGAGGGCTGATGCTCCTACGAAAACCTGCATGTTTTGCCTATTGTAGCCAATCCCCTAGTTTGCCCGGTGAAATCTACCTCCGCCTTCCGGCGTGCCGAGAGGATTTTTTTTTATTATTTATTCGTGTCAGAAGTACAAAGTATGTGTTGAACAGACGACTTCAAACAGTTTCTGCCCAGAGCTTAGCCACTTCGATAGCACTTGAATTAGCTTCAGTCAAGTCATTCATTGTGCAGCTGTACGGGCACAATGGACAGGAGAAGAGGTGTTGTGTTGTCTGGGTTGCGCCACAATCACACAGGACTGTCTTGGTCGGAAAATGCCACTTATATAAGTTGTCCCTGGATCTTGCAACTTCCACCCTCAGTCTGTTCAGGGACTTCCAGATTAGCCAGTTCTCTGTGTGACCAGGAGGTAGAGATTCCTTTGGTTCCATCCATTCAGACAGACTGCTGGTCCTTCCACACGGCAACTCGAGCTGTTGCTGCTGTTCCTTGTAATGGATGAGTAGTTGTTAGGAAGCTCTTTCTCGATTTTAATCTCCTCTCAGCAGGTTGATATCCGAAGAGTGGGTGTGAGGTCATAGCAGATGATTTACTTCTTTCGTTGTTTGCAGCCACTTCTCTTCTGATGTCAGGTGGAGCAATCCCTGCAAGATAGTGCACTTTACTGATGAGAGTTGGCCTCAAGCAACCTGTAATAATCCTGCAGCTCTCATTTAAGGCTACATCCACCTGCTGTCCGTGAAGTTATTAGATTCAACTTTATTTGTTTAAACACACTTTTTAAGCTTCGGTGGCGTAATTGGTAGCATGCTGAGCTTCTATGCCCAATATAGCGGGTTCAAACCCGGCCGAAGCCGTCGGATTTTTTTAAGAGCGTTAAAAAACCCTGAGAATGCCTTCCTTCGGAGGAGAAGTAAAGCCGGCGGTCCCATGTCATAGATTTATGGCATGTTAAAGAACTTTCCACTAATTACACCTGTGTGAAACTAAATTGTATAGTTTTTTTTGTCGTGTGGCCTCCTCAGAGGCCGAGTGCAGGTCTTTCTATGCGACGCCCGTGGGCGACCTGCGCGTCAGGATGAGAGATGGAATGGATGAAGATGAATGAAACTGGGCAAGGATGTGGAAGGAAGCGGCCGTGGCCTATCAGAAAGTACCGTCCCAGCATTTGCCTGGTGTTGAAAATGGGAAACCACGGGAAACCATTTCAAGGACGGCCGACGGTGGGGCTCGAACCCACGCGTCTACCGAGTCAGCAGAGAGCTTGGTCCCATGACCTAACGCTGCGCTTTAGCCAGCTGAGCCACTACTGTCGGTGTTGTATAGGTTAAGAATGTAAACAACGCTCTTAGGTTGCTACGTTCGTTGCCAAGAGCCGACTGCGGTTGCGTCTAGTAGCTAAGTTCTGGACTAGGCCTAGTAGTCGTTGACGGTGGCGTTTGGCGGCAAAAGTAGGAACTACTAGAAATTTAAAGTCTGCAGTCCTCACTTGAATTGAAAACAGATAACACGCACTAATACAGTCATCACAATTAACACCGGTTATCAGACAGTTTCAACACACACCCAAAGTACACGGGGCTACATGACCACGTTGTATCAGCCCCTAAACTAAGGAATCAACCAACCAACACTTTTTAAACAAATACATATATTTCCGTTGACTTTTCAAGAAAAGCAATAATTTTCCTGGTGTTAATGGGACCTTATTTTCGGTACAAAACTGGAATGGGACCTTAGCAGAATAATATAGGGAGGGATTTAAAAATTGGACCTATCAGCAGGCTTAGAATCATTTTGACAACACTGCCATGCATGGCCTCCTGGAAATTAAACTGAAATATCATTGTCTATATGTGTGTCAATTTTTGAATAGCTCCCATGCATACCTTCCAAGATATCCAACATGGAGCTCAAATTTCAATTGCGGTTTTTCAGCAGTTGGTAACACTGACATAATTTTCAAATATGGGCTTGAGATATTCAGGTATTGATCTTTACTCGTACCAAATTTGGATTCGATTGCTGCAGCCTTTTAGGAGTTGATGAGGGGGAACACACAGACAGACAGACAGACAGACATTTGCCCGGATCGATCTCATAAGTCTACTTTTTCCTCATTTTTACAAAACGTGAAAAGTAGGCTAAAAATGGACCCCAAATGACAAGAAGGTTACCGTCCCCGTGAGACAGTAAAATGTTACAAATATGCATAGAAAGACGAAAAATAAGTCAAGCTCCAATTGTAAAATACTTTCTCGCAATAAATAAGGTCAGATCCATCTACGAAAACCTGCTTATTTTGCCTATTATAGCCTAGACTATCCCTTAGTTTGCCAGGTGAAAGCTACCTCCGCCTTCTGGCGTGCCGAGAGGATTTTTTAGCCTACTTTTCACATTTTGCCAAAATGAGGAAAAAGTAGACTTGTGAGATCGATCCGGAAAAATGTGTGTGTGTCTGTCTGTCCTTCTGTCTGTCTGTCTGTCTGTCTGGTTGGCTGTGTGTGTGTGTGTCCCTATCAACTTCTAAACGGCTGCAGCAATCGAAACCAAACTTAGTATGAGTGAAGATGTATACCGGAATATCTCACGTCCATATTTGAAAATGATTCAGTGCTACCAACTGCTGAAAAAACGCACTAGAAATTTGAGCTCCATGTTGGATATCTTGGAAGGTATGCATGGGAGCTATTCCAAAATTGGCACCCATGTAGATAACACTATTTCAGTTAAATTTCCAGGAGGCCATATACGACGGTGCTGCCAAAATAATTTTAAGCCTTATGATAGGTCCAATTTTTAAATCCCTATAACTTCTACACTATCAATTGGATTTCAACCAAATTTTGTATGTAATATGTGTACATAAACAGATATGACTGAGCGTGTTCTTAAGAGCCACCAGGGCTGCCAACTGTTAATTGATCTCTCTATTCTTTTATCCAGATACCAATATATCAGAAAGTATGCAAGCCGACAGCTTTAAACTATGCACACGTATAGTACCTGACATTTTAGATTAATTTTGGAGTAACTTATATACTTCTGTTCTACCAACATGATTCTAAGCCTGATGATAGGACCAATTTTTAAATACTTCTATACTATCAGTTGCATTTCAACCAAATTTCGTAGGTGCAATGTGTAACATAACATATATGACTATAAATATTCTTAAGAGCAATCAGGGCTGCCAACTGTTAATAAATGCTGTCTATATTTTTTACCCTAATATCAATATATCAGGAAGTATGCAAGCCAAGAGCCCTATACTTTGCACACGTATAGCAACTGACATTCTATATTAATTTGGAATAATTAATATAAGCCAGTGCTGCCAACATGATTCTATGCCTGCTGATAGGACCAATTTTAAAATACATGTAACTTCTGTAGAAACTACCTTAGGGAATTCTTTACTTTTGCAAACTCTATCTCATTCAAAATACTAAATAGATACTTTTTATTCATATTTTCTTAACTGTTAATCATTTTAGTGACACAAATTTCATTTAACAGGCCATAGATATAAAATATTTATAATATAAATTGTATAGTTTTAATCTGAAATGATTAATAAGTAATAATTAAGCATGCAGTATTACTACATTGTAATGGGGCATGCTGTAAATAAAATAAATTTAAAAAACACATCATTATGGTACAGTTTTCTGACGTATAATATTTACATTTCGACATCGTCGAACATAAAACTCGTTTCCTGAACATTTTACATTATTTGACATTCCCCCCTTTCCCCCTGTACCCTTCACTGGTCCATTCTAGTCATCTTTTGCCGAAATTTCCATTCACCAGCTGAAGATCTTCTGCAGTAATCTTCGACATATTTGATCTTATATTGTTTTTCAATTCGTCTATAGTGTGGTAATTATTCCTATACACCCTATTTTTTAGAGTTCCCCACAAATATAAATCGCACGCAGAGATCAGGGGTACGCGGAGGCCATAAACCTTGAAAAATTATCCTGTTCTCAAAAGCTTCCCTTATAACGTTCAAGGAATTGTGGACAGTATGAGCTGTGGCAGAATCTTGTTGAAAATACCCATTTTCTCTCCCATTAGGTGACAAAATTTGAAGAAATGGTGCGAGTATATGTGCGTGGTACCTCTCTGAATTTACCATCTCTGAAAAAATAATCATTTGAACGTGTTTATCCTCCGTCAGGACCCTTCTCTTTGTCTTAGGACATGCAGCGTTTAGGGTTCCCCTAGTAAATAATTTATTGACAAGACGCCTGTAAGTCTCACTATTTGGAACTGGAACGGTAGGGAATTCGTCTTTAAATTGCCTACGTAACGCTCTGCATGACTTATTTTACATACGTGTCACACATGTACACTCTTTGTTCAAGCGGGAATTTCTCGTAATTTGCCGTATACATGGATCATAGAATACACCTATGACACGACTTATACACTGCACTGCGATTTATACACTGTAGAGATAAACGAAACGTTTTCTACACTGCGCAGGCAAGCGTAAACTGACATTTTTGGGAAACAACTAATGTTGCATTACTACTGCTCACTCCGCCGGGGAAAGTGAATGGATCACCTGGGCGCCGGGGGTAGTGAATGGATCACCTGGGCGCCGGGGGAAGTGAACGGATCACCTGGGTGCCGGGGGAAGTGAATGGATCACCTGGGCGCCGGGGGTAAGTGAATGGATCACCTGGGCGCCGGGGGTAGTGAATGGATCACCAGGGCGCCGGGGGGTAGTGAATGGATCACCTGGGCGCCGGGGGGAAGTGAATGGATCACCTGGGCGCCGGGGGGTAGTGAATGGATCACCTGGGCGCCGGGGGAAGTGAATGGATTCCTGCGCGCCGGGGGTAGTGAAAGGATCACCTGGGCGCCGGGAGTAGTGAATGGTAAACCTGGGCGCCGGGGCAAGTGAAAGGATCACCTGGGCGCCGGGGGTAGTGAATGGATCACCTGGGCGCCGGGGGTAGTGAATGGATCACCTGGGCGCCGGGGGCAGTGAATGGATCACCAGGGCGCCGGGGGAAGTGAATGGATTCCTGCGCGCCGGGGGTAGTGAAAGGATCACCTGGGCGCCGGGAGTAGTAAATGGTAAACCTGGGCGCCGGGGCAAGTGAAAGGATCACCTGGGCGCCGGGGGTAGTGAATGGATCACCTGGGCGCCGGGGGTAGTGAATGGATCACCTGGGCGCCGGGGGCAGTGAATGGATCACCAGGGCGCCGGGGGTAGTGAATGGATCACCTGGGCGCCGGGGGGAAGTGAATGGATCACCTGGGCGCCGGGAGTAGTGAATGGATCACCTGGGTTGCGGGGGTAGTGAATGGTAAACCTGGGCGCCGGGGGTAGTGAATGGATCACCTGGGCGCCGGGGGTAGTGAATGGATCACCCTGGGCGCCGGGGGTAGTGAATGGATCACCAGGGTGCCGGGGGTAGTGAATGGATTACCTGGGCGCCGGGTGTAGTGAATGGATCACCTGGGCGCCGGGGGTAGTGAATGGATCACCTGGCAGCCGGGGGAAGTGAATGGATCACCTGGACCCCGGGGGTAGTGAATGGATCCCCTGGGCGCCGGGGGTAGTGAATGGATCACCTTGGCGCCGGGGGGAAGTGAATGGATCACCTGGGCGCCGGGGGTAGTGAATGGATCTCCTGGGCGCGGGGGGAAGTGAATGGATCACCTGGCCACCGGGGGTAGTGAATGGATCACCTGGGCGCCAGGGGTAGTGAATGGACAACCTGGGCGCCGGGGGTAGTGATTGGATCACCTGGGCGCCGAGGGTAGTGAATGGATCACCTGGGCACCGGGGGTAGTGAATGGATCACCTGGGCGCCGGGGGTAGTGAATGGACAACCTGGGCGCCGGGGGTAGTGAATGGATCACCTGGGCGCCGAGGGTAGTGAATGGATCACATGGACGCCAGGGGGAAGTGAATGGATCACCTGGGCGCCGGGGGTAGTGAATGGATCACCTGGGCGCCGGGGGTAGTGAATAGATCACCTGGGCGCCCGGGGTAGTGAATGGATCACCTTGGCGCCGGGGGAAGTGAATGGATCACCAGGGCGCCGGGGGAAGTGAATGGATCACCTGGGCGCCGGGGGAAGTGAATGGATCACCTGGGCGCCGGGGGGTAGTGAATGGATCACCTGGGCGCCGGGGGTAGTAAATGGATCACCTGGGCGCCGGGGGTAGTGAACGGATCACCTGGGCGCCGGGGGGAAGTGAATGCATCACCTGGGCGCCGAGGGTAGTAAATGGATCACCTGGGCGCCGGGGGAAGTGAATGGATCACCTGGGCGCCGGGGGTAGTGAATGGATCACCTGGGCGCCCGGGGTAGTGAATGGATCACCTTGGCGCCGGGGGAAGTGAATGGATCACCTTGGCGCCGGGGGAAGTGAATGGATCACCTGGGCGCCGGGGGAAGTGAATGGATCACCTGGGCGCCGGGGGTAGTGTATGGATCACCTGGGCGCCGGGGGTAGTAAATGGATCACCTGGGCGCCGGGGGTAGTAAATGGATCACCTTGGTGCCGGGGGTAGTAAATGGATCACCTGGGCGCCGGGGTGAGTAAGTGGATCACCTTGGCGCCGGGGGAAGTGAATGGATCACCTGGGCGCCGGGGGAAGTGAATGGATCACCTGGGCGCCGGGGGTAGTGAATGGATCACCTGGGCGCCGGGGTTAGTAAATGGATCACCTGGGCGCCGGGGGTAGTGAATGGATCACCTGGGCGCCGGGGGTAGTGAATGGATCACCTGGGCGCCGGGGGTAGTGAATGGATCACCTGGGCGCCGGGGGAAGTGAACGGATCACCTGTGTGCCGGGGGAAGTGAATGGATCACCTGGGCGCCGGGGGTAAGTGAATGGATCACCTTGGCGCCGGGGGTAGTTAATGGATCACCAGGGCGCCGGGGGGTAGTTAATGGATCACCTGGGGGCCGGGGGGAAGTGAATGGATCACCTGGGCGCCGGGGGGTAGTGAATGGATCACCCGGGCGCCGGGGGAAGTGAATGGATTCCTGGGCGCCGGGGGTAGTGAAAGGATCACCTGGGCGCCGGGAGTAGTGAATGGTAAACCTGGGCGCCGGGGCAAGTGAAAGGATCACCTGGGCGCCGGGGGTAGTGAATGGATCACCTGGGCGCCGGGGGTAGTGAATGGATCACCTGGGCGCCGGGGGCAGTGAATGGATCACCAGGGCGCCGGGGGTAGTGAATGGATCACCTGGGCGCCGGGGGGAAGTGAATGGATCACCTGGGCGCCGGGAGTAGTGAATGGATCACCTGGGTTGCGGGGGTAGTGAATGGTAAACCTGGGCGCCGGGGGTAGTGAATGGATCACCTGGGCGCCGGGGGTAGTGAATGGATCACCCTGGGCGCCGGGGGTAGTGAATGGATCACCAGGGTGCCGGGGGTAGTGAATGGATTACCTGGGCGCCGGGTGTAGTGAATGGATCACCTGGGCGCCGGGGGTAGTGAATGGATCACCTGGCAGCCGGGGGAAGTGAATGGATCACCTGGACCCCGGGGGTAGTGAATGGATCCCCTGGGCGCCGGGGGTAGTGAATGGATCACCTTGGCGCCGGGGGGAAGTGAATGGATCACCTGGGCGCCGGGGGTAGTGAATGGATCTCCTGGGCGCGGGGGGAAGTGAATGGATCACCTGGCCACCGGGGGTAGTGAATGGATCACCTGGGCGCCGGGGGTAGTGAATGGACAACCTGGGCGCCGGGGGTAGTGATTGGATCACCTGGGCGCCGAGGGTAGTGAATGGATCACCTGGGCACCGGGGGTAGTGAATGGATCACCTGGGCGCCGGGGGTAGTGAATGGACAACCTGGGCGCCGGGGGTAGTGAATGGATCACCTGGGCGCCGAGGGTAGTGAATGGATCACATGGACGCCAGGGGGAAGTGAATGGATCACCTGGGCGCCGGGGGTAGTGAATGGATCACCTGGGCGCTGGGGGTAGTGAATGGATCACCTGGGCGCCCGGGGTAGTGAATGGATCACCTTGGCGCCGGGGGAAATGAATGGATCACCTCGGCGCCGGGGGAAGTGAATGGATCACCTGTGCGCCGAGGGTAGTGAATGGATCACATGGACGCCAGGGGGAAGTGAATGGATCACCTGGGCGCCGGGGGTAGTGAATGGATCACCTGGGCGCCGGGGGTAGTGAATGGATCACCTGGGCGCCCGGGGTAGTGAATGGATCACCTTGGCGCCGGGGGAAATGAATGGATCACCTTGGCGCCGGGGGAAGTGAATGGATCACCTGGGCGCCGGGGGTAGTGAATGGACAACCTGGGCGCCGGGGGTAGTGATTGGATCACCTGGGCGCCGAGGGTAGTGAATGGATCACCTGGGCGCCGGGGGTAGTGATTGGATCACCTGGGCGCCGAGGGTAGTGAATGGATCACCTGGGCACCGGGGGTAGTGAATGGATCACCTGGGCGCCGGGGGTAGTGAATGGACAACCTGGGCGCCGGGGGTAGTGAATGGATCACCTGGGCGCCGAGGGTAGTGAATGGATCACATGGACGCCAGGGGGAAGTGAATGGATCACCTGGGCGCCGGGGGTAGTGAATGGATCACCTGGGCGCCGGGGGTAGTGAATGGATCACCTGGGCGCCCGGGGTAGTGAATGGATCACCTTGGCGCCGGGTGAAATGCATGGATCACCTTGGCGCCGGGGGAAGTGAATGGATCACCTGGGCGCCGGGGGAAGTGAATGGATCACCTGGGCGCCGGGGGGTAGTGAATGGATCACCTGGGCGCCGGGGGTAGTAAATGGATCACCTGGGCGCCGGGGGTAGTGAACGGATCACCTGGGCGCCGGGGGGAAGTGAATGGATCACCTGGGCGCCGAGGGTAGTAAATGGATCACCTGGGCGCCGGGGGAAGTGAATGGATCACCTGGGCGCCGGGGGTAGTGAATGGATCACCTGGGCGCCCGGGGTAGTGAATGGATCACCTTGGCGCCGGGGGAAGTGAATGGATCACCTTGGCGCCGGGGGAAGTGAATGGATCACCTGGGCGCCGGGGGAAGTGAATGGATCACCTGGGCGCCGGGGGTAGTGAATGGATCACCTGGGCGCCGGGGGTAGTAAATGGATCACCTGGGCGCCGGGGGTAGTAAATGGATCACCTTGGTGCCGGGGGTAGTAAATGGATCACCTGGGCGCCGGGGGAGTAAGTGGATCACCTTGGCGCCGGGGGAAGTGAATGGATCACCTGGGCGCCGGGGGAAGTGAATGGATCACCTGGGCGCCGGGGGTAGTGAATGGATCACCTGGGCGCCGGGGGTAGTAAATGGATCACCTGGGCGCCGGGGGTAGTGAATGGATCACCTGGGCGCCGGGGGTAGTGAATGGATCACCTGGGCGCCGGGGGTAGTGAATGGATCACCTGGGCGCCGGGGGTAGTGAATGGATCACCTGGGCGCCGGGGGAAGTGAACGAATCGCTCGGCCGCAGGGGGAAGCGAACGCACTGTAGTACCCAATTGTTTCATATATTTCTATATCTCGAATATTCGATAACTCGAAGTTTTTTCATTTCCGAAGGCACTTCGGGATATCGATGTATGACTGTATATAAAGAAAAGGATATTAGGAAGTCCTGAAAAAATGCTTTTGAAACCCATGCACGTTCGATGCTAACAAGTTTATTTTCTTTGGAAAAATTGATCCTCTTCAGCAGGAAATCAAACATCATTTTCCTTAATTCGGCAAACGACATGAATATTACTTCATTCTTTATCTTAACTTCGGCCATTTTGATGCCAATTTCATTTAATGTATTCTGGCCCCTTTCCATTATAGTTGTATTGCTACTATTGATTTTTTGCAGCGTTCTTCTTAGAGACTGTACAAATGCATTCAGTGTCCCCTTCAGATCGGTTGCTGAACAACCCTATCAATACCAAATCATAATTCAAAGTTAGGGTGGTCTGACAATTGATGATTGTCAACTGGTTCCCTGAATTTAGATATGTCCAGTACCATATCACTTGAGATGTGTATTTCCTGAAGGCCTTGTTCAACTTCAAGAAGCCAGTTGTTCGTATCTTTCTTTGAGAGAGTAAGATTTAGAATCCTTTTATTTAGCATAGACTATGCTCGCTCATTCTGAGAATATGCCCATAGAAAATTCAAACTTCTTTTCTTGAATTTGTCCGAGATTTTCTCCGAATGCTGATAAATCTCCTGGTATTTCCTTTTCATCTAAATTCCCTGAGTACAAACTGGACACAAGAATTTGCTTCCTTGTTTTGTATACCTTTACTTGGTAATCTGCCCCCCAATGATCAGTGTTTCAGAATCGTATGTTATTATTATTATTATTATTATAATTAATTTATCATAGACTAGCAGAAGTACCCGTTCTTCGAACGGTGTTCGGTGTTAACACCATATATAATCAATTGAGCTACTGTTGCAATGGTTAGCAGTTCGTCATTCCTTCATAAGTTTATCAGAACGAAGTTAGTTTTCTGGGAATATCAGACACACTGTTAATTTAAGGGCCTTAAATGTGGGTTTTGGAGACCCTTTATAGACTCCCGTATTTTGTGTCTAACATTGAGAAGCGCAACATATGCTTTGGTCGTCCTTCTAGGATAATTTTTATATTTTGCCTATTTTAGCATGTATTTTGAGAAGTTTTTCCCTATATCCACCCTTCTACTGTATGAAAAGTACGGTGAAGGGTTTTATAAATGATTGGTGTATTGACTCTCATGGTTACCATACCTAATTTTACGATGCACCAAGCATACGAACACGAGTTATAGGCGTACATAAAGATACACAGAAAGACAGACAATTCTATTGTCTACAACATATCACTCAGATATCCAAATATGGGTATATCTACCACTCAGTATCAAACAAAATCATCCTTACGATGAACCCGTATGTCGAAAAAAAACCCACCTAACGTGTACTTCCTGAGGTGAAATAGAAAGTCTTGTAGACGAAACGCAATACACGTCACATAATAACTGACCCTCTACGTTGTTTTATGTCCCCATACACAGGAAGACCCCTTCGATAAATTATAAAGACTTGTGGAGCACAACAATTCGGGTTCCTTAGCCTCAAATGGCCCAAATTCCTAAAAGCCACAATAAATGCTGATTCAATTCAGGAATTTTTGAAAGTAATGTTGCTGTTTGGAGATATAATAGACCTTCGGTACTATATGTCGCACGTGAAAATTGCATGAAAAAATTCTTGGTTACCCCTTGACCCCCTTAATTGCATTGACGAATTATGCAGTATACGTTGGTTCCGTGATAACCTTATAGCCATTTGCAAACTTTCACAGAAATGTAATACACGGAGTGGCATTGCTTCTTACAGAAATAGATGGAAAGTTGGATGCCACCCCTTGAGATAATGTTGTCATGGCTACCGATTTGCATTCCTTCATTACTTTGTTAAATTAGCGGCTTCGGTGGCGTAGTTGGTAGCATGCTGTGCTTCTATGCCCAAGATCGCGGGTTCAAACCCGGCCAAAGTCGTCGGCTTTTTTAAGAACGTTAAAATCCCTCAGTATGCCTTCCTTCGGAAGGGAAGTAAAGCCGGCGGTCCTATGTCATAGATATATGGCATGTTAAAGAACCTTCCACTAATTACACCTGTGTGAAGCTAAATTATATATAGGTTAAAAATTTGATTAAAGTTCTTAGGTTCCTACGTTCGTCGACAGGAGCCGACTGCGGTGGCATCTGGTAACTAAGTTCTGAACTAGTTGGTCGTTGACGGTTGCGTTTGGCGGCAAAAGTAGGAACTACTTGGAAAAATTGAATGTCTGCAGTCCTTACTTGAATTAAAACAGTTACACACACGAATACAGTCATCACAATTATAGGCCGGACGTTTGTTTTAGACGATTGCCCTTGACCTTGAAGCCTGTGGGTGAGCCTACACACACTCACTCTCTCACCCTATCGCTTCACACTTGTCACCACCGATCTGATGTAATGGAATTCCAGACATGAGCAGACAGTACACTCCACGTCGAAGTATTATGTGACGCGGAAGTACACGTAACGTAGTTACGAACAGAACGTCATTATATTTGCCAATGACTGTACTTCAGCAGAAGTGTGAAACAGCTTTGTCAATCATCGGACTGCTTGGGGCAGCTGATAACAACACAGGTACTGTAGTAACTCGCCTCCAGGCTTCCATTAAGATATTTCATTCGTCTAAAACAAACGTCTGGCCTATAACACCGGTTATCAGACAGATTCTACACACACCCAAAGTACACGGGGCTAAATGCCGCGTCGTAACAGCCCCTGAACTAAAGAACCAACCAACCAATCAGTTTGTTATATTAAATTAAATTAGTTTTCTGGGAATATTTCAGAAACTGTTGGATTTAGAGCCTTATAACGTAGTTTTCGAGGACCCTTTGGAGCCCCCGAATTTTGTTTCTGGCACCGAGAGCATTTGTCTCGTCGTTGTACGCCATAATATAATACTAATAATAATCCTTATCCCTACATCCCTATATCCCTATAGATATATAATATAATTGTGAAAGTTTGTGTGTGTGTGTGAGTGAGTGTGTGTGTTAGTTTGTTACCTCTTTACACTAAAACGGCAGGACAGATTTGGATGAAATCGAAAATGGAGATAGCTTATACCCTAGATTAATATATAGGCAGCCTTTCATCCAGAAATAAATCATTCTTCCCATGGAATGGGCAACAAAACTGAAAAGTCACCAAAAATACTCAACTGGGACAAAATATCGAAGTTGTCGCATAAAGACCGGACATAGCTTATTTTACGCTCCTCGATGCGAGAAACAATACTTGGTGTGTCCCTAGGCGACACCGAAAACCACCTTTTAAGGCCCTAAAACCAATAGTTTCAAAGATATTCCCAGAAACCTATTTTCGCTCTCATTGATGAACTAATCGCAAGTCCGTATCCATGGCAACAGTACGCTGTGATAAACTGATGAACGAATCGCAAGTCCGTATCCATGGCAATAGTAGCTCAAGATATGGCATCCAATTTTTTATCCATCCCTGTAAGAGGCAATGCCAATCCATTTATGATCTGAAACACGATAGACTGGCTGCGTGGCTCCGCGGTAACGTTCTCGCTTGCTGGGCCCAAGGTTGCAGGTTCGTTGCATGGCGCAGTCAGCTGGCATTTGAGGGTGCGCAAATGCAAGGGAGCCGGGTCAGTAAATTTACTGGCACGTTAACGATCTCCTTCGGGGCACAATTCTAGCACCCTGGCGGTTATAAAAGCCAGAGTAATTAAAAGGAACGTAAATCCATTAACATTATTATTAAAACACGATAAGAACATTAGAAATCTAAACGGTCATCCATTTTTCAAGATATATCTATATCATAATTTTAAAATAAATAACGTTCCATGTTTTAGAACTGCAATAACGAAAATTATGTGAGATAGCGCCTTCCAATACCACCTTTAACTTTTAAACACTACAGTACCGGCTACTAAATAAAGGTAGCGATATAGCTACGTTCAATTTCATAAACACCGGGCTCAAAAATCCCGTATAGTTAAGTAAAAATATCAGTCTGGTCGTTATGTCAGTAGCAACGAAGCTCTGTGGCGGCTATTGCCGTTTCCATACCACTAAACGCATCCCGCTGTCACATACCTCAATGTGCACTTACAAAATTGTGAATCAGTCTATTTTACTGATAATTATTTTTAAGAGCGAGTATCCACTCCGTAAAAAACCACAGTCACTACCTTTTCCAAAATGTACACAAGATGTGATTTTGAAAGCTGACTTCTGTATGTTGAGGTACAGAGATATACTGTACCACATGGAAAGATAAAATAAATTGTTGGCAAATTTGAGTTCAAGGAACCGCTGTCGAATAGGCCTTCTGTTAAACCTGCAGAAGCAACGCATTTCAAAGATCTCTAAAAGCACAATAATCAGGAAATTGGAGAAAATTTTTAAGTCGGAGTGAAGATTCAATCAGAAATAATTTCAACTCTGAGATTTGCTGATGGCATCGTCATCTTGGCCGATACGCCAGAGGATTTGAATGAGTTTTTGAATGACATGGACTCCGTCTTGAAGAAAGAATTCATGATGAAAATCAATAAATTTTAACAAAATTATTGGAATACAACCGAAATAAATCAGAAACCTCTATGGACATCAAATTGGCAGGTGAAACGCTACGAGATGTAGGAGACTTCTGTTACTTAGGAAACAAATTAACCAGTGAAGGACGAAGCAAAGAGGATATAAAAAGTAGGTTGGTTCAGGCAAGGAAAGCATTTCTACAGAAAAGGAATATGTTGATATCGAATATACTGTAGCCTAGATTTTGGTATTAGGAAGTCATTTTTAAAAGGTTTGTCTGGAGCGTGGCACTATAAGGAAGTGAAACTTGGACTATTGGTGCAGCAGAAAAGAGGAGAATTGAAGCGTTTGAAATGTTGTGTTACAGGAGAATGATGAAGATCAGATGGGCAGATAGGGTAACAAATGAAGAGTTATTAGGACGAGTGGGAGAGGAGAGATGTTTCTGGCGACTGCTAATGCAGAGAAGAGATAGGTTGGTAGGATACATATTAAGTCATCCAGGAATAGCAAGCTTAGTTATGGATGAGAGGGTCGAGGACAAGAAATGTAGGGGTAGACCAAGGTTAAACAGATTGCCTCGGATGTAGGGTGTGGAAGCTATATAGAGATGAAACGATTAGATCAGGAGGGGAGGCATGGAGTGCTGTATCAAACCAGTCAAACGACTGAAGACTCAAACAACAACAATCAGGAATTTTAATTACTTAGAGAGGCATGTGAGGCAAAAGGGTTGGAGAATTTCAATCCCTGGGATGTAACACTGGAAGAGACTGCATAATGTACATCAGCGGCCAAGGTGAGAGATATTTTACTATAGGTCTATTAATAGCGACATGTTGACCTTCAAATCATCAATAAATATGGCTAAATACACCCTGAATAGCTTAAGGAAAATACTTATAATTCCCCATATTCCGATAGATTTGCCATTCCAGTGTGCAGAAGTGTAGTTCCCTTTTCAAACAATATTCGCAATTTCAATTAACATAGTGCTATAACACACACCTAACAGCAGCAGGTGTGCATTTAGACAAAACCATTTTTTCCCAAGGGCAACTGTATGTGGCGTGCTCACGAGCATCCGGACAACAAAATCGTCATGTCTAAGCAGAAGAGGGCAAAACCAAAAACGTAATTTTAAAATGTGTTCACATATTGTAACATCGTACCCTGCAGACTTTCTCAACTCTATGAAATTCCCACTTTGCTGCTCATATCAATACACAGTATGTATCAGAATTTTCAGAATTAAAATGGACCCATCTGTAGCCGTGATTGCTGTAATAGAATACCATAGACCAATTATCAGCAATAATGCATCGTCGTCATTGTCTTCATCGCGAGTGAAACCGCGGGTACCTGCTAGTAATATAATATAGGGATAGGAATATAATAGACCTGTCGTACCACACCCGCAGGTGTAAATCGCGTGAACAAATTCTAGAGTACCCCTTGACCCCCTTAAGCGCGTTATACGTATTGATGAATTTTACAGCTTAATTTGGTTCCATGATAACCTTCTAGCCGTTTGCAGACTTTGACACTAATGTAAATAATGGAATTGCATTGCGTTTTACAGCAATAGATGGACCTCTGAGAATCTGTTGCCATTGTTACCGGCTTGCATTCGTTCATTAGTTTATTAAATGAAATTATTTTTCTGGAAATATATCAAAAATGGTTGGTTTTAGGGCCTTAAAATGTGGTTTTCGGGGACCCTACAGGGCCCAAGAGTTTTGTCTCCCACACTGAGGGGCTGAAAATGAGCTTTGTCTTGTCCTTTTACGCCTATTTCAGCATGTATTTTAAGGGGGTAGGCCCCCTTTTATGAGAGGTACGGAGAAGAGTTACATCAATGATTAGTGTCGTGCCTCTGATGGATATCTGTGCCAAATTTTACGTTGATACACCCAGCCGTTCTCGAGTTATAAGGGAACAAATTCGTCCACAGACAAACAAACAAACAGACAGACAGTCAAAAAAAATCGCGCGCATCCATCATAAAACAGTCTGAAACGCGTAAATAACTCAAATTACCGTAGAAATTCAGAAAAAAAAACAGACAAACTTTCACTTTATACACACATCAAAAAAAGTTTTGCATCACCTCGGTTCCCAGATCTCCGGCATATAGACGTTGACTGTGTATATTGTATCCAAGATACAGTCCCTTTGACTGTTCATAGATGTCACTAAAACTGCTCAAAGATGTAAACAACCATGCATGAGCAGGGCCTATTAGACGGAGGGGGTACGACAGCCGATCAGTTCCAGTCATTCCACCAGGACGAAGGTACGCTGCTCATGTTGTCTGTAGTTCTATCATGCCTAGAAGGTCAATACCGCAGTTCGATCGCGTCCGCATTGTTACTTTGTGTCAAGAAGGGCTCTCAACAAGGGAAGTTTCCAGGCGTCTCAGAGTGAACCAAAGCGATGTTGTTCGGACATGGAGGAGGTACAGAGATACAGGAACTGTCGATGACAGGCCTCGCTCAGGCCGCCCAAGGGCTACTACTGTAGTGGATGACCGCTACTTACGGATTGCCGCTCGGAGGAACCCTGACAGCAATGCCACCATGTTGAATAATGCGTTTCGTTCAGCCACAGGACGTCGTGTTTCAACTCAAACTGTGCGCAATAGGCTGCATGATGCGCAACTTCACTCCCGACGTCCATGGCGAGGTCCAGCTTTGCAACCCCGACACCATGCAGCGCGGTACAGATGGGCCCAACAACATGCTGAATGGACCCCACGGAATTGGCATCACGTTCTCTTCACCGATGAGTGTCGCATATGCCTTCAACCAGACAATCGTCGGAGACGTGTTTGGAGGCACCCTGGTCAGGCTGAACGTCTTAGACACACTGTCCAGCGAGTGCAGCAAGGTGGTGGTTCCCTGATGTTTTGGGGTGGCATTATGTGGGGCCGACGTACGCCACTGGTGGTCATGGAAGGCTCCGAAACGGCTTTACGATACCTGAATGACATCCTCCGACCCATAGTGCAACCATATCGGCAGAATATTGGAGAGGCATTTGTCTTCATGGACGACAATTCTCGACCTCATCGTGCACATCTTGTGAATGCGTTCCTTCAAGATAACGACATCGCTCGACTACAGTGGCCAGCATGTTCGCCAGACATGAACCCTATCGAACATGCCTGGGATATGTTGAAAAGGGCTGTTTATGGACGTCTTGACCCACCAACCACTCTGAGAGATTTACGCCGAATTGTCGTTGAGGAGTGGGACAATTTGGACCAACAGTGTCTTGATGAACTTGTGGATAGTATGCCACGACGAATACAGGCATGCATCAATGCAAGAGGACGTGCTACTGGGTATTAGAGGTAGTGGTGTGTACTGCAATCTGGACCACAAATGCTGAAAGTCTAGCTGTATGATGGTACAACATGCAATGTGTGGGTCTTGGTGCATTCTTGAAATGCACGGTACCTGAGATTACAAATTTGAATGCTTTTGCACGTTCTTTCCTTCCTTTTTGCCAAGCACCAACAGTGACCTTCTGTTCTTTCTTAGGGGTTCAGGTCTCTTATATTTTGTGTGAGTATGTTTCAGATATATATTCTGTGATCCACCTAGCGTCATATGACAACAAATTTCTGAAGCTCTTCAACTCTTCCTCGCGCAAGAGGAATTCCACATCCATTTGGCTACCAGATACTGTTGTCAACTCCTTGAAGACCAGCTCAGCAAGAGAAGATCAATTTTTTGTTGTAATGTTGGTTATGCTGATATGTATACCTTTTGTTTTCCTACCCCCACTCTCTCCCCCTTCCGTGGTCTCTCCTTGCTCCGCTGAGCCTCACTCACTTCTCAGTCGGCAGTTGACTTGATCAGTCAGGGCTCACCTAGAGCCGGTCTCCTCAAACCAAGAGACACTCTCTACGTTCTACGCCATGTTGGCGCATTAAAGCATCAGTGAGGAACTTCACCTTCGCCATGCAACAAAGATAAGTACCTTCTTCAAAGTTTTAACCTCATCTTCATGGTTTTAACTTCCTCGTGTTTTAACTATCTTCTATAGGCAGTGTGAAATTACTTATTTTGGGGCAAAATCATCCTCCGCGGGATTTTCCATGTTGAGCTTTTGTTTAATCAAGCTGATCTCAGTGAAAAGCAGCATTTCTTATGCTCGCCAAATGAGAAATCTTCTCACTACGTGGGATATTATCTAATACCCACTGTCTATAACTTACAAAGCAAGTTCCTCCGCTGGATTTACTTTAACCCCACTTTACTACTAAGATTGTTCTGGAACTTTCCAGATTCGGTACTCAATCTACGAGTCCTGCCGTCATGCATTTCTCATGTACTTGGGAGAATTCTGTTTAAAACTAAATTACTACAATAGTGAATTTTCGTCCACCGCTGGAACTTTCTATGGCGCATTCAATTGTAAATCACAACTGTTTCAAGAAATAGACTCTCATCTATATAGTGCAATCAGTTCTTTCCATAATTGCAATAACTTTCTTTTTCATGAACTTTAGTGTTTCTATAGTGAACTTTGAATCCATCTTCATAGATTACAGTGATAAACAGTGCCTTCTCCACGTTTCTACCGCGTCGCGATCGTCCGGTTATATTAAATACGGCCATGAACATTGATCCTATATCCCAATGATCTTTCCTTAACCTTCTACTAACAACCATTATTTATAAAATTGAAACTTCTCTATAAGGTGTCATTCTAAGAAGTGCCCTTCCATTTTTGTTGGTTTATCATTAAGTATTTCTGTATAATCATTATGATACGTGTCCAGCACACGTTTCAAACTTAAATTGTTCCTCCCTTCAAAAGCAGGGAAAACAATTCTCTCAACTCTTGAGTGAGTTATTTTTTGGTCTCGCTAAATGAAAACTGCCTCATTTGACTGGCGAGTCTTATTCAAAGTATCAGAGGTCTAGAACCTTCCTTCTGATTAACTCTTCAGGTTCACAGTGAGTGACCTGCCCTCTTTGCATAATTCTCATGTTAACTCTGTATAAATATAAGAAGTTGTAGGAACTTCCTTTTTCTTTATGTTTTACAGTTTGTTATCTTCGAAGTTGTTATTCTCGTTAGAATGTTCTTTCGAAGGTTTCGTATAGTACACTGCTTGTACTCCTGTAAATGTTAAAACTTTAATTATTCCATTTTGCCTATTTATGAAATCTTACCAAGATTTTAATACACGGTTAAAAAACCTTAAAAATTGTCAATTGCCTGGAGCAACTGTTTGATGTTAAGAGGTCTGCGACCCTATTTGTTAAAAGGTTCAAATGAACCATGTTCATTAAATTTATATTGCATAATTGTTAATTTCCTCAAACTTCCTGCATTGTTAAATAAATTAAATACTTGTTTTTGGATTCATCATTTCTTTGATAATACAGTTAGGCAGGATCCTGGCTTTCCTAGCTCTTCCTAGGTTTATGCCCTCGTTCATATACAATAAATCGTTTACTATTTGTCTGGCCAGACCATCACCCTTCCCCATAGTACTTTTATACATGCTTGGGAGGAAACACACTAAAGCCTCTCTCTGGCAAACTGCCCAAGCCTTAGCTGCGGTTCCCGTCAGCTTCGACCAAGCTCGTAGCCACTTTAGGTATCCGAGCACATATTTGCGGTGGCAACCGCTTCTAAATGGATTAAAAGTCAAATTAATAACTTTTGTGGGACTCTCCTCCTATTCTTCTATCCTTCTTTTCCAATTCCAAATCTACTTCCTTCTCTTAATCATCTTCCCTTGGTGGGTGGGTTATTCCCTAGCCTATAATCTACCCAGGTCTCATGAGCAATAAAACGAGCTGAAATGTTGTTTGTGTTGATCTCTATTCCCTTTGTATTTAAAGGTTCCGGAACTCTTGGAACCGAGGTGATGCAAAACTTTTTTTGATGTGTGTATATGTAGAGATATACTGCACCACTCGGTGTTGACCGTGTTTTATTGCACAGATTTAGGTTTTACTCGCTAACCGTTGGAGATACACGAAATGTGATAAGAACCTTTTGGATAGAAAATTAAATTTTAAGCTCGTGTATGCAATCAAAAGTTTGCTATTTCTTAGCGTTCCCTTTTTATTTGAAATGGAAATATGAAATTTTTATACCAAAGGGTGTAGTGACGTCACTAAAATGGTCGCCATATTATAATAGTGCAAAATATCGAAATCAACAGTATCCTATATATAAACCTGGTAAATCAGCTGCATCCATGCAAAATTTCATTTAAATCGGACATGTGGTTCTTGCGTTATTGAGTAACACACAGACAGACAGACAGACAGACAGACACACACCATCTCATTTTTATATAGTGTTATGATAATTCAAGAAGTATGGAAGGCCTAGTGAAAGGGGCAAGCATCAGTGGCACAACTTACGTCTACATTTCGTTTTTACAATATTTACATGTTTTATAAAGATATTTTTGCAGTATTTACAGGTTGTGAATATTTGTTTATTTTTTATATACAGCGTATTTTCCCCATATTGAAAATATTCTTCTTCTTCTTCTTCTTTCTTCGATTCGGCCAACTAGGGACCACGTCAGTTCAACTGTCTCTTCTTCCGAGCTCTAACTACCACCCAGTGTTCCCGCATTCGTCTCCGGTGTTGTTCTTTTCTCTCTTGGGACCACGCCTTCCCTGTCTTCAGCTTCGGCATTTCCTGGAAACCTTTGTGCGTACGTAGTTTCTTCTGAAGTGGAACACGCTCCTGGATATCTTTAGGGGAAATTTCCAATTCACGTAGATCTTTCTCAACTTCCGTGAACCATGTCCCTTTGGTTTTCTTATCCTTAAAGTACGTCAATATCCGTTTTGATATCCTGCCTGGGCTCATTCGCGTCACGTGGCTTTAAAAGGCAATCCTGCTTTTTCGAATCGTGTCACTGATCTTCTCCACGTGCTTGTATAATTCGTGGTTGTGACGCCTTCTGTACTCGCTGTTTTCTTTGATTGGACCCAGAATTTTCCTCAAAATCTTCCTTTCTTTCGCCTCTATTTTTTCTATTAGACCTTTCTTGTTCATTAGTAGAGTCTCTGCCGCATACAGAGCCTCTGGTCGAATAACAGTGCAGTAATGTCTAATTTTTTCATTTAAGGTTATCGATCTCTTATTGTAGATGTCTTTAGTCAGGTTGTATGCCATTTCCATTTTATTAATGCGTGACACGAAGGCTTCTTTCTCTGAGAGGTTAGGCTCTATCCATTCACCGAGGTATTTAAACTCTTCTGTTCCCTGGGCGCTGATTTTATGTTTGTCATGAATTCTGTCTTCTCAAAGGAGATTTGAAGGCCAGCCTTCAGTGCTTGATTTTTCAGTTGGTTAAGTTGTATCAATGCCGTATCAATGTAATCTGAAAAGATCACTAGATCATCTGCAAAGTCTAGACAGTCGATTGTAAGATTCATATACTTGTACCCTAGCCTTACCCCATTTTCTACCCTTGAATTTTTCATTTCCTTCCGTCATTCTCGGATGACCTTCTCTAAAACACAGTTGAAGAATAGAGGTGAGAGTCCGTCTCCTTGCCTCACTCCTATCCTAATTCTAAAAGCATCAGACATCTCTCCTCTGAACTTCACTTTGGAGGTGGTGTTGGTCAGGATTTGCTAGATAATTGATTGTGTCTTGTTATCTAAGCCAAACTCTTCAAGGATTTGCAATAGGGTGGTTAGATCAATTGAGTCGTACGCTTTCCTAAAATCAACAAATGTCATCACGAATTCCCTGTTCCTGAGTTTCAGATATGAAAGGATGGACTTCAGATTCATAATCTGCTCAGCACATGATCGTCCCTTTCTGAAACCCCCTTGGTATTCCCCCAGTTGTGGATCGATTTGTTGTTCCGCCCTATTCTGTAGAGCTTTTGAGAGGATCTTGTAAGTTATTGACAGAAGAGAGATGCCACGGTAATTGTTCACATCGTTTTTTCCCCCTTTCTTATGTAGTGGATGAATTACGGCAGAGGTCCATCCACTTGGGAGTTTTTCGCTCTCCCAGATCTCTTGAATAATTGCAACACGCTTGTCGATTGCCTTTTCCCCTGCATGTTTCCACAGTTCAGCAATTATCAAATCTTCACCCGGTGCCTTGTTGTCCTTTAGCTTTTGGATGATCTTCGTGATTTCAGCCTTTGTAGGTGGGGACGAATCGGGGTGGATGTTTGGATTTATTTCATAAACGAAAGGGGTCTCTGGAGCCTCACAGTTGAGGAGGTTTTCAAAATAACTTGCTAGACCTGACAATTATCTTTATTATTATTATTATTATTATTATTATTATGATTATTATTATTATTATTATTATTATTATTATTATTATTATTATTATAATTTTCTTACACTCACATTCACAGGATGGCCACCTCCAGATTGCCAAAGAAACTACTTGGTATCATAACACAGAGCAAATGCGGCACAGAATGGCTTGAAGAGGTACAGAGAGACTTACAAGTAATCAATATAGAAAATTTAGAAGACCGAACTGAGTGCCAGACGAAAATCGCGAATGTTAAGTTTGAACCAAGATCATTACGACAACCTGGGAAAATGTGGGCGGATGAGAGGAAGAGGGAGCATTCCGCGAGAATGAAGAGATTTTGGGAGGAGCGGAGGAGACACACCTCCAAATGACATCATGTTATCAAGTTTAATCGCTCTCCTGTAGGATAATTTTCGCTTAAATAAAATAATTATATTTGAATTGCAGCCAATGGCACAGCGGGGTATTTTTATTGAACGCCCTTAGGCTCCCAGCAAGTTCATATTCAAGTAGTTCCAACTTTGGCTACCAGAGATAACACTGTCACTGACACATAGCAGCGAACGTTGCAACTTGTTAGAGTGGTTATAACCAAATAACCTACAAACTTATTATTATTATTATTAATTTTTTGGCATCATTAACAGGGCAATACCGGGTACATTTTATATTACAGCCTGGTTCGGCCTTAGCAAGGAACCATCTGTACTGAAATTATAGGAACCTCACATTACATTAATTTCGTGTTCGGACTCTTCACGAGTCTCCCTCATTTATAGAATGAGATAAATTTCCTTCTGAATCATCTTCGAGCCTTGCTGAGTGTTCGGCGAGTGTATTGTCACCAAGGAATTTCCTGACAATATGGCAGGTGTTTAACAGAACTGCCTTCTGTAGTTCAATATTTATATCTTTGGGTGTAGATTCAATATTGATAGACTACTGTGGAGAGTTTTGGGTATAACACCAGTACACGAAACAATTATTGGGATGGTAGTCACCGACTCAAGTTTCCACATCTGCTTTATCTCAATTGCCAGCTCTGTGTACTTAGATATTTTAGTAGCAGCTGTTGTTTGGATGTTTTGAGTGTTGGGACATGCGATATCTATCAGTAATTATTATTATTATTATTATTATTATTATTATTATTATTATTAGCTATTGTTGAAAGTTAGTAGGCTACGCCTAATGGTCATAAGATAGTTTGACCTGGTAGTATCGGACTAAAAGCCCCTAGAGTTGCTAAAAGTCGTCCAAAATTTCGGTTATTACTTTATTCATGCATCTGGGAGTGTCATATAAAATTCTAAAACTAACTGCTACCAACAAAAATAGTAAATGTCAACAAAGAATCTCCAAAAGTTACTTAATTCAAGTAACTTTGAAAGTGTTATTTTAAGTGCGTGACAGGTTGGTTGGTTGGTTCCTTAGTTTAGGGGGTGCGACAACGCGGTCATGTAGTCCCATGTACTTAGAGTGTGTGTAGAATCAGTCTGTTAACGGGTGTTAATTGTGATGTCTGTATTAGTGTGTGCTAACTGTTTTTAATTCAATTAAGTACTGCTGACGATAATTTCAAGTAGTAGTTCCTAATTTCGGTACCAAATGCTACCGTCCACAACACTTAGCTGTGGACTTGGCTACTATTAGATGCCATCGCAACCAGCGCCTGGTGACGAACGTTGGAACTTAAGAGCATTAATCTAACCTAAGCTACAAATTTTGCATCACACAAGTTTAGTTAGTGGAAGGTTCTTTTGCATGCCATAAATCTATGAAATGGGCCCGCCGGCTGTACTTCCCCTTCCGAAGGAAGGCATACTGAAGGATTTTAACGCTCTTAAAAGTCCGAAGACTTCGGCCGGGTTTGAACCGCGACCTTGGGCATAGTTGCTCAGCATGCTGCCAACTACGCCACCGAAGCTGTCTAAGTCCGTGACTGATCTAGACCTATATGGTCACCAAATCAACAAGGGTCTCAAAACGGACTATTACTATGAATTAAATCAAATGTTGCCTCAATAATCATAATAATAATAACAATAATAATAATAATGTCGTCTCGGTAGCGTAGCTGTCAGCATGGTTAGCTGCCGCCCCGGAGGTCCTGTTAGATTTCATAAAATATGAGATTTTGAGAATTTTTAATATTTTTAGCATTCCGGCAACCTTTAAGAACCGCCAAGAAATTGAATAATTCATGGTTGGTTGGTTGGTTGGTTCCTTAGTTTAGGGGCTGCGACAACGCGGTCATGTAGCCCCGTGCACTTTGGGTGTGTGTAGAATCTGTCTGATAACCGGTGTTAATTGTGATGATTGTATTAGTGTGTGTATCTGTTTTTTTAATTCAAGTAGGGACTGCAACTTTGAATTTTCAAATAGTTCCTACTTTTGCCGCCAAGCGCCACCGTCAACGACTACTAGGCCTAGTTCAGAACTAGCTACTAGAAGCCACCGCAGTCGGCTCTTGGCAACGAACGTAGCAACCTAAGAGCGTTGTTTACATTCTTAACCTATCCAATTTAGTTTCACACAAGTGTAATTAGTGTAAAGATTTTTAACTTGCCATAAATCTATGACATGGGACCGCCGGCTTTACTTCCTCTCCGAAGGACGGCATACTGAGGGATTTTTAACGCTCTTAAAAATTCCGACGACTTCGGCCGGGTTTGAACCCGCTATCTTGGGCATAGAAGCTCAGCATGCTACCAACTACGCCACCGAAGCCGCCTTGAATAATTCACATTAGTGTTATGAGTAGAGCTGGGATTTCTATGTAATTACATATTTTACATATTTGTTCATATTTGTGGGTATTCTACATATTCTTAGTGACATTACATAAAATTACATATTTCAGAGTTTTCCTGTTTTTATATGAAATAAATTGCTGAATTGAAGTTTTTCACTAAATGTGGGGCTGTTGTCTGTCCTCTCAACAGGGTGACTATGGTAATTATGAGTGTCAGGTATTTGCGAGGATGATAGGATGATAAGTGCTGTGCATGGGGAAACTGGTGCAAGTTTATTGAGTAATTGCAAAAAAGTGTTGAAGAGAAATCCGATTATTAAACATTTCACAATATGTGCCGAATTCTAAATGGAGATGACTTTGATCCTCCCGAGGACATTTCTCCAGCGGAAATTGCTCTCCTAAAATTTGCCCCAGTTACATCATGTGATGTTGAAAGATATATATAAGAACACCCTAAGTGACAAACGCCTTTCTATGACCCCAGAGAACTTTGAAAAATACTTAATAGTTCACTGTGCTACAAAATTTTATGAATAAATATGCTTTGAGTTATGAAAATGATAAGTTTCTATTGAATATGTGTGTGATTATATTCATATAATATGACTCCAGAGAACATTGAAAAATACTTAATTGTTCACTGTGCTATAAAATGTAATATAAAGCGTGTTTAGTGTGTTGTAACTGACAAAATGGTAAGTTTAATTACATGATATTACATATTTTGCTACATATTTTGATGCTTTTTGTTACATATTTATGTACATATTATGCCACTTGATATTACATAAAAATCCCAGCTCTAGTTATGAGTCTTTTTTTATTTCCCCACAAATTAGTTAGAAAAGATTTGTAGTCTTTTGTAATTTTCCCCCTCATATAAATAATATTGCAATTGCACGATTTCCGTGTCCTGGTGATTATATCTCAAGAAAACTTCAGATTAATTGACCTACTTGTGCATCGTGTGTGGCAGCTGATCTATCGATTGAAGAGTGCAGTTTGCATCTGGCGCCGGTCGTGACGTCAGCGCGTCCAGACGGCGAGCATCCACGTCTGCCCGCCCGCCAAGTTACAACTCGTACACACTCTGCAGTACTCCCACACAGCTGATAGTACGGCAAGGAATGGTGGAGGCGTGTAGACAAGTCATCACAAGGGTGCTGAAGGATGACATCAGCCAATGTGCAAAGAGACGGAATAAACACTATCTTGAGGAATGGCTTGGAGAAAGAAAACTTTTGCAAGAGTCACACGGTTCTAAATATCTCCTCCCTTTCCCAAAGTAAATTGACTTGGTGGAACGTCATAGTTTTAAACGCTTAGTAACCATTTTTTTAGCTTACTTTCTATTTGTGCAAAAAATGAAAGTAGACTTATGAGATCAACACCGGCCAAATGTTGTCAGTCTGTTTGTGTGTGTGTGTACGAGTATGTCTGTCCCTACCTATCGATTCAAACACGACGAACCCGAATTGAACGAAATTTGGTACACAGGTAGCACTAGCAAACGGAACCTCAGTGTCATGTTTTATATCGCCGCCATCTTTACCAAAACAGAATAAACCTCAGTGTCGTGTTTTATATCGCCGCCATCTTTACCAAAACTTAATGGTGGCTACTAAAACGTTTAAAACGTAAAATCAAAATACGACTTAACTAATCATCCGATCTCTGCTAAATTTGGTAAAAACATACCTTCATATGGGATGCGTATTGCGCCAAAACTACAAGGCCATCAGTTGGATTTTTAAGAGCGTTAAAAATCCCTCAGTTTGCCTTCCTTCGGAGGGGAAGTAAATCCGGCGGTCCCATGTCATAGATTTATGGCATGTTAAAGAACCTTCCACTAATTGCACCTGTGTGAAGCTAAATTGGATAGGTTAAGAATGTAAACAACGCTCTTAAGTTTCTACGTTCGTTGCCAAGAGCCGACTGCGGTGGCGTCTAGTAGCTAAGTTCTGAACTTGGCCTAGTAGTCGTTGACGGTGGCGCTTGGCGGCAAGAGTAGGAACTATTTGAAACATTCAAAGTTGCAGTACTTAAATAAAAAAATCCTCTCGGCATCCGGAAGGCGTAGGTAGATTTCACCGGGCAAACTTGGGGTTAGGCGAAAATAGGCAGAATATGCACGTTTTCGTAGAAGGATCAGACCACATTTATTGCGAGAAAGTATTTTATAATTGGAGCTTAATTAACTTTGTTTTTCGTCATTTTATACATATTTTAAAATTTTTATTGTCTTATGGGAACGGTAACCTTCTTGTCATTTGGGGTACATTTTTATACTTGTGGTCACACTGTCCTTATGCAAGGTTTCGACACTGATGAGTAACTATGTAACGGTCTGTTACTTCTTCAGGCAAAATTATATCTCCCGCAGAAATTTTGGTTGGTTCCTCAGTTTAGGGACTGCGACAACGCGGCCATGTAACCCCGTGTACTTTGGGTGAGTGTAGAATCTGTCTGATAAACAGTGTGAATTGTGATGGCTGTATTAGTCTGTAATTCAGGTAAGGACTGCAGACGGTCAATTTCAAGCAGTAGTTCCTAATGTTGCTACCAGATACTACCGTCAACGACACCTAGCTCTGAACTTGGCTATGAGATGCCACCGCAACCAGCAACTCGCAACGAACGTTGGATCTTCCCCTCCAAAGGAAAGCATGCTGAGTTTTTTTTAGCGCTCTTAGAAAATCCGACGGCTTCGGCCGGCTTTGAACCCGCGAACTTGGGCATAGAAGTTCAGCATATTACCAGTTAAGTCACCGAGGCCGCTTCTCACTTAGATAGAAAACTGAATGTGATATCGTGCAAGTGCGTTGTCATGGCAACGTCTGATGGCTCATCCCTCATCAATTTAGTATAATAATAATAATAATAATAATAATAATAATAATAATAATATCGTATGGCCTCGGGTGCCTGGTGTAAGCTTTGTTAATTGACACCCAGAGGGTAGCTTGCATGTCGAATTTCGTCGTTCCTTTGAACGCTATGAAAGTCAAGGAGGTTAGATATCTAAACTCCTTGACACTACAGCGCTTTCAAGTAAAGAATGGAGTAACTTCGTTTTGGCGGAAAATCCCGAGATTAATTTTGCCATTGAACACGGCCTACTGAATTCAAATGGGTTCTTTAACATGTCAACAGCGTATGACATGAGTATCGTGATTTTTTTCGCCTTCAAAATTCACTTACCATGGCAAGGGGCGAACCTGCAATCTTGGGGTTGGTAGTCCGACACTATAACCACTCACCCACCGTGGCAAGCTTTAATTTAGTAGTGTTGTCATGGCATCCTCTGATAGCTCTTGGCATTTTCTTATAATTCCGAAATCATTTTCTCATCCCTTGGCGTAATGGTGGGTCATATCAAAAATTCTTTCAGACAAAAGTTTTAGGTAATTATTAGAGGAATATTGTCCATTTTGTACGGTTTTGATATTGTGCCTATTAAGAGAGATATGATTAATGTTTCCCGAAAAACCCACTTTTTCCCACCCCTTTGGTCAATGGTTGGTGCTATCAAAAAACTCTTCAAACATACATTTTTGGGCCTTATTCGACACATATTATGAACTTTGAATGGATTCGATATTTCAAATATTAAGAGAGTTATAGCGATATTTCACTTTTTCGAAAAAAGTCCCCCATTTTCACCCCCGTCGACCGATTGTGTCCATTAACGAACTCGACCGAGATTTTATAGGGATACATATTGTGTAAAAAAATCAAATTGGTGCAAAATTGCGGTAGTTATCGTGTCCACAAGGAAGTGATATATGTATATATATATATATATATATACATATATATACATAAATTATGTATAAACTTTTTAACTGACGGTGGTTTTGGGGTCTAGGGGACGTGAAACGTGAAGATATGTCGAAATTTTCCGGAAGTCGAAACATGGTACCTGGTGTATTCTTGGAATACACGGTAAGATAGAGTATATTTTTTAATACTCTTTGCGTGTTCATTCCTTCCCTTTTCTCAAACACCAACAGTGATTTTCTAGTTTCTCTTTGGTGGTCATGTCTCTTATGCCATTTGTGAGTCTGTTCTAGATATATATCTTCCATGACCCTCCTAGCGTCATCTAGCAGCGAATCTGTGAAGTTCCTCAATTCTTCCCTGTACAAGAGGACTTTCTTATCCATCTCGCCACCAGATCTCGTCACCATCGCCAGCTATCATCTCTGTGATCAAGATAACTTCGTCTACTTTTTCACTCACCATGCTGCGCTAGTATCGTCTGCTATCAACTCTTTGAAGACCATTTCCTCAAGAGAATTTAACTTTCTTATGTTGGTTATGCTTATATGTCTTCCTTTTGTCTCCTACCCCGACTCTTTTCCCTTCCTTGGTCCCCCTGTGCTTCGCTGAGCATGTCTCACTTGTACGACGGCCGTCGACTCAGTCAAGGCTCAACTAGAGCCAGCCTCCTGAACTAAGAGGCATTCTTCAGATTCCACGCCATGTTGGAACTTAAATCGTCAAAGGGAACTTCACCTTCGCCATGCAGCAAAGATAAGTACAGACTTCAGGTTTTAACCTCATCTTCATCGGTTTTAATATCTACATGCTTTTAATAATCATTTATAGGCAGTGTGAGATTACTTATTTGTGGCAATAATCATCCTTCGCGGGATTTTCTATGTTAAGCTTTTGTCTGTCTAAGCAAATCTTAATAGTAAGCAGCATTTCTTATGAGAAATCTTCTCACAACGTGGGAATTACCCACTGTCTATAAAATATTAAGCTCGTTCCTCCGCTGGATTAATTTTGGCCCTATTCTTCTATTAGGATCGTTCTGGAATCTTCCAGATTCTGTACTCTATCTACAAGTCGTGCCATCATGTATATTCCACTCACTTGTGGGAATACTATTTAAAAAATGAGGAATCTTCCTTATGAATTAATGCTCAATAGCTAATTTTCTTCCACCGTTGGAATGTTCTATGGCGCATTTAATTGTAATTCATAACTTTCTCGAGCAATAGACTTTCGCCTACCTAGTGCAACAAATTATTTTTCATCATTGCAATAACTTTCTTTGCCAGAAACGTTTGTGCTACTACAGTGAACGTTTCATCCATTCAACAAACTATAGTGATAAACAGTGTTCTTTCAGTATTTCTTCCGCGTCGCGTTCGTCCGATTATTATAAATATGGCCATGAACATTTACCTTCCATCCCAGTTGCAATTTCCTAAACCCCTTACTAACAAACCATAATAAAGTTGATACTTGAGGTCTTTTTCAATGAGGTGTCACTCTATAGAAGTGCCCTCCCCTTTTTCTTATATAACGTTAATTACCTTCTGCATAAATACGTGTCTAGTACACGTTTTAAACTTACATTGTTTCTCCCTTCTAATTAGGGAATGCAATTCTTTCAGCTCGTGAGTGAGTTGTTTTTAGGTCTCACTAAAGGGAAACTTGCCCCATTTGTCTCGTGATTCCTACTCAAACAAAGGAAGTCTAGAACTTTCCGTTTGACTTTCTCTTCAGGTTTCACAGTAAGTGACCTGTCCTATTTTGTATAACTATTATAAAAGTAATTCAGCGTAAATATAAGAAGTTATAGGAACTTCTCTTTCTTTCTACCTGCTTTCTTTTTTGTTATTTTCGAAGTTGTAACTTTTTCTAAGATAGGTACTTGGAAATTTCTGAAAGTACGCACCTTGTACTCGATTTAATGTCTAACTTTAATCACTTCATTTGTCTTTTTTTAAATATTATGAAGATTTTAGTACATATAAAGGTTTGAAACCTAAAGAATTGTTAACTGCCTGGAGCAAACTTTAAATGTTAGGAGGTCTGCGACCCCAAATTGTTAACAAAAATTGAAACTATATATTTGTTAGATTTATTAGACTTTTTGCATTGTTAAATAAATTTAAACTTTCCTTTTTGACTCATCATTTCTCTAATACAACGGTTAGGCAAGATCCTGTCTTCCTTGGCTCTTCCTACTTAATGCCATTAAATCTATTGATAGGGCTTTCACCACTTGTTGCATTTGAGCAAGAACTCTTAGTGGTTATCTTGATAAAGTTTCTCTTAGCTTTAATAGCTAATTCTAACTGGCCAGTAAGGCAAGTACAGCTCGCTACGCCAGCTTCCTGCTTGTGGAGATCCTCTCCAAAAAACTTATGGTTGGTTTTCCAAAAGATAAGTGTTTCTCTTTGCCAAAAACTTTTAGTCGGCTCCTTGCTGGATAAAAGCTTAGCCATTTCCAAATGCAACTATTGGTTCATTTACCAAATTTATTCCCAAAGGCATAATTCTTTTATTACTATCCTTCTTGGAAGCACTTGGTCACTTTTCAAGAACTCTACAACTTCCAAAACTGGAAATATCAAAACCGATTCAAATTATTGGCATTCTTCGAATTACTTGTTCAAAAACGAATTCCTTTGAACAGACATACAATAAGTCTGTTACTCTTTGTCTTGACAAACCATCACCCTTCCCCATAGTAGGCATATGCATGCTTGAGAGGGAATATGCTAAAGCCATTCTCTTGCAAACCGCCCAAGTCCTAGCTGCGGTTCCCGTTAGCTTCGACCAGGTCCTTACCCACTTTAGGTATCAGAGAGCGGATTTGCAGTGGCAACCGCCTTTGAGTGTACTTAAAGTTAAATTTATAACTTTTGTGGGACTCTCCTCCTATTTCTCTATCCTTTCTCTCCAGTCCGAAACCCACCTCCTTTTCTTTATCATCTTCCCTTGGTGGTTAGGTTATTCCTCAGCCAATAATCTACCCAGTACCCATTGCAATAGTTAGCTTTCTAATGAAGTCTACCAAAAAACATATAATACACACTATTACAGTCATCACAATTAACACCGGTTATCAGACAAATTCTACACACACACAAAGTACACGGGGCTAAATGACCGCGTTGTTACAGCCCCTAAACTTAAGACCCAACCAGCCAACCATCATGATAGTGGCCGTGTGAATTGTGCTAGCATTATAATTCATAATGTTTTACCCACCAGTTTCGATTATCGAACCGAGAATGCTTTAAACTGTCTTAAAGGACGTGGCTCATTCGGTAGTTTAAGTTAATATTATAATATTACACGGTATTAGTGATTTAAAAAAACAAGCCGTCTCAATTACAAGACAAGATGGCAGCTGATATCTTGTGCCTGACTTATATTTCACTAGTTGGAGTATTGCATGCAATACTGGTAGACATAATATGAACTTTGTATGAAATGTTTTATAATAAAAATATACACCACTGAAGAAATCGTTTAGTCCAAATCATTATTTGCTAAGATGTTGTATGCAAGTCAATTAATAACGAAGAAATTTGGTGGCCATGTTTGGCTGTGTGGTAAAGCGTTAGTTTTTACCCGTCTGGCTGGGATTCATAGCCTATCTGAGTTTTGTTTTTTTGCTTGAGTTTTTTATATTTACTGTTTTGTAATTAATCAGACGTTAAAATTTAAGCATTATATTGTCCATATTACAATGGAAAATAAATATTTAATTAAAACAACAATCACCACTGGATCCGCACGAGAGTCATCTAACAGCAACCACATGAACTATGAGGGTGACAAACATGGCAAACTGGATGTGAGCTGTGCAGTGGCCCGGACGTTGGAACAGCTGTAGTTGATGGGTTCCTACTATGGCCAATAGAATGCACTCAACCTATTTGGATTATCTTATGTGAAACTTTTCTGCCAGATGTCATGACTGGTCTATGTGGGGCTTCACTGATTTGTCTTCCATTGGCATTCTATACACAGCGAATTTGAAGAATTACAAGTTGATAGTACGATTTTTTTTACGTGTAACATCTTTCCGCTCGGTTTCTGGATAGGCTAGTTTTGTGGGAGTGATTTTGAAAATTGGGGACGGAAGTGAATCGGGCGGAAGTGGATCGAACGGAAGTGGATCGGACGGAAGTGAAGACGCACTGCCAGAAAAATGGGACGGAAGTGAATAGGGCGGAAGTGGACTGAATGGAAGTGGATCGGACGGAAGTGAAGACGCACTGCCAGCTGGATGTACAATTGAAAATGTGTGTATTGGAAACAAGGCAGTGTGTAGCGCGAGAATGTTGTGGCAATACAGTAGGCAGTGCATTTAGCTGGCACTGGTTTGACGAGCACAGTGGCAAATGTTTCACCGACTTTCATTTGTCATTGAGCAGTTTATGAAGCTTCACGTTCAAGGTTGAATATCACATGGGGTAGGACAAAGACGACAAATGACATTTAAGTAAGCGGCATTATTGTCAAGCTGTGGGTGAGTAGTCAAATATTAAATGCATAAATTTGTTATATGAGTGGAATAAAAGCAGTATTTTCATCATATGTGAGACTAGGTCATTTCATGATTGTAGGAAGCCATGTTTTGATTGTTTACGACGAACTGTATGAGAGCCTTGAGAATAATGAATGTTATAGTTACTGAGGAATGTGCTCACAGTATTTGAGAGTACTGTCGACGTTGTGTGTCACTTTGTTATTATGAATTATTAATGTAAAAGGAAGGAAGGAAGCTTGCAGTTTTGCGTGTCCATTAATCTCACGATCATGATCGACGGTACCTCCCGTTTACGTTGAATGCGAACCACAGGACATGGCATTTCAATTCGAAAATCTCACATGTATTGACCGGGAATCAAACCCGGTCTACATTGGTGAGAGACTAATAGCTTGACCGCTGCGCCACAAATGTGACAGTAGCATATCTCTAATTCAATCTATAAATTCATCATAGTACCAGTATGAAAATGGAGTGCAAATTAACATTTTAAGAATGTCCAAGCTGTGTAGTACACGAGTAGGATAACATGTCAGATGTTGCACATCATATGCGACTACTGTAAGGCTCGTATCTTTTATTTATTTAAAGCGTTTGTAACAGCCTTTTATGTGTAATTTGAAAACGTTACTTGTACTAAAGAACAAAACGAGTACCTGTACTCTAGCTGTTGGTGCTAGTTCCGTATATTAATTAATTAATTAATTGCCAAATAGCAATCGAAATAAGAATGAACATGTACACTAAAATTGCGTTCTTGTGATTTAAGTTGCATAGTCGTTGATTGATTGTTTTCTTTTAATACAGAGCTCTAAATGGTAGTGTTCACATGCTTGTCCACATAGTAGGAATACACACGTCACTGTAGGGTCATGGAAATATTTGTTAATATACGGTGGTGAAAGCCATGGACAGCCGAAAGTGTTAACACATGCCTCAACTCAAAGTGGGATGTTGCCCACGTCAGGTCTATCATGTCTTCGGTTTCATAATATTCTTGAGGTATGTCTTCTCCTTTTTTCTTCAATGATGTTAGTAGTTTTATTATTTCAAATGATCTTGTCGACTTCGTCGTTATGCTTGAGTCTAAAGTTATGCGTTACGGAGACGGAAGTGACGTCATACAGCCGCCCGGGAAGCGAATGCGTGACGTCATGCAGCCACGCGGGAAGCAGAAGCTAATGGTTAATGGAGTCTGTTGAAAGTGTCCTGCGAACAGGGGCTTTGAGCGAAGAGAAAAGAATACAGGGTGACTCCTAAAAAGGTGTACAAGATGCCAGATAAGAATACAGGGTGACTCCTAAAGAGATATACAAGACGTCAGATAAGAATACAAGGTGACTCTCAAAGAGGTGTACAAGATGGCAGAGAAGAATGCAGGGTGACTCCTAAAGAGGTGTCTAAGATGTCACACAAGAATACAGGGTGACTTCTAAAGAGATATACAAGATGCCATATAAGAATACAGGGTGCCTCCTAAAGGATATCAGAGCAAAATACAGTACAAGATGCCAGATAACAATACAGGGTGACTCCTAAAGAGAAATACAAGATGTCAGATAAGAATACAACGTGACTCGTAAAGAGATATACAAGATGGAAGAGAAGAATACAGGGTGACTCCTAAAGAGGTGCACAAGATGTCAGACAAGATTACAGGGTGACTCCTAAAGAGGTGTACAAGATGTCACACAAGAATGTCACACAAGATGTGCAGGATGTCAGAGCAAAATACAGTACAAGATGCCAGATAAGAATACAGGGTGACTCCTAAAGAGATATACAAGATACCAGATAAGAATACAAGGTGACTCTTAAAGAGGTTTACAAGATGGCAGAGAAGAATACAGGGTGACTCCTAAAGAGGTGCTCAAAATGCCAGACAAGAATACAGGGTGACTCTTAAAGAAGTGTACATGATGTCACACAAGAATACAGGGTGATTTCTAAAGATATATACAAGATGCCAGATAAGAATACAGGGTGCCTCCTAAAGAGGTGTGCAGGATATCAGAGCAAATTACAGGGTGACATTTAACGAGGTGTACAGTATGTTAGATTCAATTCAAATACAGGGTGACCCTTAAAGAGGTTTGCAAGATATTAGATTCAAATAATGGGTGACTCTTAAAGAGTTGTGAAAGATGACAGACTAAAATACAGGGTGACCCTTAAAGAGGTGCCCGCGCGGGAAGCCTAAGTTAATGGATAATGGAGTCTGTTGAACGAGTCGTGGGGTTTCGAGCGAAGCGAGAAGCCCTCCTGAGCCGTTCTAACATGTGTAGCATTTGTAGCATGCGACATTTGAAATTATATAACGTCTAGTCTTTCAGACTGACTGTAATTTTTTCCGAGGCTCTGGTGTTTGGTAGAGGTAAATAGTTTCTAAGGCCTTCAACCAAGGTAAGATTCTATTATACTCCTTTATAAAGACAAAGAGTTATAACTAAACCAATACATTTGGGAGAAAGTTGTTCTTTACTGAACAACTTGTTTATTTATAGGGTTTCCAGAACATAGAAGCAACCCTATTTTGTCCAGCATATTTGGGTTTCAGTTAGACAATTACAGAATATTTTCTACTTGTATTATATTATAATAACTTACTTAAGATGTGATGGATGAACGCAGAAAATGAGAATAACAACATGATTTTTTTAAAATAAGAATGCAGAGGTTTTGTCAGTTTATTATTGCAGTAACTCATGTGGCATTTTATAGTACGAGCGCTGTTCTTTTTTCGAGTTCCGATCGACTGTATAAAAATAACAGATTGACATACGAAACTGATTTTACTACTAAATGTTTGCTTGTTTTATTCTTATGTCTCAACATAATCGCCAAAACGATTGAAACATTTGTCGTATCGTTACACCAGCTTCCCAATGCCCTAGGCAAAACTTTCTGCCACCACTGAGATGGGTACGTCTGAAAAGTCTCCTGAAGTTTTTCCATTTTGGCGAGGTGTTGCCACCCAACCATACCTTCAATTCTCGAAAATGGTGAAAATCATTCACGACCACATTGTGCCAACGTAACGATAGACTTTTTCAAAGAATTCAAGTGTGAAGTTTTGGACCATGGGCCGTTTAGTCCAAACCAGCACTGATTGATTTTCACCTTTTTCTAGAATTGAAGGTATGGTTAGGTGGCAACGCCGCGCCAAAAAGGAAACACATTTGGAGACTCTCCAGACGGCCCCACCTCTGTGGCGGCAGATTTTTTTTTTCCCGATGGCATTGGGAAGCTGGTGTAACGATACGACAAATGTTTCAATCGTTTCGGCGATTATGTTGAGACATAAGAATAAAACAAGCAAACATTTAGTAGTAAAATCAGCACTGTGGGGTTTGAAGCCATTTTTCAGTGTTGCCTTAGTAAACAATAGTTTGGAGCTTTTCAGTCGGTCAACACGAATGTACCCAAAAGAGCTGGGTTATGCCCTAATCCTGAAAAAAAATTACATGAGATTAATAAATACACTAGGATGACCAGTTTCGATCGTCAAGCGATCATCATCAGATCCATTACACTTAGGCTGTAAAATCTATGTTTGAAAATACAGGTGAAAATATTTACAATATGTACATTTAATTAGTTGCTGTATTAGTAATGCAACTTGTCAGTGTATGCTAGTTGTAGTATATATACTGTTAGGTGGAATGCTAAAATGGTGATAGCAATCCAGAATTTGTCTGTTTTGGAGTGACTATATGGTTGTAAAAGTCAACTATGGTTCTTGTGTTTAGTGCAGGCTATTACTTATCTGGTTGGATGTCTTCCGTGCTATAGCTGCGAATAGTATCAACTTCCCTCTTGGAGCAGTGAGATATTGTAAATATTTTCACCTGTATTTTCAAACATAGATTTTACAAAAAGATGGTATATTGGTTTTCACGGCCGGTGAATTAAAACTCAGCAATTCTTCTAGGTTTGTGCCGTGACTTGTGTGGGTTTTCGCCTAGGACACCAAGCTAGGCTCATCGGCGGGCTCTTGGTGTCCCCGCCCGGACCCCCACAGGAGTGACGAACTGCGCGCCACCTCCCTTTATATAAGGTGCAACTGCACCACTTGACTACGAGAACTAAAAGTTCAAGCAGCCTTAACCTCCCTATGAAGGCTTCCAAAAAGATGGTATATTGGTTTTCACGGACGGTGAATTAAAACTCAGCAATTCTTCTAGGTTTGTGCCGTGTCATGTGTGGGGCTTCGCCTAGGACACCAAGCTAGGCTCATCGGCGGGCTCTTGGTGTCCCCGCCCGGACCCCCACAGGAGTGACGAACTGCGCGCCACCTCGCAGACACGGCACAAACCTAGAAGAATTGCTGAGTTTTAATAGATTTTACAGTCTAAGTGTAATGGATCTGATGATGATCGCTTGACGATCGAAACTGGTCATCCTAATGTATTTATTAATCTCATGCAATTTATATCAGGATTAGGGAATAACCCAACTCTTTTGGGTACATTCGTGTTGACCGACTGAAAAGCACCAAATTTTAGTAGTAAAATCAGTTTGGTATGCCAATCTGTTATCTTTATACAGTCAATCGGACCTTGAAAATAAATTAGCTCTCATATATCTCTATCTTTACAGTTTGAGAGGAGCCACAATAGTGATATGAAGTCGCTCGAAGTATGACGTGAATTTGTCATGTTCAGATAAGCACAACGTTCGGAACTAGTAGTTTACTTTGAGGTCGATGTTGAATCTCAGGATAAAATATATCTCGTAACAGATCCTTTCGAAGTTGAGATCTTAATGTTATTCCGCTGGAGAGTTGTGTAGTCTTTTATCTTTCTTTTCAGGTGACATATTGGAGTTTTGTCATATGAAACTTCCATTGTTGATTGTGCAGCCTCTTCAGCTAGTTCATCTGCTCGTTCGTTCTCAATAGTCCATGTGTGTCCACGAACCCAGCAGAGACAGACATGGAAACCATGCTGAGTTATTGACCTTATGTCAGTAACTATTGGTATCCATTAGGGTGCATTAGTCCGTAGTCACATCAAGGGAAAAATAATAGATTTCAGTATCGTTTGCAGGATATGCATGCAGTGCATTAGTTCCATACGGGATGCAAGCAGACAAATATCGACCTTCAATGAGAAAAACGCTAGTTGGGCTGCATAAAACAATAATATTAGGAGCATCTGATTTACCTGCTATATTTCATGTAAACAGATTCCTTTTCTGTAGAAATGCTTTCTTTGCCTCAGTCAAACTACTTTTTATGACCCCTTTGCTTCGTCCATCACTGGTTATTTTGCTTCGTAAGTAGCAGAAGTCTCCTAATAATAATAATAATAATAACAGCGTATGACCACGGGTGTCGGGTGCAAGCTTTGTTATTTGACGCCCAAAGGGCAGATTGCATGTCAAATTTTGTTGTTCCTCGAAACGCTATGAAAGTCAAGGAGGTTAGATATCTACGCTCCTTGACACTATAGCGCTTTCTAGCAGAGAACGGAGGAACTTTTGTGTTGGCGGAAAGCCCCGAGATTAATTTTGCCATTATGAACACGGCCTACTGAATTCAAAAGGGTTCTCGCGTGCCGTGATTTTTGTCGCCTTTCAAAAATTACTTACCACGGCCAGAGGCGAACCTGCAAGCTTAAGGTTGGTAGTCCGACAGGATAACCACTCACCCACCGTGGCAAGATAAAATGAATTAACAACAACAAGCTCCTAAAATTACACTGTCTCCTTGAGGAAGGTGACCCCTCCACCTCGACTCCTCGCATGTAAAGAACTGTAGTCCTGGTCTTATCTTGACATTGAGACCAAGGAGGTGTGTAATGTGTAGTAGTCTAGTGACAGAAACCAGTTGGATGTTATCGAGTGCCAACAAGCTTACCTTGAATCGCTAGCAAACACCTCTGATCTGCCTCGTCTCTTGGATTCACTCACTTAGCAACACAACATGGAGAAGATCGTCGAGTGCGTGCCTAATTTCTCTGAGGGCAGGGACAAGAAGGTGAGTACCACATTACTTACATTAGCTCCTATGACCGTGGCTTCAGTGGCGTAGTTGATAACATGCTGAGCTTCTATGCCAAAGATCGTGGGTTCAAACCCAGCCGAAGTTGTCGGCTTTTTTAAGAGCTTTAAAAACCCCTAAGAAAGCCTTCCTTCGGAAAGGGAAGTAAAGTCGGCATGCCCATGTTATAGATTTATGGCATGTAAAAGAAACTTCCACTAACTATAATTGTGTGAAGCTAAATTTGTAGGTTTGATTTGATTAAAGCTCTATTAAGTTCCAACGTTCACCGTCAGGTTCCGGCTGCGGTAGCATCTAGAAACCAAGTTCGCAGTTAGGTGTCGTTGACGGTAGCATTTGATAGTGAAACTAGGAACTACTTAAAAATTGATGGTCTGCAGTCCTTACCTGAATTACAGATAACACACACTAATTCAGGCATCACAATTAACACCGGTTATAAGACAGATTCTACACACACACAAAGTACACGGGGCTACATGATCGCGTAGTCGCAGCTCCTAAACTGAGGAACCAACCAACCATCCTACTATGACGCGGTCTTAACAATAGTAAAACATCAGAATCTTCCGAAAGAGCAGAAAAGAGCTATATGTAGGGCTCGGATTTTTAGGTGCTAAAACTCTGGAAGATATTTATTTTTTATGTATTAAAAATACCTGAAATATGTGACAAAAAAGTAAAAATATTTAATTATAATATAGTTTAATAATGTGAGTATAAACAATATGCAGTACTCACGAATGCAATTTACGCTATACCTCACCGACTAATGAAGAATTACAATACTCAACGAGATACATCTACACGTTGTCCATCACAAATAACCGACAATTATCGCGAAACACTTCCTCCGAAGGCGCGAAACTGCGGCAGTATGTTTCTTGCCCTTGAGGTTTGTGTAACTTAAGATTGCTGATCAGCCTTGATTGCTTTCCCACGTGTTTGGCAGAACAGAATGCCCCTATCAGAAGCAAAATTATCTTTAAATTCTGCAACAGACGTTAACTTGTAGATTTTACTTTAGGCATCGTAGAACTGCGTTACACTTCACAGTGCTAAAAATGAAATACATGTGATGTTAGTGACACTGCGTCCAGGAAGCTGGGGGAAGCAATGGCTATGGACAAGGAAATCCCTGGCTTCCACAGTGAGTGGCAAGTTAAGAATAACATAGTTGTATGAAGATAAGATAGCTCACAGGTTCTTCCCCGTTGAAGTAACACACAATAAAAATGCAATAAACTGAAAAATGTAGCATACTGATTTTTTAATGTAAATATTATGTCTTTTTATGTGCTGATAAGTGAAAAGCAGGAATTTATGTATTTATAGAAAAATGCTTAAAATATGTATTTACCGTACATAAAAAAAAAATTATTTGCCTAAAAGTCCTAGCCCTAGCTATAAGTTTTAACAGTGACGTAATAAACACACCTCCAAGCTTTTCTGAGTCATACATGTGTGTTAAACGAGCAACGTAAATAAGCTTAATAGCAGAAGTACCCGTTATTCGAACGGCTTTTTGTATTTCTCGTAAGAAAACCTCTCACAAAATCACGAATTCATAACTTACGAGGTAAGTTGCGAAAGTAAGTTAGTTAGTTATTGTTGTTTTAAGAGGCGGAACTGTGAGGTCATTTTATTGCACTAGATGGTACACCAGGTGACGCAAACAATCGCCTTAACCCTAGAACCACACTATAGGGTTGCCCGAGACCCGGCCATTTTATGATGATGATAATAATAATAATAATAATAATAATAATATCGTATGGCCTCGTAGGCCGGGTGTAAGCTTTGTTATTTGACACCCATAGGGTAGCTTGCATGTCGAATTTCACTGTTCCTTGATCCACTATGAAAGTCAAGGAGGTTAGATATCTGAGCTCCTTGAGCACTGTAGTGCTTTCTAGTAGAGAAATGAAGAACTTTGTGTTGGTGAAAACTCCCGAGATTATATTTGCCATTATGAACACGGCCTACTGAATGCAAATGGATTCTTTGACATGCCAACATCGTTTGACACGTGTTTCGTAATTTTTTCTGCCTTTCAAAAATCACTTACCACGGCTAGGAGTGAACCTGCAATCTTGGGGTTAGTAGACCGACACGTTAACCACTTACCCACCGTGGCAAGCTATTTTATGATCTCTTCTGTGCATGTGTTAAATGCCGTTAGTTTGCAGTTATTTCATCTACCTTCAATGTAGGAATAATTGTTGATGTGGCTACTGTACCGTTGCGTCATTATATGGAGCATGTGTTCGTATCCCAGCTGGCTCTCGGTCTTTCGAGGTATGGGGCGTTCAACCCACCGTACGATCACATGTTCAGGATTTGAGTCTATCAGGTAACTACTCTACTTGAGTAAAGCAACAGATTCCTAAATACTGAGTTTAATGATATTAAATCATGGCAAAACACAACAAAAACACAAAAATTACCATTACATTTACATTCCCACAACATAAATAAAATATCTGGAGTGCGCAGATGATGATTCCAAACAATAAAACAAACCCTAATCTGTTTCAAGTCGTATCAGGAAGGCAAATGGTGCCTTTGTCCAGCTCTATCCCATCTGGAGAAATGGAAATATTTCCAGGAAGACCAAGCTCCGCCTTTTCAATAGCAACGTAAAGTCGATTCTTCTCTACGGCTGTGAAAAATGGAAAGTCACAAAACCGATCAACAACCAGCTACAGGTGTTCATTTACAGATGTCTGCGTCGCATCATGAATGTGAGGTGGCCGGACATAATCTCAAATGAAGATCTTTGGACCATCACCAATCAACAACCGATTAGCATCCAGATCAAGGAGAGGAAATGGCGCTGGATTGGTCACACACTAAGGAAGCCGGACGGAGCTATTGAGAGGGCGGCACTAGACTGGAATCCTCAAGGCGCCAGGAAGCGAGGTCGACCTAAGAAGACTTGGAAGAGGACGATCGAAAATGAAATTGCAGAGGTGGACAAGAACTGGAGTCAAGTGAAGAGAATGGCCAGGAACCGTACTGCGTGGAGAAATTTCGCCAAGGCCCTATGCTCCGGAAGGAGCGGCAGGAATTAATCTAATCTAATCTGTTTCATCTGCACTCCGCAGCTCTGTTTCACTAATACAAAGATTAGATCCGCTCAAATGCACTGAGCTCCTCAGGCATGCTACAACATCTCTTGTGAGTCTTTATTATGATTGGCGCTCTTCCGCACCCAAATATATCCTACACTTCCTAAAACCTATACTTTTGACATTGACGAATGTTCATAGTGTCTTTCACATCACTTAATTAATCTTAATTAGCATATCACAATACAACAATTTAATAAAAACATAAGTTATCACTGAATACTCATTATACGTAATCATTACAGAACAAAATATTTCTGTCCGTTCTGAATCGGAACATTTATCTTTACTTATGTTTCAATAATATTAATTTCATTACATTTTCTTTGCTTAACATTGCGTTGTTTTTGTGAACAATCGTTTTTCTTCCCCATAGATTTCAAACGCTTTTATGAGTAACCTTCCCCTCCAAAATACACATAATTAATGATTTAGCTTCACCATACAACAATCTTTTGGGTCTTATCATGTCGTTACTACCGTTACAGATGTGTCATTTCGTGCAATATCGCTACCCGTCTGAGTAAATTAGCATAAACTGGGTAATTACTCTTTACAAATGCATCTCATTAGTTGGTGCAGTTAAAATGTCATCAGACACTAACCTGGCCAAATATTATCCGATTTCTATGATCCAACAACATATCCGCATAGATATGATGCATGTAATTCATGTAATACAATACAGTAATATCAAGCATTTTTCAATTATCTCCAGAGATGAGATTAGAGATTTCAGTGTTCCAGTACTTACTTAAAAGGGGACGGCGGTCAGTTAGCTCCCCCGTGGCGTACACAACAGGTTCGCTAAGCCCCACCCTTTTCAACATGTCTACTCCGACCTTCACCCTACGTCTGGTCCTTCTGACCGAGTTTTAAACTTGTAAACAAAAGCTTGACATTTGCCTTTCACTTACATTGCAGCTCTCCAGGGGGCGATGATTTGGATGTATCATTATGAACGGAATCGATCTAAATATTTAATACCTACATTTAGGGTATTTAATTGGCTCAATCCGGCTCTCAATTAATATTCTTAGCAAGGGATGGGTCTCCATTAGCTTCGCCGTATTAATGATGCAATGTGTGGCTCTAGATGAGTGCCAGTCGAGTTCCATTGTTTATTTCGCTGCACGGGTACGAATATATTAGGAAATCATCATGATTCCTCCACGAAGAATTGTCATACCTCCACTACCAGATCAATTTATTAACATAGCTTACACAGGGTATCACAGTTATCCCTGGTAGCCATGAATATGCTAACAGTGGGTTACAGATGCCATATCTGGCCCAACTCTGTTGCTATAATATGTACGCTCTCAGGCTATACACATACATTGTCGATTCTTAGATTGGCCCACAAGACCCTCCAACGCGCGAGCTACTTGGATGATCCCTGCAATTATATACGTAAATCTGTGGATTCTACATTACATGGGCACGATTATTGCGGCTAAAATAACATTTCTGTTAGATGACTCGATTCATAATGCACTCATATCCTCCCTGAATTTAATTATTATACCAAGGCTCTATATTAGCTCTATAAAAGGTATCATTAACTGGCAATTACATTATCTGCCTTATTGGCTTTCAAGTTAAACAATGTAGCAATTATCATTACTAAACATCTCAATTGCACTGAAAACTCTCTATTTCTCTAATATATCTTATTCTTTTATCGGACATGACACAATCTGCACGTTTCTAAGGCATCAACATGCCGATTTTACATTTATTTTCGACTTTGACCTCTGATTATTATTATTATTATTATCAATTAACATTAGTTATTTTGACCAACATCTTACGCATTAATTGTCGTAAGTTTATCATTCTCAAATCAATATTTTTACTGAAATACGAGGAATGTGAACTCGTATACTAATTACAGCAAATTCTTATAATATGTCATGGAATGATATGTTGTATGGTGAGCTCTAAAATCATAGTAACAGTTTTGGATGGTACTCACATTTTCTTGCGGGCTGGATTTATCCAATATTACAACACGTTACCCACCATCATGATGCCTTCTAGCACATCTTAACACTTTTCACAAATAAAACTTGATGTGGTTTGATCATGTTGATTACAGCTCGTAATACACACATTTCACATTTTAAAATATAACACATTTTCTTTATCACACAAATTTAAAACACTTTATATTATCACCTTTTTACACCACTTTATACATTCGATTTGTACACACGAAGCCTTATTGGGCTTTCCGCTACTGCGTGATTTCAGATCTGCGATGCTGCACTATCCTGATATCCGCTTGTCTCCTCCGCAAGTCTATCTCGAGTTGGTGTGTTCATCTCCCGTCTCCTACTGTGTTCCTATCTTCTCCCTTCTAGCGTGTGCTCCTTAAGCATTCATCACAAATACCTGTGATTCCTTCCTGGTTCCCATGATCTGTTGTATACTTTACTATTTTACTGTATGGTACTCTAAAGATTATAATTATCCCTGTGGATAAGCTCATTGTCTATAACAATCATAAAGCAATTTTCCTACGCTGTACTGAATGACGTTCGCGTATAATACCTGATTAACTGTCTGCTGTAGACTGTTCATAATGTTAATGCAGAAATACTTTTAATAGGCTGCATAATGCACCTTTCATTGTCTGTCTGTATGACACTGACTATAATGAACTTGCGTATTGCGCGCACTTATCTCATGACAGCATGTCGCCTCACGAGCTGAATCAAAGAAGAACTGACTCTTCCCAGCCCCATCGTCCATATAAAGGATTCTGACAAAATGTAGTCCTCGTTCACATCAGGAGCGACTCTTTTCTGATACATCGCGTTTACCGACAAGGTAACGCATGATTCCTGATCGTATTTTCACGGAGGTTTCAGATCTACTTGCGTGCCGGTGATTCCTCGCTCAATTAATTAATATTAATTGCTTTCCTCCATGGCTTCCTGACGCTATCTTCAGCGAATCCCCTCCTGCTACTTGACCAACCAATGCTCCTCCGCGTTCAGCATTGTGAATTTCCCTTCAATCTAAAATAGGCTTTAATTTAGGTGTTTTGACATCCCTAAATTAGCTCTCTTTGAATATAAGCATCTGGGTGTAAGTATAATCCTATTAGAATGCTTCGTTTGCCCGCAATGAATTAATTTCTCTCAATGACCATCCCCTCCCAGCTTCTCGCCCTTGTCCACCGGGAATTTTTACGGTCATTATTCACTGTCTTGCTACCCCAGTGACGCTAAGAAATAGTCCACTGGAGTCAGTCTGTGCCTCCCACTTTCAAATGCAATAAGTCACCTGTCAAGTTGCCTCGCTTTTCTGGATCTTTGATAGATTTTTTGTATACTGGCCTGCAGTTCACACAATATTCCGTCTTAGCATTGCTTATAATTCCAGTTCCAGATGTGGAATTAAGCTTTTATTATCACATTATATTACCATATCATTGTCCCTCGGGTTCACTGTGGTTGTTCCCCCTCAGAGGTCAATGGTTCGGTTCTCGGGAAAATTATAGACATGATTGTTCCTCCTCAGAGACCCAGGGTTCGATGCAAGTCAGCCTCGTCCCATTGGGTACACTACATCGTATAAGCGTTTGTAATATTTTGTTGCTGAAGATTGTTATATTAGGGTCACATACGACCACACGTTGTGGTTTGTGTAACAAAACTTTCTACGAGGTACATCGCTTTATCATACAATCATGTCTAGTTGTGAAAATACTGTAAACCCTTGTTACCTAAATAGCAAGATGTATTACTGTCCATATAAAGACAGAAAAGGGTAAACAGAGTACGTGATTTGTTCTTGCAGTCTGTTTGCGGAACACTGACAAGCAATCTGTAGCGAGCGCAAATTTGACAAGGCCTAGGCTTTCGCACAATGGTTGAAATGAACAACTGTGAGCTATTGTTTGTTAATTCATATATCGACCTTTTTAAGGTATGTTCCTGTATGCAATAGAATAGTGATAATTTATTAAATTATGGCAGTTTGTGTTCAGTAAATTGTTATTTCCAACAAGGCAACTTTATTAATCAATAGAATACATGGCGTGTGAGTGCATAGAAGCAGGGAAGTACATCAATGCGACTCTCTAGATCACTGAGAAAAAAGAAACAACATGAAAATTAAAATAATAAATTCCTAATGAATTCCTATATCATTTTTTAGAATTGGGTCACCAGCAGGGGCGTATATACAATATTTTTTTCGGGGGGGGGGGCTGACTATCCTGGAAAATTGTGAGTATTCTCAGGGGCTTATCACCGAAAAAAAAAACAGAAATATCAACCAATATCTTAGAGCTTATAACTTTGTGTAATTATTTTAGATGAGATTCAAAGTTTATATAGCCTACAATTATTACTGGCAATATAAAAAAGTTGTAAAACACAACACAACAACACACAAATACATTTTATACTTAATGAATTTTCTATTATGATCTATGGAGTATGAATGGCAAATATCTAAAGGTAAACAGTTTTTTTATTTTTTATTTTTACAAGATGATAATTTATTTCTCAAAAGTACCGTACTTTGGAATTCACAGTTTTGCCTCACAGGGCTGAGTGTACCCCGTTCCAGCCCTCATACTAGAATCACAATTTCTTGGTAGAGCCGGGAATTGAATTATCACCTCCGGGGCGGCAGCCAAGAATGCTAGCCACTACACCACGAGGTTGTTAATTTCAATCCTAATATTGTTTATAACTTAGCCAATAAGTTAAGATTAGGTTACAACCAAATTTACAATTATTTTATGCTCTCAACAAAGCAAAACTTTCTTCATTTTTATTGGCTTTTCTTCAGGGGGGGGGGGGGCTGGAGCCCCCTCAGCACCCCCTTATATACGCCTCTGGTCACCAGTGACCCCACAGTGTGGTTTATTTTACTGAAAGTATCACAGTGTGATTCTAGGGTTGAGAATCCACACCCGTGACTGGTTCAACGACGGAAGGAGCGTCAGTGGAGGGGGAATGACGCATGCGCAGAGCGCCGACGAAGAGAGAGGAGTAGCATACCTGCGTGTTCAATATCATTTGAGTACAACTCACGATGGTAGACAGACGTGTACTGAAAACGTGGTCGCCAATGGAACGTCGTGCTGTTATTCGATATAAATGGGCACGTAGGACAAGTGTGTCTGTCATCCATGAGAGCCTACAGACCGTGTATGGTGAGGCGTTCATTTCTTGTCAAATGGTCGGTTGCTAGTGATGATGATGATGATGATGATGATGATAACACAGGTCAACAAAAAATAAGTTTTGAAAAACTTTTTTAACTTGAATAGCTGATCTTTATAGAGTTTTATGAGCTGAATCCCAAGCTAGCCTAATTTTTTTCGTATCACCCTTAGTTTTTTGAGCAATCTGCATTCTATTATATGTCATAAAACCCCTATACGGCACATGGGCAAATTAATGAAACACTATGTTACAACATAAATATCTTTTCAATTAACAGTGGGCTACTTAAAAAAGTTATATAATGTGTTTATACAGGTTTTAATTGTCAGCTGGAATTGCTTTATACTTTCTTTCTCTTTTTTCTTTGAAGCTTCTTGTGCAGTTTTTTCTACAATGAGTCGCTAGCTGAATCTCTCGGTGAAGTGACCAGCAGAAGTCCTCCATCATGTTTGTGTTCCAGCGGCCTGGTAGCGTTTTTCCATAACTTTAATGTCCTGGTGAAAACGCTCAACTTGCGCCTCACTAACATCTACCAAACAGCCCGGGAACTAATCAAGATGGCTGTTCAAAAAGTGATCTTTCAGGCTTATCAAACATCCTAAATTTTAAAACTTCTTTAACATGCTGGGTACAATTGAAACATATTCTGGATCTTTTTAATTTCCCAAGAACTTTGTAACGACTTGCTTGAATGATACCCATGTTTCATTCTCATTTAAGGTCATTCTGGATTCAAAATTTACTCCAAAAATCATTTTTAGCCTACTTTTCAAATTTTGCAAAAATGAGGAAAAAGTAGACTTATGAGATCGGGCAAATGTGTGTCTGTCTGTCTGTCTGTCTGTCTGTCCTTCTGTCTGTCTGCCTGTCTGTCTGTGTGTGTCCCCCCTATCAACTCCTAAACGGCTGCAGCAATCGGAACCAAATTTAGTATGAGTAAAGATTTATTCCGGAATATCTCAAGCCCATATTTGAAAATGATGTCAGTGCTACCAACTGCTGAAAAAACGCACTAGAAATTTTAGCTCCATGTTGGATATCTTGGAATAAATGCATGGTAGTTATTCCAAAATTGGCACACATGTAGATAATACTATTTCAGTTTAATTTCCAGGAGGCCATACTGTGCCCAACTCTAGGAATGGGTATTCCAAGATTCAGACACCTAGATATCAAGGGAAAGGCTGTAGCCGCTTTTGAAAGTTGAGATATTTGAATATCGCGCTCCATTGCTTCTCGAAGCAATTGGAAAGAATTTAGCCTACTTTTCACATTTTGCAAAAATGAGGAAAAAGTAGACTTATGAGATCGGGCAAATGTGTGTCTGTCTGTCTGTCTGTCTGTCCTTCTGTCTGTCTGGCTGTGTGTGTGTCCCCCCCTATCAACTCCTAAACGGCTGCAGCAATCGAAACAAAATTTGGTAGGAGTAAAGATCTATACCTGAATATCTCACGGCCATATTTGAAAATGATGTCAGTGCTACCAACTGCTAAAAAATCGCAATTGAAATTTGAGCTCCATGTTGGATATCATGGAAAGTATGAATGGGAGCTATTTCAAAATTGGCACACGTACAGATCATAATATTTCAGTTTAATTTCCAGGAGGCTAAACATGGCAGTGTTGCCAAAATGATTATAAGCCTCCTGATAGGTCCAATTTTTAAATGCATATAACTTCTATACTATCAATTGGAATTCAACCAAATTTCGTATGTTGTATGTGTACATAACCAGATATGACTGAGCGTATTCTTCAGACCTACCAGGGCTGCCAACTGTTAATAAATGCTCCTAATTTATTTTATCCAAATACCAATATATCAGAAAGTATGCAAGCCGACAGCTTTAAACTATGCACACGTATAGTCCCTGACATTCTATATTAATTTGGAGTAACTTATATACGTCAGTGCTACCAACATGATTCTAAGCCTGCTGACAGGTCCAACTTTAAATACATGTAACTTCCATAATATCATTTGGATTTCAACCAAATTTTGTATGTGCTATGTGTACCATAACAGATATGACTATGCGTATTCTAAGGAGCAATCAGTGCTGCCAACTGTTAATATGTGCTGTCCCTATTTTTGTTACCCTAATATCAATATATCAGAAAGTATGCAAGCCAATAGCTCTAAACTTTGCACACGTATAGTACCTGGCATTCTAGACGAATTTGGAGTAACTAATATACGTCAGTGCTGCCAACATGATTCTAAGCCTGCTGATAGGTCCAATTTTAAAATGCATGTAACTTCTATACTAACTAATGGATTTCATTCAAAATTGGCACAACAATAGATCATATTATTTCAGATTATTTCTGACCAATACATGCATGACATTGTTGCCAACATGATTTTACGCGCGCTGTTAGATCCAATGTTTAACTGCATGTAACGTCCATGCTATTCATTGGACTTCAACCAAATTTTGTATTTTGTACCTTAACAGACGGAACTAAGAATATATTCAGTCATCAGGGCTGCCAACTGTAGTACTCTATTAGGATACATTATGCCAGGTATACAGTATTTCGAACTAATTGGAAATTTTGATATTAGCAACTTAATTTCGTCATTATTCTAGATAGGTTCATATTCTGTAGAATAATCATTGGCATGAAAAGTAGGCTGTATAGTTCTTCACGGAACTTCTTGTTGTATTTATATAAAATCATGACGTAAATACACTCGAAAGTGAAATAAAGATTTTCATAAGTATGGTATATTCACGGGTTGAACTGAATGGTAAAATAAAATAAACTTGTCAGTTTATTAATCTTCCAGTGTTGATAACAAGCAGAGGCTTGATTTATTGTATAAATTTTGGGAAGAAAATTTATATGTGTGGAGTAGTTGAAATGCCATTCCCAGGTGCGCATGTTAAGTCGCAGGAATGAAGAGGTTTTTTCGAGCATCAATCAAATAGCAGGTTCGATGGCTCAGGTTTATAGTAGGAGTATTGGAGCTACACATTTCGTCGGATGAATGACCCGAAGGTTATTTCTTGAAACCATCAGTTCTTATTTCAACCTTGTTTACGAATTCCATTTAGACTTTGATTTTGCTAGAACCCGGATGTGTCATGATAGTAGTTTATTCTTCTTCAGAGGAAGACCTTTGCCGTTATTGTTGTAATATTGTGTTCTTACACAAATAATAGAATGGGCCACTGCCAATTAAAAATAATTCTTTAACCACGAATAATTTGAAGGATATTTTCAATCCTAGTGCCATGAACTAAATGAATTTATTATGAAGCTACAATTCTTATTTCCGCATTCTGTCGAAGAATTGCAAGTTGTAAAAGTTACTAGAAATGGCCATAAATATAAATATTTTTATAATAATGATTCCAAGTGGAAAATTTGAATAGTTGAATGGTTCAACAATTTAGTGATCAAGTTGATGATTCAGAAATCATGTATTTTGTTAGGAACTTGAAGTTCATAATCGAGTCACTTCTCGAATGTTTAATGTCAGAAGAACAATTAATTGTTGTTGTGCTTCGCACAGTTCTTCGATGCTATGCTCAAGGTCAAATACTTTTCAGATGTTATTAATATATGTAAATAATGTGTGTTGATTCAATGATAATAATATTTTTCGACGATATATTTTTGAAACTGGAAAAATAAGTGAAAGTTTAAAAATTCTATGAACATTTACTCTACGAGTGTTAATATCATGTAAATATTCAAACAGTGATCTACGATATTTCCAGTAGAGACAATTAACTTTGAACTGGAATTAATCATAAATAATTTTGGAACACAGTCTTCAGGACTATTAATCAGACTTGTGTTTTCCAAAAAAAATAATTGTCAAATGTGTTTGGAAAATTTCTGTATATTGTGTGTAAATAAGAGTGTGGATCGCCACACGTGGATGATGCTGCTTTGAGCATCTTTGCAGTCAATTTTAACTTCAAAATAAACTGAGATAATTTTACCAGATGTGTTATACCCAATTAAATCTCCTTCTATCCTTATTGTTGCATTGAACCAAAAATCAGTAAAGCATTTTTTATTTGATGTCGTTTTTGCGATTTGCTTTAACCCATCTGGCGCTCCGGGATATTTTGACTCTCGTGCTGACTGATTATTGGTAAAATGCATATGTGGTCGTGCGGACTCCGGTCTAAACGGGCACATAAAATAAGATAGAGAGAGAAAAGGCTTCGAACGTGGGTCTCGATTTAGACATGGTCAATCGCATGCCGATTTGAAATTGTGATAATTTTTATAGAAATATTTTGGGAGTTGAGAGATGTCTGGTTTGGATGAATAAATTAGTAGGAAACCCAATTAGTGGGGAAAATTAAAAATTTAACTTGATTAATGATTAGAATGGGTTTGATTATTTTGATAATGGCTTAACCATTAGGGCGTCAAGTAAATTCAGTAGTAAACGTTCGATGACTGGACATACACATTATTAGAATCCAGGTGGAGGATATTTGAGAACTTGCATATTTTTCTTGTGATATTGTGGTAAATGTAATTCGTAAAAATAGAGAATTTTGTTTTTCCATCACGTCGACATTAGGACAAATCTCATTTTATTAGAGTGTTCCAATTAGCTATTCATATTTCTTGTTCTAGTTATAAGCTTGTGTTTGCCAATATTGTATACCCCTAAGTTTTGAATAATAATTGAAATTATGGAAGAAATGATGAGGATGATGAGGAGTTTGGAGGAGAGTTCAAAAGAGGCTGGACGGCGTGTAGCCGCCATTATGAAAGAAAATACTGTGGCTTTAGAAAGGAAACTTAAAGAAAATTCTGATTCTTTAGAAAATAAACTTAAAGAAAGTTCTGATTCTTTAAAAGATAACTTGAAGGAAAGTTTAGAGAATAAACTTAAGGAAAATTCCGATTTGTTAGAAAGCAGGTTAAAAGATAACTTGAAAGAAAGTTTAGATGAAAAACTTAAGGAAAATTCTGAGTCTTTAGAAAATAAACTTAAAGAAAATTCTGATTCTTTAGGAAGCAGGTTAAAAGGGAACTTGAAAGAAAATTTAAACAGTAAATTTAATTCAATGGAAAGTAAATTTAAAGAGAATTCTGAAATTTTGAAAATGTCACTTGAGAGTAAAATGAATAAATTATGCGAAAAAACACATGAGCTCGAAACTTCATTAGCTACTAACGCAAGTTTAATGGACGAAAAATTTCGCGATGCCGATCTTCGATCCCAAAGCTTAGCTGATAGGATAGAACATGGTGTTAGGAAAGTTGGTGAAGACATGATCGACCTAGAAGTCAGAGTGAAGAAGGAGAGTAATGAGATGGGAATTCTAGTTGTTCAACGTTTAACGGAACAATTCAAAGAACTTGTAATGGGAGAAATAAGAGAAGGTGTGATTAGTGAGTTGCAAACTGAAATCAAGACCACAGTTATCAATGAAATTAAAGACACACTCAAGCTGGAGAACCATGTGGGAATCAAGGAGATTAGGGAATCTTTGTCATCCCATATCCAAGTAATTGCCAAAGATATCCAAGCAACTCAGAAGGACATATCAGATATGACAGGGTCATTGAAAAGTCATGAGACTGTTATGAACCAGATATCCATTGATGTTAAGGAGAATTGTAAAGAAACTGAAGCAATTAAGAAAATGGCAGAAGAAAACCAGAAGGAACTTGAGGCTATGAAAACTCAAATCAAGGATGAGAAACAGTCTGATCATCTGTTTAAAATGCCAAATGTAAGGGGAAAGGAACAGATACAGATAAATCTAGGAGCAGCTAGAGAAACGGATAGTCAAAGACAGGATGAGGTCAGGACAGTATTTCAATCCAACCCCATAACTGTATTTAAGAATGTAGAAGATAAGCCTTCTAAATTTTCAGGGCGAGATTCTGTGACACCCGTGGAATTTTTGAGAGAAGCAGGGGATTACCTGAAAGATTCCAAGATCCCTAAAGAAAGACAGATCCGAGTGATAGGGAAGTTTTTGGAAGGTCCTGCACTTCTTTGGTTTAGAGCTTTTAGATCCACTCTAACCACTTTTGAGGAGTTTTCTCGTGGGCTATTGAAAAAGTTTTGGTCCCCGGAAACCCAACAGCAAGTCAGAGCAGAGTTATATTCGAAGTGATTCTCGACGTCACAACCTACTCGATACTCTACGTACTTTTCTGGACAGCTGTCTAAACTTCAACATTTAGATCCGCCGATGCCAGATAACGAATTGATTACTGCATTGATACGTCAGTTTCCAGCAGACGTCCAGAGGACTTTGATCGCTGCTGATATCTATAATATGGAACAATTTGATGAAGTATTACAGAAGCTGGATCATACGAACGCTCAATTCTTCCATCAGAAGGGAGGAAAGAATAACAACGCTGTGTATGCTGTTATGGCTGTGACACCCGTGGAATTTTTGAGAGAAGCAGGGGATTACCTGCTCAAACACCTCGAGAGATTCGAGAAGGGCGAGAAGAGAAAACGCCGAGGGAAGATCCAAATAAGAGAGGATGGAACCAGTACAGTAACAGATACAGTTACAAGCCTTATGCGAGACCAGATGGTGGAAATCGATACAATACTCGATGGAGAAGACCACGAGATAGTCAAGGAAGGTACCAGGAAAGAAGATACTATGGTAGAAACAACTACAATAACAGAGGGAATGTGGATACTCGTCAGTCGAATGAAGAGTTCAACAAGGAGACGAGGAAAAATTTGGAAGCAAGACACCAAGATAACTTGCAATTTTTGGAGCAGAGGCTCAACGAACCAGGTCCATCGGGAACACAACAGTCCCGGGGGAATGGTAATGAAAAAAAAAATTCCAATTCACAGTAGAAGATAGAATTTTGAACACTTTCACTTCCAGAATTATTAAATGGCAAGCAGAGGATGATGACTTAATTCAACAGAATGACGAACGAAAAGAAATGGGTACAAGAATTAGAATGCCAATCATATCATGCGAAGTATTCGGTATGCCTGTCGATACTTTGATTGATACTGGGGCTATGCTTTGTCTTGTGAGTGAGAAGCTTTATATTCTGTGGAAGCTCAAAGAGAATTTAGAGGAAATTCCAGTATCAGGAATTAAGATCCATGGAATAATACCCAATAAAATATCTCTGTGTAAAACACAATTATACTTACGTATTACGATTGGAGGACATGATTTCCGACATGTGTTTGTAGTAATGAAGGACATGGCTTTTGACATGATATTGGGAGCGGATTTCATTCAGAAATATCAAGCAGTGATAGACATGAAGACAGAGACGATCAGATTCAAGAATACCGAAGAGATTAACTTCGAGGGAAAAGAAGAGGAAGACATCGAGGGAGATGCTCAATGGTCTCTGATTTTTCATGAAGCTGAAGGAAGAGAAGTCTACACTGAGGAGGAGTCCCCAGAGCTAGGGAAAATTTTGGAAGAGTATCACGATATTTTTGATATTAAACCTGGTGAAATTGAAGATTTTGAACATTGTGGAAGTAAACAACAATGGAAGCTATGAAGTCGCCAATACACGAACTGGTAACATCGTGGGAACTTATAATGCATCGAATTTGAATATTTATTATTCAAGAACCAGATGATTTAATGTGAAGATAGGAAAAATAAAAAAAATTCAACTTTTATTTTTTGCTAGGTGTGGGGTGGATGTGCCCAACTCTAAGAATGGGTATTCCAAGATTCAGACACCTAGATATCAAGGGAAAGGCTGTAGCCGCTTTTGAAAGTTGAGATATTTGAATATCGCGCTCCATTGCTTCTCGAAGCAATTGGAAAGAATTTACCGATACTTGCTTGTCAAGTGACGTAGCGAGTAATAGCAGAGGTAGAGGCTATTTATTGATTAAATAGTTAACTATGGAGTAGAGACTTGAGACTGGGATCAGATTACTGGCACGGCCAAATGAAAGAGAATGCAATTAGTATCAAGTAAATCGGACCAGGGATACCAGAGATATGAGGATTTCTCGATTTCAGCGTGATGACGCGTGACCCTGACAGTTTTGAATAAAAGCCGGCTGGCCGAAGCATCGATAGCTCATTTCAACACAAGCACTTGCCGAACAAGTTGCTGCGACGCTGAGCCAAGGCACATGGTTGCCGGATCTACGCAGAAGTTCTTTTCAAAGTCGTGATAGTCACGAAGGTGCTGCGCTACGAGGTGGAACTTAGTAAGTTTACGGCGAGGGGAATCACTGAGGTGATTGATTTTTCTACAGACATTGGTGGAAATATTTATATTTCTACATGGACATATGCTAGACTTTGTCTAGAATTAGTATTTTGTCACAGTCCAGTAATAACATAATACTTGGATATTTCAATCCATTTCAGTCAGTTTTCATATTTGTAACTAGTTAACCACTTCGATCTATCAGTACACTGAAGACTAGTCTATAACGGTAGTGTTCATTAGTCTACGCAAGGGAAACTACAAGTTGCTTAGCGCATGGTATATGGTGATAAATCATGCCCAGGGAACGATCTTCAGAACAGCCGTTGATTGCTTAGACTGTCAGTGTTTTTCTTGTACTGATAAGATTACCGTGAGTTATGTTACAACTGACATATCTAAGAAGAGATCACTTAGATCTGACCCTATCTAAACAAACTGTTATGGCTTTGATAGAAGCCCATATTAAAATGGAACAACAGTTAATTCAAACGTCAAAAGATACTACCACTATGTCTGACTAGACGGATTGTGGGTATATAATGGCGGCCGATACAAGGATTATACGTGCTTGTCCGATAGGGCATGTCGATGGATAAATCTGGTACAGACCAGGTTTACTTCGCTTCAAGACCATCAAGAAATGTAAGCCACATTTGAATTATATTATGCCTAGCTAATTGGAACAAACTATTTTTTCTGCAGATGACCAACACATTTTTTTTCTTCGTATTTACATCTTGCAATGATTTACGCAAGACATATTAGAGTTATTCTGAGTATTTTCAACACTCAGATCAGTTTAGGATCGATGACCGAGCATTTCGAAGATTTATTTGAATATTTCATATTTTATGGAAACCACGGAGAACCGTCGATGTAAAGGTTGAGTTAAATTATTTTTGTTGAGGAATGGATATTTTTCCATATTCGAAGATTCGAACATGTGGATTCTCACATAATGAGATGATAATTAAACATATTTAAAATGATATAATTAATAATAATAATAATAATCCACTAATAATAATAATAATAATAATAATTTTCATAATTTTTCTAAATAATTCTTGGATATTATATTTTATAATAATCATATGTATTGAGAGAGAGCCTATGAAGTAGTTAAATCATTTCTAGTTTGGAACAGGAGATTTTCCGAAGGAGAGTGGTTAACGCAAGCCCGCATTCAACCAACATTTCAGTTCTGGTTGAACAGTTGATATTTGCAATGAGCAAAGTATATTTTTCAGATAACACGGAGAGGCATGAAACGGGAAGCAAATGATATTTGTATCAAATAGGATATTTTTGTATTTATATAAAATCATGACGTAAATACACTCGAAAGTGAAATAAAGATTTTCATAAGTATGGTAAATTCACGGGTTGAACTGAATGGTAAAATAAAATAAACTTGTCAGTTTATTAATCTTCCAGTGTTGATAACAAGCAGAGGCTTGATTTATTGTATAAATTTTGGGAAGAAAATTTATATGTGTGGAGTAGTTGAAATGCCATTCCCAGGTGCGCATTTTAAGTCGCAGGAATGAAGAGGTTTTTTCGAGCATCAATCAAATAGCAGGTTCGATGGCTCAGGTTTATAGTAGGAGTATTGGAGCTACACATTTCGTCGGATGAATGACCCGAAGGTTATTTCTTGAAACCATCAGTTCTTATTTCAACCTTGTTTACGAATTCCATTTCGACTTTGATTTTGCTAGAACCCGGATGTGTCATGATAGTAGTTTATTCTTCTTCAGAGGAAGACCTTTGCCGTTGTTGTTGTAATATTGTGTTCTTACACAAATAATAGAATGGGCCACTGCCAATTAAAAATAATTCTTTAACCACGAATAATTTGAAGGATATTTTCAATCCTAGTGCCATGAACTAAATGAATTTATTATGAAGCTACAATTCTTATTTCCGCATTCTGTCGAAGAATTGCAAGTTGTAAAAGTTACTAGAAATGGCCATAAATATAAATATTTTTATAATAATGATTCCAAGTGGAAAATTTGAATAGTTGAATGGTTCAACAATTTAGTGATCAAGTTGATGATTCAGAAATCATGTATTTTGTTAGGAACTTGAAGTTCATAATCGAGTCACTTCTCGAATGTTTAATGTCAGAAGAACAATTAATTGTTGTTGTGCTTCGCACAGTTCTTCGATGCTATGCTCAAGGTCAAATACTTTTCAGATGTTATTAATATATGTAAATAATGTGTGTTGATTCAATGATAATAATATTTTTCGACGATATATTTTTGAAACTGGAAAAATAAGTGAAAGTTTAAAAATTCTATGAACATTTATTCTACGAGTGTCAATATCATGTAAATATTCAAACAGTGATCTACGATATTTCCAGTAGAGACAATTAACTTTGAACTGGAATTAATCATAAATAATTTTGGAACACAGTCTACAGGACTATTAATCAGACTTGTGTTTTCCAAAAAAATAATTGTCAAATGTGTTTGGAAAATATCTGTATATTGTGTGTAAATAAGAGTGTGGATCGCCACACGTGGATGATGCTGCTTTGAGCATCTTTGCAGTCAATTTTAACTTCAAAATAAACTGAGATAATTTTACCAGATGTGTTATACCCAATTAAATCTCCTTCTATCCTTATTGTTGCATTGAACCAAAAATCAGTAAAGCATTTTTTATTTGATGTCGTTTTTGCGATTTGCTTTAACCCATCTGGCGCTCCGGGATATTTTGACTCTCGTGCTGACTGATTATTGGTAAAATGCATATGTGGTCGTGCGGACTCCGGTCTAAACGGGCACAATACGTGACAGTGTTGCCAAAATAATTTTAAGTCTTCTGATAGGTCCAATTTTTAAATGCATATAACTTCTACACTATCAATTGGATTTCAACCAAATTTTGTATGTAATATGTGTACATAAACACATATGACTGAGCGTATTCTTAAGAGCCACCAGGGCTGCCAACTGTTAATAATTGTTCTCTCTATTTTTTATCCAAATACCAATATATCAGAAAGTATGCAAGCCGACAGCTTTAAACTATGCACACGTATAGTACCTGACATTTTAGATTAATTTGGAGTAATTCATATAAGTCAGTGCTGCCAACGTGATTCTATGCCTGCTGATATGTCTAATTTTAAAATACATGTAACTTCTATACTAACAAATGGATTTCATCCAAAATTGGCACAACAAGATATCATAATATTTCAGATTATTTTTGACCATCACACGCATGACATTGTTGCCAACATGCTTTTACGCGTGCTGATAGATCCAGTGTCTTAACTGCATGTAACGACCATTGGAGTTCAACCAAATTCTGTATTCTGTACCTTAAGAGATGGAACTAAGAATATATTCAGTCACCAGGGATGCCAACTGTAGTGCTCTATTAGGCTACATTATACCAGGCATATTTCTAACTCATTAAACATTTCGATATTACCAACTTAATTTCGTGATTATTCTAGATAGGTTCATATACTGTAGATTAATCATTGGCATGAATCTTAAATTTAAGAAAAGTAGGCTCTTTAGTTCGTTACGGAACTTCTTGTCTAATGTCAGATCCGACAAAAGACACCTTTTAATTTAGGTTCTGAAAGTTAAGAAAATTGTTTGCAGAGATAGTTGAAACATGGTCCATCTTTAGACAAGGCCTTTACAAACTGTGTCATTACGCCTAACTTTATATATAGAAGTAGTAGGAGCACGTTTTTTGGATTTACAAGGTTTTTGCGCAGAATGTTCTTCTCGCCAGGCTTTAAAGATGTCCTCACAGGCCAGTTCGTTCTGCACCAATGTTGTTCCCTAGCCCTACTGTCCCATTCACACAAGAAACATGGACATTTTGTAAAACCACCTTGCTGACCAAGAAGCATGCATAATACTTTTAAATCACCACAAATCATCCATCCATGATCTGAATAGCCTATTTTATTTAACACTATTTCTAGGTTTTCATATGTCTCTTTCTTATGTACAGAATGGCCAACGGGCAAGGATGCATACATGTTACGATTGTGTAATAAAACAGCCTTTAAACAGCTACTTTTTAGCCTACTTTCGATTTTTGCAAAAAAAGAAAGTAGACTTATGAGATCAACACAGGGCGAAAAAAGTGTGTCTGTCTGTGTGTGTGTATGTGTGTGTGTGTGTGTGTATGTGTGTGCGTGAGTCTGTGTGTGTGTCTGTGTGTGTGTAAGTGTGAGTACTCTGAATGTCTGTCCCCCCCCCCCTATTAATTCGAACACGGTGCAACCGAATGGAACGAAATTTGGTACAGAGGTAGTACTAACAAAAGGCACCTCCGTGTCATGTTTTATATCGCCGACATCTTGACGGAAACGTAATGGCGGCCACACAAATGTTCAAAGCTTAAATCAAATTACGATTAACCTAATCATCCGATCTCTACCAAATTTTGCAACAACATACCCTTATAGAGGAAGCATCCTTTGACCAAATGAATAGGTCATTAGCCTAATAGTTTGCGGATGGCGGCCATCCTTGTGTGAAAATCAATTCCCAACTATTAATTCAAACACGGTGAAACCGAATGGAACGAAATTTGGTACAGAGGTAGCACTAGCAAAGGGCATCTCAGTGTCATGTTTTATATCGCCGCCATATTGACAGAAACGTAATGGGGGCCACACAAATGTTCAAAGCTTAAGTTAAATTACGACTAACATAACCATCCGATCTCTACCAAACTTTGCAACATCATACCTTTATGGAGGGAGTATCCTTTGACCAATCTAATAGGTTATTAGCCTAATAGTTTGCGGATGGCGGCCATCTTTAAGTCAAAATTAATTCCCCCTATTAATTCGAACACGGTGGAACCGAATGGAACGAAATTTGGTACAGAGGTAGCACTAGCAAAGGGCACCTCAGTGTCATGATTTATATCGCCGCCATCTTGACTGAAACGTAATGGCGGCCACACGAATGTTCAAAGCTTAAATCAAATTACGATTGACCTAATCATTCGATCTCTACCAAATTTTGCAACTACATACCTTTATGGAGGGAGCATCCTTTGACCAATCTAATAGGTCATCAGCCTAATAATTTGCGGATGGCGGCCATCTTTGTGTGAAAATCGATTCCCCCTATTAATTCGAACACGGTGCAACCGAATGGAACGAAATTTGGTACAGAGGTAGTACTAACAAAAGGCACCTCAGTGTCATGTTTTATATTGCCACTATCTTGACTGAAACGTAATGGCGGCCACACAAATGTTCAAAGCGTAAATCAAATTACGACTAACCTAATCATCCGATCTCTACCAAATTTTGCAACAACATACCTTTATGGGGAGAGCATCCTTTGACCAAACTAATAGGTCATCAGCCTAATAGTTTGCGGATGGCGGCCATCTTTGTGTCAGAATCGATTCCCCCTATTAATTCAAACACGGTGAAACCGAATGGAACGAAATTTGGTACAGAGATAGCACTAGCAAAGGGCATCTCAGTGTCATGATTAATATCGCCGCCATATTTACAGAAACGTAATGGCGGCCACACAAATGTTTAAAGCTTAAATCAAATTACGACTAACATAACCATCCGATCTCTACCAAACTTTGCAACAACATACCTTTATGGAGGGAGGATCCTTTGACCAATCTAATAGGTCATTAGCCTAATAGTTTGCGGATGGCGGCCATCTTTATGTCAAAATTGATTCCCCCTATTAATTCGAACACGGTGGAACTGAATGAACGAAATTTGGTACAGAGGTAGCACTAGCAAAGGGCACCTCAGTGTCATGTTTTATATCACCGCTATCTTGACGGAAACGTAATCGCGGCCACCCAAATGTTAAAAGCTAAAATGTAATAAGGCCCTACCTAATAATCTAGTCTCTACGAAATTTTGCAACACCATATCTTTATGTGGGAAACATATTCTGACCAAACTGCAAGAACATCAGCCCAATAGTTTGCAGATGGTGGCCAAGTATGTGTGCAAATCGATTCCCCCTATCAATTCAAACACGGTGAAATCGAATTGAACGAAATTTGGTACAGAGGTAGCACTAGCAAAGGGCACCTCATATTCATGTTTAATATCCCTATAGCACGTTGTATTTCAACAAGCTACTACAACCAACATTCAATCATACTCCATGAAAAGGACAAAGAGTTATAACAATACCCATGCATTTAGGAGAAAGTAGGCTATATGTTCTTTACTGAACATCTTGTTTAAATATATGAACTATTATAGTTGTTGTATTCTTTAGAAATCACTTAATTTATGAAATTGAACAGTAAAATGTAAAGAAATGTTGGGTGATACAACTTTTTCAGTATCATATTTGGATTCAGCACCCCAAAAGACATAAAAATAAGGTATTTTCAGTAGAAAAGTGTTTCCATCGTTGGCCTGTGTAATTGTTGTATTAAGGGGACTAACATCTAGGTTATCGGCACCAAATGGTCTGGATGATAGCAAAACTGACAATGAAATGGCGAAAATTAAGCAGGACTGAAAATACTTATAAAATGGAACTCAGTTTGATATAACTCACAAAACGTAATTTAGAGACACGGGGAGCCAATGCAGAAATACATGACGGGAATCTTAAAGGGAAAAGGAACTATAATGAAAAGAAAATGAAGGATGTTCCCTACAAGAATGAGGGATCGGAAAAGATGAGACAAGGGCCAATGAAGGCGGGAAAGGAAGAGACTCCTGATGCCTCGGATAAACTAATACCGTCGTGGTCAGAAGGAAACAAGAGAAACAAGGATAAGAATGTAAATAAAAGACAGGAGGAAAGGAAAGGAACGAGAATTGAGGGACTTGGAAGGAAGGAGAGCCACGAAAGACAGAAAGGAAAGGGAAAGAGGAGAGGGACTGCCCCAAAGTCGATGGAAAAAGGGGGAATCGGATCCAGCTCAGGAATCCCTCGGGGTTGCCAAATCCCGAGCTCACCAGCCGTGAGCCCTTGAGGGTGTAGCAATATCCAGGGTGCCCTCCTTGAGGGCCTTGAGCAGAGGGCAGGAGATAACAGGAAAAGAAAAAGAAGGCTGACCTCTCGAAGAATGAGGGAATCAGGAAAGATGGGACAAGGTTCACTTATGGCGGGAAAGTGAAAGGCTCCCTAGACCTCAGATACCCTAATACCGACGGGGTCAGAATAGAACGAGAGTTGACCAATAGAGGTCGACAGGAAAGAAGACGGAGAGGAACCCGGCACAAGTAAGTGGAAGCAATGCCGGACTCAGCTGGGGTCTCGTGGTCGCCAACGCACGTCCCACTAGATGTGAGCCCCTGGGGGGACGGTCGCTAGTGTTGCATGTTCAGTGAAGGACGGCAGAGTGTGTGCGCGTCCCTACACATCCACGAATGAAAAAAAAAATACAGTCAGTCTGAAAGACTAGACGTTATATCATTTCAAATGCCGCATGCTACAAATGCTACACATGTTAGAAAGGTTCAGGAGGGCTTCTCGCTTCGCTCGAAGCCCCAGGACTCTTTCAACAGACTCCATTACCCATTAACTTAGGCTTCCCGTGCGGGCACCTCGTTGAGTGTCACCCTGTAATTTGCTCTCACATCCTGCAAACCTCTTTAGGAGGCACCCTGTATTCTTATCTGGCATCGTGTATATCCCTTTAGAAGCCACCCTGTATTCTTGTGTGACATCTTGTACACGTCTTTAGGAGTCACCCTGTAATCTTATCTGACATCTTGTGCACCACTTTAGGAGTCATCCTGTATTCTTCTCTGCCATCTTGTACACCTCTTTAAGAGTCACCTTGTATTCTTATCTGGCATCTTGTATATCTCTTTATGAGTCAGCCTGAATTCTTATCTGGCATCTTGTACACCTCTTTAGGAGTCACCCTGTATTCTTCTCTGTCATTTTGTACACCTCTTTAAGACTCACCTTGTAGTCTTATCTGGCATCTTGTATATCTCTTTAGAAGTCGCCCTTTTTGTTATCTGGCATCTTGTACTGTATTTTGCTCTGACATCCTGCATAAATCTTTAGGAGGCACCCTGTATTCTTATATGGTAACTTGTATATCTCTTTAGAAGTCACCCTGTATCCTTGTGTTCACTTCGCTCAAAGCCCCAGGTCGCTCGACGCCAAAGGGCTCTTTCAACAGACTAAAATAACCATTATCTTCTGCTTCCCGCGTGGCTGCATGACGTCACGCATTCAGTTCCCGTGCGGCTGCATGACGTCACTTCCCGCTCGGCTGCATGACGTCACTTCCGTCTCCGTCTCCGTAACGCATAACGCTGGACCCAAGCATAACGACGAAGTCGACAAGATCATTTGAAATGATACAAGTAGTTCCGTGAAGAACTATACAGCCTATTTTCATATATCCTACTTATGTTAACTGCCACAATCAACATACAAAATTTCAGTTTAATTGCTGTAACAGATTCGTAGATATTGAGAACCGTCTAAATATTTCAGATGGTCGCCAGGTTGGATTTTTATTTTTGTACTATTACATTAAGATTATTGTGTACGTGTGGTATTCAAACTTCAATCGCATGATTAGACAACAAGAAGTATAAACGAGATTTTAAAATTACGCACAGCAGCCATCTTGTGATAATGCAAACCATTGAAATAAATTAGATGCCAGTGGATCAACATTTGTATAAGCATTTAACGTGCAACGTTTCACGGCACTCGGATAGTTAATTCGCGAGAAACGTCCATTTAAATATTTATACTTCGCGTCGCCGGCATGTTGGATTTGTGCTCACAAGGTTCCTGAAAGTCCTATAGGTGAACATATGTTCATAGTCTCTATGAACATAAAAAAATTCCGTTTGGTTGCTGTAAAAGATTCATAGATATTGAGAACCGTCTAAATATTTCGGGAGCTCGCCATTTAGGAGTGTTATGTGTATAGGCCATAGAGTTATGTACCATTCAAGGACAATTATTGCCTAGGTTCATTATTCAAACTTTCACTTCGATCGCATGATTACGACACAAGAAATTAAAACTTAATTTTAAAATTTCGCACAGCCGCCATCTTGAGGTTATGTAAGCAATTGAATTAAATTAAATTAGATGGCAGTGCATTACAATCTGCAAAATCAATTACTGTACCACATTTCACTGCGCTCAGAGAGTTAAATCACGAGAAAAGTCTATTAAAATATTTTAAATTCGCTTGGTCGCCATGTTCGTTTCGTACTTTACAGGTTTATGAAATATACATGGGTTAACTTATATCAGTACCCTTTATCACCGTACAAAATTGCAGGGTGATATCTGTAATAGTTTCGGAGATATAGAATGTCAGTGATATATTTCGCACAGCCGCCATTTTGAGGTTATGTAAACAATTGAACTAAATTAGACTCCAGTGCATTACAATGTGTATAAACATTTGCTGTACCAAGTTTCACTACATTTAGATAGTTAAATCGCGAGAAAAGTCTATTTAAATGTCTCAAATTCGCTTGGCCGCCATGTTGGTTTTGTAGTCACCAGGTTTTTGAAAGTCTCATTGGTGAACTTCTAGTAGTGCCCTTTATCACCGTACCCAATAGGCTAAAAATGTTACAGTCAGTCTGAGAGACTAGACTTTATATCATTTCAAATGACGCATGCTACAAATGCTACACATGTTAGAAAGGCTCAGGAGGGCTTCTCGCTTCGCTCGAAGCCCCAGGACTCGTTCAACAGACTCCATTACCCATTAACTTAGGCTTCCCGCGCGCGGAACGGAGAGCGGGAGGTGCACTCAGCTGCATGATGTCACGCACTCGCCGTCTCCGTGTCGCATAACGCCAGACCCCAGGAGTAAACTCAGACTCAACAGACTCCATTACCCTTTAACTTAGGCTTCCCGCGCGGGGAACGGAGAGCGTGAGTTGCACTCTGCTGCATGACGTCACGCACTCGCCGTCTCCGTATCGCATAACGCCAGATCCCAGGAGTAAACTCAGACTCAACAGACTCCATTACCCATTAACTTAGGCTACTCGCGCTGGGAACGGAGAGCAGGAGTTGCACTCTGCTGCATGACGTCATTCACTCGCCGCACAGTGGTCCGGATCCGTAAAAAAGCGGACAAAAATAGATTTTTCAACTTTACATTAGAAAGGCCAAACCAACTCCCAAGTGAAGTATGTTAATCAGTGTACATTAATTTCACTTTTTCTTTGGAAATTGCTTCTGTGTTTCTCAGATATAATACTACAAAAGTGATACAACTCTTCGTTTCTGAATTCCGCGCTCCGTTAAGTAAACTTTGAAATATCATTCTAACTTCAAAACGAAACTCGGGGTCTATAATACTGTATCTGTATGTAGTTTTTGATCTGATATATTTGATTATAGCATGATTTTCGATTTCAGATCACTTATAAGGACTGTTATACTTATTTTTATAGTGCATTATTTTCTTCAAGAAAAATAAATTTTGCTTGACCTACAAAAAAATGTTTACATATGTATACCATGAAACTTATGCAAGTTTTAAAATGAAGACTGGAGAATATATCCTTAAAGGTTTCATCGCCAGAACACGCCAGATGCGTGATTGAGAAGGGAGAGAACATTACTGCGCGCTCTGAGGATAAACACTCTCGCGAGATAAGGGCCTGTTGAGACATTTGTTTATGCTACGCAAGGGATATCTCGAGGCCATGAAACCAAAATAATCTTCAATCACGAGAAGTAATTGATTAGTAGTAGTTGTGTGTGTTGTGAAGAGTGAAACATGAATTTTCGTTGTTAGTCGCAGTGATCTTATTAACAAGATTCGAGAGAACAAAAATCAGTCTCGCGCGCGTCAAGGAAAGTTTGTGGTAACATATTTCCTTAACAAATTCCAATAGCTTGCCACGGTGGGTGATTGGTTATAGTGACGGACTACCAACCCCAAGATTGCAGGTTCGCTCCTGGCCATGGTAAGTGTTTTTTTTTTTTTGAAAGGCGACAAAAATCACGACACTCATGTCATACGTTGTTGGCATGTTAAATAACCAATTTGAATTCAGTAGGCCGTGTTCAATGGCAAAATTAATCTCGGGATTTTCCGCCAACACAAAGTTCCTCCATTCTCTACTTGAAAGCGCTCTAGTGTCAAGGAGTTTAGATATCTAACCTCCTTGACTTTCATAGCGTTCAAAGGAACGACGAAATTCGACATGCAAGCTACCCTCTGGGTGTCAATTAACAAAGCTTGCACCAGGCACCCGAGGCCATACGATATTATATATATATTATTAACAAATTCCAATTAAATGTTGACGACAGTGTAGAGCAATCAGTGTATAATAATATAAGAACCTTTTCTTTTTGCCGTATTGTGACCGGTGGAGAAAGTGTAACTTCTTAGAACATGCTTTTTTTGAAGAAATATTCAGACTGGTTGAAAACAGAAATTGTGATATCAATTCCGAGCATTCCTGGCTCCGCAAAATCAGTAGATCGAGGTCGTCCTCCAAAAGAATTTCAAGAGCTAACGGAGAGAAGCAAAATAAGGAAAATTAAAGACCTAAGGGAGAGTGCCACTTCCTCAGAGCTTGCCTATGCGACCGTTATTTATTTAAGAGCAGAGGGAGACGATTCATCAGCCAAGCTAAAAAGAAGCTACCACGACTACACCAACAAGGGAAAAACGAATAGTGCGAAAATTTCAGAAATGAAAAATCTACATAAGTGGCACAAAAGCTCGTCGACAATTTACAACTTGAGTTTGGAATTTCAGTTCCACACGCCCACTTTCGATTTTTTGAATGTCTCCTGCATATTTCGTACCGCCTGGGTTTTAAAAAGTGGAAAGTGAGCGTGAAAGAAGGTAATCGAGACTTACTCGAAAGAAAGAAAAAAATGTGCAAGACTCATTCAGAACGAGATTATGTCTTCTAGTTGATATTCCAAAGCATGGATATGGAACAACCAATGATGGCAACACTGCCCGAAGGTTTTTTTGATCAACCTCAAGTAGCATCCGAAATAACAGTGGTAGACTGTGAGTTAATAACTCGTTTTGGAATAATTTTAAAAGCAATTTCCTCTGGTCATGAAATTAATAGTTCAGAGTTCAATTCCTACTGCAGCGAAACAGCAAGCTTATATGTACGGCTATATCCGTGGTGTTACATGCCTCTAACACTCCATAAAATACTTATCCATGGATCTTTCATTATAGAAGCAGCTATTTTGCCGATTGGGGAACTTTCAGAAGAGGTCTTAGAGTCTAGAAACCAAGACGTAAGAAAATATAGAGAAGACCATACCAGAAAATCCTCAAGAATTTCCAATAATTTTGACTTGTTCCATAGACTATTGCTAAGGTCTGATCCAGTAATCTGAAGCACGGGAAGTCTAACGAAGAAGAAATGAAGACAGTTGCCTCAGAAGGTGTGCAATTTATTGTCAATACCCGAGGACAGGACGGAGCAGGAAGGGGAAGAAGAAGAAGTCGACTCATCCGAATCAGAGGATGAATAAGTGAGTAATTTTATGTACTAAGACAAATTTACCTAATGGTAACATCTAATTTAAAGTTTTATACAAAAGTATTTCATTTCATTTAGCGGAAAATATTTTTGTCCGCTGTTTTTCAAATCCGGACCACTGTGCGCCGTCTCCATATCACATAATGCCAAACCCCAGGAGTAAACTCAGACTCAACAGACTCCATTACCCTTTAACTTAGGCTTCCCGAGCGGGGAACGGAGAGCGGGAGGTGCACTCTGCTGCATGACGTCATTCACTCGCCGTCTCCATATCACATAATGCCAAACCCCAGGAGTAAACTCAGACTCAACAGACTCCATTACCCTTTAACTTAGGCTTCCCGAGCGGGGAACGGAGAGCGGGAGGTGCACTCTGCTGCATGACGTCACGCACTCGCCGTCTCCGTATCGCATAACGCCAGACCCCAGGAGTAAACTCAGACTCAATAGACTCCATTACCCATTAACTTAGACTACTCGCGCGGGGAACGGAGAGCGGGAGTTGCACTCTGTTGCATGACGTCACGCACTCGCTGTCTCCGTATCCCATAACGCCAGACCCCAGGAGTAAACTCAGACTCGGTGCATATGAACTGAACAACATGATGACGTCATACACGCCGTAACCGTAATGCATAACGGCAGACCAAAGCATAACGATGAAGTCGACAAGATCATTTGAAATGATACAGTAAAATAACTTTGCTCGAGTACGAGACATGGTGTTAGTGGGCAGGCCCATAATGGTGACAGGCGTGGCGTCCACACTGCGTGATAGTCCTGCCCGGGTCCATCACATGCTCCATGATTGTGTTGGGTTGCCGAAAAGTGGCAACGGTGGTCGAGAGTGCTAACGTGCTAACTCGTGCCTCGCTGGCATTAAGAGAGCATGGATTCAAATCCCACCTCGGCCATCCTGAAAATGGTTTTGGAGGTTTCCCATTTTCACCACCAGGCAAACGCTGGAACGGTTCTTTTCAATAGGTCCACTGCTGTCTTCCATACAAAATCCCTTCCCTGAACCTTCTTTAGACCCACGTTAGCGGTTGCCTTGGCGACCAGCCTGTCACCAACCCCAGTTTTATTTGCTGACAAAGTGTGCTCAACTCCCATGAACCTTCTTTGCGACGGTAGAGGAATGATCCCTCGCAGAGTCAGTGGGTGTAGCCGAGATGGGAGAATAAACGATTAAAAATAATCCGTGAAATAAAATGAGGTATAAATTACTTGATAGATTCCATTGTCAAGGAAAGGTGCACAACATACCTATGTTATGCATGTAATAAATATCAATAATAATAATGTTTTGGTTGGTTGGTTCTTAAGTTTAGGGGCTGCGACAACGTGGTCATGTAGCCCCGTGTACTTTGGGTGTATGTAGGATCTGTCTGATAACCAATGTTAATTGTGATGACTCTGTTAGTGTGTGTTATCTGTTTTTTAATTTAAGTACTGCAACTTAGAATTTTTCAAATAGTTCCTATTTTGCCGCCAAGCGCCACCGTCAACGACTACTAGGCCAAGTTCAGAACTTAGCTACTAGACGCCACCGCAGTCGGCTCTTGGCAACGAACGTAGAAACCTAAGAGCGTTGTTTACATTCTTAACCTATCCAATTTAGCTTCACACAGGTGTAATTAGTGGAAGGTTCTTTAACATGCCATACATTTTATGACATGGGACCGCCGGTTTTACTTCCCCTCCGAAGGAAGGCATACTGAGTGATTTTAACGCTCTTACATAATCCGACGGCTTCGGCCGGGTTTGGACCGCTATCTTGGGCATAGAAGCTCAGCATGCTACCAACTACGCCACCGAAGTCGCTAATGTTATTGGTTTTACGTCCCTTTTAACAACTGTGGCTTTTAGAGTCGCCGGGGTGCCGGGACGTTGCCCCAAAGTGGATCTTTAACGTGCCAGTAAATCTACTGACACGGCTCCTTCACATTTGCTCACCCTCAAATACCAGCTGACTGCACCAGGATAAGAACCTGCAACCTTGGGCCCAGCAAGCAAGAACGTTTCCGCTGAGCCACGAAGCCTGTCCAAAAATATCAAGGAGGTTGCTTGAGTTGTTGGAGAGAAGCACAGTAACCATTTTTGTTGTTCTTTCATTTGAGGGGCTTCCACATCCTCGTCATATAGCTAGAACCCTGAGCGGATGAACAGAACGTTATCCGCATCCGCCCCGCAACCGCACGAATGTCATCCGCATCCGCACAACTTTTATCCGTATCCGCACGTTTGTTATTAAAATTCGCTGACATTACAATAATATTTTTTCATTTATTAGATAAATTATTAAAGCAGATCATTTAGACATTTGAGGAGAAATTTGTCCCCCTAGGGCCCTAGGCTATGTGTGAATCGCAACACAATGATGGCTGAGTTTTGTCCCTCTAAGTAACGCTATGTGAAACACTGGGTGGCTACTTAGTCAACGGATATACCCAAGCAGGTATCAAGGACTATTTTTTTCGGCAAAAGTCAACATTAATTGGGGGTATTTCCATGATTTGGCTTCTCTCACTTCTCTATTATTCTTATACAATCCAAGCGAAAGCAAATAGGGAAATAACAAGAAACGTGAAAGACGCATATCTTTGCAAAAACTAAAATAATTTTTTAAAAATCCAGTTCAGCATTGAATTCTAAAAACTATCAGCAAATTTACTCTAAACATTATCCGAAGCTTATCCGCTATCCGCACCGCCATGTAAACTATATCCGCACGGCGAAAAATGTTGCGGATATCCGCGGGTTTATCGGCATCCGCGCAGGGCGTTACAAATAGGCCCGTATAGCTGGGAAGGTGTGTATAGAATTTGCTGATAACTTGTGTTATTGTGGTGTCTGTAGTAGTGTGTGTATTTGTAATTCAGGTGAGGATTGGGAAGGAGACGGCCGTGGCCTTAAGTGGGAAACCACTTCCAGGATGGCTAAGGTGGGAATCGTACCCACCTCAACATAGTTTTGCCTGATGAGGGTGAGTGTACCGCGTTCCAGCCATCAAACCAGAATTATATTTCTTGGCTGAGCCAGGAATCGAACCCTACCTCCGGGGCGACAGTCAAGAGTGTTAGTTGCTACTCCACGAGGTGGTCAAATATTAACCATCCGCCGTATGTTTTCAAACCCAAGGTAGGGGTATTTTTATGTTTTTAAATTCCAGTTACGTAGAGTAGCTTTCTCGTCTTCTAAGTATGGTTGATGATCTTGTTATATTTTAGGCTTGAACCTGACGGAAATTCCCTAACAGATAGGCTACATGCGATTGCATTAGGTGTAAGTATATTACAGTAGGATGCATGTTTCCCGACTGTTAACCTGATGCATCTAAGACAACCCTCCTCCTTCAGCCATAGTAAAACTAGAAGAAAGTTCTAGTACACTGCAGCTGCACAGAAGAAACCCCTTTTGTTCCATAAACCGTGCTATGGTTGGTTTTTAGTAAATCGTTAGAAAAGCACAAGAAAAGCTTAACTCAAAATTTCAGAATAATTTGCACTATCATTTTGTTGGAAAACTCAAAAAAAATTGAAAAGCGTTTCTCTCTGAATTGACGTATTTTAAAGAAAAGTTTTTTAAACAAAAAATGTAGAGAACATTGCCACCTACAATTTGTCTCATTGAGGTCATGTCATACGTTTTGAAATTCAAAAGCTAGGTGGCGCCAAAGTTTCCCAAAAGTGTTTTTTTCATTTTTTTGTCCTAGAAAAAATGTTTTGTTCACTCAGAAATTTGTTCCTCTCAAAATTGTCTACAACATTGATTGAAACATTTTTTCCCTCCGACTTAGGCTACCGTTCCAAAGCTATAGTCTGCCGAAGTGTGAAAATTGCCCGACACCGGTCCCGGTCTAAACTATGACCACCGCTCTCTCCGCAGTAACAATTGTAGCCTTGACTACGCAGCGTTGCATTTGCTGCGCTATAGCTTTGGAACGGTAAGTCGGTGGAAACAAACGTTTAAATAAATCTTGCAGACAATTTTTAGAGGAACACATTTCTGATGCAGTCTTTCGTGAAATAAACATTTTTTTTCTGGGACAAAAAGTGAAAAAACACTTTTTTGGAAACTTTGGCGCCACCTAGCTTCTGCATTTCAAAACGTATGACATTACCCAGGACCTTCTATACTACCTGACCTGACACTGCAATCCAAGATGGCCGCCGTAGTTGGTGGTCGGACATCAAACGCCTGACGTGTGTCACAATCCAACACAACACAAAATAACATCATGACGTGATTTTGTCTGCTGTTAATTCATTTTATGGGCTTGGGACATATTGGTCATCAGCCCCGTGCAGTTGTGTGTGGGTTGAATTCCTCCGATTACGTGATGAATGTAGTAGTGTGTGTAGATGTGTAAGGGACAGGCATCGGGAGGTGCCCTAGGAGTTGAATTAAGGTACCACCGGAGTTTCATCAGGAAAGGAATAAAATAAAATAATGTTGAGGCCCACAGGAGAGATCTGCAGAATATCTTGGCTGAGTGAACAGGGAAAGTTGTAAATGTTCCTGTAGGAATTTCAATCCCTTTTTAGTAAGTTACATATTATTCGGGGCATGTTTGCCATCTCTTGATGAATGCAGTACATTTGCATTTTTCTGTTGGCACAGGTTAGAGTAAAATGAGGCTTTTCGCCGATGTCTCAGTCTCACTCATGGCTGTGATTATATGGAAGCTACTGAGGTATGGGTGGTGCTTAGTAATGACATTCAGGGCACAGTCAGTGTCTGTTGGCACAGGCTAGAGTATCACCGATGTCTCAGTCTCACTCTTGGCTGTGATTATATGGAAGCTAGTGAGGTATGGGTGGTGCTGAGTAATGACATTCAGGGCACAGTTAGTGCCTGTAGGCACAGGCTAGAGTATCACCGATGTCTCAGTCTCACTTATGGCTGTGATTATATGGAAGCTACTGAGGTATGGGTGGTGCTGAGTAATGACATTCAGGGCACAGTTAGTGCCTGTAGGCACAGGCTAGAGTATCACCGATGTCTCAGTCTCACTTATGGCTGTGATTATATGGAAGCTACTGAGGTATGGGTGGTGCTGAGTAATGACATTCAGGGCACAGTCAGTGCCTGTTGGCACAGGCTAGAGTATCACCGATGTCTCAGTCTCACTCATGGCTGTGGTTATATGGAAGCTACTGAGGTATGGGTGGTGTTTAGTAATGACATTCAGGGCACAGTCAGTGCCTGTTGGCACAGGCTAGAGTATCACCGATGTCTCAGTCTCACTCATGGCTGTGGTTATATGGAAGCTACTGAGGTATGGGTGGTGTTTAGTAATGACATTCAGGGCACAGTAAGTGCCTGTTGGCACAGGTTAGAGTATCACCGATGTCTCAGACTCACTCATGGCTGTGATTATATGGAAGCTACTGAAGTATGGGTGGTGCTTAGTAATGACATTCAGGGCACAGTCAGTGTCTGTTGGCACAGGCTAGAGTATCACCGATGTCTCAGTCTCACTCATGGCTGTGGTTATATGGAAGCTACTGAGTATGGGTGGTGCTTAGTAATGACATTCAGGGCACAGTCAGTGCCTGTGGATGCTGTGAAAGGTTCTACTCATAGGGTTAGTACTGCTGTACTGACTCAGTGAGGAAAGCAATGACAAACTACCTCACTCCTCTTCTTGCCTAGTACGCCTCAATATAGCGCTGCCATGGGTTTTTGTGGGTATCTACCCACATAACCTAACGGCAGTGCCTTTTGAGGATCCAACCAGCTTTCGGGCTGACTACCTAACAGACATACATATTATTCTTAAAAATAAATGTAACCAACCAGATGGTGTAGTTCTTGGTTGTCACTTCTGGGGTCCAAGTTTGATTCCTGACTGTCAAGAAATCTCAATTCTAGTCTGAGGGTAAGAACGGACTACACACAGCCTAGTGAGGTAAACCGAGAAATGTTGGATTCGATTCTCCGCTTAGCCACCCAGCAAGTGGTTTACCATGGGTTCCCACACGTACTGAAGATAAATGCCTAGGTAATTCCTATCATAAGGTCACGACTGCCTCCTGTAAATCCGTCAACAAGTAGGCTAGTCGTATTCATTCATTCCTATTCATGAGATTAAATGGAACTCTGTCAAACGGGGCGGCTTCGGTGGCGTAGTTGGTAGCATGCTGAGCTTCTATGCCCAAGATAGCGGGATCAAACCTGGCCGAAGCCGTCGGATTTTTTAAGAGCGTTAAAAATCCCTCAGTATGCCTTCCTTCGGAGGGGAAGTAAAGCCGGCGGTCCCATGTCATAGATTTATGGCATGTTAAAGAACCTTCCACTAATTACACCTGTGTGAAGCTAAATTGGATAGGTTAAGAATGTAAACAACGCTCTTAAGTTTCTACGTTCGTTGCCAAGAGCCGACTGCGGTGGCGTCTAGTAGCTAAGTTCTGAACTAGGCCTAGTAGTAGTTGACGGTGGCGTTTGGCGGCAAAAGTAGGAACTATTTGAAAAATTCTAAGTTGCGGTCTGTACTTAAATTAATAAACAGATACACACACTAATACAGTCATCACAATTAACACCGGTTATCAGACAGATTCTACACACACCCAAAGTACACGGGGCTACATGACCTCGTTGTCGCAGTCCCTAAACTTAAGAACCAACCAAACTCTGTCAAAGGCATGACGTGTGTCAGAATCCAACCCAACCCAAAATAACCTCATGACGTGATTTTGTCTGCTGTTAATTCATTTTATGGGCTTGGGACTTCTTGGTCATCAACCCCGCGAAGTTGGGTGTGGGTTGAATTCCCCTGATGGGAAATTAGAAAATAGGCACCAATGGCTTATCTTCATAATAATCGGATTTGGATCCAGTCACACAACAGTTTCAAGGCATATCACCACAATTTTAGCATAACCTATGTATGAGTAAGCCTACTGGTAGTTTATTAAAACGGGATCCACACCAAGTACGTAATAAGATTGATATCCTTGGACAAGCAGGCGTATAATTGGATGAGAGAACACTGCAGTCAATTTAAAAAATAGGTTATGTTCCTACGTACGGTAATCAATTTTCAGATCTTCTTAAACCTTGAATTGGAATACGTTAATTTTGCTATGCTTGCTCATAATGAATTACAATTACTAATAATTTATAAACTATAAACAGAATAATAAATAGACCAAACTTACCCTCTGATTGGCAATATTGATGGTATCACAAGCGTAACAGAAGTCACCGGTATCTCGTATTTAAGAAGCACTATTGCAGACATTTACTTACACGAACGTGTAATATCATTAAGCAATAATCAATAAGCACAGATAATCAAGGGAGACGATTGCTAACCGAAATTCACATCACTATCACATCGTAAACAAAACGACTCAACTAATAAACAAAGCATGTAATCACCAACAGTGACAGCCATCTTTCATCAGTCCCGCCGCCAGTGTCAGGTCCGGTATTATAGAAGGTCCTGCATTACCTCAATAAGACAAATTGTAGGTGACCATGTCCTCTACATTTTAGGTAGATTTCATTAGAAAGCTAACTATTGCAATGGGTCCCATGTTTCGACTTCCCGAAAATTTCGACATATCTTCGCGTTTCACATCCCCCAGACCACAAAACCACCGTCAGTTCAAAAGTTTATATATAATTTATGTATATATAATATGTATATCAGTTTCTTGTGGACACGATAACTGCCGTAATTTTGCACCAATCACATTGAATTTTTTACCGAATATGTATACCCATAAAATCTCGGTGGAGTTCGTTACTGGGCTAAATCGGTCGAAGGGGATGAAAATGGGAGACTTTTTCGAAAAAATGAAATATTACAATAACTCTCTTAATATGTGAAATATCGAATCCGTTTGAAGTTCATACTATGTGTCGGATAAGGCTCAAAAATTTATGTTTGAAACGTTTTTTGATAGCACCAACCATTGACCAAAGGGGTGGGAAAAAGTGGGTTTTTCGGGAAACATTAATCATATCTCTGTTAATAGGCACAATATCAAAACCGTACAAAATGGACAATATTTCCATAATAATTACCTAAAACTTTTGTCTGAAAGATTTTTTGATATGAGCCACCATTACGCCAAGGGAAGAGAAAAATGATTTCGGAATTATAAGAAAATGCCAAGAGCTATCAGTGGTTGCCATGGCATCACTACTAAATTGATGAGGGATGAGCCATCAGACGTTGCCATGACAACGCACTTGCGCGAGATCAGATTCAGATTTCCATCTGACTAAGTGTGAAGCGGCTTCGGTGACGTAACTGGTAGCATGGTGAACTTCTATGCCCAAGGTCGCGGGTTCAAAGCCAGCCAAAGTCGTCGGATTTTCTAAGAGCGCTAAAAATCCCTCAGTATGCTTTCCTTTGGAGGGGAAGTTCCAACGTTCGTTGCGATTTGCTGATTGCGGTGGCATCTAGTAGCCAAGTTCACAGCTCGGTGTCGTTGACGGTAGTATCTGGTAGCAACATTAGGAACTACTGCTTGAAATTGAGCGTCTGCATTCCTTACCTGAATTACAGACTAATACAGCCATCTCAATTCACACCGTTTATCAGACAGATTCTACACTCACCCAAAGTACACGGGGTTACATGACCGCGTTGTCGCAGCCCCTAAACTGAGGAACCAACCAACATCTCTGCAGGAGATATAAGTTTGCGTGAAGAAGTAACAGACCGTTACATAGCTACACATCAGTGTCGAAACCTTGCACAAGGACAGTGTGACCACAAGTATAAAAATGGACTCCAAATGACAAGAAGGTTACCGTCATCATAAGACAATAGAATGTTTAAAATATGCATAAAATGACGAAAAAGAAAGTTAATTAATCTCCAATTATAAAATACTTTCACGCAATAAATGAGGTCTGATCCTTCTACGAAAACCTGCATATTCTGCCTATTTTCGCCTATCCCCAAGTTTGTCCGGTGAAATCTACCTCCGCCTTCCGGCGTGCCGAGAGGACTTTTTTTGTTTAAAAACTTTTCTTTAAAATACGTCAATTCAGAGAAAAACGCTTTTCATTGTTTTTGAGTTTTCCGACATGATACTACAAATTATTCCGAAATTTAGAGTTAAGCTTTTTTTTGTGCTTTTCTAACGATTTACAAAAAGCCAACCATAGCACGGTTTTTGGAACAAAACCATTCCAGCTGTACTGTACCATTCCTGTAAGTCATGCACACGAAAAAGCGCGGTAGTTTCACCACAAAGCAAACATACAACCTCGTTGTTTGGCTGCCTGAACTTAAGGCTCATGTTCACTTTGGCATGCTGAACTATGCGATAAGGTATGATTCTGATATTAAAATTACAACAGAGACATATAAAATTGCAATGTCCAAACTTGTTTCAATTCAACTATATCGGCCGGTACAAGAAGTCCTTGGAATTAAAGCATTGCGAAATGGGGATCATGAATATTTACTGGCGATGTAATTTCTTGCTTGTATGGTCATAAATACGCATGCGATAAGATATGGGAGGATCACGGAACAGTTGGCATTAGAGAAATATTGCAACGTGTACAGGACGAATGATTTCTGTGACAAATAGACGGGAGCACTCACATCTCAAACCTAGATAATTATAGTTTATCAGGGGAGTATATAGAAAAACATTTCGGGGGTGGGGGTGGGGGAGCTGACTGTCCTGGAAAATTGTGAGTATTCTCAGGGGATTGTCACTGCAAAATACCCAGAAATATCAACCAATATCTTAGAGCATATAACTTTGTGTAATTATTTTAGATAACATTCAAAGTTTATATAGCCTACAATTATTACTGGCAATACAAAAAAGTTATAAAATACAACACCAAACACAAATACAATTTTATACTTAATGAACTTTCTATTATGATCTCTGGGGTATGAATGGCATATATCTAAATATTTGTCAATTTACTAAGCAGAAAGGTAAACAGTTTTTTTACATGTATTTCTCAAAAAACATACTGTGGAATTCACAGCTTTACCTCACAAGGCTGAGTGCACCCCGTTCCAGCCCTCAACCCCTGGCACTATACTGCCCATGACGGGCTAAGGCCGACCAAGCGACCGCAGCCCAGCCATTTGGCCTGCAGATATTGGGGTGACGCGAGATCAGCGCGTTGGGTCCCCTCGGCCGTTAATCCTGGTATTCGTGATCGGGGCGCTGTCTCACTGTCAGACAGCTACTCAATTGTCCTCACGAGGCTGAGTGCACCCCGTTCCAACCCTCACGTCAGTTTTAAAATCCCTGACGGAGCCGGGGATCGAACCCGGGGCCTCCGGGTGATTCCAGCCCTCAGACTAGAATTAAAATTTCTTGGCAGAGCCGGGAATCGAATTCGGATCTCCGGGTCGGAAGCGAAGAATGCTACCCACTACACCAAGAGTTAGTATAATTTCAATTTTAATATTGTTTATAACTTAGCCGATAAGTTAAGATTAGGGTACAACCAAATTTACAATTATTTTGTGCTCTAACCAAAGCAGCACTTTCTTAATTTTTATTGGCTTTTTTCGGGGGGGGGGGGGAGGGGGGCTGGAGCCCCCTCAGCACCCCCTTATATACGCCCCTGTAGTTTATCGACAAAACTCAGGACTTCTCGTAGCTTTCCTATGATATATTTTGCTCAGAATAATGACATGTTTCATTAGTTGAACTCAATTGAGAATGTTGAATAATCTTTCACAATACCTACAATAATACAGTAGTTTGATGTTTGAATTAATTCCCCCATTTCAGGTCATAGATGGCATTGCGAGCGCTATACGTGCCACTCCAGGCTGCACTTTGTTGGATGTGGATCCAGGAGCATCCACCAACAGAACGGTGTATACGTTTGTGGGAGAACCTTCTGCAGTGATTCAGGGAGCCCTCAATGCTGCTAGGATTGCTGGTACACTGATAAACATGTCCATCCACACAGGTAACTCTCCAAAGCAAAAGTGAAAGAGCGTGCCTAGATATAATGTAGTACATAGATCGATATGCAATTAGTAATGTAATCTAACCTAGTGAATTTTATACTTCAATCCACTGATGACAAACCGTGGGATTAATCCCAATTTGTCAGACATCTAGACAAATAATTTTAGGAAAGGGATGAATTTTTTTTGTTTGGTACAAAATTGAGGTGAATCTGGGATATTTGACCGATGTCACGAGGGCTGTTTTTATGTAAGGGCCGTTTTTTAAGCCCGTAGTTAGTGGGCACGCCACAACAAGCGTGCGCGCTACCTTCCGGCATCCTTTGCGAACAAGCAGGCGTCAGTTGCAGATGTGTAGCTAAACCGTACGCTGAACTGTGCATCTTTACAATGTTCAAGATTATTGTTTCGCCCGCCGCCTGTGAGGTACGATCTGTGATACGTTTTTCGACTGCAAGAAACATGTCGGCCGCAGACATTCATCGTCAGCTTTGTGAGGTGTATGGTGATAATGCAATAACGGAAGGTAAAGTGCGAAAATGGGTAAGCGCATTCAAAAGTGGCCGTGAAAATGTTCATGACGATGAACGCTCAGGTCTGTGATCACAGATGACTGGGTGACTGCAATTGACACGAAAATTCACGAGGAGCGAAGATGCATGATAACCACTCTATTAATGGATTTTCCTCAAGTGTGAATTCTTGGTTGTCAGAGCAGGTGGCAAGCTATTATGCAGAGGGATTTCAGAACTTAATTTTAAGGTATGAAGAGTATCTAAATAAACAAGGCAACTATGTAGAAAAATAAAGGAAGGTATGTAAAACCAAAAATAAATGTGATTTCAAAATAAAATGTTCGGTTAATTAAAAAAATGGCCCTTACTTAAAAAAAGCTCTTGTATATATCACCAGCTGAGCTGCCACTAATACATAAAAGCACAATAGGTACCATTCATACATGCCCATAGAATAAAAATAAACCTTTAACGAAAGTATAGTATTACATTACAATCGCCAACTGCTACTTGTGCGATGACAGACAGTTTTGTGTGTTTTTGGAGATTAAAACTTATGTTTTGTGTTTTTGTGAAACCTTCATTTAAAAATATCTTTAAATGAATAAACACGTGCTGGTTGGTTGGTTCCTTAGTTTAGGGGCTGCAACAACGCGGTCAGGTAGCCCCATGTACTTTGGGTGTGTGTAGAATCTGTCTGATAACCGGTGTTAATTGTGATGGCTGTATTAGTGTGTGTATCTGTTATAATTCAAGTGAGGACTGCAGACATAGATTTTTTTTTCAAGTAGTTCCATCTTTTCCCGCCAAACTCCACCGCCAATGACCAACTAGTTCAGAAGTTAGTTACCAGATGCCAAAGCAGTCGGCTACAGACGACGAACGTAGGAACCTAAGAAAAATGAAAAAAAAAATGAAAATCCACAGCCTGCTTCCAGTCGACCGACCGGGTTAGGGAATGGAATGAATGAAGCCCCCATCTAGCGGCGAGGATATGAACTGTGCCGGCTGCCGAAGCCTGTCGCACTCCCCTGGTGCAATGATTAAATTAATGACACATGAAATGAAATGATAGTGTTCGGTTTCCTGCTTGGATCCTGGCGTTGATTTCTGCCTCACATGATGAGTTCTCCGTGAAAAGCGATTAAAGGTACTTAAATTCATGGACCCTCTTGTAGGACTGGTCCCCTACCCGGAGTGACTGTAGTTGCCCAAAAACGTAGCCTAGCCCGCGAGTCATATTGAAGTACTGCGTCTTGGTTTCATTCACGACTAGCCCAAATTTGTTGGCAGCTGCCTTGAGTGCTCAGGTCATTTGCCTCACACCTCAATCAAAAATTTCTTGGAAGAGTCGAGAATCGATCCCGGTCTTCCGGGGCGACAGCCAAGAACGCTAGCCGCTACACCACGAGGTGGTGATAACGAAAAAAGTATTGAAAATCTGATGATCGCTGTATGTCCTAACACCTTCACTGCTCTCTACCTTGACTCTAGTAATATGGAAAATATAAATTTGAAGCCATTTATTCATCAGTGTTCCCTTATCTCTACTTAGTATAAAATTAAGCCCCCCAGGGGCTCACATCTAGTGGGACGTGGGTTAGCGACCACGGGGCCCCAGCTGAGTCCGGCATTGCTTCCACTTACTTGTGCCGGGCTCGTCTCCGTCTTCTTTCTTGTCGACCTCACTTGGTCAACTGTTGTTCTCTTCCGACCACGACGGTATGAGGGTATCCGAGTCCTAGGGAGTCTCTTCCTTTCCCGCCTTAATTGGCCCTTGTCTCATCTTTTCTGATACCCTCCTTCTGCGAGGGGTCAGCCTTCTTTTTCTTTTTTTGGGCCGATAACCTAGATGTTCATCATCATCATGTTTTTCAGTCAAGCGACTGGTCTGCCCCTACAATGAGTCTTCTCCACGTTGTTCGGTCTTGTGCTGTCCTTTTGACCATTTCATAAGGCCCCTTAAAACAACTATTATCATCATCATCATCATCTTTATCTTTTCATGTTATCTCCTGCCTTCTGCTAAAGGCCCTCAAGGAGGCAGGGTGTGTGTAGCCCCACCACTTCTGGTGCACCCTGGATATTGCTACACCCTCAGGGGCTCACGGCTGGTGAGTTCGGGAGTTGGTGATCCCGAGGGATTCCTGAGCTGGGTACGGTTTTCCCCCTTTTATCCATTACCTATGGGGCGTACCCTCTCCTCTTTCACTTTCCTATCTACCTGTCATGGCTCTCCTTCCTTCCAAGTCCCTCAATCCTCATTCTTCGAGGTTTGAGGGCATTTCTTTTCCTCATGTCCTATATTTGCCTTATTCTCCTTTGGTTTTCCATTTCTTCTTCTATTTTGTAAGTGAGTAGTTAGTTTTAGTTGTAAGTTTCATTTGATCATCTTTCATTTTCACTATCACCCAAACTATTAGGGGCCGATAACCTAGATGTTAGGCTCCTTTAAACGACAATTATCATCATCATCATCATCATAAAATTAAGTCCCCGATTCCTGGATGTCAAGGGTCACGGGGCCGATAACCTAGATGTTAGGCTCCTTTAAACGACAATTATCGTCATTAAGGTTTGGAAGTTTAAGACCTAAAGAAGTACAAAATATGCAAGCAAATATGCCCTAAAAACTAGCTAAATATGACCTAAAAACTATAAAATATGACCTAAAATCTATGAAATGTGACATGAAATTTTGGGATAGGTAATAACTAGGGCTCGGATTCGAGCATATTTGCAATATTTTTTCCTGAATAGTACACATTGAAAGAAGCCTTTCGGTGGTATTTTCACTTCTCTGGGACCAACAGAATTGAACTTTATCGAGCATATAAATGCATAAAACCGCGATTTTCAGAATAGAAGCATATAAATGCATATTCTTGTGGTTTTCGTCTAAATAGTTTGTTTTTCTTCGAATTCTCCTCCGAATTCGGGCCCTGACCATCCTTAAGGTTCGAAAACAGAAATAATTGTTGAAAAGCCTATCTGGTGTGAATAATAGAACCGGAGGTTTTTAACCTTTTGTGAGGTCGTTATCGTCATTGGAACTTTTATTGACTGATTTAAGAAAAATCATTCAAAACTGAAAACATAGAAAATTTCTTGTTGTACAGACCAATGCAGATCTACTTCATTGACTCGCCTAATTCGGAACATTTTGTAAATTAACTTTTAAACTGTAACTTTTATAAGAGCACTTCTCTTATATTGTGCCCATTAAACAATGAAATATGCAAATCACAGTTTGCCAGCAATGCTCAATCGGGAGTATCGGGGTTCATGATTTGTTCTCCCACTCTGTGACTTACACACTTTGGATTAAGCAGAGGACACACTTCCAAAAAATAAACAAAAATCAACTCCTACTATTAAAACATTTAATTATCCAAATATATGGCGCTACAAAAATTAAACAAATAAAATACTGACACTCCACTTCACACTTGTCCAAAGTTGAACAATGAATTCATATTAAACAATTACAAAATCATAATGACTGGTTTTCCATAATCCAACAAACTTCTACTAAGTTTCACTTCCATATAGTTTCACTTCAAATTCTTTAAAACCAAGAGCTCCAAACGGCTCGGTAATGTTTACCTACACTGGGTTATCAATTTAACACACATCCATTACTATTTACATGAGTATATCTTTTAATCATAAATATCAAAATTTCCAAAGTATTGTTAATCATCACTTAATTTCGGGCTTTCACAATGTTCATAAGTTACCATCCCTCTCTCTCTAGTTAACAACTCACTACTGTGATTGGGAAAAATTTGCGTACCCCCGAGCTACGGAAGACTACTGAACAAGTCAAAATTAAGATTACTCCCGGAATCTAATGTCTTCAATATACTCGTGAATCACTGGACCATATAATCATAAAGTTAGGAATTTATCATTTTCGTCTTAAAAGACCATTATATTATAAGAAAGCAACGATCTGAACTCTGCAAGCGATAATAATTTATATAAAGGGACCTCGGTTCAAAAACCGGGTCGTTCAAACAATCTCTAAACACTGCTGTGTATTATAACTCAAACAAACCGTTCCCCGACCTACCGCAATACATCGAGGGTGAGGGTCTAGCCTTAACTACTTAGCGTGATTTATTATAGGGAGACAGAGAGTTCACAGTCTCGCTGCTACAAGAGACTGGCTACCATCAGCATTCCATACAGCTGTTTCAAATGCAATTCTCTGAATGACAAGGCTTCTAATACAGATTCTAACACAACATATTTAGGCTCAACAGACCTATTCTCTTGGCTTCGGTATATAATAATTATGAAGTGTCCTCATTGGCGGGTAAGAAAAATTCAATAATACAACCAATATTAAGGGGCTTCAACACGGACGACTCTGAGTTCGATCCTTTCACATGCCTCGGGAGCAGTATCCCAAATTGGAGGACTTATAACATTAGCGACTTAGGGCAGGCCTCGCCTTATACCAGCGCTCATAATACAACATAAATAGCACCCTTTTTAACATACAACATACAATGCCTCGTAATCACTATCACAACTTTTGAGTACTTATCACAGTTCAATTACCACGACCAACTGTCCCTCATAATTAGTTTTACCGAGCATTTCAACGCATTCCTAGCGTGACAAATTACTTCAATGCGCTACATGGCGCTTATACATTAATTAGCCAAGTTGCCTTCAAAGAACTAATACATTCAAAATCAACGTTTGATCTTTATCTCAAAATATATATATATATTACTCTACTCCCTTGACAATAATCATTTTTACCATAAAAACATGTATTCATAACATGTATTAATTCATTTAAAGGAGCTCGGAAGCTACTACTTTTCATATAAAATTCATCACAATCTTCATTCATTTATATAATTATTATTATTATTATTATTATTATTACGCTTGCTTTCTCATATTTATATCATTTATCAATTACTCTGATATTTTACTGAATACATTCCACAAGGGATTCATTTACATTTCACATATTTATTATATTTATCTCAAATTAATCGTTCAGATCGCGCACTCATTCTTTTACGTGTTATTCAACGTCCCTACTCTCTCTTTCTCATGAGGATTATACGCAAATCTTCCCAAACACATATCATAATGAAATAGTTACTGACATGACTGTACGGTCAGCGACCGAATCCTCCAGCGATGGAACATTTTTGCCCACTCACTGCTTTTTAAGCCATTTCCATGGTTACACTTACACTCAATGACACTTCTTTAACAGCACATAAAATATTTACCTTAATCACTTGGAATACAATGAATACCATTTTGTATTCGTTTCACTTAACACAATATAAATTCACTAAAATATTACACTAAAAAATTCACTATATTTACATTACATAACCATTTTATCACATGGGCGTTAATTATTCGCCTTACACACGTGATTTCTTTTCTTTCCCGTTTCCAAGGGTGGCACTTATAGAACGTCGGCTTCCTAATCTGGCGAGATGATGGAAAGTCTCGATCGAACTACACCTCACTGGAACGGCTGATCTCCAAATCCGGGGTTTGATTATCGGCCTCTATAACTTTCCTGCACGATGTCGTTTCTTACTAGACGCTAACTTGTTCGTCTAGATAAAAGTCTGTCCTTAATGTATTACTATTACGGCCGCTCAAATAGTTTATCGGTGACCTAGTAATTTCCTTGCATTATTTGCTATTACTTTAATTCGTAGCTTATTGTAGTACTCCCCAATGTTTACTGTTCATTTGTCTACCTAGACAAAGCCTGGAACTACAATTCCTAATTTTTATCGTCCGCGCTCTAGTCCCTACCTTTCTGGAACACTAGGCGTTACTTATTTCGTTCTACCCTGATCGGGTTCCTTAACGTCGATAGAACTGTCTATTTCACTTCCTTGGGTACTTCGAAACCTTATGATGGGTTGTTTCTTTGACTGAACTATTATTCGAGTACCTATCGCCTGTTATTTCTTCAAGTCCACAGCCTAACTTTGACTGTACTAATGAACTTTAACGATAATTTTCTGAAGCTTGCCGATATTATTCTTATACTAGGATTCTAATGTGTCTCCACACGGCGATACAAATGACGATACTGCTCGGCCACTCCCATACGGGGTGCTCGTTGGTGATACAGCGTTTCACGACCTCTCAAGGTCTGGTAAAGACTGCATGCTCTCCCTGGCTCAGCCAGGGTTTATATACAAATCGGCGGCAAAAAGATAAAATCCGCGTCTTCTCCAGCACTAACTTTTGAAGTAATAGTCGTATAATTTTGAAAAATATATCTCTGGAAAGCTCTTGTTCTAAACGTAAACTGGTTTCTTTTATCATGAAAATCGATCGCAAAATTCCAAGATATTAAATGATTTTGCTCTTCAGATACGTGGGTGTTGCGGTTTATTTTTCCATCCCTACCAACTCTGGTCTCGGGGAATTACTAACGACGTCATGCCACGTCGGCACTTCTTTCCTGTGCAAATATTATAAACTTTTTCCCCACACAAAAATCTCTATTCCAGAATGATCCACAATGATGTGTTTCTTTTATTAATTAAATGCTCGCAAATGGCTTAATTCTAATTATTTCTCTTCTTGCGCAATTGCGAGGTTGTCATTTTATAGCTGAGTAAGGTCTATTTCCGAAAACTCTTCTCTCTTACACGCTGTGGAAAGTTTTTATCGTTCTATTAATAATCATGAGCCAGCTCCTTATCGATGCGTCAAGCATGATATCACGTCCGCATGACTAGTGGTCACCTATTCTTGCGCCACGTTATAACAGCCCACTCCTAAAATCTTCCCAAATCATTCTAAAGACCGTATTTTTTCCTCTCTCCTTTTGCAAATAAATTATGGATTCGACGCTTGAACCAATAGCACATGGGTTCAATATATACTTGAAAAACCTGAATGCGAGTATATTGCAGTGTATCATACATACAATTAGAAAATAAAGCTCGTATATAAAGGTATGTTATTGGTTTTTTCGTTTCACTTTTCTTTCTATAGTGTTTAACGGTGCTTTTCGAGCATATTCTGCATATTTAACCGCATATAATGGGGGTTCTGAGCATATCTATCGAGCATATAATGTTTTTTTCGAGCATATAATGTTTTTTTCGAGCATATCTATCGAGAATAAAACACATGGTTTTCGAGCATATCTGGAGATTTTATCGAGCATATCGATCCGAGCCCTGGTAATCACTAACATGCAGTAAACGTCGTAAGTGCCAAAACGTGATCAGCGATAATACACCAGACACATTTAATCATACAAACTGACAGAGAGCTACAGTAGGCCTACATTGAAATTTTCAACATTCATTCAGTATCATAGCCTTGACATGCAGTTCTTGATCGGTTTTCCTAAAAGAAAAGAAAGAAAAATATATCTACTGCACTATTCGGAAATCCTGTGTTTGAAACTCGACGCAGATAACACGTACCTTGTTAACGACGCCTCAATTTAAACAAAATGCTGAAATTATAACCAAATATAACCTTATATCACTAAAATATGACCAAATATGACCAAAACAATAAAAATGGCCGAAATATGCATTTATAGGCAACATCAGATTGCTTTAAACGTGGTCAGGGACCCTTCATTCAAACTCAGTTTTCAGATTGCCGGTAAAATTAGCTCAGGAAAAAAATATGACTTTTCCCTAACTTCCGATCCTTAATCATCATCATCTTCATAAAATTAAGTCCCCGATTCTTGGATGTCACGGGTAATCTCGAGAACTACTGGATGGCTTTTGATGCGGTTTTCAAATTCTGTAGAGGATATTTTATTTATGAACAAAGGAAGCCCAGCAGTAACGATTTCAGTGAAAAAGTCGAAATAAACCTAGCGTTCACGCACTTTTTAAGCTTACGCTGGGCAAACCGTTAAAAATATCAATATACTATGAGTGTAAAAATTGTTCAGCATGAAAAGTTCTACAAAAAAGTCCGGGAGAGCGTATCTCTATCTTCAATACATCGCCCACTATAAGTGCTTTTACGTTTTCATTTCTTCCAACAATATCCATTCAATTACTGAGGCGACAGTTTACGAGCTAGCTAGGGGCGAGACTATTATCCCAGATACAGCCAGCAGCAAACTGTCGAGTCGTGTTGAGTTAAAGGAAGGAAGCTTGTAGTTTAACGTGACCGTTAATCTTGAGATCATGAGCCACGGGACCTCCTTTTTACGTGGAATCCGAACCACAGGACATGGCATTTCACTTCGAAAATCTCACATGCATTGACCGGGAATCGAACCCGAAGTGTTGAGTTAAGACTTCAGAGAAGAGTGGTTGTGTTTGGAGTTTCCTGGAAGTGCAATTCAGCTTTTCTTCATTTCGCCTGTGAAACTTTCTTTCCGCAAAATACACAGTCAAGTTAAAAAGGACGGAAGGGGGATTTGTGTTTCATGCATATCGCCATTCTTAAATTACGTCTGACAAGAATTCGTTGCACATGCATCTCCATGATAATATAATTAATAGTTCAGTCAGTGATTTTAGCCCATCATTCCGAGAGGCTATGGGTCGTAGTTCATTGACATCGGAAAGAAATGTGCTTAGCAAGTAATGCATTCATAACTGTTCTCGGTCGAAGCCGAGGTGGATTGCTAGTTAATTCATACAATGTCATAAGCTCTTGTTCACCCTGATATTCCATCATTGTAGGGGAAGCTCGAAGCCCAAATCATCCCTCCATTAGTCACCCCTTTTTGTCTCGTCTGGTGCTTCTGCTCCGTCATAGCGAAAAAAAACGTGATTTATGAATGAACGCCCATACTTGGGACAATTCCATTAGCGTAATTGTACTGTCGTGGAATTAGTTACTCGTTATCCCTGCAGGTGGCGGACAGATACATTCAATGTTTGTGTCATTTATAGTTGACGTGCATCGAAATAAAATTGTGATAGTTTCTGCTGTTGGTTTTCAAATGCTTCGTAATTTATATTTATCTATACAGGGTGCGTGGTGGGACAGTCTCTCACCAAAGGTTGGATTATCGGTCAAAGCGTGTGAGGATTTTGAATTGAAATATCTGTTTCGTATTCTACGTAAATTCGTGGTTCCGTGGTTCATGAACATGAGATTAACGGGGACGTTAAACTACAAGCTTCTTTTATTTTATCTATTCCTTCACACCATGAAAAGCGAGAAAGCTACGTTCCTTAAAGCCGCACTAGGGATTCGAAAAATGCCCCATCTAGACTTACATATGAGTTAGCTTCCTCATGGAAGACCTAAGAACGAGGTTCTTGCCGTCATCTCTAGTTAACAAGAATCGCAATTAAAACAGAAGAAACAAGAAATACCGACCGAATTCTACGCAACCGATGCGATGAACAACCGAAAATGGACAGGCCTAATGGTAAGATACGCATCGCAGTGATAAGACTGGTGGTACATGGATACCACCATAAACTCTGCAGGGGAACAGACTATCAGTTTAGGGTGTGTCAGCATGTCGCCAACACGTAAGAGGCGTTTGGTTGATACACACAATATTCAAATGTGGAATAATATATATTTTTCTTATTGTTTTACCCTCCAGGCTTTGCCCACGGACTAAGCGAGGGATCCCACCTCTACCGCCACTGAGGGTAGTGTCTTGGAGCTTGTGACCCTAATTCGGGGATACAACTGGGGTGTGTGACCAGCATTACGCCCAGGTGACCTCAGCTGCAAAGCGAACAGGGGCCTGATGAAGGGGAGAGAAGAGCGAGAGGGTTAGGCAAGGAAGTGGGAAGGAGGCGGCCGTGGCCTTACGATAGGTAGATCCCGGCATTTGTCCGAAGACGAAGTGGGAAACCACGGAAAACTACTCCTAGGATGGCTGAGGTGGGAATCGAACTCCCTCTACTCCTTTGAAACACCCGAGGCTGAGTAGACCCCGTACCAGTCCTCAGACCACTTTTCAAATTTCGTGGCAGAGCCGGGAATCGAAATGCGGACCTCCAGGGTGGCAGCTAATCACACTGACCACTACGCAACGGAGGCTACCGAATAATAACATTAAAAGGCAGAAGGACTAGAACTGTGATTTTTAGCCTATTTTCGTTTGACAAAATAGGCTTATGAGATCACCTTTTGTCCGTCTGTGTGTCTGTCCCCCTCTAAAAATTCTAATCGGCGATTTCAATGAAACTCGATAAGGACAAAGTACTATTTTGTCCGACCCCCGACCGTGCCCTTGACATTTTATTACGTCTCTCCAGTCCAACATGGAGGCTGTGCGAAATATTTCACCAGGATTCTATATCTCAGAAACTATTACTGATATCACCATGCAATCTTGTACGGTGATAACGGGCACTACTTAAAGTTCACCTATGTGACTTTCAAAAACCTGTTAAGTACAAAACGAACATGGCAGCCAAGCGAAGTTGAAACATTTAAATAGACTTTTCTGGCGATTTAACCGTCCGAACGCAGTGAAACGTGGTACAGCAAATGTTTGTGCACATTGTAATGCACTGACGTAAATTTAGTTCAATTGTTTACATAACCTTAAGATGGCAGCTGTGCAAAATTTAAAAATTACGTTTTTATATCTCGTGTCCTAATCATGAAATCGAAGTCAACGTTCGAATAATGAACCTACGCAATAATCGTCATCTAATATTGCATAACTCAATGGCTTATAATATAATATCAAAATCCAAAATGACGACCATCCGAAATATATAGGTAGTTCTCAATATCTACGGATCTATTACAGCAATCAAACTGAAATTATGTATGTTGAGATAGGCAATTAACATAAGTAGGATATATGCGAATCGGATATATACGAGGGCTGTTTTTAAAGTAAGGGCCGTTTTTGTTTTAAATTTTAAATTTTATTTTGAAACAACATTTATTTTTAGGTTTCACATACCTTCCTCCATTTTTCTAAATAGTTGCCTTGTTTATTTAGGCACTTGTCATACCTTAAAACTAAGTTCTGAAATCCTGTAACCTTATTTTAGATGGGTGCATTTACGCCACTGACGTTATGTCAAAATTTGACATTCGTTATTTATATCATGTGTTATTTCAGCAGTTAATTAGCCACAAGTTATTAAGTGTAGGTTTAGTCCATAAAATGTATTATCATGATTAGGTTTTGTTACGGTATTAAGTTGACAGAAGTCAGAGGCTGTTTTTGTAATTAGCTAGCGCTTGAGCACCAAGGGTCATTTCATGAGCTTACGTCTTCTCCCAGAACAGCACGATGTGACGAAATAACTTACCTGCGTACTCACTCAACAACAAAAGCCGGGTGGGTAGCCCGAGGCACTAAGAAGGGTGCGCCGAGTGGAAAGGGTTGGGGAGTGGCAAGAGGTGGCCTGAACAATGGAGACGGTCGTGGTACGACTTGGGACGAGACTCCTTTATGTGAGAGGACAACTCAACGAGACTTGGTGGAAGGCAGTCGCAGGGAGAACAGTATTGCAGAAGGGTATTCAAGACGTAGGCCAGTCCGATACATTATGGTGTTGGCAGTGTCATTCGCCAACATCATAAGAGTGGTTTAGGGACTTACAATCCACCACCATTATTCATTCTGAGTAGCCTACATACCTCAGAATTAATAGTAGCCTGTTATTTAAGATAAATTCCTCGTATGAAGATGGACTTCTACCGCCTACAACAGCAGCTTTCTCTTGGGGAGAGACTCTTCAATAAATCCAAATCATCGTTTGGTAAGCTCATTGACTTTATGCACAAGCTCTCTTTCTTCACTCTTGAATAAATCAACCTAAAGTAGTAAATTCAGATCTAGATTAAATTAAATTCATAACGCCTCCGTTTTCTTGCAACTTTTGCCTGTCTTAAATTCTTTTGTTTACTTTCTACGTTAAGTCATTAATTAATGCATTTTCCTAACTTGATTGTTTTTGATGCCATTAAATTTTTATTTAAAGTAAATGCAGTCTGTCTCCTTTCTAGATGATAGAAATAGATATAAGCCATCCTCTTTTCCCCGAAGCAAATGTTATTCAGGTTAATGACTAAGTCATACCACGACTTGAGTCGATGGAGTCTGGTGAATGTTCTACCTGAGCTAGGACGTAAAGTTATTTATGATTTATTGGGTTATCGCTCTCAGATCGAACCCTTGGCGCCCAACACTCTTACATATAACTTCAGATCCGGTGACCACTGATGGGTCATATCAAATGGTAAGTCAGGTAAAAAAAATTGGATACAGAAATTCATAATCTGGTAGGTTTTGGTCTTATATATTCTTCCAAATTTACATACACACCCAAAAGTGCCGTTACAATCCCTCTGCATGAAAGTTTGCCGCCTGCTCTGACAACCAAGAATTCACGGCTGTTTTCACTTCTTCGTCGTCGGCGAAACGCTTCCCACCAAGATGACGTTTTAGCTGCGAAAAGAGGTGGAAATCTGTGATCACAGATGGTCGACCTGAGCGTTCATCGTCTTGAACATTTTCACGACCACTTATGAACTCGCGTACCCATTTTCGCACTTTACCTTCCGTCATTGCATTATCACCATACACCTCACAAAGCTGACGATGAATGTCTGCAGCCGATATGTTTCTTGCACTCAAAAAACTATCACAGATCGTACCTCACACGCGGTGGGCGAATCAATAATCTTGAACATTGTAAAGATGCACAGTTCAGTGTACAGTTTAGCTACACATCTGCAACTGACGCCTGGTTGTTCGCAAAGGATGCCGGGTGGTAGCGCGCACGCTTGTTGCGGACTAATTACGGGCTTTGAAGAAGAAAAAAAAGGCCCTTACTTAGCCTTCGTAGTTCTTCACGGGACTACTTGTTTAAAAGTGATATTCTCAGAATACTGTAATAGCATAACACACTCTAAATTCCTACCGTGATACGTATAGAAAGTATTCCAGGTAATGCCAACAGGGAGGACCATGAACTGACTTCCAAAAGTGTTTATTCATGAAGACAACTGATTCATGACCTGAGGTGCTACATAAACTAACTCGATCATTACCTGCATGAAGACGGTTCATTACCTCCTTTCCGAACAGTGACCATAAACCACCGAGACTGGCGGATGTTGTCATTGGAACAATAGAAACATAAACCGTGTACAGTATATCAAGGATTGTCAAGGTCGTAGCGATGACTCCAATGTTAAAATATCAGGGATGTACACAGAGGCGTTGCGGAATTGTAGACCCCTTCCTCAGGAGCTCACAGTTAGTGACCACGGGACCACAGTTAAGCACGGCATTTCTTCCATTTACATGTGCTGCGATCCTCTTTGTTATGTTTCTTCTGCACCTTTCTTGGTCAACTCTTCTTCAATTACAAAACCGTCGGTATTAGGGTATTTGAAGCCTTAAATAACTTAAGTGTTCTGCCCGTTCTTCTCCTTCGTGTTGTGTGTAAACCCACCATACATGGAGCGCCCTGGATAGCGCTAAACCCTCTAGAGTGTGCGCCTGGCAAGAACGGGATTTGGCAGCCCTGAGGACCTTAGGAACTGGGTCCGTTTCTTCCATTTTCCCAAGTATTGTGGAACACTTCCTCATCTCTTTTCCTTTACTATCTGCCTTCCGTGGCTCTAACTGGATTCCAACTTCCTCTACATTCACTCTTTAAGGGTGATTCTCTTCCCTGTCCATTATTTCTGTTATTCCTATTTTCTCCACTTCACCCTTCTCTAGTTCGATAGCTGTAAGCAATTATCTGGTAATTAGTAGTATTAAGAGCACCGACAGCGCAGCATTAGGTCTTGGGGTCAAGCTTTATGCTAACTCGGAAGGCGCGTGGGTTCGAGCCCCATCGTCGGCCGTCCTTGAAATGGTTTTCTGTGGTTTCCCATAGGCCACGGCCACTTCCTTCCACTTCCTTGCTTGGTTTCATTCATCTTCATCCATTCCAACTCTCATCCCAGCCCAAAGTTCACCCACGGGCGTTGACTAGAAAGGACTGCACTCGGCCTTCCAGGAGGCCACATGGCAAAAAAAAAAGTATTAAAATCACCTACAAAATGTGGGTCTACCGGTGAATGCTTCGTATCTCGTGGACAGAAAAAGTTCGAAATACTGAGGTGTAGGTTAGTCTAGGTGAAAGTACAGTACAGAAGTAGCCTACTGCTATCTAATAAAATACGGAAGCTAAAATATATTGGGCACGATTTTTCGAAACAAAAAGTACAGGATCCTATAACTGGTGTTGCTGGAAAAAATGTAGGATATCGGTGAATTGCCCGACGATGAAGAACGTCCTGGTTTAAGAACCTTAAAGAGACTTAACGGCACTTGGCAGGTAATTTCGGTCAAGAAATGCATTTTTTTGTTTTATGTCTTAAATGATTCGTAATGCTTTTCTCTACAAGGCAACATAGTTTTTTAATTATATTTTTTTGTTTAAATGGCAAAAATAGGCATTTTTAAAAATGGCTGACACCAGATGACATGCCCCCTTCCTCATTCAAGTTCCTTGGTTCTCGCTATATTTTCTCTCTAAACATTTCATTTCTCATATTATAGATGCATGGGAAATTTACATTTCCTAAGTTGTTACAGGCTATCTGGACGGCTTCAATTGTTTATTTTACATGTGGTTATAGTTTGTTTCAAATCCATGGAAACGTTTGGTGTATGCTAGATCTTCATTTATGTGAAATATATTCTCTTATCCGTTTTCTGTGTTTGCTGTTTTGTGATGGGTAGGGTAAAAAAAGTTTGGAAAGCGACGATTTTACGGCAATAGGTTTACTAAACCAGGCAATGCACTGATACTGATGTGAATAATAGTTCTAACCTACCAGGCAGTTCTAACCTCACTCCACTAAGTTGTATATCTGCAACAGTGAATAGACCTAGTTCATCTAAGAGAAAACGTTCTTATTTACAAGCTGAGAATAAGGAAGATACCTTTGAGAGTGTAGCTGGCAAGGGATATGTTATTGTTGACATTGATTTGTTATCTGAACTTATGAAACAGTTTGTAAAGTGTAAATATTGTGACAGTGTTGAATGTATAAATTTATTTGAAGGCACAACAAGTAGAAAGGGACTAGCTAATCATTGCATCTGGGAAAGGGTACCCAAACCTGTATTTGTTGGACTCAAAACTCTAAAAGTGGCAGTACTTGATGCAGTTATTTGCTTCAACGACGGAACTGCAGCTAGGAAAAATGTGTTGAGGAAGTTGGGCATAAATCCTGGGGAAAACTTGTCGACAGCTCTTCATGCCATTGATAAACGACTTGTAAAGGCGGATCAAGATGCTCAGGCCATGACTAAGGAATCAAGGATCAAGAAGAGGATGGAGAAAATGAAGAAAGGAGATTAAGAAAGCCAAACAGAAGCTGAATATATGGCAGGAATGTTTTAGCTACTTGTAAGTGATCTATTATTTTTATTTCTTCATTTTCTGAAACATTGTGTTTTTAGACATTCAGGTGCATTTTTCTCAGCAACTATAGAAGATAGAAAAGTGTTTTTTTCTATGTTGTCCCTTACAACCACCCTTAAAGTGGTGAACTAAAACTTATACTGTTGAAATTGAAAATATTTCAATTATTCAAAGAAAATTTGAAAATTTTTGTGGAAAAATAAATTACGAAATTTCCAAAAACTTTTTTGGTAGATTATTGGCCACTTCAAAAATAACTTTTAGTTTAATAGATCACATTTCTTGTACTATATCCTTTAAAAAAGTTAGGGTCATGTAGGAGTTTTATTTTTTGAGAAAAGTGTACCTAAAGGTAAGCATGCGTAAAACAAAATTAATTGTACACATTTTCAAAATATATCGATAATGAAGGACCAAATTATAACAGGACTTTGAAAATGTACTAAAACAGATAGAAATACACTACAAATATGTGGTTTAAATTTCATTTGTATATCATGGCTAGGAGCCTGGTTATAATTTTATCTAAAATAGCTGCAAAATGAAAGTGATTACGTGCCATGTGCCCTTAATAATTTATAAACTGTTCCGTCTTTTCAATACTAGTTGTATTCAAAATGTTAACACTGGTACATGTTTCGGACACCTTGAATACAACTAGTAACTTATTGAAAAGACGGAACAGTTTATACAGTATATTATTAAGTGGATTTCAATACAATACGGACCAACATGGATAATAACAACCTCAAAGAGTATAATAATGTTATTGATATTACGGCCCTTTTAACTACTGAGGCTTTAAGAGACGCCAGGGTGCCGGAATTTGTCCTGGAGGGGATCCTTAACATGGCAGTAAATCTACTGACACTGCTCCCATGCATTTGCGCACTCCCAAATGCCAACTGACGGCGCCAGGATTTGATCCTGCAACCTTGGGAACAGCAGGAGAGAACGTTTCCACTGCGCCATGCAGCCAGGCGAACCTCAAAGAGTGGCACCATACAACAACAGGTGAACTTTTGCGTGTGGCAGTATCCAAATCCCATACAGCCATTATGATCGCCAACCTTCGTTATAAAATGACACACCGAGGAGAAGAGTATGTAAGAGGTAGATGAAACTTAATTACTTTTCAGTCGGTCAACACGTATTTGTTCCTAGTTAAATTAGACAGGAAAATGAAACTCGATCTTCTTCCGCCTGCTTTATTCTATATCTCCGGAACAGTAACAGATATCACCTTCAAATTTTGCACGGTGATAAAGGTTACTACAATATGTTCATCTATGTGACATCCATAAACCTGTTAAGTTCAAAGTCAACATGGCGGCCAAGCGAAGTTGAAACATTTAAATAGACTATTTTTCGCGATTTAACCACCGAGCGCAGTGAAAATTGGCAGAGCAAATGCTTTTACATATTATAATGCACTGACATGTACTGTAACTTCATTCAGTTGTTTACAGTAACTTCAGGATGGTGGCTGTGCGAAATTCTAAAGTTCTTGTGTTCTAATCATGCGATCAAAATGAACGTTTGAACAATGAACCCGCGTAATAATCTTCATCAAATGGTACATAAATCTATGGCCTACATGTACAGTATAATATCCAACATGGCGAAAATGGCGACCATCAAAAATATTTAGACAGCTCTCAATAACTACGAATCTATTGCAGCAATCAAACTGAAATTTTGAATGTTTTTAGAGGCTATTAACTTACGTTCAGCTATAGGACTTTTAATAACCTGGTGATCACAACACTAACATGGCGGCCAAGCGACCTTTAAACATTTAAATTGAATTTCCTCGCGATTTAACCATCCGAGCGCAGTGAAAGTTGGTACGGTAAATGTTGATATAAGATTTAATCTCCTGACATCCAATAATACTTAATTGTTTGGATAACCCCAAGATGGGGGCTGTGCGAAATTTTGAAATTAAGTTTTTATTTCTTGTGTCCTAATCATGCGATCGAAGTTAACGTTTGAATGATGAACCTACGCAATTATCTTCATCGAATAGTAGATAATTCTATGGCCTATACAACATATAACAATCTAACATGGCAACCATCTGAAATATTTAGACTGTTCTCAATAGCTACGAATCTATTAGAGCAATCAAACTGAAATTTTGTATTTTGTTAGAGGCTATTAACATAAGTTCACATATGGATCATTCAATACCCTGATAAGCACAAATCCAACATGGCAGCGAAACGAAATTTTAATACTTAAATGGATTCTTCTCGCGACTTTTCATCCGACCACTTTGTAACATGGCACGGTATATCTTCATACAATCCTTAATATATTGACGTTTAATTTAATGGAATTTTATGAGAACTTAAAAATGGCGGGTGCGCAATTTTTAAAATTTCTCGTGTCCTAAATAAGACCAGTGGATTTATGATAATATGCTATTTAGTTCTTCACGGAACTACTTGTTAAAAATCTTGTAACTTACTCTTTGTAATCTCCTGTTTAGTAACATCACATCTCCTGTATACCCATGTTCTCCAAACCACATAAGCTATATTCCTTACTTGATCTACAGTAAGTTCACGACATCTCCCACTATTATTTGTGGCTCTCCTTTCCATCTTGGACTGTCTACTATGAAATAGGGCTTAATTCATCAACCGCGGGATACAACTTGGTGAGTTGCATGATAGATATGCTGATGAAACCCAATGTTTATCCTCGTGGATGCTGATATTATCAAACAAGAAGGGGAAACAGACGGAATACTTAATAACAACAACAAAGAAAGAGCAATATATCTGGACCGCTGATAAAGCGGAAGATACTAGAAGCTGTATCTTGTAATAGGCCTCTTGGACCACACAGATATCTGGTAGCGCCCTAGGCTGAACTCCCTGTGATATATTACCCACTACGGAAATAAACATACAATTTTTGGTTCCACGCTATAGTTTCATTTTGTTTGTTTATATACAACTAGCAACCCGCCCCAGCTTCACCCGGTATATTTAACAGTTAACCCAGCGCAAGCTTAAAAGGCGCACAAACGGCAGGTTCCAGAAGCAATTCAGAAAAGCCGAGGTGAACAGTGAAATTCCAAACACATATACTCTTCTCTGAAGTCTAAACTCGACACGACTCGACTGTTTGATGCTGGCCAATCTGGGGTGATTGGCTCGCTCGATAGCCCGTAAAATCACATGAAAGCTAGTATAAGGTGTGTTCAAAACGTAACGAGCTGGAGGCTGGAATGCGCAAACCGGTGGCGACATCGGCTAATCGTGGCGTGTGTAACGAGGTGTGGTTCCGACCAATGCGTGGAAGGTCACAGCCCGTCGCTTGAGGGCACGCGTGCACGTCACCTGACGATACAAAGCCAGCAGCAGCATGCATCAATCGTTCAACCAAGACCAAGACAGTAGGCCATTCGACATCCTTCCTGGTTTGGTTGAAGCCTGTGGGGCACCCATTGGGCACACACTTTCCGCAAGTGCAGTCGTTCCTTCATGATGGTGTGCACACTTCCGACGCTCAATACGACCACGGCGGCTATGGCGTTCACTGTCACTCGGCGGTCCAGGGTAATGAGTGCATCAACCAGCTGGATGTTGTCATCGGTAATGCAGAGGGGTGCCCCTGACCGGGCATCATCGGTTAACGACACCCGTCCTTCCCTGAAGGGCTTGTGCCACGCCTTGACCCTTGAAAGGGACATGCAGTGTTCGCCGTACACTTGTGACATTCGGCGATGAATGTCCGTTCCCCCTACTCCTTTCGATCTCAGAAACCAAACAACGCCTCTTTGCTCTTCGTTTGACGCCTCCATGTCACTGTTTGCAATGCGACTGGCAGCGTTGGACGATTGATGCATGCTGCTGCTCGCTTTGTATCGTCACGTGACGTGCACGCGTGCTCTCTAGCGACGGGCTGTGACTTTCCATGCTCTGGTCGGAACCACACCTCGTTACACACGCCACGATTAGCCGATGTCATCACCAGTTGTGCATTCCAGCCTCCGGCTCGTTACTTTTTGAAAGCACCTTATAATTTAAATTTCCACTGAATGGACATTGTTGGAAGAAATGAAAACGTAAAATCACTTATAGTGGGAGATGTGTTAAAGTATGCTGTCGGGGACGTTTTTATAGAACTTATCATGCTGAAAAATTCTTACACTCATTCAGTCTATAAAGATATTATTAATGGTTTATCCATCGTAAGCTTAAAAGGCGCACGGATGGCATGTTCTTCTTCGACCCAATTTACTAAAATCGTTATTGCTCGGTTTCTTTTGGTCATAAACGAATGTTTTTCTTAAAAAAAACCTTCCCCGAGAAATCCTATACAGAATAGTGAAAATCTCATCAAAACCCATCCAGTGGTTCTCGAGATTACCCGTTACATCCAAGAATCGGGGACTTTGTTTTGTACTATAGATTATGGAGCAATATTTCAGTGTTGCCTTATTAACAATTGATATTATAACTTTTCGGTCGGTCAACACTACATGATCCCAATTACTGGGACATGCGAAACAAATAGTTTCATGAAGAAATAAACAGCCCATTTTCATACAACCTACTTATATTAATTGCCTCTATCAACATACAAATTTTCAGTTTGATTGCTGTAATAGATTCGTAGATATTGAGAACCGTCTAAATATTACGGACGCTCGCCATTTTTGATTTTTATATATGTGGGCCTTCTTCTTATGCACTATTATATGAATATTGTTATGTAGGTGTTTCATTCAAACTTCAATCGCATGATTAGGACACATGATATAAAACAAGATGTTCAGTAAAGAACATATAGCCTACTTTCTCCTAAATGTATGAGTGTAGTTATAACTCGTTGTTATTATCAAAGAGTATAATAGAACTATTCTTTGTTGAAGACCTTAGAAACGATTTACCTCTACCAAACGCCACAACCTAGATAAAAACTGCTACCATCATTGAAGAAAGAAAGATAAGAATGTTATGGATCTGGAGACATAATCGACCGGACTGGCTGCGTGGCTCAGCGGGAACGTTCTCGCTTGCTGGGCCCTAGGTTGCAGGTTCGTATCCTGGCGCAGTCAGCTGGCATTTGAGGGTGCACAAATGCGAGGGAGCCGTGTCAGTACATTTACTGGCACGTTAATGATCCCCTTCGGGCCAAAATTCCGGCACCCCGGTGTCTCTAAAAGCAGCAGTAGTTAAAAGGGATGTAAAACCAATAACATTATTATTATTATTATTATTATTATTATTACATAAACGACCTGCCGTGGGCAACATCCAACTTTGAGTTGAGGCATGTCTTTACACGTCTGGTTGTGCATGGCTTTCACAACCCTAATTGAATTAACAAATCTTTCCATGACCCTACAGAGACGTGTGTATACAAACTATGTGGATATTTTCGATTGCTATTTGCCTGAAATAAAAGTAGTAATTAATAACCTGAACTAACACCAACGGCTTGAATTCAGTTACTATGTGAAATCGTTTTGTTCTTTACTTCAAATAACATTTTCAAGTAACGCAAAATAGGCTGTTACAAACCCTTTAAAATAAAAAGTAAAAATGTATCGTAGTATCATCTTGTCATTCTTCAAATTCGATGCGCATAGAATGCCAATGGTATAGTAATCAATGGAGCCCCACGTAGACTAGTCGTGACATCTAGTGGTGAAATATCGAACAATATAATCCTAACAGAGCGAGTGCATTCTAGCGGCCAGAAGAAGAAACTTTTCAATAAAATCTGGAAGTTAATAAGTAGGTCGGCGTGCAGTTACCTTTTTGGCAGCTAGATGTCCCCAGTAAATCTGCTGGCGAATTATGTTTTAATTAAATATATATTTTACACCATAATATGCACAATATAACTCTTAATTTTAAAACATCTGAGTCATTACAAAACAATAAACATATAACATTTCAAGCAAAAAACCTAGCTCTGATCGGGTTTGAACCATAGGCATTTGAGCGATAGGCTAACGCTCTACCACTGAGCTAATTGTGTCAACGAATATCGTTCTATATAAAATGACTTACATAGAACTTGTTAGCCAATAATGATTTATACTAAACGATTTCATCACTGGAGTATATTATTTATATATAAAGCATTTCATACAAAGTTTATTTATTTTGTATCAGTACGCTATATTGCATGCAATACTCAAATTAGTGAAATATAAGTCAGGCACAAGATATCCGCTGCCATCTTGTCTTATTACTGAATCGGCTCAGCTTTTTAAAATCACGTCTGCACTATAGTATTACAAAATAAACTTTTAATTTCGAACTTGCCTCTTCCTTTAGAACAGTTAAAACGATTCTCGGCTCGATAATCGGAACTGGTGGGTCCCATGATATGGATTATAAAGTTTGCATAATTCGCACGGCCGCCATCCTGAAATGGTATGGCGGACGACCATGTAGTTTGGTCACAAGACGCATCCTATACGAAGGTATGTTGTTACCAAATTTGGTAGAGATCGGATGATTTGGTTAGTCGTTATTTGATTTTACGTTTTGAACGTTTGAGTGCCCGCCATTCAGTTTTAGTAAAGATGGCGGCGATATAAAACATGACACTGAGGTGTCCTTTGCTAGTGCTACCTTTGTACCAAATTTCGTTCAATTCGCATTCACCGTGTTCGAATTGATAGGGGGGGACAGACATTCAGAGTACACACACTCACACACACACACACACACAGACACACACACACACCCACACACACAGACTCACACACACACATACACACACACACACACACAGACTCACACACACACATACACACACTCAGACAGACACACTTTTTTCGCCCTGTGTTGATCTCATAAGTCTACTTTCATTTTTTGCAAAAATCGAAATAGGCTAAAAATGAGACTTTAAAATTTCGCTCAGCAGCCAACTTGTTGTTATGAAAATAATTTAAATATATTAGATGCTATTGGATTTAAAATTTATATAAGCATATACCGTACCACATTTCCCCGCGTTCGGATGGTTAAATCAAGAGAAACGTCCATTTGAATATTTAAATTTCGCATCACCGCCGTGTTGGATTTGTGCTCACCAGGTTATTGAACGTCCCATAGGTGAACTTATGATTTTAGTCTCTATACACATACTGAATTTTAGTTTGATTTATGTCATAGATTAGTAGATATTGAGAACCGTTTAAATATTTCGGATGGTCGCCATGTTGGATTTTAATGTATGTAGGCCATAGGGGTATGTACTATTATATGTGGATTATTGTGTACGTTCATTATTCAAACGTAGATTTATATTGCATCATTAGAACACAAGAAATGAAAACTTAATTTTAAAATTTAGCACAGCCACCATCTTGAGGTTATATAAACAATTGAACTAAATTAGATGGCAGTGCATTGCAATTTGTATAGTCATTTGCTGTACCAAGTTCCACTGCGTTCGGATGGTTAAATCGCGAGAAATGTCTATTTAGACGTTTCAACTTCGCTTGACTGCCATGTTCGTTTTGTAATTAACAAGTTTATGAAAGTCATAGGTAAACGTGTAGTAGTGCCCTTTATCACCCTATTGTGCAGATATACACGTTCACGGAACGAATATTTCGCATCAGGCATTACAGCACTGTACACAATCACAATGAGACAACTGGCTGAAAGAGATTCAAACGTACAGGTTCAGTAAACAATAAGAATATACGTAAAGGTGGTTATTACCTTACTGAAGCTAAATTAACCGGAGTAACCGAAAACTTCATAAGGAGATGCTGATTATGTTTGGCAGCGGTTGGGGAACATTTTCAACATCTAATTTAAACATGGCGAGTTAAAATGCATGATACTGATTTTAAGCACCGTATTCTGCTACACATAAGCGCGTGGATGCCGGCAACTGAGCCATCACTGGCGGAGCGCGTGAGCGTGAATGTCCTTGCCAAGCAAATATAAAGACCCTTTAGTTATCAGTGAATGTTGCCACACTTCTAAAGTTGTTGATGTGCGTTTTGTTCTTGGAGGGCAGAGACCGATTGTTGGTGACATTGTGAGCTTGGTAGTAATTTGTAAGAGTTATTTTGTCTTGTATATTTTGATCTGATGATTCTCGCATGACGAGCGAAACATGTCTTCCTGTAGTTTTCTCCTTCTTCTGTAGTCCATAAAATATATAAATAATCACATGAAGTTTTTTAGGTTATTATTTCACATGTTGCAGTAATTAGAATATAGGTTGTTGACTGGCTGAAAAGTTGCAATATCTTTTTTTTTTTTGTAACGGAACATGCTCACTTCACGGTTTATTCCGATTATTGTTTTGTAATTATGAATATTGTATAACTTAAAAAAAAATAATGCTAAGGAATAGACGTAGACTACCGTACCGTATGTGATGAAGTTCTGATTCGTAAGTTGTAACCATGACAATTCCAGCTCCATTCATCACCTAAAATACCATAGGAATGTTATGAATTATAATGTTCAACCCTCTTTAAAGCAAAATATACATGGCTACCAAAAAAACGATCGTCTATTTACAAAGGTAAAATCAATGATGGCTCAAGGATATATAATTCATTAAAATGCTCCACAAATCAATACAAATCAGAGTGTTTCGAAAATGATTTTCAAAAATTTAGAACCTTTACTTAACCAAATTCTTTGTAAGGATACCCATTTAATTTTATTTCAAATTTATTCTATTATTTTACATTTTATACGAATACGTTATCCACTAAATTTTTTATTATCATCGTTATTATTCATTGATTTTCCAGTTTCTTCATTTCACCTTGTATTTTCATAAATTTCATTTCTCAACAGTGTTATTACTAATAGAAAAGCGCACGAATGTGCTTAACATAGATTTACACTAGTTTTGTCCTTGCCATAATCGCACAGTGATTTCTGGTTATTTTTAGCCTATTTTCATTTTATGAAAAAATAGGCTTATGAGATCACCTTTGTCCGTGTGTCTGTCAGTGTGTGCGTGTGTGTGCCCCCTAATAAAATCTAAACGCCTGGAACGATTTCAATCAAACTCGGTAATATCATCGCACCATTCTGGCCGACCCAACCGTGCCCTTCAAATTTTATTCTCTCGCACCAATCCATCATGATGGCTGTGCAAAATATTTCACCAGCATTCAGTATCTCCGAAACTATTACCGATATCACCCTGAAATTGTGTACGGTGATAAAGGGCACTACTAGAAGTTTACCTATGAGACATGGCTGCCAAGCGAAATTGAGACCTTTAAATAGACTTTTCTCGTGATTTAACCATCCAAACGTAATGAAACTTGGCACAGCAAATTTTTATGCACATTGTAATGCACTGGCTTCTAATTTAGTTCAATTGTTTACATAACCTTAAAATGGCGGCTACGCGAAATATTTCGCTGGCATTCTATATCTCCGAAACTATTACAAATATCACAGTGAAATTTTGTACGGTGATAAAGGGCACTGCTACAAGTTTATATATGTAACATTCAAACACCTGTAAAGTACAAAACGAACATGGCGGCCAAGCGAAATTGAAACATTTTAATATACTTTTCTGTTGATTTAACCATCTGAGCTCAGTGAAATGTGGTACAGTAAATGATTATACATATTGTAATGCAATGGCATCTTATTTAGTTCAATTGTTTACATAACATCAAGATGGCGACTGTGCGAAATTTTAAAATTAAGTTTTCATTTCGTGTGTCGTAATCATGCGATCGAAGTGAAAGTTTGAATAATGAAGCTACGCAATAATTTTCTTATAATGGTACATAACTCTATGGCCTATACATATAACAATCCAAAATAGCGAGCATCCGAAATATTTAGACGGTTCTCAATATCTACGAATCTTTTACAGCAATCAAACTGATTTTTTAAATCTTCATAGAGGCTATGGACATAAGTTCACCTATAAGTCTTTCAGTTACCTTATGTGCACAAATCCAAAATGGCTGCGAAGAGAAATATAAATATTTAAATGGACGTTTCTCGTGATTTATTAATCCGAGTGCAGTGAAACTTTGTACGTTAAATGCTCATACAAATGTTAATCCACTGGCATCTAATACATTTCAATTGTTTTCATAACCACAAGATGGCGGCTGTGCGAAATTTTAAAATCTTGATTTTACTTCTAGTGTCCTAATCATGCGATTGAAGTTTGATTACTACAGGTACACAATAATCTTCATAGTAGATAAATAAATATCCAACCTGGCGACCATCTGAAATATTTAGACGGTTCTCAATATCTACGAATCTATCACATAAATCAAACTGAAATTTTGTATGTTGATTGAGGCAATTAACATGAGTAGGATATATGAAAATAGGCAGTATAGTTCTTCACGGAACTACTTGTTACATCGTGTGATGTGATATATGTTACAGAACTGGTCACACAACGAGCACACGCAGAGTTCATTTGGAGCGTGGTAGGACATGTTTTTACATATTTTATGGTGGTACCCATGCACTGCTAACTTTATCACCACATGTCTTAGTTTCTGATTGTCGTTGGTCCAGTTCCGGTTGTTCATGGCATCCGTGCTGTAAAATTTTAGCGGGATGTCTTCTCTCTTCTGCCATCTCTCTGCTAGGTGCGCATTTTTTGAGGATGGAAGCTGTAATTTTGTCCTTATTTCTTCGACGATGAAGGGTTCCCGTACTAATTCATATGTTAGGCGGGAGTGCCTGTATTTTGAGATGCTCATTAAGCCCAACAGTGTTATTAAATTAGTTTCTTAAGGTTAATTCTAATTTGCTGGACCGAAACATGTACTAATTTGAATATAGTTTGCATTGATTGGTTGAGTATATTAATTAATTATCTATTAATCAACATGGCAATTTATCACATTTTCCTATAATATAAATGTTTTTGCTTTTTATCAAGGATAAGTTATATAAAATAACGTAGGTTCCTAATCGGTACTTAGATGTACTGCAAGTAATATTATGTCATGGGTGAAAATCAGATACAAACTTAAGAAATTTATTCCGTTTACAATAACGCCAAATAAATAAATAAATAAATAATGTTTTCCATGTTTTATTTGGTTGCAGGGGAACATCCCAGGATGGGCGCTATGGATGTGTGCCCATTCATCCCCGTGCGAGGGGTGTCAATGGATGATTGCGTGGATTGTGCGCGCCAGCTCGGTGCCCTGCTCGCTGAAACTCTGGACATCCCTGTCTTCCTGTACGGAGCAGCTGCTAAACACGACTATCGCAAGACAGTGCCGCAGATTCGAGCAGGGGAGTACGAGGGCCTGGAGAAAAAGGCGAGTACTTAAAAGAAAAGAACTATCAATCTAGGTGTAGGCGAAAAGTACAGAAGGTGTACATGTGATAATTTCCCTGATTTTTAATTTGAATCCAGTTTGATTTAAGTTCTGTGTATCAGGTAATTAATTACGGCTGATAATAGAAGTAACGACGTACTAAAGCAGTTATAATAATAATAATAATAATAATAATAATAATAATAATAATAATAATAATAATAATAATAACAATAAACATGAACTTGAAGAAATCAGAAAAGTAGAGAGGAAGATCATTAGGAAAGTCTTCGGAGCAAGATACAGTCTACCCAAAATGGTTACAGGCTACAGTCAATTGAAACAAAAGAACAGTATTCAAACATCGAAATTGATATTAAGAAAATACGAATGAAATTCCTTGGTCATCTCACTAAACTACCAGAAAATCGAATGACGAAAAGGATAATAGATTACGTAATCTCAATCAATAACTCAACACCTTGGCTAGAAGAACCTCTAAAACGCAAATATAAGTTCAACAGACATTTCAGAAAGGGACACCTTCAGACACAAAGTAAACAAATGGGAAGTTACATTAGAACAACCAAAACAAAAGCAGTACAGACCAAAGTGGTCGGAAGAACGTAAACAAACCTTCTCGGAAAAAATGAGAGCCTATTGGATCAACAATAAGAACAAAAAAAAAGAACTTATCAAGTTGGTTGAGTTATATGCTTAACGTCTTCCATTATTGGGAGAATTCGCTTAAAATAAATAACAGTTATTTTATTAGTATAATTTATTGTTATCAATGTTATTATTATTACAGTTTATTAATTAATTTATTTATTTATCGTATGGCTTTTATGCCGGGAGTGTCCGAGGACATGTACGGCTCGCCTGAGTTTGTAGCTGCTTCCAACGGACACCCAAAAGGGCGAGCTACAAGTTCCGTTCAATTTCAAGTAGTTCCAACTTTCGCCACCAGATATCAATGATACCTAGTGGTGAACGTTGGAACTTTGATAGAGCGTTGTGACGAAATCTAAGCTAACATTTTTTTTTTTTTTTGCTTTACACAAGTTTAGTCTGTGAAAGAATCTTTAACATGCCATAAATCTATGACATGGAACCGCCGGCTTTACTTCCCCTCCGAAGGAAGGCATACTGAAGGATTTTTAACACTCTTAAAAAATCCGACGACTTCGGCCGGGTTTGAACCCGCTATCTTGGGCACAGCAGTTCAGCATGCTACCGATTACGCCACCGAAGCCGCTATTATTACAGTATAATCCCCTCTAACGTGACTCGAGATACACGCAACCACATCGCATTCTTTAACTCAAAATTTAAACATAGCACCCCACAAACGATAAACACTGCATAATTGAAGATTGTTTGGATAGAGAATGTCTGTATGCAATGCCATTCTCATTCTCATGACAACTGAAAGGCAACAATTGAACATCTTGGAGGCTATTGTTGTCAAGTCATGAGAACCATTCCTCGAATCAATTGTTGGAAGATATAAGATACCGACTAACAAACATCCAATAAATTTTAGAAGTGGTTTTCCGTGCTTTCCGATTTGTACTCCAGACGAATTCAGGGATGGTTCCTAGCTTAAGACCACGGCCACTCCCTTCCCATTCCTAGTCTCAATTAAAAATTCACACACTGAGGCAGACATCACAAATATCATACAAATCCTTCACACACCCAAGTACTCGGGGCTAAATGAACACGTTGTTGTAACCCTCTAAATGAATCAACAACAACAATACTGTTTGGGGTTGAAATTGCATAAGAGTTGACGAAGAGCGGTAAGGGAAGATAAAACAGAAGAATCCTGCTGCTAGCGAACGTAATGCTAAACTTGACTGAAGCCTTGTGGAAACCAACCCACGACCCATAAGTTACATTTCAAGTGAAAGGAGGAAATATTTCAATAATAATAATAGCCTATTAATAATACGGTACCTTGAATTTAATGCACCTAAGAACTGTTATACTTTCAGAATGCTCTATTTTCCTAGTTGTGCTCCAGGACGAGGATGTCGCATTACATAATATTCGTTGATGATTCTTTAGGGACATTGCGACTGGGCGGCTTCGGTGGCGTAGTTTGTAGTATGCTGAGCTTCTATGCACAAGGTCGCGGGTTCAAATCTTGCCGAAGTCGTCGGATTTTTTAAGAGCGTTAAAAATCCCTTAGTATGCCTTCCTTCGCTAAATTTGTAGGTTAGATTTGATTAACGCTCTATAACCTCCAACGTCCGTCGCCAGGTGGCAGTTGCGGTGGCATCTAGTAGTCAAGTTCGTGGCTAGGTGTCGTTGGCGGTAGTATTTAGTAGCAAAAGTAGGAACTACTGGACATTAAACGTCTGCAGTCCTTACCTGAATTACAGATATCTCACACTAATACAGCCATCACAATTAACACCGGTTATCAGACAGATTCTACATACACCCAAAGTACACGGGGCTACATGACCGCGTTGTCGCAGCCCCTAAACTAAGGAACCAACCAACCAACCGACATTGCGACTCGTGTTCATGTAGCCCCGTGTAATTGTGTGTGTGAGTGTAAAAATTGTCTTATAACCTGTGTTACTGTGATCTCTGTACTAGTGTATTTGAAATTGAGGTTGGGTTTTGGGTAGGAAACGGCCGTGGTCGAAGTTAGGTATCATCCCAGCATTTGCATGGCGTATATGTGGGAAACTACGGAAAATCACTTCCAGGATGGCTGAGGTAGGAATCAAACCCGCCTATTCCCAATTTTTCCTTACATAGCTGAGTGTATCCCGTTCCAGCCCTCTGACCAGAGTTTAATTTCTTGGCAGAGCCGTGAATCGAACCCGGGCCATTGTGGAGAGACATAATCAAGTAAACTTATAGCCTATTTAAAGACTACTTACCGGTAAGGCATACAATATTTTGAAGTTTTACCGGACATATTTGGTGGGTTGTTAGGAATTCAACTACCGGGCCACATTGAATATAGATGTCAATTCGACAGTAGAAGATCTTGAAGTAAAGAAAGAACTTCATGAATTTTCTGTGCAATCCGAATGACAAATGGCGCCAATATCGTCATAGTAATCTGTGTCCATGTTCATGGCCATTGAATACGCTAGCAGTTACGTATTTTCTCTGTAGAGCGAGCGACGTGTTTAGCAGAAGTGGAAACGATCGCTTGATAATTCTCAGTTTACCCAGTAGAGTGCATAAGCTCCCTGAGGTATTGATCTGCTGACATAGTACATTATGCACCACTAGATGGCTGCAAAGTACAGTTACTGGCTTGAGAGCGGACATGGCGGCCTATTCAAAGTAGCAACGAACGACTGGCCTTAAACACCTTGTGGATAATCAGTTTTTACAGTTGCTGTGGTTGCTGTTGCTTTAGTAGTTGCTATTGTTGTTGCTTTTATGGGTGATTATTTTCTTGTTACTTATGTTCTTATAGTCACACACCACGACTAAATCTAATAACGTATTCCTTCAGTTACACGTAGCCCTGATTAACACTTACATTCGAAGCCTACCTCAGTACCCACACGATTATAATCTGGTACTTAATTTCGAAAAAAAAACCAACTTATTATTATCCGCTATACCGAATTATTCAGTTATCCGAGCCAGTTCCCACTTCTTCAGCTGAAAGGTCATATCAGTCAGCTATAAGAAATCAGGAGGTTATTTTTGACACTAGATTATCGTGGCAGGATAACAGAAACATGATTCTGAAAAGAGATGCATCGTCCTTATATCAAGTTAGTTAGTTATTGTTGTTTTAAGGGGCGGAACTACGAGGTCATCTGCCCCTCTTAACAAAGTTTAAAGAATACAAATTTGGATTGTATTTAAAATTTTGAGGTGGACATCTAAATTTAAAAAAATATATAAAAATAAACAAAAAATTACGGAAAAACAAAACATTATCATTCAAAAACGAACAAGTCGTTGAGTCAATGTTCACTGGAGTCATTATATCAAATTAGACGAACTTGCTTCTATTTACCACACAATATACGGAAGAAACTGACACTACATCTTCTTGACTAAGGATCCGTTAATTTCCATGATATAGGAGAGGTCTTCAATACAAAATTGCAAAGAATGTAAACTGCTTGCGTGCGCTTTGTTCTCAATGTACCAAGAGACTTATATAACTTTATTTTACGTTCAGATCGTATGGCTGAAGTTGAAGGAACAACGACCGTATGCGATAAAAATCATAACATTCAAAATTTAAGGGATGAAACAGCGAGGTCATCTGCCCCTACATGCACACACACACAAACACACATAGTCACATCAACATTTCACCCGTGTAGATCTCTTATTACTTTTCTTTTTGGCAAAAATCAATGGTAGGCTAAAAATTAAGAATTAAATTTAAAATTTGTCGCCTCCGTAGCGTAGCGGTCAGCATGGTTAGCTGCCGCCCCGGAGGTCCTGGGTTCGATTCCCGGCTCTGCCACGAAATTTGAAAAGTGGTATGAGGACTGGAACGGGGTCTACTCAGCCTCGGGTGTTCCAAATGAGTAGAGGGGGTTTGATTCCCACCTCAGCCATTCTCGAAGTGGTTTTCCGTGGTTTCCCACATCGTCTTCGGGAAAATGCCGGGATGGTACTGCCCCCGTAATTGAATTATATAGAGACCACGGTGGCTATATTTGAAATTATATGGAAAGTTATGGTTGTCATAGTTATGACGTGGGTAGTCATGACGTAAGCACGGATGACGTAAATGTTATGCCAGCAGGTTACTTGAGCTGAGATTCTCAGTGACGTCAGCATTTAGTCGAGAATGTTCCAAGATTTACGACGCAGTCGCAGGAAACGAGGAATTCTGCTGAGGAAGAAACTATGCTATTGGAGGAGAGGCATGAACCAATCAACGATAGTTTAAAGGAAGACGGAGATTGCTGAAACTATGGTATTTTTATTACTTTTGGAATGCAGAATTGTGGAAATCCATTTGCAGTAGAAGCATTGATTTGGAATTTTGGTGAAATTTATTTTCAGTTTTTGAATTTTGAAAATCCGTCTTGTATTAACGAAGTTGGAACTTTTAGCGATGACGTAGTATCACGCTTTGGAAGGGATGGAAACGCCCCTCGTGAAGTTAATAAAAGGGCTTGCGCAGAAGAGAGGAGTCTCTTTCGTTCTCTGATCATTCTGAGATCTCATTCTCAGATCATCGAAGTCTATTGTGAAAGTTCTTTTCTTATACATTCATTATAGTGAGACGTCGAAGTGAACAGCAGTGAAAAGAATCGTCTTTATAACGCGTGGCGAGGCCACTATATTAACGAGATCCAAGTCAAACTAGGTGAAGTTGAAACGGACCTTAGAAAGCTTCTACAAGTTCAGCTTTGAACAGTTAGCGGTCACCGATAAGCCAATTGTATTGTGCAGTGCTACATAAAGGAATAGAGAAAAGCTGAACAATTTCGACCGATTAGTTTAAAAGATATTAGCAGTTTTATACGACTGGCAAAAGTGATTATCTCGCCACAAGAGAAGCACTTTTGTTTAGCCAGAATCAACGCAACGGCTGACGCTGCGAGTGGAATAGAAAGACTTCAGATTGCTTGGTTACACAACGATACCAGTATAATGGAGCAATTGAATACGGCAGTTTGTTCTTCTGACACTACAACCGAAGAGCAGATGGAAGGCTAAAAGGGCTTATTGCAATTGGGACATACTTCAACGGAGTAAGATAGCGACATGGAACTTCGCTAATTGCTATTCCACACAAGCGAACATGCGGTGAATACCATCTACACCCATGTTTCGTAATTAAAGGCTGAATACCATCGAACAGCCATAGAAACAATTTCATACTCTGAATATGAATAATTTCTTCGGAAATTTCTACAAAACTTCATGGCGATTGTCTACTGGAACTTCAGGGAATTTTTCAAGAGAGGTCAGGGATATCCCGACTCACAAAGAAGATTATTGCCGGAAGGATGTCTATTCGTCTTCGAGGAGCAGAGCGATTTCCGGAGAAGGAAGCAGTTCGATTCTCCGAGGGTGCTATTTCCTATTTCGAGGATGGAGCTCAACTTTAACGTGGTGAAATGGATCCATCAGCAGTCTTCTTTGGGGAATTTTCCTCTGGAACGTCAATCGGCAGATAAGGTAGTCGTGAACGTTTATTGTATTTGAGTTTACTAATAATGTTTGAGCAACCATTTTTCCCATATTTTTATCCTCATGTTTTTTGCCCTATTTTCTTGTTTGAGATTCTTATTCTCAGTACACCTTGATGAGTTATGCCTTTTTCGACGATTTATTAAGACATTGTTATGTCATGGGCATAGTTAATGATTTTGAATCAGTTGAGACTGACATTTAGATTTTTCAGTAATTAATATTTTTGTAGTCACGATTTGACTGTAAGTTAATGATTTTTATGGCAGATTTAAATTCAGACAGCGTGTCATTTTATTAAAGTAATTCTACCCCAGTTTAATTACTTTGACCAATTTTCTGTCATCATCAAGAAGGAAGAACATTTAAATGATTTTAGAGCGTTAAAATCTCTTACGTTGTCGACGATCTTGGAAATACTAGTCGTTATTTGTATTGATTGCAACACAGACATTTATCGTCAGTTATGAATGAACATTGCATTATAGACACTTTTGTGAAAGATTAACCTTAATAATGAATTATTGAATGCATTAAAGTCAAGTACTTTTGTTAGGAGTTTTTCTCAATTAGAGATTTATAGAACGATGTTTGCATTCCCCAGTCTAATTGGATTCTATTCGACTACTTTGCATTTTAGTCGCACTCTTGATGATAGTATTTTCATACTACAATTTTCTAAATTTTGATAGACCAGACAGGCGTATATAAGCGTATTCACTATTAAATTTGTTTGTGATTGGCAAGTTTTGACTTCATTTCGGTTCATGAATGAAATCCACGAAGGTTAAATAGAAAAACAGTTTTGAAACTATTAATGATTATAAAAATTTTTAAGTGGAACTATGAATGTATAATCGCTAGTGCAGCGCGTGTTGAAAGTCGCTGAGGTATAATGCCCTTGAATATGAAGGAAGTTCCCACAGGAATTAATGTTAAAGAATTATTTGTGGAAGTTTTGTAAGTTATGTGGAAGTTTTTAATGCCATATAGATTAATATATGATGATTTTGGGCATATTTTTAATGCAGATTGTGCATTAACTTGTTAGCGAAGGATTTTCCGCTGGAGTAAGATTGTTATAGTTCGTTGAAAATTAATCAAGTGAGTTACTGTTATAATTAACACGAGTTTTGAAAGAATTTGAGATAAGATTTTGAATGAAGGTTGCCGTCACAAATCATTATTAAAAACTTTATTAAACTAGATTGTGACATTAACATGTATAACTAACCTTCATTGGTCGATTATATTAAACAGGATTATGAAAATTACCAACCGAATGAACATGTGGCTAATGTATTTATTAAATTAATAATTTAAACAATTTAAATGTTAATATTGTAAATAATTGCTGTAAATATTTTTGAAAATAATGTAGAACGAGAGTGATGTTAAAGGCGTGCTTATAATATTTTTATTGTCTTTGACAAATATTATAAACAATTTCTAATTGTTATAAATAATTTATGTGATTTTGTTATAAACATTTAAGAGCTACTTAAACATTTGGATTGAACTTAACAAGTTTAAAGAAATTAACATAATGATCCAATAGGATGTGAGCAAAGTACTTGAAAGATTTGCGTAAATATAATGTGAGTTGTCTTGTAGACGTTTAAAAGCTTGAGAGAACAAGCTGTATTCTTACGTAACATAGCATGTGAGAAGGGAGTGCATTTGACCAGTATGCAACAGGCTGAAGGTAGCCCGCAGCTGTGCCAACATATGGTTCTCAGAGAGTGAGGTCGTACACACTTTGGCCTTGCGACTATAAATACCATTCTCATGTTTATTAAAAGGAAACCAAATGCTCTATATATGTCACACCCTGATGTCCTTTTCCAATCCAATAGTGTTATGAATATTACGTTATTTGGAGCTCTTGGGAGCTAAAATGTTTTACATCATGTTGTATGATAATTTTTGCAAGTCCTACTGGAGGACGTAGTCAGATTGACTTGGGCTTCTGATAGCCACGTTGTTTTTGTTGTGTTAGTAAAATCATACCCTTTATTAGAAATAAAGCTTTTATACAGTTCAAAGTTCTCGTCTTCGTTCTGGTTCATTTTTAAATGTCATGGTGGAGGTTATTGTGTGAACAGACTTTAGTGATCCTGTTGTCAACTCAAACCCCGAGATAATTAAGAGGTAAGTAACGGTAAGTATGAACCCCCGTCTATTTTGGTGTGTTCCACAATGATTTCCTGTGAATTTCTGTGCTCTTATCTCGATAGTATCTGTCAGTGCCATTTTCATTGATGTAACTGAGCCGGTGCGATTGATAATTGGCAATCCGATTGAGGGGGCGGATATCTGACAGCCTACTATCCAGGTAAACGGGGACAGAAAGATTGGCGACCCAAGAACGTGGGGCTGAGTCAATAGAAAGATTGGCGCAGTCAACGTGTGGGGCATGTTCAACAACACTGGATCACCAGGTTGAACAATAGAAAGATTCGCACCTAAAACGTTGGGGCTCGATTCAGCATAACTGGATTACCAGGTTGAACGCCAGTAAGAGTGGCAAACCTAAAACGTGAGGTTCGATTAGACTCAAATAAAGAGGTTGATTCTTTGTTAGATGTCTAGGCCAATTGTAGTATTTAAGAGTGTGATTATATAGGAATTAAATGTTGTATTGTATTAGGAAAATTACACTCAGAAAAGATCAGATCTTATACAACTTGAGAAAGGTTAAATGGGCAGGAAACTTAGAAAAATCGCCTATAATCTGGAATCTTATTTTATTTGACCGGCTTATGACATTTTAGTCATGTTAAAGATAAATTTAAATTATTTGGATTGTAAATGTAAATTATTTGTGTTAGGATATTTTAAAATGAGCCAAAGAAATTTGAACATGTGCTTGAGTTTGTTTCAACATGAAGTATCTTCGAATATTAATTATAAGGTAGTTATAAGTTAGATTTAAGACAGAAAATTGATCAAAAATTATATATGGTGAAAAGTGTTGCTCAAATGTTGTTATTTTGCTCTTTTGATGTATGTCCCTACAGCAATCCATTTCTGAATAATATTGTAATGGCAGATGAAAGTTTGAGGTTGATGCTAGAGGAGATGTCTGCTAACTTGAAAGCTAGCATGAACAATAGTATGAAGCAGATGCTGAATGAAAGCATGAAGGAGAATAATAGTAATTTGTCTGCTAATTTGAATGCAAGGATGGAGGAGAATGCTAGTAATATGTCTGCTAATTTGAATAGTAGTATGAAGGAGATGGAAGCAAGGAATACTAGTCGAATGGAGGAGAATGCTAGTAATTTGAAAGCTAGTATGGGTGAAAGTTTGAAGGGTATCCAAACTAGTGCTGCTAATTTGGAGGATAATATGTCGCGTTTACAGATTAATACCCTAGGAATTGAAAATACTGTAAGTGACATCCGCACAAATGTGTCTGATGTTAAAAATGATGTGTCTAAGGTACAGAAAGACCTTACAATGTTAAATCTAGATGTAGCTAATGTCCGAGGGGATATTTCTTGTGCTAGAGCCGAAGTAGTTGTTGTCAAAAACGATGTAGCGACTGTCCAAGACAAGGTCGAGGAAGTCCAAAAAGAAATTCAAAAAGCTAGAACTGATGTATCCAATGTTCAGGTAGACATTAATAACATTCATGCGGATATAACTGAGGTGCAAAGTGACATAACTAAGATTCAGGTAGAGGTCAACACAGTTTTCGTAGATATCACTAAAGTCCAAACTGATGTAAATAAAGTCAGGGAAGAAATCGAAAACTCAAAAACTCTTTGTACGCGTAATATAACTGCATTAGCGACTAGGTTAGTCGATGAATCAGTTAGAACAACAACGTCTTTAGCAGAGTTGAAGTATGATGTAGAGGTCATGAGAACACAGGTATTAGACCACAATAGAGTATTAAAAGAGGATATCGAAGTAGACATAGCCGAAATGTTAACAGCAAACGTAGCGGTATGGAAAGACGAGTGGAATAAGTCAAGTGGGGAACATGTAACCCAAATTCAGGAAAGGATTGAAAGAAAACTTGCCAGTACGCAGATAGAAATTAACAATGAAGTAGTACAGATTAGGAAAGATTTAAGCGTCAGGATAAATTCGTTATCCGAAAAAGAAGTTGACGATAGAACACAACTAGATCAGGATATGCAAACTTTAAAATCTACATTAGAGGATCAAATTCATAAAGTTGTCTCGGATGTAAATGAAACGACGAGTAAACTGAAAAATTTGAAGTTAGGAGAGGCTAGTTTAATGGAGAACTACAAAGAAGAGATAGTCAAGAAAGTCTTAACAGAAATCACTGACAAGGATACAGAAGGCTTAGCTTGCGAATTGAATAGGAATTATACTAGAAGACGTAACCTAGAGCCGGAAGAGAGAGACGTGACTCCTGAAGAACGTGTATCCAGATTCAGAGAGGAGGATGACGAGAGGAATATGGAACCTGAGTGGAATTATCGAGATAGTGGGAAAAACTATCCGGATTCATATCCGAGGAACGTGACGGTCATCAGGAATTTCGAAGACAAACCACAAAAATTCAGTAACACTGATAGTTTGACACCTATAGAGTATGTAAGGAATCTCAAAGATTATTTCATCGAAGCTCACATTCCCAGAGAGAGAGAGATGAAGATAGTAGAGAGATATCTGATTGGAGGACCCCTCGAATGGTTTCGCGCATTTAGATACACATTCAGTAACTTTGACGAGTTTGCAGAGGCATTAATCAAACGATTTTGGTCCATAGAAGCGCAGAATTCGTTAAGAGCGGAGGTGTATTCAAGAAAATACTCAGGTACTCTTCCAACGAGGTACGCTGATTTCTTTACGAGTCAGTTGTCCCGCTTGAGATTTTTGCAACCCCCATTGTCCACGGAGCAACTAATAGATGCGATTTCTCGTATGCTGCCAGTTGAGGTGAGGAGACTTATAATTTCGTCCAACATCAGGGATTTATCCAGCATGGATGAATTACTGAGAAGGTTAGACTACACAAGCCCAATGCCTAACGTAGTCCAGAAAGGTCAAAGGCAGGAGTTTAAAGAAATCAATACGGTATACATGGACCGAGTCCAACAAACTGACAAGCCAGAGCAGGAGAAAACTGACAATGTAGGTCCTCACAGGAATAATCAGTTTAGAAATTACAGATCACAAGGTTACCGACCGTATCAACAGAGAAGAGGTTGGAACTACAACCGAGGAAACTACAATGGAAGAGGCAGATATTACAACAATAATGGGTATAACCGTAACTATAATAGGAATAACCAAAACCAAAATAGAAACCAGAATACTCAAGGTCAGGTTATGACACCTGATCAGTATCAGCAAAGAGAGAAGGAAAGCCAGCAATACTTAAAAGAATTAAGGGATAAAGAAGCTGACAATCAAAAGAAAGGCAGGATGTTGTAATCGATCCTGGTCCTTCTACGAGCCAGCAGAACTTAGAAAATAGAAATACTGGTCAGAAGAGAAAGTAGAGAGGAAAGAATACATTAACCACACACAACCCAGAGTAGAAGAAATTTATGATTAAGGAACATAGAGGAAATATCATACTAGAGTAAGCCAGTAATAATTCAATTTCGTGTTCAAGAGAGTTGAGATACTTGTAACATTGAGTTTAAAAACAATTTGCAACTGTTTTTAAAACGTGGTGAGAGGAGAATGCCCCCGTAATTGAATTATATAGAGACCATGGTGGCTATATTTGAAATTATATGGAAAGTTATGGTTGTCATAGTTATGACGTGGGTAGTCATGACGTAAGCACGGATGACGTAAATGTTATGCCAGCAGGTTACTTGAGCTGAGATTCTCAGTGACGTCAGCATTTAGTCGAGAATGTTCCAAGATTTACGACGCAGTCGCAGGAAACGAGGAATTCTGCTGAGGAAGAAACTATGCTATTGGAGGAGAGGCATGAACCAATCAACGATAGTTTAAAGGAAGACGGAGATTGCTGAAACTATGGTATTTTTATTACTTTTGGAATGCAGAATTGTGGAAATCCATTTGCAGTAGAAGCATTGATTTGGAATTTTGGTGAAATTTATTTTCAGTTTTTGAATTTTGAAAATCCGTCTTGTATTAACGAAGTTGGAACTTTTAGCGATGACGTAGTATCACGCTTTGGAAGGGATGGAAACGCCCCTCGTGAAGTTAATAAAAGGGCTTGCGCAGAAGAGAGGAGTCTCTTTCGTTCTCTGATCATTCTGAGATCTCATTCTCAGATCATCGAAGTCTATTGTGAAAGTTCTTTTCTTATACATTCATTATAGTGAGACGTCGAAGTGAACAGCAGTGAAAAGAATCGTCTTTATAACGCGTGGCGAGGCCACTATATTAACGAGATCCAAGTCAAACTAGGTGAAGTTGAAACGGACCTTAGAAAGCTTCTACAAGTTCAGCTTTGAACAGTTAGCGGTCACCGATAAGCCAATTGTATTGTGCAGTGCTACATAAAGGAATAGAGAAAAGCTGAACAATTTCGACCGATTAGTTTAAAAGATATTAGCAGTTTTATACGACTGGCAAAAGTGATTATCTCGCCACAAGAGAAGCACTTTTGTTTAGCCAGAATCAACGCAACGGCTGACGCTGCGAGTGGAATAGAAAGACTTCAGATTGCTTGGTTACACAACGATACCAGTATAATGGAGCAATTGAATACGGCAGTTTGTTCTTCTGACACTACAACCGAAGAGCAGATGGAAGGCTAAAAGGGCTTATTGCAATTGGGACATACTTCAACGGAGTAAGATAGCGACATGGAACTTCGCTAATTGCTATTCCACACAAGCGAACATGCGGTGAATACCATCTACACCCATGTTTCGTAATTAAAGGCTGAATACCATCGAACAGCCATAGAAACAATTTCATACTCTGAATATGAATAATTTCTTCGGAAATTTCTACAAAACTTCATGGCGATTGTCTACTGGAACTTCAGGGAATTTTTCAAGAGAGGTCAGGGATATCCCGACTCACAAAGAAGATTATTGCCGGAAGGATGTCTATTCGTCTTCGAGGAGCAGAGCGATTTCCGGAGAAGGAAGCAGTTCGATTCTCCGAGGGTGCTATTTCCTATTTCGAGGATGGAGCTCAACTTTAACGTGGTGAAATGGATCCATCAGCAGTCTTCTTTGGGGAATTTTCCTCTGGAACGTCAATCGGCAGATAAGGTAGTCGTGAACGTTTATTGTATTTGAGTTTACTAATAATGTTTGAGCAACCATTTTTCCCATATTTTTATCCTCATGTTTTTTGCCCTATTTTCTTGTTTGAGATTCTTATTCTCAGTACACCTTGATGAGTTATGCCTTTTTCGACGATTTATTAAGACATTGTTATGTCATGGGCATAGTTAATGATTTTGAATCAGTTGAGACTGACATTTAGATTTTTCAGTAATTAATATTTTTGTAGTCACGATTTGACTGTAAGTTAATGATTTTTATGGCAGATTTAAATTCAGACAGCGTGTCATTTTATTAAAGTAATTCTACCCCAGTTTAATTACTTTGACCAATTTTCTGTCATCATCAAGAAGGAAGAACATTTAAATGATTTTAGAGCGTTAAAATCTCTTACGTTGTCGACGATCTTGGAAATACTAGTCGTTATTTGTATTGATTGCAACACAGACATTTATCGTCAGTTATGAATGAACATTGCATTATAGACACTTTTGTGAAAGATTAACCTTAATAATGAATTATTGAATGCATTAAAGTCAAGTACTTTTGTTAGGAGTTTTTCTCAATTAGAGATTTATAGAACGATGTTTGCATTCCCCAGTCTAATTGGATTCTATTCGACTACTTTGCATTTTAGTCGCACTCTTGATGATAGTATTTTCATACTACAATTTTCTAAATTTTGATAGACCAGACAGGCGTATATAAGCGTATTCACTATTAAATTTGTTTGTGATTGGCAAGTTTTGACTTCATTTCGGTTCATGAATGAAATCCACGAAGGTTAAATAGAAAAACAGTTTTGAAACTATTAATGATTATAAAAATTTTTAAGTGGAACTATGAATGTATAATCGCTAGTGCAGCGCGTGTTGAAAGTCGCTGAGGTATAATGCCCTTGAATATGAAGGAAGTTCCCACAGGAATTAATGTTAAAGAATTATTTGTGGAAGTTTTGTAAGTTATGTGGAAGTTTTTAATGCCATATAGATTAATATATGATGATTTTGGGCATATTTTTAATGCAGATTGTGCATTAACTTGTTAGCGAAGGATTTTCCGCTGGAGTAAGATTGTTATAGTTCGTTGAAAATTAATCAAGTGAGTTACTGTTATAATTAACACGAGTTTTGAAAGAATTTGAGATAAGATTTTGAATGAAGGTTGCCGTCACAAATCATTATTAAAAACTTTATTAAACTAGATTGTGACATTAACATGTATAACTAACCTTCATTGGTCGATTATATTAAACAGGATTATGAAAATTACCAACCGAATGAACATGTGGCTAATGTATTTATTAAATTAATAATTTAAACAATTTAAATGTTAATATTGTAAATAATTGCTGTAAATATTTTTGAAAATAATGTAGAACGAGAGTGATGTTAAAGGCGTGCTTATAATATTTTTATTGTCTTTGACAAATATTATAAACAATTTCTAATTGTTATAAATAATTTATGTGATTTTGTTATAAACATTTAAGAGCTACTTAAACATTTGGATTGAACTTAACAAGTTTAAAGAAATTAACATAATGATCCAATAGGATGTGAGCAAAGTACTTGAAAGATTTGCGTAAATATAATGTGAGTTGTCTTGTAGACGTTTAAAAGCTTGAGAGAACAAGCTGTATTCTTACGTAACATAGCATGTGAGAAGGGAGTGCATTTGACCAGTATGCAACAGGCTGAAGGTAGCCCGCAGCTGTGCCAACATATGGTTCTCAGAGAGTGAGGTCGTACACACTTTGGCCTTGCGACTATAAATACCATTCTCATGTTTATTAAAAGGAAACCAAATGCTCTATATATGTCACACCCTGATGTCCTTTTCCAATCCAATAGTGTTATGAATATTACGTTATTTGGAGCTCTTGGGAGCTAAAATGTTTTACATCATGTTGTATGATAATTTTTGCAAGTCCTACTGGAGGACGTAGTCAGATTGACTTGGGCTTCTGATAGCCACGTTGTTTTTGTTGTGTTAGTAAAATCATACCCTTTATTAGAAATAAAGCTTTTGTACAGTTCAAAGTTCTCGTCTTCGTTCTGGTTCATTTTTAAATGTCATGGTGGAGGTTATTGTGTGAACAGACTTTAGTGATCCTGTTGTCAACTCAAACCCCGAGATAATTAAGAGGTAAGTAACGGTAAGTATGAACCCCCGTCTATTTTGGTGTGTTCCACAATGATTTCCTGTGAATTTCTGTGCTCTTATCTCGATAGTATCTGTCAGTGCCATTTTCATTGATGTAACTGAGCCGGTGCGATTGATAATTGGCAATCCGATTGAGGGGGCGGATATCTGACAGCCTACTATCCAGGTAAACGGGGACAGTACTTTCTTCAAGGCCACGGCCGCCTCCTTCCATAATCCTTGCCTATCCATCCTGACCATCCATGACCTTCCCTCATGAGGCCCCTATTCGCTTTGTAGGTGAGGCCGCCTGGGGCGAGGTGCCAATCACACCTCACCAGTTGTATCCACTCCGATTAGATGTTCCCAGCTCTAGGACACTGCCCGTAGAGGCGGTAGTGGTGAGTTCCCTCGCTGAGTCCGTGGGTTCCACCAACCTGGAGGGTAAACGACTAAGAAAGAAGAAAAAGAAAAATTTAAAATTTAAATAAATAAAATAAAAAATAAAAAAATAGAAAATAATAAAAAAACACCTACAGTCAGTTCATAACCATGAGAATATACACACTGCACTACTGCTCCGGATACCTTATCATAGAACCAAAAAATGTACAAGTTCGTTCCGTATTTCAGACTTAGTATTAGAACAATAAAACCCTCCCTTCACGGTAATCTTTCAACTATGCAATGATCAAAGCCAATGTGAACATTCAATACTGAATTTATGGAAATGAGATCAGTAAGATGTTTTGTACTTTAACAATATAGCACTCATTTGGCTTCAATAATTTTATTGGCAACCGTATGAGTACATGACTAAAGCATGCGAGAGCTCTTATATATATGGAAAGTCTGTTCTCTTGTCATGGCCATACAAAGCCAAATATACCGTCCTGCCGTGTCAATAATTTTCGTTACAGTAGCTCTTGAGTGTCCAGAGTTAATTATTTTTATATTTTGTAAGTTCAAGATGGCAGCTGCACGTCACATACAGCCTCATGTTGTTTTCACATTGACAGCATAGGGTCCGAATATACATCTATCTGAATGCCAAACACTGTGAACATTGATTCATTGGATCGTACTTTATGGATTATAATGCTTGCATGATTCATACGGCAGCTATCTTGAATTTATTTAGCTGATGACCTTGTAGTTTGGGCGCCAGACGCTCCCCACATGAAGGTATTTCAAAATTCGGTAGAAATCCGATGGTTTGATCAGTCAGAATTTGCTTTACTCTTTGATCATTTAGTTGCCACCAATTTGTTTTGGTAATAATAGCAGCGAAATAATATATCACACCAAGGTGTCCTTTGTTAATGCCACCTCGGCACCAAATTTGGTTTATTTAGGTTTCGTCATGTTTTGTATTGATTGCGGGGGGGGGGGGACTCAGACATACACACAGTTAGTTAGTTAGTTAATTAATTAGTTAGTTAGTTAGTTAGTTATTGTTATTTTAAGAGACGAAACAGCGAGGTCATCTGCCCCTACATACACACACATACAAACACACATAGTCACATGAACACTTCACCCGTGTAGATGTCATACCACTTTCCTTTTTTTTTTTTGCAAAAATCAACAGTAGTCTAAAAATTAAGAATTAAATTTAAAAATTAAATGAGTAAAAGATAAAGTAAAAAAATAGAAAAAATAAAAAACAAAAAAATTAAAAAGAAATGAAAAATTGAAAAATCGAAAGTTTGAAATATTAAGAATTAAGAATTAAAAATTAAAGATTGGAAATTAAAATTCAATATAAGGAGGAGTTGCCAGTCTGTATATCAGGGCTTCGGATCGTAGCACTGACAGGAGCAATATTGAGTGTGGGATTTCCCCATGTTTCTCCTCACCCTTACAGGCAAATGTCGGTATTGTACCTTATTTGAAATCCGGTGACTCTGAACCTAATTCTAGGCCATAACAACTACAGCTATAACTTACACACTATTACAGTCACCACAGAAACACAAGTTTTCAAACAAGGCTTTCCTCCAAAAACTTAAATTTTTCTTTCATAGGAATTTCCTTTGTCTTCTTAAGTGATAGGAATATGACCTAAAAGTGTCCTTCCATTACGTTATGAACTCTTCTGCGACGAGTAACCAAAGCTAGTTAGATTGTATTATCCTTGTTTGCGTTCGATTCGGCTGATGATGAGGGCAGTTAAATTAAATTACGGTTTCTGCAATCAGGGACAAGCTGACGTAGGCTGCTGGGCTGAAGGTATTCAAATAACTGTATTATTACTCATTGTTCTAGCAAACTGGGAATGCGGCTGGGAGCCAGGAATAAGGTCCACTCACACACACACACGTGCAGGGGTTAGGACCAGCCATATTTCCGACCCATGAGTCAGCTATTGTTCTTGGCCAATCAAATCCTAATGTTTCTTCGTTATTATTGTTATTTTGTTAATTGTTATTTTATGGTAAAATGATTAGTATGTTTCAAATCTATAGACCTCATCACTAAAAGAACAAGATGTTCCGAGAAGTATTATATATCCTATTTTCATATATCCTATTGGTCGTCACTATTAAAAATTCTTCCGCTTATTTAAAAGGTTCGCCATGTTGGATTGTTCTATATGTTGGCCATATAGCTACTGCATGTACCAGTAGATGAAATTTATTGATTTGGTTCGTTATGCAAATATTCACTTCCACTGCATGATTACGATGCAAAAAATATGAAACTTAATTTTAAAATTTCGCCCAGCCACCATCTTGAGTTTATGAAAACAATTGAATGTCTCATAGTTCTAGCAAACTGGGAATACGGATGGGAGCCAGGAATAATCAGCTATTGTTCTTGGCCAATGATATCCTAATGTTTATAAATTTGTTATTTTATGGTAGAGCGATTAGTATATAGAAAGATAGCTTTGACGCCATTTTTCAGTGTTGCCATATTAACAATACTCTTGCTTTCAGTCGGTCAACACAAAAATTATTCCAAACACTGGAATATGTGAACAAGCCCGAAATAAGTTACATTTCTTTTTTTCTTCGGGTTTTCCCAATTAATTGGGGTCGTCGGAGCCAACCAGGCTCATTTTGGGTTTGGCCGGGGATTTAAGGCCGGATACCCTTCCAGACGCCACGTGATTTTCCTGAGATAAATTACAAGTGATAAAGATTTATATATATTGTTACGGACTATTGAAGAAGAAGAAAATAAGTAGTTCAGTGAAGAACTAAACAGACTATTTTCATATATCCTAGTTATGTTAATTGCCTCTATCAACAAACATCATTTCAGTTTGCTGTCAAAAATTAGTAGATATTGAGAACCGTCCAAATATTTCGGATGGTCACCATGTTGAATTGTTATATGCCATAGAGTTATGTACTATTAGATGACGATTATTGCGTAGGTTCATTATTCAAACGTTGATTTCGATGATTAGGACACAAGAAATAGAAACATAATTTTAAAATTTCGCACAGCCGCCACCTTGAGGTTATGTAAACAATTGGACTAAATTAGATTTCAGTGCATTACAATGTGTAAAAACATTTACCGTACCAAGTTTCACTGCGTTCGAATGATTAGATCGTGAGAAAAGTCCATTTCAATATTTCAAATTCGCTTGGCCATCATGTTCGTTTCGTACTTAACAGGTTTTTGAAAGTCACGTAGATGAACTTCTAGTAGTGCCCTTTATCACCGTACAAAATATCAGGGTGTTATCAATCATAGTTTTGGAGATATAGAATGCCAGTGAAATATTCGCACAGCCGCCATGTTGGACTGGCGAGACGTAATCAAATTTGAAGGGCATGGTCCGGGTCGGACAAAATAGTACTATGATCTTACCGAGTTTCATTGAAATCGCTCCAGCCGTTTAGATTTAATTCGGTACACTCACACACACATACGCACACACACGGACAAAAGGTGATCTCAAAACCCTATTTTTTTTCATGAAAGTAGGCTAAAAACTGAGGGATGACATGTTTCGCTCGACAAGCGAGCATCATCAGATCCTAATTCCCTGCAGTTGTGTGTGAGAGGTCTGTGAGAGGTGTGTGAGTGAACCTTATTCCTGGTTCCCAGTCGTATTCTCAGTTTGCTAGAACTATGTGAAATGACAATGATTGACATCAGTTTTATGCATTAGTATCGACGTAGGCGGCGGTAGGCCATGGGGCTAAGCTATCTGTGGACTCGGTAGACGTGGGTTCGTGCCCATCCTTGAAATGGCTTTCCATGGTTTCCCAATTTTCAACTCCAGACAAATGCTGGGATATTACCTTCTAATAGACCACGGTCGCTTTCTTCCATTTCCTTGACCAGTTTCATGCATCTTCGTATCACATTAACTCCTCACTTGAGGTTGGTATCAGAAAGGGAATTCGGCCGTAAAATCCACACTCGACGTATATTTCCATCTTATCACATTCGCGTGTCCGTTGAGAAACGAGATTAATAAAAAAGTTAGACATAAATAATAATGATCTAGGCGGAATACAACTATTTTATGTTCGACCCTGACTATTATGTGTCAGAAAACTGTATCATAATGAGGCTCATTATAACACTATTTTTCATTATGAAACAGTTTCTCCCACCAATCTCAGCTCAAGAAACAGTTGTTTGACCAATTAGGTAAGGATACCTTCGCACATGCTCTCAACATGTCCATATAAATTACCGAAAGTGCACCGTCCATATGTTCGATTAAATAAACTGGTGAATATGAGACAAGAAATAGTTTTACTGAATACTGGTGCACAATCTGAACATATGGCATTGAAGCACACAGGGCGCATGCGTCGGTCGGCCAGAGAGCTCGGAAAACAGAGATATACTACCCAGCGCAGCACCCGATCACAAAATTCTAGTGACTGAACAGATATTTATGAATATTTATGTTAAAACATATAATAAAGTTATAATTATCGTCGAACATAAACAGTCGTATGCAACTCGCCTATAATGGTAATTAAGACACTCGTATGGAAGTTATAAAACTCGCATACGCTCGTTTTATAAACATACTCGTGTCTTAATTATAGCCATTATAGGCTCGTTGCATAATGTACTATTACCTAATCATAGGTATTTTAACTAATATAATTTTACCAGCCTACTCTTTCAAAAATTAGTGCGACTTGAGCAGAGGAATTTAGTGAATAAATACATAATAAGAATAATCTTATTGGTTTTACTTCGCTTTTAACTTCTGCGGCTTTTAGAGACGCTGTGATGCCAGAATTTTGCCCCAATGGGTATCTTTAACGTGTCAGTAAATCTATTAATACGGCTCCCTCGCATTTGCGCACCCTCAAATGCCAGCTGTCAGTGCCAGGATCCTATCCTTCAACGTTGGGCACAGCAGGTGACAACGTTTCCGCAGAGCCACGCAGCCAGTCTGAAAAAATGAATGTGATTATGAAAGTCAATGTGTGTGTTTAGCGAGAAAAGGGCCATTGTACTTCAATCAGAAATTATTGTTATAGCTGCTGGACGATCGCTGGCAGCCAGATTATGGTCCAGCTCAGTTCCGACCTCACTGGGGCGCCACCATGGTTGGGGCCCGCAGCTTCTTGATCGCCTACAACATCAACCTTCTCTCCACCAAAGAGCAAGCACATCGGTAAGTGAGAACGTAGGCTAACACCACATCTATAGTAGCAATAACTACTGTCGACCAAAATATTATGTGCACTCGAGTTTGAAGGTTGTTTGTGAAGTAACCAATAAACCTACATTCAATCCAATAACATCATCATTGTCGTCGTTCTATTTTACGTTAGTTCATGTAGGTTTTGAATTTTAAATTTATATATATATATATATATTTTTTTTTGCAGTTGAAACACAAAAAGTGCCCGTTTTTAAGCGTGTTTCAACCATGCGTCACATTTAAGAATTATTATCTCACAAACCTGTCATCAGATCGAATCCAAATTTTAACACAATATACATTGGAATGTTGTATAACTGGTTTATTAATTACAAAATTTTGTGTGTCCAAGAAACAAAGTTGATATCATTTTTGTAAGGAAACTTTTTCTCGGCTCGAAATGGTTGGAAAATGTAGTTCTTGGTTGCGTTGTAATCCTTATACATCAAAAAGGTATGCTGTATGATTGTGAAATACCATACGTAAATTAATTCACATATTTTATATCGGTTTGTATTTGTATGGGGAATTAAGACATGGTTCACCAGTTAGCCGCTTCGGTGAAAGCTGTACAACGTTGTCAAGATGGGCTCCATCACGCGTCATGGCGCGCCTCGCTCGGAAGTGATGGGCTCCATATCAGCAACGCTATACAGCAGTTTCCGGAGCGGCAAATACAAACCGATATAAAATAAGTGAATTAATTTACGTATTTCACAGTCATACAGCATAACCTTTTGATGTACAAGGATTACAACGCAACCAAGAACTACATTTTCCAACGACCCCGAGCCGAGAAAAAGTTACCTTGCAAAAATCATAACAACTTTCGTTCTTGAAAACACAACATTCTGAAATTAATAAACCAGTCATACAACATTCCAATGTATATTGTGTTAAAATTTGGATTCGATCTGATGACGGGTTCGTGAGATAATATTTCTGAAATGTGACGCATGGTTGAAACACGCTTAAAAACGGGCACTTTTTGTGTTTCAAATGCGATAAGAAATATTAAAATATAAATTAAAACTTCCAAACCCACATGAAGTAACGTAAAATAGAACGATGAAAATGTTGATGTTATTGGATTTTATGTAGGTATATTGGTTACTTCACAAACAACCTTCAAACTCGAGTGCACATAATATTTTGGTCGACAGTAGGAGCATTGGGGAAGACGACCTCTAAGTTCTGCAACAATCCCTCCAGCGTTGCCAAATTGAGCACAGTTAGAATTCAGCTCCGTTGTTGTTGTGGTGGTGAATTAGAGATTTGGAATATCTTGGTCATCAGCCTCTCGTACTTCCTGTTGAATTTGTTTGATAACCTGTGTTTGCGAGGCTTGTTGATGTTCAACTTAACCTAACCATGCACATTATAACAGGCACTTTAAAGAATAGGCCTACATTCAGGCTTCTAATCCTGAGCCATATTGAGCCTCCTTCCCTGCGACGAGAATGTTTACTTGTGCGTGAATTCACGAAAATAACTGCTAGTCCTGAGCTCCCTATTCATTTGATTTGATTTTGATTTTATTTTATTTTCACGGCTACACTTAGAGTTTAAGAGCTCCTTTACAGTAGCGCCCTACATAAAATAAGATTAGGGCTTATAAAAATAAAACATTTCACTTACATTCACAATGTAAATAATCATAGTCTAACAATTATAGTAACAAAAAGATAGAAACGACACAATAATAATAATATTACTAATGATAATGGAAAAATTATATAAAAAAGAGTGAGAGTGCATACAGACTATCCGCCCGAAAAACAAATACCATATACTGTACAAGAAAAGCTATTAAAGTAGACAGGTTGTCAGCTATTGTCCTTGTGTTATAATTGAACTAAAAAAAAGTATTTTAACATAATACAGTAATAAAATGTGATACTGCTCCAAGAAGCAGGATGAAAGATGTCTTTTGAAAGCTGCAGTGCTTGCAATCTTGACGAACTTATATAAATCGAAGGTGTTGAAGAGGCGCGAGGCGGTGCAAACAAAAGATTTATTGAACTTCATGGTTCGGTGTATAGGAATCTGGAGTGTTAATTTTGTGTATCTATTTCCTCGATTATGAACAGAATGCATTGGTGTAAAGGCATTGTAGAGATATAACGAGGTCTTGGTAGGTAATATTTTATGTGACAGAATGGCAACTGATAACTGCCTGAGCTCGTGGAGTTTCAGCCATTTCAGCTGCACGTAGTAAGGTGTGATATATTCATCTCGCCTTACATCCAGAATGTACCGAACACATGCATTCTGGACTCTTTGTAATTTGATGTTCTGTGTTTCTGGTAAATCATTGTATACAGCAGAGGCATAATCAATGATTGGAAAAATGAGAGTTTGGACGAAGAGCTTACGTATGTTAGGAGGGGTGTAAAAAACAGTTCTTTTCAGGAGATGTATAGTTGATACAACCTTCCTTACCACATTAGACGTATGCTCTGCCCACGACAGTGGTCTATCAAATATCACTCCGAGATTATTGACAGTGTTGCTATATTTAATATTATTATCTAGTACCTTGATGGTGGTAGTGAGTTAAAATCTACTGAATTTAGAAGTTGTGGATATAAGTTGTGTTTTAGATATGTTCAAGTTAAGATTATGATTTAGGGTCCATTCACAAAGCCTGTCAATGTCTTCATTAAACAGATTTATACGATCACATGCAGTGTTAGGCGTGAGGTGAAAATAGGCTTGGAGGTCATCAGCGTATATTTGAACAGAACTATTTCGGAATTCATTAGAAACATCGTTTATATATATCGAGAAGCATAGTGGACCTAAGACAGATCCCTGAGGTACTCCACTTTCTACCGATTTCCAGTCTGAGGAGGAGCCATCCGCGTGGACCACTCTCTGTGTACGCATGGAAAGGTAGGATTTGAACCAGGAAAGAACACTCTGAGAGAAGCCAAACGATTTCGGCTTTGCAAGAAGTATATTGTGATTCACACAGTCAAAAGCCTTACTGAAATCGAAAAAACATAGGATTGTAAGCTGACGCTTGTCCATAGCTGAGCTATATCATCGCTGACCTTTAACAATGCAGTGGTGGTACTATGCCCTGGGTATATTATTAGCTTGGGAATAACCTAACCCCCAAGGGAAGATGATGAAGAAAAAGAAGTGGGTTTCGGTCTGGAGAAAAAGGATGGAGAAATAGGACGAGAGTCCAACAGAAGTGATAATTTTAACTTTAAGTATACTCAAAGGCAGCTGCCACTGCAAATCCGCTTTCCGATACCTTAAGTGGGTAGGGACCTGGGCGAAGCTAACAGGAAACGCAGCTGGAACTTGGGCTATTCGCAAGAAAGCTGCTATAGCGTATTCCCTCTCAAGCATAAATATACCTACTATGGGGAAGGGTGGTGGTCTGGCAAGACAAAGAGTAACAGATTTATTGTGTATCTGTTCAAAGGAGTTTGTTTCTTAACAAGTATTTTGAAGAATACAAATAATTTGAATCAGCCGTGATATTTTAGTTCTTGAAATTGTAGAATTTCTAAAGAGTGACCGAATGCTTCCAAGAAGGATAGGAATAAAGCAATTATAACCTTGGGAATAATTTTGGAAAGAGCACCAATAGTTGCATTTAGAAATGACTAAGCTTTTACCCAGCAAGGCGCCGACTAAAAGTTTAGACAATGAGAAACACTTAAATTTTGAAAAACCAACCATAAGTGGAAGAGAGAATCTCCACAAGCAGGAAGCTGGCGTAGCGAGCTATGCTTGCCTTACTGGCCAGTTAGAATTAGCTATCAAAGCTAAGAGAGACTTTAATAAGTTAATAACTAAGAGTTCTTGCTCAAATGCAACAAGTAGTGAAAAACTTATCAATGGATTTATTTTTATTAAAGAGGGCATAAACCTAGGAAGAGACAGGGAAGACAGGATCTTGCCTAACCGTTATGTTTGAGAAATGATCAATCAAAAGAACAAATCTTAATTTATTTAACAATGTAAAAAGAAGTAGTTTATGTAACAAATATATAATTTTGATCTTGTAAACAATTGGGGTCGCAGACCTCCTAAATCATTTAAAGTTTGCACCAGGCAATAGACAATTTTTGGATTTTAAACCTTTTATACGTACTAAAATCTTCGTAAGATTTTGAAATATTGCTAAGATTGATAAATAGAAAATTTTAAGATAATTAACATAATTAGGGTTAAACAATAAATCAAGTACAAGTTTAAGGATTTCTATATAGGTATCTTAGGAAATATGAACAAATAATAACTTCGAAAGTAACAACAAAAAAAAGACAGGAAGAAATGAAATAGAAGTTTCTATTACTTCTTGTATTAATACAGAACTACTTTTATAGATTATACAAATAGGGCAGGTCACTTATTGTGAAACCTGAAGAGAAAAATTCAAAGGAAGTTTCTAGAACTCCTATGTTTAAGTAGGGATCACGAGAAAAATAGGGCAAATTTCCCTTTCGTGAAACCTAGAGATAACTCACTTTTGAGTAGAAAGAATTGGATTCCCTAATTAGAAGGGAGAAACAATATACTTTAAGGCGTGTACTAGACACGAAGTTTTACAGACATTAATTCGTTATACGTGGAGCAAGTAAGGGAGGGCACTTATTGAGAGTGACACCTCATTGAAAAAATACCTAAAGTAACGACTTTATTATTTTAGTTTGTTAGTAAAGGGTTTGGGAAAGATCAAATGGGATTGTGGAAGAGTGTTCATGGCCGTATTTATTGTACTCGGACGAGCGCGACGTGGATGAAAAGTTGACCAGGCACTGTTTTCACTATAGTCTGTTGATATAGTTGAAAAGTTCACTGTAGTAGCACAAAAAGTTTATGGCAAAGAAAGTTATTGCAATGGTGGAAAATAACTAGTTACACTAGATTTGCGAGAGTCTATTGCTTGAAAAACTTGTAGGTTATAGTTGAATGCACCAGAAAAATCCCAACGGAGGAAGAAAAATTAGATATTGATTAGCAGTTCATAAGGAAGATTCCTTAGTTTGAAAAAGTATTCCCAAATGTGAGTGGAAAGTACTAGAAGGTTTAACTCGTAGATGAATTGTTCGGCATGCAAAATTCCAGAAAAATAATGACTGAAGAATAGGGCAAAAGTTAGTCCAGCGGTGGAACGAGCTAAGTATTTTATAGACAGTGGGTAATTTAATGGTGTCCCACGTTGTGCGGAAATCTCTCATTTAATAAGCATAAGAAATGCTGCTTCATGTTAAGATTGGCTTAGATAGACGAAAGCCCATCATAGAAAATCCCGCGAAGGATGATTATTGCCCCACATTTAGAAGTCTCACACTGCCTATAAAATTATTATTAAAAAGCATGTAGCTATTTAAAATCAATTAAAATAAGTTGAAGACCGTTGAAGTAGTACTTAGCTCATTTCTGATGAGCGGCGAATCCTTAGTGACCGTTAGTCAGGAATTCACAACATGGCGAAGATTTGAAAGTTTGTCTCTCGAGGTGAGGAGACGAGCTTTAGTTAAGCTCCGACTGACTAGTTTGACTTCAGACGCACAAGTGAGGCCAGCTCAACGGAGCGCGGAGAGACCAGGGAAGGGAAAAAGGTGGGGGTAGGAGACAAAAGGAATACATATAAGAATAGCCAACTTTGATATAATAATTTCGCTTGATGAAATGGTCTTCAAAGATTTGATAGCAGGCGTCACTAGCGCAGCCTGGTGGGTGAAAAAGTAGACGAAGTTCTCTTGATCACGGAGATGATAGCTGGCGTTAGCGACGAGATCTGGTGGCGAGATTGGTAAGGAAGTCCTCTTGTGCAAGGAAAAATAGAGGAACTTCAGAGATTCGCTGCTAGATGACGCTAGGTGGGTCATGGAAGATATATATCTAGAACAGACTTACAGGTAGTGTAAGAAACATATACCAACAAAGAGAAGTCAGGAGATCACTGTTGGTGTTTGCGAAAAAATACACTAAGCTGGGAGGGGCAAACACCAAAGGAGAACAAAGACATGAAATTAAAAGCTTAAAGGTAAAGGAGCAATTAAAGAAAGTGGTCTTATAATATACCCATTAGTGGTCAAGATCTTGGCCAGCCTAACTCTCCCATCCCTTCCAGGATAACACTCGGTCACTCTACCAGAGATCCAGACCAAGGGAGGAGAAGCATCCCTAACCAGGACCAAGTCCCGCACTTTAATGTCGGGATTGGAAAGAAACCACTTCTGTCTCCGTTGCAAGGAAGTTAAGTATTCCAAATTCCACCTCATCCAGAAAGAATTACGGAGGGCTTCAAGTTTACGCCAAACAATAGGTAAATTAGAATCCCTGTAAGAGTTGGGAAGGGGAGGAGGGGCAGAAAGAAAAGTGCCTATAAGGATGTGACCAGGTGTGAGTGGAAGCAGGTCATCAGGGTCATTGGAAAGCGGAGTTAAAGGGCGAGAATTGACAACATCTTCAATCAGAACAGACAACGAATTACATTCTTCATAAGTCAGAATGCGATTACCTAAAACCTTTCTTAAGTGACGTTTAGTGAGCTTTACGCAGGATTCCCACCTACCACCGTGATGAGGGGCGTAGGGAGGTATAAAACGCCATTTGAAACCCTATGAGTAGGAAAAATCAGAAATCTGTTCCATGGCAGGAGAAGATGTGAGAGCTTTCTTCCACAAGGAAGCTGCGCCTTGAAAAGTGGAAGCGTTAACAGAGAACATCTCCGAAGGAACACCACGCCTAGCAGCGAAGCGAGAGACAGCTGATAAAAAGTAAGAAGTAGAGGCATTCGTTACTAGTTCCAAATGGATCGCGCCAGTAACCATGCAAACAAAGAGAGAAACATAGAGCTTACCAAACAATTTGCGTGTAGCTTCAGGGGATGTGCGTTGATATTGGAACGGACCCATATAGTCCACACCCGTTAGAGCAAATGGACGTATAGGAGAAGAGCAAAAAGAGGGCAGATCGCTCATTAATTGAGTATTGACTTTAGGTTTAGCTTTGAAGCAAGGAATGCATTTGTGAATTACAGAGGAAACTTCATGAATTCCATTTATAATCCAGTACTTTTCCCTTAAGAGGCAATGCAGTGTGCGTGTACCAACATGCAGATTACGATAATGAAAGTCACGTATAATTAAAGAAGTTACGTGATGTTTAGAAGGCAAAATAACAGGATGCGTTTTGTCCTCAGAAAGCAAAGATTGCGAGAGCCTACCACCTACCCTGAGTAACCTATTGTCATCAAGGAACGGGGCTAAGGCACGAAGACGACTGGATTTGGGAAGATCCTTTTTAGAAGAAAGTAAAGACAATTCAGAAGAAAAGGCTTCTTGCGTGTTAGTTGCAAATCCTTAATGGAAGCGAGATTCAATTCATGATTGGTAAGGTGTGGTTTGGGGAGAAGAGGTTGGTCAACCACAAGATATTTCCATCTGAGAAGATAGGCAACAATTCGAATTAATTTGTGAAAGGAAGAATAGCGGGACAACAAGGGATGAGAAACGTTGGAAACAAGACACGAAGCAATAGATTTAGATACTTTAGCGTCAGGCAAGTTGGAGTTTGTAGCTGGAGATTTAGAAGGCCAACAAGAAGAGTCTTCGATTAACCACGAGGGCCCATGCCAGTACAACTGAGAAGCTGCCAATTGAGAGGGTAAACATCCACGAGAAATGATGTCGGCGGGGTTGTCAGCGCTGGGCACATGCCTCCATTGACATCCCGAAGAAAGAGTTTGAATTTTGGAAACCCTGTTTTCAACAAAAGTTTGCCAATGAACGGGGTTTTTGGCGATCCAAGAAAGAGTGATCATGGAATCGCTCCACAGATAAGTTTGCAAAAATTCGACCCTTAAGACTTCCCGTAATTTCTTAACAAGTTCTGCGGCCATGAGTGCAGCACACAATTCAAGCCTAGGCAAAGTGATAGATTTAAGAGGAGCCACCTTCGATTTGGCACAAACAAGGTTGGAAACTGAAGATCCATTTAATGAATCGCGATAAACCAAATATGCACAGCAACCGTAACCTTTTTCGGAACTGTCCGCAAACACATGAAGGAAAAAAGATGCATTAGGATGAGCGTTAATTAAATTCCTGGGAATTTCAATCAGGGAAAGATCAAGCAAATTGCTGCGAAAAGAGAGCCATCTGTTAAGAAAAGATAGGGGAACAGTGTCGTCCCATTCACATTTGAGCGACCATAGCTCTTGCATGAAAAGTTTGGCTATAACAATAACTGGGGCAAGGAATTGAAGCGGATCAAAAATGTTTGCAATTTCAGAGAGAACTTGTCTTTTTGTGTTAGGGAGCTCTTCTGCAAGCGAAACTTTATAGATGAGAGTGTCAATGTTAGTGCACCAATGAACTCCAAGAGTTTTTATGAACTCGGAGTCTCCACAAATTTCGACGGAGGAGGGGTCTACATCTTCAATAGGAAACTGGGCGAGAAACTCATGGGAGTTGGAATTCCACTTATGAAGTGGGAATCCTCCATTCTTTAACAATGCTTGAAGTTCAAGTGACACGAAAGAAGCTTCCTCCAGAGTGGGGAAGGACTGCAAGTAATCGTCAACATAGAATGATGTAGTCGCAGGGAAGGAGGCTCAATATGGCTCAGCATTAGAAGCCTGAATGTAGGCGTATTCTTTAAAGTGCCTGTTATAATGCGCATGGTTAGGTTAAGTTGAACATCAACAAGGCTCGCAAACACAGGTTATCAAACAAATTCAACAGGAAGTACGAGAGGCTGATGACCAAGATATTCCAAATCTCTAATTCACCACCACAACAACAACGGAGCTGAATTCTAACTGTGCTCAATTTGGCAACGCTGGAGGGATTGTTGCAGAACTTAGAGGTCGTCTTCCCCAATGCTCCTACTGTCGACCAAAATATTATGTGCACTCGAGTTTGAAGGTTGTTTGTGAAGTAACCAATATACCTACATAAAATCCAATAACATCAACATTTTCATCGTTCTATTTTACGTTAGTTCATGTGGGTTTGGAAGTTTTAATTTATATTTTAATATCTCTTATCGCATTTGAAACACAAAAGTGCCCGTTTTTAATATTTACTGCAATGATTTCGGAAACTGGCACAATGTAGTTTCCCGTTGCCAAGAAAAACGATAGAGTAGTGTCGATTGAATCAATCGACAAACAATATTTTCCAGGGTTACATTGAAGTAATAGCTGTAACGTATCGATTTCTAGTAATGCCGCTTACAGCAAATGAACGATATACAGGGTGTAACAAAAAGTACGGCACAAATTGCAAGACACATTCCTCACACGTAGACGAAGAAATTTTGTTATATGAACATGGGTCTGGAAACGCTATGTTTCCATGTTATACCTCATTGTTTCCAACTCATTTATCATGGGAAACACACAAGAACAGAACGTACCAGCCTACCACAAGCAACTCTTTCTCACATGACATGTTCAACGTGCGCATTGATACATTCATCAACCCACCGTCGTAGTGAATCTGGGATGCGCTGATGTATCCCTGGAGTATCGCGTATGGTTTCGTAGCCTTCCATAATACGGGCACGGAGACCCTGAACATCTTGTACTGGGGATCGATAAACAAGAACTTTCAAATGCCCTCACAAATAAAATTCAGTGATTCTAGGTCCGGAGAGCGTGGAGGCCAGGCAATTGGTCCACCTCTACCTATCCATTTGTCACCAAATTTGTTATTTAGAAGCTGACGGACATTAGCACTAAAATGAGGAGGTACTCCATCGTGCATGAAGTACATGTTTTGTCGCACAGCTAAAGGCACATCTGCTAAGTCGCATGGCAACGGGGCCATGAAAAACAAACCACTGGCGGTGCACCTACGATAATGACAACGTAACCAGACGTAACCAAGAGTGCATGTTCTCCACGATTCTAACGTTCTGTTCTTGTGTGATTCCCATGCGTAATGAGTTGGAGAAAATGAGATGTAACATAGAAACCAAGCGTTTCCGGAACCATGTTCATGTAACATAATTTCTTCGTCTACGTGTGAGGAATGTGTCCTGCAATTTGTGCCGTACATATTTGTTACTCCCTGTATAAGTTAACTTATTTTAAACGAAGAAAGATATCACATTTAAATTCGATATACTGTTTTGCATTATGTTGTTTTGTTTAGCAGGTATGAGTTGAAAAGATTGTCATTAAATTATCTTACAGATGTGTAGTTAACATCAACAAAAACTGATAATCAAAATTGGATCTCTGCGGTGAGAACCACGATTAAAAGATTACCAAATTATCGATTTTAATATATTATGACAACCACGAATGCTAGTCACTACACCACGAAGTGGTCGTTGAAATTGAATCGAATGCTATCACTTATCAGACATTCTTATTCTAACTTACTTCTCTACCAGGCTCATGAAGGAGCTGCACCATACTTTTGAAACAGTCTGTAGAATTAGCTGTTAAATCCTATTTCAAAGCTGGAATTACTCTAAAAATATCCCTGGAACAATGTAATTTCTTGTCTTATTTACCAAATTTGCGAAAGCACAGTATGCCATCGACTAGGGACTCCCAAGATTAATATATACGTGCTTCATAAATACGCCAACGTGACTGCCGTTAAATAATTCAGGAGCTCGATACAGAATTACCTCGCGAACCTGCAGCGATCGCTATGGAATTCTATTAACTAGCAGACTGCTGTTCCTTGAGCAAAGCCTGCAAACTTCATGAGCGCATTGTGCCTTTCTTCAGAAGCGCCCTTTTTACCTGCGTTGGGTGCTTCACAGAAGATCCACATACTCCCAGCAAACTGGGCATTTGAGACCTTCTTCACATGGAGCTATTCATTGGAGACTAACTAGTATTGTTGTTGTTGTTGTTGAGTCATATAAGGGCTTCGTGTAACGGAGTGAACCCTTATTTAAAGATTGTCATATCTGTTGCTTTAAGGGACCTAACATTTGGGTTATCGGCCCCAAATGGTTTGGGTGTTAGTGAAAACGAAAGATGAAAGGAAACCTAACCTAACATACGAACTAAAAATACTAGAAGAAGGAAAATAGAGAGTTAAATAAATGCCCTCAACCCTCAAAGAATGAGGACTGAGGGATGTAAGAAATAGAAATACAGCCATGAAAGGCAGATAGGAAAGGGAAAGAGGAGAGGGTTCGCCCTCAAAGGCAATGTTGAAAGGGGAAAACGGACCCAGCTCAGGAATCTCACGAGGTCGCCAACTCACGAGCTTATCAGCCGTGAGCCCTTAAGGGTGTAGCACTATCCTGGGTGCACCTTAAGAGGGGCTACATACACCTTGCCTCCTTGAGGGCCTTGAGCAGAAGGCAGAAAGCACTTCTAGAAGCCATCGTTTGCTACCCCCCGAATGCCTGAATATTTATCTGTGAACTAATTGAGTACGTCCAAAAGTCAACATTTCACCCATTCTCTGATTTAATACAGTCTGCTATTATATAACTGTTCAGTCTACAAGAATGCTACATTATTAATTATGTACGTAACAATATTTTCAATTGTGTTATTTGTTTTCAAAGGTTCGTCTTAAATATTAGCTATTACTGGAATTGTTATCACAATATTCGTATGATTAATTTTGACTATCCCATCCACACGCCACTCTTAGCCTTACTCATGTGTAGCCGAGGAGTAGCGTCCCAGGCTTACCCCCAAAAGAATCGCGGTTCAAATCCAAGTGGGTTAAAATTGTTTCCTACTAATTTTTTATATTATTATTGTTTTATAACTACTCACACGTTATAATATGAAGCATATATAGTGTGTATTTGCAACGAAAAATATTAAATAGGCCATACTTATAACACCACATATTTCAACACGCTACCACCGTGATTTACATTCGTCGTCCTTGATTCGCGGTAGAGCCTGTTGCTTGTTTTTGTTGTTGATCCTTTATGGGCTTTGCAGCATCGTGGTCATATATCCCCGTGTATTTGGGTGTGTGTAGAAGTTGTCTGATAACTAATAACCTATGTCACTTTGTGTGGGGCAGATGCCCTCGTAGTTCCGCCCCTTAAATCCTCAATAACTAACTGTGTCACTGGGATGTCTGTACTAGTGTGTGTACTTGTAAACTACAAAGGATTTGGATAGGAAGCTGTCCTTCATCCGCGGTAGAGTCTGTTGTTTTTTATCATTTTGAATGATCTTGTCGACTTCGTCGTTACGCTGGGGTCTGGCGTTACGTTACGGTGACGGGACGAAATGTACCCAGATGCACTGGGGTGTGTGACGTCATAGTACTGCTTGGTGCATGTGTTCCCCGACAATCTCTACTTCGTTGGTGTAAGACAAAAATCCCCGATTCATGGATGTCACGGGTAATCTCGAGAACCACTGGATGGATTTTGATGCGGTTTTCACCATTCTGTAAAGGATATCTCGAGGAAAGATTCTGTAGGAAATAATTTATGTAGATCAAAGGAAGCCAAGCAGTAACGATTTCAGTGAAAAAGTCGAAAACAAACTTGGCTTCCATGCGCTTCTTAAGCTTACGCTGGGCAAACCATTAATAATATCAATATACTATGAGCGTAAGAATTGGTCAGCATGAAGAGTTCTACAAAAAAGTCCGCGAGAGCATATCTCAATCTTCAATACATCGCCCACTATAAGGGTTTTTAGACTGGATGGAAGGGGCACGCTTCGCGTGCTCTCGTGAGCGTGACGGCATCCCCTGCGCTTGACGTTGCTTTGCCCTTGGTTTACACTTGCCTTTCGCGAGTAATTTGAAACAAGATAAGCAAGATAAGTATTATGCAGATAATTTTCTAACATGTCAAGAGTCTTTGCCGCGAGAAGCCTCCAGCCTTTCTAGCATTTTTCAGCAGTTGTAGCATTTAAAATGGTACAAAGTCTGGTCTTTCAGACTGACTGTCACTTTTTTGTTGCTGTTGATTCTGCGGGGGATTGCCTGAAGTCAGTAACATCGTTCACACTGACTTATTAGTATATTAGTCTGCTCATTAGTTGAGTAAAATAATAAAGTCAAAATTGTTCCCGGTGTTTTTTTTCACGCGTTGTAGTGAAATGTACACCAGTGTCCAAAAGTTATGCATACGTTACGAATAAGCAGGGCTACAGGAAATAGACCGCAAATCGCACGAAATATGCACCTACCAACCTTACGTGTTCGCTCTGTATAGGAAGGAGTATTCTCTGCTTTGACTAGCGGCGTAACCGCAAGGTAAACACAGCCAGTGCCTACGCCCTATATTCCCTCAGTCGTGTTTGCCCTGTTATAGTGTGCAGAGTGTATCCTCGTGGTGAACGAGACAACAAAATGGCACAACGACGCCATTTTGACCCCGTTTTGCAGGGTAGAATACTCGGCCGCCTGGAAGGAGGCCAGACACGCACCGAAGTCGCTGTATCCTTGAATCTGCCACAAAGTGTCACTTCCAGGCTTTGGAGACGATTTCGAGACACAGGAGATGTTAAGTCGTAGGCCACTACCTGGTCGACCAAGAGTAACCACCCCACGGCAGGGCCGATATCTGGCCTTAACCACCCGACGAAATCAGAGTGCACCTGCAAGACAATTGTCGGCGGTGCTTGCAGCCGTCTCAGGGGTTGCCGTTTCCCGGCAAACTGTGTACCGGAGGCTCAGAACAGCAGGGTTGTTTGCCAGACGTCCAGCAGTGTGCGTACCGCTCACTCCAGCACAGAGACGGGCCCATTTACTGTGGAGCCGTCAACGTTGAAACTGGACCATGGATGCATGGAGACATGTGCTCTTCACAAATGAATCCCGCTTCAGTTTGTAGAACGATTCCCGTCGCACATTAATCTAGAGAGAACCAGGTAGCCGATACAACCACAGGAACATCGTGGAACGGGACCAGTATGGTGGTTGTGGCGTCATGGTGCGGGGCGGCAACATATTGACTGGCCGTACGGACCTGCACATCTTCATGGGTGGTCTGAGGATTACTGTGAACGCTCAGAGATACAGGGATGAGGTACTGAGACCACATGGTCGACTCTTCAGAGGTGCAGTTGGTCCAGACTTCGTCATAATGTACGATAATGCCCGACCACAACGCACCACTGTGGTGGATGAATATCTGGCTGGGGAAGACATTCATCGCATGGACTGGCCAGCGAGGTCTGCGGATCTGGATCCTATAGACCATGCCTGGGATGCATAGGAGAGGCGAATTGTATCCCTCAGCCTCCACGAAGGACCTTCCTTTGCATTGCCCTTTCGGAGGAATGGGATCGACGGCCACAAGAGCTCTTGGACCATCCGATAGAGATCATGCCACGTCGCTGCGAAGCATGTGTGGCCGTTAGGGGCAACCATACACCCTATTTACAGTATATTTGCTGTGGAAGACATTGCCAAGTTCTGTTAGTTGTTGTCAAAGGTGTACCTTAGATATCAGAACCTTTTTGACACTGTTCTTTTGGACAAGTTGTGTGATATATGGCGTGTGATTTAGCTTCCGTTTGTTCAGTAATCCGTCTGACATTCCTATCAGGCAGTATAGCCTCGTTTAGGAATTATGCTTAACATTTAAACACTAGTGAAGTTAAATTAAATAATAGATTTCTTTCTCCCCAACTCCTCTAGCTCATTAGATCTTCACGCGGGAGATTTTAAGAGCGTTAAAAATCCTTCAGTATGCCTTCCTTCGGAGAGGAGGTAAAGCCAGCGGTCCCATGTCATAGATTTATGGCATGTAAAAGATCCTTCCACAGTCTAAACTTATGTGAAGCTAAATTGTTAGGTTTGATTTCGTCGGAACGCTCTATCAAAGTTCCATCGTTCACCACTAGCTATCAATGATATCTGGTGGCGAAAGTTGGAAATACTGGAACTTGTAGCTCACCCTAAGGGTGTCCGCTGGAAGCAGCTACAGACTCAGGTGGGCCGAACATGTCCTCGGACACACCCGGCACTAAAAGCCGTACGATAAATAATAAATAAATAATTTGGAAGAGTGAACACAATGGTTGCATATGTTGTTGCCAAGCATCAGCAACGTTCATCTCCCACGTAAGTAGCAAAGCGTGGGCAGTTGATTGCATTGAGCCCTATGAGAGTTTTTGAAACAGCAAAGTCACGCTGTTCACTTGTCAGTCGGGCCAGCAAAAACAAAATACAAAACAAGTAGTTCCGTGAAGAACCAAGGCCTATTTTCATATGTCCTACTCATGTTAATTGTCACTTTCAACGTACAAAATTTCAGTTTGATTGCTCTAATAGATTCGTAGATATTGAAAACCGTCTATATATTTCAGATGGTCGCCAGGTTGGATTTTAGCCTACTTTCGATTTTTGCAAAAAATGAAAGTAGACTTATGAGATCAACACAGGGCGAAAAAAGTGTGTCTGTCTGTGTGTGTGTATGTGTGTGTGTGAGTCTGTGTGTGTGTGTATGTGTGTGTGTGAGTCTGTGTGTGTGTGTCTGTGTGTGTGTGAGTGTGTGTACTCTGAATGTCTGTCCCCCCCTATCAATTCGAACACGGTGAAACCGAATTGAACGAAATTTGGTACAGAGGTAGCACTAGTAAAGGACACCTCACTGTCATACTTTATATCGCCGCCATCTTTACCAAAACAGAATGGCGGCCACTCAAATGTTCAAAACGTAAAATCAAATTACGGCTAAACTAATCATTCGATCTCTACCAAATTTGGTGACAACATACCTTTATATAGGACGCGTCCTTCACCCAAAATTCAAGGTCATCGGCCATGCCATTTCAGGATGGCGGCCGTGTGAATTATGCAACCATTTTAATAAATAGCTTAAGACCCACCAATTCCGATTATCGAGCCTAGGGGGGTTTAAGCTATCCTGAAGGTCGTGATCCGTTATTTATTATAATTTAATATTATAATATTATACAGTATGAGTGGCTTAAAAGAGCTGAGCCGTTTGTGTCACACGACAAGATGGCAGCTGTCCTCATGTGCCTGTCTTATATTTCAGTAGTTTTAGTATGTTGTATGTGATATACCGTACTGATACAATAATATAAACCTTGTATGAAATTATCTTTAATGAAGATGTACTGCAGTGAAGAAATCGTTTATTTAAAGTCATTATTTGCCAACAGTTTGTATCTAATATGTCAGTTAAGAACACCTGACGTCATGGATACGGTTAGCTCTGGGCTAGCATGTTAGTCTGACACGCAGTTGACGGGGGGTCGAATACTGCTACAGTTAGTTTTTTTTTCTTGAATTCTTTTACAAATGATGTGCACGAGCTTTTCCCACAGATACTGAATACAATGTCATTTAGCTCAAAGGAGAGGATAAAGTATACACTCGTATATTAATAAAATCCCAGTCCCAGCATCGCACATAAACAGAAGACATTAGAAAAAGGATAATAGAAGAACTAGATACACGTTGTCATTAACCACAGCCTTCTTAATGCCTCTGTACGGTGCTGTCCTCTTGTGGGTTATGTGGGTAATATTGTTCCAAACATAACGCTGTGTAAACGCCTGAGCTGGCCTCCTGAAGTATGGCAATTTTGTAATACTGGAAGTTCAACTATTAGCCACGATCGCGCTCCGAATACCTTTAAACACTGCCAGCTGGATCGCCTCCCTCTTGGCTACTTTAAACTGCCTACTCATTCAACACCCATAGAACACTGCCATCGTAGTACATTACGATGGCAGTGCATAGGCGTACAAGATAAAGATTAATTCACTGATAGGTCGCAGCACCACCTACTGTGATTGGGGCGGAAGATGATTGGGGCGGAAGATTCTTAATTTTGCAGGCTGGCTTAATATAGAGATTAACGGACGTGAATGCATTACAATAAGTTAGTAGTTTTGTTATTCAATCATCTGTCTGTTAGGTAGTCAGCCCGAAGGCTGGTTGGATCCTCAAAAAGTACCGCCGTTACGTTATGTGAGTAGATACCCACAAAAACCCAAGGCAGCGCTATTTTGAGGCGTTCTAGGCAAGAAGAGGAGTGAGGTAGTTTGCCATTGCTTTCCTCACATTCAATCATCATAAAGTATATAATATTGATCTTGACACTTACTGGCTTATTATCAATATAAAAGAAAACAAACAATACATTGTGGTTGGGGTGATTGTTTTAGGGATGAGGACAAAGAGTCATAAAGATACCCATACATTTAGGAGAAAGTAGGCTATATGTTCTTTGCTGAACATCTTGTTATTTATGTACTATTACATGAAGATTATTGTTTACGTGTGATATTCAAACTTCAATCGCATGATTAGGACACAAGAAGTAAAAACGAGATTTTAAAATTTCGCACAGCGGCCATCTTGTGGTTATTAAAACAATTGAAATAAATTAGATGGCAATGGATTAACATATGTATAAGCATTAAACGTGCAAAGTTTCACTGCACTCCGATGGTAAAATAGCGAGAAACGTCCATTTAAATATTTATACTTCGCGTCGCCGCCATGTTGGATTTGTGCTCACCTGGTTACTGAAAGTCATATAGGTGAATCTATGTTCATAGCCTCTAAGAACATAAAAATATCAGGTTGAATGCTGTAAAAGATTCGTAGATATTGAGAACCGTCAAAATAATTCGGATGCTCGCCATTTTGGATTGTTATATGTATAGGCCATAGAGTTATGTACCATTAACGGAAAATTATTTGTAGCTTCCTTATTCAAACTTTCACTTCGATCGCATGATTACGACTCAAGAAATAAAAAAATAATTTTAAAATTTCGCACAGCCGCCATCTTGAGGTTATATAAACAATTGAACGAAATTAGATGCCAGTCCATTACTTTATGTATTGTACCCGTTCGTCCTGGGGATGCGATGACCCATCTGCTATTACATCGCATTCCTGGAGTTCCAGGACAGAGCGGAGTTAAATGAACCTCTAGTCAAATAAGGAATGTGTCGGAAATTCAGCTGAGTTATCGAAAAAGCAGTTGGGTAACACGAGACAAAGTATCTCTAGGGTCGTTACGGGCTTAAGTTTAATAAAATATAATGCAAATATAAATGGGCGCCATCAACTGAATTCCTAGCAAGCCACCTCCTTTCCTGGTTAAGCCTTACTCAAGACAAGGAAAGAAAAAGGAAAATCACACCATCATCAGATCACAACTAAGATAAAAACAAATTTATTTCACTTTGATAGTCAGACAGACATTTTAAATATACCTCCTACCAGAGAGCATGGTCGAATGCCAACGTTAAATTGTCATTGTCCAAAAATCGAATCATCTCTTTTCTAATCAAAAATATTTCATCCACATAGAACAGAAAAATCTCTAAAGTTCTCTTGGGTTCTCAGGATCACTGTAGCACTATGTCTTTCGTCTCTGACATTTGTGATACCTGAGACCTAATTTCTCTTTAATTTAACATCATAAATGTGGATTTGAAAAAGTTATTAATCTGTCTAAACATACACATATTATAATCACATATTTTAAATATCACGTATTGTATGGCTTGCATGGCATAATTTAAATGTTGAACACGTTAGTCAAATGCTCCTAAACATTGAATAATTAATTTACACTATTTACATTGTCATTCATAATTACTTGTTTGTGAATTATAGAAAATTCACTTCTCATTGGTCATCATTATCATCATCATCAAAATTAAATATTTCTCACATTAATTCTCATTTCAAAATTCAACATATTCCTGTCAGAATCATCAACTCATCACCATTAGGGGGCGTGGTGGCTCAGCGGTCTAGCTGTATGCCTCTCACCAAGGCGGTCCGGGTTCGATTCCCGGTCAATGCATGTGAGATTTTCGATGTGAAATGCCATGTCCTGTGGTTCGGATTCCACGTAAAAAGGAGGTCCCGTGGCTCATAATCACAAGATTCACGGTCACGTAAAACTACAATCTTCCTTCCTTCATCACCATTAAATCATTTAAATCCTCAACTCAAGTTGCAATTTCTCACATTATATCTCAATTAAATTTATTTTAATTCCATATAAATTCATTAATCATTAGCTTCTTTAATTAATTATCACCTTTTAATTCAGTTATTCATCATCTATCCAATCATCTATTAATTTATTTAAATCAGTTTATTAATCCAATCTTTAATTTATCCATTTATTTAATTCGTTGATTTATTCCAAAATTTAATTTGTCAATTTATTTAAATTTTATTCTTCTGGTTATTTAGATTTTCATTATTTCTTCTAGTCATTCTGATTTTTATTTCATTAGGTCAGATCATTAATATGCTTAATTTTCAGATTATTATTTCATTAATTATTATTCTCAGAAAATCTTGTATTATCAACTTTATTTATTTGTTTAATTTCCTAACAAATTGTTTAATATGGTTTATAGAACGTTGTCTTACAGTTTTATCACTTCCAAGTTATATCTCGTATTTAAATTTTCATGCCAAAAATATTATTGCCTTCACGACATCACGTTGGATCTGACTATCCACAACGGCATTATATATCCTCAATTCTTCAAATATCACATTTGAATACAACAATTATTCCACAAAACTCCATAAATATTCAGCACATACAGCATGAATCTCAACAATTACGCTAGACTGGGTTCAACAACCTCATGTCTGCTTCAAAATGCATTAGCAACATTGCAACTATCACTTGGCAACTTCCCCAAAATGCCTATCACAAACTTCACTTAACCATGTTGCATGATCTACAAAAAATATATAACTGGCTTCAAATTATCAACGCACACAATCTCCAATAACTGTAATTAATCTGATCACATCTAGACAACTTCTTAAACAATTGGAAAAATATTACCTTAGTAATTCAAGATTTGCTTTCAAATAGCATAAATTCTCTTACAATTCTCATAATTCACATCACAGAAAAAAAAACAATGTGCTATAATCTCTCATATCAAAATCTGCAATACTGATCTGCCTTAAAATAAATCTGACCATTAATGATTCATCTTACAAGATTCAATTACTTTAAGTCCTTCTCAAAGGTATCCAACACAATTATAAAAATCATCAAAAGCATCAGCTGTACCAGCTGTTAAACTGAAAGTACTCTCAAAAGAGTATAGCAACAAAATATTGGATTGGCAAACAAGAATTACAAATGTAACCCTGATGACATTTATCTTTACTTTATTTAACAAAATTTCGACTGATATGTGACTAGTAGTTCCTTGTTTGATTCACTTACAATCTCATGTACACTCGGATGATAAAAATGAGTCCCTCAATGGCAAGTAAGATGAGTAACCACCGTACAATCGTATAAATACGAAAGACCTCGTCCCGTCGACAAATCATGATAGTGCCCTGAACGATAGGTAAGATGAGTAACCACCATACAATCGTATAAATACGAAAGACCCCATCTCGAAGACTAAAATGAGTGAGTGCCCTGAACGATGTATACGAAAGACCCCATCTCGACGACTAAAATGAGTGAATGTACCAGATAGGAATCAACAAGTCTCTAGTTGTCATATAAAAGCGATATTCATTCACTAAAGTGAATAACATCTTAATATCTCCAAACAATCCAATGGAAAAAATCCCTACTGATGAATAATACACACTCGCTAGTATGCAATGAACTGACGAAGTAATTTTAGATAATCAATTGCAGATCACGAGTTCGAAATACTCGTTACACAAAAAAAAACTATTCATGAAAAATATCCTTGCTAGAAAAATGTCTAAAAGACCAAACATCTGCTTAATAAAGCCAACCAATGGTGAGAATTTCGTATAATGATGCCTGCCATATCATATGGTCACGCCATATTCTAGCAAAATTTCGAAGCATATAAAGTCAAAGCATGTCTTAAACAATCGTATCACTCCTATTAGAAAAATATACATGTGTGCCCAGTATTCATGAAAATAATCGTATCAGGTAGTTAGTTATAACTCTTACAGTACCTTCTCATAATCAGCTGTCATTAAATTTCAAAGATCGTCGATTTTCCCTATGTAATGACTTTCTCGAAAGATCGGTGTGAATATCATTCCATCCATGCAATGACGATTGCCTTCGAAATTCCAAGTGAATCAGCTGGTGGACCTCCTTCTCGTCAGGAATCGAATCCATCGCTCCGTGGTGCCATCGCGTCTCTGTCTGCGTTTACTCCGACATGATAAACTTCTGGTTATCCATAGCGGATAATGTCCAAATCCTCACGAAAAAATTCATAGAAACAGCGGACCCCCTATTCCTCTTCTACGTTACGCCACTGTTCTATACAATGTTCGCTTTAGTGTTGAAAGTTCAATTTCCACAGCGGTTTAGTTTAACTTGTAGAAAATAAAATTGTTTTATCAGAGTGTCTAAGTTTATGAAGCACCCTGTATCTGTGTTCATACTCGGTAATTCATAACACTTCTTAAGACTGACTTGCATTAATGCACGAGCTAATGTTCCTAAGTGCAAATGCTTACAACATTCCGTTTGCTTAAAATTTGTTAATGTTACTTGGAATGCGCTATGAAATGCATAGTCGTAATGTCATTGAGAAAAACTATGTTCTTTCGAATTTCAGTTGCAGTATCACGTAACTATTTGTCTTTATAATTCAAATGCTGAATAAACGTTCCAACTCAACGTGGTAATGAAGTTCAGCTTCTGTTATAATGCTTGTGTATAATAATGGGAATTAACCCGCACGGCCCTACTGCTATGCCATAATAATCTCCGCATAAAGCTAGCCTCGCCATGTCGTTCTACGTTGAAATGCAGCTTGGAATAAAGTTCTCCAACTACTCGCAATGCTGTTTTAGAATATCCCGGCCGTCTATGCTTGCTTGCTCCGCAAGTCCGCCTGGCCCACTGACCTACTTGTCGCTCGCCGCTCGGAGAAGCCGAAACTGTCCCCTGCACTTTCCGTGACAGTTTCTGTTCGCTGCTCGGTGAAGCTGAAACTGTCGCCTGCACTTTCCGTGACAGTTTCTGTTCGCTGCACGATCTATACCATGCGCCTGGCGTGTGTTACTCAGCTTGACTTCCTTGCTTGGCTCACAGAGCTAGACTGACTGTTCCTGCACTGTCTCGACCCTTACCTGCTTGGTGCGGTCACGTGGCTTTCTCCCCACCACCGTGGTCTTGCGTCACAAATATAACCCCGAACCCCCATCATCTCGGCTATTAAGTTATAAAATAACTTAAGGGTTATCTGACTTCCTTCAAATTATTACCATATATAATGCATGTTATATCTCCTCTTCTGAGATGTTTAAATACCATGTTTCATATAGATCTTAATAAAGCTTCATATCTCCATCCATAATTCCATCCGCTTACAGATGTCAGTGCCTTCTTGATCCTAGACCTCCTACGTCATCCTGACATTCCTCTTGACTCGATCTGAGCGCTATCTTTCCTTAACTCTTCTCAAAACATCAACTACGGCTTAATGTCTGCTGGCGTAGCCGATATCCTCAAATAGGTATGGGGTACATCTCTCCCGTACATCTCCCTCTTTTATCAGGATTGAAGAAAAAAATACACTCTCAGGCATTCTATATATATAACACATGTACACGATAGCTCTACAATTCTCTTATTCAGCATGATGGTACTTTCTGACTCTCAACAATGATGATTGACTTCCAATGATTAGCCTCTTGATTCTGTATTACTTTGATGTCTGTTTCTTCCTTCACTACTCGTGCTTGCACGATTGACATCTCTGACTGTCTCCTCGAGTGGTGCACTATGCTGTCTATTTTCTTGCCTCGATCTCTCGTATTTACGATTATCTCGTCTTTCGCTAGGATCGTTTCTTCGGCCATCCTGCCTGTCGTTCCGATTATACTGTTGACCTTGGCTCCAGTTATTTCTACCACGATATCTATTGTTGTATCGATTCCTATCTTGATATCACCGACAGTAGTGGCTATGCGGGCTAAAGCACTGCGTAGGTCAAGGGGCCAAGCTCTCTGCTGACTCGGTAGACGCGTGGGTTCGAGCCCCACCGTCGGCTGTCCTTGAAATGGTTTTCCGTGGTTTCCCATTTTCAACACCAGGCAAATGCTGGGACAGTACCTTCTGGCAGGCCACGGCCGCTTCCTTCCACATCCTTGCCCAGTTTCATTCATCTTCATCCATTCCATCTCTCATCCCGACGCGCAGGTCGCCCACGGGCGTCGACTAGAAAGACCTGCACTCGGCCTCTCAGGAGGCTACACGACAAAAAAAAAATCTTGATATCTGGAATTCTGGTTATAATTTCTATATCGGCTATCTCTTGCTTCCTGATCGTATGGCCTCTCATATGGTCCTCTATACCGATCATTTCCACGAACGTTACGGATGTTTCCTCGATTTCCTTCGTTCCTTCTGTTTTCCCAGGAATCTCTTCTGTCCGTTTGAGCTGCGTTATCAACGACTACCGCATTCACCTCTTGCGTGTTCCTATCGTCGTCGTTTCTTGTATTTCTAGGCGTAACTTGAGCGCTTGTATAGTCCAATCGCCGTAAAATGTCGTCATAGTGCTCAAGTGTGTTTGCTCCCGACGCTATGAGTGATCGTTTTACCTCAATCGGTAACTGTCTCGCTATAGCTTGCAAAAGCTCTTCTTCTGGCAATGGAGGAATCAGAAACTGCAATTTAGCCAGCTGTGACGTAAAATAATTGGCATAATGCGTCGGATGTGACGTAGAATAACGTTTCAAGTACATTTCTGCTCTCACGTTCAGTTGATCCTCTGCACTCCAAAATCTCCTTAGGAATGCCATTGCAAATTGCTCCATATTCGCAAAATTGCTTCTGAATGCTCTAAACCAAGTAAGCGCAGACCCGTCTAAGGCGCGTTCGACTATCCTTAGCTCTCTTTCCTTGGCTACTCTATGTTCCGCCATGTAGTCTCGAATATCTCGCAGAAATTCGACTGGTGTGACCCCTGTGTTTCCAGAAAACTTCCTCGGCTTGTCATCCAGATTTCTGATAATGGTAACTGGACCTGAGTATCGTTCGCTTGTACCCAACGTACTCCTATTTGAACTTGGATTATCCTGAGGGGTTGAACTTGCCCTTTCGAATGTCACATTCGGTTGCGTTTGACGGTCTTCTCCCATGCTAACTTCTTGATTACCCATACTGCGGTCTATCGCTGTCTGATTCATCGATATTTCCCCTGATGTAGTATTCTGACTTGCGATACTGTTAATCATAGATTCTAGTTTAGTTATCCTATCTTCTGCCAATTTCTCTACGGTCTTGACCTGAGTCTTCAACTCATCTAACGACGTATCATTCTGCGTTTTATTACTCTCCTCTAAATCGTTTTTCAACTTGTCTATTTTGTCTTCGCATGTACTCTTTACTGACGCGACTTGTTCCTTTAACAGATCAACATCTGTCCTAAATAGAGTTGAATCTATCTTCATCGCTTCCTTGTTCTCCGTAAATCTCGCTTCTAAGTTCGCCATACCTGCGATTAATTTCTCGTCTAATCCTGCACGTTTTTCTTTTGCTTCGGCATCGACCTCACTATACCGTTCTTCCACGATTGCACCGACTCTATTTTTGAATAAAGCTAAGTTTTCATTAACCTTTTGCTCTATATCATCGTCCATCTTCCTAATATCTTTCTGCAATTGATTCTCTAATGATTTTAAATTAGAATTAACCTCTCCTAAGACATCCTCTTTAATGGTCCCAATTACTGACTTTAAATCCTTAATCTCATTACCTAGATTCATCTCTAGACCTTTGATTTTAGTCTCGAAAGATACTTCGGTAGACCACTCTTGAATTTTGCCTACATCTGCCACTAAACCATCGATGTCGAATCTCAACTTCGATACATCCGATTTAATGTCTTTCTGTATAGACATAAAGTCTGTTCTTAAAGTAAGAATGTTTTCTTCTCCTCTACTTTCTAATTCAATAATATTCTTTCTTAATATTTGAACATTTTCCTCTCCTTTCATATTTACTGCAATTATATCCAATTGTAAAGTCTTAAGCATTTCATTATTCTTTAAAGTTAAACTATTCTCTAACCTAGTTAACTTGTTTTCTAACTCTGTGTTAGTTTCTTCACTACGAGCTTGTAATTTCTCTTCCAATGATTTAAAACTATCCTTCAAGTTAGCTTCACTATTTGACTGTAATCTTTCTTCTAATGATTTAAAATTGTCTTCACTATTTGACTGTAACCTAGTCTCTAATAACATCAACTCATCTTTGCTATTTGACTGTAATCTGGTCTCTAATAACATCAACTCATCTTTGCTATTTGACTGTAACCTGGTCTCTAATGACTTTAAATTATCTTCACTAGTTGACTGTAATCTGGTCTCTAATGACTTTAAATTATCTTCACTAGTTGACTGTAATAATTTTAAATTTTCTTCATTACTAGTCTGTAATCTAGTCTCTAATGACTGTAAACTGTCGTTCAGATTGCCTTCGTTACTAGCCTGTAATGCTTGCACATTTTCTTTACATCTAGCTTCTAACCTAGCTTTTGAACTATTTACCTGTTCTTTAACTTCCGTTTCCATTTTAGAAATAGTTTCTGCAATACCAGACATACCACTCTGCAACTCTCCTAACACCTTAGCTAAATATTCCGGCAACATAATTATATTTTCAATAGACGTTTTATTCAGAGACGTTAGACAACAACACATCACAATGTTTCAATTCCTGCATTCACTTGGGTATAGGAAAAATGACTTATAACTAACATGATATAATACTAATACGATTAACATGAACACTGGAATGGGCACACAAGTATATTGTCTGACTAAGTTTAATAAATTTTGTAACACAATTAAATGAACTTGAGATCAATCTCTCAGTAATCTAAATCTGATGTGATTTCATAGAACAAACAAAATCGAAGCCCCACAGGTGGGTAAAGCCAATTCTCCCTCTCTCTCTGTACCCGTTCGTCCTGGGGATGCGATGACCCATCTGCTATTACATCGCATTCCTGGAGTTCCAGGACAGAGTGGAGTTAAATGAACCTCTAGTCAAATAAGGAATGTGTCGGAAATTCAGCTGAGTTATCGAAAAAGCAGTTGGGTAACACGAGACAAAGTATCTCTAGGGTCGTTACGGGCTTAAGTTCAATAAAATATAATGCAAATATAAATGGGCGCCATCAACTGAATTCCTAGCAAGCCACCTCCTTTCCTGGTTAAGCCTTACTCAAGACAAGGAAAGAAAAAGGAAAATCACACCATCATCAGATCACAACTAAGATAAAAACAAATTTATTTCACTTTGATAGTCAGACAGACATTTTAAATATACCTCCTACCTGAGAGCATGGTCGAATGCCAACGTTAAATTGTCATTGTCCAAAAATCGAACCATCTCTTTTCTAATCAAAAATATTTCATCCACATAGAACAGAAAAATCTCTAAAGTTCTCTTGGGTTCTCAGGATAACTGTAGCACTATGTCTTTCGTCACTGACATTTGTGATACCTGAGACCTAATTTCTCTTTAATTTAACATCATAAATGTGGATTTGAAAAAGTTATTAATCTGTCTAAACATACACATATTATAATCACATATTTTAAATATCACGTATTGTATGGCTTGCATGGCATAATTTAAATGTTGAACACGTTAGTCAAATGCTCCTAAACATTGAATAATTAATTAACACTACTTACATTGTCATTCATAATTACTTGTTTGTGAATTATAGAAAATTCACTTCTCATTGGTCATCATTATCATCATCATCAAAATTAAATATTTCTCACATTAATTCTCATTTCAAAATTCAACATATTCCTGTCAGAATCATCAACTCATCACCATTAAATCATTTAAATCCTCAACTCAAGTTGCAATTTCTCACATTATATCTCAATTAAATTTATTTTAATTCCATATAAATTCATTAATCATTAGCTTCTTTAATTAATTATCACCTTTTAATTCAGTTATTCATCATCTATCCAATCATCTATTAATTTATTTAAATCAGTTTATTCATCCAATCTTTAATTCATCCATTTATTTAATTCGTTGATTTATTCCAAAATTTAATTTGTCAATTTATTTAAATTTTATTCTTCTGGTTATTTAGATTTTCATTATTTCTTCTAGTCATTCTGATTTTTATTTCATTAGGTCAGATCATTAATATGCTTAATTTTCAGATTATTATTTCATTAATTATTATTCTCAGAAAATCTTGTATTATCAACTTTATTTATTTGTTTAATTTCCTAACAAATTGTTTAATATGGTTTATAGAACGTTGTCTTACAGTTTTATCACTTCCAAGTTATATCTCGTATTTAAATTTTCATGCCAAAAATATTATTGCCTTCACGACATCACGTTGGATCTGACTATCACCAACGACATTATATATCCTCAATTCTTCAAATATCACATTTGAATACAACAATTATTCCACAAAACTCCATAAATATTCAGCACATACAGCATGAATCTCAACAATTACGCTAGACTGGGTTCAACAACCTCATGTCTGCTTCAAAATGCATTAGCAACATTGCAACTATCACTTGGCAACTTCCCCAAAATGCCTATCACAAACTTCACTTAACCATGTTGCATGATCTACAAAAAATATATAACTGGCTTCAAATTATCAACGCACACAATTTCCAATAACTGTAATTAATCTGATCACATCTAGACAACTTCTTAAACAATTGGAAAAATATTACCTTAGTAATTCAAGATTTGCTTTCAAATAGCATAAATTCTCTTACAATTCTCATAATTCACATCACAGAAAAAAAAACAATGTGCTATAATCTCTCATATCAAAATCTGCAATACTGATCTGCCTTAAAATAAATCTGACCATTAATGATTCATCTTACAAGATTCAATTACTTTAAGTCCTTCTCAAAGGTATCCAACACAATTATAAAAATCATCAAAAGCATCAGCTGTACCAGCTGTTAAACTGAAAGTACTCTCAAAAGAGTATAGCAACAAAATATTGGATTGGCAAACAAGAATTACAAATGTAACCCTGATGACATTTATCTTTACTTTATTTAACAAAATTTCGACTGATATGTGACTAGTAGTTCCTTGTTTGATTCACTTACAATCTCATGTACACTCGGATGATAAAAATGAGTCCCTCAATGGCAAGTAAGATGAGTAACCACCGTACAATCGTATAAATACGAAAGACCTCGCCCCGTCGACTAATCATGATAGTGCCCTGAACGATGGGTAAGATGAGTAACCACCATACAATCGTATAAATACGAAAGACCCCATCTCGACGACTAAAATGAGTGAATGTACCAGATAGGAATCAACAAGTCTCTAGTTGTCATATAAAAGCGATATTCATTCACTAAAGTGAATAACATCTTAATATCTCCAAACAATCCAATGGAAAAAATCCCTACTGATGAATAATACACACTCGCTAGTATGCAATGAACTGACGAAGTAATTTTAGATAATCAATTGCAGATCACGAGTTCGAAATACTCGTTACACTAAAAAAACTATTCATGAAAAATATCCTTGCTGGAAAAATGTCTAAAAGACCAAACATCTGCTTAATAAAGCCAACCAATGGTGAGAATTTCGTATAATGATGCCTGCCATATCATATGGTCACGCCATATTCTAGCAAAATTTCGAAGCATATAAAGTCAAAGCATGTCTTAAACAATCGTATCACTCCTATTAGAAAAATATACATGTGTGCCCAGTATTCATGAAAATAATCGTATCAGGTAGTTATAACTCTTACAGTACCTTCTCATAATCAGCTGTCATTAAATTTCAAAGATCGTCGATTTTCCCTATGTAATGACTTTCTCGAAAGATCGGTGTGAATATCATTCCATCCATGCAATGACGATTGCCTTCGAAATTCCAAGTGAATCAGCTGGTGGACCTCCTTCTCGTCAGGAATCGAATCCATCGCTCCGTGGTGCCATCGCGTCTCTGTCTGCGTTTACTCCGACATGATAAACTTCTTGTTATCCATAGCGGATATTGTCCAAATCCTCACGAAAAAGTTCATAGAAACAGCGGACCCCCTATTCCTCTTCTACGTTACGCCACTGTTCTATACAATATTCGTTTGAGTGTTGAAAGTTCAATTTCCACAGCGGTTTAGTTTAACTTGTAGAAAATAAAATTGTTTTATCAGAGTGTCTAAGTTTATGAAGCACCCTGTATCTGTGTTCATACTCGGTAATTCATAACACTTCTTAAGACTGACTTGCATTAATGCACGAGCTAATGTTCCTAAGTGCATATGCTTACAACATTCCGTTTGCTTAAAAATTGTTAATGTTACTTGGAATGCGCTATGAAATGCATAGTCGTAATGTCATTGAGAAAAACTATGTTCTTTCGAAGTTCAGTTGCAGTATCACGTAACTATTTGTCTTTATAATTTAAGTGCTGAATAAACGTTCCAACTCAACGTGGTAATGAAGTTCAGCTTCTGTTATAATGCTTGTGTATAATAATGGGAATTAACCCGCACGGCCCTACTGCTATGCCATAATAATCTCCGCATAAAGCTAGCCTCGCCATGTCGTTCTACGTTGAAATGCAGCTTGGAATAAAGTTCTCCAACTACTCGCAATGCTGTTTTAGAATATCCCGGCCGTCTATGCTTGCTTGCTCCGCAAGTCCGCCTGGCCCACTGACCTACTTGTCGCTCGCCGTTCGGAGAAGTCGAAACTGTCCCCTGCACTTTCCGTGACAGTTTCTGTTCGCTGCTCGGTGAAGCTGAAACTGTCGCCTGCACTTTCCGTGACAGTTTCTGTTCGCTGCACGATCTATACCAGGGGTCTCCAAACTTTCCAGCCTTAGGGCCATACTGATTACTCCAGTAAGTTCCGAGGGCCAAAACCATATTATCATTGTTGCCGGTGGTAAAAAGTGAAATAGTCCACTGATGAAAAAAAAGTCCGAAAAAGTACGCAACGTTGAAAAAAGGCTGCAAATCGGACTAAAGTCCGCAAAACGGCAACACTGCATATTATTAATTTTCCTGTCATTATCTGTAATTTCTAGATTAGTCGTAGAGTACGAGCCATGAGGAGTAACGTGATACGACATCTGGTGGACACAAGCGGAAATAGGTAGTACCTTCTATCGCTAACAGATGGCGCTAATAGCACGTACAGAGTCATCTCATTGGTTCGAGAGAGTTCAGGTGTCTTCCACTCACTTCTAGATGGCAGTAATTGGAATATATAAGAAGTCTAGTTGCGCAACCACAAGTCAGTTCCTATGACACTGTTGTGAAATAAAATAGTGCGTACCTCCTTAAAACGTGTTTGTGCGTGTTTAAGTTTAAGACATCTTTGTAACAGTATTTTGATTTGAATTGTTGCTTTTGTGTGTGATTTAGAAGTATGGAAAAGAAGCGAAAAATTGATAGTGAATGCAGAAAATTCAAAGATGAGTGGAACATTCAGTATTTCGTAATTGAGTCCAGTAACAAGGCGCTATGCTTGATTTGCAATAAAAGCATAGCCGTTCTCAAGGAATATAACATTAAACGTCATTATGAAACAAAACATTTTCAAAATTACTCAAAATATACAGGAAGTTTGCGGACAGAAAAATTCGAAGCTATGAAGCGCGGATTGAAATCGCAGCAATCTTCATTTACAAAACTCAAAACCGAACAAGAGGCTGCAACTCGTGCCAGCTTTCGTGTGGCTCTTGAAATTGCAAAACGTGGAAAACCATTCACCGATGGAGAAATGATCAAAGAATGCATAATTGCAGCAGCCGAAGAAATGTGCCCTGAAAAGGTAAATTTATTAAAAACTGTCAGTATGTCAGCAAACACTGTGGCTCGAAGGGTAGAAAACATCGCTGAAAATATATCCTCTCAACTGTTCGACAAAAATGGAGATGTTGAGTGGTTTTCTTTGGCCTTGGATGAGTCAACGGATGTGTCAGATACTGCTCAGGTGTTGATTTATATTCGAGGAGTAGATAAAAGCTATGAAGTGCATGAAGAACTTCTTGATATGTATAGTATTCATGGCACAACTACTGGTACAGATATTTTTAAAGGAGTTGAAATGGCCATTAATCAAAAGAACCTTCGATGGAAAAACTTGAAATGTATTACAACTGATGGAGGCAAAAACATGAGTGGGAAAGATAAAGGAGTGGTCGATCTTGTGTCAAAGTCTGTTGAAAATGACGGTGGTTCAAAACCATTAGTCTTACATTGTATCATTCATCAACAGTCTTTGTGCGGAAAATGTTTGGATATGTCTGAAGTTCTGAAACCAGTCATATCAACTGTTAATTTTATGAGATCTTTTGGGCTGAATCACCGACAATTCCGACAATTTATTGAAGAGATTGGTGAAAATGACTTACCTTACCATACTGCCGTACGTTGGCTTAGTTGTGGGAAAGTCCTTCAGCGCTTTTTTGAACTTCGAGCAGTGATCGAATTTTTTTTGAATGAAAAGCATCGCCCTCTTACTGAATTACAAAACAACGCAAGGCTGAGGAAGTTAGCATTCTATGTTGATTTGACAAAACATGTGAACGAACTGAATTTGAGATTGCAAGGAGAAAACCAGCATCTTCCTGATTTATACACTAATATCAAATCATTCCGGAAGAAATTGATACTGCTTCAATCACAACTACGAAGTAAATGTTTTTCACATTTTAAAACATGTGAAATATTCAGCCACACCACTGAGACTGAGTTTCCTATCGATTTTGCAATCGAAACTTTGAGTGCTTTGAAAATAAATTTTGATACTCGTTTCTCGGACTTCGATGCCTCTGCGAATCAAATTAAGATTTTTCAGGATCCTTTTGATACTGACATTGAAACCCTAGCCCCGGAACTTCAAATGGAAATGATTGAACTACAGTGCAGTGATATAATTAAGAACAAATATCAAAATTCATCTTTGTTGGAATTTTATAAGAGTCTTCCACTGACACAATTTGATAATTTGCATAAATTTGCTCGTGGGCTGTTTTCTGTTTTTGGTACTACTTATTTGTGTGAGAAGACCTTCTCCAAAATGAAGTACACAAAAAATGTTTACAGATCTAAATTAACTGATGAGCATCTTAAATCTCTTTTAATAATTGGTACAAGTAAAATTAGTCCACAACTACAAACTATTGTCAGTGGAAAATCTCAATTACATAAATCTCATTAGTATTTCATATGTCTGCATGTTATACATGTCTTTACGCATTACAATTCTGTGTTTCTTTTTCCAACTTATCACAAAAACAATAACAATAAGCCTACAACAATGTTATGAGTAGTTAGCCCATGACCATATCAATGTAGATGTCATATTAATAATTATTCAACATAAAATTAGAATACTTCAGTAAACTAAATTTAATTTGCTATAAAAAATATGTTCTCTAAAAGGAGTTTTCAAGTATGCTAGCTCTCCGCGGGCCGGTCAAAATCTGTCCGCGGGCCGGATGTGGCCCTCGGGCCGTAGTTTGGAGACCCCTGATCTATACCATGCGCCTGGCGTGTGTTACTCAGCTTGACTTCCTTGCTTGGCTCACAGAGCTAGACTGACTGTTCCTACACTGTCTCGACCCTTACCTGCTTGGTGCGGTCACGTGGATTTCTCCCCACCACCGTGGTCTTGCGTCACAAATATAACCTCGAACCCCCATCATCTCGGCTATTAAGTTATAAAATAACTTAAGGGTTATCTGACTTCCTTCAAATTATTACCATATATAATGCATGTTATATCTCCTCTTCTGAGATGTTTAAATACCATGTTTCATATAGATCTTAATAAAGCTTCATATCTCCATCCATAATTCCATCCGCTTACAGATGTCAGTGCCTTCTTGATCCTAGACCTCCTACGTCATCCTGACATTCCTCTTGACTCGATCTGAGCGCTATCTTTCCTTAACTCTTCTCAAAACCTCAACTACGGCTTAATGTCTGCTGGCGTAGCCGATATCCTCAAATAGGTATCGGGTACAGTATAATCATTTACTTTTCCACATTTCACTGCGCTCAGATGGTTAAATCACGAGAAAGGTCTATTAAAATGTTTCAACTTCGCTTGGCCGCCATGTCCGTTTTGTACTTTACAGGTGTTTGAATGTTACATAGATAAACTTGCAGCAGTGCCCTTTATCACCGTACAAAATGTCACGGTGATATCTGTAATATATTTTCGGAGATATAGAAGGCCTGCAAAATATTTCGCGCAGCCGCCTTTTTGAGGTTATGTAAACAATTGAACTAAATTAGACGCCAGTGCATTACAATGTGTATAAACATTTGCTGTGTAAATTTTCATTAAGTTTGGAGGGTTAAATCACGATAAACGTCTATTTAAATGTCTCAATTTCGTTTGGCAGCCATGTTGGTTATATAGTTACCAGGTTTTTGAAAATCTCATAGGTGAACGTCTGGTAGTGCCCTATATTACCGTACAAAAGTTCAGGGTGAAATCTGTAGTAGTTTGGGAGATACTGAATGCTGGTGAAATATTTCTCGCAGCCGCCATTTTGGATTGGTGAGACATAATAAAATTTTAAGAGCACTGTTGGGGTCGGCCAGAATGGTGCTATAAACTTACCGAGTTTCATTGAAATCGCTCCAGCCGTTTAGAAGTTATTAGGAGGACCTACACACGAATCACACACACAAAATGAAAATAGGCTAAAAAGAAAGAGACTAAATATCAAACAGTAAAAAATACAAAAAAGGGGGCTAAATGCTAGCTTTTTTGAAAGAGTCTTTCTTACAGGATTGCTCTGAATGTGCGGGAGCAAGGTCGTGGGTCGACTCAGCCCGGAAAACTCCGGTGTGTCCAAGGTCTGGGCTGGTGGCTGGAGGAGGCCCAACTCGCCCAAGTGTCTCTCAACCTGCTGGACCATGAAGTGACGCCTATACACCAAGCCTACGAGGAAGTGTGTCATGACGCCAAGGACCTCCAACTTCCTGTAGTAGGCTCAGAGATTGTCGGTCTCGTTCCTCTGAGGGCCATTCTCCAGGTAAAGGATCTGCTCAAGTCTTATACATTAAGGTAGAAAGTGCATTTTTCTTCAAGTAAGTACTGTTTCAGTTTTATTTAGCGTACGGCTTGTAGTGCCGGGAGTGTCCGAGGCTCGCCAGTTGCTGTAGCTGATTCAATGCACAGACCCATGGTGTGAGCTACAAGTTCCATTCAATTTCAAGTAGTTCCAACTTTCGATACCAGATGTCACTGACACCTAGTGGTGAACTTTGGAACTTGGATAGAGCGTTACAGCGAAATCTAACATGAAAAATTTAGCTTCACACAAGTTTAATTAGTGGAATGTTCTTTTACATGCCAAAAATATATGACATAGGACCGCCAGCTTTACTTCCCCCTCCGAAGGAAGGCGTACTGAGGGATATTAAAGCTCTTAAAATCCGACAACTTCGGCTGGTTTTGAACCCACGATCTTGGGCATAGAAGCTCAGCATGCTACCGACTACGCCACCGAAGTAGCTGCTGTTTCAGTAAATTAGCAATACGGCCCGGGGGTTGCGATGTTAGGGAAGCACAATTACTTCCTTCATCTCTTTTCACCTCCAATGGAACGCTGGAGACATTCACACAGTGGGGCAATACTGTAGCGAGTGTTTGAAGTGTTCAAGACAACAGATCAGCCCACCGACTGTGACTATGAGATGAAGTTTGTAATTCATATCTTGAATTAACGAAACCTCTGGTGGGAATTATTCAGATTTTCTTCTGAAATCTCTGGAAAGAGGGGAGAGAACCTCTAAAGAAGGGGCCTGGAAGGAATACCGGTAAGAGCCAACTACTTCAATATTCATTTTAGGTTGTATATAAAAAGCTTCATTAAAACATGAATTGCCAACATAATAATCGAATTTATAAATAAGGATGCTCTGATGTGTGTTTTATGACTCCTGATCATGGACATCTCTTCAAATTTTTGCTGTGCTTGTCTCATCACCATGGTCGGCTCCGTGGCTAAATGGTTAGCGTGCTAGGCTTTGGCCCGCCGTGTCCCGGGTTTGATTCCTGGCCGGGGCTTCAGGGATTTTAATCTCCTGGGGTTGACGTCTTCATCTTCACTTCATCTTCATTACGACGTACAGGTCGCCTACGGGCGTCAACTAGAAAGACCTGAACTCGGTTTCTCCGGAGGCCATATGATCATTATCATCTCCGGGGGTTAATTCCCGTGGCTCGGGGACTGGGTGCATGGGCCATCTTCATCATCACTTCATCCTCATTATGACGCGCAGGTCGCCCACGGGCGTCAGTTAGAAAGAGCTGCACTCGGTCTCTCAGGAGGCCCCACGATCATCATCATCACCATGGTCCAGTAGTGCACGATACTGTCTCAGATGTTCAATTTTCTTCAGGCTGTTGTGATGTTCTTCGCTCAAACTTAACATTTGTGATTTTATTCCGGCACTCGGTGTGGTCCTCGAGATTTTCTATGTTGATCTATTGTAGGTCTTTCAGGACTTCTGTCAGCCATTCCGTGCCGCATTTAATCTTTGTTATTATGTTGGGTTGTTTCTTCGCCGTTCTGGAGTTTTCCAACCTATAGATGTGTGTGCAAACTTTACTCGGCGCTTTCTGATTTCTTCCGTTATTGTGTTAGTCTTTTGATAGAGTTCGTTCTGAGGTCTCTTCATCCAAATGCTGATTTTATTGACTGGCCCGTAAATCTTCCTGAGAATGTTTCGTTCCTGCTTGTCTATGTCCTTAATTTTAGAATGACCGTCGATCACCATTGTTTCGGCTGCGTAGGTTGCTTCTGGAGGAATCACTACTGTATAGTGCCATAATTTGGCGTCTATCGAAATGCACTTCTTGTTGTAGTGAGCCCACGTTAGCTTGTCGTCCTTCTGTAGCTTGGTGATTCTTTGTTCACTGGCGATTAGGTTTTGTCCCGAGGACTGTATGGTTTCACCAAGGTATTTAAAATGGCGGACTTGTGCGATTTTACCGTGTTGTGAGATTAAAGGGGATTTATTTCATAGCCGTCTTTCCGCATATTATTATTATTCATTCCGTTCATAATTCACAATGTAACTTCTGCCTAACATTAGTAGCGGGCGCAATGCTGCTTGACTTACTGAGGTGTGCAAATTATTAGACTTGATGGGAGTTTTCCAACATTTACTTTGTACGTTTTGTGACTTAATACAGTAGAAATGTTTTGCAAGGTGCTGAAATTATTTAGAATAATGTAATAATAATAATAATAATAATAATAATAATAATAATAATAATAATACAGCTGCGAATATTTTTTTTTTTCATTCATGTAGTGGTTGCTACATCGTTAGTTACAGTGCCATATAACCACAAATGCCTTCTCGAAATGGATTCTGTACGGTGTTTTGTGTGTAATTGGGATGTTTCAAGCCCATTTATGATATCTCTATAGCCTATATATAAAAATGAAAGTTTGTCTGTTTTTTCTGAATTTCCACGGAAATTTGCGATATTTGCGCGTTTCAGGCTGTTTTATGACTAATGCGCGCAAAAATTTTTTTTTTGTCTGTCTGTCTGTGTGTCTGTGGACAACATCTACGAGTCCTTATAAGTTGAGAACGGCTGGGTGGATCAACGTAAAATTTGATACAGATATCCATCAGAGGCACCACACTAATCATTGATGTAACTCTTCTCCGTACCTCTCATAAAAGGGGCCCTATCCCCTTAAAATACATGCTGAAATAGGCGTAGAAAGGTGAAACTAGGCTCATTTTCAGTCCCTCAATGTGAGAAACGAAACTCGGGGGGCCCCCGAAAACCACATTTTAAGGCCCTAAAACCAACAGTTTTTGAGATATTCCCAGAAAACTAATTTCACTTAATAAATTAATGAAAGAATGCATGGCGGTAACCATGGCAACTGAATCTCAGAGGTCCATCTATTTCTGTAAGACGCAATGCAATTCCATTTATTACATTACTGTGAAGGTTTGCAAACGGCTATAAGGTTATAATGGATCCAAATTAAGCTGAAATATTCATTAATACATACAATGCGCTTAAGGGGTCAAGGGGTACTCTAGAATTTTTTCACGCGATTTCCACGTACGGGTGTGGTACGGAAGGTCTATTATATCCCTTCTCTATTATATAAAAATCAATGTTTGTCTGATTTTTCGGCTTTTCTACGAAAATTTGATATATTTGCCAGTTTCAGACTGTTTTGTGACGGATGCACGCAAAAATATATTTTTGTCTGTCTGTCTGTGGACATTTTTTTGTGTCCTTATAACTCGAGAACGGCTGGGTTGATTAACGTAAAATTTGATACAGATATCCATCAGAGGCACCACACTAATCATTGATGTAACACCTCTCCGTACCTCTCATAACAGGGGGTCTACCCCCTTAAAATACATGCTGAAATAAGCGTGAGACAAAGCTCATTTTCAGCCCCTCAATGTGAGAAACGAAACTCGGGGGGCTCTAAAAGGACCCCGAAAACCACATTTTAAGGCCCTAAGACCAACAGTTTTTGAGATATTTCCAAAAAACGAATTTCACTTATTACATTAATGAAGTAATGCATGCCGGTAACAATGGCAACAGAATCTCAGAGGTGCATCTATTTCTGTAAGACGCAATACAATTCCATTTATTACATTACTGTGAAGGTTTGCAAACGGCAATAAGGTTATAACGGATCCAAATTAAGCTGAAATATTCATCAATACATATAATGCGCTTAAGGGGTCAAGGGGTAATCTAGAATTTTTAAACGCGATTTACACGTGCGGGTATGGTCCGGAAGGTCTATTATATCCCTATCCCTATTTTGTTATATTATTATTATTATTATTAGTATTATTCTTTTAATTATTATCATTATTATGGCGTACAACGAAGAGACAAAGCTCATTTTCAAACCCTTGGGGTCAGAAACAAAACTCGGGGCCCCTCAAGAGCAGTAAAGGGTCCCCGAAAACTATATTATAAGGCTCTAAACCCAACAGTTTCTTAGATATTCCCAGAAAACTAATTTCATTTCATAAACTAAAGAAGGAATGCAAGCCACTAACCATGACAACAGTATCTCAAGAGGTGGCATACAACTTTCCATCTATTTATGTAATAAGTAATGCCACTCCATTTATTACATTTCTGTGAAAGGTTGCAAATGGAGTACCCTAGATTTTTTTCACACGACTTACACGTGCGATATGTCGTACAGAAGGTCTATTATATCTCCAAACATCAACATTATTTTCAAAAATTCCTGAATAGAAATAGTAGACTGTTTTTTGCTGATTTTAGGAATTTGGGCCATTGGAGGCTAAAAACACTGAATTTTCATGCACCACAAGCCTTTTTAATTTATAAAAGGGGTCTTCCTGTAGTTGGGCAGTTCGTATGTGACGTGTATTGCGATTCTTCTACGAAGTTTTCAATTTTATTTTCACGCCAGGAAGAACACGTTAGGTAAATTTAGTTTGAAAGCACATTTTAACTAATCATTTTTCTTTGCCAACAAACAGGTACCAAGCCCCTAAACATTGCAACAGTAGCTCAATTGATAACATCTGGTTATTAATACCGAAGACCGTTCGAAGAATGGGTACTTCTGCTAGTACTTCATATAATTTGTGGAGGTAATCGGACTGTTTTTTTTGTGTGTGTTAATATTACGAATGGTGGAGTTTACATCTGCTTAACCAACAAAATTAGGTTACACGTATTTGCTACATATATTAATTCTTGTATGTATTCCTTCTCTGCTGGTTATTTGCACTTAAATTACGTCTTCTATTGTAATATAAGCAATATCTCTGCACGATAATTATACCGTATATCTAATGTGAGTTGTGAGAAATCAGCAATGACAAAGTATGTGCTAACCAGAAATGACGAGATATACTAAATGGGGTAGGCAGGACTCCTGAGCCGTTGTGAAGGCAACCTGCCTAGGAGAAGGGAAACTCCAAAATTAAGCCTACAATGGTAGCGTCTGACCCGGAACGGGAGGCTACCTACAGTGTCTGTATTCCATGTTAGGGACGGCTAATAACAAAACCTGGCTGTAGGTATAAAAGGCAAACCCATCTAATGCATGATGGAGAAATTAACGAGTAATGCCTCGGATGAAATGCCGCTGCCTGGGGAGCGCCAGGGCACGTCTGGAGCCGGTGCTGGACGTGACAGTATGCGAGCCGTCGGTGGTAGAGGGCTGAACAGGCGGGTCCCTACCGGGCAAGATCCCGAAATCACTACAGCCGACAAGCGTTTGCAAGATGAGCCTGAGCAGCGAAGTGAATCATTACCTAGTACTTCACCTGCTGAAGATGCTGCACAGGTAACTCAACCTGTGCTCACCCAGGCGGGACTGCCATTACAGCGTATTAAATGGACAAATGTCATGAATGAAACCATAATACGCACCTATTTTAGGGTTACTGACTTCAGGCAGAATTCAGTTGGTTATAGGCAACGCTTACATTCTGAATTTCGGTTGCATTACCCTGAACTAACTGTGACCGAACAGAGAGAATCTGATCAATACAGGGCTATTCTCCGGAATAATCTTATTCCTGAAGCCAGAATGAACACCATTAAAGAAGAGGTAGGGCGTGAGAAGGAAGGTGTGAATGGAGACACTCAGAACAGTTTTCCTGAAGAACTGGCGTCGGCACAAGCTGATAGCCAGAACCTTCAAGAAGTAGATCCAGTTTCCATGCAAATTATCGATCATCACCAAATTGGAAAGTTGAAAAATGAAATGATGACTACAGTCATCGAGTTTTATGGAACTGATACAAATTGCAGGCCGAAAATACCGAAAGTCAATGGTTCAAGAAAGCTGACAAAGATACTGAGTATCATGAATCGGGATGTTTTGCCGGAACATGTTGAAGCATCTGCCAATCTGGAATCCCTTCATACTATTATTTACTGTGGTGCAGTAACTGTTGTGAGAGCTATGGGTATTGGACAACATGAACGGAAAAAGCAATTGCCATCGATGCCAAACTGGGAAAGAAGACTTGTTGGAAGGATTGAACAGCTCAGGGCAGATATTGCTAGAATGACACAATATGTTCGTGGTACAAGAACAAGAAAATTACTGAGGAAAGCTGAGCATATAGAGACAAAACACAGACCACACACAGCGAGATGTACCGAATTCAACACCTGAACAGTGCTTAGATACCTTGAAACAAAGGATGTCTGTTTTATCCGCCAGACTTGCAAAGTATAGGGAGAGTATGAAGAGGAAGAAAGATAACTTCCTTTTCGCCAATTCAGAGAGATGATTCTATCAGACTCTGGGTAAGATAAAGGTTTCTGCGGACAAAAACTATCCGACTAAAGAAGAAGTTCAAGAATTTTGGGACAAACAACTGTCTACGCCATCTCATCATGACTCTCAATCGAGTTGGGTAAGAGAAGAACAGCAAGCTTCCCAAAGATTTGAGCAAATTCAGCACGATAAATTCACCACAAATGATATTAAGGAAGTTATCAACAACTTAGCGAATTGGAAAGCCCCTGGCCCTGACCAGGTTCAGAATTTTTGGTATAAGAAGTTCTGGAGCATCCATGATCGACTAGGTGAGTTAATTAATGATGCCATCCTTCATCCTGATAGCTTGCCCGAATTCATTACACGTGGCATCACATATTTGCTTCCAAAAGATCTTCAGAATACATGGGATCCTACAAAATATCGTCCCCTCACATGTCTGCCCACGTTGTATAAGATCATTACATCATGCTTGGTTAACAGGATATATGCTCACTGTGAAAGAAACAATATAATTGCCGTGCATCAGAAAGGTGGTAAAAAGGGTTCAAAAGGGTGCAAAGTACAACTAATAATTGACTCAGTTGTGTGTGGCCAGGCACACTTAAATCACCGAAACCTTCATATGGCGTACACGATTATAAGAAGGCCTTTGATTCTGTGCCCCATGACTGGCTAGTAGCAGTGCTGCGATTGTATAGGATCAATGAGGTATTTGTCAGTCTCTTGAAAAGGGTTATGTCAGCATGGCAAACTAGACTGTGTCTCAGTACGCCACGCGGAGATATACGAACAGATGAGATATTGATTCAGAGAGTCATCTTTCAAGGAGACTCCCTTAGCCCCTTATGGTTTGTCCTGGCAATGGATCCTTTATCTACCCAGCTTAACTCTACTCACTACGGCTTTTCTATCAAGATTGTAAAGAGAGTTGGTACTCGTCTAAATCATCTGCTATTCATGTACGACCTTAAACTCTATGCCGAAACAGAGTCGCATCTGGACAACTTGCTGAGAATAGTTGAAGCATTCTCACGAGACATACAAATGGAGTTTGGTTTGGACAAGTGTCGGCCACTAAAGGTGGTGAGAGGAAAAGTACAGAAGTCAGGGTATGAGATGGAAGGTGGACAGCATATTAAGGCTATGTTGGCAGAAGACACCTACAAATACTTAGGAGTAAACCAAGCTAAGCATATTGACCATGTGTCAATAAAGAAAGATCTGTCCTGTGAATTTGTCAAAAGATTAAAACAAATCATAAAAACGCACTTGAACAGCAAATACCTAGTGAAAGCTGTTAACACGTATGCTGTACCTGTGCTGAGCTACTCCTTTGGCATAATCAAATGGTGTAAAACGGACATCGAAGGACTTGAGCGAAAAATGAGAACGATGCTCACAAAAGGAATGAAACACCACGATCTTCAATAGAGCGATTGACTCTACCCAGAAGCCTAGGTGGACGTGGGTTCGTTGACATTGATAACCAGATGAAACGACAGATAGTCAGCCTTAGGGAGTACTTCTACGCAGAAGCGGGGTCATCTGTACTTCACAGAGCCATCAGTGAGGCGGACAGATCAACGCCACTGGTCTTGTGTCAGCAAGAGATTCAACACCTCCTACATACTGACTTTCAGAAGATGGAAGCATGGAAAGCAAAACCTTTGCACGGAAGACATCCAGATAAGGTGAGTAAAGCAAATGTTGATATAACTTCATCAAACTACTTGCTCACTTCAGGACAGATCTTTCCAGAAACTGAAGGTTTTATGCTTGCAATTCAAGACCAAGTCATCCCTACAAGGAACTACCTCAAGTTCATTGTAAAAGATCCCGCTGTACCAGATGATAAGTGCCACTACGGCTGTCAACAGTCAGAAACAATACAGCATATTACATCTGCATGTAGATATTTCCTGGCGACGGAACACAAAAGGCATGATGCAGTTGCTAAAATCTTGCATCAGGAGTTGGCTGATAAGTTTCAGCTTCTAAAAGGAAAGAAAGTTCCGTACCACCAATATCCGCCAGAGTGTGTTCATGAAAACAATGAATACAAGCTGCATTGGGACCGAACTATTTTGACTGATAAATCGGTATCACACAGCAGGCCGGATCTGGTGGTTGTAAACAAGAAAACCAAGAAAACTACATTGATTGATGTTGCGATTCCTAACAACAAGAATCTCCAGTCAAAACACATTGAAAAGATCAGCAAATACAGCGAGTTGGTCGACCCTATCAAAAGACAATGGCATGTAGAACGAGTAAAGACCATACCTATCATTGTCTCGAGTACGGGCGTGATCCCAAGTACCTTGCTCCAAAGCCTCAAAGAACTGGACCTGGATACTCATCTGTACAAACTAATGCAGATGGCAGTAGTTCTATCAACAACCAGAATCGTTCGGAAGTTCATGGGTAGCGAAATTCCAGCTTAGAAGTTGCCGTTTCCGTAACTATACTTTGGTTCACTGAAGCCCGTATAGTTATGTTGTAAAGCACCAGAAATGTGTTATATGTACTGTATAAACCGAAAATAATAATAATATCGTATGGCCTCGGGTGCTAGGTGCAAGCTTCGTTATTTGACACCCAGAGGGCAGCTTGCATGTTGAATTTTGTTGTTTCTTGAAGCACTATGAAAGGCAAGGAGGTTAGATATCTAAGCTCCTTGACACTATAGCGCTTTCTAGTAGAGAAATGAGGAACTTTGTGCTGGCGGAAAATCCCGACATTAATTTTGTCATTATGAACACGGCCTACTGAATTCAAATGGGTTCTTTAACATGCTAACATCGTATGACATGCGTGTCGTGATTTTTTACACCTTTCAACAATCACTTACTACGGCCAGGAGCGAACCTACAAGTTTGGGGTTGGTAATCCGACACGATAACAACGCACCCACTGTGGCAAGCATTATTTCAAATATTGAATCAGTCTAAATAACATTTCTTTAAATGAATCCGACTGTAAACTAATTTTTTACAGTTTCTACTAAAAGAGGAGCCATGTTACTGCAGAATGCCACACGTTTTGTTTTGATTACATTCTTCTAGTTTTCGTGTGAATTTAGAGCAGAGAGATTGGAAGTCTTTTATTACTGACTGTCCACTCTTGAATTATTCAAAGATTCGTGGAAAATGGATTGAAATTATCCGATTTAAAGGATACATTCCAAAATCATCGAAAAAAAAGAAAACCCAGCTCAGGTGTCCGTCAGAATTTCCAATTTCGAAAATTCCAGATGAAATTCCTTATAGAAAACGTTGTAAGTCCACAGGGGAGAAAACATTTCTAAGTAGAGTAATAAGAATGAAATACAATTATTTTGAATAAAAATTGTGACTGATTTAAATTCTTTTGTTAAAGATTTCCTCTCTTGAAACAAAAACTATACATCCTAACTTAAAACACAATAAAGGAAAAAGGATCTCCCGAATGGGCATTAGTTTTTAAAATAATCACTTAATGATTTTAATCTTTTGCGACACGTCGTAATATGGTATCTGGTACACCTTTCGTTGCTTAACATACAAACCCAATTGTCTGTTGGAGCATATCTTATGTAGGAATCCGTGAATGGCGTGTCTCGTAATTGTGTGTCTTTGATCTTGATTCTCGATAGACCACGTTCTGTTCATCATGGCATCAGTGATATAAAAGTCTGGACCTATTTCTCGACTCTTTGCTCTTCTAGATATCAAAAAATCAGTAGAGGATATTTTAGCCTACAAATGTACTTTCAGTCTGAGGTCTTCGATGAAGAAGATTTCCTTTGATAACTCGTAGACTAATCTTGTGGGAGCTATCTATCCAACTCTTAGTATATATTTTAAAAATCTCGACTTAAGAGTGATATGGAAAATGCTCTGAATCACATAAATGAATTACTGCAAGAGAAGTGTGGTATGAGGATAAATAAAAATAAATCCAAAGTAATGGCATGCACTAGGGATGGCGACCAAATAGTCAATGTGCTAATGGATGGTGAAAAACTAGCCCAAGTAAAGGATTTCAAATATCTGGGGAGCTTGATCACATCAAATGGAAAGTGTACGAGAGAAGTAAATGCTCGAATCGCAAAGGCAAAAGAAGCCTTCTCAAAAAAGAAGTAACTTCCAAGACTGTTAACTTAGAGGTGCGAAAACACTTCGTGAAAAGTTTTGTATGGAGTATTGCAAGTTATGGCTCTGAAACATGGACCCTGCGACAAGCAGATGTATCAAAACTTAGGGCGTTCAAGATGTGGTGCTGGCGACGACTACTAAAGATACCTTGGACTGATAAAATCACGAATGAGAATATCCTCAAAAGAGCAAAGGAGACACGTACCTTGGTTGAATCCTTAAACAGAAGAAGGAATAGTTTTGTTGGCCATTTGATTCTTCATTCTGACTGGTGCACCACACTCTTCAAAGGGAAGCTAGAAGGAAAGAGGAGTCGAGGAAGACCAATGACTCAATTCATAGACAGCATTAAAGGCAAGCACACTTATTGCCATTTGAAACTCCAGGCCAGAGAAAGAAGCCTTTTTGGTAGACATGCATGTTACCCACCAACCTAGTGGTTGAGGGGGAGAAGAAGAAGAAGACTTAAGATTCTCTATTCTTTCAAGATCGCTGAATGTGAGATGATCCCATATTATTTCAAGACTATACGTAACAACTGGCGAGATGAGTCTAATAGTTTGCACACCTCAGTATGTGGAGACTGCACTCCGTCATCGCTCTCTCCCCCTGCTCGTCCGGCAAGGCTCCAGCTCCTATTACTAACGCTGGCACATCAAGTTCAGCAGAAATCGTATCTAGAAACAAGAAGTTCCGTGAAGAACTATATAGCCTACTTTTCATGCCAATGATTATTCTACAGTATATGAACCTATCTAGAATAATGAAGAAATTAAGTTACTAATATCGAAATTTCTAATTATTTCGAAATACTGTATACCTTGCATAATGTAGCCTAATAGAGCACTACAGTTGGCAGCCCTGATGACTGAATATATTCTTAGTTCCATCTCTTAAGGTACAGAATACAAAATTTGGTTGAAGTCCAATGAATAGCATGGACGTTACATGCAGTTAAACATTGGATCTAACAGCGTGCGTAAAATCATGTTGGCAACAATGTCATGCATATATTGGTCAGAAATAATCTGAAATAATATGATATATTATTGTGCCAATTTTGAATGAAATCCATTAGTTAGTATAGAAGTTACATGCATTTTAAAATTGGACCTATCAGCAGGCTTAGAATCATGTTGGCAGCACTGACGTATATTAGTTAGTCCAAATGCATCTAGAATGCCAGGTACTATACGTATGCAAAGTTTAGAGCTATTGGCTTTCATACTTTCTGATATATTGGTATTTGGATAAAATAAATTAAGAGCATTTATTAACAGTTGGCAGCCCTGGTGGGTCTTAAGAATACGCTCAGTCATATCTGGTTATGTATGCATACAACATACGAAATTTGGTTGAATTCCAATTGATAGTGTAGAAGTTATGTGCATTTAAAAATTGGACCAATCATCAGGCTTATAATCATTTTGGCAACACAGCGATGAATGGCCTCCTGGAATTTAAACTGCAATATTATTATCTATACGTATGCCAATTTTGAAATAACTCCCATTCATACCTTCCAAGATATCCAACATGGAGCTCAAATTTCAATTGCGATTTTTTAGCAGTTGGTAGCACTGACATCATTTTCAAATATGGCCGTGAGATATTCGGGTATAGACCTTTACTCCTACCAAATTTTGTTTTGATTGCTCCAGCCGTTTATGAGTTGATAGGGGGGGGGGGGACACACACACGGCCAGACAAACAGAAGGACAGACAGACAGAAGGACAGACAGACAGACAGACAGACACACATTTGCCCGATCTCATAAGACTACTTTTTCCTCATTTTTGAAAAATGTGAAAAGTAGGCTAAAAATAATACCCCGTGAACTTCACGGTGGCATGAGAATGTGACACCTTTAGATAACGCCACGGATAAGTTAGTTCCTACATAAGTGAGCTTTAGCCTCAAACAGGACTATATTGCGTCCCTGAAATAGTCTCTTTAACGACAAGAAAGCTGAGGAACGACCAGCCTTGACCTCACTTAATCCGCGGCTAATACTTAAAGCGCTGACCGTGCAGGGTAATTGAGATACAAGAAGCGCAATTAAGTGGCGTGCACACGAGTTAATGACGAGCAGGCTTAATTTAGCACACCGTGAAATGAACGGGCTTTGCGTCTCCGTCACTTGCACATGCAAACCACGAGTAATGTATATTACTCCAAATCCTAGCGTGAAATATGTCGGTAGATAAACACCTCTTATTAGTTGATTGCGGATTTCAGAGCTGAAAATATTTGACAGCATACAGTAATATTGGATGCGGTTGTCGTTTAAATAATGAATGGCTTGCTTCGCATATGATGGCAACAATTTTAGCCTACTTTTCTCATTTTGCAAATATGAGTAAAAAGTAGACTTATGAGATCGATCCAGGAAAATGTGTGTCTGTCTGTCCGTCTGTCTGTCCAACTGTCTGTGTGTGTGTCCGCCCCCCCCCCCTCTATCAACTCCTAAACGGCCGCAGCTATCAAAACCAAATTTGGTATGAGTAAAGATCTATACCTAAATATCTTACGACCATATTTGGAATTGACGTCAGTGCTACCAACTGCTGAAATATCGCAATTGAAATTTGCGCTCATTGTTGGATATATCAGAAGTTATGGATGAGAACTGTTCCAAAATTGGCACACATACAGATAAAGTGATTCCAGATTAATTTTCAGGAGCCCATACATGCCAGTGTTGCCAACATGATTCTAAGCCTGCCGATATGCCAATTTTTAAATGCATGTTACTTCTATACTATCGATTAGATTTCAACCAAATTTCTTGTGTAATATATGTCCTACAGCAGATATGACTGTGCGAATTCTTAAGAGCCCCCTGGGCTGCCAAATGTTAATAAATGCTCTCTCTATGTTCTAACCCTAATGTCAATATATCAGAAAGTGCGCAAGCCAACAGCTCTAAAATTTGCACACGTATAGTAACTGACATTCTATCTAGGTTTAGTGTAACTTATATACATCAGTGCTGCCAACATGATTCTAAGCCTGATGATAGGCCCATTTTTAAATGCATATAACTTCTATAATAACAAATGGATTTCAACCAAATTTCTTATGTGCTTTGTGTACCATAACAGTTATCGCTATGCCTTTTCTTTAGAACAGCAGGGCTGCCAACAGTTAATAAATGCTCTCTCTATATGTTTAATCCTGATCTCAATATATCGGAAAGTATGCAAGCCATCAGCTCTAAACTTTGTACACGTATAGTACCTGACATTCTACATTAATTTGGACTAATATACCTTAGTGCTGGCAATATGATTCCAAGCTATCTGATAGTTTCAATTATTAAATACATGTAACTTGTATACTAACAAATGGATTGGTACTATAATACATCGTATTATTTCAGACTAATTCTGAGCATCACATACATTACATTGTTCCCAACATGATTTTACGCGCACTGATAGATCCAATAGCTAACAGCATGTAACGTCTATAGTATCCATTAGACACCAACCAAATTTGTATGTGCATTCTATACCTCAAATCATTTAAATACCCCGGGATGTCTGTCTTGAAAGTGAGGTCAGCGATCCATTCCTCATCATCCAAGTCTGACTGTGGAGAAAGAGGGGAGGGAGGGGAAAAACACCGGTTCCTCTCGGTGGGGCACAGGGGCGCGCAAGCACTAAGTTCTCGCGTTGGCGTGGCCTGTCCTAAAGGTATATTGTCCATGGAAGGTCTAATCCAGGGCCATCCAGTCATTGCGCCCCGGGAGCGCGGTCGCGGTCGTGGAGCACTGGGCAGTCAGACTAGCGCTCCTTCCCCTACCACCACTACGCTGTGGCAGCGAGGGGACGGACGGTGTTCGGACCGTGCTGACTAGATACGTACGTACAGTCGTGCGGCCGTTGGATTTTGTGGGATTGTTGACATATTGATAGGGCTGTTTTAACATAAAAAATATACCGCATACACAAATCGAATGGTACTTCGATGTATGGAATTTACAGGAAACGAACGCAAGTGTTAAGTAAATAATATTGTGATTTATTCCAAACTGAAATGTGAACATTAGAGACGAAAAATCAACAACATTTTACCAATATGAACAGATATTACAGACATGAGTGACTTTTGCTCTTTATAAGCTGTACAGAAAAATTATTTTTTAAATTCTGCTTTAAAGGCTGCTGCTTCACCACTCCACCTTTTTAGCCAATTTTCAATTTTGAAAAAATAGGCTTATGAGATCACCTTTTGTCCGTGTGTGTGTGGGTGTGTGCGTGTGTGTGTGTGTGTGAGGCGTGTGTGTGTGTGTGTGTGTCCCTAATAAATTCTAAACGGCTGGAGCGATTTCAATGAAACTCGGTAAGTTCATAGCACTATTCCGGGCGACCCCGACCGTACCCTTCAAATTTGGTTACTTCTCACCAATCCAACATGGCGGCTGTGCGAAATATTTCTCCAGCATTCAATATCTTCGAAACTATTACCGATATCACCCTGGAATTTATTACAGTGATAAAAAAAGCTACTAGAAGTTCACCTATGTGACTATTGAAAAACTGGTAACTACAAAACCAACATGGCGGCCAAGCGAAGTTGCAAATTTTAAATAGACGTTTCTCGTGATTTAACCAACCAAACGCAATAAAACTTGGTAGAGTATATGTTTATTCATATTGAAATGCACCGATATCTAACTTCGTTCAATTGTTTACATAACCACAAAATGGCGGATGTGCGAAATATTTCACCGGCATTCTATATCTCTGAAACTATTAGCGGTATCATCCTGAAATCTTGTACGGAGATAAAGGGTACTACTGGAAGTTCATCCATAAGACCTTCAGAAACCGGTTAACTACACAACGAACATGGCGGCCAGGCGAATTTGAAAACTTTAAATACACTTTTTTCGCGATTTGATGTTCCAAACGCAATGCAATCTGGTACAGGAAATGTTTATACACATTGTAATGCACTGGTATTTAATTTAGTTCAATTGTTTACATAACCTCAAGATGGTGGCTGTGCGAATGTTAAAATTAAGTTTTTATTTCTTGTGTCGTAATCATGCGATCGAAGTGAAAGTTTGAATAATGAACCTACGCAATAATTTTCCTTTAATGGTACATGACTATGGCCTATACATTTAACAATCCAACATGGCGACCATCCGAAATATTTAGACGGCTCTGAATATCTACGAATCTATTATAGCAATCAAACTGAATGTTTTTTGTTCATAGGGGCTATGAACTTAAGTAGGCTACACCTATAGGAATTTCAATAACCTGGTAATCACAAATCCAACATGGCGGCGACGCGAAGTATAAATATTCACATGGACGTTTCTCGCAATTTAACCATCCGAGTGCAGTGAAACTTGGTACAGTAAATCCTTTTACGAATGTTAATCCACTGGCATCTAATTTATTTCATTTGTTTCTATGACCACAAAATGGCAGCTGTGCGAAATTTTAAAATCTCCTCGTTACTTCCTGTATCCTAATCATGCGATTGAAGTTTGAATGCTACACGTACACAATAATCTTCATGTAACAGTACATAACTCTAGGACTTACAATAAAATCCAACATGGTGACCATCCGAAATATTCAGTCGGTTCTCAATATATACGTATCTATTACAGCAATCAAACTGAAATGTAGTATGTTGATAGTGGCAATTAACATAAGTAGCATATATGAAAATAGGCTGTATAGTTCTTCACGGAACTACTTGTTTTTTTGTAAGATGTTCTGTCATGACCACTGTGAAACTGATTTACTTACACGCTCTCAACAAAGGGCATTGGACTAGACTACATACTGATGGATCGGCTGCACAGTACGGTGCGGCGGGCACCCGCGCGCTCAGCTCGCCAAGCTCCTCACACCACCACTGAAACTATCTGCCATCAAAGCGCTCGGAGCACAGGCTTAGAGCGCGGCTGGAACGCTAGCGCTCGGGGAGCGCTGAGTGGATGGCCCTGGTCTAATCTATGGCATTAAAGCATGTTTTCAACATTGAGTTGGGGCCAGATGACCTCGTAGTTCTGCCCCTTAAAATAACAATAACTAACATTGAGTTACTTGCCTGAAGTGCTACCAACTGTGGATTTTTGTTACCATTGGAACGCAAACAGTCCATCACAGATACGAAGAGCTAGTACATGATAGAGAGGGATTAAGAGCTCTTATGCCCCATTATTATCTAGTACAGTTAGATTCCGTATTTAGAGCAGGGAGTATTTAATATCAACCTAGTCATGTCTGACATAATGTAGGATAAGTGGAGACGTTCTCTGTATTGTACGAGCGTAATATATTGTCTTACAATTTATTAGACTACTTTTCACATTTTGTAAAAATGAGGAAAAGTAGACTTATGAGATCGATCTGGGCAAATGTGTGTCTGTCTGTCTATCTGCGTGTGTCTCCCCCCGTATCAACTCCTAAACGGCTGCAGCTATCGAAACCAAATTTGGTAAGAGTAAAGATATACCTGAATATCTCAAGGCCATATTTGAAAATGATGTCAGTGCTACCAACTGCTGAAAAACCGCTATTGAAATTTGAGCTCCATGTTTCGATATCTTGGAAGGTAGACTATGCATAGGAGCTATTTCAAATTCGGCAAACATGTAGATAATAATATTACAGTTTCATTTCCAGGAGGCCATACATGACAGTGTGGTCAAAATGATTCTAAGCCTGCTGGTAAGTCCAATTTATAAATGCTTGTATTTTCTACACTATCAATTGAATTTCAATCAACGTTCGTACGTACTATGTGTACCTAAACAAATATGACTGTGCGTATACTTAAGAGCCACCAGGGCTGTCAACTGTTAGTAAATGCTCTCTCAACTTTTTAATCCTAATGCCAATATATCAGAAAGTATACAAGCCAACAGCTCTAAATTTTGCACCGTTTACTACCTGCCATTCTAGATAAATTTGGAGTATCTATTATACGTCAGTGCTGCCAACATGATTCTAAGCCTGCTGATAGGCCAAATGTTTAAATACATGTAACTTCTATACTAACAAATGGATTTCATCCAAAATTTCAGATTACTTCTGATCAACACATGCATGACAGTGTTGCCAACATGATTTTACGCGCGCTCATAGATACAATGTCTAACTGCATGTAACGTCCGTGCTACCCATTGAACGTCAACCGAATTGTGTATGGGCATTCTATACATTAATAGATGGAACTAAGAATAGATTCAGTCACCAGGGCTGACAACTCTAGTGCTCTAATAGGCTAGTCTATGTGAGGTATATTCTGAACTAATTAAACATTTCGGTAATACCAACTTATTTTCGTCATTATTTCAGATAGGTCGATATAGATTAACCATTGGCATGAATCTTAAATTTTAAGAAAATTAGTCTCTTTAGTTCGTCACGGAACTTCTTGTTTTTTGTACGTCCGTGTATGGTTCACATTTCACTTTTGAAGGTGGTGACGTGTAATTAGTGTCTTGTTCCACCATTTGGTAGTAGCACACGCACAGGGGCCAACGAATGCACTCGTTATAGCCGACTTCATGCTAGGCTTGTGACTGGTGATGAGTCATGGCTCCATTACCGTGAGCCACAAACAAAACAGTCCACCGCCAAAGAAATGTCGAACAGTGCCATCAGTTGGCAAGCGATTGGCGACAGTGTTCTGGGACACAAAGGGCATCATCCTCATTGACTGGCTGGAACTGGGGGTCACGATTAACAGTGCAGCATATGTGGCAAACCTTAAGCGCTTACGTCGTTCCATTTAAACTAAGTGGCCAGGAAAATGGGCTAAAGCTGTGCTTCTGCAACATGACAATGCCCACCCGTACACAAGCCTAGAGACCACCGCTGCCATAGATAAAATGGGATTCACGGAGCTGCCACAACCACCACACCGAAGGAATGGTTTCAGGAAGGTCTGGAGAGACTGACACATCTATGGCAAAATTGAATAAAGTTACAAGGAGATTATGTTAAGAAGGTTGACGTAACAACTGATGTGTAATGTACTTCATTTGGGTAGAAGAAAATAAAGTGTAAAGCAATATAGTATGCCCCTCGTATATTATGATATTTTATGAACACCGTTTCATAACAAGCATCCACTGTCTCAAACAGGAATGCTAACTCACAACGTGCAAAACAATACTTTTCATTTAGTTCTCAGTAATTTAAAACGAGTTCTCAGAATAAATATCTAATTTCTGCCATACAGTAGAATTAAACGACACACATGCAGTATAATGCAACGCCTAACGCGTCCAGATCAATGTTTTGTCTTTCTTGTCAACCGTGACCCGCAAGCTTCGCGCGGTTAAGGCCGCACCTCAACCCGACCATTCTAACCTTCGTATTGTCCAATCCAACGATTTTCGACAATGGTTACAACCTAACGCGTCCAGATCAATGTTTTGGGTCGATTTCATTAGAAAGCTAACAATTGGAATGGGTACCATGTTTCGACTTCCGGAAAATTTCTACATATCATCACGTTTCACATCCTCCAGACCACAAAACCACCGTCAGATCAATCATGTATGTATATCACTTTCTTGTGAACACGATAACTACCACAATTTTGCACCAATCACTTTGAATTTTTTACATAATATGAATCCCTTTAAAATCTTGGTCGGGTTCGTTAATAGGCAAATCGGTCGAAGGGGGTGAAAATAGGGGGGGGGGGGGCTATTTTCTAAAATGTGAAATATCGCTATCGCCATCAGAATACGAATTCATGGTTATTTTACTTGACCGGATTGGATATGGCTCCCCCTCGAGCTGGCTATTATAAGCCAAGAGCTAAATATTCCTGTCACAAGGCTCGGGATAACTGAACTACAGTAAATTCAGGGGTCAGTCAGCGCAAGAACACGAGCAAATTCTGGCGTATCGAATATTAGAATGGTCCTCAGCTCTACACTGAACTACGAAAATAAAGAATGGTCTGGAGGATGTGAAACGCGAAGATATGCAGAAATTTTCCGGAAGTCGAAACATGGTACCCATTCCAATAAAGTGGGAAGTTCAGAGAGTTACTGTACCGGCATGTATAACGAAGGATTTCTGAGCATTGGAAATCTTGGTTGTTTGGTTCCTTAGTTTAAGGGTTGCGACAACGCGGTCATGTGGCCCCGTGTACTTTGGGTGTGTGTAGAATCTGTCTGATAACCGGTGTTAATTTTGATGGCTGTATTAGTGTGTGTTATCTGTTTTCAATTCAAGTAAGGACTGCAGGCAGTAATTTCAAGTGGTTCCTACTTTTGCTACCAAATGCCACCGTCTACGACACCTAGCTTACGGACTAGGCTACTAGATGGCATCGCAGTCATCACCTGGCGGTGAACGTTGGAACTAATAGAGTGTTATCACTTCTTACCTACAAGTTTTGGCTTCACGCAAGTGTAGTTAGTGGAAGGTTCTTTTTATGCCATAAATCTATGACATGGGACCGCCGGCTTCTCTCCCCCTCCAAAGGAAGGCATACCGATGGATTTTTAACGCTCTTATAAAATCCGACGACTTTGGCCGGGTTTGAACCCGCGACCTTCGGCATTGAAGCTCAGCATGTTACCAACTACGCCAGCGAAGCCGTCTTGACTGTAGAAGTGTGTATGACTTTATTATTAGGGTTCTGAATGGAGAATGAGACCAGGGATATGAAATAAGGTACTGTCCCACCATTTACCTGAAGTGAGTGTGGGGAGAAGATTCACACTCAGGATGCGGCGTTAGACTGTATTATTAACTATTAACTAGTCATTCTTAAGGTGATCTTAAGTGAGGGACGGTCTGGCTGAATACTCGTTTCCACACCACCATGAGGTAGAGTATATGGCGCGTTTTTTTAAAGTGGTTTCCCCAGTAGGCCTAGTCCACGACGCCTCTCTTTAATAATATATGACCCTCATGTTAGGTTCTGGTCTACAGTAGTATTCAGCGACACTGCGTCTATCGTAACATTTGACTGTTTCCATTGGTGACTCGTCATCCATCGAATTTCTATGGTGAATATTCTCTCGTTAAAGAAGATAATAATCAGTGTACATCACTCATGGGTGAAGTACGGCTCGCGGGCCAAGTGCGGCCCTTGAGCTAGTCTAATCCGGCCCGCAACATGGTTACGAATTTTATTACCTACAATTACACATAGGTCATATTTCCTGTTCTGTGAACCTAGAAGTGTAAGACTGCTGTATTTCAATCTCATTGTGTTTATACGTTTTGTGTAATATCTTTTCGTGCGATAAATCTCCACGACGAATTTGATTGAAGATTTCAGGACTTCAAAGTTATTGAACAGGGCTTGGACGTTTTCAGCATGACATTTAATGTTGACTGTGAAACAGTAAAATCAGAGTTGCTGCTAGAACTGATTAAGTTATTATGTAACAAAGAATTAAAGCAACTATTCCTCAACTTTTCGAAAATTGAGTTCTCCAATGCCCTACCGAAATCAAGCTTCCCAAACCTTAAATCTCATGCACAAAAGATAATTGCCATGTTCACATCTTACTATATCTGTGAACGGGTGTTTTCTACAATGAAGCTTTGCAAAAATAGCGTCAGAAATAAATTGACAGACCACCATTTAGCTGCGCTACTAAGAATCAGCTCATCCCAGTTACAACCAGATTATGGCAAACTTTTAGAAGCAGAGTCACAGTTTCAGTTGGCACATACTCCTTCCTCTTCTAACAAAATAATAATGATGGTGTGTTCTTTTTTTCCTAAGTTTTCTGCCATTTGTAGTCTATAAGTTTTGTTTGATTTAAATTTCAGAAATAATAAGTTTATAATCTATCTATAAGCATATTTTATTTTTATTTTTTGGCCCGTCTAGATTATTTTGCATTGCTTCTGGCCCTGTCCCTAAGAATTCTACCCATGTCTGCTATACATGTTCAGTCAGACTTGATACAAGGCACCAGTTGTTCACCACCGACTACCTTTAATAAAACATGAAGAGCTAAACACTCCTTCAATCCTTATAATTTGGGTGAAGTCTGTCATTTTCTTATGTTTCAAAATATTTCAACCATTTCAGTGTAATAGGCTACTTCTTGGTTCTATTGCAAGGCATAAGTAGTACGAACATTGTTGCTGTTCCCTCACCTCGGCATTAGTGTTCCTGTAATGTTTCTGACACTGTTAGAATTGATATATTTCTTTCATCTCCCTCTTCATGTTCTTTTTTAATTCAGACGTGCCTCAAGAGTTGATTTTTAAGCGACCAGCGCTTGCTGAAACAAATGGGAATTCACCTCTTTAATTAGTTAGTACCGGTACGGTTAGAACAATACTATATTAGTTCACACACACAATCATGATGGGAAGGGTATCGGAGGATAAAGTAGCCTCACAGGCAGAGGAGGTCCAGCTATGGGTACGTAACCTCCTCATTGACATGGCTGTGCTCCTGATACCTGCGACTACACTTTGATGATGATCCCACTCTCTTCTCTCTCACATACATACAAACACACAAACTCCCCATTAGACACACATGAATGGGAGGGCATTGAAGTATACAGCAGTCTCACAGCCAATGGGGGTCCAGTTATGGGTACGTAACCTCCTCACTGACATGGCTGTGCTCCTGATACCAGTGACCGAGACTGCTCTGTGATGATGTGCTCTCATTCCCATCACCAGACACACATTATATATGTTAATGAACTAGACACTTACCGACTATTAAAACACTTACTGGTCCTTAGTTCAATACTACCACACCGAAGATGCTCATGACTTGTACTCTCCATCATTGCAGTTGGCGATACTGACTGTTGAATCAATGAAGCACAGACGCCAGCTGGTTCTTGTACATTCGACATGACACATGAAGAATGTCCAGGATCACTTACACGATGATCTAGTTACTTTGATCTGCAATTCAGTAAATGTCATAGCCATTCGTTAGCATGAATCCTAAACGACGTTGTTCAGATCAAGCAGGTTGGAAGTTTAACCTGGAAATTCACCGTAGCGGTGCTCGATGATTGGGTTACCTCCTGGCCATTCATCCGCACGTGTGGGATAAGTAGCCTATTATACTGTAGCACATTTGGTAAGAATTTCGACGGTGCGCACATTCTGGCGGTGCCATGTCATTTAAGATACAGCTTCAAATCCCTTGCAATGGAATGATTCTGTACATCGCTATAGTTACGCGCTCATTGTTAGATACATGGTTTGTTGAGTGCGTACCACGGCCAACTAAGTTAGTTATTGTTGTTTGAAGGGGTGGAACTATGAGGTCATCTGCCCCTGGGGCGAAACTAACGGGCAACTAAGATGGTTGGTTGGTTCCTTAGTTTAGTGGCTGCGAGATGCGGTCATGTAGCCCCGTTTACTTTGGGTGTGTGCAGAATCTGTCTGATTTATTTATCGTATAGCTTTTAGTGCCGGGAGTGTCCGAGGCCATGTTCGGCTCGCCAGAAGCTGTAGCTGCTTCAAGCAGACACCCATAATTTGAGCTACAAAATCCATTCAATTTCAAGTAGTTCCAACTTTCGCTACCAGATGTCACTGATACCTAGTGGTGAACGTTGGAACTTTGATAGAGCGTCCCAACGAAATCTAACCTAGAAATTTAGCTTCACACAAGTTTAGTCTGGAGAAGGATCTTTTACATGCCATAAATCAATGACATGGGACCGCCGGCTTTACTTAACCTCCGAAGGAAGGCATACTGAAGGATTTTAACGCTCTTAAAAAATCCGACGACTTTGGAAGGGTTTGAACCCGCTATCTTAGCCACAGCAGTTCAGCATGCTACCAACTATGCCACTCGCCGTCTCCGTATCGCATAACGCCAGACCCCAGGAGTAAACTCAGACTCGGTGCATATGCACTAAACAACATGATGACGTCACACACGCAGTAACCGTAACGCATAACGGTAGACCAATGCATAACGATGAAGTCGACAAGATCATTTGAAATGATAAAATCATAGCTCAGGAACTATTTGAGATATTAAAACGAGTATTTTTTTGTAAACTTCACCAATTTAAAAAGTTCTTTTCATACCTTATAATGTTTCTATGTGTGTTACCTTGGTTCGTCACTCCTTCTAGGGCGTTCGGGGACTTCTTCACGTCAACGCTGCCAGTTTTCTGAAACTATTCCTACCACCGCCTAATGCTATTAGCATGAGGGGGATCCCTACCTTAAACACGTCGGGAATTGCGCTGAACAGTAATGATCGATTTAATCTCGGCTAAACACAACACACACTGTGCTTTCCGCTGAACTGTCGCCATTGCAATCACACTCACTATACTCAAACAGTAGCGGCTTCGGTGGCGTAGTCGGTGGCATGCTGAACTGCTATGCCCAAGATAGCGGGTTCAAACCCGGCCGAAGTCGTCGGATTTTTTAAGAGCGTTAAAAATCCTTCAGTATGCCTTCCTTCGGAGGGGAAGTAAAGCCGGCGGTCCCATGTCATAGATTTATGGCATGTAAAATATCCTTTCACAGACTAAACTTGTGTAAAGCAAAATTTGTTAGGTTAGATTTCGTCAGAACGCTCTATCAAAGTTCCAACGTTCACCACTAGGTATCATTGATATCTGGTGGCGAAAGTTGGAACTACTTGAAATTAAACGGAACTTGTAGCTCACCCTTTAGGGTATCCGCTGGAAGCAGCTACAGACTCAGGCGAGCCGAACGTGTCCTCGGACACTCCCGGCACTAAAAGCCATACGATAAATAAATAAATAAATAAATAAATAAATAAAATACTCAAACAGTGACGTGGCAGCTTCTTGTCGCGGCTGAAGGTCATAGGCGGAGTACAGTCACGTCCATAACTAGAACTCAATGAGTTCCTGATTCATTTTCAGGTCGATTTATTAATTTATCTCACTTACAACGGGAGATATAATTTTTAAAAATTGCTGCAACCTTTCCCGACGACCCTGTAGTGATTTCGTATCGTTCATTTGTGTGTGCAGTTATAGGAGATCCTCGTATTGCCAGTTCCACACAGTACCTTCACTCGAAACAGAATCCAACCTCGGTTTTCAATACCCAACTCTGGTAATACAGTAGATTGTACTTCACCTCATGACGATCTCCTCAATGCAGAATGGGCTGCCTTTCTTCATGTTTCAATACAAGTTCGCTAGCCATTCTCCATTCCTTGAAATAACGTACGAGCAAATGGACCATCCATGCACTCTGGTCTATAGCTGCTCAGGCATATATTCAATTCCAAAATCACTTGCTTTTCTTTTCATCCATGCCTCCGTATCTCTAGCGTAATGCATTTGTACAGCTTAATTCTGATGGTCGATGCCTAATTTAATGAATTACTGTAAGGAGTACGGGTTCTTAACCTTTTATTGCAACGACCCACAATGAACTAGGTGAGCAACGTCCGTGACCCATAGGCTAGTTTTCAATTTAAAGTAGTGACGGTCAGTAATAAGGTTGCTACTTTGCACAACAACCAGATATATTCAGCGGAACACGTTGATAAAAAACATACATATTTCTTTCCCATCTCAATGGGACCCTGTAGCCTAGTGGGATCGAATCAGTGAATCGTTTTTTGTTTTGGCTGATTACGCACACATTATAAGTCTTCGTGTGTTTTATAAATTTCAGACAGTTTTTTAAGGTATAAATAATATTCTTTCAGTGGGTGCGTGGAAGGTCACCTCTAATTGTGCTTTAATTGTGAAGGTAACGGAGAATATTCATTGGTGTAACTTAAAAATTGAAGTTACTATAATAGTACATTATGCAACGAGCCTATAATGGCAATAATTAAGACGAGTATGTTTATAAAAGCCGGCCCCGTGGTGTTGGGGTAGCGCGCCTCCCTCTCACCCGGAGGCCCCGGGTTCGATCCCCGGCTCCGTCAGGGATTTTAAAACTGACGAGAGGGTTGGAACGGGGTGCACTCAGCCTCGTGAGGACAATTGAGTAGCCTAGCTGTCTGACAGTGAGACAGCGCCCCGATCACGAATACCAAGATTAACGGACGAGGGGACCCGACGCGCTGATCACGCGTCACCCCAATATCTGCAGGCCAAATGGCTGGGCAGCGGTCGCTTGGTCGGCCTTAGCCCGTCATGGGCTGGATAGTACCAGGGGTTGATTTTTTTTTGTATGTTTATAAAACGAGCGAAGCGAGTTTTGTAATTTCCATACGTGTGTCTTAATTACCATTATAGGCGAGTTGCATACGACTGTTTATGTTCGACGATAATTATAACTTTACTAGGTGACCCGGCGAACTGGGTTGAGCCTTAGAGACAATAAATAAGCAGATTTTCGATTTTCTTAAGTTCAATTTTTAATAGGAAATACAAATAAAAAAATTAAGCATTTTAATGGTTCTTTATTGTTCATGTATTTTGGTGCATAGGTTGCACTCTTCAGTTAAGTACCTTGTGATACACGACATTTTTTGTTTTAATATCAGGCGCAAGAACAAACAACGCGGATGGTCTTCCGACCCGTGAACATGCCACATATAATTGACCATGGGAAAAACATGGATAGCCTATTCCAAATTCAAACCACAAACATTCAAGGATTGGCCTTGTGATTTGTTAATGGTCATGGCGAATGCAAGACGGATCGGAAATTGAAGCCTTTTAAACTCAAACGGCATATCGGTTGGAATCATCGGGATCCTCGGAATGATAACTTCCTCACCTTCGAATTTTCCTTTGAGTATCGTCGCGTAAATCACATTGTTCATCAATTTACTTACCACCAAACACGTACCGTTGCACAGTTTTGGTTGTTTTATGTTTCGAAGCATGATTACTACGGAGCCAACCTTTAGGCGTAAATTGTGCGGTGGTAAGCCAGGCACATTCAAGGAGTTAAAAAATTCAATTTGATAGTTGGTGGCTTCATCTTCATTTGTTACACAGTCAATAGATTTGAATGAATGCATTGTTCCAATGATCTCATTCTGAATTAGGCTATGTAGTTTAGGTCATCTATATCTTTATTCTTAGCCACTAAAATTGCTCGGTCACTCAACCATTCATTATTTTTGTATTTAGTTATGATGTTTGGGAATACTTTGTTGATAAGTTCGTCTTTTGATGAGGCAAAGTTACAGAAATTATGAGGAAATGAAATTAATCCACTCGATTCATCGACAGGTACTCGACCATTACCGATAGTCAGCAATTGCTCAGATAAATCTTCAGCAGATGTAACATTAAGCAATGCAACTCTCATGTTTGTTGTCAGCTGCAATTTCTTCACATAGCGCCATAGATTCGATGATTTGAGGCAAGCGTTTATTTCGTCGCCAGCCGTTGATCTTGGAATTACTGGCAGTGTTTGGCGGAAATCGCCAGACAGTAAAATCATTGCTCCTCCAAAACATCTGGAGTCATTGCGTAGATCTTTGAATGTTCGGTTAAGTGCTTCTAATGCACGTTTATGCGCCATTGTGCATTCGTCCCAGATGATGATTTTCGATGCTGATAAAACTTTGGCGATTGCTGATTTTTTGGCAATATTACATGTTGGTTCTTCAATAGTTTGAAGATTTAACGGCAATTTTAATGCTGAATGAGCCGTACGACATCCTTCTAACAATGTGACTGCTATTCCAGAAGAAGCAACTGAAACCGCAATGTTGGATTTCACACGAACAGTGGCTAAAACTACTGACATGAGGAATGTTTTACCAGTTCCACCAGGTGCATCCAGGAAATATAAACCACCATTTCTATCATCAATTGCCTTCATTAATGTATCATAAACTTCCTTTTGTTGGGCATTCAACAGGGGTACATTCGTTTGAACTACTAAATCTAATTCCTGGTGATCATATTCACGTTCCGGTTCAAATTCTTGATTAAATGCGTCATTCATTTCACGATTTGGCGCTGGCATTCCTAACGTGACTAATAAACTACCGCACATGAGGTAATACATGTCTTCGATCAAGAGTAAAGCCCGATTATGTCTCCTCATTCATCTCAAGATCGTGATTTCTGGAACTGACACGAATTTGTATGTAAAATATCTTATTTTTTATCCACAGCCTGCTTCCAGTCTCCGACCGGGTCAGGAATGGAATGAATGAAGCCCCCAGCTAGCGGCGAGGAAATGAACTGTGCCGGCTGCCGAGGCCTGACGCACTCCTCTGGGGCAATGATTAAATGAATGACAGATGAAATGAAATGATAGTGGAGAGTGTTGCTGGAATGAAATTTTGGCAGGGAAAACCGGAGTACCCTAAGAAAAACCTGTCTGCCTCCGTTTGGTCCAGCACAGATCTCACATGGAGTGACCGGGATTTGAACCACGGACCCAGCGGTGAGAGGCCGGCGTGCTGCCGCGTAAGCCACGGAGGCTTGATGTAAAATATCTTCTGACATATTATCCTTGTATTTGTGCCACAGGTTAGATGGGTTCGATGGAAAGCATGTTGAAATGATGATAGCAAATAATGTGCGTATCTGACTTGGAGATGCAGAGATAATGGCTTCAACGATTGTCGTATCCCAATGGGTATCGTTTTCTAGTAGATTGAGTTCTTAACATGCGGTACGATATGTTGGGAATATTATACCATTAACAGTCCGAAGTGTCTCAAATGACGTTGGCCCACGCACATTTACCAGCAACAACAGCAAATACAGTAGAAGCATTCATCATGCTTTGGATGAACTGTATACATACGACCAAGAGCATCAGTAGAACGCACATCGGTATAACCAGGAACCGCATCGCCTTGCTTCCGTCGTTGAAAATTCTTCGATCAAGCATTCCAAGTGTAATAACGTGGCATCTCCGAATAAAGCAAAGTTCGTGCATACGGATCGCTTTGGTAGATCGCAAAGAAACTGGTCAATGTTGTCGCTGGTGGTGTTTCAGCACGTTGAACAACATTGGAAGCCGTGAAATATAATCGTTGACCATTCTCCAGTTGCACCGCCAAATGCACAACAGTAGGATAACGTTCGTGAATAGGGAATGCGAATATACGCCCAATCGCTTCATTAGAGTTCACATATGGCGGATTCGGTGGCGTAGTCGGTAGCATGCTGAGCTTCTATGCCCAAGATAGCGGGTTCAAACCCGGCCGAAGCCGTCGGTTTTTTAAGAGCGTTAAAAATCCCTCAGTATTCCTTCCTTCGGAGGGGAAGTAAAGCCGGCGGTCCCATGTCATAGATGTATGGCATGTTAAAGAACCTTCCACTAATTACCCCTGTGCGAAGCTAAATTGGATAGGTTAAGAATGTAAACAACGCTCTTAGGTTTCTATGTTCGTTGCCAAGAGCCGACTGCGGTGGCGTCTAGTAGCTGAGTTCTGAACTTTCCCTAGTAGTCGTTGACGGTGGCGCTTGGCGGCAAAAGTAGGAACTATTTGAAAAATTCTAAGTTGTAGTCTGTACTTAAATTAAAAAGCAGATAACACACACTAATACAGTCATCACAATTAACACCGGTTATCAGACAGTTTCTACACACACCCAAAGTACACGGGGCTACATGACCGCGTTGTCGCAGCCCCTAAACTTAAGAACCAACCAACCAACCAACCAACAGTTCACATAACGACCAACTTGTGCACCGCCCTATTGAAATAAACATATTCTTGGCGTGCCTCCTAGCTGCATCACTGGAACCAACTAGAAAAGAAAGGAGTACGCAGTGGAAATGGATGTTAATTTCTGACCTGTGCTGGGCCCGTACTTGCAGGCCAGATGTGCCGAGCGACTCCAGACTCCGTGAAGGTGGTCCCACGACGAGTGGTAGGAATACCCTCCTGGTGCTAGAAAGCTGGAATAAGTTAGGCCTAGGTTTGAAGAGAGAGAGAGAGAGAGCGAGCAGCCCGATCGCCAAACACTACTAAATGAGACACATGGGTAAAGAAATGGAAATTTAATGAATTGAAACCGAACACACAAAGAAACCCGGCCAGAATAACACACACAAAAAAGAATACCCTTCACCTAGGGGTCAAATAAAGTCACTTTCAAACGGGGAAGATAAATATAAATAACAATAAATAACTTACGATAGTAAATAACGTTAACAAATTAAATTCATACCTGTGCTCACTTCGGTGAAAACGATGTAAAAAGGGAGGAAGTAAAAGATCAAGAGGCAATCGAGCCGGTCGCTGGTCAACAACAATCACTTCTCTGCCTAGAGATGGATGGTTGTCATGACGACCACAAATAACAAGCATAGCAAAGATAAAACAAGAGGCTGGGTGCGTGTCGCAGAGGCTGTGGCGAGCAAATGGGGATGCGATCGAGCTGGCAGTCCCCAGAGAAAAGAAAAGCAAAACCAAAGATACTATAAGAAGAAACAAATGACGTCAGGTGTCCGTGAAATATATCAAGATACATACACGCAATCAAACACACAAAATGCCAGCCGACGATGCAGAAATAAAACTCAAAGCAACTCGTGCTTGTAGGTAGTCTAGCAAAACATGCTAAACCTATATGGTCCCCAACTTACGTTCCGAGTTCGAGCTGAATACGGTAAGGCCTACTTAAAGTTACCGCCGTGATCCAGTTGCCCGAAGCATGGAATGAAGGGAAAACATAAGGGCTAAAATATATGGTGTCATGCCTCGTGTTGGGAGAATGGTCGAAACGCCAACGTCCACAAACCACGGGAGACCCATTCGAAGATATGCCCAATCAAAACAGCATCAATGCACCTGGCAGCAAGAAAAACATACACTCACAAAATCACTCGCAGATATATTTCACGGCACAAATAAAAGGTTAAACGAAGACTCAAACAAAATAAAACAGGAGACCGCCATTACGATTGGTTCCACAGCAAATCCAAGCACACGACGAAGATCAAAAAGAAAGGTTAAATTTAGGAAATGAGCATAGTGGACACAAGGTTAGATGTATTACTTACATGAGTAAATGGAAGGCTTCGGCATAATAACAATGTTAAATAAAAAGGAAAACATTACATTTTAAATAATAAGGCGGAGAGCCTCAAGGCACGTCCGGACAGAAAGTATCTCACATGGCGTCTGAGTCTACCGGGACGGCCGCCAAAGAAAATAAAGAAATGAGAGATGTTAAACATGGCTCAGGATCCACACCACCCCCCAAAAGAAAAATTATTTATATTAATAAAAGATTTTTCTTTTTACATCACTAAGCACCACCGCTTTGAAATCAATCATGTCCCAAGTGTTCCAAAATACACAACATCCTTATCACACAGGTGGTTTGTCAACAACTATAACAGTACACAAAATATGAGGGGGGAGGGTGATCGATATAACAGTCACTTAAGCAATTGAGCCATATCAGAAAGAATACAGTTATAAAATGAAGTAATATATAAAAATAATCAGATCGCTTCGGCGATCGCAATAACAGGACAGAACTCCTTCGGGGTCCCCAAAGGCGCGCGTTCCTTTGACGATCCCTGGGCTTGTCATAATGGTATTACGGTTCGCCTGCGCGTTACAATGACAAGAAAAGTAGATAGAGACACGGACGAAAATCATAAACAAAAGACTTTTGCCCTTTGACGCCGAAGTCTGCCATTCTCCTTATACCCATCATGAAAGTGACGTATTAAAATAACAAAGAAGCTATATAATGTGTCCATTATTTATAGAATATAAATTCTCTACTGGCCGAATTCGCAAAAATACATATTTTTACAATAAATATTAAGTTACACAGAGTATGTAGGCCTATTTCTTCTTGTATTATTTTCTTTCTTGAGCTCGTAAATTTGTACTTGACTCTGCCTCGGTCAAAATTGGTTCAATAATAGGCAGGTCAAGGAGACGCCATATGAATACTAGCTTCCTTGGATAACATAAGCAAATTATGATTGGCTAACCTACGCAGGAAAAGACAACATTAATTACAGAAAATAAGAAGGTTACACAATAAATGGTTTCAATTGAGATATGTGAGCTCTGGATACGTCGGTGGGATTCTCCTTGGAGATCAATTCAACAGTGACAGGTGTTAAAAATCTAGTGATAGTTTTGGGCGTGCTCCAGCGAAGCATTAGCTTAGCTGACTCCTTATTCTTGGCCGAACTCTGTGGGTGCAGGCGCACTAGCACTTCGTCATTCACCTGAAAACAAACAGGTTGCCTACCCTTGTTATAGCGAGACGCCACGCGATCTCGTGCCCTTTTCAGATGCCGTACAGCAACTTCCCATTTTTCTTTGACTGAGGTACGGCGGGATGGCGCAGCCAGATAATCTATTTTCCACTGAAGCTGAAGTGGATCAACAATACGCCTTCCTAAAAACAATTCCGAAGGGGTAGAATTCGTCGATTCATGAAGAGCAGTGTTAAATCCTAAGGAGAAAAACTGAAGATTTGCGTCCCAAAGTGACTGATCTGCGTTGTGGAACGCACTCAAGCAAGCCTTCAAGTTACGATGAAACCTTTCAACGTGATTTGGCTGAGGGTGGTAGGGTGCCAAAAAGACATGATCAATTCCCCAAGAAAAACACATTGATCTAAAAGACTTGGACCGGAAAGCGCTCGCGTTATCGGACACTAAAAACTTTGGAGGACCAAAAACACCAAAAATATGATTGGTCAAAATCCTAACAGTGGTACGTGTCGTGATTTCCCTGACAGGAAATAACCATACAAATTTTGAAAATCCATCAACGACAGTAAGTATAGCTTGATGACCAGAAGATGACCTAACTAGGGGACCAAAATAATCTATAAACAGGCGCTCATTAGGATATGACATCATGTCAGCGTGGTGAAGTCCAATGCGAGAATTCTTTGCTGGCTTAGAACGTTGACACGTAACACATTTTCGGACGAAAGCAAAAGCATCCGCTTTCAAATGAGGCCAGAAGAATTCCTGAGAGATTTTATGGAAAGTCTTCGTCATACCTAAATGTAATCCAAAACAGGATTCATGGAAATACGCCAAGAGCATACTTCGTATATTCTCTGGCACGAAAATCCTACATTTCGAAGATCGAGGAGCGGTATGCACTATAACATCATTGCGCAATGAAAACTCAGATACACCAGGATCTTTCCCGAGAATTTTTTCACGCAATGTGACACAAAATGGGTCATCTGCTTGGTACGTACGGATGTCAGTAAAAGACCATGGAATGTGTTGGAGAAGATTCACTGGCTCGGGGATCTCAACAATGGGAGGAGGTTCCTCAAACATGCGTGACAAACAATCCGCTACAACATTTTCACTGCCTCTGACGTGAATGATGTCAAAGCTGAAAGAGGATAGACGAAGAATCCAACGATTTATACGTCCCAATTTTTTGACATGCGAGCGCATCCAGGACAGAGCTTCATTGTCGGTATACACTATGAAATGCCGATGTTCTAAAAAAGATCTGAAACGTTCACAGCCGAATACGACAACCAGACTTTCTTTCTCGAAAGTGGAATACCGGCGTTCGCAATCATTAAGCATCCGACTGGCAAAAGCGATGGGTGCCAAATTACCATTCACCTGCTGACTAAGCACACAAGAAACTGCGACATCACTCACATCACAATGTAACATAAAATCTTTCCCAAAATCCGGAGTTCGAAGGACGGGAGCAGAAGAAAGACATTCTTTCAATTTCTCAAAGGCGAGACACTGGTCGGGGCCCCACACGAATCGTACATTCTTCTTCTTCAAATAATTCAGGGGCGCTGAAATGTCCGAAAAGCCCTTAATGAACCTACTGTAAAAGCCTGCCATTCCCAAAAAACGTCGGACTGCTTTCACATTCGTGGGAGTAGGGAACTCTTGGACACATTGCACACGCTCAGGGTTCACTTCTATGCCCACATCCGAAAGAATGTGACCTAAAAATTTGATTTGCTTCGAAGCCAAAGAGATTTTGTCCGGGTTAACAGTGAGTCCGGCTCTGCGAAGACGACATAGGACTTCACGTAAATGGATCAGGTGATCCTCAAAAGACTGACTGTAAATCACGAGGTCATCTAGATAGTTAAACACAGATGAATACTTTAAATCTCCAAATAACTCGTCCAAAACCCTACTCAATACTTGTCCGCCGATAGAAATGCCCATGGGTAACTTATTGAACTCAAAAAGGCCGAACGGAGTGGAGAACGCAGTTACCTTACAGCTCTCGGGATCGAGAGGAATTTGATAATATGCACATTTCAAATCTAGGACGGAATAGTACTTCGCCCCGTGAAAATGCTGAAAAGCGCTCTCCAAAGTTGGAAGGGGAAAGTTGTCGAACACCACCTTAGAATTGAGTCGACGATAATCAACTACTAAACGAAAAGTACCCTCTTTCTTAGGCACCAGGAATGCTGGACTACCATAAGAAGACTTAGAAGGGCTCACAACACCGCGTGCCTTAAGATCATGAATATATTCTCTCATGGCAATGAGTTTGGGTGGAGAGCACGAAAATGGCGCCGACCTAACTGGAACCTCATCAGTTAAATCAATATGACACTCGTAGCCGATAGCGGAACCCAGTTCCGACGTGAGAACATCTGGAAATTCATTCACCAAATCAGATAAAGCGTCACATTGACTCGTGAATAAAGTAGGAGGGATTAAAACAGCAGAGATACCAGAAAAATTACAAGGAACACTCGCTTCACAAGTATTAAAATGAAACCGCTCCTTGGATTTAAACAAAAAACTGAAGGAATGATCCGAAAAATCAAGCCTCAACCCTGCTTTGTGCATAAAATCAGAACCTAAGATCATAGGCGTAGATAAGTCATCCACCACATGGAAGTTCCAATCCCAAGAATAACCACACATCTTAATATGACATGTTACAACGCTAGAAACAGAAATAGATGACTTCACCGCAGAATAAAATTTTAAACTCCCATCTTGTGGACAAATCTGAGTAACAGGAAGCTGTTCCGCGATGGAGCGCTGAATAAATGAACGTGAAGCACCAGAATCCAGTAAAGCGGGTATCGACAATTTCTTAACACTTACAGGGACCCAAGGACAGAAGTTTCCAGTCGTGGAAATGTTCATTTCCCGGCGAACTTCATTGCATGGCCACTCCGGCGGGTCTAAACCGGGGACCCATGCTCGTTTCCCTGACGCGAAGCACATCTAGGACAGGCTATGTGCGTCACGTCACGAAGACCACATGTGTGACAAAACACACGAGAGGGCGCACGGCAGGAATTAAAATGATGCCCCAAACGATCACAATTCCAACATTTTATACGGTTATACATGTTCGGGTTTCGAGGTAACTGTTGATCCTGAGGAGCGGGATTCGCAGAAGAAGTAGCATTGGGAATACTCCCGACAATATGCGAGTGGGGACGGTTAACTGCCCGGTCCTCCTGACGAGATATTGAAGATGGGTGCGCAGTCCTCTGAATCTGGGATTGCGCGCATGCAGTCTCTGGAAACAAACTGTCAGAGGGGAGGGGTGGGGGTACATATGACTTGCGCAGGCGCCGATTGAACTCGCATTCACGTCCTTGATCAACAATGTCAGCCACACTATACACACTGGACCGGCGTATGAAAGACTTGTACTCAGGTGCTAGATTTCTATACACAATATCAACAGTTTCAATAAGGGGAAGGGGCTGCGACAACCTACTTATTAAAGTCATTAGCCCAGTAACAAAATCGTCTACAGGCTCTTCCAAACCCTGGGTACGGCGATGAATTTCAGCCTTCAAGTCATGTTCAAAATCATAAGTCGTAAACCGCTCCTTTATTGACTTACAGAAATCAACCCACGAGATGAAAGATCTGTTGGTAAGTCGATACCATTTTAAAGCTAAACCACTCAACAATAACGGTAGGCAGACAACAATGTCGTCTGGTTCGAGGTCATAACAATGGCAGAGTTCACTGACCCTGTCTAAGAACTCAAATACAGACGAAACTCCCAGTTCACCAGAAAATGAAATTCCCCACTTGGACACTATATTGGCTACGCCTCCCTTGCGATGGCCTTTCACCTCAGTCAATGGATTAGTGTCTTTCCCACAGACACTTTCAAACGATAGCAGATCATCGTCAGACTGGATGAGCTCCTTCTTCACGTTACAACCTGGGAGAGAATACATGGCTAAACTACAGAAGTACTGCTAGCTACAATTCAAAACAATAACTACAAATGTCTTGCCTCCGTCCTGCGCCTGAAATGAGTACGAAACAAGAAGTAGGGTTGGTTAGTACATTACCAATGCTGGGGTTCGTTGATAGGGTCCAACTCATTGCACTCTCCTTACAGTTTGTTATTTTTATGGGCCATACTCCTTGGAAGTTCACATTGACTCTCAATATTTGTTTGCATAGTATGCAATAGGGAACATGAAACAGAATAAAAACAACATTGAAAAATATGCAGCGAAATATTAAAATTCAATGGAAATGGCTAAGCGACCAGGAGACTTAACCTCGCAACTGATACCATCTGCACCGCCCTATTGAAATAAACATATTCTTGGCGTGCCTCCTAGCTGCATCACTGGAACCAACTAGAAAAGAAAGGAGTACGCAGTGGAAATGGATGTTAATTTCTGACCTGTGCTGGGCCCGTACTTGCAGGCCAGATGTGCCGAGCGACTCCAGACTCCGTGAAGGTGGTCCCACGACGAGTGGTAGGAATACCCTCCTGGTGCTAGAAAGCTAGAATAAGTTAGGCCTAGGTTTGAAGAGAGAGAGAGAGCAGCCCGATCGCCAAACACTACTAAATGAGACACATGGGTAAAGAAATGGAAATTTAATGAATTGAAACCGAACACACAAAGAAACCCGGCCAGAATAACACACACACAAAAGAATACCCTTCACCTAGGGGTCAAATAAAGTCACTTTCAAACGGGGAAGATAAATATAAATAACAATAAATAACTTACGATAGTAAATAACGTTAACAAATTAAATTCATACCTGTGCTCACTTCGGTGAAACCGATGTAAAAAGGGAGGAAGTAAAAGATCAAGAGGCAATCGAGCCGGTCGCTGGTCAACAACAATCACTTCTCTGCCTAGAGATGGATGGTTGTCATGACGACCAAAAATAACAAGCATAGCAAAGATAAAACAAGAGGCTGTGTGCGTGTCGCAGAGGCTGTGGCGAGCAAATGGGGATGCGATCGAGCTGGCAGTCCCCAGAGAAAAGAAAAGCAAAACCAAAGATACTATAAGAAGAAACAAATGACGTCAGGTGTCCGTGAAATATATCAAGATACATACACGCAATCAAACACACAAAATGCCAGCCGACGATGCAGAAATAAAACTCAAAGCAACTCGTGCTTGTAGGTAGTCTAGCAAAACATGCTAAACCTATATGGTCCCCAACTTACGTTCCGAGTTCGAGCTGAATACGGTAAGGCCTACTTAAAGTTACCGCCGTGATCCAGTTGCCCGAAGCATGGAATGAAGGGAAAACATAAGGGCTAAAATATATGGTGTCATGCCTCGTGTTGGGAGAATGGTCGAAACGCCAACGTCCACAAACCACGGGAGACCCATTCGAAGATATGCCCAATCAAAACAGCATCAATGCACCTGGCAGCAAGAAAAACATACACTCACAAAATCACTCGCAGATATATTTCACGGCACAAATAAAAGGTTAAACGAAGACTCAAACAAAATAAAACAGGAGACCGCCATTACGATTGGTTCCACAGCAAATCCAAGCACACGACGAAGATCAAAAAGAAAGGTTAAATTTAGGAAATGAGCATAGTGGACACAAGGTTAGATGTATTACTTACATGAGTAAATGGAAGGCTTCGGCATAATAACAATGTTAAATAAAAAGGAAAACATTACATTTTAAATAATAAGGCGGAGAGCCTCAATGCACGTCCGGACAGAAAGTATCTCACATGGCGTCTGAGTCTACCGGGACGGCCGCCAAAGAAAATAAAGAAATGAGAGATGTTAAACATGGCTCACTTGATAGCGCGCAATTTCATCGTTGGTATTGGAGGACTGGATGCCAAAAACCGCCATATCGCTGCCTTTCGTGACATATTTGCAAATTTATTTTATGGACTATACTGAAATGCAATACTCAACGTTGCAATGTGTCTTGAACGTTTTGGAAATAATTGGCGAATATGGAACAATCCAACTGTTGTCGACAACAAAATCCATTATTTTCACTTTTGTTGTGATAGTTCGACCGTTATAATCGGGTGTTCGACGCCGATACAGTGGATAACCATCGTTGCCAGTGATGGTCTCCACCGTTAATTTCCGAGGATATCGTTTGGAACACTTTCCGTCGACCATGCAAGGTGATTGTCGATTGATGGCGCCGCACGGTCCATGAATCATATTTGTAATTACAACATCATGCAGGTCTGGATCGGCTTCGTGATCGGGAATCTCGGCACATATGATATCATCTATTTGGTCTGGTTGAATTCTTTCCACTAACCAAATAAGAATGTGTGCATGCGGCAGGCCTCGTTTTTGCCATTCGATCGAATACATCCAGCATCGAGTATCTCCAAAGGCGCGTTCTTGATCTCTGTTGTTCGCTCGACGATTTCACATTGCCAACCGAGCCGTTTCACGGGTTGCCTCAATTTGCTCTTGTGATTGCGAAGCTCGAAGTCGAGCCATACTAACGCGGTGCTCTTCACGGGCAAATTTCTTGTTCTTCTTCAGTCCTTTCATTCGCAATGTTTCGTATCCTTCTTGCATTATGGCTTTGTTGGGAAAGATTCGATCGTCTTTGTCGCGGCATTGTTAATGATGATTGAAAGAGAATACGATTTACGTTGAGTAACTAACGGGATTTCATGTAAAGAGCCTCATTTTCTATACCGGTAGTGGAGAGCGCTACTCGCATCCAGTCGGCCGTGTCTCGTCAAGAGCTACTGTTGCCTGGAAACGACTTGCCTTAGCTGTCATTTGCGTTACGTTTTATAGTGACTTGTATTCTATTTTTACGTTTTATGTCACGTCACGGGGTAAAATGTATCCTATGTCCGTCTCCTGGTTGTAAGCTACCTCCATACCAATTTTCAGCCAAATCGGTTCAGCCGTTCTTGAGTTATAAATAGTGTAACTAACACGACTTTCTTTTATATAAATATATATATAGACTAGCTGTACCCGGCAAGCGTTGCAATGCCAATCAAAGAAAGTGTTGGCGTTGTAACTTTGTTTGTTGAAGTGCTTTTGGATTCCCAATATTTATTTATTTTTCCGTTAACCACCTCTAAACGATTGTAAATTTGATTTTCTATCTAAAAAAATCATGGGAGTGTGCTCAACAACTCAACAAAGTTTCATCGCAATGAAATGAATGGTATATAACGCATACGGGACTTTGTTGAAACGCTTCGAGCTCCGTCACCCATTTGTTGAATATACTCGTACGCTACCTATTGTAGAATGGATTTACTAATTCGAAAACCTTCCCTGGCATGTACACAACAACTCATCAAAGTTTCATCGCAATCGGATGAATGGCATATGAACGCATACGGGATTTTGTTTAAACGATTCGCGCGCCGTCAATCATTTGTTGAATCTACGTGTGCGCCACCCATTGAAAAATGGATTTACTAATACATACACCTTCACAGGACTGTACTCAACTCACCAAAGTTGTATCACAATCGGATGAATGGTATATGAACGCATACGGGACTTGGTTTAAACGATTCACGCGCTGTCGCTCATTAGTTGAATCTACTTGTGCGCCACCCATTGAAAAACGGATTTACTAATTCATACACCTTCACAGGACTGTACTCAACTCACCAAAGTTTTATCACAATCGGATGAATGGTATATGAACGCATACGGGACTTCGTTTAAACGATTCGCGTGCCGTCGCTCATTTGTTGAATCTACTTGTGCGATACCTATTGTAAAGTGGATTTACTAAGCCAGAAACCTTCCCTGAAGTGTACACAACATCTCACCTAAGTTTCAACGCTATCAGACGATTGGTATATGAACGCATACGGGACTTTGTTGAAACGCTTCGCGCGTCTTCGCTCATTTGTTGAATCTACTTTTGCGCTACCTATTGTAAAATGAATTTACTAAGCCTGAAACTTTCCCTGGAGTGTACACAACAAATCACCCAAGTGTAGTCGTTATCGGACGAATGGTATATGAACGCATACGGGACTATGTTGAAACAGTTCATGCGTCGTCGCTCATTTGTTTAATGTACTTGTGCGATACCTATTGTAAAGTGGATTTACTAAATCAGAAATCTTCGCGGGAGTGGAAACAACATTTCACCAAATTTCATTGCAATCGCATGAATTGTATATGAACGCATACGGATTATTTTTAAACGATACGCGCACCGTTCCTCATTTGTTGAATCTACTCGTGCGGTACCTATTGTAAAAAGGATTTACTAAGTCAGAAACCTTTCCTGGAGTGTGCACAACAATTCACCAAAGTTTCATGGCAATCGGATGAATAGTATATGAACGCATACGGGACTTTGTTTAAACGATTCACGTGCCGTCGCTCATTTGTTGAATCTACTTGTACGATACCTATTGTAAAGTGGATTTACTAAGCCAGAAACCTTCCCTGGAGTGTGCACAACAATTCACCAAAGTTTCATAGCAATCGGATGAATGGTATATGAACGCATACGGGACTTCGTTTAAACGATTCGCGTGCCGTCGCTCATTTGTTGAATCTACTTGTACGATACCTATTGTAAAGTGGATTTACTAAGCCAGAAACCTTCCCTGAGGTGTACACAACATCACACCTAAGTTTCATCGCTATCGGACGAATGGTATATGAACGCATACAGAACTTTGTTGAAACGCTTCGCGCGTCTTCGCTCATTTGTTGAATCTACTTCTGCGCTACCTATTGTAAAATGAATTTTACTAAGCCTGAAACTTTCCCTGGAGTGTACACAACAACTCACCCAAGTTTAGTCGCTATCGGACGAATGGTATATGAACGCATATGGGACTATGTTGAAACACTTCTTGCGTCGTCGCTCATTTGTTTAATCTTCTTGTGCGATACCTATTGTAAAGTGGATTTACTAAGCCAGAAACCTTCCCTGAAGTGTACACAACATATTACCCAAGTTTCATCGCTATAGAAGCACGAAGTCGAGCCATACTAACGCGGCGCTCTTCACGGGCAATTTCTTGTTCTTCGTCAGACCTTTCATTCGCAATGTTTCATATCCTTCTTGCATTATGGCTTTGTCGGGAAAGATTGGGTTGGTTGGTTCTTAAGTTTAGGGGCTGCGACAACGCGGTCATATAGCCCCGTGTACTTTGGGTGTGTGTAGAATCTGTCGGGAAAGATTCGATCGTCTTTGTCGCGGCATTGTTAATGATGATTCAAAGAGAATACAAATTACGTTGAGTAACTAACGGGATTTCATGTTAAGAGCCTCATTTACTATACCGGTAGTGGAGAGCGCTACTCACATCCAGTCGGCCGTGTAGCGTCAAGAGCTACTGTTGCCTGGAAACGACTTGCCTTGCCATTCCGACATGAGTGTTTATTTTAGCTGTCATTTGCATTACGTTTTGTAGTGACTTGTATTCTCTTTGACGTTTTATGTCACGTCACGGGATAAAAAAAAAAGGATCCTATGTCCGTCTCCTGGTTCTAAGCTACCTCCACACCAATTTTCAGCCAAATCGGTTCAGCCGTTCTTGAGTTAGAAATTGTGTAACTAACACGACTTTCTTTTATATATATAGATTATATGTTCTAATATAAATATTCATAAATATCTGTCGAGATTTTGCTGGTTGAATTCCCCTACTTGGGAATTGTGTGGGCTCAGCATTTGATCTGTACCCAATAACGGATCCCAAAGCTTTGAAACATTGTTTATCCTGAAGTAGCACCAACAGTTAGTGCATACGTATGTACTAAGTTGGATCATTTTGTTATTTTGGTCAAATATCACAAATATCACAAACTCTTTAAAATTAAAATGTATCGTATTATCAACTAGTTATTCTTCATATTCGATGCGTATAGAATTTCAACAGAATGCAAATCAATTCAGTCCCAAATAGAACAGTTATGACATCTGGCGGAATCATTTCGCGCAACAAATCCATTTACTGAACAGAGAGCTGGATTATAATTTCCGTGGAACTAATATCATACACATGCTTCCTCTATGACATTCTGTTGTGTTTATGTCAATAACGGCATTCACTAAAATTATCGGCGAAATCTTACGAATGTGTAGAAATTGGAGTTAGTGGTTATTAAGATACAGTGCTATTTCTTTTTCAATATTGTTCAGTTTGTTTATTCATTGTAACTATAATGGTTGATCCAATATAGGCTACATTGTCAATTTTCAAATCATGTAATTCATGTCTGACATGTTGGATTTTGAATGAATGTCAGAAGCTATCCTTACTACTTGGTCAATGAATGAAAATATTGAGCTCTGATTGGTTGGAAAAACTGTGTTATAATGAAAAGTAGTAATTTAATGACCCCCATCATGAAACAGTTTTCTGACATATAATATTTACATATCGACATCGTCGAACATAAAAGTGATTTTCATCAGTTTTATGTACATATTTCTTGAAAAATTAGAGAGCTATAAGTATCAATCTCACACAGCCCACTCTCCATACACAAATAAATAAAGTAGTACAGATTTATGACAATCTACTGGGTAAAATGAAAATTCTTGAGTGCTAAAAGTGAAAATATGGTTCAATGAAATTATTTGCATGGTTATTTTATTTATATCTGAGACCTCATCAGTGCTAATGTACGAGTATTAAATCTGTATGGTATCGTTCAACATATAATATCTCACATCCATGATTTATTTTAAGGTATTCTAGTGGTTAGTTTGTCTACAAAGCGTACCTAAATATATTACATTTTAGCATTGGCTTAAACATGACATTCGTTACTTTTAAGGTCCCCTTAACCCTGGGAAGGTGGCACTCGTTGATACAACGTGAGAGGTGGCGCAGGGAACTTTCTTACCCCTATGACGGAACTTGCTCTGATAACAAAATTATTAAATATTATGTATCATACATTGATGTGTTGTGTTTATTAATTCAATTGCATGATATTTTATTGAAAATAAATGCATAGCCTATTAGCTTCACAGCATAGGTTACCAAACAATATACAGTACATGAATCCATAGATACCAGATCTAACACAGGTTATGAAGCAAATTTTATACACCCAATGAGTTCACGGAGCTAATTATTACGATATGCCCAGTAGCTAAATGAAACACCAAGGAACCATCCAACCAATATTTATAAAACTTTCGATGAAACAGGCTTTCAATAAATCAACTATGGGCTTCTCTAACACGCACCGCTTTACAACAATCCCTCTTTCTAAGAATGAACACCTTTCACTACCATGTTACTGACCTCAGACTAACGACAAGGAATGTGGAGAGAGGTATGTGGCAGCCATGGTCTCTAAGTTTAGAAGCAAGCATACTCCAACAAAACAAATTAGCGCCAGGTCTCGTAAGACCCCGCGCCACCACACCCGGGTTAATGACAAATTTACACCTATTCTTTGATGCGTGTTACGACGACAAATTTCAGACACCTGGTTACCATGGCAACAGGTGCAAGCGTACTTAGTACCCACTCGTTGATGAGTGTGCAATATTTATACTACTGCGACAGATCTACCGGTTGCTGAGGTAGAAGACGGTGTTTCCCTGACCAAGCTCCTCCTGTTGGCCGCGGGGCTGTCCTTGCTAAACAAAGACCTCTGTAAGTCACGTAGCCTAATGGTGACTGACGTGACGAGGATTTCTGGATTGTTCTGTTTCTGGAAAGGGATGGATGTAAGCGAGCTGTCGGACAGTTCGCGAGACAGGTCTTCGGTAGCCGAGAGGCTACGAGAGGTCCTGTTAATTGATATTGAAGGACCGGGAAGCGGAGTATAGCGTCATCATGTTGAATTCGAGCAGTGACTGACATCTGCGAATAGCAGGTGCCAAGTGTAATGCCCGTTGCTCACGGTAAAATTTGCCTTCAAATTTATTGTACAATAATTAAATTTTATAAAATTTCTGTTGCTCACGGTCAAATTCAATTTTTATAAAACCTTTGATAAAACTTTCCATAAAATAGGACATGCTCTATTCCGTAAAATTAATTTTACGAAAGGAACCAATCAGGGAAGCTGACATGAAGATGATCCTGGTGCTACGTGGTCAGAAGATTGTGAAGCTCGTTTGTAAACAAACACTTCGAAAATGGCAGGCTCCGGCTGGACTAAGGAAGCTGTTAGTGTTTTACTGGACGATTACCAGAAATATCAGTGTTTGTATGAGGTTAAAACGCCCATATACCACAACAGAAATGCAAGAAGGGAGGCAGAAATCTCAATCGCCGAATATGTTTCACAAATTCGACCGAACACAAACCAGGCTGATGTGAAGGCGAAGATAGAATTCTGATCTTCTATCCTCAACTCATTTTCGACCAAGGACAGCATTCCTCTACTCTTCTCTTCTTTTTATCCATTCCCGAGTCCAGCACTTCCTAGCATGTCTTTTCTTCCTTTTTCCCACTGTACGACATATAATTGTAGCTAAAGCAGCAATTTTTGCTTTGTTTGTTGGAGCCATACTCTCAAACCAATGTGTGTTGAACAGCTGATTCTTGGTTCGGAAGTTTATCGGTAGATGGCGATCCTGATACATCCACGGATTTTATAAAATAATTTTACCGTGAACAACACAGCTTGCTTTCGTCAAATTTTTATAAAATTAGTTGTAAAATAAATTTTAAGAAACATTTTACCGTGAGCAATGGGCATAAGTCCATTGCGGTTCTGAACAGTGTGTGCAGTGGATTGAAGAGTTAAGCAAGTGCACTTGTGTGAGTGATTGTTTGTGCCAATGGAGCATTGTGTGATGTTAGGAGCAAGACAGCGCTGAAGGGCCTGGGTTCGACGTGGTGCATGGTGAGGCAGAGGAAGGAAGCAAGGAAGGAAGCTTGTAGTTTAACGTGACCGTTAATCGCGAGGCAGAGGAATTACAAAGTGGGACTTGTGGTGTAAACTTTACGGCAGAATACCACCGAATAGGGAAGGACTGTGAACTGTGGATTATGGATTTGATAGCCTGTTGCGCGAGAATCGCACAGCATGTGTAAATAATTGTGCACAGTAGCAGTAATAAATTTAGTGTGGTGTGATTCAGTAGAATGAACCCATATTTCCATCTCAGTACGAATAGACGAATACATCCATATCCATGATTCTAGAGTTTGGTTCAGCAACATCATAACTTTAACTTCTTACGACAGTAATCTTCATGTTGGGCGTCCATGGTGCTCGATAAGGTGGGCGAGAGAGCAGGAAGGATAAAACTGAATAAATGGTGATGTATCTCCTCGTCAGGAATGTGCACAGCATCACCCTCGTACCTAGCAAACTTCGGGGTAGTGTGTAGACATGAACAGGAAACGCCAAATGCCTCCGATATCCTGCCCTCTAGTCCAGCAGACGGGAGGGTTCATAATGGTTTTGAGGTGGAACCATAAATGGTCACTGGATCTTGACCTTCACTGATGAGGGCAACCTGATGGCAGAAGCACAGTGTGATAGCCTTCTCACACCGTTTATAGTGCATTTTCATTAATATAGAGCAGATTGTTTCCTCATATACAATGAAAAATCCAGAGCACACCATGCGTGCCTGAAAATTGATTTATCTCCAGGAGGTCGGGATCACTCGGAAGGATGCCTCTCACCAAGGTGGTCCGGGTTCGATTCCCGGTCAATGCATATGAGATTTTCGAAGTGAAATGCCATGTCCTGTGGTTCGGATTCCTCGTAAAAAGGAGGTCCCGTGGCTCATGATCTCGCGATTAACGGTCACGTTAAACTACAAGCTTCCTTGCTTTCACTCGGAAGGAGCGGCCTGCATATTCCCCGGATACGAAGTGAATTGAGTATGCTTGGGAACAATTCAAACAGGCTATTCTAGGCCGCAGGATGGCCTACATGAACTCTGGGACGTCAGTGCTTGGCCACGGTGGGTGAGTGGTTATCGTGTCGGACTTCCAACCCCCCCCCCAAGCTTGCAGGTTCGCTCCTGGCCGTGGTAGGTGATTTTTGAAAGGCGACAAAAATCACGGCACGCACGTCATACGTTGTTGGCATGTTAAAGAACCCATTTGAATTCAGTAGGCCGTGTTCATAATGGCAAAATTAATCTCAGGATTTTCCGCCAGAACAAAACAGTTCCTCCTTTCTCTACTAGAAAGCGCTATAATGTCAAGGAACTTAGATATCTAACCTCCTTGGCTTTCATAGCGGTCCTAGGAACTACAAAATTCGACATGCAAGCTGCCCTCTGGTCGTCAAATAACGAAGCTTGCACCTGGCACCCGCGGCCATATGATATTATTATTATTATTATTCATTCATTCATTCATTCATTCATTCATTCATTCATTCAATTTCGCTAATCGGCCAACTAGGGACCACGATAAGCCTCATTTTACATTCTGGCATTTGCTCATTTTTTGCTTGATCCACATTGCCTTCATGAGCTCACTGTGTTTAGCACGACGTTCCTCTGTCCATTTCGCACCAGTTGTCCGTTTTTCGTCCCGGAAAGTCCCAAACGTCTTGATGGCTGCTCTATAAAGATTTCGGTCTTGTGCATCTTCTGCTTGTATCCCCATTTCTTTCAGATCTTTCTGGACGTTAACATACCATGGCATTGTCGTTTTTGGTTTTGAGTCGAATATACTGAAGATACGTTTCGTCCATGGGAATCGATCATCCGTCGCATATGACCGTAGAAGCAAACTCTGCGTTTTCGCATTGTGTCTGTGATCTTCTCTATCCTCGAGTAAATTTCTTGCCTGGATTTTCTGATGTAGATGCCATTTTTGTAGTCTGGGCCAAGTATGGTGTGTAGGATCTTTCTTTCTTTCTTTTCTCTCTAACTTCGCGAGCAAACATTTCTCGTATAGGATAAGGCATTCAGATGCATATAGCGGTACTGGTTTGATGACAGTGTTGTAGTGACGAATTTTTGTGTTCATAGAAAAGCACTTTTTGTTATATATGTTGCGGGTGGTTTGAAAAGCGACTTCCATTTTCTTGATTCTTGCTTCTATGGCTTCCTTGTCAAGGCCATTTTACTGGATCTATTCCCCAAGATATTTAAATTTATTAACATGGTTTATCGTTCCATATTTGGTGTTTAGTTGTGCTGTATCATCCTTATTATTATTATTATTATTATTATTATTATTATTATTATAGTGGGAGTGCCTTCTATGACTGGAACAGAATGGACCTTTGGCGTCTAGACCACTTAACGGTCATTATGCCCCAAAACGTTCGGGTCTACATCAGTTTCAGGGAAGATGTGACTTCTATTGGGACTGGCTGTTAGAAGACAGCTTTTTGGTTAAAGAAAAGGAAGCTTTTAGTTTTACGTGACCGTTAATCATACGATCATGAGCCACGGGTCCTCCTTTTTACGTGGAATCCGAACCACAGGACATGGTATTTTACTTCGAAAATCTCACATGAATTGACAGAGAATCGAACCCGGTCCACCTTGGTGAGTGTCCAACAGCTTTACCGCTGCGCCACCACGCCCCCTTTGGAAAAAGCAATTTGTGTTTGGTTCTGTATATTTTTATTTAATAAAATAAGATTTTTGCTTTACAAAATGTCTAGTATCAGCAAATCATATGAATTACTGTTGGACAAGCGTCAGGGTAGTAAAAAACATGTTTTGTTGCATGAGTGTACCATGCTGCCTGCGTGTCTCTGCGTTCCATCCGATACAACTCAGCAACATTGTTCCATCACATCTGAGACGACAAGAAGCAGTGACCCGTGAATGGGAACATATTAATTGCTTTAGCTTTTCCCAGAGGCTCAGTCCACCCAACATGTGTCTCAAATCAAGGAAACCAATCTGGACAGTTCGTGAGATGCAACCACTCAGGATGGAAGATGTGTGGAAGGAAACATGGAAAAGCAACGCCAGTATACATCATGACAGCCTCTAAGATTCCACACATATATCAGGGTTGAAACCTGGTGTCAACTAAACAGAACCCGGTGTGGACACGGAAGAACTAAGTACTTCATGCACAACTGAGGACTCTCAGTGTTCCCATTGTGTGACTGAAGCTTCAGAGTAGACCATAGATAGAGCCCTGCGCGGATAATCAAAACGTTATCCGCATCCGCCCCGCATCCGCCCCGCATCCACCCCGCATCCGCCCCGCATACGCCTCGTATCCGCACGACTTTTTTCCACATTCCCACGTTTGTTATCCGAATCTACTGACATTACAATATTTTTTTAATTAGATAAAGCATAAAGCAACATATTTAGACATTTGGTGGAAAAAGTCGTTCCCTTAGACTTTGTATGTCATGTGCTATGTTGAAATAGTACATTATGCAACGAGCCTATAATGGCAGTACGAGTGTCTTAATTACCATTATAGGCGAGTTGCATACGACTGTTTATGTTCGACGTTAATTATTATAACTATTTTATGTTCGAACATAAATATTCATAAATATCTGTCGAGATTTCGCCAGTTTTATGTACTGAACAGAGCGCATGAGACGCAGAGAATGCCTTGTATTTGACCATGGCCTCCTCGATTACCCTACTATGACACTAGGCCACGCAGTGAAATTTAAATTAGATGGCCGTGGAACTCAGCGCAGGAGCTATCCTTATCTGATTGGTCAAACAACTGTTTCTTGAGCTCTGATTGTTGGGAGAAACTGTTTCATAATAATAATAATAATAATAATAAATAATAATGATATAATATCATATGGCCTCGGGTGCCGGTTGCAAGCTTTGTAATTTGACACCCAGAGGGTAGCTTGCATGTCGAATTTCGTTGTTCCTTGAATCACTATGAAAGTCAAGGAGGTTAGATATCTAAACTCCTTGATTACTATAGCGCTTTCTAGTAGAAAACTGAGGAAGTTTGTGTTGGCGGAAACTCCCGAGATTAATTTTACCATTATGAACACGGCCTACTGAATTCAATCGAAAGATAATTTAATGAAATTTAATGTAATGCAATGAAAATCCAAGTCCGTGATAAAATAATAAACAAACCTTATACGGTTAAATGGTATAAATTAAAAGAATTTGCAAAATGACCTTAGCATCACGAGTAAAGGCAATGAAAGGCCTAACGGAAATAAGAGTAATAATAAAAGACCACGAAATAATGAAAGGGAATATTAGAAAATGTAATAACGAAAGTAAAGTCATTTATCCTCGCCAGGATATCTGGACTACAGTAATAATGAATTGAGTATCCAAGAAATATTATTGTCGCCAAAAATGGGCTAGACCAAATGTAAGCTAGGGCTTTGAAATATTGAATGAACGTGCAAGTATCGGATAATTGTTATAGTCTATGGGAAATTCGTCGGTTGACTATGGTAAAGTCATATTAAAGTGTTCGAGTGAAAGCATAAAATGCTCACTCAGGTATTATATAATTCTCATGTCGCCAGGGAGCACATGAATGAAATGGATTCGTAAGACTGGATAGATGATATTGTCTAGGCGGGTAGCCAGAGGTAGAGTGAGATTGATTCCCTCTTGCAAGCTATACCGACCTCCGTAGCCAGGCAGGGCATGGTGTCCCTGAGTTGGTTAGCATTTGTATTTGGAATACCTATCCCAGCAGAGTAATATATTGGCCACAGCGGACTAAATAAGATGTTTGTTTGTCATCCTAATAGCAGAGAATAATTATCCCAAACCGAGGCGCGAATAAATATGAATAATGAGACTGATCACAGTCCGTAGGAAGAGTAAAATAAAATGCTTGGAGTCTCAATGGAGAGCTGGTCTATCTTTGAAGGTAAAAACACATGGTTTGGTTACGCTAGGTCAAGTTAGGGAAGGCTCTGTGATTAAAAAAGGTTCGTTGTCTCGCTCAAAGCGAGGGGAGACTGATGAAGGTCACACCACACGCAGACTAAGCCATAAAACTGTCACTGTGTAAATGAACATATCAATGAAGACATCGTGGTTTTATTGGAAGGTTTAAAATGTCGCAGAAGAAATACCTGCCAAAGAGAATTATTATTCATGGATTGCCCATCCAGAATGTTAACAATAAAAATAATGAAAATTATAGATACTAGTTGAAACCCGTCAAAACATGACGTCCAATGGGAAAATATTTACTGAGGAATTCTTTGTACGATTACTTTTAGGCACTGTTGAAACTTAAGAGGCGTCAAAAGATTGCACTCTCGACGTTGCAACATACTGCTGGCCATGACTGAAAACGTGATGAGGTAAATATTGTGACTTATACGTTCCAGAGTTTCGCCTTGAGTATTGATTGTGATAAAGTATGCCAAGCGAATTGGAAAATGTTGCTTCGTAAAAGAAAATGGTAGTGTTTTTTCGGATGGTGTTAAATCAAGTCGAAGGATTAGGCCTCTCTGCCTAATTTTAACTGCACTTATTATTTCCAAATCCAAGCAATATGGTTGCATTTAGAAGCCCTTGGGAAACGTTCAGATATCTTAAGGAGCATAACTATGAGTCAAGCGTTTGGACTATGTGGAGGCATATAATTTAATTCCAAGAAATTCAAGAACTACGCAGGAAACTGAAATAAACGTATAGGTCTCAATTTTCCTCATCACGTTTTCAGTCATGGCCAGCAGTATGTTGCAATGTCGAGAGTGCAATCTTTCATCTTCAGTATGTAATCTGTTAATGCTCGTGTATTTTTTTGAACTAAGCTACTGGATAGAAGGTCAATGACTTATAAGTTGATTTCATTACATTGTTCATTTTTTTGGTGTAAGAATCCCTCAGTATGCCTTCCTTCGGAGGGGAAGTAAATCCGGTGGTCCTATGCCTTAGATTTATGACATGAGAAAGAATCTTCCACTTACTACAGTACATTTGTGTGAAGCCAAAATTTGTAGGTTAGATTATTTGATAACGCTATATTAGTTCCAAAGTTCGTCTCCAGGTGCTGGCTGCGAAGGCATCTAGTAGCCAAGTCCGCAGCTAGGTGTCGTGGACGGTAGCATTTGGTAGCAAAAGTAGGAACTACTGTACTTGAAAATTAGATCTTTAGTCCTTACCTGAATCGCAGATAACACACACTAATACAGCCATCACATTATTAACACCGGTTATCAGACAGATTCTACGCATACACCCAAAGTACACGGGGCTCCATGACCGCATTTTCGCAGCCCCTAAACTAAGGAACCAACCATTCGTGTAAGAATGCGAACTTTCGAGAAATTTGTTATATCCTTCGCAGAAGTAAATGTTTCAGGCACGGTATCCTCATGCGTTGCAAGTTTGACTGGTAATTCAGTAACACTTGATTATCACCAACCATAGAGAAGTTGTCGCCGTTAACATGTAGCATATAATCAGAAAATTCCATTTCACCTTGTTTCAATCGCGTGTTTTTATGAAAGTGGCGTATTTTGGAGAAGTGCCAGTGAGAAGAGTATTTAATATGAATAACTGTTTGGCGAGAAGTGTACGACACACCTGAAGTCTCCATGAAGAATAACTTTCCCACAAAAAAGGAATAATGTCGTTACGTATCTCTTAGAAGTAGATTCACACACATTATTGAATGAATGTTTGCCATTGGGGCTCCATTCCAAACTATGGGCCGAGCTAATCGAATATTGTCAGCTGGATTTTGAATGTTAAATGTAGGGGTTTTGCAAGAATTCCCTTGATTTGCAGATCTGACTCGATTAGCTTCTGGAGAATCTAATATATACAACTGGTCGCAAGAATCGTCGCTTATAATTTTGGAATATAACGAAGAAATGCGATGATGTGCAAATCCATGCATTTTAAAACAATATGGACCGTATGCATGTGGCATAGTAACATTGGTACCGGTACCAAAGGAAACGAAGTTCATGGCATTGTTGTACTGCCGAATATTATCTCCGAAATTCCTTGAGATATCATCTCCAGTGAAAAATTGTTGCAGCCTGTCGAATATTTTATATTTAGTCAGATCAATTTTACCATTTCAACAGCAAAGATCAAAGTAACCAAGCGTAGATTTCTCGCAAGAGAAATACAGTGCAGAACAATGTTTACATTTGTTCGTTAAGGACCCTACACTGTATAGCATATACTCTGGAATTGCTTCTGAAATGGCATATTTATATTGGATTTTAAAAGTGGCTTCGTATTTTCTCTGATTTCCCATTTTATTGCGGCTAATGTTCTTTTTCATCAAATGGGTTTATTTATGGCAGCATTTCTCCCCAAATTAACGTCATATTCAATAACACTATAGTGGCCTGCATCAACGCAGCCGCCAAATATTAAATGGCAAATAATACTTCTATTGAAAAAAATCCACAGCATGGTTAGATTCATTGTTATGTACTCTAAACAAATAATGAATAAACAATGAAGTTCAGAGACTTTCATTCTCAAGTTGGTTGCTGATAAGAATGCGATGAGACTGATCGCCAAAAATAAAATCCTTATAATTATCCCTGCTTGCAACAATTTTTGCAATTTGCTTGCAAACGCAGCCCAGGATGAAGTTCTTCGTTTTGAAATAAACAGCACGAAACTGCTCTAAATAATCAATTTCCATCACCTGTTGTAGGTACAATCCTTTGCATTTCCGTGACAGTAAATTATGTAAGGGAGCATAGAATCATTTCGTCGACTACTGGAATGAGCATAGACTCACTTCGCCAGCCACCGTAATGGAGGGAATTTCAAAATTATATGTTCAGTGCATGTCAAAAATCATATTAACGCAAGGAAGCCCACTCTTAAGACCACATTCTGAGCTATCACCCCGAATTACGGGTTAAATCCCTGCTCTGCCAAGAAATTTAATTCTGGTCTGAGGGCTGGAACGGGGCACACTCTTGTGGCAAAATTAAGAATAGCAAGGTTCGATTCCCATCTCAGTAATCTTGGATGTGGTTTTCCGTGGTTTCCCATTTCCACTCCAGGCAAATACCGGGATAGTTCCTAACTTAAAGTCTCGGCCGTCAACTCCCCATTCCCCACCTTAATTACAAATGCACACGTCAATATAGCCATCACAATAACATAGGTTATCAGAGAACATTTTACACACACACACCAAAGTAGACGGGGCTGAGTAACCACGATGTCCGAGTCCATCAAATGAATTATGTTCGCCACTTCTCTCATGGCGGAAGCGATAGCGGCCATTTTTTCTTTTTTTTTTTAGTCGTTTACCCTCCAGGTTGGTGGAACCCACGGACTCAGCGAGGGAACTCACCACTACCGCCTCTACGGGCAGTGTCCTAGAGCGGGGAACATCGAATCGGAAGGGATACAACTGGTGAGGTGGGATTGGCACCTCGCACAGGCGGCCTCACCTGCAAAGCGAACAGGGGCCTCGTGAGGGAAGGTAAGGGATGGTTAGGATGGATAGGCAAGGAAGAGGGAAGGAGGCGGCCGTGGCCTTGAAGAAGGGACCATCCCGGCATTTGCCCGAAGACGAAGTGGGAAACTACGGAAAACTACTTCGAGGATGGCTGAGGGGGAATCGAACCCCCTCTACTCATTTGGGCCACCCGAGGCTGAGTAGACCCCGTTCGATTCGTGGCAGAGCCGGGAATCGAACCCAGGACCTCCGGGGCGGCAGCTAACCATGCTGACCGCTACGCTACGGAGGCGACCAATTTAAATTTAATAATTTAAAAGTATATGGCAACGTAAATCGTGGGGAATTCCTTACTTAATGGGAATAATAAAAGTAAAATATGTTTAGACAATGCGACACCAACAGCTGTATGTCTACCCCTTATTATTCCCGTTTTTCTTACGGGGTCGGGGATGAGATGCGATGGAAGTCTTTGTGGCGATGGCTTTTACGGCCGGATGCCCTTCCTGACGCCAACCTCATGAGAGGAGTTAATGAGAGATGAAATGAATGATGGTGAATGAAACTGGGCAAGGATGTGGAAGGAAGCGGCCGTGGCCTGTCAGAAGGTACCGTCCCAGCATTTGCCTGGTGTTGAAAATGGGAAACCACGGAAAACCATTTCAAGGACGGCCGACGGTCGGGCTCGAACCCACGCGTCTACCGAGTCAGCAGAGAGCTTGGTCCCATGACCTAATGCTGCGCGTTAGCCAGCGTAGCCACTACTGTCGGTATGCGACACCAACAGCAAGAAAGAATAATTGGGAAATAACAATTCATGTCGGAGGTGGGATTCGAACTCTCTAGATAATGCATAATGAAATTCGCAGACTCTTAACGCTGGCCCTGAGCCCAGGATTACGGGCTCAATCCCTGCTCTGCCAAGAAATTTAATTCTGGTCTGAGGGCTGGAACGGGGCGCACTCTTGTGGCAAAATTAAGAATAGCAAGGTTCGATTCCCATCTCAGTAATCTTGGATGTGGTTTTCCGTGGTTTCCCATTTCAACTCCAGGCAAATACCGGGATAGTTCCTAACTTAAAGTCTCGGTCGTCAACTCGCCATGCCCCACCTCAATTACAAATGCACACATCAATATAGCCATCACAATAACACAGGTTATCAGAGAACATTTTACACACACACATCAAAGTAGACGGGGCTGAGTAACCACGATGTCCGAGTCCATCAAATTAATTATGTTCGCCAATTCTCTCATGGCGGAAGCGATTACGGCCATTTTAATTTAATAATTTAAAAGGATATGGCAAAGTAAATCGTGGGGAATTCCTTACTTAACGGGAATAATAAAAGTAGAATATGTTTAGACAATGCGACACCAACAGCAAGAAAGAATAATTGGGAAATAAAAAATCATGTCGGAGGCGGGATGCGAACTCTCTAGTTAATGCATAATAAAATTCCCAGTTTCAGAACGCTGGCCCTGAGCCACCTAGACGGTGAGAATTGCGAGCAATATTACGTTACTTAAACAAACGTACACACTCAACTGACTGTTCAAGTTCTTCAACACCTCCCTTATTAGCCTACTTTCGATTTTTGCAAAAAATGAAAGTAGACTTATGAGATCAACACAGGGCGAAAAATTGTGTGTCTGTCTGTGTGTATGTGTGTGTGTGAGTCTCTGTGTGTGTGTGTGAGTGAGTGTACTCGGAATGTCTGTCCCCCCCTATCAATTCGAACACGGTGAAACCGAATTGAACGAAATTTGGTACAGAGGTAGCTCTAGCATAGGGCACCTCAGTGTCATACTTTATATCGCCGCCATCTTTACCAAAACTGAATGGCGGCCACTCAAACGTTCAAAACGTAAACTCAAATTACGGCTAAACTAATCATCCGATCTCTACCAAATTTGGTGACAACATACCTTTATATAGGACGCGTCTTTCAACCAAACTTCAAGGTCATCGGCCTTGCCATTTCAGGATGGTGGCCGTGTGAATTATGCAACCATTATAATCAATAGCTTAAGACCCACCAATTCAGATTATCAAGCCTAGGGTGGTTTAAGCTATCCTGAAGGTCGTGATCCGTTATTTATTATAATTTAATATTATAATATTATTCTGTATGACTGGCTTAAAAGAGCTGAGCTGTATCTGCCACACGACAAGATGGCAGCTGTCCTCATGAGCCTGTCTTATATTTCAGTAGTTTTAGTATGTTGTACGCGATATACCCTACTGATACAATAATATAAACTTTGTATGAAATGATCTATAATGAAGATGTACTGCAGTGAAGAAATAGTTTATTTCAAGTCATTATTTGCCAACAGGTTGAATCTAATATATCAGTTAAGATCGCCATGATGTTACGGATATGTTTAGCTCTGGGCTAGCGTGTTAGCCTGTCACGCAGTTGACTGAGGATCGAATACTGCTGCAGTTGACTTTTTTTTTTCTTGAATTCTTTTACAAATGATGTGCACAAGCTCTTTTCACAGATACTGAATAAAATGTTATTTAGCTCAAAGGGGAGGCTAATGTATACACTCGTTTATTAATAAAATCACAGTCCCAGCATTGCACATAAACAGAAGACATTACGAAAAAGAGAATAGAAGAATTAGATACACGTTGTTATCAACCACAGCCTTCTTAATGTCTCTGTACGGTGCTGTCCTCTTGTGGGCTATGTGGGTAGTATTGTTCCAAATATACCGCTGTGTCAATACCTGGTCTCCTAAAGTATGGCAATTTTGTAATACTGGTAGTTCGACTATTAGCCACGATCGCGCTCCGATTACCTTTAATGATAGAACGTACAAGGCACTGCCTGCAGGAAGTTAGGTCCTCATTTGAGTACGTAATTCAATTGCTTATATGAGGACGAAGCGTCCTGCTGGCAGGACCGTTCTTTTTTCCATTATATAGAGGGAAATGTAACGAATCAGCGCATGCAAGTCTGAAGTTGGTAGCTCTGACCGTTCAGTAATGGCGGCGATTATACGTAATGGTGGCTGTGTTTATGTTTTTGCTACCTATTTCGATGCTCCAAATAGCGGAGATGCATGGAGTCGCTCGTTATTTGCTAGTAATTATGATATCAGTAAATGTCATGGTACTGTAGTTTAAATTACGTGTAGTTGTGCAACTGTGCAGTGGGATATTGACAAAAACACAACTAGGCTTTTTTTATTTATTTATTCTCGAGTGATGGACGCGCCGTCGCGCATACATTTATTTAGTCTCTGTACTATAAGAAAACACGTTTATACTTTATACGTTTATATATTTTAGAGTCAATATGTTGTTAAGAGACAGTTATTGTATTAGTCAATATGAGTCATATTGAATATTTTAGAATATTTACAGACTTTTATTGTTTGCCCAGTACCAGAACTGCAATATTATTACGCTCTGATAACCCAAAGTACTGCCGGAAGGACGCGTCCTGCTGGAAGGCCAGTTCAAACATTTGCCATAAGGGTCCAAAGTCCTGCTGGAAGGACGCACCGCTGTGTACAAAAGTACATCCGGAAGGTCCTTCTAGCAGGACGAGTGACTGTACGCTCTATCATTAAACACTGCCAGTTGGATCGCCTCCCTCCTGGCTACTTTAAACTGCCTACTCGTTGAACACCCAGAGGCGTACTAGATAAATATGAATTCACTGCTAGGTCGCAGCACCAACCTACTGTGATTGGCGCGGATTTTTTAAGGGGAAGGTACCCAAAACGATAGATCCTTAAGTTTGCAGGCTGGCTTAATATAGAGATTAACAGACGTGAATGCATTACAATAAGTTAGTAGTTTTGTTATTGAATCATCATAAAGTATATAATATTGATTTTGACACTTACTGGCTAATTATCAATATAAAAGAAAACAAACACTACATGGTGGTAGAGGTGGTTTTAGGGATGAGGACAAAGAGTTATAAATATACCCATACATTTAGGAGAAAGTAGGCTATATGTTCTTTGCTGAACATCTTGTTTTATAATTCTATTTCAATGTATATTATGGAAACATCATAAACAATATTCCGGACCATTGTTAATTCTCATAAACAAAGATCTCAGTAAGAAGCGGTGGGATGCACCATTTCACTCGTATAAATAGAGCCATTGTGCGCAAGCGCGGGAACTACAAATTTTTCTTTATGAAGGAGAATTCGTTACATTAGGGGAATTTTAAAAGTAAGTATGATTTGGCTACGTAATACCAATTGCAAGAAATAAGATTACGGAAAAAAAAACGGTCGGAGGTGGGAATCGAACCGTCTCCATTTCACGATGCATAAATTTCAACTCCGGAACTCTGTCACTGAGCCACCGAAACACTAATTAAGTTATGCAATATTATGTTATGTAAACAATTATACACACTCAACAGTCCGTATAAGTTGTTCTACTTTCCCCGTCTATTATAATTCCTTTGTACTATATATCGTGGAAACATCATAATCAATATTCCCCTCCCTTATATTTCTTATAATAATAACTATTACATTAAAACGCGGTGGACATCCGCCATGTCTGTCATTAACCAAGGTGATTCTGCGCATGCGCTTGAGCCAATAATTTTGCAGTTTTGTTTATAAATTTAAAAATATATGGTTACATATTTGTTTATTTTAAAGACACTCTGCAAAAATACAGGCCAAGGGCTTTCGTCAGAGTGCATTACGAAGTCAATCGGTTCAGCCGTTCTGTCAATCTCGCCGTAACAAAAATCAGCTTACTGTTTTAAATATATAGATAAAGGATAATAATAATAAATGCATTTTTGAAACTGTCAAATTTGGTTCCATACTCTTAAAGAGAAGAAATACGGGTAAGATAAAAATCATAGAATTGGACTTCGGGGAGTGCGGGTTCCATTGAACATCCAGTTCTCAGGGACACAATGGCTGCAATAAAACATAATTGGCATGAAAGTGGAGAAGTAAATGGTACTCCTGTGTGAATAATGTTATTTGTGTTTTGGGGGATAATTTGTGTTTGAAATGTGTGGAGAAAGAGATTTAAAAAGGATAACATAAATATGAAGAACAATAAGTCATTTTATAGCCTATTGAAGGCATTGTAAGAGTAAAAGTAAATGTCCTGAGTTCGAGCTTGACCAGGCGGAACTCAGTTGAACTGAATGAAAACCCTTATTTTTGAGGAATATAAGATTTAGAATCTCTAAGATTAAAATATCAATGTAAGCGGATGGATCATGACGAATCCATCAGAAATGAAACAAGATAGATTAAGGGTTATTATATTGTTACTTTTTGTGTATTATAAAGGTAATTTCAACTAATATATTTGTGTTGTGACTGTTTATTTGAAGATATTTGAGTAAATTAAAGATATCAATTTAAAGTAGTTGGTGTTATAGTCCTTTTGTGCTTGTCCTTCCTATAGTTCACATTCTGAGTACATGGTCAGACAGTGGGAATAACTGTACACGCCCTGAGCTGAGCATTTAGTCGGATGATGACCGGCACTTCCGTTTTCCTAAACGGGTGCAATTGTTGCATTATATCCATACGATATTTATAAGGTGCGTTCAAAAAGTAACGAGCCGGAGGCTGTAATGCGCAAACCGGTGACGACATCGGCTAATCGTGGCGTGTGTAACAAGGTGTGGTTCCGGCCAGAGCGTGGAAGGTCACAGCCAGTCGCTAGAGGGCACGCGTGCATGCCACGTGACGATACAAAACGAGCAGCAGCACGCATCAATCGTCCAACCAAGACAGTAGGTCATTCGACATGCTTCCTGGTGTGGTTGAAGACTGTGGGGCACCCATTGGGCACACACTTTCCGCAAGTGCAGTCGTTCCTTCATGATGGTGTGCACACTTCCGACGCTCAATCCGCCCATGGCGGCTATGGCGTTCACTGTCACTCGGCGGTCCTAGGTAATGAGTGCATCAACCAGCTGGATGTTGTCATCGGTAATGCAGGGTGGTGCCCCAGACCGGGCATCATCGGCTAACGACACCCGTCCTTCCCTGAAGCGCTTATGCCACGCCTTGACCCTTGCAAGGGACAATGCAATGTTCGCCGTACACTTGTGACATTCAGCGATGAATGTCCATTCCCCCTACTCCTTTCGCTGTCAGAAACCGAACAACACCTCTTTGCTCTTTGTTTGACGTCTCCATGTCACTGTTTGCAATGCGACTGGCAGCGTTGGACGATTGATGCATGCTGCTGCTCGCTTTGTATCGTCACGTGACGTGCACGCGTGCCCTCTAGCGACGGGCTGTGAACTTCCACGCTCTGGTCGAAACCACACCTCGTTACACACGCCACGATTAGCTGATGTCACCGGTATGCGCATTATAGCCTCCGGCTCGTTACATTTTGAACGCACCTTATAAATAATAACGGAGCGGGTTGGTCATTTTGTGTTGGCTCATCAGTGTATGTAAAATGCATAAACATTAACCATTATGAAGATGGTATTAAATATTATCCGTGTTGATTGATATTAATCTCAAATTATAATAGCCGCCTTGTCAAACACTAGAAAGTAGGTAGTATATTGGCTTTCAACGCCAGTGAATTAAAACTCACCAATTTTTCTAGGTTTGTGCCGTGTCTTGTGCGGGGTTTTGCCTAGGACACCAAGCTGGCTCATCCGCGGGCTGTTGGTGTCCCTGCCCGGACCCCCACAGGAGTAGCAATCTGCGCACAAATTTAGAAGAATTGCTGAGTTTTAATTCACTGGCCGTGAAAGCCAATATACTATCTTTTTGGAAGCCTTCATAGGGAGGTTACGGCTGCTTGAGCTTTTAGTTCATAAAGTGAAGAGGCGCAGGTGCGCTCCATAAAAAGGGAGGTGGCACGCAGTTCGCTACTCCTGTGGGGGTCCGGTCGGGGACACCAGGAGCCCGCTGATGTGCCAGCTTGGTGTCCTAGGCGAAACCCCACACAAGACACGGCTCAAACCTAGAAAAATTGCTGAGTTTTAACTAGAAAGTAGATTAATAATTTAATTAACACGTACATGTTTTGTTACATCAACGATAACTTCGTCAGCGTGAAAATATCTTAGAAACTATCTTAGCAAAAACCAAAAGAAAGATGGATACCTTTACAAAATTTCATTTATTTAAATTAATATGGATATCCCTACAAAGATCATTTATTTAAATTAATATGGATATCCCTACAAAGATCATTTATTTAAATTAATATGGATATCCTTACAAAAATCATTTATTTAAATTAATATGGATATCATTACAAAAATCATTTATTTAAATTAATAGGGATATCCTTACAAAAATCATTTATTTAAATTAATATGGATATCATTACAAAAATCATTTATTTAAATTAATATGGATATCATTACAAAAATCATTTATTTAAATTAATATGGATATCATTACAAAAATCATTTATTTAAATTAATATGGATATCATTACAAAAATCATTTATTTAAATTAATAGGGATATCCTTACAAAAATCATTTATTTAAATTAATAGGGATATCCTTACAAAAAAAACATTTATTTAAATTAATATGGATATCCTTACAAAATCATTTATTTAAATTAACATGGATATCCTTACAAAAATCATTTATTTAAATTAATATGGATATCCTTACAAAAATCATTTATTTAAATTAATATGGATATCCTTACAAAAATCATTTATTTAAATTAATAGGGATATCCTTACAAAAATAATTTATTTAAATTAATAGGGATATGAGTATATAAATCATTTATTTAAATTAATAGGGATATCAACATATAAATCATTTATTTGAATTAATAGGGATATCAGTATATAAATCATTTATTTGAATTAATATGGATATCAGTATATACATCATTTATTTAAATTAATAGGGATATCAGTATATAAATCATTTATTTGAATTAATATGGATATCCTTACAAAAATTCATTTATTTAAATTAATATGGATATCCCTACAAAAACCATTTATTTAAATTAATATGGATATCTTTACAAAAAGTAATTTATTTAAATTAATATAGATATCCTTACAAAAAGTAATTTATTTAAATTAATATGGATATCCTTACAAAAAATCATTTATTTAAATTAATGACTTCTTGTAAAGATATCCATTTAATTTTTGGTTTGTGTTAAGATAGCTTCTAATATTTTTTCACCCTGTTTAAGTTATCATTGATTTAACGATGCATGTACGAGTTAATTTAATTATTAATCTACAGTACTTTCTAGTGTTTGACAAGGCGGCTTTTGTACGTAATTTGAGATTAATTTATCAGTGTACGTTCAAATACTCATCACAGAGAGTACGACTAACAGATTACACATACCACACGTCTCGACTATATCATAGATGTAACCCGAGCAGCAATGATTACTGGCAATGGTCAAATGAATCTAACGGAACTTTACACTAAGCATTTGTGGAATTTAAATTCTTGGAGGTAAAACACATATCAGTGGAATGATGAGATTGCGCGTTGTGTTGTTCGGTCAGATTGTTTGTTAGGTTCTCTCATTAGAGTTTCACATTCTCTCGCTATTCGCGATTTCAACTACAGGATCCATTCATAACCAAGCTTTTTATTTCTGAGCGTGGTTGTCGAGATATATTTGCCAACAATTCATATTTTCAAATGAAAAGAAGCGGCACAATGTAAGATGCTACTATAAGGGCCATTTAAAATTTAACGAACCGGAGGCTATAAAATGAAAACCTATTTCGTTCTTTCAAGAGTATTGCCCAGCACTGTTGAGGCACTTGTCTCACTGCGACGCAAGACGGTGAATGGGCTGTCTGGGGCTGCGTTGTGAACCAGTTCCGAACGTACTGCTTGACGTCGTCATCCGAGGTAAATCGTTTGCCTTTCAGAGCATACTTCGTAGCAGTACTCTCGGTCAGTCAAATATCACCTGATCGCGATAGAAAAGTGCTAGGAGTCTGGTGCCCTATTAGGCTCATATCACTCCGCTTTAAATGGCAATAAATTTTTAATTTGGTTAGTTTAAATATTTGCTTTGGAAAAATAATAATGTCTCCCTCAGTGTATTAAAGGATAATACATTTGAGGGAGAATTTCGTCCTTTGGCGCCAGTCGTGGTCATTAATTTATGTACTTTATGTGACTGTTCGTTGGATACTTGAGAGTACTAGAACTTAAGGAAATGCCTGAATGAGCTGCGAGTACGAATATTGGGTCAGCATCTTGGCTATTGACCATCCGACTCGCAGCGGCAATAGGTGTTAATAATGCCGTTCACTCGGTCATGGACTGTCAGCAGTTCCTTCAGCGAGGATAATAGTAATAATAAATGGTTTGAAATTTTTAAATTGAAGTTACTAAGTTATAAATAGACCTCTAGTTAGGTATGGTTTTGTACAAGGAAGAATAATAGACCTTTAGTAGGTTTTGAATATTGGAAAATAATAATAATAATAATAATAATAATAATAATAATAATAATAAGCCTCAGTTGTGTAGATTTAATGTTGAGTGTGGAATTGGATGTAATACGTTTGTGGAAGGAGTAATTAGTGTTTAATAAGAGTTTCGCAGGCGGGGGATTTGAATTTGAAAGTGTTGGGCTCTGTTTGGCTGGAAATGTGCTCTGATTGGCCGTTGGTTAGGATCTGTTTAAATGTATTTTTAGGTGGAAATAATTATGTTTAATGATTGTTTATTGTTGAGGGAGTATGGTTATGCTGTATTTTGATGTTTTTTTTTGTATTTCGGCGGTGTATTTGTTTGTTCAGTGTTTTATTTAAGCCTGCTGAGCGCTTGACTGCCGACTGGGGCTAGCCGCGCTCAGCTAGGCTTTCTGTTGAGGACTGGGTTCGATTTTTTATTTAGGTGTGTGCTGTTTGCGGTCGCCTGGTCCGTAGTTCATCACCCCGGTAAGGCTGGTTTTACCCTTTACCACCCAGGCAGATTAAACCACCGAACCAGAGGTTAGATTGTTTGTTTGATAGGGGGAATTTGTACGAAATGGAGGTTTAAAATGTTGTTGTAGCCAAGTGCTGTATTCAGTTCACCAAAAATGGCATAATCGCAGGGAGACAGGTTCGCACTGAGGACCTCCCATTTGATCTCTGCAACAGCTCCTAGACTGCGTTGGCTGTATGTGGTCTTGCATTGTCATGTAGCAGAAAGATCTCGCGGGTGAGCTGTCCTGCTCGTTTCGATTGGATGGCTGTGGGAAAGGAGGTCATGGTTTGCGAGTATCTCTGCGGATTCACCGTTGTCCTATGCTGCAGGAAGTCCATAAAATGGGGGTCCTTTGGTCAAAGAAGGAGCATAACCTTCCCCGAACTCGTGCGGACGGCAGCGAGCCTGCATGTTTCCACTGGCGACTTCGTCGTTTGGACTCGGGTTCAAATTGATGGCACCATGTCTCGTCTCCAGCGACCACCCGTGACAGGAACGCATTCCCTTCCTTGGTATAGTGCAGCAGATGTCCCAGAGATAGTTCCATTCGTCGTGCTTCCTGTGCTGGTTGAAGGCTGAGAGGCACCTATTGGGTGAACTTTTTGTGAAATTGCAATCGGTCCTAAATGATGGCGTGAACACATCCGATACTCACTGCGACCTCTGCGGCAATGACTACTACCTTAAATCACCAGTCTTGCATAATTAGGGAATCCGCCTGCTGGTGAATGTAATCGGTAGAACGAGCATCATCGGCCAACGACATCCACCCTTTCCTGAATCGCTTGTGCGACGCCTTTATCCCGGCCACGGACAGGGAGTGCTCTTCGTACACTTGTGCCATTCTTCGATGAATTTCCATTCCCGCACTTCTTCCGCTGTCAGGAAACGCACTACATCCCTTTGCTCTTCTTTTGAAGCATCCATGCCACTGGTTTCCGCCGAGTGATTGCAGTGGACGGTCGACGCGTGGGCTTGCTCGCTCTGTCGTCACGTGGGTGTGCGCCCGTTTCTCTCTAGCAGCAAGTTTGGTACCTCAGCGCTCTCATAGGGACCGCACCGTAGTTCTCATGCCAGAGCATTACGATCCGTTTAGCGGTTTTCATTTTATAACCTCCGACTCATTTCTTTTTTAATGACTCTCATACAAGAGCACAATGACTAAAATGGAGTTGGGTTGGACATGGTGCCAGAATGCCCCAGGAGAAATGGACATATGCTATAACTATATGGGACCCAAGAAACGGCAAGAGAAGTAGGGGACGTCCACATCGCAGATGATCAGATGACTTTAAATTCAGAGCAAGTGCTCTGTGGACCAGAGACAGGGTGTTTTGGAATGGACTACAGTAAGTGTATTTCAGTGTTTAAGTATTGATGTACTGTGAACTTGCGGGGTGAAGGGCTGAGGCAGGGAAGGGGCATGCGAGAAATGAGAGGCTTGTTGACAGCCCGCCGATTTACCTGACATTCCCGTCTATTCCAATTCTACTAACATAGGGTCTTTTCTTAAACCAGTGCGGCGTTGCGAATTAGCGAGTAATCAAACAGTTGCTCCTCTGACATTCTCGAATGTAGTGTGCAGTATGCGTAGTTCTCAGGACACAAATTTCGTATCAAAATTCACCGGAAGCAGGAAGGCAAAATAAATGCTGGAGATACAATAATTATTACATCAGTTGATTCAGCAATAAGCGGTATGGCTGAAGGAACTTGGAGATTAATTTCTCGGCCCGCTAAAAGGAAAAGTTTTGTTTTGCATAGTTGGGCCCTGCAATTAATTCGTACAGTTGTTGAGAAATGTGATGATGAAGCTAGAGCAAGCTCGTTGCATTTTTCATTAAAACAGGCCACTAGAAGAGCAGCAGATTACTGCAGTAAATCAGAACATTTTATAAAGAACATTCGTAGAGAATCTCTAGATGCCGAGGAACGCGATTCTGAAGGTAATCTTTCTACTCCGGGAAAGAAAAGGAAAACTATATTCGGTGACAGGAAGGCGTTTGTTGATGATTTTGATAAATGTGTGATACGGAATATTGTACACGAATTGTATAAGGGGGAAAAGATTATCTCAACAATTCTAAAGTTGTTGCCTATTGTAAAAGAGAGGATCCATTTTCCATGGGGGCAAAAGTCTTTGCTGAGGACATTGAAAAACATAGGGTTTAGATGGAAAAAAATGCGGTAGCAGGAGAAAAATGTTAATGGAGAGACCTGACATAATACAGTGGCGTTACCGGTAAGAAAATATTTTACTTGTTTTTTTTTTCGTGTAGCCTCCTGAGAGGCCGAGTGCAGGTCTATCTAGTCGACGCCCGTGGGCGACCTGCGCGTCGGGATGAGAGATGAGATGAATGGATGAAAGTGGGCAAGGATGTCGAAGGAAGCGGCCGTGGCCCGTCAGAAGGTACTGTCCCAGCATTTGCCTGGTGTTGAAAATGGGAAACCACGGAAAACCATTTCAAGGACAGCCGACGGTGGGGATCGAACCCACGCGTCTACCGAGTCAGCAGAGAGCTTGGCCCCATGACCTAACGCCGCGCTTTAGCCAGTGTAGCCACTACTATCGGTTTTTACTTGGGTGAGACGTGGGTGGACAGCAATATTACCGTAAATAAATGTTGGCAGTCAGGAGATGTTTTCGGTGTTCCGAAGAACTACGTATAGTGCAGGCAGCCGTTTAATACTACACACATCAAAAAAAGTTTTGCATCACCTCGGTTCCCAGATCTCCGGCATATAGACGTTGACTGTGTATATTGTATCAAAGATACAGTCCCTTTGACTGTTCATAGATGTCACTAAAACTGCTCAAAGATGTAAACAACCATGCATGAGCAGGGCCTATTAGACGGAGGGGGTACGACAGCCGATCAGTTCCAGTCATTCCACCAGGACGAAGGTACGCTGCTCATGTTGTCTGTAGTTCTACCATGCCTAGAAGGTCAATACCGCAGTTCGATCGCGTCCGCATTGTTACTTTGTGTCAAGAAGGGCTCTCAACAAGGGAAGTTTCCAGGCGTCTCAGAGTGAACCAAAGCGATGTTGTTCGGACATGGAGGAGGTACAGAGATACAGGAACTGTCGATGACAGGCCTCGCTCAGGCCGCCCAAGGGCTACTACTGTAGTGGATGACCGCTACTTACGGATTGCCGCTCGGAGGAACCCTGACAGCAATGCCACCATGTTGAATAATGCGTTTCGTTCAGCCACAGGACGTCGCGTTTCAACTCAAATTGTGCGCAATAGGCTGCATGATGCGCAACTTCACTCCCGACGTCCATGGCGAGGTCCAGCTTTGCAACCCCGACACCATGCAGCGCGGTACAGATGGGCCCAACAACATGCTGAATGGACCCCACAGAATTGGCATCACGTTCTCTTCACCGATGAGTGTCGCATATGCCTTCAACCAGACAATCGTCGGAGACGTGTTTGGAGGCACCCTGGTCAGGCTGAACGTCTTAGACACACTGTCCAGCGAGTGCAGCAAGGTGGTGGTTCCCTGATGTTTTGGGGTGGCATTATGTGGGGCCGACGTACGCCACTGGTGGTCATGGAAGGCTCCGAAACGGCTTTACGATACCTGAATGACATCCTCCGACCCATAGTGCACCCATATCGGCAGAATATTGGAGAGGCATTTGTCTTCATGGACGACAATTCTCGACCTCATCGTGCACATCTTGTGAATGCGTTCCTTCAAGATAACGACATCGCTCGACTACAGTGGCCAGCATGTTCGCCAGACATGAACCCTATCGAACATGCCTGGGATATGTTGAAAAGGGCTGTTTATGGACGTCTTGACCCACCAACCACTCTGAGAGATTTACGCCGAATTGTCGTTGAGGAGTGGGACAATTTGGACCAACAGTGTCTTGATGAACTTGTGGATAGTATGCCACGATGAATACAGGCATGCATCAATGCAAGAGGACGTGCTACTGGGTATTAGAGGTAATGGTGTGTACTGCAATCTGGACCACAAATGCTGAAAGTCTAGCTGTATGATGGTACAACATGCAATGTGTGGGTCTCATGAGCAATAAAACGAGCTGAAATGTTGTTTGTGTTGATCTCTATTCCCTTTGTATTTAAAGGTTCCGGAACTCTTGGAACCGAGGTGATGCAAAACTTTTTTTGATGTGTGTATTACACGCTGGAAGTGAGGATGGCTTCGTGAACAGCGCAAAACTTCAGAACAATGGGGGCACTACAAGTGGAGACAATCACGGTCAAATGAACCAGCACAACTTCGAAAAGTGGTTGAAGGAGAAGCTTCTACCAAACATTCCACCATCTTCTGTGATTATAATGGATATCGTTCCGTACCACTCTGTGTTAGCTGAAAAAATACCAATTAAATATTCGACCAAGAAAGAAAATATTATGTGTTAGGAACTGTGCAAACTCAATTAGTGGTAGTGCGGAATTAGCACAAGCAACGCATCTCTCATGAACTGTCTCTTCTTGGGAGATTAATTGAGCCAACCCAACCGATTGGTTCGAGGTCCTTGCTCTTTGGGAGTTATGGGCCCATCTTATCTCAACTTATACCAACAGCGGTGGCTATGTTCGCTAAAGCGCAGCGTTTGGTCATGGGCCATGGGGCCAAGCTCTCTGCTGATTCGGTAGACGCGTGGGTTCGAGTCCCACCGTTGGCCGTCCTTGAAATGGGTTTCTGTGGTTTCCCCATTTTCAACACCTGGCAAAATAGGACGGTACCTTCTGACAGGCCACGGCCGCTTCCTTCCACATCCTTGCCCAGTTTCATTCATCTTCATCCATTCAATTTCTCATCCCGACGCGCAGGTTGCCCACGGGCGTCGACTAGAAAGACCTGCACTCAGCCTCTCAGGAGGCCACACGACAAAATAAAATAAAAAATCTCATGTTATCACAGTAAAGTGCCCACCCCTTGGCCGTTAGCTGCTACCCCTGAGACCTGAGCTTGATTCCCGTTTTGAACAAGAAAATTAAATCAGGTCGGAAGGCTGGATAGTGGTATACTCAGCCTCGCGACACAAATCTGAAATGATGTAGGTGCCCCGGGACTTGAAATTAAGAACTATCCTGGCAATTAGATGTAGGGAATGTGGAAAAACCGTGGGAAATCTCCACTCAGGATAGACACCGTCAGAGCCGAGATTCGATCCTGCAATCTACGGACTTACTGCAGCTGCCCCTTCGGACGATCTAACGAGCATGGCTATGCCACGGGGCATATCTTTGAGAGAGGATCATACCTTGAGCTGAACTCCCAATACCGGTACCGTTATGTGTTCATATGTGCATAGAGGATTCCATATCGATGATTAATATAACATGTGGATGTAGGCCGCGGTGAGCAGGAATGAATCCACCACGTGAATAGAGTAGAGTAGCTCTGCAACTAATGTAGGCCTATTATTCTTGTGTGCTGGCGACAAAGCTCAACCCGACGTGCGATGGAATGTTTGCATGCTTACTCGAGTTGCTTCGTAACAGTTGGTCCTCGATGATGATGATGATGGTGTAGATGTTAGTTGTTTTAAGTGGCCTAACATCTAGGCTATCGGCCCCTGATGGTCTGGGTGACAGCGAAAATAACAATGAAATGAAAACCTTAACGAAAATTAAGTGAGACTGAAAATACTTACAAAATGGAACTCAGATTGAAATGACTTACAAAATGGTGAGTGGTAATACTTACAAAAGGGAAATTAGAAGGAAAATACTCACAAAAGGAATAGATTGAAAAGCACGCACAAAATGTAGATTAGGTTCAAAATACGTACAAAATGCAATGTAGAATCGAAATACTTACAAAATGCAATTGATATTCAAAATACTTATGAAATCAAATGAGATTGAAAATACGTACAAAATGCAATTGAGGTTCAAAATACTTACAAAATGCAATTGAAATTGAAAATACACAATGCATTTAGATTGAAAAAGCCCATTTCAGATTCAAAATACTCACGAAGTACAACTGAAATACAAAATACATACAAAATGAAATTGAAAATGCTTACAAAATGTATGGTAGATTCAAACTACTTAGTTGGATTGACAATACTTACAAAAAGCAATTTAGATTGAAAATACTTATATAATTTAGATTTTTAAAAATCTCACAAAATGTAGTGTATATTCAAAAAATTCGCATAAAGTAATTTGGATATATGGGGAGCCAATTAACAAAAGCAGTGCGGGAATCTTAAAGAGGAAAGGAAATATAATGAAAAGTAAACAAGAAGTGTGACCCATCGAAGAATGAGGGATCAGGAAAGATGAGACAAGGGCAAATTAAGGTGGGAAAGTGAAAGACTTCCTAGGCCTCGGATACCCTAATACCGTCCGGGTCGGAAAAGAACAAGAGTTGACCTAGGGAGGCCAAAAGGAAAGTTAACAGAGTAAGTGGAAGCAATGCCGGACTCAGCTGAGATCCCGTGGTCGCCAACCTACGTCCCACTACATGTGATCCTCTGGATGGGGGGTTGGTTCTTGCGAGACATGCCTGAATAATTCAATAATCTCTCTTTGTTAAAGCAAGCTTTCCATCTGCACGCTTGGAATTTTTGGCTAATACATTCTATTTATCCTGGATGAGGTGCATAATGATCTCTGTTTAATTTTGGTTTGTTTGCTTGTTTTGGCTTGGGGTCTAAACTAGTCGAGTGAATGTCATAAATATTCATACTGCGACTTTTGGGGACGCGGGGGTGCTGGAATATTGCTTCGAAGGAGATCATTAACGTGTCAGTAAATAAGGTTCCCATCCAATTAAACACATTAAAATGCCAACTGACAGCGCTAAAATTCGAACCCGGAACCTTGGGCACATCAGGGGAGAACGTTACCACTGCGTTACGCAGCCAGTCTTGTGAGTAAACATGAACAAATCTGAGTAACGTAGACTAGATAATACTTAACAGGCCGTAATTCAAGTAAACGTCACGCAGACGTACAAATAATTTGTGGAGAAGGGGAGGAACCCGTTCAACAACATGGCCATCCCTTCCCCTCATGTCTTGTAGTGTTGTCAGACTGAATTCGCTGAAGGATCTCCCACAAAGCGTCTGCTGCATGCAGATCCATCCCGTAGCGGCTTTGGTGGCGTAATCGGTAGCATGCTGATCTTCTATGCCCAAGATCCTGGGTTCAAACCCGGTCGTAGTCGTCAGATTTTTAAGAGCTTTAAAATCCTTCAGTATGCCTTCCTTCGAAGGGGAAGTAATGCCGGTGGTTCCATGGCATAGATTTATGGCATGTAAAGGAATCTTCCACTAATTAAACTTGTGTGAAATTTTGCAGGTTAGATTTCGTTGAAACGCTCTATCAAACATCCAACGTTCACCACTAGGTGTCAGTGACATCTGGTAGCGAAACCTGGAACTTCTTGAAATTGAACGGATCTTGTAGCTCACCCCATGGGTGTTCGCATTGAATCAGCTACAGCCTTTGGGGAGCCGAATATGTCCTCGGACACTCGGGGCACTAAAAACCATACGCTAAATCCCTATATCCCTATATCTTATATATAAAAGTGAAAGTCTGTATGTATGTATGTGGGTATGTTGGTGGGTCTGTTCCGTATACAAATCTACACCGTTCCACCAATCTCAACCAAATTTTGCATACACATAGTTTAGGACCCAGAACGAACCACTGGCTACATGAATTTTCGATAGTCTTTCTCATTCTTCTGATTTCGGCCCTTTTGCACTCAAGCACAGGCAAATCAAATCATAAAATATACTCATGAAGGAATGGCAAGGCAGATAGTTTCCATGGCAACATAGCTCAAGTCGAGACACGGCCGACTGGATGCCATTCGCGCTCTGCACTACCGGTATAGAAAATGAGGATCTTCACTTGAAATCCCGTTAGTTACTCAACTACTCACACAGCACTGTCAACCGAGTTTAGCATAACAAAGACTTGACACCATCTTCTACTATATATTTGTCAAATACCACTCACTCATTCATTCATCACGAAATCTCAGAAACCACCGAACGGATTGGAATGAAATTTGATATGCAGCTTCCTTAAGGGACGCAAATGCCCACTAAGAGAGGATTTTTGCATATTCAGGTTCTAAAGGGGTGTTAAGGGGGTAGACCTGCCTTTCATTGAATAGCAATATCTCCCGATTGGTTTCATTGGGGGAAGTGATACTCGGCATATAAACTAATCATTAAAAATAAGAATACATGTGTCTGAGGGTTTTTCGATGTGGTATATATTATGAGGTGAAAGGGGTGAAAAGTGGGGATTAAAAGATTCCTAACGGAGCTTGTATCTCTTAAACGACATAGGCGAGGAGTTTGAAACTCAGCGAAAAAATTCAACATAAAAAGAAGTAAATATGTATTTGACCGGTTTTTTCTTAAATCCAATTTATGGGGCCCACGGGGAGGGGTGAAATTCTGGGGGGGGGGGGGAGGGAAGGGCGAAAACAGGAAAGAAAGTGACCTAACTGATCAAATTTAAGGGATTCATGGGGAGGGGTGAATTTCTGAAAAAAGAAAATTGAAAGAAAATGTCCTGACTCCCTCACTCACTCATCATCGCCCAGCCAAAATTATTGAAGTTAGAAACATGACAGTTTGGGGATATATTCATTGTTTGTCAAAACCGTCTACTAAGGGAGGATTTTCGGATATTCAGGTTCTAAAGGGGTCTTAAGGGGGTTAAACATGCATTTAATTGAATAAAAATATCTCCCGATTGGTTTCATTGGGGGATGTGATACACGGCATATAAACTCATCATTAAAAAGTAAGAAGACACGTGTCTGAGGGTTTTTCGATGTGGTGTATATTATGAGGTGAAAGGGGTGAAAAGTGGGGATTGAAAGATTCCTAACGGAGCGTGTATCTCTTAAACGACATAGGTGAGGAGTTTGAAACTCAGCGAAAAAAATCAGCTTAAAAAGTAAATAAATCGGTGTTCGACCGTTTTTTCATAAATTAATTTAAGGGGCCAATGGGGTGGTGTGAAATTCTGGGGGAAGAAGGAGAGAAAGTGTCCTAACTGACTGACGAACTCACTCCCTCATCAAACTCAGGAGAAAAAGACAACTTAAAAAGCAAGTTAATAGGTGTTCAAGCGTTTTTTCATCAATCCAATTTAAGAGGCCCGTGGGGAGGGGTGAAATTCTGGTAAAAATAATTGAAAGAAAATGTCCTGTCTGACTCACTCACTCATCACGCCCAACGAAAACTATTCAAGTTGGATACATGAAATTTTGGGAATATGTTCGCTGTATGTCGAAAACGTCAACTGAGGAATGATTTTTGTTTATTCGGGTTTTAAAGAGGTGTTAAGGGGGTAAACGTGCATTTCATTGAATAACGATATCTCATGAGTTGTTTCTTTGGGGATGTGTTATTCGGTATATAAACTAATCATTAAAAATAATCAGACATATGTCTAAGGGTTTATCGATGTGGTGTATATTATGAGGTGAAAGGGGTGAAAATTGGGGGTTGAGGGATTCTTAACGGAGCGTGTATCTCTGAAACGACATTGGCGAGAAGTTTGAAATTCGACGGGAAAAACAGCTTTAATGACAAGTAAATAGGTGTTCGACCGTTTTGTCATAAATCCAATTTAAGGGGCCCTTGGAGAGGGGTGAAATTCTGGGGGAAAAAAACAGGAAAGAAAGTGTCCTAATTGATTGACTCACTCACTCATCAAACTCGGGGGGAAAACAGCTTTAAATAAGTAAATAGGTGTTCGACCGTTTGTTTCATAAATCCAATTTAAGGGGTTCATGGGGAGGGGTGAAATTATCAAAAATAATTGAAAGAAAGTCCTGACTGACTCATTCACTCATCATCGCCCAGCCAAAATTATTGAAGTTAGAAACATGAAATTTCGGGGATATGTTCGTTGTATGTCGAAAACGTCCACTAAGGAAAGAGTTTTGGATATTCAGGTTCTAAAGAGGTGTTAAGGGGTAAATGTGCATTTCATTGAATAACAATATCTCACGAGTGGTTTCATTTGGGGATGTGATACTTGGCATATATTCTAATCATTAAAATAAGCTGACACAAGTCTAATGGTTTTTCGATGTAGTGTATATTATAAGGTGAAAGGGATGAAAGTGGGGTTTGAAAGATTCCTAACGGAGCGTGTATCTCTTAAACGACATAAGCGAGGTGTTTGAAACTCGGAGGAAATCAATCAGCTTAAAAATAAATAAATAAATAAATAAATAAATAAATAAATAAATAGGTGTTCGACCGTTTTTTCATAAATACAATTTAAGGGGCCTATGGGGAGGGGTGAAATTCTGGAAGAAAAACGTCCCCTAAGGAAGGATTTTTGGATGTTCACTCTCATCGACCAACCAAAACTATTAAAGTTAGAAGAATGATATTTTGGGGATATGTTTGTTGTGTGTCGAAAATGTCTACTAAGGAGGGATTTTTGGATATTCAGGTTCAAAAGGGGTGTTAACGGGGTTAAACCTGCATTTCATTGAATAACAATATGACACGACTATGACGCGAGCGAAGCGAGGCTAAAAATGAGATGGTGTGTGTGTATTACTCAATCACGCATACCACTGGTCCGATTTACATGAATTTTACATGGAAGTAGCTGATTTACCTGGTTAACATATAGGTTACTTTTGATTTCAATAATTTGCACTATTTAAAGATGGCGACCATTTTAGTGACGTCACTACACCCTTTGGTTTCAAACTTTCATATTTCCATTTCAAATAAAAAGAGAACGCTAAGAAATAGAAAACTTTTGATGGCATATACGAGGTTTAAAATTACATTTTCTATCTGAAAGGTATCTCCAACTGTTAGCGAGTAAAACCTAAATTTGTGCTATAAAACACGGTCAACGCCGAGCGGTGTAGTTGGACAAAATGTTCCATCCTTAATCTCCCTCTGCGCAGCATCTCGCCTATCCCCTGTTTTAACTGTCACCTTCACATTTTAATTTATTTATGACGCGTAGCGAAACACGGGTATTGCAGCTAGTATATTATAATTGTGAAAATCTGTGTGTCCGTGTGTGTGTGTGTGTGTGTTAGTTTGACACTAAAACGGCTGGACGGATTTGGATGAAATTTGAAATGGAGACACCTTATACCATGGGATAACATATAGGCTGCCTTTCGTCCGGAAATAAATCATTGTTCTCGTGGAATGGGCAACATAACTGAAAAGTCACCAAAAATACTCAACCAGGACAAAGTATCGAAGTTGTCGCATCAAGACCGAAGCTCATTTTACTCCCCTCGATGCAAGAATCAATACTCGGTATGTCCCTACGGGACACCGAAAACTACATTTTAAGGCCCTAAAACCAACAGTTTCAAAGATATTCGCAGAAAACTATCTTCGCTCTGTATGATGAACTAATCGCAAGTCCGTTTCCATGGCAACACTACCTCAAGGTATGACATCCGATTTTCTATATATCCCTGTAGGAGGCAATGCCAATCCATTTATTATCTTTTTCAAGATATATATATAAACACAATAAGAACAGTATAGCGCGCCTGCCTCTCGTCCGGAGGCCCCGGGTTCGATTCCCGGCTCCGTCAGAGATTTTAGACACTGACGTGAGGGCTGCAACAGGCTGCACTCAGATTCGTGAGGACAATTGAGTAGCTGTGAGGCAGCGCCCCGGTCACGAAGAACAAGATTAACGGCTGAGGGGACACTATGCACTGACCACGCGTCACCACAATATCTGCAGGCCAAATGGCTGGGAAGCGGTCGCATGATAGGCCTAGGCCCTTCATGGGCTGTAGTGCCAGGGGTAAAAAAATTAGGGGAAGCGCCTTCTAATACCACCCTTAATTTTTAAACACTACAGTAGCGGCTATTAAATAAAGGTAGCGATATAGCTACGTTCAATTTCATAAACACTGGGCTCACAAATCCCGTATAGGTAAGTACAAATATCAGTCTGGTTATTATTTAAGTAGCAACGAAACTCTGAGGCGGCTCACCGTTTCCTTAACACTTAAGGCATCCCGCCAACATATACCTGAATGTGCACTTACCAAATTGTGAACCAGTCTATTTTACTGAAAAGAATTTCTACTAGCGAGTATCCACTCCGGCAAAAACCACACTCACTACCTTTTCCAAAATTTACACAAGACATGATTTTTAAAGCACTCTTCTGTATGTTGAGGTATAGAGACATACCACATGGAAAGATACAATAAAATGTTGGCAAATCTGAGTTCAAGGATCTGCTGTCCAGAATAGGCTTTCGGTACAGGTTATGCGGCCCATGTTCGTAACATGGAATGTTTTCCTTTGACAATGCATCTGCACCATGTGCGAGGGCAACGCATTTCAAAGATCTCCAAAAACATAATAATAATCAGGAAATTGGAGAACAATTTAAAGTCGGAGTGAAGATTCAAGGAGAAATAATTTCATCTCTGAGATTTGCTGATGACATCGTCATCTTGGCCAATACGCCAGAAGATTTGAACGAGTTTTTGAATGGTATGGACTCCGTCTTGACGAATGAATTCATGATGAAAATCAATAAATGAAAAACAAAATTATTGGAATGCAGCCGAAATAAATCAGAAACCTCTATGGACATCAAATTGGCAGGTGAAACGCTACGGGAAGTAGGAGACTTCTGTTACCGGTACTTAGGAAGCAAAATAACCAGTAATGGACGAAGCAAAGAGGATATAAAAAGCAGGTTGGTTCAGGCAAGGAAAGCATTTCTACAGAAAAGGAATCTGTTGACATCGAATATACATTTAGGTATTAGGATGTCATTTTTGAAAGCTTTTGTCTGGAGCGTGACACTATAAGGGAGTGAAGCTTGGACTAATGGTGCTGCAGAAAAGAGGAGAATTGAAGCGTTTGAAATGTGGTGTTACGGGAGAATGATGAAGATCAGATGGGTAGATAGGGTAACAAATGAAGAGCTATTAAGACGAGTGGGAGAGGAGAGATGTTTCTGGCGACTGCTAATGAAGAGAAGAGATAGGTTGGTACGGCACATATTAAGACACCCAGGAATAGCAAGCTTAGTTATGGATGGGAGGGTCAAGGACAAGAACTGTAGGGGTAGACCAGGGTTATACAGATTGCCTCAGATGTAGGGTGCGGTAGCTATGTTGAGATGGAACGATTAGCTCAGGAGAGTGAGGCATGGAGGGCTGCATCACACCAGTCAAAAAACTGAAGACTCAAACAACAACAACAGGAATTTTAATTACTTACAGAGACATGTGAGGCAAAAGGGTTGTTGGAGAATTTCAATCCCTGGGATGTAACACGGGAAGAGACTGCATAATGTTCATCAGCGGCCAAGATGAGAGATATTTTACTATAGGTCTATTAATAGCGACATGTTGACGTTCAAATCATCAATAAGTGTGGCAAAATTATACCCAGAATAGCTTAAGGAAAAATACTTTTAATTCCCCATATTCCGATAGATTTGCCATTCCAGGTGTACGTTTAGACAAAACCATTTTTTCTCATGGACAACTGTATGTGGCGTGCTGGCGAGTATCCGGACAACAAAATCGATATGTCTCAGCAGAAGATGGCAAAACCAAAACTTTCAAATGTGTTCACATAATGTAACATCGTACCCTGCAGACTTTCACAACTCTATAAAATTCCCACTTTTGCTGCTCATATCAATATACTGTATGTATCAGAATTTTCAGAATTAGAATTGACCCACCTGTAGCCGCGATTGCTGTAATAGAATAAACCAAGTATCAGCAATAATGCATCGTCCCCATTGTCTTGATCGCGAGCCAAGCCGCGGGTACCTGCTAGTAAATAATAAATGAATAAGATCCATCCCGTAAGTAATTTCCTGCGAAACATAGTATAAAATAAAATTGAACCATTTTTTTCTCGTTAAACTACACGAAGAATTATATATTCTGCCTGCTCAGTTATACCCTTCCCACTCTGTATATAACTAGTCTACAAGTGATCTGATGTTTGAAATGTTTTATATAATCCTGTTCCAGGCGGCTACGTTCTACATGGAGAGGGAGAATCTCTTCATCTTGGAGGAGGAGCAACAAGTGCGACTTGTCATCTCGCGGCTGGGACTGTCTTCTCTTCAACCCTTCATCCCAAGGTAAATTACTTGTTTTCGCTTATCTGTAGGGTTACATCAGGGCTGGATACCAACCTCTTCTACCCAATTTGGTGGTTGAGCCCTGTTCTCTTTCTTTTCTTAGTCTTTGTGAAAATTGGTCTCCATACGAGCGTCTTAATTACCATTATAGGCGAGTTGCATTCGACGAGAATTATAACTACTTTATGTTCGAACATAAATATTCATAAATATCTGTCGAGATTTCGCCAGTTTTATGTACTGAACAGAGCGCTTGGGACGCAGAGAATACCTTGTATTTGACCATGGCCTCCTCGAATACCCCACTATGACACTAGCAACGCAGTGAAATTTAAAATAGGAGTCCGTGGGAGTCAGCGCTGGTGCAATGCTATCCTTACCTAATTGGTCACACAACTGTTTCTCGAGCTCTGATTGGTGGGAGAATCTGTTTCATAATGAAAAACAGTGTTATAATGACCCTCATTATGATACAGTTTTCTGACATATAATATTTACATTTCGACATCGTCGAACATAAACGTATAATAATAATACTAATATCTAGAAAGGTTCAACATTCTGGAAGGTCAGATGTAAGAGAGGGATACATTACGGACCTTTATTCAAAATTTGGAAGGGCTCCAAGACGGAAGAACTGTGATGACTGGATGAACCTGGTCGGATGAACAAAATCAGCAGCACAGCGACCATATGAAAGAATTCTGGAGGTAGAGGAAGCTTAAGACGAAGAAGAAATTAAATTGTAGCATGATCCTCAGTGGTCTAATCGGAAATTTAAAAAAAATCGATAATAGGAGCACATCACATTTTTTAAATGAATGAATGAATGAATGAATGATCGTGTGGCCTCCAGAGAGGCCGAGTGCAGGTCTTTCTAGGTGACGCCCATGGGCGACCTACGTGTCGTAATGAGGATGAAGTGATGATGATGACGTCACATACACCCAGTCCCCGACCCACGGGAATTAACCGCAAGAGATTAAAATCCCTGATAGCTCAGCCGGGAATCGAACCAGGGGCATATTGGGCCAAAGACTAGCACGCTAACCATTTAGACATGGTGCCGGACATTTTTTAAATAATGCGAGAGAAAAATCCTCAGAAAAATATTAGCAACAAAATATGAAAACGGAGTTTGGATGATAATGAAGCCAACTATAATGTACCAAAGTATTGAAACCATCGTCCATCACAGATTCCATCAGAAAAATGAGACTGAAATGGATGAATTTCAACCCTCCTATTCTCAGGTTTACCTCACGAGGCTAAGTGTATCGCGTCTCAGCCATCAGACATGAAATACATTTCTTGGCAAAGGCGGGAATGAAGCCCGAAACTCAAGGGTAGGGTGACGACAAGAATGCAAGTCACAGCGCAACGAGGTGGACTCGGCACAAGTAAACTGTTTTTGTTGTTACATTTGAGAAGCTTGGACATGGTATTAATTCAGCCCCGAGTATTTGGGTTTGTGTGGAATTGTTGTCTGATAATGTGTGTTATTGTGATGGCTGTGTTAGTGCGTATATTTGTAATTAAAGGTGAGCATTGGGGGGAGGGTGACCGTGTCTTAAGTTAGGAACCATCCCAGAATTAGCTTGGACCAGAAGATGGAAACCATAGAAAACGACTTCCAAGATGGGTGAGGTAGAAATCCAACCCATCTATTCTCAGATTTGCATCCCGAGGCTCAGTGTATCCCGTTCTACCCATTGGACGAGAATTAAATTAATTGTGGAAAGTCGGGAATAGAACAAGGGTCTCTGCGGTGACAGCCAAGAGTATTTGTCACTGCACAATGAGCCGTAGGCTATATGACAGTGTGTTTTCCAACTCTGTAACACAGACTCCATGTTGTGTAATAGAATGAATAAGAGTATTCTCGGAAATCCCCTGTATTTACCAACTGAATGCAGCCCGCAGCGACAACTGGCGATCTAATAACAATCTGTAAGATAAAATTAGATTTCTATATCTTTCCAATCACTCCCACAACAAATGGATGTTATGGAAGCAATTGGAGCAGCAAGGTAAAGGCAATCTCAGCAGAAACAAATAAGCTGTCAGATACATTCATTCAAAAAGAGAAGAATCCAACGAAATATTATTTCCGTTCATCCTATACAGTCTCTCCTCCAGCATTTAGACTACTTTCCTGGCGTCCTAGATCTAACGACCCTGCAGGCTGGATGTTACAGTCTGGACACGAAGAAACTTGATCAACGTGGAATACCCTCAACAGGCTACGCACTGTAGTAGGGAGGTCTAAAACCAACTTGGAACAAGATGTTCAGTAGAACATATAGCCTACTTTCTCCTAAATGCATGGGTATTGTTATATCTCTTTGTCCTTTTCAAGGAGTATAATTGAATATTGGTTGTAGTAGCTTGTTCAAATGTAACGTGTTATATGGATATTAAACATGAATATGAGGTGCCCTTTGCTAGTGCTACCTGTGTACAAAATTTCATTCAATTCGGTTTCACCGTGTTTGAATTGATATGGTGAATCGATTTGCACACATACATGGCCGCCATCTGCAAACTATTGAGCTGATGACCTTTTAGTTTAGTCATAAGACCCTCGCCATATACATATATGCTGTTGCAAAATTTGGTAGAGATCGGATGATTAGGTTAGTCGTAATTTGATTTAAGCTTTGAGTATTAGGGTGGCCGCCATTACGTTTCTGTAAAGATGGCGGTGATATAAAACATGACACTGAGGTGCTCTTTGCTTGTGCTACCTCTGTACCAAATTTCGTTCTATTCGGTTTCACCGTGTTTGAATTGATAGGTAGGGGGGGGGGGGAGGACATACATTAAGAGTACACACACTCACACGCACACACACAGACTCACACACACACACAGACAGATATACAATTTTTCGCCCTGTATTGATTTCATAAGTCTACTTTCATTTTTTGCAAAAATCGAAATTAGGCTAAAAATGTGCATTTGCCTGTGACTCAGCTTCGTGTGAATGCGGTGAGGAATAAACCATGAACCATGTCCTCGTTTGCAAATTGTGTTCAATTGCATGTTCTCCACAGAACTGATGGACGGAACACCTGAAGATTGCAAATTAGTAAAATACTGGTCTCACTGCATTTAAATTGAGTATACGTATGCATGTGTGTACTGTATTCAAATAACCATGCAATGTTTATAGAAATGTCAGTAACTTATAGTGCCATGTAATTGTCTTGGTTGTTTAATATGAGGCGCTCCGTAAGAGAAGGGCGAACCCGCCACATGTGTATTTGGAAACAATCACTGTGTAAGGTTTGTGCTCGTCAATAAGATAAGAGCGATGCCTCCTTATAATGCTCATTTTCTGGACTATAAGGGCGAGCTCGCCAGCATGGGACACCCTTGCATTGTAGAGCAAAAGTTGTTGTCTGATAACCTGTGTTATTGTGATCGCTGTGTTAGAGCGTGTATTTGTAATTAAAGGTGAGCATTGGGGAGAGGTTGACCGTGTCTTAAGTTAGGAACCATCCCAGAATTCGCCTGGAGCAGACTCATGGCCTTCTCTTACGGAACGTCTCATATGGTCTCTGGCACGATTAAATAAGTAACCTACACAAGTAAAAGAACTGTCATTCACGAAACTTGTTATAATAATAGTCTTGTTTCCTGCTTCATAAAATACACCTGATGAAATTTTTAAATAATGGATTACAAGAGCTTTTAAAACCTTATGGTACAGTAGTCTATTCTGATTATTGATTAGAGTTATATTAAGAAATGAAGATTTTAATCCTTCTTAGGATACTGGTCTGAATACCAGTCACTACCTTAAGGACGATTTTTATCATCAAAGGTAATGGTGGTTGACTAATGAATTGAGTCTTATTTTAGGGAAGTATATTGTGGAAGTGTTTGCATTTCTGCAAACCGAATATTATTTCTGTATCCCATTCGTGTACTATACTGGATAAAATTAAAACAATTACAAAATTAAATTGAGTACACTTCCACAAAAGTTTCTCAAGTAGTAAATCATTTTACAATAGAAGGCGCACGAGTAGTTTCAACAAATGAGTGATGGCGTACGAATCATTTCAAAAAGGTTTCGTAGGCATTCATATACAATCCATCGGATTGCGATGAAACTTTGCTGAGATATTGAGTTCTCTCCCGCAAAGGTTTGTGAATTAGTAAATAATCCATTTTACAATAGGTAGCACAAGAGCGCATTCAATGAAACTCGGTAAGGTCATAGTACTATATTTTGACTAACCCCGACAGTGCCCTTTAAATTTTATTACGTCTTACCAATCCAACATGGCGGCTGTGCAAAATATTTCACCGGCATTGTATATCCCCGAAACTTGTAGCTTGTATGGAGAAACATTTCACAACTCGAATCATTTGGGAGGTGATAGAAATTCCTAAACATCAAAGAACTTTAATAGAGGTGATGGCTATCTTTTAAGTAAATCATGGCTGCCCTATATAGTTTCATTTCCAACATCCTCTTGGTCTCAGCAGGTCATGGAGTAACTATTTGTTTAGACATGGCTTCCTATCTTATACCTTTTATCTATGGAGGCTACATGCCATTGTTTACTGATTATTTCTTTCACAAAAAAACCTTGATAAAGGAACAAGCAGTTGTTTCGAAACGTCGGTATTTAAAATTTCCACTCGAACTAATATCCCCAAAACTGTACAGTATACTGAATGATATAGGAAATTGAAATTTCCACCTTCGACATCTGCCAATGTCACACACTTCATTAGTTGGCTTATTTCCGTAGTAGCTGTTTACCTATAATGGCAAATGTTATTTCTTTCTTTTAGTGTGTTCATCATAAATGCCTATCACAGGCAGTACCACATACCGCCATGACCAGTTGATAGGTTGGAAAGTGCAACATAAAATAAAGGTCAAGTCCAAGATAATATGAAATTCAAATCCTCCTTGCCAAACACTATAAAAATGAAGTTTAATAAATGATTATACGTATATGTTTCGGTATGCAATGGTATCCTCGTCAGCGTAGATTGAATAATATATGAATCTAATACTATTGTTGCGTGCCACCCCCTAGTGGCACTTTTGTTAACTGGATTACGGTGGGGGTAAAAAGCACAACACCAATTACTGCTTAAAGAAATAATTAACTTTATTGTGGCCAGAAAATTACACTAATCAGCAAATACAAGCAATTAGGAACCTTACTCCAGTTTCCTCAAGTCTCTTCCTTGAGCGCTCTTGGCCCTTCCACTTGTCAACAGACCACAGAAGTTAATCCGTCCTAATGAGTACGGTGGCCTTGACAGAAACTACCTGCTCCTCTCCTTTATGTTCACCGACCACAATTACTTACGATCACTTGCAGCAGGCTATTTCGCTGTCCACAAGCTGGAGAAACAATATCACAGGATTTCGTAACTCGCACAGCACTTCGTCACCACACTTCTGTCGCACAAGATAATCGCTCGCACTAGCTCGTAAAACACAACAACAACAACTGCTAGACAGGTCGCACTTATTTAGCAGGCCGGTGACTCAATAAATGCTTCTAGATCCATCCAGGGTTCACGGCTTCTCGAGGTTTCCATCGCTGGTCCAGTCACGAATATTCTGGACTATCCCTTTGTCCTAGTAGCCCTGTTGCATAAGGCGCACGCAATAAAGGAGGCAGGCCACAGCCCAGCCCTGGGGCAGTTGTGACTCATGCGGCGAGCGATGACACAAACTCACAGCCGTAACACTATGTTAACGAAGCCAAAAGGGAAATGGATATCCGTACAAAAATCATTAGAATTTTAAAAAAATGAAAGCTCACACAAATAATTTAAATCCATATAATAGAAACAACTAAAATCCGACATTACAATACGGTAATTAAGCCGGAAAGTCTCTATGCATCAGAATGTATATTTTCCATTAAAAAGGCGAAATAGAAGAGCTAGAGAAAAAGGAAAGAAGGATACTTAGAAAAATATTGGGACCATTAAAAACAGAAAGTGGAGAGTTGAGATACAGAAAAAGGACGACCTATGAAAAAATAAAGAAATTGAAAAAATCCATGATACGATCAGGAAAATGAGGGTTGATTTCTTTGGACACGTAACGAGGATGAATAACACCAGACTCACAAAACAAATTTTCAGTCATGTATACAAAAGCAAGAATGGTAATCAATGGGTACAAAGTATTAAAAAGGATATGGAAGAGATGGAAGTAACAATATATATTATTCAGGACAGACCACTTTTCAGAAATAATATCAAAAATGTCAAGGGTTTCCAGGAGAAGTAAAAGAAGAAGCGGGTTAACATCTGGACGGAAGAGAGAAGAAGGAGACAAAGTGAAGTAATGAAGAACTACTGGAAGGCGAGAAAGGATAAAGAACATAAGAGACAGTGAATGCAATGGGTTATTTTACTCGATCCAAAGATGACCAAAATCGAGGAAGGAAGAAGAAGAAATAAGCTGATAGTGAATATTAGAAATATACCTTAATGGACTGCCTATGTCACACTCCTTCAATACGGTTCAATACTATAGTGATATAGGACGGTTGGTTCCTTAGTTCAGGGGCTGCGACAACGAAGTCATGTAGCCCCGTGTACTTTGGGTGTGTGTAGAATCTGCCTGATAACCGGTGTTAATTGTGATGGCTGTATTAGAGTGTGTTATGTTTTAATTCATGTAAGGACTGCAGAACGGATGGAAGTTCAACATCAGTAAATGTGAGATCCTGTTAACGACCAGGGAAAAGGACAGACCAATGAGTGGGATAACACTTGGAGGTGGACAGCTGAAGAAGGTGGAAAGTCTCAAGTACTTGGGAAGTATAGTGGAGGAAAATGGGAGAAATGACAAAGAGATTACGGAACGTGGCAGACAGGCGGAAGCATTTCTGAGAAGCATTAGGAGCTTAGTGTGGAATAAAGATGTCCCACAAAAAAGCAAGGAAGTGTTATACAGAAGCTACTATATCCCGATACTGACCTATGCTTCAGAAACGTGGACAATGAAGAAAAGAGACATAAGCAGAATACAGGCAGGTGAAATGAAGTTCCTGCGAAGTAGGATCGGAGTAACAAGAAGAGACAGGGTGAGGAATGAAAAGGTCAGGGAAATGGTGAAAGAGGAGCCCTTGCAAGGTAGGATTGAGACATCAAGACTGAGGTGGTAGGGACACTTAAAGAGAATGGATGAGAGGAAGATTCCCAAGAGGACACATGAGATGCAGATGCAGAAGAAACGACCAAGGGGAAGACCAAGAGATAGATGGCTGAAGGGAGTGGAGGAATGTGTCAAGAGGAGGGGCGAGGACTGGACCAGAGTGACAGCGGAGAGGTGGTGAGAAGAAAGAACTAAGTGGCGAGGCTTATGTTCCAAACAGACCCAGCCTGGGGCTGGAAACTGTACAAGATGATGATGATGATGAAGGACTGCAGACAATAACCGCAAGTAGTTGGTACTTTTGATACCAAATACTACCTGGCTAGCGGACTTCGCTACTAGATGGCATCGCAGTCAGCACCTGGCGGCGTACTTTGGACCTAATAGAGCTTTATATAACCTACAAAGTTTAGCTTCAGACAAGTGTAGTTAGTGGAGGTTCTTCTTCATGCCATAAATATATGGCATGGGACCGCCGGCTTTACTCCCCCCCCCCCCCGAAGGAAGGCATACTGAGGGATTTTTAACGGTGACTTCGGGCGGCGTTTGAACCCGCGATCTTGGGCATAGAAGCTCAGCATGCTACCAACTACGCCACCGAAGACGCCAGATATAGAACGTTGCTGCTAGGTGTAATATGATGCTGCTTCCAGGTGAAATGATGTGGCAAACACGTAACATATGGTGGATATAGTCATCTAACCTCGCAATAATCCAGTAGAATCCTACTTGTTAGTTTTAAGATGTTGCTTCCATATGGGTGAAAAGCGTAAAGTGAATTTTCTAAGGATATCAATGTCTCCTTCGTCTTTGTTAATTAAGTTTAAGATTCATATATTATTCAATCTACGCTGACAAGGGTATTATTGTATACCAAAACATGTACGTATAATCATTTATTAAACTTCATTTTCATAGTGTTTGACAAGGAGGATTTCAATTTCATATTACAGTCAGTCAACACGGATAATACCTTGTATTCGAAGGAAAATAGCTGCGGACAAAGAGAGGAGTAGAGTGGAGCAACAAAGTGCTCATCCCTTACATGGCCAAACACCTCCAGTTCAGAGACTTAAGTCAAGAAAAAGCTTCCTACGAATGTCTGAGGAACTAACTGGATCACCTGTCTACAGTGAGAGTACGGCTTTGGAAAGCCAAGGTCCTCATCATCCCAGGACAGATGACAGTTGCAGAACGTTTACCACCTGGCAGTCGTGAAGACTGGTCTGTGTGGAAGTCCTTAAACAGATTGAGGACAGGGGTGGGCAGATCCAAAGTCAACGTAGCAAGATGGGGCTATATCGATGCCAGCAACATCACATTTGACTGGGGTGAAGAACAAACTATGCAGCATATGCTTCAGTGTCCATTGTGCCCATCTTCCTGCACCGAAGATGATCTCCTTTATGCAACACAAAATGGGCTTCATGTTGCTATGTTCTGGTCGATTGGTGTGAAGTGCTTTTTAATTTACTGTATTTGTGTTATGTAGTTTACTATGCATGAATGAACTGTGTAAATGGTATTTCTGATACGATAATAATAATAAAACACGGATAATAATTATTACCATTTTCAAAATGGTTAATGTTTACAAATGTAAAGAGGTCAGGAGTGAGGAGTCATTTTGACCCACACCACAATAGTTAGGTTAAGTAAGTTTACCACACTAGTTGAGGGTTGCATTCGTCGTGCCAACAGGGAACGTATAATCGAGTATCGGCTTCCTGGAAGTGATAAAGCAGGACCCTTAGCCAGCCTGACGGTGGAGTCCTTCGTGCTGTCGGTGGGAGCGAGAACTCCAGCTCCTGGAGGTGGCTCAGTGGCAGCATTGCTTGGCGCGTTGGTAAGTACAATGACTTATTGACTTTTAAACAGTTATATGGCTTGCACTCTATGAACTCCGGGTGATTGCTATCATTAGGGACCGGATTTTTTGAAAATGCATATGCGCAAATGCCTATTTTGCGGATTTATTCGATTTTTTGCATATTCTGAACATAACAGCATATTTTACCATATATAGTTGAAAAGTTCGGTTAATGGGCTATATTACGAACGGATTGTTGGCTTACCTAAAACAGCCGTTACTGTCCTTCGAAGTAATCCCCGTGGATGGTTATGCACTTCTGAGAACGAATGAACACGTCCTGGATACTCCTGGCATAGTCTTCTTTTGGAATAGCCTTCAGTTTGGGTCGTCAGAACTCTAAATTGAAAGCAAGAGAGAAGCGAGAATTTATGCAACCTGCCTTGCACACCTGATAGACGGGCGGCAGTGAGAAGGGTAAATTTATAGAACCTAACGTGCACACCTGTTCGACGGGTGACAGTGTGAAAGGTGAATGTTCCGTGGAATGGAATGGTCCTGATAACCATCGTCACGGGTGACGAGACCTAGTGCCTGAGGTACGACTTCGAAGGCAAGCGTCAAAGTATGGAGTATCGGGGTCCAGGGTCGCCGAAAAGCCCTGAAGGGCTTTTGGACATTTCGGATATCCAACGTAATGTGACGACCCAACTGAAGGTTATCCCTCAGGAAGACTATGCCAGGACTTGTACGACCGTTCTAAGAAGTGCATAACCATCCACGGGAATTACTTCGAAGGATAGTAACGGCTGTTTCAGGTAAGCTAACAATCCGTTCGTAATATAGACCCATTCACCGAAGTTTTCAGACAGAGGGTGTATAATTTAAAACATCTTGAACAAAATAGATTTCGCCTGCGTGTTGGGCACCCATTGTAAGCGACTTTCTGAGCAACAGATTAATAACTAATATTATTTTTATGCAAGCATGCTGCCTGGTTAATTCAAGAAGGGAATGGGGTGGGACATTCCTTTCACCATCTCGACAGCCTGAAGCCCGGAGTTAGTTTTGTGAGGAATTCCTTCAGTTAATGTGTTACTTCATTCTTAGTCTGAATATCCTTAACTCAAAATGCCTAAAGAGGAGAGCAGCAGAAAGTATTTATTAAAACAGTGGGTGTCAGGTAATAGTGATTATCCAACTGATGGCTTGGGACCGGACATTTATGCACTGAAAACGATGAAAATGGACGTAATTTTTCTCATGAAAACATCGAATAATTTGCAATTAACTTTTGTGGCGCATTTTCTACAGTGAATGATACATGTATAAAGTGAGTGAGAAGTTTGGCTTATGGTTAAGTGCATATTTTTCTTTTCTAATGAATAATTTCTACATTTGTAGTGCATAATTGCATGCATATGTTTTCAGCGCCTAAATGCCCGATTCCTAGTAATCATTCTTCGGATTTAATTCTACGACTTCCAGGAAAGGGCACGCGCGCAATAGACAAAGGGATGTTTGCTATCGAAAAATATTCGGGGCCACCATCATTTTACTATCCAGCCGTATCTTACATGGAAAGCTTGGTTCTCCAGATGGAAGATGCATCACTTCAATCATCAATGAAATTTATCCATGTCAGTTTCCACAGTGGCCTATTTCTTTTTAATGTCTTCAATTTTTAGCCTATTTTCAATTTTGAAAAAATAGGCTTATGAGATCACCTTTTGTCCGTGTGTGTGTGCGTGTGTGTGTGTGTGATTCGTGTGTGTGTGTGTCCCTCCCCTAATAAAATCTAAACGGCTGGAGCGATTTCAATGAAACTCGGAAAGTTCATAGCACTATTCCCTGCGACCCCGACCGTGCCATTCAAATTTTGTTACGACTCAATAATCCAACATGGCAGCTGTGCGAAATATCTCACCAGCATTCAATATCACCGAAACTATTACCGATATTACCCTGACATTTTGTATGGTGATAAAGGGAACAACTATAAGTTCACTTATGTGACCTTTGAAAATCTGGTAACTACAAAACGAACATGGCGGCCAAGCGAAGTTGCGACTTTTAAATAGACGTTCCTCGCGATTTAACCAACCAAACGCAATGAAACTTGCTACAGTATATGTTTATATACATTGTAATGCACCGACATCTAACTTCGTTCAATTGTTTACATAACCACAAGATGGCGGATGTGCGAAATATTTCACCGGCATTCCATATCTGTGAAACTATTAGCGGTATCTCCCTGAAATCTTTTGCGGAGATAAAGGGCACTACGGAAGTCCATCTATAAGACTTTCAGAAACCGGTTAACTACAAAACGAACATGGCAGCCAAGCGAAGTTGAAAATTTTAAATAGACCTTTCTCGCGATTTAATGTTCCAAACGCACTGAAATCTGGTACAGGAAATATTTATACACATTGTAATGCACTGGTATATAATTTAGTTCAATTATTTCCATAACCTCAAGATGGCGGATGTGCGAATTTTAAAATTAAATTTTTATTTCTTGTGATGTAGTCATGCGATCGAATTGAAAGTTTGAATATTGAACCTACGCAATAATTTTCCTTTAATGGTACATGACTCTATGGCCTATACATTTAACAATTCAACATGGCGACCATCCAAAATATTTAGTCGGCTCTGAATATCTACGAATCTATTATAGAAATCAAACTGAATTTCTTAATGTTCATAGGGGGCTATGAACTTAAGTTCACCTATAGGACTTTAAATAACTTGGTGTTCACAAATCCAACATGGAGGCGACGCGAAATATAAAAATTCACATGGACGTTTCTCGCAATTTAACCATCCGAGTGTAGTGAAACTTGGAACAGTAAATCCTTATACGAATGGTAATCCACTGGTATCTAATTTATTTCAATTGTTTCCATAACCTCAAGATGGCAGCTGTGCGACATTTTAAAATCTCCTTGTTACTTCTTGTGTCCTAATTATGCGATTGAAGTTTGAATACTACACGTACACAATAATCTGCATGTAACAGTACATAACTCTAGGACCTACATATATGAAATCCAACATGGCGACCATCCGAAATATTTAGTCGGTTTTCAATATCTACGAATCTATTACAGCAATCAAACTGAAATTGTGTATGTTGATAGTGGCAGTTAACATTAGTAGGATATATGAAAATAGGCTGTATAGTTCTTCACGGAACTACTTGTTCATATTGTACGGGTGACAAAACATAATTAAGAGACATCCATCGCTTTTTCTTTACGTGTACGTGATTCCGAACACAAAAGGAGAATTGTATCATTTCCCCTGTGCATATCATCAGCGAGCTTCGGCTGGATTGCGATCAGATTCTCCGTAGGTTAGAATTAGTCTGTGTACTAGTCGTGTACTCCGCCCCCGAGACGCTATGGATCGATTGAAGTGGAGGAAACATTGCAGGAAGGCAGACCCCACATAAGTGGGAAAATGCAAAGAAGATGATGACTAGTCGTTGCTCAACTCTTCAGCCATTGCCGATATGTTGACAGCAACTGTAATTGTTGCTTAGCCTACTACGTTGTGCGTCCAGAAAGTAAGTTTCGTTCGGTAATAATATCAAAATGGGTTCAGTGGCGTAGTCTGTAGCATGCTGAGCTTCTATAACCAAGATCGCGGGTTCAAACCCGGCCGAAGTTATCTGACTTTTAAGAGCGTTAAAATCCTTCAGTATGCTTCCTTCGGAAGGGGAGTAAAGCCTGCCGGCCCCTCGTCATGGATTTATGCCATGTAAAGAACCCACCACTACTATTGGCAGTGTGTAGCTAAATGTGTAGGTTATTTGGTTAGAAACGCTGTATCAAGTTCCAACGGTCGCCGCAAATGGCAGTGGTATCACTGGTAGCCAAAGTTGGAACTACTTGAAATTGAACTTGTTGAGGAGCCTGCGGGCGTTCAATTAAAATACCCCGCTATGGCCATTGGCTGCAATTCTAATAATAATTATTTTGATAAGAATACAAAATCAGTACAGATTCAGACAAACGATTTATTGTAAAACAAACTACAAATCGCGAACTATCCTACACCAAAGCTTGACACAAACTTTGACATCATCTCAGCAGAAAATAATCGCACCCAGGAGAAACGGGAGGGACCAATTGCCTTTGTATTGACAACATTGTAAAGAACATTACTCTTGTGAATCTGACATTACGTTGCTCCATCGTGCGTAGCGTAGAAGACACGGTCACCTTGCAGCGCATTGCCTTGCGCTCTTTCATAACTGACTTTGCAATCACACGTACAGGGTGAGCTCCAAAAGTGTTGCCGACCTTCCTGTATGAAGCTCGTCGGTAAACGAGAGCACAGTTGCCGTCAATATCTTCCCGTAAGCCCGTAGGAACACCATCAACTTACATGAATGAATAGCCTAATTGGATTGCAAAACTACTTTTGTTTGCTTTCTTCATAAAACGTTGCCGTCTGAAGAAGTGATCATGAGATTTTCAGTAAGTTCGTAAAACGATCAGATAGTGTAAACCTACGGTTTTCCTTAATGCATTCTTCAATTTCAAGAACCGGTCTTCTTTAACCCAGGAGTGGTGGCGCGGGGTCTTTTGTGAGCTGGCGCAAATTCGAGTGTGCTTGTTTCTAAACTTAGAGACCTTGGCTACCACATACCTCTCCCCACATTCATTTCCGTTAGTCTGAGTCAGTAACATTGAAATGAAAGGTGTTCATTCTTAGGAAGAGGGATTATTTTCCAGCTGTGCGTGTTAGAGAACCCCATCATTGATTTATTGAACGCCTGCTTTTTCGAAAGTTTTGTAAATGTTGGTTGAATGGTTCCTTGGTGTTTCATTTAGCTACTGAGCACATCGTAATAATTAGCTCCGTGAACTCATTGGGTGCATACCATTTGTTTCATAACCTGTGCTAGTGTGGTATCTATGGATTCATGTACATTGTCTGGTAACCTATGCTGTGAAGCTAATATAAATTTAATTTCAATAAAATATCATGCATTTGAGTTAATGAACCCAATACATCAATGTATGATACATAAATCTTACTCATTTTTTTAAAATCAGAGCAAGTTCCGTCATAGGGATCAGAAAGTCCCCCGCGCCACCTCTCACGTTGCATCAACGAGCACCACCTTTCCAGGGCTAACCAACGATGGACGCCCACTTCATTCGTCTTCGTGCACGTGATCACGTCCTTCATTGAACTGTCGGACTCATCTCCTTACCATTGAATCACTCGTCGCAGTTTCTCGATACACCTTGAAAATCCCTCAATGAATGGCGACTGGTTTAGTGTTTTATGCATTCATAACACGAATCAAACCGAAGTCAGCAGTTTCCACTTAAACAACAGAATAGCGGACTGTAAACTGGAAGTCCGAATGAACAACACAGTGCTTCCCTACCAGAGTCATTAAAAATATCTTGGGGTGACTCTGGATAGGACTCTATCCTTCAAGAAACATTTGGAAATTTCTTCTTAAAAAGTAAGCACACGAAATAACCTCATCCAAAAAATTTGCAGCACTTGTTAGGGAGCATCAGAAGATACGCTTCGAACTTCTGCGATCAGTTTAGTATATTCTACAGCTGAATATTGTGCGCCGGTATGGATGAACAGCTCCCACGTAAAGAAGGTACACACTCAGCTCAACATAGCCATGAGAACCATCTCCGGTTGTATAAGAACTACTCCACTCTACTGGCTCCCAACACTCAGCCACATAGCCCCTCCGGTGTTAAGAAGACAAGATGCACTGAGGAAGGAATATTCTGAAATAATGAACAACCCTGCACTTCCAATCCATGACGACATTCCCACTCTGGCAATAAATTGGCTCCGGTCCAGGAATTCACCCATGCGACTGGCTCAACAGCTTGCTGATAGTAATTTCAACATTGCAGCTAAATGGCGTGAAACATGGACAAGAAATGCCCCACCCAAAGTTCATGACCTCATTGACACTGTAAAGAAAATCAAGGGCTTTGAACAACCGCGACATATATGGAAGACCATTAACCACATCCGTACAGGACTTGGAGTTGGTGCATTCAACCTGCACAAATGGGGGAAGTGGCCAGACCCCTGCTGTGATTGTGGTTCATCGAACCAGACCATCAGGCACATTGTGGAAGATTGCAAAATAAGAGCATACCTTGGTGACCCTATCGACTTTTTCAGTGCTACACCATAAAGTCTGGACTTAAGGTTATAGGTCGATATCTGTGCTTGTATGTACATTTTATTATTATTATTATTATTTGTCATTATTATTGTGTTTCGTGTGCAATGCCATACGCTAAATAAATAAATAAAACGAATCACAGATCTAATCTCCCAAGTGGCGGGGTTTTCATTTAAAATCACCATTCTAAAAGGCATGGACATTAACCATTATGAAGATGGTATTAGATATTATCCGTGTTGACTGATATTAATATCAAATCATAAAAGCCGCCTTGTTAAACACTAGAAAGTAGTTTGTGAGGTTTGAAGCCATTTTTCAGTGTTGCCTAAGTAAACAAAGGTTTGGTGCTTTTCAATCGGTCAACACGAATGTACCCAAATAGAGCTGGGTTACACAAGCCTGAACCTCTTGGCTTCACGATTTGCCAGACTAGCCGTGAACATTGTGAGGTTTGAAGCCAAACTTTTGTTTACTTAGGCAACACCCTGAAAAATGACTTCAAACCTCACAATGTTAACGGCTAGTCAGGCAAATCGTGAAGCCAAGAGGTTCAAAACACTCAGGCTTGTGTAACCCAGCTCTATTTGGGTACATTCGTGTTGACCGACTGAAAAGCACCAAATTTAAATTAACACGTACATGTTTCATTAAATCAATGATAACTTCGTTAGCGTGGTAAAATATTAGAAACTATCTTAACTAAACCCAAAAAAGGAAAAATGGATATCCTTACAAAAAAATAATAACTTAAATAAATGAAAGGTCACAAAACTGAATTAATACATAATTATAGGATGTGTGAAATACTTGGACATTGATATTCAAACCGAAAATGAAACGATAACATTGCAACACATCTACCTGAGATAACAGTCACTTCAATAAATTTTGCACATGGGAAAGTTTGCTTCAGGACATAGACCTGCTGAAAACCATCTGTAATTTATATAGGCCTATGTATTAGTCAGAAGGTTGAACAACGTGCCACATACCACATCCAACTGAGATAACAGTCACTTCAATAAATTTTGCACATGGGAAAGTTTGCTTCAGGACATAGACCTGCATGTTAATTTAATTATTAATTTACGTTCTTGTGATTGACAAGATGGCTCTCATAATTTGAGATCACCATTCTAACCAACCACTATAAAGCGTAAACAACATACAAAGTTCTCAAAATAGTGTAATCTCCTTCTCCATGACTCAGAGCAACTACCGCGCATGCACCGAACTGTTATTGTATCGATGCCGAGGCAACGCATAAAAACGGTCCTCACATTCTGGACGTGCCTAGTATTATGCACTCGAAAGCGAGACTTCATAAAGCGATGGGGCGCATTAAACCAGAACATGCGGCGAGCGGCTGTCTGGTTGTTCTCTCTTCATACTCTAACGTAATAAGCCTGCATGCAGTGTTACCCCCAGTAAAATCAGTTATTACAGATCCTACTCATTATTAGTGCATGCGGGACACTTATAAGTAGAACGTACGGTGAAAATTGGGCCATCCTGTTTGTATTCGTATATACACCATTATATTTCTATCCTTCGGAATGTCATGTTCTGATTTATTATTATTATCATTATTATTATTATTAATATGAAACTAAACGTTGACATCATCTCATCAGAAAACAAGAAGTTCCGTGACGAACTAAAGAACCTTACTTACTTCGTTGGCCTCACGAACCGAAGTCGGTTCATTGCCTCACTCTTTAGCCTCTTCCATTGGTCTCTGTTGCTAGCCATGTTCTCGTTGGCTCCCAGTGTCTCCAGGTCTTTCTTGACTCCATCCATCCACCTCAGTTTTGGTCTACCCAGGGGAATCGTACCTTGTGGCTTCCCTTCTAGCACTGTCTTCACCATTTTCTCTTCTCTTCTCAGGACATGTCCCAGCCATTCAATTCTTCTGCTCTTTATTACAACTGTCACATCAGGTTCATTAAACACCGTGTGGATTTCAATATTCTTTCTTCTTCTAAAGATTCCATTTTCAGACACTGGCCCAAAAACTTTTCTTAACACCTTGTTTTCAAAAGTTATAATTTTTCTCTCCATTTTCTTGCTCAGTGTCCATGTTTCCGCCCCGTACATTAATACTGGTCGCACGATTGTCTTGTAAATGCGGAGTTTTGTTGTTTTCGTTAATAGCCTGCTGGTAAATAGTTTATTCATTGAAAAGAGGCACCTCTCTGCAGATTTTAGCCGGTTCATTACTTCCTCCTCCATGTTGTTGTTGGCATTGACTGTACTCCCTATGTATTTGAAAGACCTAGTCTTCCTGAATTCCATATCTTCTATTGCCAGTACTCCCTCTGTTTCCTCTTCATTGTTTCTGGTTACAATCATATACTCTGTCCTATCTTGATTGATCCTCAGACCCACTCTTTTTGCTTCTTCTATTAGAACTTTAGCTGTTATTTTTAGTTCCTCTTCCTCCTCCGCTAAAACCACAATGTCATCGGCAAACGCTAAGAGTTTCACTTCACCACCTACAATTGTACCTCTTCCAATCGATGATGCTCTTTTTAGTGCTTTTTCCAAAACCAAGTTAAACAGGCGGGGCAATATGCAATCTTCCTGTTTGACACCCGTCTCCACAGTAAAATATTCAGTTTCCCTGCCTTCAACTCTCACTTTACATTCCGTTTTCTCAATGCACATTCTTGTCAGCCCTATCAGTTTCGAAGGTATTCCCGATTCTTCTATTATCCTCCAGATGCTTTCTCTGTTGACACTATCATAGGCCTTTTTGAAGTCTATAAATAGACAGTATACCTTCTTATCAAATTCCCACGTCTTTTCAATTATCTGTCTGAGTATGAATATTTGGTCTGTTGTTGAAATGCCTTTCCGGAAACCGGCCTGGGGTTCTTCAAGGTTTTCCTCTATGTATGGTAGTAGCCTATATAAGAGAATGCGCGCAAGAATCTTGTATGCGCTACATAATAATGATATGCCCCTGTAATTCTCACACTTGGTTCTTTTTCCTTTCTTATATATATTGGGCATATTATTGCTTGTTGCCATTCATTGGGCATCTTTTCATTCCTCCATACTTGCAATATCAATCGATACAGTGCTTTTCTGCATGCTTCTCCATCTTCTTTTATCAGTTCTATTGCCATGCCGTCGGTTCCTGGAGCTTTGCTGTTCTTCATTTGCTTTAGAGCTTCATCCATTTCCTTCATTGTAGGTTCCTCCACATTTGATTGGGGTCCTTCATATGCCTTTGTTTCCTCAGTCACTTCTTTTCCCTCAGGGACATTCAACAATTCTTCAAAATAGTCCTTCCATAACTTCATGCCCTCTTCTTGACCAGCCACCAAAACACCTTCATTTTTTTCCATCGCTACGATTCTTGGTCTGTACCCCGTCTTGAAATACCTTGCATACCAATAGAATTCTCTTACCTTGTTCTTGTTTCTGTCTTCTTCAGCTTTTTTCAGTTGCTTGTTGATGAACTGCCTCTTTTCTTTACGTATTACTTTCCTTGTTTCTCTCGCTGCCTCCACGTATTCTTCTCTGGATTGTGGGGTGTCGTTATCTAGCATCCTCTGTTTGTACTTCTTTCTCTTTTTAATCGCCTCTTTGCACTCCTCACTGAACCATATCTCGCTCTGTCCTTTATTTTCTTTTTTCTTTAGGTGCTCCTTTGCAGTCTCAGTCACAATGGATTTGAATGTTTCCCAGCTGTTATCTTCCCCTTCCTCCTTTCTTTCTCCTTCTTCTAGCTCTTCCAGAATTTTAAAACGATTTTGTAGCTTTATCTGGTACTCACTTCGTATTTCCTCATTTTCCAGTAGGCTTACATCTATTTTTCCTTTTAGTGTGCCTGCCTTCGTCATCTTCTCTCGTGATATTCTTTGTTTCACTTTGATTAATACCTGATTGTGATCACTTCCCAATTCTGCTCCTCGTACTGCTCTGACATCCTCGATTCCACTTGCATGTCTTGAATCCAACAAAACGTGGTCAATCTGGAGCGTACTACGTTCCCAGGTGAATCTTCTTGTGTGGGAACATTGTGCTGGCAATCTTCATGTCCTTTGCAGTTGCAAATGTTACCAGCCTTAACCCATTATCATTAGACTCTTTGTGTAGGGTGTGCGGCCCACTCACACCTCTATTTGCAGTTTCAACACCAACTTTTGCGTTTGCGTCCCCTATCACCATTTTCATGTCGTATTGCGGCATCCCGTCGTATACTTGTTCAACCATTTTATAAAAGCAGTCCTTTTCCTCGTCGTCCTTTTCTTCTGTAGGGGCATGTACTGCGAGGATGGACATGCTATGAAACCTTTCCTTCATTCTCACGTAGCAGAGCCTTTCGCTGATTGCATCATATTGAACCACAGCGTGCACTATTTTATTGTTGACTCTATTCCTGTTCCAAGTTGCCCTTTTGTTCCTCCAGTCCCACTGTGAAATATAGTGTAGTTCTCTCCCTTCTGTATGTCTGCCTCTTTCCATCTGATCTCCTGTAAGGCAACCACATCGATATTGTAATTGCACAACTACTCATCCAATGCCTTCACTGCTCCTGGTGCATTCAGCGTTCTGATATTCCACGTCCCCATCCGTAAATGTTTGTATCGTAGTTCTTGTCCTTTGCCATGTCCGTCAACATTAGAATCCATCTCCGAGGCTTGTTTTGAGTGTTTCGTAACAGTCGTTTGTTAACAGGGTGGGTTGTCGGCCCGACGCCCAACCCCCATCCTGGAGGGCCAGGATTTGTGTAGGGTTTACTCCCATAGAGAGGCTGGCTTCACTTCACTTTACAGAGCTCCCTCTACCCATGGTTTTTTTGTTAGGATTTGCCTTCCCTTAACCTTTGGGGTGCGACCCTACCTGCATGGCAGCAGGGGCAGCACTTATTTACTGGCGGTGCTTACTTGCATGTCACAGGATCAGCATTTAGCTCGTATGGTATTTGTTGAGTGTATTCCTGCCATAGAATACCCTCCCACGCTCCCTTACCCTGCCACCTCGGTCCGGGACTGCTTATTAGGATTTCTCCGTATTCGCAGCTAACCCCCATATCTGAGGGCCGTTCACTATCCGCCACTTGTGACCCGCCTGGAAGCTGAGGCTCGCCACAGGAAACTAAAGAGCCTACCTTTTTAAAATTTAAGTTTCATGCCATTGATTAATCTATATGGACCTATCTGGAATAATGACGAAATTAAGTTGGCAATATCAAAATTTCGAATTAGTTCGAAATACTGTATAACTGGCATAATGTAGCCTAATAGAGCAACACAGTTGGCAGCCCTGGTGACTGAATATATTCTTAGTTCCATCTCTTAAGGTACAGAACACAAAATTTGGTTGAAGTCCAATGGATAGCATGGACCTCAAATGCAGTTAAACATTGTATCTAACAGCGCGCGTAAAATCATGTTGGCAACAATGTCATACATTTATTGGTCAGATATAATCTGAAATAATATGATCTAATGTTGTGTCAATTTTGAATGAAATCCATTAGTTAGTATAGGAGTTACGTGCATTATAAAATCGGACTTATCAGCGGGCTTAGAATCATGTTGGCAGCACTGCCGTACATTAGTTACTCCCAATTAATATATAATGCCAGGTACAATAAGTGTGCAAAGTTTAGAGCTATTGGCTTGCATACTTTCTGATATATTATATTAGGGTAACAAAAATAGAGACAGCATTTATTAACAGGTAGCAGCCCTGGTTGCTCTTATGAATACGCATAGACATATCTGTTATGGTACACATAGCACATACGAAGTTTGGTTGAAATCCAAATGATAGTATGGAAGTTACATGTATTTAAAGTTGGACCTCTCAGCTGGCTTAGAATCATGTTGGTAGCACTGACTTATTTAAGTTACTCCAAATTAATATAGTATGTCAGGTACTATACGTGCGCATAGTTTAATGCTGTCGGCTTGCATACTTTCTGACATATTAGTATTTGGATAAAATAAATTGAGAGCATTTATTAACAGTTGGCAGCCCTGTTGGCTCTTAAGAATGCGCTCAGTCATATCTGTTTTTGTACAGATAGCACATACGAAATTTGGTTGAATTCCAATTGATAGTGGAGAAGTTGTATGCATTTAAAAAGTAGACCTATCAGCAGGTTTATAATCATTTTGGCAACACTGCCATGTATGGCCTCCTGGAAATTAAACTGGAATATTATTATCTACACGTGTGCTAATTTTGAAATAGCTCCCATTCATACCTTCCAAGATATCCAACATGGAGCTCAAATTTCAATTGCGATTTTTCAGCAGTTGGTAACACTGACATCGTTTTCAAATATGGCATTGAGATATTCAGGTATAGATCTTTACTCCTACCAAATGTTGTTTCGATTGCTGGAGTTGTTTAGGGGATGATAGGGGGGGGGGGGGACACACACAGCCAGACAGAAGGACAGACAGACAGACAGACACACATTTGCCCGGATCGATCTTATAAGTCTACTTTTTCCTCATTTTTGCAAAATGTGAAAAGTAGGCTAAAAATCGCACCCAGGAGAAACGGGAGGGTCCAATTGCATTTGTATTGACAACATTGTAAAGAACATTACTCTTGTGAATATTGTGGGGTTTGAAGCCATTTTTCAGTGTTGCCTAAGTAAACAAAAGTTTGGTGCTTTTCAGTCTGTCAACACGAATGTACCCAAAAAGAGCTGGGTTATGCCCTAATTCTGAAATAAATTACATGAGATGAATTAAATTTAAAGAACATTACTCTTGTGAATCTGACATTACGTTGCTCCATCGTGCTGAGGGTGGAAGTTCAACCAAGACACGGTCACCTTGCAGCGCATTCCTTTGCGGTTTTTCATAACTCACTTTACGATCACACGTACAGAGTGAGCTCCACAGGTGTTGCCGGTCTTCCTGCATGAAGCGTGTCGGTAAACAAGAACACAGTCGCCGACAAATTTTTCCCGTACGCTCATAGGAAATCCGTCAACTTCCACGAATGAATAATTGGATTGCAAAACAGTTAGAACAACAATATAACTACTCCAGTAAAGAAAGTTATGAAAATAATCGCCTACAACTTTCAGACAAGTGTTGTAGCGTGTGATGATATGTCGGTTCTCTCTCTGCAATTCTGTCTCCTGACTCTTCAATATTTAATTCCGAATTGCATTTTTTATTTAATTTATTGTGCGTTTTTTTTCTATACACTCTGTCTTGCAAACTACTCCTAAATAAGAAGTCGCATAATGTTTTGAAGTCTCCCTCCATGCCTAGATTCCAGGTGTGGGAGGGAGAAGCCACTGTGTATACGGCGAGCAAGGCTGTTATGCAGGAAACACACACGGATGGGTATACTTTGATATGAGTGGAGTATAAATTTCCGCGAAATATAGGCCCTATATCAGGTCACACACAATTTCCCCACCCCAAATTTTATTACTTAACTGTAAAAGAACTGATTATTTGACGCGCTAATATGTACAATTAAGACTTCTTTAAGTAAGGAAATGTTGAGTGCTTATTTGGCAACTTTAATCACATCTCTAAATGCGTCACCAGTTGCGAGAAAGTGCTGGCGTAATGTGTTTTTGGAGCACGCTGCTGTGAGATATTAGTTTACGGGAAAGCAATTGCTGCTATCTCTCCTGGGAGCAGGAGAAACGTGACCGACAAGTTCCCTTAATTGAAGTTGTGCCCATGGTCTCTGATGACGTGACAAGTGTTCCTACTGTGGTGTGAAATTAACGATCTTTTGACTCTTTGAATTGGACATCAAAAGGAGAGGGTAATTAGTCATTTATTGGACGTGACCTGTGGGAGCAGGTCCGTCTAAATCGGAAATGACAACCTGCGTAACTATCGCGGTAAGAAACCGGGGTATCTATAACATTACCCAATATATATCGTATCTAGGTGATTAAGGAACGAATCTGATATGGAAGAGTGTTTAAAGGTAGTTTTGAGTCTGTAGGTCACGTTTGCCATCTCTTGATGAATGCAGTACATTTGCATTTGTCTGTTGGCACAGGCTAGAGTAAAATGTGGCTTTTCACCGATGTCTCAGTCTTACTCATGGCTGTGATTATATGGAAGCTACTGAGGTATGGGCGGTGCTTAGTAATGACATTCAGGGCACAGTCAGTGGCTGTGGATGCTGTGAAAGGTTCTACTCATAGGGTTAGTACTGCTGTTCTGACTCAGTGAGGAAAGCAATGGCAAACTACCTCACTCCTCATCTTACCTAGTACGCCTCAATATAGCGCTGCCTTGGGTTTTTGCGGGTATCTACCCACATAACCTAACGGTGGTACTTTTTGAGGATCCAACCAGCCTTCGGGCTGACTACCTAACAGACAACAGACAGACAGGTCACATTTCATTGGTCAGTATTCAGTGTAACGGAATTGATATAATACTACCGGACTCGTGCGGGAACTCTTGCATAATGGGTTGTGTGCACCCCATGTGTACAGACTACCCACCCGGACCTAGTGCTATGCGGGCTGTACGCGGCACAGTTCTTCCAGGGGCTATCTTCTTGTTTATTTGTTTAAAAGCACTTTATAAACAAATAAATATATTTCCGTTGACTTTTCAAGAAATGCAAGATCATCCAGTACTATTGAGAAGATTTGGAAGATTTTGGTACAAACCACATCTTCTAACCCCCTCTGGTTTAGGAGCTTGAGTTTTGTGAAACATACACCTTGGCGTATTATATAAAAAGATTCGTAATTGTCATTCATACTATCCCTTTTTTTAAATGTAACTAATTGTACGTCTGCATTGCCATGTGCTGTATTATGTGTTCTAATTACCACGGTTTCCGCTAATAAACTGTAATGGTGCATAGGATAATTAGCGGCTTCGGGGGCGTAGTTGGTAGCATGCTGAACTGCTGTGCGCAAGATAGCGGGTTTAAACCCGGCCGAAGTCGTCGGATTTTTAAGAGCGTTAAGAGCCTTCAGTATGCCTTCCTTCGGAGGGGAAGTAAAGCTTGCGGTCCCATGTCATAGATTTATGGCATGTAAAAGATCCTTCCACAGACTAAACTGGTGTGAAGCTGAATTTCTGGGTTAGATTTCGTCGGAACGTTCTATCAAAGTTCCAACGTTCACCTTTAGGTATCATTGACATCTGGTAGCGAAAGTTGGAATTACTTGCAATTGAACGGATTTTGTAGCCCACCCTATGGGTGTCCGCTAGAAGCAGCTACAGCCTCTGGCGAGCCAAACATGTCCTCGGACACTCCCTGCACAAAACGCCATACGATAAGTAATAAATATTCTATATTTAATTGGCATAACTATTTAATTTCATATTAATAACCTCCTTAATCCATGAGATTGTATTTATTTACTAACAACCCCGGCTTCGTTTGGTATCATTAACGATTCACCCAGCGTAAGCTTATAATGCGCACAAATGGCAGGCTTTTTTCAACTCCAATCACTGAAATCGTTACTGCTCGACTTCCTTTAGTCATAAGTGAATGTTTTTCTACAGAAACCTTCCTCGAGAAATCCTTTACAGAATGGCGAAAACCCCAACAAAATCCCTCCTGTGGTTCTAGCGATTACTCGTTATATCCAACAATCGGGGACTTGGTTTTATACTATTTATTTATTTATTTATTTAACTACAGTATGTACGAAGGCTGTTTTTTAAGTAAGGGCCGTGTTTCTTAAAGCCCGTAGTTAGTGCGCACGCCGCAACAAGCGTGCGCGCTACCTCCCGGCATCCTTTGCAAACAAGCAGGCGGCAGTTGCAGCTGTGTAGCTAACCTGTACGCTGAACTGTGCATCGTTACAATGTTCGAGATTATTGATTCGCCCGCCGCGTGTGAGGTACGATCTGTGATACTTTTTTTGAGTGCAAGAAACATGTCTGCTGCAGACATTCATCGTCAGCTTTGTGAGGTGTATGGTGATAATGCAATGACGGAAGGTAAATGGCGAAAATGGGTAAGCGCGTTCAAAAGTGGCCGTGAAAATATTCATGACGATGAACGCTCAGGTCTGAGATCAGAGATGACTTGGTGACTGCAATTGACACGAAAATTCACTAGGATTCATGATAACCTCTCTATCAATGGATTTTCCTCAAGTGTGAACTCTTGGTTGTCAGAGCAGGCGGCAAACATTTATGCAAAGGAATTTCAGAACTTATTTTTAAGGTGTGACAAGGGCCTAAATAAACAAGGCAACTATTTAGAAAAATAGAGGACGGTATGTAAAACCTGAAAATAAATGTGGTTTCAAAATAAAATGATCGGTTAATAATAAAAAAGGGCCCTTACTTAGAAAACAGTCCTCGTATTTATTTTTGGTTTTTTAAAGATTGATCCGTATTGACTATTGGTAAACATTTATGTTATTTTAGTATTGACAATTCTTCTTCTTCTTCTCCTCCATCGCGAATGGGTCTCTTAAGACCTCGCGAAATTAACACTTTCTAGCCTTCCTGTTGGCCCAGCATTCCTTCATTCGCAACGAGTGGGTCTGTTTCCGTTGCTCTGACCATTGAAGTTGTGTATTCTTCTTCTCTTCTTCCTCAAAACCCCGCGTCCGAGTGATTTTCCCGATTTTCTTCCGGTCATATAAGTTTGGTGATCCTAATTCCTTTAAGGTATTTTTCAGTAAATTTATACCAATTCGGTCTCGTTCGAGACCCGTCGTCTCTTCCTCCTATTTGGCCCAAGAACAATGGCTGGACTCTCTGACATTCCTCCGCTTTGCCGGGCGACTGAAGTATTATGAATGCACGTTCGGAATGTGCTTTGATGCTGAAATAATCACAATACCAGCATGCCGCATACCGTGTAAGGTACCTGACAAGGAGGAAATTTAACCTCTCCGTTTCTACTTGGTACCATGAGATACTAGCATATTCAAGTTGGAATTTAACACATTAATTAATTAATTAATTAATTAATTAATTAATTAACTAAACAAGAAGTGATACATATATCAGAGACCCTCTATCTTCAACACAAAGGATTTTAGGAACAATTAGAGATTAAGGTAAATGAAATTTATGAGAACAATCTTAGGACCAAGACTTAAAAAACGGAATTTCTACCCTAAACCCAACATTGTGAACTATATCAACGAATTCATAGATACAATACGATTGCAGATACAATTATAGAACATTTAAAAAGAATAAACCTTAATAGGTTTTATCATAAAACGCGCAAATTTCTACACAACTAAGCTACTTGACTAAAGTGCTACAAACTCACCGAAAATGACTTCATTGAATTAGGTTCGGAAAATTTGCAAGATCGAGAGGAAATGAACAAGTAGTTCCATGAAGAACTAAAGCCTATTTTCGTGTATGCTATAATAAATTCGTTGATATTGAGAACCGTCTAATTTTTCGGTTGGTCACCATGTTGGATTTTTATATATGTTGGTCTTAAAGTTATGTACTATTACATGGAGATTAGTGTGTACGTGTAGTATTCAAACTTCAATCGCCTGATTACAACACAATAAAAGTAAAAACGAGATTTTAAAATTTCGCACAGCTGCCATCTTGTGGTTATGAAAACAATTGAAATAAATTAGATACCAGTGGATTAACATTTGTATAAGCTTTTACCGTACCAAGTTTCACTGCACTCGGATGGTTAAATCGCGAGAAACGCCTATTTAAATATTTATATTTCGCGTCGCCGCCATGTTGGATAGGGGCTCACCAGGTTGTTGAAAGTCCTATAGGGGAATTTATGTTCATGGCCTCTTTGAACATAACATATTTCAGTTTGATTACTATAAAAGATTCGTAGATATTGAGAATCGCCTAAATATTTCGTATGGTCACCATTTTGGATTGCAATAATATAACTATATATAACAATATATAACAATATATAGTCTAACAATACATATTATGTGTAGGCCATAGAGTTATGTACCATTAAAGGAAAATTATCGCGTAGGTTGATTTTTCGAGCATTCACTTTGATCGCATGATTACCACACAATAAATGAAAATTTAATTTTAAAATTTCGCACAGCCGCCAGCTTGAGGTTATGCAAAACAATTCACCTAAATTAGAAGCCAGTGCATTACAATATGTATATACATTTACTGTATTATATTTCACTACGCTCAGATGGTTAAATCGCGTGAAAAATCTATTAAAATGTTTCAAATTCGCTTGGCCGCCATGTTCGTTTTGTATTTTACAGGTCCCTAGAAAGTTACATAGATAAACTTCTAGTAGTGCCTTTTAGCACCGTAAAAATTTCAGGGTGATATCGGTAATAGTTTCTGAGATTAAGAATGTCGGTGAAATATTTCGCACAGCCGCCATCTTGAGGTTATGAAAACAATTGGACTATATTAGATTCTAGTGCATTACAATGTATATAAACATTTACTGAACCAAGTTGCATTGCATTTAGATGGTTAAATCGCGGAAAATGTCAATTAAGATGTCTCAAATTCGCTGGGATGCCATGTGGTTTTGTAGTTACCAGGGTTTTGAAAGTCCCATAGGTTAACTTCTAGTAGTGCTGTTTATCAGCGTACAACATTTCAGGGTGATATCGGTAATATTTTCGGAGATATTGAATGCTGGTGAAATATTTCGCACAGCCGCCATGTTGGATTGGTGAGACGTAATAAAATTTGAAGGGCACGGTTAGGGTCGACCAAAATGGTGCTATGACCATATCGAGTTTCATTGAAATCGCTGAAGTTGTTTAGAAGTTATTAGAAGGGGACACACACATAAACACACACACATACGCACACACATACACACACACGGACAATAGGTGATTTCATAACCCTATTTTTTTTTAAAGGATAAAATTATCGTACAAATACGGGGATTTGAGGAAAAAGAGCATAAACATTCACGATGCACATGGACGGTGGAACGGAAACATGCATAGTCCTTAAGAATGAAGAACTACTGGGCAGGAAAGCTGAAAGAAATAGATACCGCGAGGTCCTCCAGGCAAATAAAAACAATATGTTCAGTAAAGAACATAATTATAGCCTACTTTCTCCTAAATGCATGGTTATTCTTAAAACTCTTTGTCCTCTTCAAGGAGTATAATTGAATGTTGGTTGTAGTAGCTTGTTGAAATACAACGTGTTATACGGATATTACACATGAACATGAATATGAGGCGTCCTTTGCAAGTGCTAACTCTGTACAAAATTTCATTCAATTTGGTTTCACCGTGATTGAATTGATATGGTGAATCGATTTGCAAACATACATGGGCACAATCTGAAAACGATTTGGTAGATGACATTGTAGTTCAGTCAAAAGTTGCTTCCCAAAATTTGGTAGAGATCAAATGATTAGGTTTGTCGTAATTTGATTTTGGCTTTTAACATTTGGGTGGCCGCCATTCCGTTTCCGTCAAGATGGCGGCGATATAAAACATGACACTGAAGTTCCCTTTGCTAGTGCTACCTCTGTACAAAATTTCGTTCAATTCGGTTTCACCGTGTTTGAATTGACAGGGGGAATCGATTTGCAAACATACATGGCCGTTACAGCAATCAATTGGGCTGGTGACCTTTTAGTTTGGTCAAAAGATGCGCACCACATAAAGGTATGTTGTTGCAAAATTTAGTACAGATCAGATGATTAGGTTGGTCGTAATTTGATTTAAGCTTTTAACATTTGGGTGGCCGCCATTATGTTTACGTCAAGATGGCGTTGATATAAAACATGACACTCGAGGTGCCCTTTGCTAGTGCTATCTCTGTACCAAATTTCGTTCAATTCGATTCAACCGTGTTTGAATAGATATGGGAAATCCATTTGCACACATACATGTCCACCATCCGCAAATAATTGGGCTGATGACCTTGTAGTTTGGTCAAAAGGTTTTTCATACATAATGGTATAATGTTGAAAAAAAAATGGTAGAGATCATATGATAGGTTTGGTCAACACTTGATTTAAGCTTTCAACATTTGGGTGGCTGGCATTACGTTTTCGTCAAGATATCGGCGATATAAAACATTACAATGCGGTGCCCTTTGCTAGTGCTACATCTGTACCAAATTTTGTTCAATTCGGTTTCACCGCCTTAGAATTGATAGGGGGAATCGATTTGCACACATACATGGCCGCCATCTGCAAACTGTTAGGCTAATGACCTTTTAGTGTAGTCAAAATACGCTCGCCGTATATATATATATATATATATGTTATTGCAAAGTTTGGTAGAGATCGGATGATTAGGTTAGCCGTAATTTGATTTAAGCTTTGAAATTTTGGGTGGCCGCCATTACGTTTCCGTCAAGATGTCTGCGATATAAAACATGACACTGAAGTGCTCCTTGCTAGGGCAACCTCTGTACCAAATTTCGTTCAATTCGGTTTCACCGTGTTTGAATAGATAGGGGAAATCGATTTGCACATATACATGGCCACCGTGTTCGAATTGATAGATGGGGAGAGACATTCAGAGTACACACACTCACAGACACACAGACAGACACACAATTTTTCTTCCTGTGTTGATCTCATAAGTCTACTTTCATTTTGTGCAAAAATAGAAAGTAGGCTAATAAATAAATAAATAATCAAGATGTTCAGTAAAGAACATATAGCCTACTTTCTCCTAAATGCATGAGTATAGTTATAACTCTTTATCCTTTTCAAGGAGTATAATTGAATGCTGTTTGTAGTATATCGTTGAAATACGAAGTGCTATTGGGATATTATAAGTTGATTAATTGAATCCTAACGTGAATTATATAATATAGTCAACAAGTCAACCCCTGGCACTATACAGCCCATGACGGGCTAAGGCCGACCAAGCGACCGCTGCCCAGCCATTCGGCCTGCAGATTTTGGGGTGACGCATGATCAGCGCGTCGGGTCCCCTCGGCCGTTAATCTTGGTTTTCGTGATCGGGTCGCTGTCTCACTGTCAGACAGCTACTCAATTCTCCTCACGAGGCTGAGTGTACCCCGTTCCAACCCTCACGTCAGTTTTAAAATCCCTGACGGAGCCGGGGATCGAACCCGGGGCCTCCGGGTGAGAGGCAGGCACGCTACCCCAACACCACGGGGCCGGTACTATATATAAATATACACACATTAAAACAGTCATCACAATAACACAGGTTATCAGGCTACAATTCAACACTCACCCAAGTACACGGGACTAAATGACATTGATGTCCATGCATCTCTAATGAATCAACAACAGTTGCTTCCTACCCAAATCCTTCCTCGTATTATTTTGTACACAAACTTGTAAGCCTACAGACAGTGACACAGGTTATCAGACAACTTCTACACACACCCAAATGCACGGGGCTACAAGACCATGATGCCGAAAAGCCCCTAAAGAATCAACAATAAAAACAACAACAGGAATAGACTCTACCGTGGATATAGGACAACGAATTTTAATCGCTGTAGTCGAGTGTTGAAATATGTGGTGTTATAAGTATAAATATAATATTTTCGATTGCAAATACATACTATATATGCTTAAAATTATAAGGTGTGTGTAGTTATAAATCAATAAATTCAAAAAAGGTCAAGTAAAAAAAATGAACTTGCTTGGATTTGATCCACGGACTTCTAGACTATGAGTCTCCAACGCTACTACTACGCAATACACGACCAGTACTAACATTGGGTTACCATAACATAACTGCATAACATATTTTATCATGGAATGAATTATTTCATTAGCGTTTTTGGCCGTTATTATAAACCATTTGATATGATGATGATAATTGTTGTTTTAAGGGACCTAACATCTAGGTTATCGGCCCAAACCATTTGATACTAAGTAGGCCTATGTATTATTTTGTTCAGTACATTCCTATAATATAAACTTACGAAGTTCCTGAAATATATTGGTATATCGTATATTGTGCAAAATTTGGTAGAGATTGAATGATTAGGTTAGTCGTAATTTGATTTAAGCTCAAAATATTTGGGTGGGTGCCATTTATTTTTCGGTATGATGGCGGCGATATCCAACATGACACTGAGTTGTCCTTTGCTAGTTCTACCTCTGTACCAAAGTTGGTTCGATTTGGTTTCGTTGTGTTTGAATTGATATGGGGTATAGATTTGCACACATACACGACTGCCATCTTCAAACTATTTGGATAATGACCTTACAGATTCGGAAAAAGACGCTTCCCACATGAAGGTATATTGCTGCAAAATTCGTTAGAGATCAGTTGATTAGATTAGTCGTAATTTGATTTAAGCTCTGAACATTTGGATGGCCGCCATTCCGTTTCCGTCAAGATGGCGGCGATATAAAACATGACACTGAGGTGCCTTTGCTTCTGCTACCTCTGTACCAAATTTGGTTCAATTTGATTTCATCATGTTTGAATTGATAGGGAGGGGGGCAGATATTCACAATCACACACTCACACACATACACACACACAGACTGACAACTTTCTGCCCGAGTAGATCTGACAAGACTAGTATCATTTTTCTTGCAAAGATAGAAAGAAGGCTAATGAATTAGAAAAAAGAAGTCGCCTCCGTAGCGTAGCGGTCAGCATGGTTAGCTGCCGCCCCGGAGGTCCTGGGTTCGATTCCCGGCTCTGCCACGAAATTTGAAAAGTGGTATGAGGACTGGAACGGGGTCTACTCAGCCTCTGGTGGTCCAAATGAGTAGAGGGGATTCGATTCCCACCTCAGCCATCCTCGAAGTGGTTTTCCGTGGTTTCCCACTTCGTCTTCGGGCAAATGCCGGGATGGTACTGTCCCCGATAATCCGGATAGTAGGCTGTCAGAAATCCGCCCCCTCAATCGGATTGCCAATAATCGATTGCACCGGCACAGCTACATCAATGAAAATGGCACTGACAGATACTACCGAGATTAGAGCACAGTAGTTAACATGAAATTATTGTGGAACACACCAAAATATACGGGGGTTCATACTTACCTTTTACTTACCTATTCAATTTAATCTCGGGTCTGGGTTTTCAACTGGATCACTTAATAGTATGCCCTCACAATAACCTCCACCACGATATTTAAAATGAACCAAGTCGGAGACCAGAAAATTTAAACTGCACAATAATTTATTTCACATAAAGAAAAAAAAATATTTTAACAAAATTTAACAACAAAATAGTTATGGCTGTCTGAAGCCATTGTCAATGCAACCATGTCCTCCTGTAGGACTGTAGACTTCACATACAAAAATTCAGCTTTCTCTAGCTCAAAGAACGTAATAATAACAACAATGCACATTGGAATGGATAAGGGAGCTGGGACGAGACATATAGCATTTGTTTCCTTGTTCATGAATTTCATAATTTAATTCATTGACACACATTTATTAATAACCGCAAGGCCGCTAAGTAGTTGACCTTGACCTCCACCATTCAGTTATCTGGCCACCTGCAATACACCCTATGCAGTGTTGCATACTTGCTTCGTCAAATGGACGCAGCTGCCTAACCAGTGTCACCATATGCTGGCCAACGCAAAGTCTAGCTCTCATTCAAAACAATTTAAATGCTCACATCTCAACTCAAATATTATCACGCAAAATTTATACAAGTTCCGTTCACATTGCAATGGATTACTCTGTTAATCTCAAATCTTATTTAAATGTTTATTCCAATTATCGAACTAGCGTTGTTTAAATGTTAATAGCAAAACGCATAATGTTATATCATAGTGTTCAATAATTATTTATAACATTTAGATTGTTCATAACTTAGTCAAACGACAATTGAAAAATTTTTACACGCCTCTATTAATCCCGTTTGTTTCAAATTATTATTATAGATATTTACATAGTTATTTACATTATTTATATTTTATTTATGTTTGAAATACATTAACCACACGTTTATCCGGTTGATATTTTCTTAAATCGTGGTAATATAATCGACCGATGAAGGTTACTTATATTTAAATTTTAGATTCAGGTTTAATAAGATTTAATAATTATTATTTGTGACGGTAACCTCCATTCAAAATCTATAATTCAATCAATTTATCACTCTTGTTAATTTTAACAGTAACTTCACATGAATAATTTTCAATGGACCTGAACAATACAACTCAGCGGAAACATACCTCGCACAAACGCACAACATTGGCCCATAATTCATCATATATCTCATTATATATGGCATCAAAATCTTCCACAATACACACAAAAAACCTCCACTTATAAATTCATCATCATCATCAATATTACTGTGGGAACCTCCTTCACTTATTAAAGTGCATTATTCATCAGCGACTTTTACACGTCCACTGAACTAACGATTATACATCCATAGTTCCTCATTAAAAATTCTTATATTCATCAATTGTATCGAAAACTGTTATTATATTTAACCTTCGTGGGTTTCATTCATGAAGCGATATGAAGTAAAAATTTGCCAGTCACAAATAAATTTTATAGCAAATACGATTAGACACGCCTCCCTACTCTATCAAAATGAATTAATCTCATCATAATTATCGCAGTATAAAAAAACTATATTCAAGCAAAATTCATTTAACTGCAGAAATAGTCGAATAGAATGCAAACAGACTAGAAAATGCAAACATTATTGTTTCAATCTAGAATTGAGAAAATCTCCTATCAAATGTTCATTACTATAGTGTACTGAATAAATCGTATTCAAAGTTCATATTTCATAAAATTGTCTATAATGCAATGGTATTTCAGAATTGACTAAAAATGTCTGTGTTTCAATCATGTTCATAAAAACGACTAGTATTTCCAAGATCGTCGATAAAGTAGTAGATTTTAACGCTCTAAAATCTTTTAATCATTCTTCTTTCTTGAGGATGACAGAAAATTGGTCAAAGTAATTTACTGAAAAGAATTACTTTAATAAAACGACACGCTGTCTGAATTCAAACTTGCCATAGAAAATCGTTAACTTTACAGTCAAATCGGGACTACAAGAAAAATTCAAATTCTCGAAAGAATATTTAACTTCAGTATAAACTGATTCAAAATATTTAAATATGCAAATGACATAATAATGTCTCAATAAATCGAAGAAAATGGCATAAAGCTGCAAAGTGTACAGAGTACAGAAACATCTAGCAAAAGAATATGGGGCAATCAAATATATGACAGAAAATATGGGAAAGATAGTTGCTCAGATCTCACTAAAATGGCTCAAATAAATCAAGAAACGTTCACGGCTACCTTATCTGTTGGATTGAAGTTCTAGAAGAAAATTTCAAAGAAGACTGCTGCTGGTTCCATTTCACCACAGGATAGATGTGCACCGACCTCGAACCTGGAACCTGCGCCCTCGGAGAATAGAACAGCTTCCTCCTCCGGAAATCGCACTGCTCCGTGTAGACGATAGACATCCTTCTGGCAAAACTCTTCTTTGTGTGCTGGGAAAAACCCTTGCCACTCTTGAAAGTTCCCTGAAGTTCTTGTAGAAATCAGCCATGAAGTTCATTGCAAATATTTCCGCAGAAATGTTCATAATTGTGGAGTATGAATTTATTTCCACTGCCATTTGATGTAATTCAGCGATGGATTACGATGCATGAGTGTAGCTGAATGTTCACTACATGCTCGTCTTTGTAGAATGACGATTATCGAAGCTCCATGTTGCTACTTCACACTACTGATGTATGTCCCTATTGCATTAAAGTTTTAGTCTTCCATCTCCACTTCCATTATAATGTTAGTCGAAAGTACTGCCAGATTGTATAGTTCCATTGTAGAATGTAGCGTTGTATCACCAAATGTAATCTTCAGTATCACGGTTGCAATACACGTGTCTGCCGTAGAGTAGAATGTGGTAGAAATAGTGCTTCTCAGGATTCGAGAAAAACACTTTTCTCTGCAGTCTTTAAATGCGAATATCTTCTGAAGTATTACAATGAAAAAGTTCAACTTTCGCACACGCCTCAATATTGTAATGCACTATTGAATTAGTATAAATGCAGTAGCTAATTCTTGATAGATAAACTTGTAGAATCGTTTATGTGTGCGCTCCAACTTCGCCTAGTTTTAGTAACAGTAAAATTGCACTGCTGGATACCCAATACTGTTCGATGCGGTGGACTCTGCCACGCTTGCTTATGACGATATGCTTGTTCTATCAGAACACGAAGTCAGACTACGAAGTCAGAATAAAACCACGAAGTGAGAAGCTCCTCTCTGCTGTGCAAGGCCTTTTATCAACTTTGAAGGGGCGTATCCATCCCTACCATAGCTTCTTCTTCCATCATTACTCGAAGTTCCAACATTGGCTATTCTTGACGGATTTTCAGATTTCAAAAACATATAATTAATTTCTTCAAAATTCCAAATCAATGCCATAACTGAAAATAGTTTTCCACAATTCTGCATGCCAAAAGTTATTAAAATAAGCTAGTTTCAGTAATCTCCGTCTCCCTCCAAGCTATCATTCATTGGTTCGAGCCTCTCCTCCAATAGCGTAACTTCTTCCTCAGCACGTTTACTTGCTTCCCTGCGACTGCGTCGTAAATCTAAGATCCTTCTCGAACAAAATCGTGACGTCAGCAAGAATCTAAGCTCAGCCAGCCTACTTGCTCGAGCGTTGCGTCATCCACGCCTACGTCATGAATATAGCCTACACGTCACAACTATGAAGGCCATAACTTTATTCACATATGCCAATACAGCCACCGTGGTCTCAGTATAATTCAATTTACGGGGGCAGTACCTTCTGTAAGGCCACGGCCGCCTCCTTCCCTCTTCCAGCGTATACATCCCAGTCTTCCATCCTTCCCATCCCACATGAGGCCCCTGTTCGCTTTGCAAGTGAGGCCGTCTGGGCGAAGTGCTGATCACACCTCCCCAGTTGTATCCATCCCTACCAGATGTTCCAAGCTCCAAGACACTGCCCAAAGAGGCGGTAGTGGTGAGTTCCCTCGCTGAGTCCGTGGGAACCACCAACCTAGAGGGTAAATTGACTAAATAAAAAAAATAAAAAAATAAAAAGGAGAAAAGTGCGAACTATAAAAGGAAAAGTGAAAAGTGAAAGAAAAAGAAAAGATAGAAGAGGCAAGAGAAGAAAATTGAATAGTTAATAAAGAAAAGAAAAATGTGAAATGTGTGAAGAAAAAGGAGAATAGAGAAGATATAAAAGTGTAAAATATAAATAAAAAGTGGAAAGTATAAACAGAAAAGTAAAATGTCAAGTGAAAATATGAAAAAGAAAGGTGAAAATAGTGAAAGAACAAAGGATAAAAATTAAATTAAAAATTAATTAAGATAAAAAGAAATGGAAATGCTGTGAGAAAAATAGAAAGAAGAGTGCTTGTAAAAGTGGCTAGGAAATGGAATGGGAGGACAAATAAACAGACGATGCTAAACCAGACAAAATCAAGAAATACAAAAAATGTGATGGGTATTGTGGTTTATTAAGGACCAAAACATCTAAGTAATTTTCCCCTAATTGTATGGACGATAATAAAAAAAGAATTTACTAAAACTGCAACTATCGTCGGCGTCCTTTTACTTTTATCACAAAAAAGATAAAAAACAACAACCGAAAAGTGGCGCAGGTTGGGCAGTGTTATAGATGTATCATTGCTTAGTGAAAATTTAAGTGTCTCTATAGCTCAGCGGTTAGAGCATGGGCATAGAAAACTGGAGGTTAAGGGATCGAGTCCTACTTGGACAGATATTTCAATTTTCTGTCTTCAATCTACATGGCTTGCACTATTTGTGCATTATACGACCTAAATGCTAAAAGCTTCCATTTGTATTCTTCTTGTTGTTTTCCCGTAAGGGTCTTCTAAGGCCCACGTCATATCTTCAATGTCTCATCCTTTGTTGTTCCTCCTTCTATCCCCATTAGTCTTTCTTCCTTTCATTATATATTTTCCTCTCCTTGTACCACCATTTTGATCCTGCTTCCACTTTTTCCTCGAATCATTCCTATTTTTATTAACACTTTATATCTGAAAATCACTTTCTCTAGTGGTATTATTAACAAATTCAGAGAGAAATTTGATCAAATGATCCGGCAAGCTCAAAACAGTTGCCAGCTTTTCGCCCCAGTGTACCATTGGCCTTTCAGTTGGATATGGTACACCTCATCAAGACGCGTGGCTAGTACATACTGAGAAGGCCGCTGCGAGGAACAAAATGTCGCCATGAGCAGCGCCAATGTACTACGGAAGTCAAAACTTCCTTTCAAAAATAATGTTAGCTTACCTTGTTAATCCATATAGGAAACTGGATGTAAAATTGTCCGATTGAGCTATGTATTGCCTGCCTCCTTGAGGGCCTTTAGCAGAAGGTAGGAGATAACATGAAAAGAACAAGTTGTTCCGTGAAGAACTATACAGCCTACTTTCATATATCCTACTTATGTTAACTGCCACTATGAACATACACAATTTCAGTTTGATTGCTGTAATAGATTCGTAGATATTGAGAACCGACTAAATAATTCGGTTGGTCGCCATGTTGGATTTTATATATGTAGGTCCTAGAGTAATGTACTGTTACATGAAGATTATTGTGTACGTGTAGTATTCAAATTTCAATCGCATGATTAGAACACAGGGAGTAACAAGGAGATTTAAAAATTTCGCACAGCTACCATCTTGTGGTTATGGAAACAATTGAAATAAATTAGATGCCAGTGGATTAACATTCGTATACGGATTTACTGTACCAAGTTTCGCCGCACTAGGATGGTTAAATTTCGAGAAACGTCCATGTGCATATTTTTACTTCGCGTCGCTGCCATGTTGGATTTGTGATCACCAGGTTATTTAAAAACCTATAGGTGAACTTATGTTCATAGCCCCTATGAACATAAAGAAATTCAGTTTGATTGCTATAATAGATTCGTAGATATTCAGAGCCGTCTAAATATTTCAGATGGTCGCCATGTAGGATTGTTAAATGTATAGGCCATAGAGTCATGTACCATTAAAGGAAAATTATTGCATAGGTTCATTATTCAAACTTTCACTTCGATCGCATCATTACGACACAAGAAATAAAAACTTAATTTTAAAATTCGCACAGCCGCCATTTTTAGGTTATGTAAACAATTGAACTAAATTGGATACCAGTGCATTACAATGTGTATTAACATTTCCTGTACCAGATTTCAATGCATTTGGAACATTAAATCGCGAGAAAGGTCTATTAACATTTTTAATTCGCTTGGCCGCCATGTTCGTTTTGTAGTTAACCGGTTTTTGAAAGTCTTGTAGATGAACTTCCAGTAGTGCCCTTTATCTCCGTACAAAATTTCAGGGTGATATCGCTAATAGTTTCAGAGATATAGAATGCCGGTGACATATTTCACACATCCGCCATCTTGTGGTTATGTAAACAATTGAACGAAGTTTGATGTCGGTGCATTACAATGTGTATAAACATATACTGTACCAAGTTTTATTGTGTTTGGTTGGTTAAATCGCGAGAAACGTCTATTTAAAAGTCGCAAATTCGCGTGGCCGCCATGTTGGTTTTGTAGTTACCAGTTTTTCAAAAGTCAAATAGGTGAACTTCTAGTAGTTCCCTTTATCACCGTAAAACATTCCAGGGTGATATCGGGAATAGTGCAAGGAAGAAGCCTCCCCGAAGATTGTATAATGTACACTATGGAAAACCAGTACAATCGGGCGCATCCTGGGCAACGTTGCATAGCAGCGGCAGATTCTTCCACTACCGGTCAACACAGAAGTAGTAATCTCCCTAAAGGGTCTTTTTTAAGACCACTTGTTATAGTCTCGATTAATATCGAGGGATTCTCGCGTGCCAAGGAGACCTTATTGGCTGATTTGTGCAACGAATGTAAATGTGACATACTCCTAATGCAAGAGACTCACCGGGGCTACAACAGCCATCGGCCCAAAATCGCAGGCATTGAGCTTGTTCTGGAAAGGCCCCACGATAAATACGGCAGTGCCATTTTTACCAAACCAAACCTAAATATCACATCAGCCTCGTTGACTGGAAAGGATGACATCGAGATTCTTTCAATATCTACACCACACTTTTGCGCTACTTCTATATACAAGCCCCCCAATGTCGACTTCACGTTTGAGGAACCTGCCAACATCAACTACCAGGACGTAAACTTCATCATTGGCGATTACAACTGCCGAAGAACATCTTGGGGATACCCAGATTCAGATATAAATGGCGAAAAACTGGAAACCTGGGCAGAGAATCATGATCTTCAGCTAATTCATGATCCAAAGCTGCCAGCATCCTTCAACAGTGGCCGATGGAGGAGAGGCTACAACCCCGATAATATCTTCGTGTCATCCAAAGTTGCTGGGAGTTGTTTGAAGATGATGGGTAAGCCCATTCCATCTACCCAACATAGGCCCATAATCTGCACAGTGAATGCCATGGTTGTGCCAGAGGAGGTGCCTTTCAAGCGAAGGTTTAATTTTCAGAAGGCCGACTGGGAAAGATTTGCCAAAGAGCTTGATACAGAAGTTGCCAAAATCCCGCCGCAACCTGAGATGTATGAGGCATTTGTCAAATGCGTCCATACAGTTTCTAGAAGGACTATCCCAAGAGGTTGTAGAACAAGCTACATACCAGGACTGACTGATAACAGCAAACAGCTGATGAACCACTACAAAGATCTCTTTGAGGCAGACCCATTTTCTGATGATACTATCCATGTTGGCGAGGAATTGTTGCAAACTATCTCAGCACATTGCAAATCTAAGTGGACCTCACTGGTGGAGAATCTCGACATGAAGTTTAATAGTAGGCGGGCCTGGAATCTCCTGAAAAACCTCAGCGGTGACCCAACGACATCTAGAAACTTCACCACAATAACAGCAGACCAGATTGCAACCCAATTACTCATGAACGGGAAGACTAAAGGTCGGAGCTCACGGGAGCAACTGGAAGGAACCTCAGGACATGAGAACCATAACCTACGAGAACCTTTCACCTTGAATGAACTAGAATCTGCCATCTCCACGTTGAAATTGAATAAAGCTGCTGGCATCGATGACATCAGAGTAGAACAGATCAAAAAGTTCGGCCAGACCACCCTACAATGGCTGCTTACGATGATTAATGAGTGTGTATCTAAGCTTTATATCCCCAGGCTCTGGAGGAAAGCCCGAGTGGTTGCACTGCTTAAGCCTGGTAAGGAGCCAAATGATCCTAAAAACTTTCGCCCAATATCCTTATTATGTCACTGTTTCAAGATCTTCGAGCGCCTTATCCTGAACCGAATTAGCGGCATCCTTGAAGATAAGTTCATTCCCCAACAAGCTGGGTTTCGATCTGGAAAGTCATGTTGCAGTCAGATACTGAACCTCACTCAATACATCGAGGATGGGTATGAACAAGGTGAGATAACTGGAGTTGCCTTTGTCGATCTAACAGCTGCTTACGACACTATCAACCACAGAAAGTTGCTGAGGAAAGTGTACCAGACCTCCAACGACTACCAACTAACATCCCTTATTGGCACTCTCCTGCAGAATAGAAGGTTCCAAGTCTTTCTCCATGGTAAAAAGAGCAGATGGCGCATACAAAAGAACGGCTTACCTCAAGGCAGTGTACTCGCTCCTGTGCTATTTAATATTTACACTAACGATCAGCCCATACCAGAACATTCTAGGCTTTTCATCTATGCTGATGATACTGCAGTGGCTGCCCAAGGGAAAACATTTGAAGAGGTGGAGGGAAAGTTGACTTCTGCACTAGATACCCTTGGATCTTACTATGAAGCCAATCATCTTAAGCCAAATCCCAACAAGACTCAAGTATGTGCATTTCACGTAAGGAATAGAGAAGCTCGGCGGGAACTGGATGTTACATGGCAAGGCAAACAACTCCAACATTGTCCAACACCCGTGTATCTAGGTGTTACTCTTGACCGAACACTGTCCTTCAAGAAACATTGCCTTAAGACCAGGCTGAAAGTTAGTTCACGGAACAATATTTTGAGGAAGCTCACAGCCACCACCTGGGGGGCAAGTCCTCACGTCCTAAGAACTTCTGCTCTTGCTTTGTGCATGTCTGCTGCAGAGTACTCTTCACCTGTGTGGAGTGCATCCAGTCACACCAAGCAGATTGACATTGCCATCAACGAGACCATACGAATCTTGTCGGGATGTATGAAGCCTACTCCAGTCGACAAACTCTACCCGATTGTTGTGGTAGCTCCCCCAACTATCAGAAGGGCTGTTGCTGCTGATGCAGAGAGGGCGAAGCAGATTAATGATCCCCGTCATCCACTGCATAATCATCAGGCTGTTGTCCGTCGACTGAAATCAAGAAAGAGTTTCATCGCCAGGACTCAACCACTGGAGGGAACATCGGAATCTAACCGCATCTCCAGGTGGAAGAGCAAGCTGCCGCCGGATATCCCTGTTAAGGAAGAGCTAGCCCCAGGAAATGACCTGCCTTACCCTGTTTGGAAATCACTTAATCGTCTCAGGGTAGGCGTCCCTCGTTGCAAGACCAACATGCAGAAATGGGGTATCCTTCCAGCTGATGGAGACACGTCCTGCGAGTGTGGAGCAACACAAGATCCAGCCCACCTGCTCATTTGTCCACTACTAGAACAACCCTGCACTACCCAGGACCTGATCGAGGCAAACAACAAGGCCATCGGAGTTGCTACATTCTGGACATGATCGGACACGGAAATGAATGAATGAATCGGGAATAGTTTCGGAGATATTGAATGCTGGTGAAATATTTGGCACAGCCGCCATGTTCGATTGGTGAGACGTAACAAAATTTGCAGGGCACGGTCGGAGTCGCCGGAGTAGTGCTATGAACTTACCGAGTTTCATTGAAATCGCTCCAGCCGTATAGAAGTTATTAAGGACACACACACACACACCCCACACACACACGTACACACAGACACACGGACAAAAGGTGATCTCATAAGCCTTTTTTTTTTTTTCAAAATTGAAAATAGGCTAAAAAGAAGGCTGACCCCTCGCAGAAAGAGGGTATCAGGGTTGGTGCATAAGTCCGTAGCGTTTTCCATAAGTATATACATATCAAGTTCAAGTTTATTAAATAGTCTATACCTGATACACATAAGAGAGAAGTTAATAATCAGTAACATATTCTCTTTCACTATCTACAACAGTCTGACAACGCTGTAATCATTTTTCAATTCCACGCCTGTAGAATAATTCGGCAAGCCATGTTTGGAGCGCATCTTCATGCGGAGAGGAAGTTCCTTAAAGGTCGTTCTATAGAGAGCAGAAAAGGCACAAATCTGAGTGCGCAAGATCGGGCGAATAAGGTGCGTGCGGAATGATTTCCCAGCCAAGCTCCTGTATAGTGTTTAATGTCAGGTTAGCAGAGTGCAGGCGGGCGTTATCATGGAGGAGCATCACTTCACGCAGGTTTGGTGGTTGTTTTTCTTGGATTGCATCTGCAAGACATCTCAGTTGTTGGCAATAAATGACAGCAGTGATGGTTACACTTCGGGGAAGCAATTCGTAGTATAGCACACCGTCGGTGTTCCACCAGATGCATAACATTATATTTGGGGTATGCGCGCAGGTCTTTCTAGGGGAGTTGCTTGTTTGTTTGGGCTTAACCATTCCTTTCTTCTCCTTATGTTATCGTAAAGATACCATTTCTCTTCACGAGCAACGATACAAGAGAGGAATGGTCGATGTTGTTAACGAGCCAATCGATAACGAGCAAGCTGAGATGCTTTTGTGATTTTGGATTAGAGCATGCGCTACCCATACACCGGATTTTCGAACCTTACCCATTGAATGCAAATGTCGCACAGTGGTGGAATGATCACAGTCCATCACATTCGCCAGTTATCGTGTGCACTGACGTGGATCATTGTGAATTAATGCGTTTAAATGATTTTCATCAAATTCCGACGGCCTTCCTGAACGCGGGGACTCACTAAGGTCAAAACGACACACCTTAAAAGGAGAAAACCATTTTGTTGCCGAGCTCCCTCCGATAGCATTGTCCCCATTCACGGTGCAAATGTTTCTGACCGCCTCTACTGCTTTCGTCCCTCTATTGAATTCAAAGAGAAGAATATGTCGGAAATGTTCCAATTTTTCCACTTGGCACTCCATGTTCTAGCGTCCACGGCTCCACTCACTATCAGCAAATGACAAAACTTCAATATGTGAACTCTAGAACAAACATTGAACTACAAAGCAACAATCACAGTTGATAAAATAAACCGTAGCAACCGGAATACCAACAACCAAACCAAAAACGCTACGGACCTATGCACTAACCTAATGCAATAACAAATTCACAGGAAAATTTGATAAAATGGTCCAGCTAACTCAAAACAGTTGCCAGCGTTTCGCCCCAGTGTACCAATGGGCTCTTCAGTTGGTTATGGTACATCTCACCAAGACGTGTGGCTAGTACATACTGAGAAGTTGTCGTTGACTTCTTGTCCCAAGAATATTTGCAGATCCATTTGTAAGATTTTTTTAGCCTACTTTTCACATTTTGCAAAAATGAGGAAAAAGTAGACTTATGAGATCGATCCGGGAAAATGTGTGTGTGTGTGTGTATGTCTGTCTGTCTGTCCTTCTGTCTGTCTGGCTGTGTGTGTGTGTCCACCGTCCACCCCCCTACCAACTCCTAAACGGCTGCAGCAATCGAAACCAAATTTAGTATGAGTAAAGATGTATACGGGAATATCTCAAGCCCATATTTGAAAATGATGTCAGTGCTACCAACTGCTGAAAAAACGCACTAGAAATTTGAGCTCCATGTTGGATATCTTGGAAGGTATGCATGGGAGCTATTCCAAAATTGGCACACATATAGATAATACTATTTCAGTTTAATTTCAGGGAGGTCATACATGACAATGTTGCCAAAATAATGTTAAGCATTCTGATAGGTCCAATAGTTTTCAAATGCATATGACTTCTACACTATCAATTGGATTTAAACCAAATTTTGAATGTAATTTGTGTACATAAACAGACATGACTGAGCGTATTCTCAAGAGCCACCATGGCTGCCAACTGTTAATAATTGCTCTCTCTATTTTCTTTATCCAAATACCAATATATCTGAAAGTATGCAAGCCGGCAGCTCTATACTTTGCACACGTATAGCACCTGACACTCTACATTAATTTGGAGTAATTAATATAAGTCAGTGCTGCCAACATGATTCTATACTTGCTGATAGGTCCAATTTTAAAATACATGTAATTTCTATACTTACAAATGGATTTCATCCAAAATTGGCACAACGAGGTATCATAATATTTCCGATTATTTCTAACCAGCAAACGCATGACATTGTTGCCAACATGCTTTTACGCGTGCTGATAGATCCAATGTCTAACTGCATGTAACGTCCATTGGACTTCAACCAAATGTTGTATTCTGTACCTTAAGAGATTGAACTAAGAATATATTCAGTCACCAGGGCTGCCAACTCTAGTGCTCTATTACGCTACATTATACCAGGAATATTTCTAACTAATTAGACATTTCGATATTACCAACTTAATTTCGTCATTATTCTAGATTGGTTCATATACTGTAGAATAATCATTGGCATGAAAAGTAGGCTCTTTAGTTCGTCACGGAACTTCTTGTTTACATTGGAATTATGCCTCTAAGGACCGCATGTTAACAATCAATTTCATGTATGTCAAGACCTTGTTCTTCTACTGGCCTTGACATCCTCCCAGTCCATTGATCAGTGTCTTTCTTAGTGCTTCTGGCAGAGGTCCTCTCCGTCTCATGGGCTCAGATTACACTGTAAAACACTGATAGTTTTTTTTATAACTTCACAAAATTCAAAACTGACGTGGATTTTCTTTTCTGGAATATAAATTTGCATCATATCTTTCTCACATTATGGGAACCATCTCCATTTCGTTGCCTTTGACTTTGTAAAAATCCAGATTTTCTTAGTCAGTGGTTCATCAGATTTACGAGCGGCTTCGGTGGCGTATTTGGTAGCATCTTGAACTGATGTTCCCAAGATCGTGGATTCAAACTCGGCCGAAGTCTTCGGAATTTTTAAGAACGTTAAAATTCTTCAGTATGTCTTCCTTCAGAGGGGAAATAAAGCCAGCTGTCCCATGTTATAGATTTATGGCGTGTAAAAGATCCTTCCACTAACTAAACTTGTGTGAAGCTAAATTTCTTGGTTAGATTTCATTGAAACGCTCTATCAAAGTTTCAACGTTCCCTACTAGGTGTTAGTTATTATTATTATTAAACGTATGGAATTGTATAAAAAGGACAAGTATATACAATATTATACACAAACCTGCAAATAATACATGGTGCTAAATAGTCAACAATTACACATGGATATCCAAGTTATTTATCCATTGAACTAGGGATAGTGAGACATCAGCAAGGTCTTTCTGGTCTCCACCATAAGCACGCAGAGGGCATTCGTCCATTATGTGATTAGGTGTTAGTGACATCTGATAGCAAAAGTTGGAACTACTTGAAATTGAACGGAACTTGTAGCTCACCCCACGGTGTCCGCTTGAAGCAGCTACAGCCTCTGGCAAGCCGACGTAGTCCTCGGACACTCCCGGCACTAAAAGCCATCGCTAAATAAAACCAGATTTACGGAATATGTGCCCGTAGAGCAGCAATCGTTTCCTTCTGATGGACGACATTATTGGTTCTGTCTTACTGTAGTGTATAGTTATTTATTGACTCTCAATTGTACCTGCTCATCGACCCATTTGCTGCCAAAAATCTTACGTAATATCCGTCGTTCTCGTTTTAATAATTTAGCGACTTGTCCTTGTCTACAGTAAGTCAAAGTCTCCAAAGCAAACAGCCATATGTTTGGCACCTCAATGCCTTATTATTTTACATGTTTTTCAACTGATGGAATGACTTGTCTATTTTCCAGATCCGTCATTGATGACATCTTGTTCCAGTCCATATTGTTGGATCACCCTACCAAAATATTTCAACTTCTTAACTCGTCCATCTTCCCTAAATTTGTATTGTTATTATTTTTATTACTATTATAATAATAATAATAACCCCTGGCACTACAGCCCATGAAGGGCCTAGACCTACCAAGCGACCGCTGCCCAGACATTTGGTCTGCAGATATTGCGGTGACACTTGGTCAGCACGTCGGGCTCCTCCGCCGTTAATTTTGGTTTTCGTGACCGGGACGCTGCTTCACTGTCAGACAGCTACTGAATTATCCTCACAAGGCTGAGTGCACCCCGTTGCAGCCCCCACGCCAGTTTCTAAAAACCCTGACGGAGACGGGAATCGAACCCGGGACCTCCGGGTGAGAGGCAGGCGCACTACCCCAACACCACGGCGCCGGCTTATTACTATTATTATTATAACCAATGTACAACAGAGACAGCAACACTTGACTGTTGACATGTGTTCCAGGGAGCGGCATTGGGCACCATGGTGGGACAAATGACGTACGGGAAGCGCCAGTTTGAAGAATATGACGCCGCCATGAGGAGGCTTATTCCAGTGGTGCACACTGGTATGAAGAACTTGATCCCTGTCATAGATGCCGACACAAACGCGTTCGACAAATATATGGTGAGTACACTCTTCATCAGTAATGCCTGCTTGCGATGACACTAGTTGTGTTTTTGAGTCTTCAGTCATTTGACTGGTTTGATACACGACTCCATGTTTCCCCAACCAGAGTTAATCGTTTCATCTATACCTTACATCTGAGGCAGTCGGTTTGTAACATATTTTAGCTTTGGTCCATCCCTACAGTTCTTGTCCTCGACCCTTCCTTCTATAACCAAGTTTGCTATTCTTGGCTGCCTTTTAGTACGTGAACAACCAACCTATCTCTTCTCTTCATTAGCAGTCGTCCGAAGCATCTCTCCTCTCCCAGGCGTCATAATACCTGTTAATTGGTTACTCTATCTACCCATATGATTTTCATCATTCTTCTGTAACACCACATATCAAACGCTTCAATTCTCCTCAATTCTCCAGCACCAACAGTCCAAGTTTCACTTCCATAGAGTGCCATGCTCCAGACGAAGGCTTTCTAAAATGACTTCCTAATACCTAAATTTATATTCGATGTCAACAGATTCCTCTTCTGTAGAAATGATTTCCTTGCCGGAGCTAACCTACTTTTTATATCCTCTTTGCTTCGTCCATCCTAAATAGCAGAAGCAGATGCCTCCTACTTACTTTAGCTCTTCACCTGCCAATTTGATGTCAATAGGGGTTTCTGATTTCTCTCGACTGTATTCCATTATATTTGGTTTACATATATTATTGATTTTCATCATAAATTCTTTCCTCAAGACGGAGTCCATACCATTTAAAAACGTATTCAAATCCTCTGAAACTCATTTAAATCCCTGTTGAATCGGCTAAGATCAGCAAATCTCAGAGTTAAAATTATTTCTTCTTAAATCTTTACTCCTACTTCAAATATCCTTCATAGCTTTTTCAATGTATAGATTGAATATTGTGGTTGATAATTTGCAGCCTTGCCATACATCTTTCTGACTACCAGCTTCTCTATTTTGTCCTTTGGCTCGTATAACTACCGTCTAGTGTTTGTACAGTTTATAGATCACCCTCCTATCCCTGTACTTCATTCTAATCCTTTTCAGAATGTGCTGATGGGTATACATTAATAACAAAATAATTCACAATTATTTCTTAAGTTTTATATGGATATTTTGCTTACTATGCAGGAAGCACTCAAGCTCCCAAAACACAGTCAAGATGAAGAAGCTTCCCGTACTAAGGCTTTGCAGGAAGCTCTCCAAGGGGCTGTAGATGTTCCACTGACTATGGCAGGCGAGGTCAATCAACTCTGGCCCACCTTAAAGGAACTTGCAGCGGTGTGCAATATAGGAACCGCATCTGATCTACAGGTAACTTACTATTGTTTCTCTTAATAAGGACGCATAGCCACAACTCAATTTTTGCTACGATCCAGCAGAGAACAGAGTATAATATGTCTATGAATTAAATGTTGTCACGTAGCCAAGCCAAGAAATGCTGTTACGGTACGAATGATAAACAGAGCCGTACAATATAACGCACTAGAAAATCCGAGTGCCTCAGCTGGTATCAAATCCGAAATCCTGGAATCTTGAGGAGGATATGGTATGCATAGGAGTTCCAACCGATAATACACCAATTATCACCATCACTACTCCAAAGTTTCCAGCTGAAGATGGTTTGAATTAACCCATACTCTCATTAATAAAGTGTGTTACTCCCCTTAAGATCATTGGCAATATCAAAGTGCCATGTAAACACGTCCTACGCCTTCTTCTACTTAGCTTTTCATAATTTAATGCCTTCCTTTATAATACTCATGAATCTAAAATATGTCTACTTGGAAGCTGTCAGCTTTGAATCAGTATCCAGTTTTTTCAGCCTAAAGATATAGTTTCCCTATGTTGACAATCACCGGGTGAACATCGCTGGCGATTTTCGATGCTTTATCTCAGGAATAAACAAATGGGGTTGGTTTCTGCACAACGATCATCGCCAAAGTTGATTTCATTTCAATTCGGCAGGGACGATGGCTGAACATCTGGTAAACAAGAGATACTTTAAATCAGCATGGTGAAAAACAACTTGCATGCAGCATTTCATAGGGATTCAATTATATTTTAATAACTGATTAAGTGTTTCTATAACATACGTCGCGTCGTGTAATATGAAAAAATGAATGCAGAATATGATATGCTTGCCATTTCCTTGAAATTTAAATGTAATACAAACTGTTTGTTTATTTATTTATTATTCCTAACGACAAAGCCAATATATACATGAAAATACAACAAGAATGATAACATTAAATAATTAATACATAGGCTAAAGCTAAGAAAGATAAACTAATTAACAACTGAATTAACAATAATAACAAGAAGAAAAAAAAGCTATTATAGGTAACGAAAAACAAGAGCAAACTTAAAATAACAACAAATAAGGGTAAAAATAATAACATTACATGAAAAACAGAGAAAGCTAATAAATAAGAATTGAATTTAACAATAAAATAGTGGTAGTAAAGGAAGCAAAGGTAAAGTCGGCGAAAAGTGACAAGATGAGCCCATACTTTATCTTTGAAAACTCTTTGGCTGTCAAAAAAGAAGTCAACCTCAGCCGGTAAAGCATTACCCAGACGGTGATAGCAACTGGACCATGTTTCAGATAGTTTGTTCTATGGTAGCAATGATCAAGGAGGTCAGAAGATCTGGAGGCCCCATGGATCCTAAAATTCAGTCTAGATAGAAGGGCAGGACAATCAATTAAGCCATTAATTAATCTGTGCAGGAAGATCAAATCAGCAAGATCACGACGGATTTCAAGAGGACAAAGATCGAATTGACTCATTAAATCATCAACTGGCACATCAAGATACCTAAAACCCAATTTAACACCAAGTAGCCTCACAAATCTTCTTTGAATCCTTTCAAGTCTAGAGATGTGAAAATTGTAGAACGGCTTCCAAGCAACCGAAGCGTATTCAAGAATGGGACGGAGGAGAGACTTGTAAAGGATAACTGAGGAGTGAACAGAGAGACCGCTACTAATACCACGCCAAAGAAAGCCCAAAAGTCTACTAGCTCTGCTACAAAGTAATTCAATATGATGTTCAGGCGAAAGAGTGTTGTTAAGATGAACTCCAAGATCTTTTACAACCTCGTAACGTTGTACGGAAGTGCCATTTATAGTATAGTCCACAAGATGGATAGACTGACCACGGTGAAAGGAGAGAACCATACATTTAGAGGCATTGAGTTGCATCCTGTTTTCCGTACACCAGTTGCTAATGTTATCAAGAGAACTTTGAAGAGTTTTACAATTCTCCTTAAGACTGATCTTGTCAAAAAGCTTGATATCATCAGCAAACATCAAGAACTCACAATCGATAGTCTCGCTAATATCATTCATGTAAAGATTAAAAAGGAAGGGTCCGAGGAGCGACCCCTGGGGAACACCTGAGACAACTTCAAAAGGATCAGAACAACCATCCGCAAACCTCACAGTCGTGACCCTACCAGAAAGATAACTCCTCAACCAAGACAACAAAGGATCAGTGATACCATAAGCTTTCAATTTAGATATAAGAATGGAATGATTAACTTTATCAAAGACTTTGCTGCAATCAAGATAAATGGCATCCACCTGAAGACTGTTAGAAAAGGCACACAGTATAAACTCTTCAAACACACACCGGCACTACCTCACGGGCCACTCCTGAATTAGTATAGCTCAATTAATTGCTGTGGGTGGGTGGTTATCGTGTCGGACTACCAACCCCAAGCTTGCAGGCTCGCTCCTGGCTAATAGTAAGTGATTTTTGAAAGGTAACAAAAATCACGATATGCATGTCATAAGTTGTTGGCATGTTAAAGAACCCATTTCAATTCAGTTGGCCGTGTTCATAATGGCAAAATTAATTTCGTTTTTTTTTTCCACCAACAAAAAAACCTATCTCCATTCTCTACTAGAAAGCAAATAACAAAGCTTGCACCCGGCACCCGAGTCCATTCGATATTATTACTATTATAAATATTATAAATAATTTATTATAAATTAAAAATATTATTACAACTACTGTGTAAATGATTCAGATTAAATTTGGTTGCTGGACCTTTAACAAACACTTTCAAAATAAACACTAAATAAATCCTATATACATGGGAGATATGGGGGGGTTGTGGGATGGTGAAGTTCAGCACAAAGCGAGGGCAAATATTAAACACTGAATAAAATTATGCACGATTTGAATTTTTGAAATGTAGAATTTTGTTTCTGTCAGCAGAGTAATTTGTGTTTCCTTGGAGATATGTATAATTGTCGTACACGATTTATGTCGGGCACAATCATAAAATTAAAATCGTTATTGTTTAGTTTCATTAAGCTGTATTTTCACATTTATATTGTTTCACTGCAGGTTGGAGCTCGCTGTTTAGAAGCAGCGGTATGGGGCGCTTTTTACAACGTCGCCATCAATCTGCGTGACTTACAAGATGTGAAGGTCCGAGAGCAACTGTTGTCCTCGGCCAAGCTGGCTGTGGAGAGCGCTCGTAAAGGATGTGCTGCAGTTCTGGAAATGCTGGAGATACGCCTCAACTTTTCCAGCAAGTCCTGAGACTAACACAATATCAATTTAGTTTGTCACTGGATTCGAAAATAAAAATCATCACTTGCATTCCTTAAATATATTTATTTAATCGTATGGTGAGTACAACAAGGAATTCATAAGTCCAGGTCCAAGTTCTTCAACCACACAACATCACTCTCTGAAAGATGAAACAGGTCGCTGGGGCTTCCAGAGTTGGCATGAAGAGGGCAGCGCAGGATGACGTGGTCCATGGTCTGCTCCTCTTCCCTGCATTCACACATTGGAGAATCCATCCAGCCCCACTTATGGCGCAATAAATGACAGCGTCCATGCCCAGTTCTCAGTCTGTTGAGGCGACACCAAATCCATTCATTTTCCGAGTTGGATTTATCTCATGAACATTAGTACCAGTTGTTGAATTTAAGCACTCTTCCTGCCAGCTCCGGTTTAGCTTAAAATTGTCCCTCAAGATTCGGCCGGCCAATACACTTGCCTTTTCCGTCCCTTAAAACAACAATAACTAACTAACTAACTACACTTGCCCGTCTCCTAGATCGAATTCGTTGTGGCGATGGGTAAAAAAAAAAAAAAAAATCCTGGTGAACCGGTAATCGGGTATCGCCTATTTAGGTCTTGTCCATTGGGCAATTATAATAGTCCAAATCTGAAATTCACCTCTTGGTTGGTCCCTTATTTTAGGGGCTGCAACAAGGCGGTCATGTAGCCCCGTGTACTTTGGGTGTGTGTAGAATCTGATAACCGTTTGATGACTGTATTAGTGTGTATTATCTGTTTTAATTCAAGTAAGGACTGCAGACAATAATTTCAAGTAGTTCCTACTTTCGCTACCAAATACTACCATCCACGACACCTAGCTGTGAACTTGGCTACTACTAGATGCCATCTCAACCAGCGCCTGGTGACGAACGTTGCAACTTAAGAGAATTGATCAACCATAACCTACACATTTTGCTGCACACAAGTTTAGTTAGTAGAAGGTTCATTTACATGCCATAAATCTATGTCATGGGCTCGTCGGCTTTATTTCCCCTCCGAAGGAAGGCATACTGAGGGATTTTTAACACTCTTAAAAAATCCGACGAATTCGGCTGGGTTTGAACCCGGGACCTTGGGCACAGCAGTTCAGCATGCTACCAACTACGCCACCGAAGCCACCAAAAAAATTCACCTCTGTAGGGGTCATGTAGCCCCGTGTATGTGGGAGTGTTTAGTTTTTAGCCTATTTTCAATTTTGAAAAAATAGGCTTGTGAGATTATCTTTTGTCCGTGTGTGTGTGTGTCCCTCTAATAACTTCTAAACGGCTGGAGCGATTTCATTGAAACTCGGTAATTTCATAGCACTATTCCGGACGACCACGACCGTGCCCTTCAAATTTTGTTACGTCTCACCAATCCAACATGGCGGCTGTGCGAAATATTTCACCAGCATTCAATATCTCCGAAACTATTCCCTATATCACCCTGGAGTTTTTTACGGTGATAAACGTGACTACTAGAAGTTCACCTACGTAACTTTTGAAAAACTGGTAACTACAAAACCAGCATGGCGGCCACGCGAATTTGCGACTTTTAAATAGACGTTTCTCGCGATTTAACCTACCAAACGCAATAAAGCTTGGTACAGTATATGTTTATACACATTGTAATGCACTGACATCTAACTTCGTTCAATTGTTTACATAACCACAAGATTGCGGATGTGCGAAATATTTCACCGGCATTCTATATCTCTGAAACTATTAGCGGTATCACCCTGAAATGTTGAACGGAGATAAAGGGCACTACTGGAAGTTCATCTATAAGACTTTCAACAAGTAGTTCCGTGAAGAACTATACAGCCTATTTTCATATATCCTACTTATGTTAATTGCCACTATCAACATACAAAATTTCAGTTTGATTGCTGTAATAGATTCGTAGATATTGAGAACCGACTAAATATTTCGGACGGTCGCCATGTTGGATTTTATATATGTAGGTCCTAGAGTGATGTACTGTTACATGCAGATTATTGTGAACGTGTAGTATTCAAACTTCAATCGCATAATTAGGACACAAGAAAAAACAAGGAGATTTTAAAATTTTTCACAGCTGCCATCTTGAGGTTATGGAAACAATTGAAATAAATTAGATGCCAGTGGATTAACATTCGTATAAGGATTTACTGTACCAAGTTTCAATGCACGCGGATGGTTAAATTGCGAGAAACGTCCATGTGAATATTTATAATTCGCGTCACCGCCATGTTGGATTTGTGATCACCAGGTTATTTAAAGTCATATAGGTGAACTTAAGTTCATAGCCCATATGAACAATAAAAATGCAGTTTGATTGCTAAAATAGATTCGTAGATATTCAGTATCGTCTAAATATTTCGGATGGTCGCCATGTTGGATTGTTAAATGTATAAGCCATAGAGTCATGTACCATTAAAGGAAAATTATTGCGTAGGTTCATTATTCAAACTTTCACTTCGATCGCATGACTACATCACAAGAAATAAAAACTTAATTTTAAAATTCGCACTGCCGTCATCTTGAGGTTATGTAAACAATTGAACTAAATTAGATACCAGTGGATTACAATGTGTATAAATATTTCCTGTACCAGGTTTCAGTGCGCTTGGAACATTAAATCGCGAGAAATGTCTATTTAAAATTTTCAAAATTCGCTTGGTCGCCATGTTCGTTTTGTGGTTAACTGGTTTTTGAAAGTCCTATAGATGGACTTCCAGTAGTGCCCTTTATCTCCGTACAAAATTTTTGGGAGATACCGCTAATAGTTTCAGAGATATAGAATGCCGGTGAAATATTTCGCACATCCGCCATCTTGTGATTATGTAAACAATTGAACGAAGTTAGATGTCGGTGCATTACAATGTATATAAACATATACTGTACCAAGTTTCATTGCGTTTGGTTGGTCAAATCGCGAGAAACGTCTATTTAAAAGTCGCAAATTCGCTTGGCCTCCATGTTGGTTTTGTAGTTACCAGGTTTTCATAAGTCACATAAGTGAACTTATATTAGTTCCCTCTATCACCATAGAAAATGTCAGGGTAATATCGGTAATAGTTTCGGAGATATTGAATGCTGGTGAAATATTTCGCACAGCCGCCATGTTGGATTGGTGAGTCGTAACAAAATTTGAAGGGCACGGTCGAGGTCGCCGGAAATAGTACTATGAACTTTCCGAGTTTCATTGAAATCGCTCCTGCCGTTTAGAATTTATTAGGGGGGGACACACACACGAATCACACACACACACACACACACGCACGCACACACACACGGACAAAAGGTGATCTCATAAGCCTATTTTTTCAAAATTGAAAATAGGCTAAAAACCGGTTAACTACAAAATGAACATGGTGGCCAAGGGAATTTGAAAATTTTAATTGACCTTTCTCGCGATTCAATGTTCCAAACGCAATAAAATCTGGTACAGGAAATGTTTATACACATTGTAATGCACTGGTATCTAATTTAGTTCAATTGTTTACATAACCTCAAGATGGCGGCTGTGCGAATTTTAAAATTAAGTTTTATTTCTTATGTCGTAATCATGCGATCGAAGTGAAAGTTTGAATAATGAACCTACGCAATAATTTACCTTTATTGGTACATGACTCTGTGGGCTATATATTTAGCAATCCAAGATGGCGACAATCTGAAATATTTAGACAGCTCTGAATATCTACGAATCTATTATAGCAATCAAACTGATTTTTTATGTCATAGGGCTATAAACTTAAGTTCACCTATAGGACTTTAAATAACCTGGTGAACACAAATCCAACATGGCGGTGACGCGAAGTATAAATATTTACATGGACATTTCTCGCAATTTAACAATCTGAGTGCAGTGAAACTTGGTACAGTAAATCCATTTACGAATGTTAATCCACTGGCATCTAATTTACTTCAATTGTTTCCATAACCATAAGATGGCGGCTGTGCAAAATTTTAAAATCTCCTTGTTACTTCTTGTGTCCTTATCATGCGATTGACGTTTGAATGCTACACGTACACAATAATCTTCATGTAACAGTACATAACTCTAGGACCTACATATATAAAATCCAACATGTTGACCATCCGAAATATTTAGACAGTTCTCAATATCTACGAATCTATTATAGCAATCAAACTGAAATTTTGTATGTTGATAGTGGCAATTAACATAAGTGGGATATATGAAAATAGGCTGTATAGTTCTTCACGGAACTACTTGTTTCTTATGACTGTGTCACTGTGATGTTTGTAGTAGACTACTAGGTGCTTTAGCAATTGAGGTAGGATTTGGGCAGGAAGCGGCCGTGGCCTTATATTAGATACATACCCGGCATTTCCATAGAGTAAACGTGGGAAACCACGGAAATCCACTTCAAGGATGACTGAGGTAGGAATCGAACCCGCCTCTTCTTAGTTTTTTTCCACGAGGCTGAGTGTACCCCGTTCCAGCCTTCAGACAAGAATTAATTTCCTTGCAGAGCCGGGAATCAAATCCAAGCCCCCGCAATGACAGCCAAGATTATTAGCCACTACGAAACGAGACAGGTTCCTATGTACAGTACGAGGTCCTTAAGGAGGTAGGTGTGTGTAGTCCACGACGCATGCTGTACCTTGGCTAGCCCTATACCCTATAGGGGCTCGGACTGGAGAGCTCTGGATTTGGTGACCGTGAGGGCTTCGTGAGCAGGGTATTTTCCCTACTTTTTCCATTAATTTTAGGGTGGACCCTCTCTCATTTCGCCTTTCATGGCTCTACCTATTTCCGAGTCACTCAATCCCCATTCTTCACGGGTTGAGATCATTTTATTTTATTTCCCTTTTTCTCCCGTCCTTTTCTTCTCCGAGTAGACCGCCTCGTGGTATAGTGGTTAGCATTCTTGGCTGGGTTCAATTCCTGTCTCTGCCAATAAATTTGTATTCTGGTGTGAGGGCTAGAACGGGGTACACTCTGCTTCGTGAGGAAAAGTTGAGAAGAGGTTCTCACCTCAGCTATTCTGGAAGTGGTTTTCCGTGTGGTTGCTCCACTTCCACTCCACGCAAATGCTGAAATGGTTTCTAACCTATGGCCACGACAACCTCCTTCCCAATCTCATCCCCAATTTACAAATACACACTCTAGTACAGGCATCACAATAACACAGATTATCCCACAAATTCCACACACACCCAAAAATACACGATGTCGCAGATTCTCAAACAAGCAACAACAACTTCTAGTAGATGTGTTAGTTGCGAGTCTGTAGTTAGTTTTGGTTGTTGTTTTCAAAGCATTATAGAGAGATTACCTTGATTTTTTGCCCTTAAAATAACAATCATAACTAAGCACTGAAATTGGAACCACAGCCACCAGCACCACCAATAATGATGCCTTTTGCAGCGGTGGAAATATCTTCTTAACTGCATTTTTGTTGTGTTCATAATTGAAATATTAACCCATACCATGTATTTACCAGAATATTCCGCGATGTAATTCCCGCAATACGCTGCCGAAGTCGACGTCACTTCCGATCCGTTGCCAAGCAACTGGAGCAATACAACATGGCTCCCTTGTAGCTTGCTTCGTCTCTGAGCCGTCATTATTTCCTATTTGTATCGTATAAAACTGTACATACATGGATGTCCAGAGGCAAGAAAGCATAGAAAAGTATATTTTCCACAGTAATTAACATAGTTGTCCAATAAAGTTGTAAAATATTGCATTCGAGAGGCACATTACGTCTTAGAGATGTGGCCTAACATATTTAACTTAAATTAAGGCTAAATGTCCCGTTTTTTACTTTGTAATTCTGACACCACGTAGCAGCACCAAAGTGAGACAATTTCTTTCTTCAGTTTTCTCTTGAACGAAAGCTCGTATTTGCAAACTGAAAACCTCTATGTATACTAGACTGCAATTGAATTGATATTAATTCGATGCATTTTCCAAAATATGAAAAACAAAAAAGTTACTAACTGTTTTTATATCTCTGCTTAAAATATGAAAAACCTGGTAATACGAAAATGGAGATTTATTTCCTGTTTCCAATGCATTTTTCAGAATTAAAATCGGGTGAATGGAATCGACAGCATTAGTTTGGGAATTGTTTTGAAAGGGGTGGTAGGCGGCGTTGCTCTACAAGATCTCTTGCGCAAGGAAAATGATGAACACGCTGACAGGGCGGAGGGAGAAGGGAACAATTTGATGACAGGAAGGAGTTGTCTTCCTCTTGTCACAAATATTATAGTTCGACGAGTTACGTGTACAAATGCCTAGGCGTGGAAAATATCTGAGCAATAAAATTATACTGTAGTAGTGTCACAATATGTAACGTTGACACAATGTGTTCGTACAGATGCCTTTCTTAATTCCTCTAACATTCTTGTTGATAATAATACATTGTAGGGGCTTGGGACATCTTGGTCATCAGTACCTTTGGCTGGCTGCGTGGCTCAGCGGTAACGTTCTCACTTGCTGTTCCCAAGGTTGCAGGATCGAAACCTGGTGCAGCCAGTTGGCATTTGAGGGTGCGCTAATGCGAGGGAGCCGTGTCATTAGATTTACTGGAACGTTAAAGATCCCCTTCGGGGCAAAATTCTGGCACCCCGGCTTCTCTAAAAGCCCGCAGTAGTTAAAAGCGACGTAAAACCAATAACGTTATTATTATTATTATTATTATTATTATTATTATTATTATCATCGTCAGTCCCGTGTAGTTGATTATGTGTGTAGCTGTATTAGAGTCAGGGATGGGACAGGTGCCCTGAAACTTCACGTACGGTACTATCTTGGCATTTACCTGGAAGGATTATGGAAAAACCAGTGAAAACACACTCAGGATAGATGCTAACAGCGTTGGAATCCCTTCTAGGTAATGTTTTAGAGTTATTTGAGGATAAACTCCCGAACAAAAAACATATTGTTCCGACATTAGTAATACTTTGTAGGGCATAATTCTTACCGCACAGATCAGCGACTGGTTTCATTCGATGCGAAATTGAATACTGTATAGAAAGATATGACTGGTTTGTAGTTAGCACGTTCTTGATATTTTAGAAAAAAGATGGACAAGATATGTTCGTTTTCAGATTTATTGGGAATATCTATTCTAAAAACCATCCGATGCGGACGTCCAACTCTAGGTATCGTCTTCTAGACATAACAAACTAGACCACAAACCGTGTAATATTCTAATCAATGGAGCCAGCTATTATCGATTTATAAGAGGCCAAATGCGCACGCACATAGACCTACGTACATTCATACATACATACATACATACATACATACATACATACATATATTTATTTTGGTGATTCGTATGGTTCTCTGATTCTTTTGACTCTAATTCCCTTTTCTTTTTTCGTGACATCTGAAATGACTCCGTGTGGCCAATCACTATAACTTACTTCAACTTTCATGGAGGTAATAATAAAAGTTCATTTATGTAGGACATTTTATTCCAATAAACAAATTATGAAAATGCATAACAAGAGCACAGGCACTAGTACTGTGTACTATAAACAAACAACAACTATTATACCTAATTATTTCCTGTTCTTGAAATCAATGCTTCAATTTTTTCCATATCAAAGATAGCGTTTCATGATTTACACACACTCAGTATTTTACTTCACCTCAGGTTCTCTTATATACAATGATCTGGTCATCCCGGGATCAATGATCTCAGGCAAGAAGATTTTCTCGCAGCAGCATGTCAGTTACATAAGCATTTTTCGTCCCTCTTTATTGTTTCTATGTGAATGTGAATGTCCTTAGGCGTCCATGCCACAAAATAACATATTTCTCGCTATGTTATTTCCAACCGGCCCTGGTTGTGGAAATAAAAACCATGTGAGTGTTAGAGAGTTACCAATCTGTTCTCTTCTGAAAGGCACTGTTCTTGATATTCCCTGGCTTTTTTTTTCGCTTACTTTCTGCCAAACAAAATCCCTTTAGCCTTTTGCAAGCTTCCAGTATGGTCATATTCCGTGCAGAATAAGGGCACTTGACTTCAACTACAGCGTCGTCTCCTATTAATCCGTCTGGGGAGGCACCTAAAAACCCATAAGTTTTATGTACGAAAATACCACATTCTTCGACTTTTCTACCGATTTCTCCTCTAAATTTCGTTTTTCAATTCGCTGATTATCACAGTCATAGCGCATTGCTTTTGAGTGAAATTCGCCGTATAGAATGTTTTTTTTTTTTTTTTGCTAATGGAGCCCATTTCGAAGTAGGTTTACTCTTGCATACATATCCAAAATTGTATGCCGTAAGTCTGTCCTTTCTAGCTGTGTGCCACTTTTCATTTTCCCTTTGGCCCCTTGTTTCCTTTTCCAGTTTTAGTATATGGCCTTCACTAAGCGTAAGTTGCTTGATCTTCTCATCACTAAACTCTCTCAACAGTACCTCATCGAAATCCAACTGCATTGGTCGGTTTCTATAAGCACGAGAGACAGTACGTTTCATTTCATTAGACATTCTTTTCCCTTCTCGCGACGCAAATAAACTTCTGCTGAGTGCAGTGTCCTTCACTATTGTGGCACTTTTTTTTCTAAACTGAAAGACCAGTCCGGCAGCTTTGGTTCTATGAGTGAAGGAACCTCGTTTCCCTTGATTGATCTGCATACCTCCCGTGAAGTTTGCAACAAGGGACATATAATTTTCGGCAGCATTGCTGGTGGTGTTTGATACTAGCTGGGAACTTTTTGCAAATAGGGGCTGCAAGCTATAACGCATCAGTTTGGTTGCAGTTAGCTGTTTGTCATCACCTTGCCCACTGGTTGTTCAAAAGTACTGTTTGCAGTCTTTATGAATCCCAAGCCAATCCAGTATTTCCGGAAACCAATTTTCCATTTTCACATTCGCTACGCTTTTATTTTTCCACACAACGCATTGTTTTCATTTGAAAGGAGTGGCTTCTACAACTTTTCAACAACATCATTTGCCGCAAACAAATTCCAAAAATATGGCGGAAAGCAAAAATCATAGCCATCCTGAAGCCTGGCAAAGATCCATCTGATCCTAAGAACTACAGACCAGTTTCGCTGTTATGCCATTTATGCAAAGTGTTTGAGAGAATGCTCCTTAACAGACTATCTCCAAAACTTGATCCACTTCTGATCCCAGAACAAGCAGGCTTCAGACCAGGAAAGAGCTGTACTTCACAGATATTGTGCCTAACACAGCACATCGAAGATGGTTTGGAGAACAGGAAGATAACTGGTGCAGTTTTGGTGGATCTAACGGCTGCCTACGATACTATTCAACATCAAATCCTGCTTGGTAAACTGTACCAGATTACCAAAAATTTTGGACTCACAGAAATTGTTGCTTGTCTTCTACAAAACAGAAGGTTTTTTGTCGAGTTCTAAGGAACCCTCAGTCGCTGGAAAACCCAACGAAATGGTCTACCACAGGGCAGTGTTCTATCACCTTTTCTGTTTAATGTGTACACTAATGATCAGCCTACATCTCTGCATACCAAGAGATTTATCTATGCAGATGACCTCTGTCTGACAGCACAAAGTGAAAAGTTTGAAGAAGTGGAGCAGATTCTCTCTGATGCACTGGTGGACCTTTCACTTTACTACAAGAGAAATCAACTCAAACCTAATCCATCCAAGACACAGATTTGTGCTTTCCACCTCAGAAACAGGGAAGCAGCAAGGAAACTCAATATTAGCTGGGGAGGAGCTCACCTGGAACATTGTTTTACCCCAAAACACCTAAGGGTAACTTTAGATCGCACCCTATCTTACAAGAAACATTGTATGAATGTTAAACAAAAAGTATCTACACGAAATAACATACTTCGTAAGTTGATAGGGGCCGACTGGGGCGCCCATGCTGAAACACTACGTATGTCTGCATTAGCTCTGTGTTATTCAGCTGCTGAGTATGCTAGCCCTGTATGGTATCACTCAGCTCATGTAAAACAGGTTGATGTTGCCCTCAACGAGTCCCGCAGAATAATTACTGGTTGCCTGAAACCTACACCTGTCCACAAACTACATTCCTTGGCAGAAATAGCCCCTCCTGAGGTACGCCGTGAGGTCATAGCACAAACGGAACGAGAAAAGTCCGCAGAGGACCATGCTCACCCTCTTTTTGGTCACGAGCCTCCAAGAAGGCGGCTAAAATCAAGGAAAAGCTTCCTGCAAACTACATCGATGCCTACTACAAAACCCGAAGTAGCCAGGATACAGCTATGGCAATCCACCATACCACCAGATTGGATGAAGGCCATGGAAAGGCTTCCAGCAGGCCACAACAACAAATGGGAAACTTGGCGGTCACTCAACAGACTTCGGACTGGTGTTGGGAGATGCAAAGTTAATCTCCACAAATGGGGATACCTACAGGAATCAGAACTCTGTGAGTGTGGGGAGAGACAGACCATGATACACCTGTGTTCCTGTGAACTGTGCCCGTGCTCTTGCACAACGCAGGAGTTAATGGAAAGTCATGAAAAGGGTGTGACAGTGGCCCGTTTCTGGGCAAAGACAATCTAATTCGAGACATTGTTGTATGTATTATTTCTTTTTAATATTGTGTATCATCCCTCTGTGTATGTTGTAATGATTTTGACTCGAATAAATAAATAATTTGAAGTCGAACTTGCTTCTCTAAAAAAAGTTGACACTGAATAGTTCGTGATTTTGTACTCCTACACTTATGTATTAGAAGTAAAAAACAAACTACACCCGCGGCGCGACAGACAATGAAGGGCCTAGGCCTACCAAGCAACCGCTGCACTGTTCAGCCATGTAGCCTACAGATTTCGGGGTGACGTTTAGTCATCCAACTTGTATGCTGCAGGTAAAATATAAATGGAATTATAACTGCTCAGAGCATTACAGATTCTCTAATGCAAGCGTAAAGAATTATATAATTTAAAATATAAACTAGGAAAAGAAACTTACGGGTGTGAAATCCTCGAAGTGGTTTTCCGTGGTTTCCCACTTCTTCTTCGGGCAAATGCCGGGATGGTAACTACTATAAGGCCTCGGCCGCCTCCTTCTCTCTTCCTTGCATATCCACCCCAATCTTCCTTTCCCATCCCATCCCTCATGAGGCCCATGTTCGCTTTACAGGTGAGACCGCCTGGGTGAAATGCTGATCACATCTCCCCAGTTGTATCCAAAAAGACAAGGGTTCCCAGCTCTAGAACACTGCCTGGAAAGGTGGTAGTGGTGAGTTCCCTCGCTGAGTCCGTGGTAACCACCAACCTGTAGGGTAAAATTGACTAAAAGAAAAAATCTATTCTACCAGAAATACTGTCCAAAAAATAAAGTGCCGAAAATAGATCACTTAACGGGCATTAAAAAATAATATTTTTGCAGGTAAAATAAATTAAATAAAAAGTAATTAATGAGATCGATGAACTAAAAACAAGAAGTCGTAACTAGGAACTGGTAAAATATCAAAGGATCGCTCAGGAATATCCAGACCTTGACAATAATTCAGAACTAACCAGCACAGTCAATTGCAATATTGGACAAGATGCTCGGGAATTCCATACCGTCTGGCAAGGTTGTCGCTCTCTCAAATCACTCTAGCTCCACTCTCCTCCCCCCAACCCTTCACCAACCCGCTCTCCATGACCTTGATCTACTGCCGCGCCTTGTTGCATATACAGTAACACTTTTATTCACAAACTTCCCAAAGTGATCCCGACGGTTCTATTCAACCGATTTAGGTTTTCGATGCGGCTTTGGAATCAATGAGTAAAACTCAACTTTCGTATTACCCGTTTTCTTTCTAATTTTAATCTGATATTCAAAAAACAAACAGAAAATTTTCTGTCTTTGAAATTAAAAAGTCAGCAATGAATTAATATCAATTCTGCTACTAGACAGAGTGCATATCAGTTTTCAGATCGCAGATCGGAGCTCTCCTTCGATACAAAAATAAATAAATAAATAAATTCAGCTTCGCTTGTGCTACCATCTGTTGAAATATATTCTTACCAAAATGTCGGGACATTTAGCCTTAAGTGAAAACATGAATATATAACATCTCTGGATATTGTGAATCACGTCCCGTGTGAATGATCAATACTACGGAAAATAAAGTACCATAGGCCCTAGCAGTAAGTGACGAATAAAATGAACTTAAGGTCTATCAATGGATAAGGGAACAGTTAAAAATATTTTGCATGAGAGTTTAGGCCAAATCTCATCAACGGCTTTAGAAGAAACAAAGACGACGTTTCAATAAAATTTGTGTGTTTACCACAACGCCGCGTTTGTTTGAAAACGAATCAAATTAACAAAGCCTAACCTGTGTGCTCACTAGCAGGTTAGAGAAGTCTACAATTAAGGCCTATCGTCCTACCTCATTCTAAATAATGGGTCATTTTTCCTATCCTAGCTTAAATATTCAGCCACTAAAATTGACATGAAAATATTCAAGGCAGCATAAAACTGCCTCTTTCAACAGTAAACAGCTGTATTCTAGTGTGAGATTTTACCCTCTCCAACACCGTATTATACATGGTTGGTTTTTTAGTTTTGGCACCTTAGTTATAACTGGATTAATAACTCACTTAGATGGTTCCAAGTTTCACAGGCCCTCGATGTAATCCCCACCGTTGCGTACAACGTGTTCCCAGCGATTCAGAAGTCGTTGGATCCCGTTGGCACTGCCCAATCTATTGATGGTACGAAGAGAGCACTTGGCAGCCTGCTTAACGTCTTCAATGGTACGAAAGCGCTGCCATACTGTTCCCCGAGGGCAAACCGTTAATGCGGCGTACTATTGTTCGTTTCTGCAAGACAATCTCCGAGGAGCTCTGAGAAGGAAACGGCGGCACCACATTGTTACACCGCCCATCGTTCTGCATGACAATGCTAGGGCACACACAGCAGGCGATGAGTCGGCATTGTTGGATCGCTGGGGCTGGGAGGTCCTCTATCACCCCCCATATTCTCCCGACATCAGTCCCTGCGACTATGATCTCATCCCGAAGATGAAGATGAAAATGCGCGGGGAGCAGGCTGCCGAGCGCTCTCTTCGTACCATCAATAGATTGGGCAGTGCCAACGGGATCCAACGACTTCCGCATCGCTGGGAATACGTTGTACGCAACGGTGGCGACTATATCGAGGGCCTGTGAAACTTGGAACCATCTAAGTGAGTTATTAATCCAGTTATAACTAAGGTGCCAAAACTAAAAAACCAACCTATGTACATTAGTAAATTGCATCAAATAAAGTAATTGATGCATACATGTATGGTACACTCAAGTTAGTACAGTTTGATCAGTGATTTGCCATTTGGAGGGGAGGAGCGGGAATATTAGTCCACTATTCCACAAAGAATAATCTCCAAGGCTGGAAATTGGTCTGTCCAAACAATGGGAATGAGGGTGATGGTTCTTATGGTATTAAAGAGTGGGTAAAAGATAATTAGGTTATTAGCCCATGGAGTAAGGAAATAAAAAATATTGGGCAATGATATAGAAATTTACACCATTCTTGGTGTAAAATATGAATTACTTACCACAAGCCTCCAATTTAAGTAGCTAGCTAACTCACTGTAAAGGTACCAATACAGTATGATTGGGATGATCTCTCTGACAGCCTTACTAACACAGAGGTATCCAGATTATACTAATGGTTTGAGTTAAGCAATGAATTTAATGAGGTAGGCCTATACTAACAAAAACAATATCTAGAAAATATTTATGCTACCCATCCCTTCATGATTAAAATTCATTACTTGACCAACAGAACTAAATAAAATCAGCCTACATTCCTGTTAGGGGCTAATGGCCTCAATAATCCCCAATACCACCTACCTGCCATTTGGTACCGTATTAGGACATGGTAATTCACCATAACCTGTGATAAAATGACCTGTTACAACTCCAATTAAACTCAGTTGCTCAATAACAAGAAGGCCTATTGTGAGTGGCGAAAAACACATCCAGACTTGTGCAGGAGCTTGTAAGTTAAATCGCAGGGAAGTAGCCTACTTTCCAATAATATACCAGTGCTTCCTGACATCCATTAAGTTAAAGATATTTGGTATAAACAAGGCAGTTAAGAATTAAGCCTTGATATTTTGAATAGCAATATAGTTTTATTATAACCCATAATGAGCGACTTCGGTGGCGTAGTCGGTAGCATGCTGAACTGCTATGCCCAAGATAGTGGGTTCAAACCCGGCCGAAGTCGTCGGATTTTTTAAGAGCGTTAAAAATCCTTCAGTATGCCTTCCTTCGGAGGGGAAGTAAAGCCGGCGGTCCCATGTCATAGATTTATGGCATGTAAAAGATCCTTTCACAGACTAAACTTGTGTAAAGCAAAATTTGTTAGGTTAGATTTCGTCAGAACGCTCTATCAAAGTTCCAACGTTCACCACTAGGTATCATTGATATCTGGTGGCGAAAGTTGGAACTACTTGAAATTGAACGGAACTTGTAGCTCACCCTTTAGGGTGTCCGCTGGAAGCAGCTACAGACTCAGGCGAGCCGAACATGTCCTCGGACACTCCCGGCACTAAAAGCCATACGATAAATAAATAAATAAATAAATAAATAAATAAATAAATAACTCATAATAAATGTACAATATTGTAGCATTCCATAACTTCATTGAACTAGCCTAGTTTTATTGTCCAATGTTTGAAAAATTGTCCAGATAAGTAATGCACAAGAAACTGACTTAGTACACAAATAGGTTATGATATTTCCACTTTTGATTGATAACTTTATAGCACCACTGACTTTTTCACTAATACTTCATGCTGAAACGATTAAAACATTTTCTAACAATCTTGACATAATGCCATGATAGCCTGGTTTGCACTATCCTCATCACCTCATTTCTTGACAAAACTGACTTTTTCACCAAAACTTCCCTGACAATCGCAACAAGACTTGCCACTCCATCACTTCAGAAATAAGCAGTATTCATTGGCTTGAATAATGTCACTGAACGGTACAGTAGGCCTACATACTGTATCTTCGTTGCAGGGTGTAGGCCTAGGCTACTGGTACATGATAGGCCTAATTGTCTTCTGAAAGTGATAAAAAATATTTAGGCAGAAATTTTCAGTCTGGGATAGGCCTAATTGTTATTTGAAAACACAATTCACTGCTTAAATAAATTAAGTGAATAATCACCACTCAGAAAAGTTGTAGGAGAAAATGTATTGCTGTTAGTGAATCAGCTGTAATGTAGGTTGTTGTTTATAATAGTACAAACCATATTAATTACAACTACACTCCCCACATGAACCAAAAACCCCCTTTATGTGACATATGTGTCATAAATATCTCTCTATATTAGATATACTGTATCCACTAAATGATGTTATAAATAAGTATTTATAATTTGTAGTACCCACCATGCAATTCTTGCCTCAGGAGTGAGGTCAACTTTATTCATACTATCTCGCAAAATTCCGTACTTTATCCATGAAATTTCACTTCCATTTTGTAGCTCCTACACTGTAGATGATCTTCACGGGAGGCGTTTTCCTTATTTCACACAAATTACACCTTATTATCCACAAAATGCAAGACTCTGCGCAGCGTTAATGCAGCTTCCTATGTATAAAACAAGATGTTCAGTAAAGAACATATAGCCTACTTTCTCCTAAATGCATGGGTATTGTTATAACTCTTTGTCCTTTCCAAGGAGTATAATTGAATGTTGGTTGTAGTAGCTTGTTGAAATAAGTGTCATACGGATATTAAACATGAATATGAGGTGCCCTTTGCTAGTGCTACCTCTGTACCAAATTTCGTTCTATTTGGTTTCACCGTGTTTGAATAGATAGGGGAAATTGATTGGCACACATACATGGCCGCCAGCCGCAAATTGTTGGGCAGATGACCTAGTAGTTTGGTCAAAAGATTCTTCATACATAAAGGTATAATGTTACAAAATTTGGTAGAGATCAGATAAAAAGGTTGGTCGTAATTTGATTTAAGCTTTGAACATTTGGACGGCCGCCATTACGTTTCCGTCAAGATTGCGGCGATATAAAACATGACACTGAAGTGTTCTTAGCTTGTGCTACCTCTGTACCAAATTTCATTCAATTAGGTTTCACCGTGTTTGAATAGATAGAGGGAATCGATTGGCACACATACATGGCCCCCATCCGCAAATTATTGGGCAGATGACCTCGTAGTTTGGGCATAAGATTCTTAATACATAAAGGTATAAAGTTGCACAATTTGGTAGAGATCAGATGATTAGGTTGGTCGTAATATTATATAAGCTTTTAACATTTGAGTAACCGCCATTACGGTTTCGTCGAGATGGCGGCGATATAAAACATAACACTGAGATGCCCTTTGCTAGTGTTACCTCTGAACCATATTTCGTTCAATTCGGATTCACCGTGTTTGAAAAGATAGGGGGAGTCAATTTGCACACAAACATGGCCACCATCCGCAAATTATTGGGCAGATGACCGCGTAGTTTGGTCAAAAGATTATTCCTAAATAAAGGTATAATGTAGCAAAATTTGGTAGAGATCAGATTAATACGTTGGTCGTAATTTGATTTAAGCTTTGAATATTTGGGTGGCCGCCATTACGTTTCCGTCAAGATGGCAGTGATATGAAACATGACACTGAGGTGCCCATTGCTAGTGCTACCTCTGTACCAAATTTCGTTCAATTTGGTTTCACCGTGTTTGAAAAGATAGGGGGAATCGATTTGCACACAAATATGGCCACCATTCGCAAATTATTAGGCAGATGACCTCGCAGTTTGGTCAAAAGATTTTTCATACTTAAAGGTATAATGTTACAAAATTTGGTAGAGATCAGATGAATAGGTTGGTCGTAATTTGATTTAAGCTTTGAACATTTGGGTGGCCACCATTACGTTTACGTCAAGATGGCGGCGATATAAAACATGACACTGAGGTGCCCTTTGCCAGTGCAACCTCTGTACCAAATGTCGTTCAATTCGGATTCACCGTGTTCGAATTGATAGGGGGGGGGGGGGGGGACAGGGACAGACATTCAGAGTACACACACTCACACACACACACACACACAGACAGACACACAATTTTTGACCCTGTAGTGATCTCACAAGTCCACTTTCATTTTTTGCAAAAATTGAAAGTAGGCTAAAAACTAGCAACCAGTTGTTTGGGTCCAATGCGGCCAAGCCCATGCGGTTGCTAAGCACGTCACTTCGGCAGCGTATATTCCACAGGCTGTGATCAGTTTACATTTAATTACGGTAGGTGGCACGAAGATACTATACAACCTTAACGAACTCACCTGCAACCGGAAAAGATTTCGTGAATGTTTTCATCTATTTATTTCAGGATTAGTTAAATGAATAATTCAGTTTGACAGTATCAGCTGATCTATGATGTAAACAGAGACACTGGGGGCTACGATAATTGGACGAATCGGGCAGAGATTACAGTGGATTTGCGGAGGGTGTTCAAGAGATTCAGGGTTTATCAAGTGCCAATGAAAGTAAGGGCATTGTCAATTCAGATACAAGTGTGGTATTTCACGGAATGCCTGCTTCCCATAGTTTGTACTATTTTTCTTGTTTCTTAATGTCTTTCTAAACAATATAAAAAGTAAAAACAAATAAGCTTGGCTTAAATATTTTCCTAAAAAAAATGATCACTCAAAGAATAATACAGCATATTTCAATGACACAGGAAGGGTAATTCCCGGTCAATGCATGTGAGATTTTCAAAGTGAAATCCCCATGTCCTGTGGTTCAATTTCTCGTAAAAAGGAAGTCGTGTGGCTCATAATTGTGAGATTAACGGTCACGTAAAACTACAAACTTCCTTTCTTTTCTTAATGCAGTCAGTTTGCATGAACAAATGTTACTAGACCGTTTTCCTGTACTTTAAGTTGTTAGCGATTCACACGTACTCGGTGCTCCTCATAGTAGGGCACTAGGGCTGTACAAATTGGAACATCGAATTGTTCTAATAATTTTGAATATGAATATTTGATAGCATATATTATACGAACAGCCTATTATCCCAAATTACATGTCCTAATTAGGAATATCACAACTTTGAAACAAGTGTATATCGATAGAAACTGAAAAGTTGGAGATATTTGCTATTAGAGAGTTGCCGTTTAAGTATTAGTTGAATGTTAAGAGAATAGTTATTTGGAAAGGAAGTAAAAAATATATATATATATTTCATGTCCTATTGCAAACTACCATAGGGTTTTCTTTTAACGTTTAAATTAAGCTGGACATTGGAACGTGGATTAAAAATGAAAGAAAGAAAAAATACATTAAGTAAAAGCATAGTTTTTGTTGGGTGCCACGTGAAATAATTCCTAACTGGATTCTTAAACAATCAGTAGATGTTTGAGCAATGATTTAGTCTCCTACTGAAACATGAAATCGTATTGAAGCTGTTGAAATGTGGATATGGTGGAAAATGACAAGAACGGACTGGATGGAAAGAAAAACCAACCTGGAAGTCTTAGGGGAAGTTAAAGAAGAGAGAAGATTAATGAGAGAAATGGGAAAGAGAAAAAAAATCTTGAACATGTCATCAGACACAACACTTTCATCGTTAACATTCTTTAAGGAATAATGCTGGGAAAGAAAGGAAGAGAACGGCCTGGGACGAAGTATTTGGAAGACATCAAGAATAGAATGGGATGTGACAATTACAAGGAACTGAAATGAACCGCCATCGACAGAAAAGTGTGGTTGCATCGACAAGGCATTGGCCTTTAGAATATGATGACTGAAACCTCAGTAGCGTTTAATCCTTCCTTGTATAATTATGTGCAGTAACAACTAGTAAGTGACGGTTTACAGGCTGTTGCGTCACATGGGACATAAAGTCTCTGCTGGTTTCAGAGATCTCCCTTCCATGCCGCTCAATACCTTGTCATCTCTCATTGTATCGACCCAGCGTGCAATTCAACCACCTTGTGTAAATCTACATATTGAATCCCTCACGTCTCTTCATATGGGTTTCTGCCAGGGCCCAGCTCTCTACTCATAAAATAAGATTAAAAAGATACAGCATCTCACAAGCCTCAATTTCAATATTAAACGTATATCGTTCTTGCAAAATATGTTATTCATGATAAAGAAGTAGGCTTGAGCTACAGGGTCTTTCACTCAAAGTGGGGCCGGCCACACACGGCTGGCGCAGCGCTGCAGGTAGAAGGTCGAGCCGAAGGTCAGATGAGCACATTGTAACACGGAGCTGAGACAGTTACGACGAAGGGTTTGACGAGTGAAGTTGACTTCGTTATTTCGTTTATAGCCTATTTTAAGTTACACGTGTTATAAGTTTATAATGTCTGTACGTGGTTACCGTTTAATTATTATCGTGTTCCTAATTTTTATACAGTGTTATTGCTGAGTGTTACAGCCTGTTGCTTCAATTTTTAATTATGGGGAAAATTGAAAAAAAAAATAAGGTTCATGCAACAAACCCTTACAGTCTAGATGAATTCAAACAAAATATCACGAGAGAAATTGAGGCTATCTCGGTAGATGAACTAATGCGTGTGAATAAAAATGTCATTTGAAGATGTCAGAAATGTGTAGATGCAGGTGGAGGATATTTTCAACATCTTCTGTGACAATGTTTTTACTTAGATTATGTGTTATTATTGTGCTTTTGTTATTTACATGCGATTCGTAGGGGCGTTCTCTCGACCCCAAGCTCAGTGAGTTGCCATGTGCTCGTCCGACCCTCCACGCACCGCGCGGCTGGCCCCACTTTCAGTGAAAGACCCTGTATATTCTCCAGCTACCGGTTCATGTCCCAACTTCCAACCAAGATCCCTTGTGAAGATACAGTTTGCAGTGGTACTCCAGTAGCTGAAAATTATAATTCGATGGGTTGATTAGATTTAAGAGTGCTTAGTTTCGCCCCGTACTCTTCACAGGCTGTTGCGTCACCGATGAGGATACAATTGGGCTCAATGCAAGTGACTACTCTCGTCGTGCCCCTGGATTGAAGGGAAAAATACGCCCAGGTAAGATTAGCAGGATAAGAAGGATCAGTGGTAGTGTGTCAGCGTCATGATTTTAACATCGTGGGTTCAATTCCCATCCGAGGAAGCCGGCTATTAGAAGGACAGAAAACATTCATATCACTTATGAAAGATCTCTCGTGCCGTATTTCATTTATAACTGATGTAACTAAATAAGTGTATATACTGTATTGTAAATACCATCACTCACACACTTGTAAACATATATTTAATGGCCTAAGTGCAAAAGTACTAATGATGAACACTTGACGATTCATCATCAGCCTCATCATAACTTAACCGTCTCCAGTTTCCCGAATGCAGTGTAAGAGCGCTCTCCATTTCAGTCTATGCAAATACAATTCTTCTTCTTCTTCTTCTTCTTCTTCTTCTTCTTCAACTTTACACAATTCCACTCCTTTATCTTCAGGATCATCTTTTATTTGGGAGATCCATCGTGTCCTTGGCCTTCCCCTAGGTCGCTTTCCTCCTGAAACCATTTCCATTTAGATCCATCCTCTCAAGTGACCTTGATGTTGCTATAGTTTCCTTAAGTGGTTTCACTTGTATGTCTTCACGGATCTTTTAATTCCTGATCTTATCACGTCTTGATTTCTGAAGCATTGTCCTCAGAAAATTCATTTCCCCAGCCTGAAGTCTGCTGTTATTGAAACTGGCCATCCAACTGAATTTATTAATGTCATGTAATGTATTTTCAGTTTTAGTGTAACACCCATCACAAAAGGGTACAGTCGTGTTGGCCGACGCAAAACCATTACATATCGAATACCACAGAAACACTGAAAATAGGCTTGCAACACGATAATGTATTTAATTAACTAGACATAAGGAAGAGAATGGAAAGAAGCAGCAATATGGCTAACTAGGTCTTGTCTTCCCACAGTAGGGGGAGTGGTAGTGGAGTGGCTAAGTTGATAGCCTCTCATTATGTCGGATCGGGTTTGGCTTGTTGTTGATTCATTTTGGGGCTTTGCGACATCGTAGTCATGAAGCCCCTTGTACTTCGGTGTGTGAATTTGTCTGATAACCAGTGTTATTGTGATTGCTGTATTAGTGTGTGTATTTGTAATTCACATGAGGAATAGGAAGGAGGCAGCCATGTCCTCAATTTAGAATCCATCCCGGCATTCGCCTGGAGTAGAAGTGGGAAGCCACTTCCAGTATGGCTGAGGTGGGAATCGAACCCACCTTTTATCAGTTTTGCCTCACGAGGCTGTGTGTACCCCGTTCCAGCCCTCAGACCAGCATTACGATTATTGGCAGAGCCGGGAATCGAACCTGGGTCTCCGTGGTGACAGCCAAGAGGGCTGGACACTACGCAACGATGCGGACTTCGGGTTTGATTCCCGGTCAATGCATGTGATACTTTTGATGTGAAATATCTCGTCCTGTAGTTCGGATTCCCCGTACAAGTGGAGGTCACGTGGATCATGATCACGAGATTATCGGTCACGAAAAACTGTAAGCTTTCTTCCTTCCTTTCCTTCATTTCCCTCACCAACAGAGTATCTCAAAAGCCATGAGAGCTGTCAGGGAAAATGGTAAGAAATACAACTTTCATTCAAGACGGGAGACAAACTCGCCGAAGTGTGGGAAAGCAACTATAATACCCCACACATTTTAGGTGATAGTGGGAAAAGTATAGTACTATAAATACTGGAGACATTGAACTGGTTAAAGAAATCCACAGGTCTAGCCCAGGCAAGCAACTCGAAGTTTAAAGCATCCTTTAATGTCATAGACTTACCTTCCATGAACACTCTGCCTTTAGGAGACATAGACTTGGAATTTTACGTACCATTATCCTGTCAATTAGATTAGCAGTTAACCTTTTCCACCGCTACGAACGCTAGTGTGAGTCAATGCAGAGTTCCATTTAAGCCCTTATAACTACTTCCGGTGTGAAGATTTTTCAAAAACTCAAAACACGCCTGAGGTATTGAACCAAGAAACATATTAAAGAAATAATAATAATTATTTAATGAAGATGCACAATATGCATATTGACATATAAATTATTATTGCCCTAGTCTAATTATTTAGATTGTCCTTTCTCCCCCCCCCCCCCCCTGCAATTTTGGGAATATCTCTCACAGTGTTTGTCACACAGTTTGCATACGCAGTCTTCTTCCGGTTGATTGAATCTTTGGTTACGGCATAATTTGTGGTGAAAACCGTGTGTTGCATATTCCCCGTAGTTCGGAGTTCGTAATATGTCTGCTTCAATTCTGAAGTTGTAATAACGTTTGTTGAGTAGAATTCGGGCCATATGGCTCAGAAAGAAAGAAATATGTAAATAAGTTAATTTGGCAAGGATTTGAATCAAAAACAAAACGAGTAAATAAAGAAGCGATTTTGGGTTGTTCTTCCAGAACTTTATTCGGCCGGAAGTTATTTTCGAAATTCGGTTTTAGCCTACTTTTCACATTTTGTAATAATAAAAATGAGAAAAAAGTAGTTTTATGAGATCGATCCGGGCAAATGTGTGTCTGTCTCTATGTCCGTCTGTCTGTGTGTGTGTGAGTGTGTGTCCCACTATCAACTCCTAAACAGCAACAGCTATCGAAACCAAATTTGGTGCGTGTAAAGATCTATGCCTGAATATTTCACGGCCATATTTGAAATTGACACCAGTGCTACCAACTGCTGAAAAATCCGAATTGAAAATTGAGGTCCATGTTGGATATCTCGGAAGATATGCATGGGATTTTTTCTAGAATTGACACACCTATAGATAATATTACATCAGACTAATTTACATGAGTCCATACATGAGAGTGTTGCCAACATGATTCTATGCCTGCTGATATGTCTAATCTTTAAATACATGTAACTTTTATACTAACTATTGAATTTCAACCAAATTTGGTACGTGAATTGCGCACCGGAGCAGATATGAATATGCATTTTTTAAATGTCAACGGGGCTGCCAACTGTTGATAAATGCACTCTATACCATTTTTATCCTAAGCTCAATATCTCAGAAAGTCTTCAGGACAACAGTTCTAAACTTTGCATACAAATAGTACCTGCAAATGTAGGTTAATTTTCAGTAAACTATATACGACAGTGATGCCGACATGATTCTAAGCGTGCTGATACCTTTAATGTTGAATTACATGTAACTTCCATAATAGTACAGTATATGAAGTTCCTTCAAAATTTGCACTTACATTGATCATAATATTTCAATTTAAGTTTGGGCATCCCATTTACGGCAGTGTCGCCAACCTGATTTTACGCTTGCTGATAAATTCAAAATTTAAAAAGATGTAAGGTTCATACTATCTATTGGACATCAAACAAATTTTGCAAGTGAATTGTATACCTTAAGATATTGGACCTAAGAATATATTAAAAGTCGCCAAGTCTGCCAACTGTTGATATATGGTCCCTCCAATGTAAAGAAAAGTAGGTCCTTTAGTTCGTCACGGAACTACTTGTTTAGGTTGATAGCGCTTTCCATGACTCACAATTAGAAACTTTTCGAGGTCCTTTAGCCCTTCAACGTTTGACACAATATTGAGGAAATTGCTTAATTTTATGTTTTTTGCTAAAATGGTTACCCCTATTTCATCTGCTAAGAAGTAGATTCAATATTAAGAGATATAGTAGTTTACTTCATCATCTGCCTGTCAAGTGTTAGGCTAGGAACCTGTTACGGTCTCATTCCATCCTTTAGCTGGACGTCCAATAGATCGAATCCCCGGCTGGCTGCGTGGCTCAGGGGTAACGTTCTCGCTTGCTGGGCCCAAGGTTGCAGGTTCGTATCCTGGCGCAGTCAGCTGGCATTTGAGGGTGCGCAAATGTGAGGGAGCCGTGTCCGTAGATTTACTGGCACGTTAAAGATCCCCTTCGGGGCAAAATTCCGGCACCCCGGCGTCTCTAAAAGCCAGTGTAGTTAAAAGGGACGTAATACCAATAACATTATTATTAGATCGAATCCCCTTTGGTTGATATCGTACAATCTGATTTGCGACTCGTTCCCTAGGCATTCTGTTGACGTGGTCTCCCCAGTTCTTGCTATAGGTTCCTATGTAGTTTAATACAGGTTCTGTCTTTAGATCTTTCATCACGTCCTCATTCCTTTTGTGGTCCCTCCGTGTGTATCCTGCTGTGCGTCTCATAAACTTCATCTCAGCAGCAGTGATCTTAGTTTCATCTCATTTTCGGATTGTCCATGCTTCACTTCCATATGTGAGGACAGGTCTAGCTAGTGTTTTGTAGACTCGTAGTCTTGTGTCCCTCTTGACTAAGGATGGTCTTATTACTGAGTTCTCTGAGCCTATGGTTTTATTATACTTTATGATCTTATTAGATATATCTGCATCATTGTCGAATGATAAAGAGTAGCCTAGGTAGTTGAAGGAGTAATTAACATGAAGAAATAAATTGAAGAAATACAATTTTGCTCACGATTGTTGTTGTTCCAAACTTGGTTATGTTCCATTCCAACTTTCACACACCAGTGTACAGTAATTCTACTTTACCTTGCTTGTCGTAAGCATTTCCCTCGTTCATAATGGAATATGGATCATGAGTCACAGCTGGTAGAAGCAGTCTTGTTACTAACCCGTACTTGGTAGGACGACTTAATTATTCAGTCTGCTCTTGGCTGTTCCAAACTTTCGTGCACTACAGTACAGTATAATAATGGTGCAAAGAGCACAATGGGGCTGACATTGCAAATTGAATTCCTTTATGCTCTCTTCGTGAATGTTTTATGGCCCCCTATGCATTGTCTACTGGGACATCCAGCACGGCTAACAACCAAGTCATTGGATATACACGGGATTTGTTAACGCCGGAGCGGCATAATGTACTTCATATCTGTGTAAACGTAATCTCGTTTAATTCTTTATAATACCATCTGAGTCGTCCAGCTGCAAAACTAGTTTGATCCACTTGTGAATAAGAATAATTTTCATGAGAAACGTTTCTCTGGACTTACATAGCCTCACGTATCTTTTGTGTTTATTGTTTTCTACTTTTTTCTTTTTGCTTTGTGTTTTTGGTTTTTGGTTTTGTGTTTGCTTTGTACTTTTGCTTTTGAATTGTACTTTTTGCTTTTCTTTCTTAGTTTTGTGTTTGTTTTCTGCTTTCGCTTTTTGTTTTAAATTTTGCTTTTTGCTTTGTGTTCCTTGTTTTTTGTTTTCTGCTTTTGCTCTTGTTTTTGAATTTTGCTTTTTGCTTCATGTTTTATGTTTTTGGTTTTGTGTTTGTTTTCTGGAAAAAACAAAATAATATAAACCAAACTAAACAGAACAAAATCAGTATAAAACAAAATAAAATAAAAACAAATAAAGAAATAAAATAGAACAAAACAGAAAATTAAACAAAACAATTTAAAACGAAATAAAATAAAAAACAAAATAAACAGAACAAAATCAATATAAAACAAAACTAAATAAAACTAAATATAATTAAAATATAAAATAATTAAATAATTTTACGACATGATCCTTATTCACAAGTGGATTAGACGAGTTTTGCAACTGGATGACTCGTCTACTTTTTGGCGGATATAATAATACTTTTATTGCAGCTAAACAGCCATTAAATACATTTAAATACACTATGTTTGCGCACCTGCGCCTTGGGTAGCATAGTCTTTTATGGACTTTATTCTTTTGCTGCATTTTTCAATATGGTAGCGTTCACATGTGTGTCTGCATAGTTGACATACACATGTGTCATCCGGATCATGGTATGCTTTGTTTGTACAAATCAAATGGTGAAAACAATGAACTGCCAGGCGTGTGAACATGTGCCTCATCTCAAAGCTAGCAGATTCAACCATGGCCCCCGTTCCATCAAATTCCAGTGGGATTTCTTCTCTCTTCCTTCTGAGAGTCGTTAATAGGTTTTCCGCACCTATTGTGCTAGGTAATACTAGAAGCGTTCTAAAGTCTTCAATTAGGAATGTTTCTCGCGCGAGTAGGTAGACTAGCCGAGATTTGGTCGTCTTGGAAACTCCAATAGCTTTTTTAATGTATAATGCTTTAACACTTTCAAGTGATGATAGATTCTTTTCAGTGAGCAAAGGCCATATGATTTCTATTCCGTATGTCAATATTGGCATTATTTTATTTTTAAATAATGCCATTGCTGTCTCGAGGTTGAGTGTTCTTATATATCTTATATCGTGCATCGCCCGAACCGCTTGTGTAATTTTTTCTGTCACATGTTTTGTAAAGCATTTTGCACTTGTTTGTAGAGTGATGCCTAGGTATTTGAATTCTTTTACTATATTTATTCTTTTTTCCTGTATAAAAATTTCTGTTCCGGTCGGTACCTTTCCTCCTTGTCGAAACACCATCATTTGTGTCTTAGATGTGTTGATGTCAAAATTATATTCAGTGCACCATTCCTCCATGTCTTTTAGAATGTTTTGTAGTTTTATGATGTTATGTGATCCGATCACAATGTCATCAGCGTACGCATATGATACAATATCTGTCTTTTGAGTTATTCTCATTATGTCTTCCGCTGCTAGGATGAAGAGCAAAGGGCTGATTGGGTCACCCTGTAGTACTCCATTCGTTTGAATTATCGGATCAGAGAGTGATATATTATCCGAGATTCTTATGTTGTTCCAATGTAGTACCGTATGTATAATTCTTGTCCATACATTATCTCTATCTAGAGCTTTTTCCAGCTTCAGTTTCACAAGATCACGGTTTATGCGATCAAATGCTTTTGTGAAGTCTATAAATACTGCGTAAAAATTTTCTTTTCTTTCCATGACTTGCCAAATGTTATTTAATAATAGTTTTATTGCAGTAAGAGTTGACCTTCCTTTCCTGAATCCAAATTGTGTTTCTGGTAGTTGTACATCTATTTCTTCTGTGATTCTTTCTGTTATTAATTTAGTGAATATCTTGAACGGAATGTTCTCCAGTACATATTTGTATCATATGGGTCACCTTTGCCTTTATAGTGAACTTTTATGGTAGACTGTCTCCATCTCTCTGGTATTGATGCCGTCTCGATGCATTTATTATACACACATCAAAAAAAGTTTTTTATCACCTCGGTTCCAAGAGTTCCGGAACCTTTAAATACAAAGGGAATAGAGATCAACACAAACAACATTTCAGCTCGTTTTATTGCTCATGAGACCCACACATTGCATGTTGTACCAGCATACAGCTAGACTTGCAGCATTTGTGGTCCAGATTGCAGTACACACCACTACCTCTAATACCCAGTAGCACGTCCTCTTGCATTGATGCATGCCTGTATTCGTCGTGGCATACTATCCACAAGTTCATCAAGACACTGTTGGTCCAAATTGTCCCACTCCTCAACGACAATTCGGCGTAAATCTCTCAGAGTGGTTGGTGGGTCAAGACGTCCATAAACAGCCCTTTTCAACATATCCCAGGCATGTTCGATAGGGTTCATGTCTGGCGAACATGCTGGCCACTGTAGTCGAGCGATGTCGTTATCTTGAAGGAACGCATTCACAAGATGTGCACGATGAGGTCGAGAATTGTCGTCCATGAAGACAAATGCCTCTCCAATATTCTGCCGATATGGTTGCACTATGGGTCGGAGGATGTCATTCAGGTATCGTAAAGCCGTTTCGGAGCCTTCCATGACCACCAGTGGCGTACGTCGGCCCCACATAATGCCACCCCAAAACATCAGGGAACCACCACCTTGCTGCACTCGCTGGACAGTGTGTCTAAGACGTTCAGCCTGACCAGGGTGCCTCCAAACACGTCTCCGACGATTGTCTGGTTGAAGGCATATGCGACACTCATCGGTGAAGAGAACGTGATGCCAATTCTGTGGGGTCCATTCAGCATGTTGTTGGGCCCATCTGTACCGCGCTGCATGGTGTCGGGGTTGCAAAGCTGGACCTCGCCATGGACGTCGGGAGTGAAGTTGCGCATCATGCAGCCTATTGCGCACAGTTTGAGTTGAAACACGACGTCCTGTGGCTGAACGAAACGCATTATTCAACATGGTGGCATTGCTGTCAGGGTTCCTCCGAGCGGCAATCCGTAAGTAGCGGTCATCCACTACAGTAGTAGCCCTTGGGCGGCCTGAGCGAGGCCTGTCATCGACAGTTCCTGTATCTCTGTACCTCCTCCATGTCCGAACAACATCGCTTTGGTTCACTCTGAGACGCCTGGAAACTTCCCTTGTTGAGAGCCCTTCTTGACACAAAGTAACAATGCGGACGCGATCGAACTGCGGTATTGACCTTCTAGGCATGGTAGAACTACAGACAACATGAGCAGCGTACCTTCGTCCTGGTGGAATGACTGGAACTGATCGGCTGTCGTACCCCCTCCGTCTAATAGGCCCTGCTCATGCATGGTTGTTTACATCTTTGAGCAGTTTTAGTGACATCTATGAACAGTCAAAGGGACTGTATCTTTGATACAATATACACAGTCAACGTCTATATGCCGGAGATCTGGGAACCGAGGTGATGCAAAACTTTTTTTGATGTGTGTATAATTTCGTCCATATTGGTAATAGAAGGTGTGCCGTGTCTTTTATGTATTCACCGAATATGTTGTCTGGTCCAGCAGCTTTGCTTTTCTTTGTGCTTGCGATTATATTTTGAACATCTTTTGTTGTTAGTGGAGTCCATTCCAATGTCGTTGTTTGGTCAGTTCCTTTTATGTTTTCCGGTATGTTTGTTATTCCTGCCCTGTTGAGTAGATCGTTAAAGTGTGTCGTCCATTCTTGCATATTGATATAGTGTGTCTGTGCCTGTTTCCTAGGGCGTATATAAATGCATGTTAATACCCAGCAGATATGAAGTATTCATGGCAGAAAAAAGGACAACATATCAACACGTGATATGTGAAAATTCAAACAAAGAGCTCATTCATTATTTATGGCATCAATACGATATTCAGTGAAACACTACACAATTCACTTTACCACTGCTGCTCTGATAATTCAACGTGACAAACGACCAGATATAGGTATTATGTTCAGGCTGTGTGTGCCTCATAACAACCGGTGTAGCTGAGCGGGTAATGGTGCAATAGCAAGGCACCTACGGACTTGAAGGACGAGCGTGTTCAAACTCCACCGACAATCATCCTTGAAGTGGTTTTCCATGCGAAACCATTTTCAAATTATGGCAGAAAAGACCAATTACACAAAATTAATATTGGGAAACAAACAAAAACTAATATAAACCAGTATTAATTAGTAAATAGAACTATCATGACTGGTTGTTGTTATTTTTGTTGATGATGATGACGATTCTTTAGGGACTTAGCAACATTACGGTCATGTAGTCCCGTGTACTTGGCTGTGAAGAATTTGGCTTATAACCTATCTCATTGTGAAGTTTGTAGGCCTACTAGTGTGTGTAATGGTATTTGGGGTAGGATTTGTGCAGAAAGCGGCCATGCCATTAAGTTAGGTACTGTCCCCGTTTACCTGGATAGTAGGCTGTCAGATATCCGCCCCCTCAATCGGATTGCCAATTATCAATCGCACCGGCACAGTTACATCAATGAAAATGGCACTGACAGATACTATCGAGATAAGAGCACAGAAATTCACAGGAAATCATTGTGGAACACACCAAAATAGACGGGGGTGCATACTTACCGTTGCTTACCTCTTAATTATCTCGGGGTTTGAGTTGACAACAGGATCACTAAAAGTCTGTTCACACAATAATCTCCGCCATGACATTTAAAAATGAACCAGAAACGAAGACGAGAACTTTGAACTGTACAAAAGCTTTATTTCTAATAAAGGGTATGATTTTCCTAACACAACAAAATATACGTGGCCATCAGTAGCCCAAGTCAATCTGACTACGTCCTCCAGTAGGACTTGCAAAATTATTATACAACATGATATATAAAACATTTAGCTCCCAAGAGCTCCAAATACCGTAATATTCATAACACTATTGGATTGGAAAAGGACGTCAAGGTGTGACGTATATAGAGCATTTGTTTCCTTTTAATAAACAAGAGAATGATATTTATAGTCGCAAGGCCGGAGTGTACGACCTCACTCTCTGAAAACCATATGTTGACACAGCTGCGGGCTAACTTCCAGCCTGACGCATACTGGTCAAATGCACTCCCTTCTCACACGCTATGTTACGTAAGAATCCAGCCTGCACTCTCAAGCTTTTAAATGTCTAACAAGACAACTCACATTATATTTACGCAAATCTTTCAAGTACTTTGATCACATCCTAATGGATCATTACATAAATTTCTTAAACTTGTTAACTTCAATCCAAATGTTTAAATTAGCTCTTAAATGTTTATAACAAAATCACAAAAATTATTTATAATAATTAGAAATTGTTTATGATATTTGTCAAAGACAATAAAAATATTCTAAGCACGCCTTTAACATCACTCTCGTTTCACATTATTTTCAAAAATATTTACAACAATTATTTACACTATTAACATTTAAATTGTTTAAATTATTAATTTAATAAATACATTAGCCACATGTTCATTCGGTTGGTAATTTTATAATCCTGTTTAATATAATCGACCAATGAAGGTTAGTTATACATGTTAATGTCACAATCCGGTTTAATAAAGTTTTTAATAATGATTTGTGACGGCAACCTTCATTCATAATCTTGTCTCAAATTCTTTCAAAACTCGTGTTAATTATAACAGTAAATCACTTGATTAATTTTCAACGAACTATAACAATCTTACTCCAGCGGAAAATCCTTCGCTAACAAGTTAATGCACAATCTGCATTAAAAATATGCCCAAAATCATCATATATTAATCTATATGGCATTTAAAACTTTCACATCACTTACAAAACTTCCACAAATAATTCTTTAACATTTATTCCTGTGGGAACTTCCTTCATATTCAAGGGCATTATATCTCAGCGACTTTCAACACGCGCTGCACTAGCGATTATACATTCATAGTTCCACTTAAAAATTTTATAATCATAAATAGTTTCAAAACTGTTTTTCTATTTAACCTTCGTAGATTTCATTCATGAACTGAAATGAAGTTAAAACTTGCCAATCACAAACAAATTTAATAGTTAATACGCTTATATACGCCTGTCTGGTCTATCAAAATTTAAGACTAACATCTTAAAAGAAATTGTAGTATGAAAATACTATCTTCAAATAAAGTGCGACTAAACTGCAAAGTAGTCGAATAGAATCCAATTAGACTGGGGAATGCAAACATCGTTATATAATTCTCTAATTGAGAAAAACTCCTAACAAAAGTACTTGACTTTAATGCATTCAATAATTCATTATTAACATTACTCTTTCACAAAATTGTCTATGATGCAATGTTCATTCATAACTGACGATAAATGTCTGTGTTGCAATTAATACAAATAACGACTAGTATTTCCAAGATCGTCGATAACGTAAGATTTTAACGCTCTAAAATCATTTAAATGTTCTTCCTTCTTGATGATGACAGAAAATTGTTCAAAGTAATTAAACTGGGGTTGAATTACTTTAATAAAGTGACACGCTGTCTGAATTTAAATCTGCCATAAAAATCATTAACATACAGTCAAATCGTGACTACAAAAAAATATTAATTACTGAAAAATCCAAATATCAGTCTCAACTGATTCAAAATCGTTAACTATGCCCATGACATAACAATGTCTTAATAAATCGTCGAAAAATGCAAAACTCAACAAGGTGTACTGAGAATAAGAATCTCAACAAGAAAATAAGGCAAAATACATGAGGATAAAAATATGGGAAAATGGTTGCTCAAACATTACTAGGTTACTCAAATACAATAAACGTTCACGACTACCTTATCTGCCGATTGACGTTCCAGAGGAAAATTCCCCAAAGAAGACTGCTGATGTATCCATTTCACCACGTTAAAGCTGAGCTCCATCCTCGAAATAGGAAATAGCACCATCGGAGAATCGAACTGCTTCCTTCTCCGTGAATCGCTCTGCTCCTCGAAAACGAATAGACATCCTTCCGGCAATAATCTTCATTGTGAGTCGGGACTACCCTGACCTCTCTTGAAAAATTCCCTGAAGTTCCAGTAGACAATCATCATGACGTTTTGTAGAAATTTCCGAAGAAATTATTCATATTCAGAGTATGAAATTGTTTCTATGGCTGTTCGATGGTATTCAGCCTTTACTTACGAAACATGGGTGTAGATGGTATTCACCGCATGTTCGCTTGTGAGGAATAGCAATTAGCGAAGTTCCATGTCGCTATCTTACTCCAATGAAGTATGTCCCAATTGTAATAAGCCTTCTTAGCCTTCCATCTGCACTTCGGTTGTAGTGTCAGAAGAACAAACTGCCGTATTCAAATGCTCCATTATACTGTATCGTTCTGTAAGCAAGCAATCTGAAGTCTTTCTACTCCACTCACAGCGTTAGCCTTGCGTTGTTTCTGGCTTATACAAAAGTGTTTCTCTAGTGGTGAGATAATCACTTTTGCCAGTCATATAAAACAGCTAATATCTTTTGAAGTACTCGGTCGAAATTGTTCAGCTTTTCTCTACAATTGCATGTAGTACTGCACAATACAATTATGTTATCGTAGACCACTAACTGTTTGAAGCTAAACTTTTATAAGCTTTCTAAGGTCCGTTTCAACTTCACCTAGTTTGACCTGTATCTCGTTAACAAAGTGGCCTCGCCACGCGTTATAAAAACGATTCTTTTCACTTGCTGTTCACTTTGATGTCTCACAATATTGAATATATAAGAAAATGACTTTCACAAATACTTCGATGATCTGAGCATTAGATCTCAGAATGATCAGAGAACGAAAGAGAAGAGAAGAGAAGAGGTTCCTCTCTTCTGCGCAAGCCCTTTTATTACCTTCTCGAGGGGCGTTACCATCCCTTCCAAAGCGTGATACTACGTCATCGCTAGAACTTCCAACTTCGTTAATACATGACGGATTTTCAAAATTCAAAAACTGAAAATAAATTTCATCTAAATTCCAAATCAATGCTTTTACTGCAAATGGATTTCCACAATTCTGCATTCAAAAAGTCATAAAAATACCATAGTTTCAGCAATCTCCGTCTTCCTTTAAACTATCGTTCATTGGTTCATGCCTCTCCTCCAATAGCATAGTTTCTTCCTCAGCAGAATTCCTCGTTTCCTGCGACTGCGTCGTACATCTTGGAACATTCTGGACAAAAATGCTGACGTCACTGAGAATCTTAGCTCAAGTAGCTTGCTGGCATAACATTTACGTCATCCGTGCTTACGTCATGACTACCCACGTCATAACTATGACAGCCATAACTCTAATCATAATTTCAAATATAGCCACCGTGGTCTCTACATAATTCAATTACGGGGGCATTCTCCTCCCACCACGTTTTAAAAACAGTTGCAAATTGTTTTTAAACTCAATGTTACAAGTATCTTAACTCTCTTGAACACGAAATTGAATTATTACTGGCTTACTCTAGGATGATATTTCCTCTATGTTCCTTAATCATAATTTTCTTCTACTCTGGGTTGTATGTGGTTAATGTATTTATTCCTCTCTACTTTCTCTTCTGACCAGTGTTTCTATTCTCTAAGTTCTGCTGGCTCGTAGAAGGTCCAGGATCGATTACAACATCCTGCCTTTTCCTTTGATTGTCAGCTTCTTTATCCCTTAATTCTTTTAAGTATTGCTGGCTTTCCTTTTCTCTTTGCTGATATTGCTCAGGTGTCATAACCTGACTTTGAGTATTCTGGTTTCTATTTTGGTTTTGGTTATTCCTATTATAGTTACGATTATACCCATTATTGTTATAATATCTGCCTCTTCCATTATAGTTGCCTCGGTTGTAGTTCCAACCTCTTCTCTGTTGATATGGTCGGTAACCTTGTGATCTGTAATTTCTAAACTGATTATTCCTGTGAGGACCTACATTGTCAGTTTTCTCCTCCTCTGGCTTGTCAGTTTGTTGGACTTGGTCCATGTATACCGTATTGATTTCCTTATACTCTTGCCTTTGACCTTTCTGGACTACGTTAGGCATTGGACTTGTGTAGTCTAACCTTCTTAGTAATTCATCCATGCTGGATAAATCCCTGATGTTGGACGAAATTATAAGTCTCCTCACCTCAACTGGCAGCATACGAGAAATCGCATCTATTAGTTGCTCCGTGGACAATGGGGGTTGCAAAAATCTCAAGCGGGACAACTGACTTGTAAAGAAATCAGCGTACCTCGTTGGAAGAGTACCTGAGTATTTTCTTGAATATACCTCTGCTCTTAACGAATTCTGCGCTTCTATGGACCAAAATCGTTTGATTAATGCCTCTGCAAACTCGTCAAAGTTGCTGAATGTATATCTAAAAGCTCTAAACCATTCAAGGGGTCCTCCAATCAGATATCTCTCTACAATCTTCATCTCTCTCTCTCTGGGAATGTGAGCTTCGATGAAATAATCTTTGAGATTCCTTACATACTCTATAGGTGTCAAACTATCAGTGTTACTGAATTTTTGTGGTTTGTCCTCGAAATTCCTAATGACCGTCACGTTCCTCGGATATGAATCCGGATAGTTTTTCCCACTATCTCGATAATTCCACTCAGATTCCATATTCCTCTCGTCATCCTCCTCTCTGAATCTGGATACACGTTCTTCAGGAGTCACGTCTCTTTCTTCTAGATCTAGTTGACATCTTCTGGTATGCTTCCTGTTCAATTCGCAAGCAAAGCCTTCTGTATCCTTGTCGGTGATTTCTGTTAAGACTTTCTTGACTATCTCTTCCTTGTAGTTCTCCATTAAACTAGCCTCTCCTAACTTCAAATTTTTCAGTTTACTCGTCGTTTCATTTACGTCAGAGACAACTTTATGAATTTGATCCTCTAATGTAGATTTTAAAGTTTGCATATCCTGATCTAGTTGTGTTCTATCGTCAACTTGTTTTTCGGATAGCGAATTTATCCTGACGCTTAAATCTTTTCTAATCTGTACTACCTCATTGTTAATTTCTATCTGCGTACTGGCAAGTTTTCTTTCAATCCTTTCCTGAATTTGGGTTACATGTTCCCCACTTGACTTATTCCACTCGTCTTTCCATACCGCTACGTTTGCTGTTAACATCTCGGCTATGTCTACTTCGATATCCTCTTTTAATACTCTATTGTGGTCTAATACCTGTGTTCTCATAACCTCTACGTCGTACTTCAACTCTGCTAAAGACGTTGTTGTTCTAACTGATTCATCGACCAACCTAGTCGTTAATGCAGTTATATTACGTGTACAAAGAGTTTTTGAGTTTTCGATTTCTTCCCTGACTTTATTGACATCGGTTTGGACTTTAGTGATATCTACAAAAACTGTGTTGACCTCTACCTGAATCTTAGTTACATCACTTTGCACCTCAGTTATATCCGCATGAATATTGTTAATGTCTACCTGAACATTGGATACATCTGTTCTAGCTTTTTGAATTTCTTTCTGGACTTCCTCGACCTTGTCTTGGACAGTCGCTACATCGTTTTTGACAACAACAACTTCGGCTCTAGCACAAGCAATATCCCCTCGGACATTAGCTACGTCTAAATTTAACATTGTAAGGTCCCTCTGTACCTTAGACACATCATTTTTAACATCAGACACATTTGTGCGGATGTCACTTACAGTATTTTCAATTCCTAGGGTATTAACCTGTAAACGCGACATATTATCCTCCAAATTAGCAGCACTAGTTTGGATACCCTTCAAACTTTCATCCATGCTAGCTTTCAAATTACTAGCATTCTCCTCCATTCTTGCATTTAAATTAGCAGACAAATTACTATTATTCTCCTTCATGCTTTCATTCAGCATCTGCTTCATGCTACTAGTCATGCTAGCTTTCAAGTTAGCAGACATCTCCTCTAGCATCAACCTCAAACTTTCATCTGCCATTATAATATTATTCAAAATGGATTGCTGTAGGGACATACATCAAAAAGAGCAAAATAACAACGTTTGAGCAACACTTTTCACCATATATAATTTGATCAATTTTCTGTCTTAAATCTAACTTATAACTACCTTATAATTAATATTCGAAGATACTTCATGTTGAAACAAACTCAAGCACATGTTCAAATTTCTCTGGCTCATTTTAAAATATCCTAACACAAATAATTTACATTTACAATCCAAATAATTAATTTTATCTTTAATATGACTGAAGTGTCATAAGCCGGTCAAATAAAATAAGATTCCAGATTATAGGCGATTTTTCTAAGTTTCCAGCCTATTTAACCTTTCTCAAGTTGTATAAGATCTGATCTTTTCTGAGTGTAATTTTCCTAATACAATACAACATTTAATTCCTATATAATCACACTCTTAACTACTACAATTGGCCTAGACATCTAACAAAGAATCAACCTCTTTATTTGAGTCTAATCGAACCCTACGTTTTAGGTTTGTCAATCTTTCTAGTGTTCAACCTGGTAATCCAGTTTTGTTGAACACGCCCCACACGTTGACTGCGCCAATCTTTCTGTCCCCGTTTACCTGGATAGTAGGCTGTCAGATATCCGCCCCCTCAATCGGATTGCCAATTATCAATCGCACCGGCACAGTTACATCAATGAAAATGGCACTGACAGATACTATCGAGATAAGAGCACAGAAATTCACAGGAAATCATTGTGGAACACACCAAAATAGACGGGGGTGCATACTTACCGTTGCTTACCTCTTAATTATCTCGGGGTTTGAGTTGACAACAGGATCACTAAAAGTCTGTTCACACAATAATCTCCGCCATGACATTTAAAAATGAACCAGAAACGAAGACGAGAACTTTGAACTGTACAAAAGCTTTATTTCTAATAAAGGGTATGATTTTCCTAACACAACAAAATATACGTGGCCATCAGTAGCCCAAGTCAATCTGACTACGTCCTCCAGTAGGACTTGCAAAATTATTATACAACATGATATATAAAACATTTAGCTCCCAAGAGCTCCAAATACCGTAATATTCATAACACTATTGGATTGGAAAAGGACGTCAAGGTGTGACATATATAGAGCATTTGTTTCCTTTTAATAAACAAGAGAATGATATTTATAGTCGCAAGGCCGGAGTGTACGACCTCACTCTCTGAAAACCATATGTTGACACAGCTGCGGGCTAACTTCCAGCCTGACGCATACTGGTCAAATGCACTCCCTTCTCACACGCTATGTTACGTAAGAATCCAGCCTGCACTCTCAAGCTTTTAAATGTCTAACAAGACAACTCACATTATATTTACGCAAATCTTTCAAGTACTTTGATCACATCCTAATGGATCATTACATAAATTTCTTAAACTTGTTAACTTCAATCCAAATGTTTAAATTAGCTCTTAAATGTTTATAACAAAATCACAAAAATTATTTATAATAATTAGAAATTGTTTATGATATTTGTCAAAGACAATAAAAATATTCTAAGCACGCCTTTAACATCACTCTCGTTTCACATTATTTTCAAAAATATTTACAACAATTATTTACACTATTAACATTTAAATTGTTTAAATTATTAATTTAATAAATACATTAGCCACATGTTCATTCGGTTGGTAATTTTATAATCCTGTTTAATATAATCGACCAATGAAGGTTAGTTATACATGTTAATGTCACAATCCGGTTTAATAAAGTTTTTAATAATGATTTGTGACGGCAACCTTCATTCATAATCTTGTCTCAAATTCTTTCAAAACTCGTGTTAATTATAACAGTAAATCACTTGATTAATTTTCAACGAACTATAACAATCTTACTCCAGCGGAAAATCCTTCGCTAACAAGTTAATGCACAATCTGCATTAAAAATATGCCCAAAATCATCATATATTAATCTATATGGCATTTAAAACTTTCACATCACTTACAAAACTTCCACAAATAATTCTTTAACATTTATTCCTGTGGGAACTTCCTTCATATTCAAGGGCATTATATCTCAGCGACTTTCAACACGCGCTGCACTAGCGATTATACATTCATAGTTCCACTTAAAAATTTTATAATCATAAATAGTTTCAAAACTGTTTTTCTATTTAACCTTCGTAGATTTCATTCATGAACTGAAATGAAGTTAAAACTTGCCAATCACAAACAAATTTAATAGTTAATACGCTTATATACGCCTGTCTGGTCTATCAAAATTTAAGACTAACATCTTAAAAGAAATTGTAGTATGAAAATACTATCTTCAAATAAAGTGCGACTAAACTGCAAAGTAGTCGAATAGAATCCAATTAGACTGGGGAATGCAAACATCGTTATATAATTCTCTAATTGAGAAAAACTCCTAACAAAAGTACTTGACTTTAATGCATTCAATAATTCATTATTAACATTACTCTTTCACAAAATTGTCTATGATGCAATGTTCATTCATAACTGACGATAAATGTCTGTGTTGCAATTAATACAAATAACGACTAGTATTTCCAAGATCGTCGATAACGTAAGATTTTAACGCTCTAAAATCATTTAAATGTTCTTCCTTCTTGATGATGACAGAAAATTGTTCAAAGTAATTAAACTGGGGTTGAATTACTTTAATAAAGTGACACGCTGTCTGAATTTAAATCTGCCATAAAAATCATTAACATACAGTCAAATCGTGACTACAAAAAAAATATTAATTACTGAAAAATCCAAATATCAGTCTCAACTGATTCAAAATCGTTAACTATGCCCATGACATAACAATGTCTTAATAAATCGTCGAAAAATGCAAAACTCAACAAGGTGTACTGAGAATAAGAATCTCAACAAGAAAATAAGGCAAAATACATGAGGATAAAAATATGGGAAAATGGTTGCTCAAACATTACTAGGTTACTCAAATACAATAAACGTTCACGACTACCTTATCTGCCGATTGACGTTCCAGAGGAAAATTCCCCAAAGAAGACTGCTGATGTATCCATTTCACCACGTTAAAGCTGAGCTCCATCCTCGAAATAGGAAATAGCACCATCGGAGAATCGAACTGCTTCCTTCTCCGTGAATCGCTCTGCTCCTCGAAAACGAATAGACATCCTTCCGGCAATAATCTTCATTGTGAGTCGGGACTACCCTGACCTCTCTTGAAAAATTCCCTGAAGTTCCAGTAGACAATCATCATGACGTTTTGTAGAAATTTCCGAAGAAATTATTCATATTCAGAGTATGAAATTGTTTCTATGGCTGTTCGATGGTATTCAGCCTTTACTTACGAAACATGGGTGTAGATGGTATTCACCGCATGTTCGCTTGTGAGGAATAGCAATTAGCGAAGTTCCATGTCGCTATCTTACTCCAATGAAGTATGTCCCAATTGCAATAAGCCTTCTTAGCCTTCCATCTGCACTTCGGTTGTAGTGTCAGAAGAACAAACTGCCGTATTCAAATGCTCCATTATACTGTATCGTTCTGTAAGCAAGCAATCTGAAGTCTTTCTACTCCACTCACAGCGTTAGCCTTGCGTTGTTTCTGGCTTATACAAAAGTGTTTCTCTAGTGGTGAGATAATCACTTTTGCCAGTCATATAAAACAGCTAATATCTTTTGAAGTACTCGGTCGAAATTGTTCAGCTTTTCTCTACAATTGCATGTAGTACTGCACAATACAATTATGTTATCGTAGACCACTAACTGTTTGAAGCTAAACTTTTATAAGCTTTCTAAGGTCCGTTTCAACTTCACCTAGTTTGACCTGTATCTCGTTAACAAAGTGGCCTCGCCACGCGTTATAAAAACGATTCTTTTCACTTGCTGTTCACTTTGATGTCTCACAATATTGAATATATAAGAAAATGACTTTCACAAATACTTCGATGATCTGAGCATTAGATCTCAGAATGATCAGAGAACGAAAGAGAAGAGAAGAGAAGAGGTTCCTCTCTTCTGCGCAAGCCCTTTTATTACCTTCTCGAGGGGCGTTACCATCCCTTCCAAAGCGTGATACTACGTCATCGCTAGAACTTCCAACTTCGTTAATACATGACGGATTTTCAAAATTCAAAAACTGAAAATAAATTTCATCTAAATTCCAAATCAATGCTTTTACTGCAAATGGATTTCCACAATTCTGCATTCAAAAAGTCATAAAAATACCATAGTTTCAGCAATCTCCGTCTTCCTTTAAACTATCGTTCATTGGTTCATGCCTCTCCTCCAATAGCATAGTTTCTTCCTCAGCAGAATTCCTCGTTTCCTGCGACTGCGTCGTACATCTTGGAACATTCTGGACAAAAATGCTGACGTCACTGAGAATCTCAGCTCAAGTAGCTTGCTGGCATAACATTTACGTCATCCGTGCTTACGTCATGACTACCCACGTCATAACTATGACAGCCATAACTCTAATCATAATTTCAAATATAGCCACCGTGGTCTCTACATAATTCAATTACGGGGGCAGTACCATTCTGACATTTTCCTGGAGTAGAAGTGGGGAACCACGGAATACCACTCTCAGGATGGCTGAGGTAGGAATCGAACCCACCCCTTCTAAATTTTGCCTCACGAGGTTGAATGTACCTCGTTCCAACCCTCAGACCAGAATTATATTTCTTGGCAAAGCTGGGAATCGAACCCGGCCCTCCGTGGTGTTAGCCAACAATGCTAACTACTACGCAACATATGACTGGAATCATCACCCCGAAGTAATAGTAGTTGTTGTTTCATTTAAGGCTCTTGAATATCGTGGTCATTTAGCCCTGTGTACTTAGGGTGTGTGTGTGCGTGAGAAACATTTTCTGATAACCTGTGTTATTGTAATGGTTGTATTATTGTGTTCATAATTTAGGTGAGGATTGGAAAGGATGCGGCCGTAGCCTTCAGTTAGGAACCAACCCAGCATTTGCCTGAAATAGAAGTGGCGAACCACGAATAAACACTTCCAGATTGGCTGGAAAAGGAGTCTAACAGATGGTTGGTTGGTTCCTCAGTTTAGGGGTTGCGACAACGCGTTCATGTAGCCCCGTGTACTTTGGGTGTGTGTAGAATCCGTCTGATAACCGGTGTTAATTGTGATGGCTGTATTAGTGTGTGATATCAGTTTTTAATTCAAGTAAGGACTGCAGACATTCAATTTTCATGTGGTTCCTATTTTTGCTACTAAACGCCACCATCAACGACAACTAGTTCTGAACTTGGTTGCTAGATGCCACCACAGTCGGCTCCTGGCGATGAACGTTGGAACCTAAGAGCGTTAGTCAAATCTGACCTATAATTTAGCTTCACACAAGTGTAATTAGTGGAAGGTTCTTTTTCATGTCATAAATCAATGACACATGACCGCCGGCGTTACTTCCTGTCTGAAGGAAGGCATACTGAGGGATGTTTAACGCTCGTTAAAAAAAACCTGACGACTTCAGCCTGGTTTGGACCCATGACCTTGGGGACCGAAGCTCAGCATGAGTTGAACAGATATCTTCTCAATTTTATCTCACGAGCTTGAGTGTACCCGTTGCGGCATTAAGACCAGAGTTAAATTTCTTGGAGGACCTTTGCGGACGAAAGCCAAGAATGTTAGCCGCTACACTACAAGGTGGCCTCCTCAAGTAGTTGTTATTTCATTTAAGGGGCTTGGACATCCTCGTCATTTAGCCCCGTGTACGTGGACTGTGTGTATACAGGATGATTAATAGTTCCTATTACAAACTTCTGGGGGTTGTAGAGGGGATTAAGTAGATCACATTTTGATTAGGAACCTATGTCCGAACATGTATCGTTTCGATACCAAATCAGTTTGACTCGATTGCACATCTCCCACTTCACTACAGACACGTATACACTATTAGAGCTGTTCCACGTGGCGACCCTAATGTTCATTACACAACGTGTACCTGCGCAGCATGTTGTCATATACACGTTTCACGAGACCTGGTATGAGTTCAATAATGTGCGCTGCCGTCAGAACGCGTGCAACAAGATCTTCTTCCGACACGACAGGAGTTTCATAAACAGGAAAAAGTCGAGGCAAGTTAAATCTGGCACTCGTGGAGGCCACTAAATTGGACTACCTCGACCTGTCAAAGTGGACTCACTGTCACTACCGTTTGTAAACGAACAGACGACACCATATCATTGGACTGCGGTCTCGTCTTGTGACTACTGAGTCCTGATTGCACCACAACTGCTGTCAAAGCGGACTCAATGTCACGACGGTTTGTAAACAGAAGACATACGTACTGTATGCCATCAGGGAACGGCAGAGGTTGCCCTCAGACAATGTTATTTGCTGTCCGTGAAGCGGTCGATGTAAAATGAAAGTGATCTTCAAACCGATTTGGTATGGAAACCATAAATGAACGGACAAGGGTTCCTATTCAAACTGTGATCTACTTAGTCCCCTCTACAACTCCGAGAAGTTTGTAATAGGAATTATGAATCATTCTGTATACAATTTGTCTGATAATCTGTGTTATTGTGGTGTGTGTAATAGCGTGTGTGTTTGTAATTCAGGTGAGGATTGGGAAGGAATAAGCCGATGCCTTGAGGTAGGAACCGTCCAGGTATTTGCCTGGAGTAGAAGTGGGAAATCACAGATAATTACTATCAGGATATCTGAGGGCTGGAACGGGATACACTGAGGAGAGGTGGGTTCGATTCCTACCTCAGCCATCCTGGAAGTGGTTTTCCGTGGATTCCCACTTCTACTCTAGGCAATTGCCAGAATGGTACCTAACTTACAGCCATGGCCGCTTCTTTGACACAAATCCTACCTCAATTACCAATACACATCACAATGAGACAGATTATCAGACAAATTCTACACACGCCATGTACACGGGGATACATGACCATGATGTCGCAAAGACCCTAAAGAATCAAAAACAACAACAACTTTTCTAGAGAAAATAATTATCTTAAAATCAAATATAGATTTTGGTGTTAGAAAGTAATTTTTTAAATCATTTTTAGCCTATTTTCAATTTTGAAAAAATAGGCTTATGAGATCACCTTTTGTCCGTGTGTGTGTGCGTGTGCGTGTGTGTGTGTCCCCCTAATAAAATCTAAACGGCAGGAGCGATTTCAATGAAACTCGGAAAGTTCATAGCACTATTCCCGGCAACCTCGACAGTGCCCTTCAAATTTTCTTACGACTCACCAATCAAACATGGCGGCTGTGCGAAATATTTCACCAGCATTCAATATCTCCGAAACTATTACCGATATTACCCTGACATTTTCTATGGTGATAGAGGGAAATACTATAAGTTCAGTTATGTGACTTTTGAAAACCTGGTAACTACAAAACCAACATGGCGGCCAAGCGAATTTGCGACTTTTAAATAGTCGTTTCTCGCGATTTGACCAACCAAACGCAATTAAACTTGGTACAGTATATGTTTATATACATTGTAATGCACCGACATCTAACTTCGTTCAATTGTTTACATAATCACAAGATGGCGGATGTGCGAAATATTTCACCGGCATTCTATATCTCTGAAACTATTAGCGGTATCTCCCTAAAATTTTGTACGGAGATAAAGGGCACTACTGGAAGTCCATCTATAAGATTTTCAAAAACCGGTTAACTACAAAACGAACATGGCGGCCAAGCGAATTTGAACATTTTAAATAGACCTTTCTCGCGATTTAATGTTCCAAGCGCACTGAAACCTGGTACAGGAAATATTTATACACATTGTAATCCACTGGTATCTAATTTAGTTCAATTGTTTACATAACCTCAAGATGGCGGCAGTGCGAATTTTAAAATTAAGTTTTTATTTATTGTGATGTAGTCATGCGATCGAAGTGAAAGTTTGAATAATGAACCTACGCAATAATTTTCCTTTAATGGTACAGGACTCTATGGCCTATACATTTAACAATCCAACATGGCGACCATCCGAAATATTTAGATGATACTGAATATCTACGAATCTATTTTAGCAATCAAACTGCATTTTTTAATGTTCATAGGGGCTATGAACTTAAGTTCACCTATAGGACTTTAAATAACCTGGTGAACACAAATCGAACATGGCGGTGACTCGAATTATAATATTCACATAGACGTTTCTCGCAATTTAACCATCCGCGTGCAGTGAAATTTGGTACAGTAAATCTTTATCCGAATGTTAATCCACTGGCATCTAATTTATTTCAATTGTTTCCATAACCTCAAGATGGCAGCTGTGAAAATTTTTTAAATCTCCTTGTTTTTTCTTGTGTCCTAATTATGCGATTGAAATTTGAATACCACACGTTCACAATAATCTGCATGTAACAGTACATAACTCTAGGACCTACATATATAAAATCCAACATGGCGACCATCCGAAATATTTAGTCGGTTCTCAATATCTACGAATCTATTACAGCAATCAAACTGAAATTGTGTATGTTGATAGTGGCAATTAACATAAGTAGGATATATGAAAATAGGCTGTATAGTTCTTCACGGAACTACTTGTTTGGAATGTGTCACTATATGGAAGTGAAACTTGGACTGTAAGTTTAGCAGAAAAGAGGAGAACAGAGACATTTGAAATGTGTTACAGGAGAATGATGAAGATCAGAAAGGTAGATTCAGTCAGAAATGATGAGATAAAGACAAGTTGGGAAGGAGAGACTTTTCTGGTGAGCCCTAATGAAGAGAAGTGATAGGTTGATAGCGCACTTTCTAAGACACCCAGGTTATTGTAAACCTAGTTGTGGAAGAAAGTGTCAAAGTCAAGAACTGTACATGTAGACTGTCTGTCTATTAGATAGTCAGCCCGAAGGCTGGTTGGATTCTCAGAAAGCACCGCCGCGCCGTTAGGTTATGTGGGTGCATATCCATCAAAACCCAACGCAGCGCTACATTGAGGTGTACTAGGCAAGATGAGGAGTGAGGTAGTTTGCCATTGCTTTCCTCACTGAGTCAGAACAGCAGTACTAACACTATGAGTAGAACCTATGACAGCATCCACAGGCACTAGCTTTGCCATGAATATCTACTAGAGTGGCATTCTATTGAAAGGTGGAATTACACTATCGTCATGTTCCGTGATCTCATGCGTTCAGTGTCGCAATCGAACTTGTCCAGAAAGATGTGCTAAAAGACGTCCGTGGAGGAGCGCCTCTTGGAATCAGGTCTTCTAAGCCTGCTATCTGCCTGTTCCTGGAAAATAAAGAAAAATATATCTACTACTGTATTCGGAAATCCTGTGTTTGAAACTCGACGCAGATAACACGTACCTTGTTAACGACGCCTCAATTTAAACAAAAATTGCTGAAATTATAACCAAATATGACCTTATATCACTAAAATATGACAAAATATGACCAAAACAATAAAAATGGCCGAATTATGCATTTATAGGCAAATTCAAATTGCTTTAAACGTGGTCAGGGACCCGTAATTCAAACTTATTTTTCAGATTGCGGGTAAAATGAGCTCAGGAAAAAAAGAGACTTTTCCTTAACATCCGAACCTTAGTCTTTACTAAGCACCACCCATACCTCAGTAGCTTCCATATAATCACAGCTATTAGTGATACTGAGACATCGGTGAAAATCCACATTTTACTCTAGTCTGTGCAAATGTACTGCTTTCATCAAGAGATGGCCAAAGATTTAAATATGTTAAACAAATTCCCTCACATTAAGGGTGTGATAGCTAAGTAGAGATGGAAGATTAGCTCTGGATAGAGAGGCATGGAAAACTCCACTGAACCGTTCTAAAGACTGAAGACTCAAACGCAACATTTATACGGGGTCATCGAAAAAGGTTGCAGCAATTTCAAACAAGATGTTCAGTAAAGAACATATAGCCTACTTTCTCCTAAATGCATGGGTATTGTTGTAACTCCTTGTCCTTTTCAAGGAGTATAATTGAATGTTGGTTGTAGTAGCTTCTTGAAATACAACGTGATATACGGATATTACACATGAATATGAGGTGCCCTTTGCTAGTGCTACCTCTGCACAAAATTTCATTCAATTCTGTTTCATCGTGTTTGAATTCATATTGTGAATCGATTTGCACACATACATGACCATTATCTGCAAACAATTGGGCCGATGACCTTCTCGTTTGATCAAAAGATGCCTCCCACATAAAGGTATGTTGTAGCAAAATTTAGTAGAGATCAGCTAATTAGGTTGGTCGTAATTTGATTTAAGCTTTTAACATTTGGGTGGCCGCCATTACGTTTCCGTCAATATGGCGGCGATACAAAACATGACACTGAGGTGCCCTCTAATTGTGCTACCTCTGCACCAAATTTCGTTCAATTCGGTTTTACCGTGTTTGAATTGATAGGCGGAATCAATTTGCACATGGCCGCCATCCGCAAACTATTGGGCTGATGACCTTGTAATTTGGTCAAAGGATGTTTCCCACATAATGGTATGTTGCAGAAAAATTTGGTAGAGATCAATGGATAAGGTAAGTCGTAATTTGATTTAAGCCTTGAACGTTTGGGTGGCTGCTATTACGTTTCCGTCAAGATGGTGGCGATATAAAACATGATACTGAGGTGCCCTTTGCTAGTCCTACCTCTGTACTAAATTTCGTTCATTTCAGTTTCACCGTGTTCGAATTGATAGGGGGGACAGATATCCAGAGTACACACACTCACAGACACACAGCCCCACAGACACACACACACACACAGACAGACACACAATTTTTCGCCCTCTGTTGATCTCATAAGTCTACTTTCATTTTTTGCAAAAATCGAAAGTAGGCTAAATCATATCTCCCGTGGTAAGTGAGATAAATTAAAAATTTGACCTGAAAACTAATCTAGAACTCATCGAGTTTTAGTTTTAGATGTGACTGTACTCCGCCCGTGACCTTCCGCTGATGCGCAGAATTAATGCGCGACAGGAAGCTGCCACGCCACTGTTTCAGTAGAGAGTGTGATTGCAATGGTGACAATTCAGCAGAAAGCATAGTGTGTGTTGTGGTTAGTGGAGTTTAAATCTGATATAACTGTTCAGTGCACTTTCCGACGTGGTTATAGTAGGAATCTCCCTCATGCTAGTGTTCGAAACGCTCTGAACGCAAGATTCCCTGATAGTTGGATTGGCAGGACCGGTCTTATTCAATGGCCTCCTAGTAGCCCCGACTTGAAACCCCAAGATTATTTTTGTCGGGATACGTAAAAAACATCGTATTCAGTGAACCAGTCAGAGATGTGCAACGTTTAAGACTGCTACTATCGCTACAATCACGCCTGAGATGATCCAGCGTCCTTGGGCCGAAATCGACTATCGACTGAATGTTTGCAGAGCCACCAAGGGAGCGCACATAGAAACTTGATCATCTTCTTATATATAAAAGTGAAAGTCTGTATGTATGTGGGTGGGTCTGTTCCGTATACAAATCTACACCATTCCACCAATCTCAACCAAATTTTGCATACACATAGTTTAGAACCCAGAAGTAACCACTGGCTACATGCATTTTCGATAGTCTTTCTCATTCTTCTGATTTCAGCCATTTTGCACTCAAGCACAGGCTAATAAAATCATAAAATTATCTCATGAAGGAATGGAAAGGCAGGACGTTTCCATGGCAACATAGCTCAAGTCGAGACACGGCCGACTGGATGCGAGTTGCGCTTGCCACTACCGGTATAGAAAATGAGGTTCTTTACTTGAAATCCCGTTAGTTACTCAACTGCTCACACAGCACTGTCAACGCAGTATATCATAACAAAGACTAGACACTATTTGTCAATATAATTTCCGCAATATCAAAACGCAAATTGTATCACAAAATAAAATAGCGTGATATTAATAATAATAATAATAATATCGTATGGCCTCGGGTGCCTGGTGCAAGCTTTGTTAATTGACACCCAGAGGGTAGCTTGCATGTCGAATTTCGTCGTTCCTTTGAACGCTATGAAAGTCAAGGAGGTTAGATATCTAAACTCCTTGACACTACAGCGCTTTCAAGTAGAGAATGGAGGAACTTTGTGTTGGCGGAAAATCCCGAGATTAATTTTGCCATTGAACACGGCCTACTGAATTCAAATGGGTTCTTTAACATGCCAACAACGTATGACATGAGTATCGTGATTTTTATCGCCTTCAAAAATCACCGACCATGGCCAGGGGCGAACCTGCAATCTTGGGGTTGGTAGTCCGACACTATAACCACTCACCCACCGTGGCGATAGCGTGATAATAAATGACATAAACTAAACATACCTTTGCACCTTCTGTTAGGTAGTCAGCCCGAAGGCTGGTTGGATCCTCAGAAAGTACCGCCGTTAGGTTATGGGGAAGCACTATAGTGAGGCGTACTAGGCAAGATGAGGAGTGAGGTAGTTTGACATTGCTTTCCTCACTGAGTCAGAACAGCAGTTCTAACCCTACGAGTAGAACCCTTCACAGCATCCACATGCACTGACTGTGCCCTGAATGCCATTACTAAGTACCACCCATACCTCAGTAGCTTCCATATAATCACAGCTATGAGTAAGACTGAGACAGCGGTGAAAAGCCACATTTTACTGTAGCCTTTGCTAACAGACAAATGCAAATGTACTGCATTCATCAAGAGACGGCAAACAGACATCTTTGCACCTTATTAAAATAGAATTCCCTTAGGTACACTTGATTTTTATAAAACTTCATGAACTTTCCTTCTGAGTGGTTAGTACAGAAGTTATTTGGAAGCGACCGGTATTTCGGCTTCCGCATTAATATTCGTAATCGGTGATACCAATTTCCCTACATTGATGCTGGCAAGACTGCTGCTGCGGTGAGGTTCATGAGTAGAGAGGATTACAGTTCTGAGAAATGCAATCCAAACATTTCATACAAGAAATTCGTTCCTCTGTGAATACAACTTAAACCAGACTTTCAGTTTTCATTGTCGGAAAAGTGGTTGGTGCAATATTGCGGTGGTATTTCTGGAACGATTCTCTTCCAAACTGTAATAATGCCAATTGCTACATACGGACTTGCTGTCACAGAAAACACTAGAATAAAAACAAGGCCCGCTTCATGAAAAGAGTGCTAGGAATAGGAATAACAGCACCATCAAAACTGACTAATATTATGATCAGTAAGAACTTCTTCATAGCAGATACGAGGTTGCAGTTGCATCTTCCAAACATAAAGGCATATGAGAAAACCTTTCAAATATTACTTGGAAAAGGGAACAACATTTGGACAGACGTCATACTGACACAAAACTGGAGACAGTCCAATTATAAACTGAGACACGCCATCACACGATTTGTAGTACCCGGGTTTCACCACAAGCTATGCACCAACAAAAGATTTCATTACCCAAATGAGGACTGTGTGAGTGAATTATGTCATAATCAATGTTCCCGATATTATACTAGTATGTGCAAAAAAAGACTAATATCACTAACGAAACTGTGCAATGATTAGATATAAGCAAATAATATTATTTTCAGATGTATTATGTATTTTCTCTGGCTATTTTCCTGCAATAAACATTTCATTCATTCATTCATTCATTCATTCATTCATTCATTGTCGGAAAATATATTGCTGAAATTGTAATTTGATGATGATAGTTGATGATAGTGCCTAACATGGAGCTTATAGGCCTCTAATTCTTTGGGGTGAAAATGAAAAATGATGATAAAATGAACACTAGAACTAAACATAACTACAACTTACAACCAAATTACGGATTATGAGAACAAAAGGACAAAAAGGAAGGAATAAGGGAAATAAAATGCAGGTAAAAGAAATGCTCTCAACCCCCAAATGATGAGAATTGATGGATTTGGAAAGGTGTGTCATGAAAGGCAGATAAGGAGAAAGGAGAGAGTCAGCCCCAGAATCACTGGAAAAAGGGAAAAAACAGATCCAGCTCAGGTATACTCTCAAAATCAACAGCCGTGAGCCCTTGAGGGTGTAGCACCTGCAGTGGTGGGAATACACACACCCTGCCTCCTTTATGACCTTGTGCAGAAGGCAGGAGATATGATGAAAATAGAAACAAGAGATCTGACCCTTTGAAGAATGAGGGTATGAGGAAAGATGAAACAACGTCAAATTAAGGCTGGAATTTGAAAGTCTCCTTAGACCTCGGAGATCCTAATACCTTTAGGAAGAGAACAAGAGTTGATCAAGGGAGGCCGACAGTAAATATGCCAGAGAGTACCCCGGAACAATTAAGTGAAAGCAATCACGAATTCCGCTGGGGTCCCCTCATCGCTAACCATCGTCCCACAAGTTGTAAGCCCCTGAAGGAGGGGGAGTATCGTAATGTCGTAAGGGAACGGGAGGCGACCAAGGGTGGTCGACAGGAAAGATGACTGAAGGGAGCCCGGTCAAGTAAGTGGAAGCAATACCGCACTCAGCTGGGGTCCCGTGGTCACCAAACCCACATCCCATTAGTTGTGAGCCCTTGGGGGATGTACTGAAGAATGATTCATCAGAATCGCAAGAAAACTTTATGATACCCATTTTTCAGAAGATAACTTACGGGTATGCACTGCACGGTTGATTCCTTAGTTAATTGGATATCATCGTAGGCCTCAGAGGCAAAGATGTCCGTATCATGTGCGTTACTAGCAGTGGTCAAGTACTATCCTGGCATTTGCCTGGACAGAGTGTAGAAAAACCACACTCAGGATAGTTTATCGGTGCTGGGTTAAAGAGACGAAGGAGAGTTTTTGTCCGGAACAAAGTTATCGCGGGAAGTCACGTTAATACAATCATCACACCTATCTCTGTCTTACGTAAACTCGGGAAATGAAAGCAAACCTCCTATGCTCCTCCTATTTAAAGTGTAAAACGACAAACAACGGTATGGCATACTGGATTTGAGCAGCGGTATTCAAACCATAGATTATAATTTTCCCCAGCATTTTACACTTTCATCAGCAAACACTCCAAACAACGCAAGACTCCAGTACGGTATGTCAATACCGACTACTTACAATAATTGAAACTGAAACATAACTTCGTTGTTCTAAACGTATCACAGTGAGAAACACATTTTTAATAAACCTGTTGAACAGCTGTTTACTAATCGCTCCTATTCTTGGGTGGGAGTGCATTCTATCGGCAACTAGAGGAAATTGTTCAAATACACGTTATGCATGGGTTCTAACTGGGAGGGAATGGCAAGGCCGGAGCATAACTCGCATCTAGTAGGCCGTGGACGAGACCACCAAGTATCCATCTATCTCTGTAAGTGGCCATGCCAGTCCATATTCTCCACGGCGACAGTAGTTCAAGCTATGACCACCAGGTTTCTATCTATCTCTCTAAGAGACCATGTCACTCTATTTGCTCCATGACGACAGTACCTCAAGAAATGACCACCAGGTCGTTGCCATCTATCTCTGTAAGAGGCCATGGCACTCCACAGAAACAGTAGTTCAAGCTATGACTACCAGGTTTCCATCTATCTCTGTAAGAGGCCATGATACTCCATTTTCTATTAAGAATCTGAACGCCATAAAAAATCTGAAAACATATTATTTTAAATATTATTAACAGGGTTCATTGTAGGAAATTTAAATTAAAAATGAAATACATTGGCTAACCCTACATGTGGCGTAACGTTTACAACAGCTGGAGATACCATCACGAAACTTACCATTAAGATTAAATGAGCATAAATGATTCTGTTGTTGATTCATTTAGAGACTTTGCTACATCATAATCATATAGCCCCATGTACTTCAGTGTGTATGGACTATTTCTGATAACATGTACTACTGTGATGGCTGTAGTAGTGAGTGTATTAGTATTTCAAATGAGGATTGGAAGGGAGGTTACTGTGGCCTTCAGTTAGGATATATCGCGGTATTTGCTTCGAGTAGAAGTGGGAAACCACGGAATACAATTTCCAAGTTTTGCCTCTGGAGGTGTAGTGTAGCCCATTCTATCACACCAGAATTAAAATTTCTTGACAAATCTGGGATTCAAACTCAGACTTCCAAGGCGAAAGCCGAAAATATTAGCCACTAATACACGTGGTCATCTAAATGACGTTTGCATTTTATGTATAATAATTGTATTTAACCTTCAGTCTTTAGGTCACAGAAACCTATGTGACATTTTGGGCCTAATTTTATACTCAAATGCCGCTGCTGTTACGGGAGAATTTGAATCTTTACCTTATGACGAAAGGTATAACGCGTAATATATTGTATGTATTATCTACTAGAATCGAAGTTTTATACCCTCCGTTAAGGTGTGTTTTACTACTGATATGTTGACGTTTATGTTTTACTAGCAGGTACCCGCGGCGTCGCTTGCGTCTTGGTCGATTCATATTGTTATTCAATGAAATGCAGGTTTAACCCCGTTAACACCCCTTCAGAACCTGAATATTCAAGAATATCTCCTTAGTAGACGTTTTCGAAACACAATAAACATATCCCCAAAATATCATTCTTCTAACATTAATAGTTTTGGTTGGTCGATTAGAGTGAATATCAAAAAATCCTTCCTTAGTGGACGTTTTTCTTCCAGAATTTCACCCCTCCCGATGGGCCCCTTAAATTAAAATTATGAAAAAGCGATCGAACACCTATTTTTTATATGTTTATTAACCTGATTGTTTTCCTCTGAGTTTCAAACTCCTCGCCTATGTCGTTTAAGAGATGCACACTCCGTTAGGAATTCTTCAACCCCCACTTTTCACCCCTTTCACTCATAATATACACCACATCGAGAAACCATTAGACATGTGTCAGCTTATTTTTAATGATTAGTTTCATGCCAAGTATCACATCCCCAAATGAATCCACTCGTGAGATATTGTTATTCAATAAAATGCACGTTTATCCCCTTAATATCCCTTTAGAACCTCAATATCCAAAAACATTTCCTTAGTGGACGTTATCGACATAAAACAAACATATACCCAAAATTTCATGTTTCTAACTTCAATAATTTTGGCTGGGCGATGGTGAGTGGGTGAGTCGGTCAGGGCATTTTCTTTCATTCATTTTTGAGAATTTCACCCCTCCCCATGAACCCCTTAAATGGGATTTATGAAAAAAACGGTCGAACACCTATTTACTTATTTTAAAGTGGATTTTTTCCGCTGAATTTCAAACTTCTCGCTTTTGTCGTTTATGAGATAAACGCTCCGTTAAGAATTCTTCAACCCCCAATTTTCACCCCTTTCACCTCATAATATACATAATATCGATAAACCCTTAGACATATGTCTGCTTATCTTTACTGATTAATTTATATGCCGAATATCACATCCCCAAATGAAACAACTCGTGAGATATTGTTAATCAATGAAATGTAAGTTTAACCCCCTTAACACCCCTTCAGAACATGAATATCCAAAAATCCATCCTTTGTGGACGTTTTCGACATACTTGCTCCGTTAGGAATCCTCCAACCCCCACATTTCACACATATACCTCATAATATACACTACATCGAAAAACCCTCAGACTTGTGTCTTCTTATTCTTAATGATGAGTTAATATGCCGAGTATCGCATCCCCCCAAGGAAACCAATCGGGAGATTTTGTTATTCAATTAAATGCAGGTCTACCCCCTTAACACCCCTCTAGAACCTGAATATCCAAAAATCCTTCTTTAGTGGACGTTTTCGACATACAACGAACATAACCCCAAAATTTCATGTTTCTAACTTCAATAATTTCGGCTGGGCGATGATGAATGAGTGAGTATATCAGGACATTTTCTTTCATTTATTTTTCAGAATTTCACCACTCTCATGAACCCCTTAAAATGGAGTATGAAAAAGAATACTTTCGAACATCTATTTACTTATTTTAAGCTCTCTTCCCTCCTGAGTTTGATGAGTGAGTGAGTTAATCAGTTAGAACACTTTCTTTCCTGTTTTTTCCCCCAGAATTTCATCCCTCTCCAAGGGCCCCTTAAATTGGATTTTTGAAAAAACGGTTGAACACCTATTTACTTATATTTTAAGCTGTTTTTTCCGATGAATTTCAAACTTCTCGCCTATGTCGTTTAAGAGATACACGCTCCGTTAAGAATCCTTCAACCCCCAATTTTCACCCCTTTCACCTCATAATATACACCACACCGATAAATCTTCGACATATGTCTGCTTATTTTTTTAATGTTAAATTTATATGCCGAATAAGCCTCCGTGGCTTAGGCGGCAGCACGCCGGCCTCTCACCACTGGGTCCGTGGTTCAAATCCCGGTCACTCCATGGGAGATCTGTGCTGGACAAAACGGAGGCAGACAGGTTTTTCACCGGGTACTCCGGTTTTCCCTGTCAACATTTCATTCCAGCAACACTCTCCTCTATCATTTCATTTCTTATGTCATTCGTTTAATCATTGCCCCAGAGGAGTGCGTCAGGCCTCGGCATGCGGCACAGTTCATATCCTCGCCGCTAGATAGCCGAATAAACAAAAATCCTTCATTAGTTGACGTTTGCGACATAGAGCGAAAATATTCCCAAAATTTAATGTTTCCTACTTCAATAGTTTTCGCTGGGCGATGACGAGTGCGTGAGTCAGTCAGGTTTCTTTCAATTATTTTCACCAGAATTTTACGCCCTCCCCATGCGCCCCTTAAATTTAATTTATGAAGAAACGCTCGAACACCTATTAACTTATATTTTAAGCTGTCTTTTTCCCCTGAGTTTTGGCTGGGCGATGGTGAGTGAATCAGGACTTTTTCTCTGAATTTCCATTTTTCAGAATTTCACCCCTCCCCTCAGGACACTTTCTCTCCTTTTTTTTTCTAGAAGTTCACCCCACTCCATTGGCCCTTTAAATTGAATTTATAATAAAACGGTCGAACACCGATTTACTTATTTTTAAGCTGGTTTTTTTCCGCTGAGTTTCAAACTTCTCGCGTATGTCGTTTAAGAGATACACGCTCCGTTAGGAATCCTTCAACCCCCACTTTTCACCCCTTTCACCTTATAATATACACCACATCGAAAAACCCTTAGTCACATGTCCGCTTATTCTTAAAGATTAGTTTATATGCCGAGTATCACATCCACAAATGAAACCACTCGTGATATATTGTTATTCAATAAAATGCAGGTTTAAACCCCTTAAGACACCTTTGGAATCTGAATATCCGAAAATCCTAACTTAGTGTACGGTTTTGACATACAACGAACATATCCCAAAAATGTCATGTTTCTAACTTCAATAATTTTGGCTTGACGATGATGAGTGAGTGAGTGAGTCAGGACATTTTCTTTCATTTCCTTTTTCAGAATTTGACCCCTCACCATGAACCCCTTAAATTTGATTTTTGAAAAATAAACTGTCGAACACTTATTTACTAATTTTTAAGCAGTATTCTCTCCCTGAGTTTGAAGAGTGAGTCAGTCAGTCAATCAGTTAGGACACTTTCTTTCAGGTCCCCCCCCCCAGAATTTCACCCCTCCCCATGGGCCCCTTAAATTGAATTTATGGAAAAAACTACGATCGATCATCCATTTACTTATCTTTTAAGCTGATTTATTTCCGCTGAATTTCAAACTCCTCGCCCATGTCGTTTAACCCTCCAGTGGTTATGTGGGGTGCTCACAACACCCCAGCATTATTATTTTTTTTATGTTGTAAAATTACTAAGTTGGCTATGTTGGTGGCGGGCTCAGTACCTTCTCACCGAACATGGCCATTTGAAATCAACTCATTGTTGGCCAAAAGTAACAAACTGTTTGAATGCTATAAACGTGTATTGACACTGGGGTGCTGTATAGACCCCACCTAACAACTTGCGTTATATCTTGGTTGGCAAAGTCATTTTTAGATTATACACCCAGTTCAGTGTGGAAGCTTTGTTTGCCTTGCCATGTCTTCCGATAAGGAGCAACAGCGTATACGGAGAATGCTTGTAGAAGAAACTGAAGATTCGTGTGGCGATTCAGATTTTCAGGAGTCAGATGATGGTGAGCGGGATGATTGTCAACTTAGTGAGCATTTGACTGAAAGTGAGCAATCGAATGAAAGTGCGGCTGATGAGTTCACCTCCCATTATGGGTACTCTTCCTTCTTCGAACCTAGTTGCAACAGGAGTGACTAAATTTATGCTTGGAAAGAACAGTAAAACTAGGTTGTTACGAAATATTAGAATGAACAATAACGTACGCACCAGGTCACAGAATATCATAACTCATCTACCAGGTACTAGATTGCAAGCTAAAGTTGCTAAAACACCACACTATTGTTTCAGTGTGCTCATGAACGATGTTATAATCAGAACAATCACTCAAGAAGATGCACTGTTTGTCCTAGGTAGTCAGACAAGAAAACCATACTCTTCTGTTACAGATGTCAACAGATCATGTGCCTGAATCATATGGAGAGTATATGCCGCACGTGCTGCAATGATTCTTTCTCTGATGACACTTATGACTGTTAAGATTTCAGTAATGTTTTCGTGACATAAGTGTATTAAAAATACAATATAATCCTTACATTAGTGAGTGATATATACATTAAATTTTAACTAAAGACAGAAACTTTCCAATTTCCATTAATGACTATCAGTCTCCTTCTCTTTCAAAATTTCTCATTGTAAAACAGAATATTATTAATATTGTGTTGTTTTATGGAAGTGTGGTATGTTTAGATTAGTAAAACACAAGTACGAACTTTTCTAAGAAATGAGCCAACGTAAAATGCTTGAAATAGCAACATGTAGAATCAAGCAGCGAAAAAATATAGGTATACACTCCAATGGTTTTAATTTCTTTAATGAATCAGTTTAATGTTATAAGTTAATTAAAACTGGCTTAAAAGGATGTGAATAGTATGACAAATGAGTAAGACAGTTTCTGAAAAATGTTTGTCCGAGATATCCCACCAAAACTTTGGGTGATCTCAGCACCCCACGTAACCACTTATGTAATTTTAAACCACCTAACAACTTAAAGGTTAAGAGATACATGCTCCGTTAGGAATCCTTCAACCCCCACTTTTCACCCCTTTCGCCTCATAATATACACCACATCGAAAAACCCTCAGAAACATGTCTTCTTATTAGCCTACTTTCGAATTTTGCAAAAAATGAAAGTAGACTTATGAGATCAACACAGGGCGAAAATAGTGTGTCTGTCTGTGTGTGTGTATGTGTGTGTGTGAGTCTGTGTGTGTGTGTGTGTGTCTGTGTGTGTGTGTGTGAGTGTGTGTACTCTGAATGTCTGTCCCCCCCTATCAATTCGAACACGGTGAATGCGAATTGAACGAAATTTGGTACAAAGGTAGCACTAGCAAAGGACACCTCAGTGTCATGTTTTATATCGCCGCCATCTTGACGGAAACGTAATGGCGGCCACACAAATGTTCAAAGCTTAAATCAAATTACGACTAACCTAATCATCCGATCTCTACCAAATTTTGCAATGACATACCTTTATGGGGGGAGCATCCTTTGACCAAACCAATAGGTCATCAGCGTAATAGTTTGCGGATGGCGGCCATCTTTGTGTGAAAATCGATTCCCCCTATTAATTCGAACACGGTGCAACCGAATGGAACGAAATTTGGTACAGAGGTAGTACTAACAAAAGGCACCTCAGTGTCATGTTTTATATCGCCGCCATCTTGACGGAAACGTAATGGCGGCCACACAAATCTTCAAAGATTAAATCAAATTACGATTAACCTAATCATCCGATCTCTACCAAATTTTGCAACAACATACCTTTATGGGGGAGCATCCTTTGACCAAACCAATAGGTCATCAGCGTAATAGTTTGCGGATGGAGGCCATCTTTATGTCAAAATAAATTCCCCCTATTAATTCGAACACGGTGCAACCGAATGGAACGAAATTTGGTACAGAGGTAGTACTAACAAAAGGCACCTCAGTGTCATGTTTTATATCACCGCCATCTTGACGGAAACGTAATGGCGGCCACACAAATGTTCAAAGCTTAAATCAAATTACGATTAACCTAATCATCCGATCTCTACCAAATTTTGCAACTACATACCTTTATGGAGGGAGCATCCTTTGACCAATCTAATAGGTCATTCACCTGATAGTTTGCGGATGGCCGCCATCTTTATGTCAAAATTGATTCCCCCTATAAATTCGAACACGGTGGAACCGAATGGAACGAAATTTGGTACAGAGGTAGCACTAGCAAAGGGCACCTCAGTGTCATGTTTTATATCGCCGCCATCTTGACTGAAACGTAATGGCGGCCACACGAATGTTCAAAGCTTAAATCAAATTACGATTAACCTAATCATCCGATCTCTACGAAATTTTGCAACGACATACCTTTATGGGGGGAGCATCCTTTGACCAAACCAATAGGTCATCAGCGTAATAGTTTGCGGATGGCGGCCATCTTTGTGTGAAAATCGATTCACCCTATTAATTCGAACACGGTGCAACCGAATGGAACGAAATTTGGTACAGAGGTAGTATTAACAAAAGGTACCTCAGTGTCATGTTTTATATCGCCGCCATCTTGACTGAAACGTAATGGCGGCCACACGAATGTTCAAAGCTTAAATCAAATTACGATTAACCTAATCATACGATCTCTACCAAATTTTGCAACTACATACCTTTATGGAGGGAGCATCCTTTGACCAAACTAATAGGTCATTCGCCTAATAGTTTGCGGATGGCGGCCATCTTTGTGTCAGAATCGATTCCCCCTATTAATTCAAACACGCTGAAACCAAATGGAACGAAATTTGGTATAGAGGTAGCACTAGCAAAGGGCACCTCAGTGTCATGTTTTATATCACCGCTATCTTTATGGAAACGTAATCGCGTCCACCCAAATGTTAAAAGCTAAAATGTAATCACGACCAACCTAATAATCTAGTCTCTACCTAATTTTGCAACACCATATCTTTATGTGGGAAACATATTCTGACCAAACTGCAAGAACATCAGCCCAATAGTTTGCAGATGGTGGCCAAGTATGTGTGCAAATCGATTCCCCCTATCAATTCAAACACGGTGAAACCGAATTGAACGAAATTTGGTACAGAGGTAGCACTAGCAAAGGGCACCTCATATTCATGTTTAATATCCCTATAGCACGATGTATTTCAACAAGCTCCTACAACCAAAATTCAATCATACGAATTGAAAAGGACAAAGAGTTATAACAATACCCATGCATTTAGGAGAAAGTAGGCTATATGTCCTTTACTGAACATCTTGTTTTTAATGATGTGTTTATATGCTGAGTATCACATCCCCCAATGAAACCAATCGTGAGTTAATGTTATTCAATGAAATGCAGGTTTAACCCCCTTAAGACCCCCTGAATATCCGAAAATCCTCCCTTAGTAGACGGTTTTGACATGCAATGATCATATTCCCCAAAATGTCATGTGTCTAACTTCAATAATTTTGGCTGGGCGATGGTGAGTGCGTCAGGACTTTTTCTCTGAATTTCCATTTTTCAGAATTTCACCCCACCCCATGAACCCCTTAAATTGGGTTTATGAAAAGAAACTGTCGAACACCTATTTACTTATTTTTAAGCAGATTTTTTTCCCCCTGAGTTCGATGAGTGAGTCTGTCAGTCAATCAGTTAGGACACTTTCTTTCCTGTTTCTTTCCCCCAGAATTTCACCCCTCCCTATGGGTCCCTTAAATTGGATTTATGAAAAAACGGTCAAACACCTATTTACTTATTTTTAAGCTGATTTTTTCCTCGCTGAGTTTCAAACTCCTCGCCTATATCGTTTAAGAGATACACGCTCCGGTAGGAATCCTTCAACCCCCACTTTTCACCCCTTTCACCTCATAATATACCCCACATCGAAAAACCCTCAGACACGTTGTGCCCGTTTAGACCGGAGTCCGCACGACCACATATGCACTTTACCAAGAATCAGTCAGCACGAGAGTCAAAATATCCCGGGGTGCCAGATGGGTTAAAGCTAATCGCAAAAACGACATCAAATGAAAAAATGCTTTACTGATTTTTGGCTCAATGCAACAATAAGGATAGAAGGAGATTCAACTGGGCATAACACATCATGTAAAATTATCTCATTTTATTCTGAATTTAAAATTGACAGCAAAAAAATGCTCAAAGCAGCATCATTCATGTGTGGCGACCCACATTACTATTTACACAATGTACAGAAATTTTCCAACACATTGGACAATTATCTTTGGAGACACAAGTCTGATTATCAGTCCTGTAGACTGTGTTCCAAAATTATATCCATTATTTATGATTAAATCCAGTTCAAATTTAATTGTCTTTACTGGAAATACCGTCGTTCACTGGTTGAATTTTTACATAATATTAACACTCGTAGAATAATTGTTCATAGAATTTTTAACTTTCACTTATTCTTCCAGTTTCAAAAAAATATTGTCAAAAAATTTTATTATCTCTGAATCAACACAAATTATGTACACATATTAATAACAACATCTGAAAAGTATTTGACCATTGAGCATAGCATCGAAGAACTGTGCGAAGCACAACAAAATTAATTGTTCTTCTGACATTAAACGTTTCGAGAAGTGACTCGATTATGAATTTCAAGTTCCTAACAAAATATATGATTTCTGAATCATCAACTTGATCAATAAATTGTTGGACCATTCAATTATTCGATTCTCCACTTGGTATCATTATTAAGAAAAATATTTATATTTGTGGCCATTTTAGTAACTTTCACAACTTGCAATTCTTCGACAGAAAGCGGAAATAAGAATTGTAGCTTCATAATAAATTCATTTAGTTCATGGCACTAGGATTGAAAACATCCTTCAAATTATTCGTGGTTATAGAATTATTTTTAATTGCCAGTGGCCCATTCTATTATTTTTATAAGCACAATATTCCAACAACAACGGCAAAGGTCTTCCTCTGAAGAAGAATAAAATACTAACATGACAAATCCGGGTTCTAGCAAAATCAAAGTCTTAATGGAATCCGTAAACAAGGTTGAAATAAGAACTGATGGTTTTTAAGAAATAACCTTTGGGTCATTCATACGACGCAATGTGTAGTTCCAATACTCCTTCTTTAACACTGAGTCATCGAACCTGCTATTTGATTGATGCTCAAATAAAAACCTCCTCATTCCTGCGTCTTAAACATGCGCACCTGGGAATGGCATTTCAACTACTCCACACACATAAATTTTCTTCCCAAAATTTATACAATAAATCAAGCCTCTGCTTGTTATCAACACTGGAAGATTTATAAACTTACAAGTTTATTTTATTTTACCATTCAGTTCAACCCGTGAAGTTACCATACTTATGATACTCTCTATTTCACTTTCGAATGTGTATTTACGTCATGATTTTATATAAATACAAAAATATCCTAATTGATACAAATATCATTTGCTTCCCGTTTCATGCCTCTCCGTGTTATCTGAAAAATATACTTTGCTCATGGCAAATATTAACTGTTCAACCAGAACTGTAATATTGGTTGAATGCGGGCTTGCGCTAACCACTATCAATCGGAAAATCACCTGTTCCAAACTAGAAATGATTAAACTACTTCATAAGCTCTCTCTCAATAAATGTGATTATTAGAAAATATAAGATCCAAGAATTATTTAGAAAAGTTATGAAAATCATTATTATTATTATAAGTTATATTATTTTAAATATATTTAATTATTATTTCATTATTTGAGAATCCACATGTTCGATTCTTCGAATATGGATAAAATATCCATTTCTCAACAAAAATAATTATGAACTTTTACAGTTACATCGGCTGATTACCGTGATTATCAAAAAAATTGAAACATTCAAATAAATGCTCGTTCTGCTCGGTCATCGATCCTAAACTGTTCTAAGTGCTGAAAATACTCAGAATAACTCTAATATGTCTTGCGTAAATCATTGCAAGATTTAAATACGAAGAAAAATAAATGTGTTGGTCATCTGCAGAATAATGAGTTTGTTCCAATTAGCTAGGAATAATATAAAGTCAAAATGTGGCTTACATTTCTTGATGGTCTTGAAGCGTAGTGAACCTGGTCTGTACCAGATTTATTCAGATACATGTCCTATTGGACACGCACGTCTAATCCTTGTATCGGCCGCCATTATATACCCACAATCTGTCTAACACGACATAGTGGAAATATTTCTTGAAGTTTGAAGTAACTGTTGATCCATTTTAATATTGGCTTCAATTAATTCCGTAGCAGTTCGCTTAAATGGGGTCAGATCCAAGTGATCTATTCTCAAATACGTCAGTTGTAACATAACTCACGGTAATCTTTTCAGTACAAGAAAACACCTACAGTCTAAATCAATCAACGGCTGTTCTGAAGATCGTTCCCTGGGCATGGCTTATCACCATCTATCATGCGCGAAGCAACATATAGTTTCCCTTTGTCGGCTAATGAACAACACCGTGATAGACTGGCCTTCAATCTAATGAAAGATCGGAGTGGTTATTAAGTTACAATTTATGAAACTGACTAATTGGACTAAAATATCCAAGTATTAAATTATTATTACTGGACTGTGACAAAGTACTTTCTAGACAAAGTCTAGCATATGTCCATATAGAAATAAAATATTTCACCAGTGTCCGTAGAAAAATAACAATCACCTTAGTGATTCTCTCTGCCGGAAACTTACTATGTTCCACATGTATCGCAGCACTTTTGTGACTATCACAATTTAAAGATATCTTCTGCGTAGATCCGGCAACCATGTGCCTTGGCTCAACGTGGCAGCACCTTGTCATGCAAGAGCTTGGTTCGAAGTGAGCTGATGTTGCTTGGGCCGGCCGGCTTTTATTCAAAACGGTCAGGTCCACGCTGCATCACGCTGAAATCTGGAAATCCTCATATCTCTGGTATCCCTGGTCCGATTTACTTGATACTAAGTGCATTCTCTTTCATTTGGCCGTGCCAGTAATCTGATCCAAGTCTCAAGTCTCTACTCCATGGCTAACTATTTAATCAACAAATAGTCTCGACCTCTGCTACTACTCGCTACGTCACTTGACATGCTCTTGGCTGCATAAGAATTCCATTCCCTTCTAGAAGTAATGGAGCGTGATATTCAAATATCTCAACTTTCAAAAGCGGCTGTAGCCTTTCCCTTGATATCTAGGTGTCTGAATCTTGGAATACCCATTCCTAGAGTTGGGCACATCCACCCCACACGTAGCAAAAAAATAAAAATTGAAAAATTTTTATTTTTCCTATCTACACATTAAATCATCTGGTTCTTGAATAGTAAATCTTCAAATTCGCTGCATTATAACTTCCCACGATGTTACCAGTTCGTGTATTGGCGATTTCATAGCTTCCATTGTTGTTTACTTCCACAAAATCATCATCATCATTTGGATCCATGTCTCCCTGTAGAAAACGAAAAATGTTTCTAAAACGTCGGTCTCTCCTCTGGGATAAATGCAACAATCTTAACCTTCTCAAGGTATCCTCATCCTCCTGCGTCAGGTTAACTTGAAAAACCTTAGATGTAGACTCCACTGCTCTACTCAATAAATCGGCTCCAACGTTCAACTTTCCAGGAGTGTGTTCAATAACTAGGTTGAATTGTTGAATAAAAAGTGACCATCTAGTTATCCTATCACTGGCAAAGTTTGTTCTCAAGATAAACTCCAATGAATGGTGATCAGTCCTCACAATTACTGAATGTCCAATTAACATTTTCTTCCATGACTCCAACGCGAAGATTACAGCAAGTGCTTCTAACTCTGTGGTGTAATAATTCCTTTCTGATGGACGAAGTTTCCTGCTTATGAACGCCAGATAACGTCTCTTGTGATCGTCATCTTCTTGAAGAAGAATAGCTCCAATCCCTACGGTGGATGCATCGGATTCTATGATGAAATTCTTGGTAAAGTCAGGATACTCTAATTTCACGCTGTTTACCAATAACCTCTTGGCATTTTGAAATGATTCTTCACAATCTTCATTCCATTTCCAATTGTTTCCTTTTTTATAATTCCTGCAATGGAGCAACCGTCTTGGTGAAGCTTGGACAATGCCCTGCAAAGAATTGGCATGTCCCGAGAAAACTGCGGACATTCTTCACTCTAGTAGGTCTAGGGAAATTTGCAATCACCTGTATCTTTGTCTCATTGGGATGGTATCCTTCACCATCCAAAATGTGGCCCAAAAATTTTATTTCCTTCCGAAAGAACTGACATTTTCGAAGGTTTACTTTAAAGTTCGCTTTTCTCAAATCTGCGAATAACATCTGAAGATGTAACAAATGTTCCTCCTTAGTCTCAGATGCAATTAGGATATCATCTATGTAACGAATTGCTATCTCTTTTAATTCAGGACTCAAGTTTTGTTCCAGTGCTCTGATCAAAACAGATCCAGATGTTTTGATCCCAAATGGTAGACGGCGGAATACATATGTCTGCTGGTCAAACATAAATCCTGTAAATTTCTTGGAATCTTCACTAAGCCTAATGTGGTGGTAGGACGAAGTGAGATCAATGTTAGAGAACCAGACCTTGCCTTGGAATTTCCTTTACTGTTCCCTAATGATTGGTGGTCTGTCATACTCTGGCAGCAATCTTGAATTCAAATTTCGCGCGTCTAAACTTAGTCTCAGACTTCCATCTGGCTTAGACACTACTGCTAATGGATTGACATAAGAGGTAGTGTACTTTTCAATCACATTGTTGTTTTCCATCTCTTTGATAAGCACTTTTACCTTTTCTCGATGCTTTTCCGCTACCGGATACAATTTAGCATGGAAAGGTGCATCATCATTTACACGAATACGATATTCAAAATCTTTAATTTCACCAGGTTTAATATCAAAAATATCGTGATACTCTTCCAAAATTTTTCCTAGCTCTGGGGACTCCTTCTCAGAGTAGGCTTCTCTTCCTTCAGCTTCATGAAAAATCAGAGACCATTGAGCATCTCCCTCGATGTCTTCCTCTTCTTTTCCCTCGAAGTTTATCTCTTCGGTATTCTTGAATCTGATCGTCTCTGTCTTCATGTCTATCACTGCTTGATATTTCTGAATGAAATCCGCTCCCAATATCATGTCAAAAGCCATGTCCTTCATTACTACAAACACATGTCGGAAATCATGTCCTCCAATAGTAACACATAAGTATAATTGTGTTTTACACAGAGATATTTTGTTGGGTATTATTCCTTGTATTTTAATTCCTGATACTGGAATCTCCTCTAAATTCTCTTTGAGCTTCCACAGAATATAAAGCTTCTCGCTCACAAGACAAAGCATAGCCCCAGTAGCAATTAAAGTATCGACATGCATACCGAATACTTCGCATGATATGATTGGCATTTTAATTCTTGTACCCATTTCTTTCCGTTCGTCATTATGTTGAATTAAGTCATCATCCTCTGCTTGCCATTTAATAATCCTGGAAGTGAAAGTGTTTAAAATTCTGTCTTCTACTGTGAATTCGATTTTTTTTCTTTTCCATTCCCCCGGGATTGTTGTGTTCCCGATGGACCTGGTTCACTTGGCTTCTGGTCCAAGAACTGCAAGTTTTCTTGGTGTCTTTCTTCCAAGTTCTTCCTCGTCTCCTTATTGAACTCTTCATTGGACTGACGAGTATTCACATTCCCTCTGTTATTGTAGTTATTGTTTCTACCATAGTACCTTCTTTCCTGGTACCTTCCTTGATTATCCTTTGGCCTTCTCCATCGAGTATTATATCGATATCCACCATCCGGTCTCGCATAAGGGTTGTAACTGTATCTGTTATTGTACTGATTCCATCCTCTTTTATCGGGCTCTTCCCTCGGCGTTTTCTCTTCTCGCCCCTCTCGAATCTCTCGAGGTGTTTGGGAATAACTGTCGGCCATAACAGGGTACACAGCGTTGTTATTCTTTCCTCCCTTCTGATGGAAGAATTGAGCGTTCGTGTGATCAAGTTTCTGCAATACCTCGTCAAATTGCTCCATATTATAAATGTCAGCAGCGATCAAAGTTCTTTGGACGTCTGCTGGAAACTGACGTATTAATGCGGTAATTAATTCATTATCTGGCATCGGCGGATCTAAATGTTGTAGTTTAGAAAGCTGTCCAGAAAAGTACGTAGAATATCGTGTAGGTTGTGACGTCGAGAATCTCTTTGAATATAATTCTGCTCTAACTTACTGTTGGGTTTCCGGGGACCAAAACTTTTTTAATAGCCCACGGGAAAACTCCTCAAAATTTGTGAGAGTGGACCTAAAAGCTCTAAACCAAAGAAGTGCGGGACCTTCCAAAAATTTCCCTATCACTCGGATATGTCTTTCCTTAGGGATTTTGGAATCTTTTAGGTAATCACCTGCTTCTCTCAAGAATTCTACGGGTGTCACAGAATCTCGCCCTGAAAATTTAGAAGGCTTATCCTCTACGTTCTTGAATACAGTTATGGGGTTGGATTGAAATATTGTCCTGACATCATCCTGTCTTTGACTATCAGTTTCTCTAGCTGCTCCTAGGTTTATCTGTATCTGTTCTTCTCCCCTTATACTTGACATTTTCAACAGATGGTCAGACTGTTTCTCGTCCTTGATTTGGGTTTTCATAGCCTCAATTTCCTTATGGTTTTCTTCTGCCATTTTTTTAATTGCTTCGGTTTCCTTACAGTTCTCCTTGACATCAGTGGATATCTGGTTCATAACAGCCTCGTGACTTTTCAACGACCCTGTCACATCTGATATGTCCTTCTGAGTTGCTTGGATATCTTTGGAAATTACTTGAATATGGGATGACAAAGATTCCCTAATTTCCTTGACTCCCTCTTGGTTCTCCAGCTTGAGTGTGTCTTTAATTTCATCGATAACTGTGGTTTTAATTTCAGTTTGTAATTCATTAATCACACCTTCTTTTATTTCTCCCATTACGAGTTCTTTGAATTGTTCTGTCAAACGTTGAACAACTAGAATTGCCATCTCATTGCTCTCTTTCTTCACTCTGACTTCTAGGTTGATCATGTCTTCACCAACTTTCCTAAGACCATGTTCTATCCTATCAGCTAAGCTTTGGGATCTTAGATCGGCATCGCGAAATTTATCGTCCATTAAACTTGCGTTAGTGGCTAATGAAGTTTCGAGCTCATGTGTTTTTTCGCATAATTTAGACATTTTACTCTCAAGTGACATTTTCAAAATTTCGGAATTCTCTTTAAATTTATTTTCCATAGAATTAAATTTATTATTTAAATTTTCTTTCAAGTTATCTTTTAACCTGCTTTCTAACAAATCGGAATTTTCCTTGAGTTTATCATCTAAACTTTTTTCTAGTTACCTTTTAAAGAATCAGAATTTTCTTTAAGTTTATTTTCTAAACAATCAGAATTTTCTTTAAGTTTATTTTCCAAAGAATCAGAATTTTCTTTAAGTTTATCATTTAAACTTTCTTTAAGTTTATTTTCTAAAGAATCAGAATTTTCTTTAAGTTTCTCATTTAAAATTTCTTTAAGTTTATTTTCTAAAGAATCAGAATTTTCTTTAAGTTTCTTTTCCAAAGCCTCTGTATTTTCTTTCATAATGGCTGCCACACGCCGTCCAGCCTCTTTGGAACTCTCTTCCAAACTCCTCATCATCCTCATCATCTCTTCCATAATGTTCAATTATTATTCAAAACTTAGGGGTATACATGTCGGCAGACACAAGCTTATAACTAGAACAAGAAATATGAATAGCTAATTGGAACACTCTAATAAAATGAGATTTGTCCTAATGTCGACGTGATGGAAAAACAAAATTCTCTACTTTTACGAATTACATTTTCCACAATATCACAAGAAAAATATGCAAGTTCTCAAATATCCTCCACCTGGATTCTAATAATGCGTATGTCCAGTCATCGAACGTTTACTACGGAATTTACTTGACGCCCTAATGGTTAAGCCATTATCAAAAATAATCAAACCCATTCTAATTATTAACCCAGTTAAATTTTTAATTTTCCCCACTAATTGGGTTTCCTACTAATTTATTCATCCAAACCAGATATCTCTCAATTCCCAAAATATCTATATAAAAATTATCACAATTTAAATCGGCATGCGATTGACCGTGTCTAACTCGAGCCCCACGTTCGAAGCCATTTCTCTCTCTATCTTATTTTATGTGCCCGTTTAGACCGGAGTCCGCACGACCACATATGCACTTTACCAAGAATCAGTCAGCACGAGAGTCAAAATATCCCGGGGCGCCAGATGGGTTAAAGCTAATCGCAAAAACGACATCAAATGAAAAAATGCTTTACTGATTTTTGGCTCAATGCAACAATAAGGATAGAAGGAGATTCAACTGGGCATAACACATCATGTAAAATTATCTCATTTTATTCTGAATTTGAAATTGACTGCAAAAAAATGCTCAAAGCAGCATCATTCATGTGTGGCGACCCACATTACTATTTACACAATGTACAGAAATTTTCCAACACATTGGACAATTATCTTTGGAGACACAAGTCTGATTATCAGTCCTGTAGACTGTGTTCCAAAATTATATCCATTATTTATGATTAAATCCAGTTCAAATTTAATTGTCTTTACTGGAAATACCGTCGTTCACTGGTTGAATTTTTACATAATATTAACACTCGTAGAATAATTGTTCATAGAATTTTTAACTTTCACTTATTCTTCCAGTTTCAAAAAAATATTGTCAAAAAATATTATTATCTCTGAATCAACACAAATTATGTACACATATTAATAACAACATCTGAAAAGTATTTGACCATTGAGCATAGCATCGAAGAACTGTGCGAAGCACAACAAAATTAATTGTTCTTCTGACATTAAACGTTTCGAGAACTGACTCGATTATGAACTTCAAGTTCCTAACAAAATATATGATTTCTGAATCATCAACTTGATCAATAAATTGTTGGACCATTCAATTATTCGATTCTCCACTTGGTATCATTATTAAGAAAAATATTTATATTTGTGGCTATTTTAGTAACTTTCACAACTTGCAATTCTTCGACAGAATGCGGAAATAAGAATTGTAGCTTCATAATAAATTCATTTAGTTCATGGCACTAGGATTGAAAACATGCTTCAAATTATTCGTGGTTATAGAATTATTTTTAATTGGCAGTGGCCCATTCTATTATTTTTATAAGCACAATATTCCAACAACAACGGCAAAGGTCTTCCTCTGAATAAGAATAAAATACTATCATGGCAAATCCGGGTTCTAGCAAAATCAAAGTCTTAATGGAATCCGTAAACAAGGTTGAAATAAGAACTGATGGTTTTTAAGAAATAACCTTTGGGTCATTCATACGACGCAATGTGAAGTTCCAATACTCCTTCTTTAACACTGAGTCATCGAACCTGCTATTTGATTGATGCTCAAATAAAAACCTCCTCATTCCTGCGACTTAAACATGCGCACCTGGGAATGGCATTTCAACTACTCCACACACATAAATTTTCTTCCCAAAATTTATACAATAAATCAAGCCTCTGCTTGTTATCAACACTGGAAGATTTATAAACTTACAAGTTTATTTTATTTTACCATTCAGTTCAACCCGTGAAGTTACCATACTTATGATACTCTCTATTTCACATTCGAATGTGTATTTACGTCATGATTTTATATAAATACAAAAATATCCTAATTGATACAAATATCATTTGCTTCCCGTTTCATGCCTCTCCGTGTTATCTGAAAAATATACTTTGCTCATGGCAAATATTAACTGTTCAACCAGAACTGTAATGTTGGTTGAATGCGGGCTTGCGCTAACCACTATCCTTCGGAAAATCACCTGTTCCAAACTAGAAATGATTAAACTACTTCATAAGCTCTCTCTCAATAAATGTGATTATTAGAAAATATAAGATCCAAGAATTATTTAGAAAAGTTATGAAAATCATTATTATTATTATAAGTTATATTATTTTAAATATATTTAATTATTATTTCATTATTTGAGAATCCACATGTTCGATTCTTCGAATATGGATAAAATATCCATTTCTCAACAAAAATAATTATGAACTTTTACAGTTACATCGGCTGATTACCGTGATTATCAAAAAAATTGAAACATTCAAATAAATGCTCGTTCTGCTCGGTCATCGATCCTAAACTGTTCTAAGTGCTGAAAATACTCAGAATAACTCTAATATGTCTTGCGTAAATCATTGCAAGATTTAAATACGAAGAAAAATAAATGTGTTGGTCATCTGCAGAATAATGAGTTTGTTCCAATTAGCTAGGAATAATATAAAGTCAAAATGTGGCTTACATTTCTTGATGGTCTTGAAGCGTAGTGAACCTGGTCTGTACCAGATTTATTCAGATACATGTCCTATCGGACACGCACGTCTAATCCTTGTATCGGCCGCCATTATATACCCACAATCTGTCTAACACGACATAGTGGAAATATTTCTTGAAGTTTGAAGTAACTGTTGATCCATTTTAATATTGGCTTCAATTAATTCCGTAGCAGTTCGCTTAAATGGGGTCAGATCCAAGTGATCTATTCTCAAATACGTCAGTTGTAACATAACTCACGGTAATCTTTTCAGTACAAGAAAACACCTACAGTCTAAATCAATCAACGGCTGTTCTGAAGATCGTTCCCTGGGCATGGCTTATCACCATCTATCATGCGCGAAGCAACATATAGTTTCCCTTTGTCGGCTAATGAACAACACCGTGATAGACTGGCCTTCAATCTACTGAAAGATCGGAGTGGTTATTAAGTTACAATTTATGAAACTGACTAATTGGACTAAAATATCCAAGTATTAAATTATTATTACTGGACTGTGACAAAGTACTTTCTAGACAAAGTCTAGCATATGTCCATATAGAAATAAAATATTTCACCAGTGTCCGTAGAAAAATAACAATCACCTTAGTGATTCTCTCTGCCGGAAACTTACTATGTTCCACATGTATCGCAGCACTTTTGTGACTATCACAATTAAAGATATCTTCTGCGTAGATCCGGCAACCATGTGCCTTGGCTCAACGTGGCAGCACCTTGTCATGCAAGAGCTTGGTTCGAAGTGAGCTGATGTTGCTTGGGCCGGCCGGCTTTTATTCAAAACGGTCAGGTCCACGCTGCATCACGCTGAAATCTGGAAATCCTCATATCTCTGGTATCCCTGGTCCGATTTACTTGATACTAAGTGCATTCTCTTTCATTTGGCCGTGCCAGTAATCTGATCCAAGTCTCAAGTCTCTACTCCATGGCTAACTATTTAATCAACAAATAGTCTCGACCTCTGCTACTACTCGCTACGTCACTTGACATGCTCTTGGCTGCATAAAATTTCCATTCCCTTCTAGAAGTAATGGAGCGCGATATTCAAATATCTCAACTTTCAAAAGCGGCTGTAGCCTTTCCCTTGATATCTAGGTGTCTGAATCTTGGAATACCCATTCCTAGAGTTGGGCACAACGTGTCTTCTTATTAGCCTACTTTTCACGTTTTGCAAAAATGAGGAAAAAGTAGACTTATGAGATCGATCTGGGAAAATGTGTGTCTGTCTGTCAGTCTGTCTGTCTGTCCTTCTGTCTGTCTGTCTGGCTGTGTGTGTGTCCCCCCCTATCAACTCGTATACGGCTGCAACAATCGAAACCAAATTTAGTATAAGTAAAGATGTATATCGGAATATCTCAAGCCCATATTTGAAAATTATATCAGTGCTACCAACTGCTGAAAAAACGCACTAGAAATTTGAGCTCCATGTTGGATATCATGAAACGTATGCATGGGAGCTATTCCAAAATTGGCACGCATGCAGATAATACTATTTCAGTTTAATTTCCAGGAGTCCATACATGACAGTGTTGCCAAAATAATGTTAAGCCTTCTGTTAAGTCCAATTTTTAAATGCATATAACTTCTACACTATCAATTGGATTTCAACCAAATTTTGTATGTAACATGTGTACATAAGCAGACATGACTGAGCGTATTCCTAAGAGCCACCAGTGCTGCCAACTGTTAATAATTGTTTTTATAATCCAAATACCAATATATCAGAAAGTATGCAAGCCGACAGCTATAAACTACGCACACGTATAATACCTGACATTTTAGATTAATTTGGAGTAACTTATGTACGTCACTGCTACCAACATGATTCTAAGCCTGCTGATAGGACCAATTTTTAAATACATGTAACTTCTATACTATCAGTTGGATTTCAACCAAATTTCATATGTGATATGTGTAACATAACAATTATATGACTTTAAGTATTCTTAAGAGCAATCAGGGCTGCCAATTGTTAATAAATGCTGTCTATATTTTTACCCTAATATCAATATATCAGAAAGTGTGCAAGCCAACAGCTCTATACTTTCCACACGTATAGCACCTGACATTCTAGATTTATTTGGAGTAAGTTATACAAATCAGTGCTGCCAACATGTCTACTGATAGCTCCAATTTTAACATACATGTAACTTCTATACTAACAAATGGATTTCATCGAAAATTGACACAACAAGATATCATAATATTTCAGATTATTTCTGACCAGCACACGCATGACATTGTTGCCAACATGCTTTTACGCGTGCTTATAGATCCAATGTCTAACTGCATGTAATGCCCATTGGACTTCAACCAAATTTTTTATTCTTTACCTTAAGATATGGAACTAAGAATATATTCAGTCACCAGGGCTGCCAACTGTAGTGCTCTATTAGGCTACAATATACCAGGTATATTTTGGACTAATTAGACATTTCGATATTACCAACTTAATTTCGTCATTATTCTAGATAGGTGCATATACTGTAGATTAATCATTGGCATGAAAAGTAGGCTCTTTAGTTCGTCACGGAACTTCTTGTTTTTAATGATGAGTGTATATGCCGAGTATCACATCTCCCAATGAAATCAATCGGGAGATATTGTTATTCAATGAAATGCAGGTCTACCCCCTTAACACCCCTTTAGAACCTGAATATCCAAAAATCCTTCCTTAGTGCGCGTTTTCGACTTACCACGAACATATCCCCAAAAGTTCATGTTTCTAACTTTAAGAGTTTTGGATGGGCGATGATGAGTCAGTGAGTCAGTGAATCAGTCAGTCAGTCAGTCAGTCAGGACACTTGTTAGCCTACTTTCGATTTTTGCAAAAAATGAAAGTAGACTTATGAGATCAACACAGGGCGAAAAATTGTGTGTCTGTCTGTGTGTGGGTGTGTGTGTGCGAGTCTGTGTGTGTGTGTGTGTGTGAGTGTGTGTACTCTGAATGTCTGTCCCCCCCTATCAATTCGAACACGGTGAACCCGAATTGAACGAAATTTGGTAAAAAGGTAGCACTAGCAAAGGGCACCTCAGTGTCATGTTTTATATCGCCGCCGCGCCGTCTTGACGGAAACGTAATCGCGGCCACCCAAATGTTCAAAGCTTAAATCAAATTACGACTAACATAATCATCCGATCTCTACCAAATTTTGCAACAACATACCTTTATGGAGGGAGCATCCTTTGACCAAACTAATTGGACATTAGCTTAATAGTTTTGCGGATGGCGGCCATCTTTGTGTGAAAATCGATTCCCCCTATTAATTCGAACACGGTCAAACCGAATGGAACGAAAATAGGTACAGAGGTAGCACTAGCAAAGGCCACCTCAGTGTCATGTTTTATATCGCCGCCATCTTGACGGAAACGTAATCGCGGCCACCCAAATTTTAAAAGCTTAAATCTAATTACGACCAACCTTATAATCTAGTCTCTACCAAATTTTGCAACAACATACCTTTATGTGGGAAGCATATTTTGACCAAACTACAAGATCATCAGCCCAATAGTTTGCCTATGGCGGCCATGTATGTGTGCAAATCGATTCCCCCTATCAATTCAAACACGGTGAACCGAATTGAACGAAATTTGGTACAGAGGTTGCACTAGCAAAGGGCATCTCAGTGTCATGTTTTATATCGCCGCCATATTGACGAAAACGTAATAGTGGCCACTCAAATGTTCAAAGCTTGAATCAAATTACGACTAACCTAATCATCCGATATCTACCAAATTTCACAACAACATATATGTATATGGCGAGCGTCTTTTTACTAAGCTACAAAGTCTTCAACCCAATAGTTTGCAGATGGCGGCCATGTATGTGTGCAAATCGATTCCCCCTATCAATTCAAACACAGTAAAACCGAATTGAACGAAATTTCGTACAGAGGTAGCACTAGAAAGGGAACCTCAGTGTCATGTTTTATATCACCACCATCTTGACGGAAACGGAATGGCGGCTACCCAAATGCTAAAAGCTTAAATCAAATTACGACAAACCTAATCATTTGATCTCTACCAAATTTTGCTACAACATACCCTTTTGTGAGAAGCATCTTTTGACTGAACTATAAGGTCATCAGCCCAATAGTTTGCAGATAGCGGCCTAGTATGTGTGCAAATCGATTCCCCATATCAATTCAAACACGGTGAAACCGAATTGAATGAATTTTTTCTACAGAGTTAGCACGAGCAAAGGGCACCTCATATTAATGTTTAATATCCGTATAGCACGTTGTATTTCAACAAGCTACTACAACCATAATTCAATCATACTCCTTGAGAAGGACAAAGAGTTATAACAATACCCTTGCATTTAGGAGAAAGTAGGCTGCATGTTCTTTACTGAACATCTTTTTTGAAATTGCTGCAACATTGTTCGATGACCCTGCATTTACTTTACAGGACGATCCGAGTTTCTTTAACTATTCATGCTACAGAATTCTTGGTACTTTCTTGGGTAATAATACAACAGAACTTCAATTCCCCCTTCTCGCCTTCAAGCTTGCATTCTATTCATCCACTCTATTAAGTTTTCTGATCAATGACTGTGAGGGAGAACTTGAAACCTGTAGCCTCACGTGTCTGGAGTGTGGATTGCTCACACACGCACACACACTGCTATGTGTGGGGATGACACGTGCCGATATAGATCCGAGCTCTCCCTAGGCGGTCCTCGTGGCGACTAAATTACCCCAAAGGAACAACTCTATACTGTACTGTCACGTGTATGTGGTAACAGATCTTGCTCTGATTTTATCACGTGACAAGGAATACTGACTGTACTATGAAACCCAGCTGTGTGCGCCATTGCTTCCATTTGCTTGTGCCGGGCTCCTCTCTGTTACCATTCCTATCGACCTCCCTTGGTCAACTCTTGTTCTCCTCCGATCCGAACGATATTAGGGTATCCCAAGATGTCTTTCAATATCCCGCCTTAATTGGCCCATGTCTCATCTTTTCTGATGTCATCATTCATCGAGGAGTCAGACCTCTTCTTTTTCTTTCATGGTACTTCTAACCTTCTGCAGAAGACACTCAAGGAGGCAGGATCGAATCCTGGCACAGTCAGTTGTCAGAGGGTGCGTAAATGCGAGGGAGCCGTGAGAATGGACCTACTGGCCCGTTAAAGATCCCCTTCGGGGCAATATTTAGGCGTCCCGGCTTCTCTAAAAGCTGCAGTTGTTAAAAGGGGCTTACAAATAATAACATTGTTATTAATGTCGGGAAGAGATAGGTTGATAAGACACATACTTAAACATTCACGAAGAGCAAACTTAGTTATGTAAGTAAGGACCAGGCCAGGGCCTGCAGGGATAGACCAGTGTTAGAATATGTTAAACAGATTACCTTGAATTTAGGGTTTGTATTTAAAACCGTTGTCTAGGCCATTGATGACATCGCTACGAACAAGTACATTCTACCGGCTCTTGGTCTGAACTTGATTTGTTATGAGATTTGTTTCATTTTTATTGTTATTTGGTTCTAATTTGTACAAGCGTGAATGGCTGACAAAGGTGTAGATTGTGCTTTGTATTGGGGGACAGAGGTGGTTAAGTTTAGCACAGGAACGTGTGTCCGGAAACGCACTGTCTTCTCGCTACCCGCAAAAAATCATCACAGCACACGTTCAAATCTCCCGCATTTTTGGCGCCACTGACTACAGTACGTACTTTATTGAACGATCACCTGATGTCCCATATCCACTACATGAAAACTTTGATTTACGAGACCTTTTGTGGAATCCGAGGAAGAGCAACTGGGATGGGTTCTGGCTGCGGTGGGTGTTGGTGATTGTGTGCACCAGAACATCCCGGCGTAGGGCGGCCCCATTGCCCAGTGGGAAACCACTGTAATCCTCAGTTTAGGAGCTGCGACAACGCGGTCATGTAGTCCCGTGTACTTTGGGTGTGTGTAGAATCTGTCTGATAACCGGTGTTAATTGTGATGACTGTTTCTTAATTCAAGTAAGGACTGCAGACTTTGCATTTTTCAAGTAGTTCTTATTTTTGAAGCCAAACGCCACCGTCAACAACTGCTAGTTCAGAATTTGCCTACTAGACGCCACCGCAGTCGGCTCCTGGCGACGAACGTAGGAACCTGAGCGTTGTTTATATTTTAACCTAATTTAGCTTCACACAGATGTAATTAGTGGAAGGTTCTTTAATATGCCATACATCTATGACATGGGATCGCCGGCTTTACTTCCTCTCGAAAGAAAGGCATACTGAGGGATTTTTAACGCTCTTAAAAATCCGACGACTTCGGCCGGATTTGAACCCGCGATCTTGGGATAGAAGCTCAGCATGCTAACGACTACCCCAAGCATGAATGACAAAAAGTGAGTATTTATGTTCATTTAACACAATTATTAATCAAATTATGAAATAAAGTTCGTGATAATTTAGTTTAGTGCGACCACTGGAACTGCTTTGGGTAGAGGTGCGCGCCCACTTCTTTGTCTAGTTGGCCTCAGTTGTTTCAAAGTTTTGGCGACACGGCGCGGCGCGGTGAAAATAGTCTCGCGGGCCGTAGGTTGGCCAGTCTTGTATTACGGTATAGAATGCACATACAAAATTTGGTTGAAGTCTAATGAATAGTATGGACGTTACATGCTGTTTGATATTGGATTTATCAGGCGCGTAAAATCATGTTGGGAACAATGTCATGTATGTGATGATAAGAATTCATCTGTAATATTACGATCTATTATAGTGCCAATTTTGGATGAACTCCATTTGTTAGTATAGAAGTTACATGTAATTAATAATTGAAACTATCAGAGAGCTTAGAATCATGTTGGCTGCACTGAGTTAAATAAGTTACTCCAAATTAATCTAGAATGTCAGGAACTATACGTGTGCAAAGTTTAGTGTGAAAATGCTGATCGGAGATCAGGCATTCCTTGAGGTGCAAGTAAAGGTGGAAATCGCTGGGAGCAAGATGAGCTGGATGATCAAACAGCTCGCAGCCAAACTTCTGCAGATCAGTTGCTGTTCAATAATTATTGATCCATAAACATTCTGTTCTGAGGCCAGGAACGGGGTACACGCAGCCTCGAGAGGCTATATTGAGAAATGGGGGGTTTGATTACCACCCTTAGCCATCTGGATGTGGTTTTCCGTGGATTCCCCACTTTTACTCCTGGCAAATGTTGGGATGGTTCCTAACTTACAGCCATGAACGCCTCACCCAGTCATATAGCCAATTTACAAACACACACACATTATTACAGCCATCAAGAAAATAAAGTTTTTCAAAGAAATTTCCCCCTCCCCATCCCCCCCCCCCCACACACTCAAGTACACGGGACTACATGACCACGATTTCGCTAAGCCCCTACAGCAAGCAACAACAGCAACATTATAAATTAAGACGTACGGCTCCTAACTTGTAATATATCAATAGCTACGATTGACTTTGGTTTAGCTGAAAAATGCTATTCAAAAATATGAGAGTTGTGTTCCTGTATAGATTATCATGTCTACCCTGTTTGTCGATAAATTCCAGGATGGTTCCTAACACAATGCCTCGACCGTCTGCTTCCAAATCCTAGCATCAATTACAAATACGCGGAATACTACAACACACCCCTACCCCCCACCACCACCAAAAAATTAAAAACACAGGTTAACTGACAAATCCTACGCACATCTAAGACACGGAGCAAGAATGTGTAAGGTACTAGACTAAGTGAATGGGAGAGAGATGGAGAATAAGTAATGTGAAATGTATGGGATGAATGAGTGTGAGAGGTGGAGGATTAAAGTGAAAGTATGGACTGAATATATGTAGGAGAGATGGAGGATGAATGTGAAGGGTATGGACCGATTGAGCGAGTCGGAAGTGGGGGAGAGAGGGGTGAAGAAAACTGACATCGGCTATCCTGGTCTTGCCCGGATTTTTCCACACTTCCTTCGGGAAAATGACGGAATAGTGCCTTGTTCCAATTCCCGAGGCACATCACCATCCCTGTCCTTAATACAGCCACACGCATTATTAAAGTCATCACATACGTACAGGTTATCAGACAAATTCAACAACACACACCCAACAACATGAGGCTAATGACCAAGATGTCCTAAGCTACTAAAATTAAATAACAACAAGAGCTGGAAGTTTGGGGACTGACAGAAGACTTCCATCCACGAGTGTCAATGCCTTTCTGTTGAATAATTGCTGTTCGTATCTGTACTAGCAGGCAGCCACCACACTTCATACGGCAAGAAACTCTTTTGTAAGACAAATTTTTTAAACACGTTAGCAATAAAATGGTGCAATAGTGCTGCCAACTTAACAAGCACATCATGACGTCAAGTGGCTTCTCCCTGGCATTGCCTGAGCTCCCGAGTACCTACCACCCACCTCCACCCTTGAGACTGGCCAATAAGATGCAAGGTCTCACTAAAGGGGAACACCAGAACAGCCTGGAACTCGAGGCGACATGCAAATCATCCGACAGAATTTAATATCAAAGCCTTCAGGACATTAAGATTAATTTAATACGTTACAGAAGGGAAAGCCATTGATCCATTTTGCTTCAAAGTATTAACATACATCTAAGAGAGAGAAAAAGACAGATAGAGACAGACAGAAATGAACGATATGAATAATTCATTAGGTTCACATCACTGTCATCTTAGAATGAAGTGATACCAACTGTCGATAATATCCATATACATTCATCGATTTTCTCTCTATGAGTGATATGATAGTACATTATGCAACGAACCTATAATGGCAATAATTAAGACACGAGTGTCTTAGTTACCATTAAAGGCGAGATGCATACGACTTTTTAAGTTCGACGATAATTATAACTATTTTAGGTTCGAACATAAATGTTCATAAATATCTGTCGAGATTTCACCAGTTTTATGTACTGAACAGAGCGCATGGGACGCAGAGAATACCTTTTATTTTACCATGGCCTCATGGAATACCTCACTATGACACTCGCCACGCAGTGAAATTTAAAATAGAGGGCCATGGAAGTGACCACAGATGCGATACTATTCTCACGTAATTGGTCACACTTCTGTTTCTTGAGCTCTGATTGGTGAGAGAAACTGTATCATAATGAAAACTTGTACGATAATGAGCCTCATTATAGTACAGTTTTCTGACATATTATATTTACATTTCACCAGGGTCGAACATAAAGGTACCGGTATGTCTTTAGACTTCTGTTCAAAAATTGCGCACGGATGCGGATATCCGCAAAATTTTTCGCCATGTGGATAAAGTTTGCATGGCTGTGCGCAGAGCGGATAAGCAGCGGATAATATTTGGAGAAATTTTGCGGATAGTTTTAGAATACAATCCGAACTAGTATTTTGTATGTCAATGAAAACCTTATTCCGTGTTCACCACTGCAATCACCGCACTTCCATGTTTCAAATTAAGCGGCAAAAACTGCGGCATATCATTATTAGAACCCGGATGTTTACGAGATATCATCATATAATTCCGTTGTGACAAATGTAACATGATTTAAGCTAATCTCATTCAAATTATATTACTAAGCATAATTAATACTCCGAACACGAAAGGGTTGCAATTCTGGTTGTATAACATTCATTTTAAACATAGCACTTGACACACATAGCCTAAGGGAACGACTTTTTCTTCAAATGTCTAAATAGGCTATGCTTTATCTAATAAAAAGTATTATTGTAATGCCAGAAGATTTGGATAATAAACGTGCAAATGCGGATAAAGGTCGTGCGGATGCGGGGCGAACGCAGATAACGTTTTGTTTATCCGCGCAGGGCGTTAGAGACTAAACGACTGCAATGAGGATCTGCTACAAGTTCAGAGATGGGAAGTTTGAATGCCGCGTTGATAGTTGCTATCATAAGTGTGGTTTTCCGTCAGAGTTTTTTCGCACTTACTCCAGGAAAATGGCGAGAAAGTGCGTTATTTAATGTCCCAAGGCACCTACTCAATTCCAATGCCCAGTGCAACAACCCCAAGTACTACAGCCATCACGCAAGTACAGTTTGTCAAAAAGTACACAGGGCTGATAACCAAGATGCCCCAGGCCACTAAAATGAATTAACAACAACGTTCTCCTGTAACACCACATTTCAAACGATTCAATTATCCTCTTTTCTGCGCCAAAAATCACAGTTTCATTTCCATTGAGTGCTACTTAGGAAGGAAAATAACCAGTGATGGACCAAGCAAAGATGATATAAACAAGTAGGTTGGCTCAGTAGAGGAAAGCATTTCTAAAGAAAAGAAATCTGTTGATATCAAATATAGATTTAGATATTAGGAAGTCATTTTTAAGGCTTTGTCTGGAGCTTGGTGCTCTATGGAAGTGAAACATGGATTGTTGTCGCTGCAGAAAAGGGGTGGAATAGAATCATTTGAAATGTGGCATTTCAGGAGAATGATGTAGATGGGTTGATGAGTAACAAAATGAAGAGGCATTAAGATGAGTGAGAGAGGAGAGAGGCGGCTTCGGTGGCGTAATTGGTAGCATGCTGAGCTTCTATGCCCAAGGTCGCGGGTTCAAACCCGGCCGACGTCATCGGATTTTTTAAGAGCGTTAAAAATCCCTCAGTATGCCTTCCTTCGCAGGGGAAGTAATGCTGGCGGTCCCATGTCACATATATATGGCATGAAAAAGAACCTTCCACTAACTCCACTTATGGAAGCCAAAGTTTGTAGGTTAGTTTGATAACGCGATATTAGTTTCAACGTTCGCAACCAGGTGCTGACAACGATGGCATTTAGTAGCCACGTCCGCAGCTAGGTGTCGTGGACGGTAGCATTTGGTAGCAAAAGTAGGAACTACTTGAAAAAAATAATCGTCTGCAGTCCTTCTACCTGAATCACAGATAACACACACACTAATACAGCCATCACAGTTAACACTGGTTATCAGACAAATTCTACCCACACCCAAAGTACACGGGGCTACATGACTGCGTTGTCGCAGCCCCTAAACTAAGGATCCAACCAAACAACCATCACAATTAACACCGGTTATCAGACAGATTCTACACACACCCAAAGTACACGGGGCTACATGACCGCGTTGTCGCAGCCCCTAAACTAAGCAACCAACCAAAGGAACCAATAGAGGCGACTGATAATGAAGAGAAGAGATAGGTTGGTAGGACATACACTAAGAACCTCAGGAATAGCAAACTTCGTTATGGAAGGAAGGGTCGAGGACAAGAACTGTAGGGGTAGACCAAGGTTAGAGTATGTTAAACAGATTGCCTCAGATGTAATGTGTGGTAGCTATGTAGAGATGAAACGATTATCTCAGCAGGGAGGCATAGAGAGTTGCATCAAACCAGTCAAAGGACTAAAGACTCAAACACCAACAACAACATACAGTATTAAAATACACAGGTAAATGAAAAACAAAGAAAAGTTTCAAAGGTCACCCTCAAAAGGCACCTTAATTAATCAACAACAACAACAACTCAGTATGGAAGAAAAATTGTTATGCGTGGGAATTGATTTGAGGTCAGCGAATGGGTTTTAATTACAGAACTTGAAATATCTGGCGAAGCCTTAAGCTAGAATTGTTTTGCCATTCACTATTAATTGACCCCTTTCAGTGCTTGCTCGCTAACAGCTGTTGAAAATCCAGTACCCTGGTGACTTTTGCCAAGAGCACAATATTTAGGTTACAAACTTTCCAGATACACAAACAAGGGGGTTTATAAAGGTAAGTTCATTAAATTGAATGAAACCGCAAAAATGCTAGAAACTCATTCCCCAACATTTACTGTGATGTATAGAAACCATTAGTACAAGAGTTATGCAAGTTGATTGTAAACTGTTGCGTAGGTCTGGTTTATTTCCGTGGCTATGGTGTGATTGGCAGCAACATTTCATGTTGAAATGAACAATCTACATTATCGTGTTGGAAGTCATTTTTCAGTGTCACCTAGTCAAAAGAATTGAAAGGGTTTTTAAGTCAGTCAACACAGTTATTAAACAAACAACAAAGGTTGTCGATGATGATAATTACTATTTTAAGGGGCTTAACATCTAGGTTATCGGCCCCTAATGGTTAGGGTGATAGTGAAAGATGAGATGAGAATGAAAACTATAACTAATACTAACTACAAAGACTTACATATTAGAAGAAGAAATGGTAAACAAAAATAAAGAGTAAGGCAAATAAAGGACATGGAGAAAAGAAATGCCCTCAACCCTCGAAGAATGAGGATTGAGGGACTTGGAAGGAAGGAGAGCCATGAAAGGTAGATAGGAAAGGGGAAAAAGGAGAGGGCCCGCCCCAAAGTCAGAGGAAAAAGGGGATAAAACGGACCCAGATCGGGAATTCCCCGAGATCACCAACTCCCGACCTCACCAGCCGTGAGCCCTTGAGGGTGTAGCACTATCGAGGGTGCACCAGAAGTGGCGGGGCTACACACACCCTGCCTCCTTGAGGGCCTTGTGCAGAAGGCAGGAGATATCATGAAGAGAACAGAAGAGGCCTGACCCCTCGAAGAATGAGGGATCAGGAAAGATGGGACAAGGACCTATTACGGTGGGAAAGTGAAAGTCTGCCTAGGCCTCGGATACCTTAATACCGTCAGGGTCGGAATAGAACAAGTATTGACCAAGGGAGGTCGATAGGAAAGATGATAGAGAGGAGCCCGGCACAAGTAAGAAGAAGTAATACCGAGCACAGCTGGGGCCCCGTGGTCGCCAACCCATGTCCCACTAGTCGTGAGCCACTGAGGAAAAAGAAAACAACAAAGGAAGTTGGAGTAACATTTAAAGTAGGAGTAAAGATTCGAGAAGTTATAATTTAAAATCTAATATTTGCTGATACACCAGAGGATTTGAATGAGATTTTAAATGGTACTGACTCCGTCTTGAGGAAAGAATTCATGAGTAATAAACAGGTTAAAAGGTCCGCCTGATCAATACTTTGTATTAAATATGATCACTGTGTGGTCATTGGTGGGACATGTTTCGAGGCCTAATTATTAGTTTTAGCCCCTTCATCAGCCGATATGAATGAATACGACACAAGATAACTGTTTAGCGTAACACTAAAAAGTCTGTCATCATTAGGGTACGGAAGTTTAAGAGCTGAAGAAGTACAAAATATGCAAGCAAATATGTCACAAGAACTAGCTAAATATGACCTAAAACTATAAAATATGACCTAAAAATCTGTGAAATGTGACATGAATTTTTGGGATAGGTAGAGTTATCACTAACGTACAGGAAACCTCATAAGTGCCAAACCGTGATCAGCGATAATTCACCAGACACATTTAATCATACAAACTGACAGAGAGCTACAGTACTTTAAAATTTTCAACATTCATTCTGTATCATATCCTTGAGATGCAGTTCTTGCTCGTTTTTCCTAAAAGATATAACATGGCATTTCCTTGTTTGCTAATTGCTTCTTAGCTAAATATAGCCTATCTACTGGAGTGACATCCTATTAAAGGCGGAAGCACACTATTGTCATGCTCCGTGACCTCATCCGTTTAGTGTCGCAATCCAACTTGTCCAGAAAGATGTGCTAAAAGACGTCCGTAGAGGAGCGCCTTCTTGGAATCAGGTCTTCTAAACCTGCTATCTGCCTGTTCTGTGAAAAGAAAGAAAAATATACTATACCTACTACATTATTCGGAAATCCTGTGTTTGAAACTCGACGCAGATAACACGTACCTTGTAAACGACACCTATATCTAAACAAAAATGCTGACATTATAAGCAATTATGACCTTATATCACTAATATATGACCAAATATGACAAAACAATAAAAATGGCCGAAATATTGTACAGGCCCCCAGGGGGCTGCACCCCCTGGAAGCCACCCTCCATCATCTATTAAAACCACCCCTAACTGGCAAATCTCATAAGTCCAGAACAGCATCTTTTACACGGCAAGGGCCGCCGACCAGCTTGGAATGCTTGCCAAACACTTGCATCACACTCATAAACACCTACACTATAACTAACAGGGGCAGCTATGCCAATGGAATGCTGACAGTACAACCGCAAAACCTATAAGAAGGACCTTAATGAGCACAGGCCCTTCTCTCTCTATTATCTGTCATACAGTGCGTGTCGCCGGAGGCTCTACTGCAAGCTGCTATCACCAGGTGAGCATCAGTGAAGTGTTCAGAGATCCTATATTTTGTAACCTCCATCCACAAACTTGTACACTTAAACTTATAACATTTACTACATTCCCCTAAAAGAGACATACAATTTCATATTCACTGACCAATAAATACTTGGTCAGTACACTACACTTGTCTTACTAATTACACGCCTCTTTACGTCCTAACGCCCTTCCTGATTCCCGTCACGATTTTCCGTGAAAATAGTAGCCAAATAGTGCTAGCTCAAGCTTCATTGTACTTCCCGCAGCGGCCCGACTGCCTGAGCAGCGAGCCGCCAACATAGCTGACGCACGCACGTCGGTTATATAACTCTCTCCAACCAGCTGAGAGGCTAGTACATTAACCTGTACACAGAGGTTCATCCCCCGAGTTACACTTACGTCTTTATAGGAGCATCCCCTAGCATCTACACACCAAACAACACTCTACACTGGGGAGCTTACCCGGCTACAGGAAGCTACCCCCTCCTAGGCATCACCTTATAAATTGGTACATTAACACATACGTTTTAGATCTAACTACCCCCAACTAAGGGATCTAAAACAGATTGGTGGAGGCCGGGTACCACGCACAGTAAACAAAGGGCTCATACGACGAGTTCTCGTGGTCAAAATGGCCCGTACCGCATACAGCCAAGCGAGATTGGAATTTTTTTTTCTCAGACAGAAAGCATCATTTTTGCCCCGCACTACCTACACAGGGGAAATTCTTGTTAAACCAACCCCCCAGCCCCCAGAAAGAATCAGAGAGATACAACATACACTGCCAAACACGCACAGTTTTTTTTATTAGAAGACGCATACACTTCATTCAGCATGGCCCCCCTATACCGCCTAGCTGTGCTGAGGAGCATTTGGGAGTACCAGGAATTAATTGCCTGGCACAAGGTCTTTGAAAAGGCAGGACTACCTCAGAAGGTTTCAGAAGCTCCTGCACGCCCAGTATATGCGGATCATAAGGGCACTTGTCCGGCCACTCCGCAGCGCTAAGAATCGCAAGATTCGGGCGAAAATCCCCACCCTCCGTACACAAATCATCAAGGCACACTGGCAACTACACTGCCGACACGAGTTCATGTTCCAGCAATGGGAGACCCTCATCAGGGAACACCAGCGGATAGGGACTAGTGGCACAAAAGTCGCCGAACAGGCCATATGCCTCAATGGGCAGTACACCCAAATTTGGGACGAGTACCGCGAGCTCCAAGCTAACAAGGCCATTTTTGAGTTCATAGTAGGGCCACAAGCCCAGCCGAGAGAGGACATAAGCGTAGATACGATAACGCAGCAATTTGCGAGGGTGTCCCTCTCGCCATGTACTGCCACACCTGGGAAGGAGTTCACCGTGGCCACAGTCCAGAAGACGGCCAGGTTAGACTCCAACACACTGCGGGACCCAAGTTACATAAATACACGTCCTTTAGCTCCGGCTCGGAAGGCAATTTTGCCAAACCGAGGAGCAGAACCTACGCCAATCCCCTCGGATCGGACGAACGAGAGGGAGTTGACGCCAGGACTCTCGGTCACACATGACATAACAGGGAGAAAACGGGAGGTAACCACGTCATGGGCTGAGGACGTAGAGCCCGCCCTACAGCACATTAAGCCTACACACACCTACACAAATAGGCAAACACAAGGGCAGGAGTCTACCGTGGCCATAGGCCAGAAAGTGGCCAGACTACGCTCAAATACATTGTTAGGGCAAAAACAGGCAATTAAACGGCCTTTACCGCTAGTTAAAAGGGCAGGTTTGCCAGAACAGAAGCGGGCACTGGCATTCGAACCCCAGGTGCGAATGCATAAGAGGGTGTTGCCTTCAGGCCCTCAGGGTGCACAACACACACCCGCACACTCTGACCAGGCGCTAACACACAGTACACGGGGTATAAGAAAGGTCTTATTACCTACCCCACGAGACCGGTCAGCCAAAAATACACACACCCCCATAAACTCTGCTAGGGTAGCGCAAAGCGCAATTAATCCCTCAGACATAACCACATTAAGGCCAACATCCAGGCACTACGGTGGAAGTAGGCCCAGGCTTACTTTGCTACAAACTCCTCCGAAAAATAGCGAAGAAGCGCCTCAATGGGTTTCAGGGGCCTATGCCCTAATAAGAGGGCGAAAGTGTTCAAGGAGGCTCGGGCGGGAATAACTACTTTCACCAGGAGTACAAAATAAACCAATATCACTTGCACCAATATTATAGATACAAGTAGGCTCGTTTACACGTGAGAAATACGATAATAGACACACAGAGACTCACAAACATAAAATGCACATTTCTTCATGTATATACAGTGGAACATGGCTACATCAAAAGTGTATAATTCAAAATTCTTCTTGTTTTTTTGCCCCTAGCATGTTTTTTATTAGGCCACCAATGGCTTATAATCGTGACTAATTGAGGACATATTTTGGACAATGCAAAGTTTTTAATATGCAGAGCCAAGCGGAAGCCAATAAATGGGCCACGCGGCTTAGATCCTCAGAGAGCTATTTCGAACACGGCTTGAGCAATAAACCACAGCATAGAGCTTAGGCGGGTCTTTCTAAGTAGAAATGACTAAGTGTTCTATGTTCCGGTCCCACAGTTTGATAGATTCTCTTGTGACGGGCGAGAGCCCTAATCGCAGCAAGAATTAAGAATCTCAAACTATTATTCAAAATTGGTAGATTTTCCCTGAGACGTAACTAGATTACCGTCGTACTAACGTCGCCATATAGGTGCACAGTACACTCAGGTCCTACCTTTCATTTTTCAACATTTTGACATTATTTACGACCGCCGCATGGCAACCCGCTTTAATAAGCATAAAGCATTGTGCAGGCGAGATACAATATATTTTCTCTACTCTATTCAAAGTGCTCTCTTAATTCGGAGCGTTGCATAACTCATTTTCTTGCCTCATTCACTAATCCCGAAAAAGGAAAGTTAGCCATGTTGAACGGTATGTATTTAATCCATAGGCATACGTGACACATTACACTGCCTATAACATGACTTTTTCTCACCTCCATAACAACACGCAAGCTAAAACACAAACACCATAGGGTGAAAATCCCAGACTTTGGGAAAGCCTACATATTTTTGGAAGACACACAGTCAATTTACATTGCCACATAACAGTAATACGCTAACAGAACTGTCCAAAAGACACAAGTCTGAATGGCACCAGAAATAATTACCCTGGTTAAAGACGGTCTCGAACCCGTAACCTCCTGAATACCAGGAGTGCAAGGTCGTGTAGCTATCCAGTTGCAGGATAGGAAAGTAAGGGACAGTTACACTAACAGATATTCATACGCGGACAACAATAAAATCACCTCCGACACCTAGTCACCAAACACGCGACTAGCGGCCCGGAGACACACAGGCATAACGACATTTGGTACCACTAATAGGGATATATTCGACCCACGCTACATTAACACAAAACTTGGGGACACGAATGTATCCAGTGAAAGGTTCTTTTACATGGCGGAAAGCCATGATCACAACAAGAGAACGGGCAATCAAATTCACATACATACACGTGCTTGAAACATGAACAGAGCCAGACAAGTAACAAGTGAGTGCACACGCCAATGTAATTCAATACTGTCGCACTCAGCGATAACACACTCCGCGTGGGCGACCTTTGCTGGCACAGACAGACTAAGAGCACTCCAGGCTGAACTGGGACATACAGATTCATTCACGCCAAGTCCAGAACCCCATAACTTCCAAAATTACACTACGAGGAGAATTCAAAAAGACCCAAACTTCACACGCCAAGGCGTATTTTCATCCCCATGCCTTAAATACACGATGCGTGTGCCATAGTATATACGGTACAAAAAATCGTAACACCAGGACCTTGAACCAAGGCGGGTCCGAACTCATAACCACACAACACACTCGTGCCAAAAACTAACTAACCAATGGTATTTTTGGTACGAAAAACACAATCAAAATACATACAAGGGGCGCTTAAAACCAACAGAAAACGCAGACATAGAACACAGAGAATTACATGAAATTGCGGGTCCAAATGCCCAATAAAAATCGGACACCGTGGAAAACAACTATACAGACTCCCAATCAGACCGAAATTGGCCCATACAAGTACATAAACAGGTAATACCACATTTCCACCGGCCAAACACCATGCAAAAAATTTCAATTACACCAGACATAGGAAATAGATTTCCCAGACACAGGTATAGAAATTTCACAAGGCAAAAGTCTTATGGAATAGTGTCCACACAACAGTGCTAGCAGAAAATAGGACGAATTGACACATTGGCCCGCCCGGAATCCCAACCAGTGACAACACTCACATACTGACAAAAAGGTCACGTTCCGACAGCCGACATACGCAATGTCAGAGACTTCATGTACACAAACAAATGAAAGCATAACATGACGAAAATACTGACTTGCAGATTCCGCCGCATTGCAACACTGCTGTCGACAGACTCTATTGTTATATCGGAAGTGACCATGAAATCACAAACACAAACCAATCATAATGCCATACATTTTTCAGCACTATTACAACAGTTGTGACATTTAGCAATGTACAGACATAATAAGCCGGACTTATATTAGGGCCACAGGGACATATCTACAAAGATGTTGACAAGTTGCACGCGCCATCTAACACTCAGACACGCGATACACGATAGGACTTAGCCGATAACAGGCCTCCCGCCCGCATGATGTAGCGGAACATAGTCCCATACACACGCGCTCACTAATCAGGGGCGAATACAAACAGGGGCTCTGAGGGAACAAGACCTCCCCCTAATAACTTCTTTTCTCGACTTTATTTCTAAAAAAATCATTACAGGCGATCAGAACATGGCCAGGCACACCGCGATCACTTGCTACATTAACACTACAAATGGGAGACCATATTAGGCCGTGACGTCACAGCGTCACCACACTTTACTATCCCAAGAAGCGGATAGAAAGCAGACATGGACCAAGGGAGGATGATAGGAGCATAGGTGGATAATCCCAGCGGGATTACCAACATACCACCCACAGGCTACCATTTTACTACCTTACTCCCCTTCCATAACCTTCCTACTTACAGCATTAGCCAACACAGACATACAGACACGATAAAAACAGCTACACTACATGACAAAATATACATCGGTGTTGATAGACTTCATGCCTTTAAAGAGAGGGCTTACTACGCCCTGGATCTCAATGCTAACACCTGAATATTAGGAGTGTGTCGGAAAACGACAATTAAGCGTAATGCGCATCTCTAAGTCAGAGATGAGGCCAAAACTTATATACTAACCACTTTTTTAAATTAAATAATCCCGCATGAAAGGGACATAATATTATTTTACACTGACCGATACCTATCCTTACATGAGTGCGGGTACGCCTTATATCCAGATACATGCATGGAATATCCCGTCCACATACCGAGGGTTATTACTAGTAAACCTGCATGACACTTTATGAAAATTTTTGAAAACCTGGGAAATACCTACCCCCGTCCACTCATTGTAAGAGCATCCTGATAGCATTACCGGCTCAAGGCCACCATTAACAGGGAGCCCAAGGATGCGCAACCCCCTCCTACCATGCTTTCAGCCTACTCTACAAATAACACCCCCCGGATCCTAATAACAGGGAGCCTAACGCCGTAAACCCTACTAACGCCTCCAAGAGAATTAACAAGGCATTATCGCTGGAAAATCGACGTAGTGTACCCGTTCGTCCTGGGGATGCGATGACCCATCTGCTATAACATCACATCCCTGGAGTTCCAGGACAGAGCGGAGTTAAATGAACCTCTAGTCAAATAAGGAATGTGTCGGAAATTCAGCTGAGTTCTCGAAAAAGCAGTGGGTATCACGAGACAAAGTATCTCTAGGGTCGTTACGGGCTTAAGTTAATAAAAATAATTCAAATATAAATGGGCGCCATCAACTGAATTCCTAGCAAAACCACTTCCTTTCCGGATAAGCCTTACTCAAGACAAGGAAAGAAGAAGGAACATCACACCATCATCAGATCACAACTAAGATAAAAACAAATTTATTTTACTTTGAAAGTCAGACAGACATTTTAAATATAATTCCTCCCTAAGAGTATGGTCGAATGCAAAGTTAAATTGTCATTGTCCAAAAATCGAACCATCTCCTTTCTAATGCAAAATTAATTTTATCCACATAACAAGAAAATGTATAAAGTTCTCTTGGGTTCTCAGGATCACTGTAGCACTATGTCTTTCGTCACTGACATTTGTGAAACCTGAGACCTAAATTCTCTTTAATTTAACATCAATGTGGATTAATTAAGTTATTAATCTGCCTAAATATACACATATAATAATCACTCATATTATATATCACATAAATTATGGTTTGCATGGTATAATTTGAAAGTAGAACATGTTAATCAAATGTTCCTAAACATTGAATAATTAATTTACACTATTTACATCGTCATTAATCTCTCATCTGTGAATTACAGAAAATTCAAATTCTCATTGGTCATCATCATCATTATTATCAAAATTAAATATTTCTCACATTAATTCTCACTTCAAAATTCCAAATATTCCTGTCAGAATCGTTAATTCATCACCATTACATCATTTAAATTCTCAATTCAAGTTGCAATTCCTTCCAATTATCTCTCAATTAAATTTATTTAGTTCCACACAAATTCATTATCATCAGCTTCTTTAATTAATTATCACCTTCTAATTCAGTTATTCATCATCATTACAATCGTCTAATAATTCATTTCAATCAGTTTATTTATCCAATCTTTAATTCATCCATTTATTTAATTCATCGATTTATTCAAAATGTAATTTATCAAATTATTTAAATTTCAATCATCTGGTTATTTAGATTTCATCATTTCATCTAGTCATTCTGATTTTTATTTCATTAGGTCAGATCGTTAATATGCTTAAATCTCAGATTATTATTTCATTAATTATTATTTTCAGAAAATCTTGTATTATCAACTTCATTTATTTGTTTAATTTCCTAATAAATTGTTTAATAAGGTTTATAGAACGTTGTCTTACAGTTTTATTACTTCCAAGTTATATCTTGTATTTAATTTATCATGCCAAAAATTATTATTGTCTCCACGACATCACGTTGGATCTAACTATCCACAACGACATTACATTTCTTTAATACTTCAAATATCACATTTGAATATAAGAATTACTCCACAAAACTCCATAAATATTCAGCACATACAGCATGAATCTCAACAAATACGCTAGACTGGGTACGACGACCTCATGTCTGCTTCAAAATACTTTATCAACGTTGCAACTATCACATGGCAAATTCCACAAAATGCCTATCACAAACTCCACTTAACCATGTTGCATGATCTACAAAAAATATATATATGGCTTCAAATTATCAACGCATACAATCTCCAATGACTGTAATTACTCTGATCACATCTAGACAACTTCTTAAACAATTGGAAAAATATTACTTCAGTAATTTAAGATCTGCTTTCAAATAGCATAAATTCTCTTACAATTCTTATAATTCACATCGTAGAAAAACACCAATGTGTTATAATCTCTCATATCAAAATCTGCAATACTGATCTGCCTTCAAATAATTATGACCATTAATGATTAATCTCATAAGATTCAATTACTTTAAGTCCTTCTCAAAGGTATCAAACACAATTATAAAAATCATCAAAGCATCAGCTATAACAGCTGTTAAACTGAAATTACTCTCAAAAGAGTATAGCAACAAAATATTGGATTGGCAAACAAGAATTACTAAATGCAATCCAGTTGACATTTATCGTTACTTTATTTAACAAAATTTCGACTGATATGTGAATAGTAGTTCCTTGTTTAATTCACTTACATCTCGTGTACATTCGGATGATAAAAATGAGTCCCTCAATGGCAAGTAAGATGTGTAACCACCGTACAGTCGTATAAATACGAAAGACCTCGCCCCGTAGACTTGGATGATAGTTCCCTGAAGGATGGGTAAGGTGAGTAGCCACCATACAATCGTATAAATACGAAGGACCCCATCTCGTAGGCTGTATGAGTGAATGTACCAGAAAGGAATCAACAAGTTTCTAGTTGTCATATAAAAGCGACGTTCATTCACTAAAGTGAATAACTTCTTAATATCTCCAAACAATCCAATGGAAAAAATCCCTACTGATGAATAATACACACTCGCTAGTATGCAATGAACTGACGAAGTAATTTCTGATAATCAATTGCAGATCACGAGTTTGAAATACTCGTTACTCAAAAAAAACTATTCATGAAAAATATCCTAGCTGGAAAAATGTCTAAAAGACCAAACATTTGCTTAATAAAGCCAAACAACGGTGAGAATTTCGTATAATGATGCCTGCCTTATCATATGGTCACTCCATATTCTAGGAAATTCGAAGTATATAAATTCAAACCATGTCTTAATAATCAAATCACTCCTATTAGAAAAATATACATGTGTGCCCAGTATTCATGAAAATAATCGTATCAGGTAGTTAGAACTCTTACAATACCTTTCATTATCAGTTGTAATATAATTTCCAAGATCGTCGATTTTCCCTACCTAAAGAATTTCTCGTAAGATCGGCGTGAATATCATTTCATCCATGAAATGACGATTTCCTTCGAAATCCCAAGCGAATCAGCTGGTGGACTCCTCTCGTCAGGAATCGAATCCATCGCTCTGTGGTGCCATCTTGTCTCTATTCACGTTTACTCGGTCATGTTGAACCTCGGATTACCCATAGCGGATATTGTCCAACTCCTTCTCGAAAAGTTCATGGAAACAGCGGACCCCCTACTCCTCTTCTAAGATACGCCACTGTTCCTTTAAATGTTCAGTTTGAGTATTGTAAGTCCAATCTCAACTTACTGCAAAGTCCCACTTGAGTAAAATAAAATTTTACTTGAGAGTGTTCAAGATTACGATACACCCTGTATCTGTTCGTAATAGGTAACTCATGAAAATGGCATAAGATATAAATCTTATAAATGCACGATATAATGTTCATCAGTGCCTATGCTAAACATTCAGTTTACTTGGAATAGTAAAAGTCGCTTTGAATGTGTTATATAACAGCATAGTTATAAGGTTATTCGTAAAAGCCTGTGTTTGAACAGCGTCGAAATGAAGCTTGAAATAAAGTCTTCAAATACGAGCAGTGTGGTTTTGAAATACCCCGGCTGTCTACAATTTCTTCCTCGGCCAGCCCACCTGGATCAACGACCCGCTCGGCCTTGGCTGCTCGGTGATGCGAGAACTGTCGCCTACACTTATGCCGTGACGGTCTCCGTATGTTGCGTGACCTTCAATGCCCGTCTCTCTGTGCTATAGAGCTGCTCTGACCTGCCCGTCTCCTTGGGCTCAACTGAACTTGCTAGCGCTGTGTTCTGGCTTATGTGCTCCGCGCGGCACGTGGCTCGTTCTCCCACCACTGCGCTCTCACGTCATGAACATAGTCTCGAACCCGAATCCTCTCGGCTGTTCTGTTATAAAATAACTTATTTCCATAAAATTATTTCCTCATATAATGCATGTTATATATCCTCTTCTAAGATGTTTTAATTGCTATAATTCCATATATGTTTCAATAAAGCTTCACATCTTTATCCATAATTCTATCTTCTTACAGATCTCAATGCCTCCTTGATACACGACCTCCTACGTCATCTTGGCTTTCTTCTTGACGCGATCGATGCGCTATCTTTTCCTATTGCTTTCCAAAACCTCAACTACAGCTTAATGTCTGCTGGCGTAGCCGATAGCCTAAAATAGGTATCGGGTACAGTAGCAACAGGAGGCCTAAAGTAGTCTATGCACTTAGAGGTTTCTACAACCCCAAATCACTTGAAAAATTTTACATTTTATACAAAATAAATTCTTTACACAGTACACTTATATTTTTTTCATAAAAAGGAATCTGATAACACGCTGATTGGTGATGACGACATAAGCAGAAGGCCAGAGGCACCACACTGGAGCAGAGCTGGGGAAGGTGATGATGACCCTTACCCCAGTTGGCTCAACAGCTCAATGACCCTAGTTAACTTAACGACTAGACCATAAAGACGAACTACGTAAGGTTGAGGCATTCATGGCCCGGCACGGGCAAACTTCGGAATCCTAGGTGTGCCTAGCCTGCCCCTAGGAAGAAGAGATGTTACACCCACTATGTGCCACGGTCGTCGAAGCCAAGACCTGCAGGGGAGACTTTCTGAGGATGGTGGGAGAAATAGCCAGCTCCACGCCGGACTCAGGAGTTGACCCTAGGGACGACCAAACTAGGACTAGACTTGTAGTTAGATATAAGTAAGTAGAGCTTCTAGAGCGAGAAGCAAGACTCCTATTCGTCAGGAGTGAAGCAGGATCCTAGGGTTCAGCGGGATCAACCCTAGATCCGACAAGTCCTTGCCCCGCGCGGCACAGGTGAAGACAACCAAATGAACAAATGAAGAATGAATTAACAATAATAATATGGAATGACAGCGGCCATTCGGTCCCGTGCCCACGTAAATGGCTGACAACGGGTCACCAGAGTTATTAAATGAGTAGCATCGCGAGCAACTCAAAGGGGTTCATGTGGGCCAACCCAACAATGCCAACAAGGGCGAAGAGGATATTATTACTGCCAACAAGGGCGAAGAGGATACTATTACTGCCAACAATGGCGAAGAGGATACTATTACTGCCAATAAGGGCGAAGAGGATACTATTACTGCCAATAAGGGCGAAGATGATACTATGCCATTGGACGATGTCCAATGCCCACATAAATGGTGACGCAGCGGGCAGCCAAGGGCATTAAATGAGGAGCATGGCGAGCCCTCAACAGGGGTCAAAGTGGGCAGACCCAACAACGACAACATATGCAAAGGCAACGGCAATTAGCAGGCAAATACAGCGGGCGAGGTGGTTTGCTTAGTGGCACCGTAAGCCGCCTGCGACTATATTAATACTAGTTCAAAATCATTAGCCTAAGTGTCGACAACTAGTATTAAGGGAGCGGATTCCGGCGATTCTAGAGACAACCGGTGTTTCTAGGATACGTGCGGGTGGTGATCTGGGGAGGTAAAACTGCCCCGGGCGATCGCTCTGGTCAAAATTTTAGCACGTAAGACAGTTGCATTTAACACGCAACTTAGGAATAAGCAAATTTACTAACCGCTGTGGCTAAATAATAGCACAGCATATTTCGGCAATAAAGTAAGGCCACCCATTCGGCTTATAAATAGCAAACATTTTTACTTACCATAATTAAGGTAACGATCTCGGCACCTGATGACCGACAAACTCGTCATCAGGGTAAGCCCGATAATACATTAAAATAAGTATCACTAAGGTAACATCTCGCGGCACCTGATGACCGACAAACCCGTCATCAGGGTAAGCCCGATAACACATTAGGTTAACAATAGACTAAGGTAGAATATCTCGGCACCTGATGACTGACAAACCCGTCATCAGGGTAAGCCCGATAATACATTAAGTTAGATTAACTAGGTTAACTAAGAATAGTATAAACACTTTGAGAGTAAGAAAAAACATTACGGCACCGTGTAGGGTAAGCCCGATCATACATCAAGTAAAACAATCATGTGTAAAGAAAACATGACATTAATAATGGCCACAGGTTAACACTAATCATGCTTTTTTTTCAGGAAAAAAAAGAGCTTCAGCCAGTGAACACATTGACACAGGAGCCGACAAAAAGAATATCCAACATTCATATGTTTTTTTTTAACCTTTTTAACCTCTCCATTTTTCAGGCGTCGTCACCAGGAATATGGCACTGGTAACAATGATTTCACTGCCATACAGCAGCAGCATGTTATTTGTGCCATGATATTATTGTGTACCACCTTTACGCACTAATTTATACTTGCAATTTGTATTCATCCTCACACAACCCAACACATACACCTCCATTTTTTTTACAGCTACACTCCAGAAATCTGAACAGCAGGGTTGATACCTGTGGGGTATCAGGCTTGCTGACAGATCATCATAAACAATGAACATAAAGCGTCAAAGATGCGACGCAACATACGGCAATGAGGGCGCAACCGATCTGTGGTGGCGACTCTCACTGTCAAGTGTGAAGGCATTCGCCCACAGAGAATGTTTCACAAAGTAGGGGTATATATCAGGGGCACGACCACTAAACCACACCGGGAAACGGCCAGACAGGATTAACCGCGGGACGGCGTGCACGCAAGTTACAATAGACACGGCCGTCTAGGTATAGCATAATTAATAGTTAAGATAGATAGATATAAGTATATAATGTAATATAATGTAATACAAAATACGGTAATATTGTTCAAAGGCACTACACACAAAATTATGATGCCACACATTGTGAATACACACATTTTTGTCACACACATGTACACAATGATTATGATTTTTTGCTTTCATTTTCTTTCTTCTTACGTCCCAACTTGTAAAGGTGTTCCGTTTTATCCCAACTCAATAAACATATTTTAAATATTTCCTTTAACTTATACCCTGGAACACCTATTTTTTCTACTTCTTCCATCATTCACATGGCAGGGAGCAATTTTTCCCCAAGACAGAGGCGGACGGCACAATCACCCGTCCAGCACTGGGTTTTTTCCTCCCTGCACAACAACAATATATTATCAAAACCATGTATTTTTTTTGTGGAACTTTTCAATATTTCAATGTCAATTTCTTATGCACTGTTTTAAAATGTCAAATGTATATGTATATCCCAAAACCCACCCCTCTGAACACGAGCTGATCTCACACCTACACGACATCGCTACATCAACACGCCATCACTACCTCTACACGGAACAGAAGAAACGAAGATCAGATACAAGGAAGATTCCACTACGACCTACTACATCGACACCCGAACTCCACGTTCCGTTCCCGTTCGCGGGGACGCGAACTAAACAGAGGAAGAGGCTTGTACAGGCCCCCCTGGAAGCCACCCTCCATCATCTATTAAAACCACCCCTACCTGGCAAATCTCATAAGTCCAGAACAGCATCTTTTACACGTCAAGGGCGACCGACCAGCTTGGAAGGCTTGCCAAACACTTGCATCACACTCATAAACACCTACACTATAACTAACTGGGGCAGCTATGCCAATGGAATGCTGACAGTACAACAGCAAAACCTATAAGAAGGACCTTAATGAGGACAGGCCCTTCTCTCTCTATTATCTGTCATTCAGTGCGTGTCGCCGGAGGCTCTACTGCAAGCTGCTATCACCAGGTGAGCATCAGTGAAGTGTTCAGAGATTCTATATTTTTTAACCTCCATCCACAAACTTGTACACTTAAACTTATAACATTTACTACATTCCCCTAAAAGGGACATACAATTTCATATTCACTGACCAATAAATACTTGGTCAGTACACTACACTTGTCTTACTAATTACACGCCTCTTTACGTCCTAACGCCCTTCCTGATTCCCGTCACGATTTGCCGTGACAATAGTAGCCAAATAGTGCTAGCTCAAGCTTCATTGTACTTCCCGCAGCGGCCCGACTGCCTGAGCAGCGAGCCGCCAACATAGCTGACGCACGCACGTCGGTTATATAACTCTCTCCAACCAGCTGAGAGGCTAGTACATTACCCTGTACACAGAGGTTCATCCCCCGAGTTACACTTACGTCTTTATAGGAGCATCCCCTAGCATCTACACACCAAACAACACTCTACACTGGTGAGCTTACCCGGCTACGGGAAGCTACCCCCTCCTAGGCATCACCTTATAAATTGGTACATTTACACATACGTTTTAGATCTAACTACCCCCAACTAAGGGTTCTAAAACAATATGCATTAATAGGCAACATCAAATTGCTCTAAACGTGGTCAGGGACCCGTAATTCAAACTTATTTTTCATATTTCGGGTAAAATGAGCTCAGGGAAATTATATGACTTTTCCTTTTCACCCGAACCTTAGTTATCACTAAATCTTATATGGTGCACCATAAAGATAGATTGAATAATTGTACGTCTAAAGTAACACAAAATTATGTATGTAGTCTTGTAAACTAGGAACACTTTCAATAGGGTTAGTTTAAATCTTCAGAAGTGTTCATCGACGAGACAATTTATGATAATGAACACACCCTACACTGTGGTCTACAGATATTAATGATGTTAATGTTAATGTTAATAAGAATATTCTCAACTGTTGCTGGCCGGTGAATTAAAACTCAGCAATTCTTCTAGGTTTGTGCCGTGTCTTGTATGGGGCTTCGCCTAGGACACCAAGCTGGCTCATCGGCGGGCTCTTGGTGTCCCAACCCGGAACGCCACAGGAGTATCAAACTGCGCGATAACTCCCTTTATATAGAGTGCAACTGCACTCCTTGACTGCGAGAACTAAAAGCTCAAGCAGCCTCAACCTCCCTATGAATGCTTCCAAAAAAGAATTGCTGAGTTTTAATTCACCGGCCGTGAAAGCCAATATACCATCTTTTTGGAAGCCTTAGTTTATCCCGTTCCAGCCCTCAGAATAAATTAAAATCCACAGCCTGCTTCCAGTCTCCGACCGAGTCAGGAATGAATGAATGAAGCCCCCATCTAGCGGCGAGGTTATGAAGTGTGGCGGCTGGCGTAGCCTGTCGCACTCCTCTGGGCAATGATTAAATGAATTACAGATGAAATGAAATGATAGTGGAGAGTGTTAGTGGAATGGAATTGTGACAGGGAAAACCGGAGAGTAGGAAATATAAGGCGGTTCTGGCGCAGGGGCTAATGGGCAAGATGGCCGCCCCGCCCTGAGACCGTGAATAATGTCACAGGGGGAGTTCGACCGTGTAGTCGCTAAATGGAATATTTATTGTTTTTATTATTATTATTATGAGGTAATTATTGATTGATCATGTACATTCAAGACCAGCCTCATATTGTCCACCTCTTGGTGTAGTGACTAGCATTCTTGGCTGTTACTGTGGAGGCTCGGGTTCGAGTCGTGGCTCTGTCAAGAAATTTAATTCTAGGCTGAGGGTTGGAATGGGGTACACTCAACCTTGTGAGGCAAAACTGACAGGAGCTGGCTTTTGAATCATACCGCAGCCATTCTGCCTAACCCAACTTCACCTAACATAACCTACCTAACCTAACCTAACCTAACCTTACCTAACCTAACCTAACCAGATCCCACCTTACCTAATCTAACCTAACGTAACCTAACTTCAAAGTCAGAATGTACAATACATTTATTGTTTTTTATGCCCTCATAAATTAGATATAGAGAATGTCCACCACGATTTAGATCCTCGAGCACAATTTTCTGACATATATCATTAAACCGTGTAGAAAGGAATGTCTGAAAATTTTCACTAACATATAATACACGTTCACCATACATTGTGTCCACTTTTTGAATGTTAATGATACGGAAAAGAGTATGCATTGGTAATTCAGTGAGCTTTATTCTCTCTAATCAACAGTTCTGCCCCCCATAGCATTGAGAATATTTATTGTAGTAGCCTATAAAGTTACAAAACAAAAAATCATATCTATTACAGTTTAGCTATACCTATAAGTGACCAGAACCACTATAACATTTTATTCTAATAAGAGGATTTCCATAATGATAAGAAAAAATGCTTATCACAATGATGTATTGTGTAAGTAAACGTCTTTTGCTGCTTGATGACACTACTAAACTGATACTCATACATCAGACAAGTGAGTTCATGTTTCGCTGACGTAATCGTATGTTCCCAAGCACTTCCTGTGTGTTGCACGCGCCGTAGTGGCTAAATTTGAAACTAGATGAGATGATTTGCTGACGTAATCGTATGTTCCCCCGCACGCACACGCAGGCCCCTGTGGACGGGTCCTTGTGGACGAGTCCCTGTGGACGGGTCCCTGTTGATAGGTCATTGTTGAAGGGTCCTTGTTGACGGGTCCCTGTTGACGGGTCCCTGTGGACGGTTCCCTGTGGACGGGTCCTTTTTGACAAATCCCTTTAGACCGGTCCCTTTGGACTGGTCCCTATGGACTGGCCCATGACCCCTAATGCTATGATGAAATTAAACGTTGTTCCACATGATACGCATGTGAAGAGCCGATTGCTACTATGAATTAACATGTTTTTTTGTTTTTTTACGCATGCGTACTTGTATTTTTTGTAAGTGGGCAGGCTTTTTGAATAATGATTTGTAGATGAGTTTTTTAAGTGACCAAAAGATCCAAAACTAATAGGTCATTAGCTTTTTAATATCTCATGAACCAATCAGCTAAGGACATGTATTAGAGGTCGTTGGACTTGAGGTGACATTCTGTTTTTGAATGTATTATTTATTTTTTGTCAAAAGGCCTAACTACACTTTTGTCAATATCTCGCTAACTAATAATCAGAGAGGGTCAAGTGAGGTGTCATGGGACTCAGGATGGTCAACCCTTTTCCATGACCAACGAATTTACCCAAATGACCTAATACAGCATGGTCATTGACCTATGGTTTTATAAACTAATCATCGGAGAGGGTCAAGTGAGGTGTCATAGGACTTAGAATGGTCAACCCTTTCCCATGGCCAATGAATTTACCCAAAATACCCAATACATCAAGGTCATCGACCTGAGATTTTATAAACTAATAATCGGATACGAACATGTGAGATGTTTACCATGCGTGATGAAACATAGCTAGGTAGAGAAAGAATTAATGTAGGCTACATGTATGGTGACTGGCAAGTCTTTTACCATTGAAACTTGTTTTCAGATCAAACTGCAGTATAGAGAGAGTATAGGTTGCAGGTATGGGTTAATAAATGAGAAACGGTGTACGCAAACTCTGATTTATCAAGAATTAAGAGTAGACTATCTTTAATTGATTGGTTAAAGATGATAGCTGAAAAATGAAAATCCACAGCCTGCTTCCAGTCTCCGACCGGGTCAGGAATGGAATGAATGAAAATGATATGGTCGATACACAAAACAAGCTTTAAAAACTTGAGGCTAATAATCTATACACACACACACTCGCTTGTTCCAAGCTAAACTCTGTCAGTGCTCAGACAGTAGGCTGATGACGAAATGCATTGCTAACAGAAATATAATCATTTCCGGTTGTCTAATGTTACCAGCTATCCATTTTTTGTGTTGCAGTGGTAAGCACTTTTAGCTCTTGTACTGGTGGTCTTAACTCGATTTCCAGGTCTGAGGCCTAGAACGAGTCGAACTATGAAACAAGGGCATGGTGGTGCAGTGGTTAAGCTGTTAGCCTTTTCACCAGGGATTCGATTTCAGGTTAATATGCATGTCATAAACATATTAAACAAAACAGAGATAACGTTTAAAACTGATTACATTTGTGTTTTTCAAATTATTACTTGGATTACAAATACAAAGATGAACTGGGTTTGATATACAGTTAATGCTGTCTATCACACACTAGACTGTAAGAAAGCCAAAAGAGCAAAGGGCGTAGGTAGAGCAGTGGTAAAATTGCTATACGTAGAGAACTACCTGGCAACGCTATATCGCATAAACAGTGCAGGATACAATCCAGCAATCAAATTTGTATCTTGTGGAACAAAGAAATGCACTTACGTGAGAAAATGCAAGTTCATGTGTAATATGACCTAACACACAAGTGTTCACCTGTGCACGTGCACGATAAGAGCTAACAAGTCACATTCTGTTTAGTTCGTACGTAACGTTAGGTTAGGGCTAAAGCACACACCCTAGTACACGAGGCACATGCCATTTGAGAGCAGGTCAAGGGATCTAACTTGGTGGATGGATGTGTTCTAACGAGTCATTTGTAGTTGAAAGAGAATAATACTTGTTCTTAAGATGTTAAAACTGAGGAGATGGTACGTGCAGTAAGACGTCTTGTTATTTCTTGTGTCAAATTACAGACATGGCAGAGAGCGCACAGTTCTGTTGCTATGACTAACGCTGCAGTAATTTGAAACCCCAGGTGTTGATCAAGACAATGGGTGATGATCATGCAAAGTCAGCAGTAATTGGATACCGCATATCAACATGGACTAAATCATAAACGTGTTGTCATAACCCGCAGAAACCTCATTTAAAGATTTTAGATTTTACATTTTAACATTTTTTTTTTTTTTTTACATTTTAAATTTAAGATTTTTTGATTTTTAGATTTTACATTTTTTCATTTTCCTAAAAGAGTAAACTACAAGGTCACATACCTAACCTCATTAAACCTAACTTTACCAAACCTAACTTAAGCTAATCCAAAGGCTAATGCACATACACAATGTATGTAAGGTACATGCAACTATCCTTATGCTAGTCTTATAGGTTACTGTACAAAATGATCACTACCCCAAACGGATATTTTTTTCATTTGTTGTTTACACATATATCAATTTTCAAATTTCCTAGTTTCAGTTTTTTTAATGTCAGTTTTTAGATTTTCAATTTCATAATATGGAAACATGAATTTTGCATTTTGTTTACACATTTATTAATTTCACAATTTCCCATTTACAGTTCTTAAAATATCCGTTTAAAGTTTTTCAATTTCATGATATAGAAACATGGATTTTCCAATTTGTTGTTTTTACATTTGTCAATTTACCAAAATCACATTTACAGTTTTTTAAATTTCAGTTTAATGTTTTTTTCTATTTGTCAATATAGAAACATGGATTTTTACAATTTGTGGTTTACATGTCATGCAACTATCCTTATGCTAGTCTTACAGGTTACTGTACAACATGATCACTACCCCAACCGGATAATTTTTAATTTTTTCCAATTTGTTGTTTTCACATTTGTCAATTTACCAAATTCCCGTTTGCAGTTTTTGAAATTTCAATTTAATGTTTTTTCTTCTATTTGTCAATATTGAAACATGGATTTCCCAATTTGTGTTTTAGATGTTCATTTTGCATTAGGAGTGGAGAGAGGTGGGTAGATTATTGGCTTAGGAATAACCTAACCACCAAGGGAAGATGATAAAGAAAAGGAAGTGGGTTTCGGACTGGAGAAAAAGGATGGAGAAATAGGAGGAGAGTCCTACAGAAGTTATAAGTTTAACTTTAAATATACTAAAAGGCGACTGCCACTGCAAATCCGCTCTCCGATACCTAAAGTGAGTAGGGACCTGGGCAAAGCTAACGGGAAACGCAGCTGGAACTTGGGCAGTTTGTAAGAGAGTGGCTTTAGCGTATTCCCTCTCAAGCATACATATGCCTACTACGGGGAAAGGTGATGGTCTGGCAAGACAAAGAGTGTACAGATTTATTGTGTATCTGTTTAAAGGAATTTGTTTTTGAACAAGTAATTTGAAGAATGCCAATAATTTGAATCGGTTTCGATATTTCTAGTTTTCGAAATTGTAGAGTTCCTAAAGAGCGGCCAAATGCTTCCAAGAAGGATAGGGATAAAGCAATTATACCTTTGGGAATAATTTTGGTAAGTAAAGCAATAGTTGCATTTGGAAATTGCTAAGCTTTTACCCAGCAAGGAGCCGACTAAAAGTTTTGGCAAGGAGAAACACTTATATTTTGAAAAACTAACCATAAGGTTTGGAGAGAATCTCCACAAGCAGGAAGCTGGCGTAGCGAGCTATGCTTGCCTTACTGGCCAGTTAGAATTAGCTATTAAAGCTAAGAGAGACTTTACCAAGTTACCAACTAAGAGTTCTTGCTCAAATGCAACAAGTGGAGAAAACCCTATTAAGAGATTTATTTGCATTAAGTGGGAAGATTCAAGGAAGACAGGATCATGCCTAACCGTTATGTTAGAGAAATGATAAATCCAAAAGGAACGATTGAATTTATTTAACAATTTTGGGTAGTAGTTTTTTGACAAATATATAATTTAGACTTTGTAACAAATGGGGTCACAGACCTCCGAAAAACATCTAAAGCTTGCGCCAGGCAATTAACAATTCTTTTGGTTTCAAACCTTTGTATGTTTTAAAATCTTCGCAAGATTTTGAAATGGCGAAGATAAAATGAAAAATTAAAAGACAATTGAAGTGATTAAAGGTAGACAATAAATTAAGTACAAGTTGTGTACTTTTAAGAAATTCTAGGTAAATATCTTAGAAAGAGTAACAACTTCGGAAGTAACAACAACAAAAAACAGGAAGAATAAAAGAGAAGTTCCTATAACTTCTTATATTAATGCTGAATTACTTGGATGGATTATACAAATAGGGCAGTTAACTTATTGTGAAACCTGAAGAGAAAAAACGAAAGAAAGTTTCTAGACCTCCTATGTTTAAGTAGGTATCACGAGACAAATGGGGCAAGTTTCCCTTTCGTGAAACCTAGAAATAACTCACTTATGAGTTGAAAGAATTGTATTCCCTAATTAGAAGGGAGAAACAAGATAATTTGAGACGTGTACCAGACACGTAGTTATGAAGACATTAATTCGTTTTAAATACATCAAGAGAGGGAGGGCACTTATTGAGAGTGACACCTCATTGGAAAAGACCTAATATAACAATTTTATTATTATGGTTTTTTAGTAAGAGGTTTGGGAAAGATCAAATGGGATTGAGGATAAGTGTTCATGGCCGTATTTATAATAATCGGACGAGCGCGACGCGGAAGAAATATTGAACAAACACTGTTTTTCACTATAGTCTGTTGAAAGAGATGAAAGGTTCACTATAGTAGCACAAAAGTTTATGGCAAAGAAAGTTATTGCAATGATGGAAAATAACTAGTTACACTAGATAGGCGAAAGTCTATTGCTTGAGAAAGTTGTAGATTACAGTTAAATGCGGAGAGAAAATCCCAACGGAGGAAGAAAAATTAGCTATTGATCAGTAATTCATAAGGAAGATTCCTTAGTTGGAAAATATATTCCCACATGTGAGTGTAAAATACATAACGGTATAACTGGTAGATAGAGTGCAGATTCTGGAAGGTTCCAGAGCAATCCTGACTGAAGAATAGGGCAAAAGTTATTCCAGCGGTGGAACGAGCTAAGTATTTTATAGACAGTGGGTAATTCAATGGTATCCCACGTTGTGAGAAGATCTCTCATTTAATGAGCATGTGAAATGCTGCTTTCTATTAAGGTTGGCTTAGACAGACAAAAGCCCAACATAGAAAATCCCGCGTTGTGTGATTATTGCCCCAAATATAGTAAACTCACACTGCCTATAAAATGATCATTAAAAGCATGTAGCTATTAAAAGACAATGAGAATGAGGTTAAAACCTGAAGTCGGTACTTATCTTTGCTTCATGGCGAAGGTGAAGTTCCCTTTGACGGTTGAGATTAAAGTTCCAATATGGCGTGGAATTAAAAGATTGCCTCTTGAGTTGAGGAGGCGAGCTCTAGTTGAGCTTCAACTGACTGAGTCGACTGCCGACGTACAAGTGAGACACCCTCAGCGAAGCACGGAAGGACCAGGGAAGGGAAAAGAGTGGGGGTAGGAAACAAAAGGAATACATATAAGAATAGACAACTTAACTAAAAATATATTTTTTTTCTTGATTAAATGGTCTTCAAAGAGTTGATAGTAGGTGACACTAGCGCAGCCTGGCGGGTGAAATGTAGACGAAGTTCTCTTGATCACGGAGATGATAGCTGGCGATGGCGACGAGATCCGGTGGCCAGATTGATAAGGAAGTCCTCTTGTACAGAGAAGAATTGAGGAACTTCAGAGATTCGCTCCTAGATGACGTTAGGTGGGTCATGGAAGATATATATCTAGAACAGACTCACAAGTAGCATGAGAACTATAAACAGCAAGGAGAAATTAGAAGATCACTGTTGGTGTTTGAGAAAAAGGAAGGAATGAACTGGCAAAGAGAAGTAAAAGTTTACTCTATCTACCGTGTATTCCAAAGAATACACCAAGCTGGGAGGGTAAACACCAACAGAGAACGAGATAAACAATTAAACATATAAAGGTAATGGAGCAATTAAAGACAGTGGTCTTATGATGTGACCCTTAGTGGTCAAGATTCTGGCTACCCTAACTCTCCCATCCCTTCCAGGATAACACTCGGTCACTCTTCCAGAAATCCAGACCAGGGGAGGAGAAACATCCCTAACTAGGACCAAGTCCCCCACTCTGATGTCGCGATTGGAAAGAAACCACTTCTGTCTCCGTTGCAAGGAAGTTAGGTATTCCAAGTTCCACCTCTTCCAGAAAGAATTGCGGAGGGCTTCAAATTTACGCCAAAAATAGGTAAATTAGAATCCCTGTAAGAGCTGGTAAGGGGAGGAGGGGCAGAATGAGAAGTGCCTATAAGGAAGTGACCAGGTGTGAGTGGAATCAGGTCATCAGGGTCATTGGAAAGCGGGGTTAAAGAGCGAGATTTAACAACACCTTCAATCAGAACGGACAGTGAATTGAATTCTTCATAAGTCAGATTGCGATTACCTAAAACCTTTCTTAAATGACGTTTAGTGAGCTTTACGCAGGATTCCCACCTACCACCGTGATGAGGAGCGTAGGGAGGTATAAAACGCCATTTGAAACCCTTTGAGTAGGAAAAATTAGAGACCTGTTCCATGGCAGGAGAAGATGTGAGATATTTCTTCCACACGGAAGCTGTGCCTTGAAAAGTGGAAGCGTTATCAGAGAACATCTCCGAAGGAACACCACGCCTAGAAGCGAAGCGAGAGACAGCTGATAGAAAGTAAGAAGTAGAGGCATTCGTTACTAGTTCCAAATGGATCGCGCCAGTAACCATGCAAACAAAGAGAGAAACATAGAGCTTACCAAACAATTTGCGTTTAGCTTCAGGGGAATTGCGTTGATATTGGAACGGACCCATATAGTCCACACCAGTTAGAGCAAATGGACGTATAGGAGAAGAGTGAAAGGAGGGCAAATACCTCATTAATTGAGTATTGACTTTCGCTTTGAAGCAAGGAATGCACGTGTGAATTACAGAGGAAACTTCGTGAATTCCATTTATAATCCAGTACTTTTCCCTTAAGAGGCAAAGCAGAGTGCGTGTACCAACATGCAGATTGCGATAATGAAAGTCACGTATAAGTAAGGAAGTTACGTGATGTTTAGGAGGCAAAATAACGGGATGCTTTTTGTCCTCAGAGAGCAAAGATCGCGAGAGTCTACCACCTACCCTGAGTAACCTATTGTCATCAAGGAACGGGCCTAAGGCAAGAAGACGACTGGATTTGGGAAGATCCCTTTTAGAAGAAATTAAAGACAATCCAGAAGAAAAGGCTTCTTGCTGTGTTAGTTGCAAAATCTTAATGGTAGCGAGATTCAATTCATGATTGGTAAGGTGTGGTTTGTGGAGAAGAGGTTGGTCAACCACAAGATATTTCCATCTGAGAAGATAGGCGACAATTCGAATTAATTTGTGAAAGGAAGAATAGCGGGACAACAAGGGATGAGAAACGTTGGAAACAAGACACGAAGCAGTAGATAGAGATACTTAAGCGTCCGGAAAGTTGGAGTTTGTAGCTGGAGGTTTAGAAGGCCAACAAGAAGAGTCTTCGATTAACCACGAGGGCCCATGCCAGTACAACTGGGAAGCTGCCAATTGAGAGGGTAAACATCCACCGGAGATAATGTCGGCTGGGTTGTCAGCGCTGGGCACATGCCTCTATTGACATCCCGAAGAAAGAGTTTGAATTTTGGAAACCCTGTTTGCAACAAAAGTTTGCCAGTTAGAGGGGTTTTTGGCGATCCAAGAAAGGGTGATCATGGAATCGCTCCAAAGATAGATTTGCGAGAATTCGACTTTTAAAACTTCCCGTAATTTCTTAACAAGTTCTGCGGCCATGAGTGCAGCACACAATTCAAGTCTAGGCAAAGTGATAGTTTTAAGAGGAGCCACCTTCGATTTGGCACAAACAAGGTTGGAAACTGAAGATCCATTTAAGGACCCGCGATAAACCAAATATGCACAGCAACCGTAAGCTTTTTCGGAACTGTCCGCGAACACATGAAGGAAAAAACATGCATTAGGATGAGCGTTAATTAAATTCCTGGGAATTTCAAAAGGGAAAGATCAAGCATATTGCTGCGAAAAAAGAGCCATCTGTTACGAAGAAAAAAGGGGGAACAGTATCGTCCCATTCTCATTTGAGCGACCATAGCTCTTGCATGAAAGTTTGGCTATGACGATAACTGGGGCAAGGAATTGAAGCGGATCAAAAAATTTTGCAATTTCAGAGAGAATTTGCCTCTTTGTGTTAGGGAGCTCTTCTGCGTGCGAAACCTTATAGATGAGAGTGTCAGTGCTAGTGCACCAATGAACTCCAAGAGTTTTTATGGATTCGGAGTTTCCACAAATTTCGACGGAGGAGGGATCTACGTCCTCAATAGGAAACTGGGCGAGAAACTCATGGGAATTGGAATTCCACTTATGAAGTGGGAAACCTCCATTCTTTAGCAATGCCTGAAGTTCTAAGGACACGAAAGAAGCTTCCTCCAGAGTGGGGAAGGACTGCAAATAATCGTCAACATAGAATGACGTAGTTAGTGCTTCAGAAGCTTTAGAATCAAATAAATAATAGCAAAGAGAGCTTTTCGAGCTTTGGGTTGAGAGTTAATAAGTTAAGGGGGATTATGTAATCTTGGCATCTGAACAATGAACCGACCATCATAAGAGCGAGTGATGGTGTTCAGGAAAAGTTGCTCACAGAATTCATTTTCTGAAGAGGTCACGTTAGGAGAATCAACGCTTTCGAGCCTCCAGAACTGTTCCAAGTCAGTATTGGCAAAGTAACATTGCGATGCGGGTTGGGGAGAATAATGGGGAATTTGACCGGTGACGATCCATCCAAAATTAGTGTCTCTGGCGACCACGTTTGAGGATAACTTCCGAATCTGTTTACGAAGGCAATTCCAGAAAACATTGGCACTAAAGAGTATGTCAATGGGGTTTTGTACGTTGAACAAAGGATTGGCTATCCTTAAATGCGAGGGAATGTTTAACCCTGAAATATCCACAGAGTGACTTGGAGTATCTTCTCCAATGGTATTGAGAATGAGACAATTCAGTTTGAGAAAGTTGTTTCTGTGACAGATGTCACTTACGGTTAGCTTTGAGAACTGTAAAGCTTGCGATTTTGAGCTTTTAATGCCCGATACGTTAATAGAAGTGGGGTTTACAGGTAAGCCTAGTTTTCTAATCAAAGAATTAGGCACAAAATCATGAGTTGCCGCTGAATCAAGAAGTCCGCGAGCACGGACCCAGTTGCCAAAGTTATCCTGAACTTCGATTTGGACAGTAGACAATAGTACTTGGGCACTACGTATGGACTTGGCATTTTGAATGTACGATGAAGCATTGGAACTGTTAGCATTGTCACTTTTCTGAGAAGTAGATGCTGTCGATGACCTTGCCTGATCATGACGATGTAGAAAAGTGTGATGAGCTTTATCACAATGAAAGCAAAGTCTGGTGGACTTGCAATTTGAAGCAGAATGCGTGGGTGCTAGGCAGTTGAAGCAATGTTTATTCTGGGAAACTAATTTTCTTCTGTCGTCAACTGACAGTTCTTTAAAGGATTTACATAGATATAAGGCGTGGGAATCTTTACAAAGTATGCACTTTAAAGGTTCATTTAAACTCTTTCGGGGTTCGCTTTGAGTGTTTAAAACGAGAATGCTAGCAATACGGCGTTCACTAGACCTAGTTGGGTAACCAGTGGTGTTTGACTTAAGTTTAGATGGGCTGGACCCAGGTTTTTGGGTGCTAGCCGCTAAGCGTTCGCTTTTAGGTTTAATAGACCTTAATTCAAATTTAGAACTCGGGGATGAGGGTTCACTTTGATTAGCTAAAGCGGTTAAGAGCTGTCATCTAGCATTTATGAAAGTGACTAAATGCTCGTAAGAGTAATCGTCTTCTCTAGAAAGTTCAATCTCCCAAGCTTTGAGGGTAGCAACATCAACTTTAGAAACCACTAAATGTATTAAGAAAGTGGCCCAGTGTTCAGTGGGTTGATCTAATTGGGACAGAGCTTTAACGTGAAGTTGAGTAGTATCAATGAGAGTACGCAAACTAGTGATGTCATTGAGCTGTGACGCGGGTAGGTTGAATAGTGCCTTCATATGGCGTTGAATACGTAACCGTAAATTTCCGTATCTTTCTTTCAATAAGTTAAAGGCAATGGGGTAGTTTTCGGCACTTAAGGGGAGTGCTTCAACTAACTGCAGAGCTTGACCTCGGAGGATAGATCTCAAATAATGGAACTTGTAGATGACTTGAATGTCTTCATTGTCATGAACAAGAGAGCAAAATAATTCATAGAAAGAATTCCAAGTAGATACGTCTCCAGAGAAGTGGGGTAAATCGATCTTAGGTAGAATTGGTTTGGGCTTGTGAGTACCATCGCGAAAAGAGTTTTGTTGTTCGTAAAGGGAACCAAGAACAGAACCGTCCTTTTTCTGTTCTTCTTCGAGTTGGCGTATTATTTTGAAAGCAGAACTTAAACCTTCGTAATATTGGTTTTCTACTTCGACTCGATCTTCGGTTTGATTGAGCATACAAGTTTCTATTTCAGTTTGGATGTTACAATAATTCTCGTATGTACGTTCAAAATCCCTTACACGTTGTTTTAACAAATCTAATTGAGCTTCTGAGGGATCTAGTTCTTTGATGTATTTTCTAAATCGGGTAATTTGCCCTTTATAGGATGCTCGTTTAGAAGTAAGTTATTCATCCTTATCCTTTTGAGTAGGAGCCATGACAAAGTAGGTACATTAAAGTATAACTTACGAAACTGTGGAACCTTGGATATGCTGTCAGGCTGGCAGCAGCAAATAAGTTGAAATAAAGGGACACACCAAAGGAGACAGGAATGGCCTCATTCCACTTCACAGGCTTTGCACGATGTAGTTATAGCTGAAAGATTCAAAGCAGATATTAATGATTTGCAAAATATTGTCAAATAACCCTTGAGAAAAAATAGAAAATGACATAAATGGATTCTCCCGGGTTTCGGCACCAAATTTTGGGTAGATTATTGGCTTAGGAATAACCTAACCACCAAGGGAAGATGATAAAGAAAAGGAAGTGGGTTTCAGACTGGAGTAAAAGGATGGAGAAATAGGAGGAGAGTCCTACTCAAGTTATAAGTTTAACTTTAAATATACTAAAAGGCAACTGCCACTGCAAATCCGCTCTCCGTTACCTAAAGTGAGTAGGGACCTGGGCAAAGCTAACGGGAAACGCAGCTGGAACTTGGGCAGTTTGTAAGAGAGTGGCTTTAGCGTATTCCCTCTCAAGCATACATATGCCTACTATGGGGAAGGGTGATGGTCTGGCAAGACAAAGAGTAACAGATTTATTGTGTATCTGTTTAAAGGAATTTGTTTTTGAACAAGTAATTTGAAGAATGCCAATAATTTGAATAGGTTTCGATATTTCTAGTTTTCGAAATTGTAGAGTTCCTAAAGAGCGACCAAATGCTTCCAAGAAGGATAGGGATAAAGCAATTATACCTTTGGGAATAATTTTGGTAAGTAAACCAATAGTTGCATTTGGAAATAGCTAAGCTTTTACCCAGCAAGGAGCCGACTAAAAGTTTAGGCAAGGAGAAACACTTATATTTTGAAAAACAAACCATAAGTTTTGGAGAGAATCTCCACAAGCAGGAAGCTGGCGTAGCGAGCTATGCTTGCCTTACTGGCCAGTTAGAATTAGCTATTAAAGCTAAGAGAGACTTTACCAAGTTACCAACTAAGAGTTCTTGCTCAAATGCAACAAGTGGGGAAAACCCTATTAAGAAATTTATTTGCATTAAGTGGGAAGAGTCAAGGAAGACAGGATCTTGCCTAACCGTTATGTTGGAGAAATGATAAATCCAAAAGGAACGATTGAATTTATTTAACAATTTTGGGCAGTAGTTTTTTGACAAATATATAATTTAGACTTTGTAACAAATGGGGTCACAGACCTCCGAAAAACATCTAAAGCTTGCGCCAGGCAATTAACAATTCTTTTGGTTTCAAACCTTTGTATGTTTTAAAATCTTCGCAAGATTTTGAAATGGCGAAGATAAAATGAAAAATTAAAAGACAATTGAAGTGATTAAAGGTAGACAATAAATTAAGTACAAGTTGTGTTTTTTTAAGAAATTCTAGGTAAATATCTTAGAAAGAGTAACAACTTCGGTAGTAACAACAACAAAAAAGCAGGAAGAATAAAACTTCTTATATTAATGCTGAATTACTTGGTTGGATTATACAATAGGGCAGGTCACTTATTGTGAAACCTGAAGAGAAAAATCGAAAGGAAGTTTCTAGACCTCCTATGTTTAAGTAGGTATCACGAGACAAATGGGGCAAGTTTCCCTTTCGTGAAACCTAGAAATAACTCACTTATGAGTTGAAAGAATTGTATTCCCTAATTAGAAGGGAGAAACAAGATAATTTGAGACGTGTACCAGACACGTAGTTATGCAGACATTAATTCGTTTTAAATACATCAAGAGAGGGAGGGCACTTATTGAGAGTGACACCTCATTGGAAAAGACCTAAAATAACAATTTCATTATTATGGTTTGTTAGTAAGAGGTTTGGGAAAGATCAAATGGGATTGAGGATAAGTGTTCATGGCGGTATTTATAATAATCGGACGAGCGCGACGCGGAAGAAATATTGAACAAACACTGTTTTTCACTATAGTCTGTTGAAAGAGATGAAAGGTTCACTGTAGTAGCACAAAAGTTTATGGCAAAGAAAGTTATTGCAATGATGGAAAATAACTAGTTACACTAGATAGGCGAAAGTCTATTGCTTGAGAAAGTTGTAGATTACAGTTAAATGCGGAGAGAAAATCCCAACGGAGGAAGAAAAATTAGCTATTGATCAGTAATTCATAAGGAAGATTCCTTAGTTTGAAAAAATATTCCCACATGTGAGTGTAAAATACATGACGGTATAACTGGTAGATAGAGTGCAGATTCTGGAAGGTTCCAGAGCAATCCTGACTGAATAATAGGGCAAAAGTTATTCCAGCGGTGGAACGAGCTAAGTATTTTATAGACAGTGGGTAATTCAATGGTATCCCACGTTGTGAGAAGAACTCTCATTTAATGAGCATGAGAAATGCTGCTTTCTATTAAGGTTGGCTTAGACAGACAAAAGCCCAACATAGAAAATCCCGCGACGGGTGACACTAGCGCCGGAGGACGGGTCCTTGTTGACGGGTCCCTGTGGGCGGGTGCCTTTGACATAATTTGGATAAAATGCATGGGCCAGTCCATAGGGATCAGTCCAAAGGACCCGCCCACAGGGACCTGTCAACAAGGACCCGTCCTCCGGGACCCGTAAAAAATGACTCCCTTCAAAAAGGACCCGTCCAAAAGGGCTAGTCAACAGGGACCAGTCCAAAGGGATATATCAACAGAGATCAATCAAAAGGGGTCAATCAACATGGATCAATCAAAGGTTAAGTTAAGCTACGGCAGCCATTTTGGAACTTTTTGATCACACCTCGTAGGGTTAGGTTAGGTTGAGTTAAGCTACGACCGCCATCTTGAAACTTTATGATCACACCTCGTAGGTTTAGGTTAGGTTAGGTTAGGCTAGGTTCAGTTAAGCTATGACCACCATTTTGAAAATTTTTTGATCGCACCTCGTAGGTTTGGGTTAAGTTAGGTTAGGTTAGGTTAGGTTAAGTAAAGCTACGGCCACCATCTTGTTAGGTTAGGCTAGGTTAAGTTAAGCTACGGCCGCCATCTTGTTAGGTAAGTCTAGGTTAAGTTAAGCTACGGCCGCCATCTTTTGAGGTGGGGAGATGGAGGTGGCTGTAGAACACACCAAAAACCACTACTGCACAGTTTTTGTCCTAGGGACCTGAAATTAATTTGTTTGATAGAGGGGGTAAAGACCTTTCATTTACGTTAAACAAACCTTTTTGTAAAATTCTTAGTTCCCAAAATATAGACAATTTTGAAAATTGGACTTTTTTGGAAAAACTTGAAAAAATGTTAAGTTTTGTTCTACCAATTAAGGACATAAGAGCCATTGGTTTGAGTCTATATATGACTTTTTAGGATGATTAGTTTTCAAAATATCGCCTACTTTCCAAATTGAACTTATTTGGATTTTGTCCCAGAGACCTGGGACTTGGTTTGTCGGTAGTGGGGGTAAATACCTGTCATTTACGTTAAATAAACTTTTTTGTAAAATTCCTAGTTTCCAAAATATAGCCCCGTTTTAAAATGAACATTTTAGGAATAAATGTCAAAAATTCCATATTTTGCTCTTACGATTAAGGATATAAAAGCCATTTGTTTGAGTCTATATGACTTTATAGGATGATTAGTTTTCAAAATATGGCCTACTTTCCAAATATTGTTTTGGAAAAATTTGAAGAATATTATATATTTTGACTGAGAGTGGGATAGACGTAGGTGTTAGAGTTAGCATATGATTTGATATGATTTTTAGTTTAACATATAGCCTACTTCCCCAATTTACCTTTTTTGAAAAATTTGAAAAATATATAATGTTTTTGACTAGGCGTTGAATGGAGTTGAGAGACAATCATTAACCTTAGAGTACTTTGGATTCTTGGAATTTTAGTGTGTTGTTGTTGCTTACAAACATGGCGGTAAGCATTATGCTACCATAAAAAAAGGGTTGAGATACTTTCCAAGAGTAAGGGAAAAATCCTCTAAATACATAGACAAAATAACTTGTCAAATAAGCCATTACAAATAAGGTATTAACGTAAACCACCAAAAATAAGCCACCAACATATGCCACCACTATAAGCCACCACCATAAGCCACCATAAGCCACCACCATCAGCCACCACCATAAGCCACCACCATAATCCACCATAAGCCACCACCATAATCCACCATAAGCCACCACCATAAGCCACCACTATAAGCCACCATAAGCCATCACAATAAGCCACCATCATAAGCCACCACCATAAGCCACCGCCATATGCCACCAACATAAGCCACCAACATAAGCCACCATAGACAATTTTGAAATTTGGACTCTTTTCGGAAAAATGAAAAAAATGTTAAGTTTTGGTTTAACGTTAAATAACTTAAAGAACATTTGTTTGAGTCTATATATGACTTTTTAGAATTGTACGTTTTCAAAATATCGCCTACTTTCATAATTAAAACATTTTTGGATTTTATCCCAGAGATCTGGGACTTGGTTTGTGGGTAGAGAGGGTAAATACCTGTCATTTATGTCAAACACACTTTTTTGTAAAATTCCTAGTTTCCAATATACAGCCCATTTTCAAACAAGATGTTCAGTAAAGAACATATAGCCTACTTTCTCCTAAATGCATGGGTATTGTTATAACTCTTGGTCCTTTTCAAGGAGTATGATTGAATGTTGGTTGTAGTAGCTTGTTGAAATACAACGTGCTATAGGGATATTAAACATGAATATGAGGTGCCCTTTGCTAGTGCTACCTCTGTACCAAATTTCGTTCAATTCGGATTCACCGTGTTTGAATTGATAGGGGGAATCGATTTGCACACATACTTGGCCACCATCTGCAAACTATTGGGCTGATGTTCTTGCAGTTTGGTCAGAATATGTTTCCCACATAAAGATATGGTGTTGCAAAATTTGGTAGAGACTAGATTATTAGGTTGGTCGTATTTACATTTTAGCTTTTAACATTTTGGTGGCCGCGATTACGTTTCCGTCAAGATAGCGGTGATATAAAACATGACACTGAGGTGCCCTTTGCTAGTGCTACCTCTGTACCAAATTTCGTTCCATTCGGTTTCACCGTGTTCGAATTGATAAGGGGAATCGATTTTCACACAAAGATGGCCGCCATCCGCAAAATATTAGGCTGATGACCTATTAGTTTGGTCAAAGGATGCTCCCTCCATAAAGGTATGTTGTTGCTAAATTTGCTAGAGATCGGATGATTAGGCTAATCGTAATTTGATTTAAGCTTTGAACATTTGTGTGGCCGCCATTACGTTTCTGTCAATATGGCGGCGATATAAATCATGACACTGAGGTGCCCTTTGCTAGTGCTACCTCTGTACCAAATTTCGTTCCATTCGGTTTCACCGTGTTTGAATTAATAGGGAGAATCGATTTTGACACAAAGATGGCCGCCATCCGCAAACTATTAGGCGAATGACCTATTAGATTGGTCAAAGGATGCTCCCTCCATAAAGGTATGTAGTTGCAAAATTTGGTAAAGATCGGATGATTAGGTTAATCGTAATTTGATTTAAGCTTTGAACATTCGCGTGGCCGCCATTACGTTTCAGTCAAGATGGTGGCGATATAAAACATGACACTGAGGTGCCCTTTGCTAGTGCTACCTCTGTACCAAATTTCGTTCCATTCGGTTCCACCGTGTTCGAATTAATAGGGGGAATCAATTTTGACATAAAGATGGCCGCCACCCGCAAACTATTAGGCTAATAACCTATTAGATTGGTCAAAGGATGCTCCCTCCATAAAGGTATGTAGTTGCAAAATTTGGTAGAGATCGGATGATTAGGTTAATCGTAATTTGATTTAAGCTTTGAACATTCGTGTGGCCGCCATTACGTTTCTGTCAAGATGGCGGCGATATAAAACATGACACTGAGGTGCCCTTTGCTAGTGCTACCTCTGTACCAAATTTCGTTTCATTTGGTTTCACCGTGTTTGAATAAATAGGGGGAATTGATTTTCACACAAAGATGGCCGCCATCCGCAAACTATTAGGCTAATGACCTAGTTATTTGGTCAAAGGATGCTTCCTTTATAAAGGTATGTTGTTTCAAAATTTGGTAGAAATCGAATGATTAGGTTAATCGTAATTTGATTTCAGCTTTGAACATGTGTGTGGCCGCCATTACGTTTCCGTCAAGATGGTGGCGATATAAAACATGACACTGAGGTGCCTTTTGTTAGTACTACTTCTGTACCAAATTTCGTTCCATTCGGTTGCACCGTGTTCGAATTAATAGGGAGAATCGATTTTCACACAAAGATGGCCGCCATACGCAAATTATTACGCTGATGACTTATTAGTTTGGTCAAAGGATGCTCCCCCCATAATGGTATGTTGTTGCAAAATTTGGTAGAGATCGGATGATTAGGTTAGTCGTAATTTGATTTAAGCTTTGAACATTTGTGTGGCCGCCATTACGTTTCCGTCAAGATGGCGGCGATATAAAACATGACACTGAGGTGTCCTTTGCTAGTGCTACCTTTGTACCAAATTTCGTTCAATTCGCATTCACCGTGTTCGAATTGATAGGGGGGGGGACAGACATTCAGAGTACACACACTCACACACACACACAGACACACACACAGACTCACACACACACATACACACACACAGACAGACACACTTTTTTCGCCCTGTGTTGATCTCATAAGTCTACTTTCATTTTTTGCAAAAATCAAAAGTAGGCTAAAAATATGGAAAAAATGACAAAAATTCCATATTTTGTTCTAATGATTAAGGATACAAAAGCCATTGGTTTGAGTCTATATATGACTTTATAGGATGATTAGTTTTCAAAATATAGCCTACTTTCCGAATATTTTTTAGAAAAATTTAAAAAAATATAATATTTTTCGACTAAGAATGGGATAAACGTAGGTGTTAGAGTTAACATATGACTTTATATGATTTTTTCAGTTTAAACATATAGTCTACTTTCCCCATTCACCTTTTTTTGGAAAACAAATATAATGTTCTTGACTAGGCATGGGATAGAGGTAAGAGTACGAGTTGAGAGTACCTTAGAGTACTTTAGATGTTTTTGAAAGTTTAGTGTGTTGTTGTTGTTGCTTACAAACATGGCAGTAAGCATTATGTTGTGTTAAAATGAACTGATATACTTTAAAAGACCAAGAAAAAAATCCACTAAATGCATTGACAAAATAACTTGTCAAATAAGCCAACACAAAAGCCAAAATATAAACCAACACTAAAGCCAACACACAAAAAGCCAACCTAAAAGCCAACATAAAAGCCAATATACAGAATAAGCCATCACAAAATGCCAACATAAGACCCCTCACATAAACTAATACATAAGCTATTTTGTAAAATGTTAAACACTTGCATGGTATTACATTTTAGGTAATGCATGCGAAACATGAACTCACTTGTCTATTTTATGAGAAGGACTCGTCAACAATGACCTGTCAACAATGGACACTGCTTGCACATTTTTAATTACTACCCACCTCTCTCCACTCCTAATGCAAAATAAACATGTAAAACACAAATGGGAAAAATCCATGTTTCCATACTGACAAATAGAAAAAAACATTAAACTGAATTTTTAAAACTCTAAATGGGAATTTGGTAAATTGACAAATGTGAAAACAACAAATTGGAAAATCCATGTTTCTGTATCATGAAATTGAAAAACTTTAAACTGACATTTTAATAACTGTAAATGAGAAATTGTGAAATTGATAAATGTGTAAACAACAAAATGCAAAATCCAAGTTTCCATATTATGAAATTGAAAAACTTAAAACTGACATTTTAATAAACTGAAAATTAGAAATTGGAAAATTGACATACGTGTGAACAACAAAATGAAAATAAAATCCGGTTTGGGTAGTGATCATGTTGTACAGTAACCTATAAGGCTAGCATAAGGATAGTTGCATGACATGTAAAACACAAATTGTAAAGATCCATGTTTCCATATTGACAAATGGAAAAAACATTAAACTGAAATTTAAAAAACTGTAAATGTGAATTTGGTAAATTGACAAATGTGAAAACAACAAATTGGAAAATCCATGTTTCTATATCATGAAATTGAAAAACTTTAAACTGACATTTTAAGAACTGTAAATGGGCTATTGTGAAATTAATAAATGTGTAAACAACAAAATGCAAAATCCATGTTTCCATATTATGAAATTGAAAAACCAAAAACTGACATTAAAAGAACTGAAAATGGGAAATTGAAAAATGGACATATGTATAAACAACAAAATGAAAAAAAATATCCGTTTGGGGTAGTGATCATGTTGAACAGTAACCTATAAGACTAGCATAAGGATAGTTGCATGTACCTTATACACATTGTGTATGTGCATTAGCCTTTGGATTAGCTTAAGTTAAGTTTGGTAAAGTTAGGTTTAATGAGGTTAGGTATGTGACCTTGTAGTTTACTCTTTTAGGAAAATGTAAAAAAGTAAAATCTAAAAATCAAATAATATTAAATTTAAAATGTAATAAAAAAGTAAAATTTAAAAAAATCAAAAATCTAAAATGTTAAAATGTAAAATGTAAAATGTTAAAATGTAAAATCTAAAATCTTTAAATGAGGTTTCTGCGGGTTATGAAAACACGTTTATGATTTAGTCTATGTTGATGTGCGGTATCCAATTACTGCTGACATTGCATGATCATCACCCATTGTCTTGATCAGCACCTGGGGTTTCAAATTACTGCAGCGTTAGTCATAGCAATAGAACTGTGCGCTCTCTGCCATGTCAGCAACATGACACTGGAAGGAACACCTGTGTAATATCCAATGACTGCTAACTTTGTATAATCATCACCCATTGCCTTGATGAACACCTGGGGTTTCAAATTACTGCAGCGTTAGTCATAGCAACAGAACTGTGCGCTCTCTGCCATGTCTGTAATTTGACACAAGAAATAACAAGACGTCTTACTGCACGTACCATCTCCTCAGTTTTAACATCTTAAGAACAAGTATTATTCTCTTTCAACTACAAATGACTCGTTAGAACACATCCATCCACCAAGTTAGATCCCTTGACCTGCTCTCAAATGGCATGTGCCTCGTGTACTAGGGTGTGTGCATTAGCCCTAACCTAACGTTACGTATGAACTAAACAGAATGTGACTTGTTAGCTCTTATCGTGCACGTGCACAGGTGAACACTTGTGTGTTAGGTCATATTACACATGAACTTGCATTTTCCCACGTAAGTGCATTTCTCTGTTCCACAAGATACAAATTTGATTGCTGGATTGTATCCTGCACTGTTTATGCGATATAGCTTTGCCAGGTAGTTCTCTACATATTGCAATTTTACCACTGCTCTACCTACGCCTATTGCTCTTTTGGCTTTCTTACAGTCTAGTGTGTGATAGACAGAATTAACTGTATATCAAACCCAGTTCACCTTTGTATTTGTAATCCAAGTAATAATTTGAAAAGACACAAATGTAATCAGTTTTAAACGTTATCCTTGTTTTCTTTCGTTTAATATGTTTATGACATGCATATTAACCTTAAATCGAACCCCTGGTGAAAAGGCTAACAGCTTAACCACTGCACCACCATGCCCTTGTTTCATAGTTCGACTCGTTCTAGGCCTCAGACCTGGAAATCGAGTTAAGACCACCAGTAGAAGAGCTAAAAGTGCTTACCACTGCAACACAAAAAATGGAAAGCTGGTAACATTAGACAACCGGAAATGATTATATTCCTGTTAGCAATGCATTTCGTCATCAGCCTACTGTCTGAGCACTGACAGCAACACAGTTTAGTTTACAACAAGCGAGTGTGTGTGTGTGTATAGATTATTAGCCTCAAGTATTTAAAGCTTGTTGTGTGTAGCGACCAATTTGTCTCGGTAACCACTGAGCATTTTTGTGTTTTAGCTATCATCTTTAACCAATCAATTAAAGATAGTCTACTCTTAATTCTTGATAAATCAGAGTTTGCGTATACCGTTTCTCATTTATTAACCCATACCTGCAACCTATACACTCTCTATACTGCAGTTTGATCTGGAAACAAGTTTCAATGGTAAAATACTTGTCAGTCACCATACATGTAGCCTACACTAATTCTTTCTCTACCTAGCTATGTTTCATCACGCATGGTAAACATCTCACATGTTCGTATCCGATTATTAGTTTATAAAATCTCAGGTCGATGACCTTGATGTATTGGGTATTTTGGGTAAATTCATTGGCCATGGGAAAGGGTTGACCATTCTAAGTCTTATGACACCTCGCATGTTGATATTCGATTATTAGTTTATAAAATCTTAGGTGAATGACCTTGCTGTTTTGGATCTTTGGGGTATAGTCATTGGTCATGGGAAAGGGTTAACCATTCTAAGTCCTATCACACCTCACTTGACCCTCTCCGATGATTAGTTTATAAAATCATAGGCCAATGACCATGCTGTATTAGATCTTTTGGGTAAATTCGTTGGTCATGGAAAAGGCTTGACCATCCTGAGTCCCATGACACCTCACTTGACCCTCTCTGATTATTAGTTAGCGAGATATTAACAAAAGTGTAGTTAGGCCCTTTTGACAAAAAATAAATAATACATTAAAACAGAATGTCACCTCAAGTCCAACGACCTCTCATACAATTCCCTAGCCTTATTGGATCATGAGATATTAAAAAGCTAATGACCTATTAGTTTTGGATCTTTTGGTAATTAAAAAAAACTCATCTATAAATCATTATTCAAAAAGCCTGCCCGCTTACAAAAAAAACAAGTACGCATGCGTAAAAACAAAAAAAAACAAAAAACATGTTAATTCATAGTAGCAATCGGCTCTTCACATGCGTTTCATGTGGAACAAAGTTTAATTTCATCATAGCATTAGGGGTCATGTGCCAGTCCATAGGGACCAGTCCAAAGGGACCGGTCTAAACGGATTAGTCAAAAAGGACCCGTCCACAGGGACCCATCAACAAGGACCCGTCAACAAGGACCCGTCAACATTGACCTGTCAACAGGGACCCGTCCACAGGGACTCGTTCACAGGGGCCTGCGTGTGCGTGCGGGGAATATACGATTACGTCAGCAAATCATCTCATCTAGTTTCAAATTTAGCCACTGCGGCGCGTGCAACACAATGGAAGTGAGTGGGAACATACGATTACGTCATCGAAACATGAACTCACTTGTCTGTTGTATGAGTATCAGTTTAGTAGTGGCATCAAGCAGCAAAAGACGTTTACTTACACAATCCATCATTGTGGTAAGCATTTTTTCTTATCATTATGGAAATCTCCTTATTAGAATAAAAAGTTATAGTGGTTCTGGTCACTTATAACTAAACTGTAATAGATATTATTTTTGTTGTTTCTTTATAAACTGCTACAATAAATATTCTCAATGCTATGGGGGCAGAACTGTTGATTAGATAGAAAAAAGCTCACTGAATTACCAATGCATACTCTTTTTCGTATCATTAACATTCAAAAAGTGGACATAATGTATGGTGAACGTGTATTATGTGTTAGTGAAAATTTTCAGACATTCCTTTCTACACGTTTTAATGATATATGTCAGAAAAGTGTGCTCGAGGATCTAAATTGAGGTGGACATTCTCTATATCTAATTTATGAGGGTATAAAACAATAAATGTATTGTACATTCTGACTTTGAAGTTAGGTTAGGTTAGGTTAGGTTAGGTAAGGTGGGATCTGGTTAGGTTAGGTAAGGTTAGGTTAGGTTAGGTAGGTTAGGTTAGGTGAAGTTGGGTTAGGCAGAATGGCTGCGGTATGAATCAAAAGCCAGCTCCTGTCAGTTTTGCCTCACAAGGTTGAGTGTACCCCATTCCAACACTCAGCCCAGAATTAAATTTCTTGACAGAGCCAGGACTCGAACCCGAGCCTCCACAGTAACAGCCAAGAATGCTAGCCACTACACAAAGATGTGGACAATATAAGATTGGTCTTGAATGTACATGATCAATCAATAATTACCTCATAATAATAATAATAATAATAATAATAAAAGCAATAAATATTCCATTTAGCGACTACACGGTCGAACTCCCCCTGTGACATTATTCACGGTCTCAGGCGTGGCGGCCATTTTGCCCATTAGCCACTGCGCTAGCTCTGAATGACCCCTCCATAAGAATAACATAGGGCTGGTTGCGGCCATCTTGCCCATTAGCCCCTGCGCCAGAACCGCCTTATATTTCCTACTCCGGAGTACCTGGAGAAAATCCTGTCTGCCTCCGTTTTGTCCAGCACAGATCTCACATGGAGTGACCAGAATTTGTACCAGGGACCCAGCGGTGAGACCAGCGTGCTGCCGCCTAAGCCACGGAGGCTCTCCAGTCCCTCAGAACTGAATTAAAATTCTCCGCGGCGACAGACAAGATTGCTAGCCACTACGTAACGTGGCGGACAGATTAATAAATTCTGTATACACTCTTGGATGACTAGTTTCGATCGTCACGTGAACATCCTTAGAACCCATACAATCACTCATTAAAAAGTATACATCAAACACAACGTGGTGTAGCGACGAGCGTTCTTGGCCGACTCCCCGAAGTTCCGGGTTTGATGCTCGGCTCTGACAAGGTATGTTGATGATGATAATTGTTGTTTGAGGGGCATAACAACAGGTTTATCGGCCACTAATGGTATGGTTGAACGTGAAAATTAAAATGAAACTATCTTTAAAACTACAGAAGAAATGGAAAACAAGTGCAACAACACAAATCAATCTCTTGGAAGAAATAGCCAATAAAACAGGTTTGAGGATCTCCGTAGAAAAAACTAAATTTATTACAAACATCAAGAACGCTTCAAAATATTTGGCAACAGATATTGGCCCAGTGGAAAAAGTAAAGAAATTCAAATATCTGGGAAAAATAATTCAAGAAAGTGGTTTAGAAAAATCTTCGGTAGAAGAAGGGTACACAAGATGGAAATAGCATATGGTATCACTAAGAATATTTATAACAAAATGTGATTATCTAAAAATCTTAAAATAAGGCACTACACTACAGTGGTGAAACCGGAATGCCTATACGCAAGTGAATGTCTGGTACTAAACTATAGATTAGATAAACTTGAAGTACTAGAAAGGAGAATCATGAGGAAAATTTTAGGCCCAGTGAAAACAGCAGAAGAATGGAAATTAAGATCTAATGATGAAATATACAGGACCAGAAAATATAACAGAAACGATAAGAAAAAGGAGATTGCAATTTTTTGGACATATTTACAGAATGGATGATTCCAGATTAACAAAAAGGATATTCAAGTACCTTTGGGAGAAAAGGGCAACAACTAGCTGGATTCAAGAAGAAAAGAAAGATTAGAAATAAATAGTATAAGTGAAGAAGAAACGGTGAACAGAGAGATCTTTAGAAAAAGGGTAGTAAGTATGAAAGGATTCCAAGGAAGATTTCCAAAGAAACCTGGTGCAAAGTGGTCTGAGGACAGAAAGAAGCAGCATAGTGAACGGATGAAGGAGTACTGGAGGGAACGGAAGAGAAAACAGCAAAGTGTGAAGAATTGAAATTGGCACGTGGTCCCTAGCAGGCCTCATCGGAAAGAAGAAGAATAAGGTAAATAAAAGACAGGAGGAAAAGAAATGCCCTCAACCCTCGAATAATGAGAATTAAGGGACTTGGGAGGAAGGAGAGCTATGAAAGGCAGATTGGAAAGGGAAAGAGGAGAGGGTCCGCCCTAAAGCAATGGACCCAGCTCAGGAACCTCTCAGGGTGGCCATCTTCCGAGTTCACCAGTCGTGAGCCCATGTTGGTGTAGCACTATACAGGGTGCACCATAAGTGGTGGAGATACAAACATCTCCTTTAGGGCCTTGAGCTGAAGGCAGGAGATACCATGAAAATGAAGTGAAAGAGTTGACCCGTCGAAGAATGAGGAGATTATGAAAGATGAGACAAGGGTCAACCAAGGTGGGAAATTGAATGACCCCCTGAGCCGTTTTCACCGTGGCCCACATTTTAACCGAGTATGTGAATCTTGCTCATCAACGAAGAAACCTTGGTTTGCAGATGACAACTCAATAGTATATTATCCGATGACGTGGTGGCTGCTGATCTCGTCATGCGCTTTATAAGTGAGAGTCGGTTAGGGCCAGGAATCTAAATTTCTCAGCGTACATTCACTCAAAGAACTTGTTCTGTTTTGAAAATGACATTTTCGTTTTCCGTATTTTTTGTTTATTTTAGACTGGTTGGTTGGTTCCTCAGTTTATGGGCTGCGACAACGTGGTCATGTAGCCCCGTGTACTTTGGATATGTGTAGAATCTGTCTGATAACCGGTGTTAATTGTGATGACTGTATTAGTGTGTGTATATGTTTTCAATTCAAGTAAGGACTGCAGACATTTAATTTTTTCAAGTAGTTCCTACTTTTGCTGCCAAACGCCACCGTCAGCGACTACTAGCTCAGAACCTGGTTACCAGACGCCACTGCAGTCGGCTCCCGGCATGCTACCAACTACGCCACCGATGCCGCCTTTATTCTAGACTATACTAGGTATATTCGTTTAAAGACCACGTTAGGCAACAATTACACATTATTGGAAGCCTTCTTCGCTGCCCAAAATCTTCGCATTCTTTCTCTGGCAGCCTTTCTTTGTTCTTCGGTCCAACCCCTGTTCATTTTTGGTTCATCGTGAAATCCTTGGAATTTGTCAATAATTGACCTAAACTTAGTGCGGTTTTATCATTTTAAATGATCTTGTTGACTTCGTCGTTACGCTGGGGTCTGGCGTTACGTTACGGTGACGGGACGAAATGTACCCCGATGCACTGAGGTGTGTGACGTCATAGTACCACTTAGTGCATGTGTTCCCCGACGATCTCTACTTCGTTAGTATAAGACAAAAATTCCCGATTCTTGGATGTCACTGGTAATCTCGAGAACCACTGGATGGATTTTGATTCGGTTTTCACCATTCTGTACAGGATATCTCGAGGAAAGATTCTGTTAAAAATAATTTATGTATGATATAAGGAAGCCAAGCAGTAACGATTTCAGTGAAAAAGTCGAAAACAAACTTGGCGTCAGTGTGCTTCCTAAGCCTACGCTGGGCAAACCGTTAAACATATCAATTTACTATGAGCGTAAGAATTGGTCATCATGAAAAGTTCTACAAAAAAGGTCCGCGAGAGCATATCTCTATCTTCAATACATCGCCCACTATAAGTGTTCTTAGACTGGATGGAAGGGGCACGTCCCCGCGCGCTCTGGTGAGCGTGACGGCATCCCTCGCGCTTGACCTTGCTTTGCCCTTGGTTTGCACTTGCCGTTCGCGAGTAATTTGAAACAAAGTAAAGTATTATAAAGCAATATACGTATTATGCAGATAATTTTCCAACATGTCAAGAGTCTTTAAGCCTCCAACCTTTCTAGCATTTTTCAGCGTTTGTAGCATTTAAAATGATACAAAGTCTAGTCTTTCAGACTGACTATCACTTTTTAAATGTCTTCCGGCTTTAGTCCAACCTGATGAAGAACTTCCCGCAATTGCCTGAACCATTTGTCAGACACCTTATGTCTACTGTCGAGTATTGTAAACATTTTCTTCGTAAGTCTCTGCTCATCCATTCGAACCCTCCGTATGCCTTCCTTCGGAGGGGAAGTAAAGCCGGCGGTCCCATGTCATAGATTTATGGCATGTTAAACAACCTTCCACTAATTGCACCTGTGTGAAGCTAAATTGGATAGGTTAAGAATGTAAACAACGCTCTTAGGTTTCTATGTTCGTTGCCAAGAGCCGACTGCGGTGGTGTATAGTAGCTAAGTTCTGAACTTGGCCTAGTAATCGTTGACGGTGGCGCTTGGCAGCAAAAGTAGGAACTATTTGAAAAATTCTAAGTTGTAGTACTTAAATAAAAAAACAGATAACACACACTAATACAGTCATCACAATTAACACCGGTTATCAGACAGATTCTGCACACACCCAAAGTACACGGGGCTACATGACCGCGTTGTCGCAGCCCCTAAACTTAAGAACCAACCATCCATTCGAAATTGATACACATGGAATTTGAGTCAACGTTTTCTCATTGATTCCATTTACCTTCCAATGCCCTGGTAGAGTCCTTCCCTACCTCGCAACCTGTATTGGCCGTCCACAATCTTGGAACCCATTACCTTGGTAGGGATCTTTCTTTCGAATTTCTCAACGTCCCTCAAACCCGCCTTCGCTGTCATGTGGATACATTCACTAGCATATAGGCATTCCGTTATTATCACTGTATTCGCTGTACCCGGCATGCGTTGCAATGCCAATCAAAGAAAGTGTTGGCGTTGTAAATTTGTTCGTTGAAGTGCTTTTGGATCCACAATCATCTTCTTTTTCCGTTAACTGCCTCTAAACTATTGTAAAATTGATCTACTATCTCAGAATCATTTGTGGGAGCCTGCTCAACAACTCACCGAAGTGTCATCGCAATCGGATGAATGTTGTATGAACACATACGGGATTTTGTGAAACGATTTGCGCGCTGTCACTCATTTATTTTATCTTCTCGTGCGCTACCTATTGCAAGATTGATTTACTACCTATTGCAAGATTGATTTACTAAGTCAAAAATCTTCGCAGGAGTGTACACAACAACTCATCGAAATTTCATCGCAAACGGATGAATGGTATAAGTACGCATAAGGGACGAACACAGATTCATGTTTAGCCTATTTTCATTTATGAAAAAAAAAAGGCTTATGAGATCACCTTTTGTCCGTGTGTCTGTCTGTGTGTACGCGTGTGATGGTGTGGGTCCCCCCTAATAACTTCTAAACGGCTGGAACGATTTCAATGAAACTCGGTAAGTTCATAGCACCATTCCAGGCGACCTGGACCGTGCCCTTCAAATTTTGTTACATCTCACCAATCCAACATGGCGGCTGTGCCAAATATTTCACCAGCATTCAATACATTCGAAACTATTACCGATATCACCCTGGAATTTTGTACGGTGATAAAGGAAACTACTAAAAGTTCACCTATGTGACATTTGAAAACCTGGTAACTACAAAACCAACATGGCGGCCAAGCGAAGTTGTGACTTTTAAATAGACGTTTCTCGCGATTTAACCAACCAAACGCAATGAAACTTGGTACAGGATATGTTTATACACATTGTAATGCACCGACATCTAAACTTCGCTCAATTGTTTACATAACCTCAAGATGGCGGCTGTGCGAAATATTTCACCGGCATTCTATATCTCTGAAACTATTACCAGTATCACCCTGAAATTTTGTACGGAGATAAAGGGCACAACTGGAAGTTCATCTATGTGACTTTCAAAAACCGGTTAAGTACAAAACGAACATGGCGGCCAAGCGAATTTGAATGTTTTAAATAGACCTTTTTCGCGATCCAACCATCCAATCGCAATGAAACTTAGTACAGCATATGTTTATACACATTGCCATGCACGGGTATCTAGTTTAGTTTGATTGTTTATATAACCTCAAGATGGCGCCTGTGCGAATTTCGAAATTAAGTTTTTATTTCTTGTGTTCTAATCATGCGATCGAAATCAACATTTGCATCATCATCTAATAGTAAATAACTCTATGGCCTACATATATTAAAATCCAACATGGCGACCATCCGAAATATTTAGACAGTTCTCAATATCTATTAATCTACTGCAGCAATCAAACTGATATTTTGTAAGTGTATAGAGGCTATAAGCATAAGTTCACCTATGGGACGTTCAATAATCTGGCGAGCACAAATCCAACATGGCGGCGACGCGAAATTTAAATATTCGAATGGACATTTGTTCCGTTTTAACCATCCGAGCGCAGTGAAACGTGATACGGCATATGCTTATAGAAATTTTAATCGACTGGCATCTAATTTATTTAAATCATTTTCATAACCTTAATATGGCGGCTGAGTGAAATTTTAAAATCCCGCATTTATTTCTTGTGTCCTAATCACGCGATTGAAGATTGAATAAAACACCTACACAACAATCTTCATGTAATAGTACATAGATCTAAGGCCTATAATATAAAAATCCAAAATAGTGACCTTCCAAAATATTTAGACGGTTCTCAATACCTACGGATCTATTACAGCAATCAAACTGACAATTTGTTTGTTGATAGAGGCAATTGATATTAGTAGGATATATGGAAATAGGCTGTTTAGTTCACGGAACTACTTGTTATATATATAGTAGGCTAAGAGGTACCCGTGGCTTTGCACGCGAGGAAGGCAATGGAGAGGATGCATTATTGATGATAATTGATCTATTCTAATACAGCAATCTCGGCTGGAAATTTCTGATGCTTACAGTATATCAGTATGAGCCGCAAAATGGGAATTCCATAGAGTTGGGCGGCTTCGGTCGCGTAGTCGGTAGCATGCTGAGCTTCTATTCCCAAGATAGCGGGTTCAAACCAGGCCGAAGCCGTCGGAGTTTTTAAGAGCGTTAAAAATCCCTCAGTATGCCTTCCTTCGGAGGGGAAATAAAGCCGGCGGTACCATGTCATAGATTTATGGCATGTTAAAGAACTTTCCACTAATTACACCTGTGTGTAACTAAATTGTATAGGTTAAGAATGTAAACAACGCTCTTAGGTTGCTACGTTCGTTGCCAAGGGCCGACTGCGGTGGCGTCTAGTAGCTAAGTACTGAACTAGGCCTAGTAGTCGTTGACGGTGGCGTTTGGCGGCAAAAGTAGGAAATATTTGAAAAATTCAAAGTTGCAGTCCTTACTTGAATTTAAAAAAACCAGATACACAGATTAATACAGTCATCACAATAACACCGGTTATCAGACAGATTCTAGACACACCCAAAGTACACGGGGCTACATGACCTCGTTGTCGCTGCCCCTAAACTAAGGAACCAACCAACCAACCATAGAGTTGAGAAAGTCCACATGGTACGATGTTACCTTATGTGAATACATTTTAAAATTACGTTTTTGGTTTTGGCATGTTTTACTGAGACATTTTGTTGTCTGGAAACTCTTGATCAGGCCACATAGCCTACAGTTGCCCATGGGAAAAATGGATTTGTCTGAATGTACACGTGCTGCTATTAAGTGCGTGTCATTGCGCTTTGTTAATAGTAATTGCGAATATTGCTTGAAGTGGGAACTGCACTCTTGTACACTCCTGAAGTATGTGACGACGGGATGCCTTTAGTGTTACGGAAACGCTAATAGCCACCACACAGCTTCGTTGCTACTGACATAACTACCAGATTGATGTGTTTGTACTTAGTATACGGGATTTGTGAGCCCTGTGTTTATGGAATTGAACGTAGGTTGATCGATACCTTTATTTATTTATATTTTAGATGGCCTAAATCTCCATTTCAAATTTAATCTAAATCCGTCCAGCCGTTTTACTGTGAAGAGGTAACAAACTCACTCACTCGCACACTTACGAACTAGTGCCGTAATTTAGCCCGTTTCGAGATGGCTTTCTTCTTGTATAAAGTGTATGTTCCCGGGAAAGCCACAGCTACCCCCTCCCGTCTGGTATAATTTGCCTCCCTGTCGCTAGTTTTCAACTGCACGATTTCATCCAGGCTCTTAACGTTGTCAACTCGGTCTATCTTACCATGCTCGGTCTGTAGGTGACAAGGAGCTGTTTTAATGTTAGTTTTCACAAAAGAAATAATATATGTAGTTGGGCTCTTTCCGCTTGGCGTTGTGGGACATTCAGTTGTTCTATAGCTGTGCCAGTCTCCTCGACAATAAAGCGAGGTCATCAGCAAAAGCAAGGGAATTAATCTTGACACCACTTTTTGAGCCTTTCGATACTTGGTTAAGTAGCCCAACAGCGGGCTAAAATACAGTATGTCCTGCCACGTTTGGTTGGTTGGTTGGTTCCTCAGTTTAGGGGCTGTGACAACGCGGTCACGTAGCCCCGTGTACCTTGGGTGTGTGTAGAATCTGTCTGATAACCAGAGTTAATTGTCATGGCTGTATTAGTGTGTGTTATCTGTAATTCAGGTAAGGACTGGAGACGATTAATTTCAAGTTATTCCTACTTTTCCTACCAAATGCTACCATCAACGACACCTAGCTGTGAACTTCGCTACTAGATACCACCGCAACCGGCACGTGGCAGTGAACGTTGGAACTTAATAGAGCGTTAATTAAATTTAACCTCACACAGTTGTAGTTAGTGGAAGGTTCTTTTACATGCCATAAATCCATGACATGGGACCACCGCTTTACTTCCCCTCCTAAGGAAGACATACTGTGGGATTTTTAATGCTTTTAAAATATCCAACGACTTCGGCTGGGTTTGAACCCGTGATCTTGGGCATACAAGCTCAGCATGCTACCAACTATGCCACTGAAGCCAGTCCTAAGTACTTTGTTCATATCAATTCTGTATTTCCCGTTCTTTATAATTACGTTCCAGAAAATCTCCTACACGCTTCTTTATCTGTCAGCCATTTCTCACCAGGATAAACCCGAGTCTACATCGCGTTGTAGCATCTAATAATCTTCGCTGTTGCTGGTTCGATTCCCGGTCCTACCAAGTCATTCTGCCTTCTGATCTGAAGACTGGAACGGAGTACACTAAGCCTCGTGAGGCAAACCTGAGAAGAGGTGGGTTCGATTCCTACCTCAACCATCCTGGAGGAGTTTTCCCGTGGTTTCCATCACTGCTACTCCAGGCAAATACCAGGATGGTTCCTAACTTAAGGCCACGGCCACCTCCTTCCGAATCCTTATCTGATTTACAAATACACATACTAGTAAAACCATCACAATAATACAGGTTATCAGACAAATTCCACACACACCGAAGTTTTCGGAGCTACATGTCCACGATGCCAAAAAGCCCCTAAATCAATCATCAACACCAACAACAACAACAATAAGCATCCTACCCAAATCCTACCTCCGTTTCAAAGTACACACACTAGTACTGACATCACAATGACACAGATTATAAGATAACTTCTATACACACCCAAGTAGACGGGACTACACGAACACGATGTCACAAAGCTCCTAAAGAATCAACACCAACTACAACGAAATAATAAACAAGTAGTTCCGTGAAGAACTATACAGCCTATTTTCATATATCCTACTTATGTTAATTGCCACTATCAACATACACAATTTCAGTTTGATTGCTGTAATAGAATCGTAGATATTGAGAACCGACTAAATATTTCGGATGGTCGCCATGTTGGATTTTATATATGTAGGTCCTAGAGTTATGTACTGTTACATGCAGATTATTGTGTACGTGTAGTATTCAAACTTCAATCGCATAATTAGCACACAAGAAGTAACAAGGAGATTTTAAAATTTCGCACAGCTGCCATCTTGAGGTTATGGAAACAATTGAAATAAATTAGATGCCAGTGGATTATCATTCGTATAAGGATTTACTGTACCAAGTTTCACTGCACTCGGATGGTTAAATTGCGAGAAACGTCCATGTGAATATTTATACTTCGCGTCGCCGCCATGTTGGATTTGTGATCACCAGGTTATTTAAAGTCCTATAGGTGAACTTAAGTTCATAGCCCCTATGAACATTAAAAAATTCAGATTGATTGCTATAATAGATTCGTAGATATTCAGAGCCGTCTAAATATTTCGGATGGTCGCCATGTTGGATTGCTAAATGTATAGGCCAGAGTGATGTACATTAAAGGATAATTATTGCGTAGGTTCATTATTCAAACTTTTACCTCGATCGCATGACTGCATCACAAGAAATAAAAAATTAATTTTAAAATTCGCACAGCCACCATCTTGAGGTTATGTAAACAATTGAACTAAATTAGATACCAGTGCATTTAATGTGTATAAATATTTCCTGTACCAGATTTCAGTGCGTTTGGAACATTAAATCGCGAGAAAGGTCTATTTAAAATTTTGAAATTCGCTTGGCCGCCATGTTCGTTTTGTAGTTGACAGGTTTTTGGAAGTCTTATAGATGGACTTCCAGTAGTGCCCTTTATCTCTGTACAAAATTTCAGGGAGATACCGCTAATAGTTTCAGAGATATAGAATGCCGTTTTAATATTTCGCACATCCGCCATCTTGTGATTATGTAAACAAATGAATAAAGTTAGATGTCGGTGCATTACAATGTATATAAGCATATACTGTACCAAGTTTCATTGTGTTTGGTTGGTTAAATCGCGAGAAACGTCTATTTAAAAGTTGCAACTTCGCTTGGCCGCCATATTGGTTTTGTAGTTACCAGGTTTTCAAAGTTCACATAAGTGAACTTATAGTAGTTCTCTTTATCACCATACAAAATGTCAGGGTAATATCGGTAATAGTTTCGGAGATATTGAATGATGGTGAAATATTTCGCACAGCCGCCATGTTGGATTGGTGAGTCGTAACAAAATTTGAAGGGCACGGTCAGGGTCGCCCGGAATAGCGCTATGAACTGACTGAGTTTGATTGAAATCGCTCCAGCCGTTTAGATTTTATTAGGGGGACACACACACACGAATCACACACACACGGACAAAAGGTGATCTCATAAGCCAATTTTTTTTTTTTTCAAAATTGAAGATAGGCTAAAAATAGTAGATTAAGGCTTTCACGGCCCGGATTACTATTGAAATTATTCATATTTTGTGAGCTAATGCCATGTGAAAATAAAATTAAACAAGCATTACCCGTCGCGGCTTCGCCCGCGAATATTCTAGTTGTAAAGAGTACACTTAGCAAAATCACAATCATGAATACTATGACTGATTTATCCTTGGTATGAATAATCAGACTTCATCAATTCAGCTACTGGTGCAGTAGTTAGGGATTTGTCATTCCTTCGAAGTTATTTTTCTGGGAATATCACAGTCACTGTTCATTTAAGGGCCTTTAAATGTGGTTTTCGGAGACCCTTTATAGTCGGGTGAAAAAGACCTTTCGGACCACACTCACACGTGAAAATTGCGTGAAAAAATTCTAGAGTGCCCCTTGACCCCCTTATTGCTGACCGGGTGCTCATCACACTGCTCAACCCCTGTGGCCGGCCATTTTCTGAGTAACTAAGTGCTACAGCGCATGCACATAAACAAATGGGCCTAGCTTTACTAACCTTGTACTGATTGTGGCCTGACTGTTGTCACTGAAATGAAGGAATGTGAGGATCTGCTCGAATCTATTTCTGCTCATTGTTTTGGAGTATATGGGAGTTTCAATTAGAGGATCAGTTGACCAGTAATCTTTCCAACATGACTTTCGTACCTGTGCCATCAATATAAACAAAGCAAGAAATTTGCGCATTTCACTACTGGTTACATCAGTCCACTTCAAGCTTTTAGGGGACAATTTGTGTGATGAAGCTGTTTGCTGGTGATACAAGTTCGTCTGCTCAGCAACAAGTTCAAAAAAATCATCTCCGAAAATTAGGCCTACTACTTCGTCAATGTTTTGAGGATTATCGAGTCTTACCTTTATGCCAGGAACTCCAGGGAAATCTTCTAAAGTCGGTGCACTACTATTTTTAACCCATTCGTTAGTAGAAATAGAAATATCACTTCCATTTACACTCACTATATCACTTTCAGCCTCGCTCTCGACCACCGCCACTCACGTTGTTTTGGAGGGCGTATAACATCATTGTCACCCGAGACACTTTCGTCTGAAGAGCTTTCAAAATCGAACTCGCGATTTTCAACGTCACTGGGGCAATCTGAATACTTATCCGTATACAATTCATTAAAAATCTCGTCTGCATCTAAACTCACGGCCAGTCTGGGAAGCGCCATGTTACCCACCACATGGCTCATTATACGATGTAAACAAGAGGTTGGGAAAAGAAACAAATGAACCGCAAAATAGCGGGAAATGGCAGCAAAGAATACCCAAACCATCCAGTATGGAAGTTCAAACAACCTTGACCAATAATTATTTCCAGAACGTTCCGTTAGATGTCATAGAATGTACGTATTCTGTGAACACGAGTTCACTCGGGTCCCGCCACCAACGTTCGGCTAGCGAAACACGAGTCAACTCGGGTCCCGTCCGCATTGTGTTAAGCGCACTATACTGTATGTGTTGATGAATTTTACAGCTTAATTTGTTTCGGTGATAACATTATAACCGTCTGGAAACTTTCACAGTAATGTAATAATTGGAATTGCATTGCGTCTTTCAGAAATACATGAACCTGTGAGATTCTGTTACCATGGTTACCGTGTTGCGTTCTTTCATTATTTCATTGTAAATATACATGTTTTAAGGTATTTATTTGATTGTGTGGCATTTAAAGAGTAAGTGAGTGCGTTTCGCTTACGCATTGGGTTACGCTGAACTTGTAGGTACCCCATACGTGTAGGTTGGTGTTAATGGGACCTTATTTTCGGTACAAAACTGGAGCAGAATAATATAGGGAGGGATAGGCTACCATACGTTTCGAACGAACCCTGCCTCACTTTTCAATGGAATAGAGGCAAGGTTCCTACGAAACTTATGGTATTTTATTTTATTTTCACACGGCATTAGCCCAAAAAAAAACATTTCAATAATAAAAATAGTCTTTCTTTCTCTATTTTCGATTCAATAAATCTGGACGATCGATAAACGGGAATCAGATATTCGGTTTTTGGATAATGGGGACTTTCAGTTACAGTTTACGGTTTCTTGCCCATCCTCTCAGCTCGGGTAATCGGTTTTCGGCTAATCGGGACTTTCAGTTACACAATACGGTTTGTTGCCAATCCTCTCAGCTCAGATAATCGGGTCTTTTAGTTACACAATACGATTTGTTGCCCATCCTCTCAGCTCGGATAATCGGGACTTTCAGTTACACAATACGATTTGTTGCTCATCCTGTCAGCTCGGATAATCAAGTCTTTAGTTACACAATACGATTTATTGCCCATCCTCTCAGCTCGGATAATCGGATCTTTCAGTTACAGGTTACGTTTTGTTGCCGATCCTATCAGCTCAGATAATCGGGTTTAGGATAATTGGATCTGTCAGTAACACAATACAATTTGTTGCCATTCCTCTCAGCTCGGATAATCGGGACTTTCAGTTACGCAATACGATTTGTTGACCATCCTCTCAGCTCGAATAATCGGGTTTAGAATAATTGCGTCTTTTAGTTACAGGTTACGGTTTGTTGCCCATCCTCTCAGCTCGAATAATCGGGTTTAGGATAATTGGGTCTTTCAGTTACAGGTTACGATTTGTGGCTCATCTTCTCAGATCGTGAGTGACAGTTCTTGTATGAGAGGGTTGTGTGAGTCCCTGCCGCAACATGATTCTGGTAGAGAAGGTCAAGGCTGAACGCTTTGTGATAAAATGTAGGTCACTCGTAAGTACTTAATAGTCTCGATGCACATGACTAAACAGCAATGAGATGGATGTCAAAAGAGAAAGATACGAACATTTAAATTGCCTTTGGTTGCTGGAGAAGATCGATGTGGCTGAAGAGGAGGGCTTGTGACGTCACGGCCACTCAAGAGTCCTGGTGTTACCGCCCGCGGTCGACGCAGCAGGGAAAGGGTCAATACCGTACAGAACAGACAGTGGAATCTGCCACACATTGCCAAAACAAAATCTGCTTTTTCTTCTAAGGGATACCGGAATGCTTGAAATCATCAAAAGTTTCCATATTATATTTTTGCATCACATTAAGTTACTGACCATTAGCGTTCTGACGACACGTTTGTTTCCGTCCTAGCTACTTTCCTTACACTTTCCCAGAACCGTACGCTCGATTAATAAACCCATCCTTGTCGATTTTCATTTTCTCACCTTTTAGACACTAGACATTTTAAAAACATTCAATACTCAGGAAAGCCACTGTCAGCTATGGTAACTTCTGTAGCTCGCCATTTCGGTTGCGGAGTGCTATTTAACGCACTCGGCCAAGTTTAGACCTTAATATAGAAAATCTACCTCCGTAGGTCGTGCCATATCTGTGAGATACACGCGTATTTCATAATATAAGGTGCGTTCAAAAAGTAACGAGCCGGAGGCTGTAATGCGCAAACCGGTGACTACATCGGCTATTCGTGGCGTGTGTAACGAGGTGTGGTTCCGACCAGAGCGTGGAAGGTCACATCCCGTCACTAGAGGGCACGCTTGCCGGTCACGTGACGATACAAAGCGAGCAGCAGCATGCATCAATCGTCCAACGCTGCCAGTCGCATTGCAAACAGTGGCATGGAGGCGTCATCCGAAGAGCAAAGAGGTGTTGTTCGGTTTCTGACAGCGAAAGAGTAGGGGGAACGGACATTCATCGCCGAATGTCACAAGTGTACGGCGAACACTGCATGTCCCTTGCAAGGGTCAAGGCGTGGCACACGCGCTTCAGGGAATGACGGGTGTCGTTAGCCGATAATGCCCGGTCTGGGGCACACCCCTGCATTACCGATGACAATGTCCAGCTGGTTGATGCACTCATTACCCAAGACCGACGAGTGACAGTGAACGCCATAGCCGCCGTGGTCGCTCCACGACAATGCACGACCACATACGGCCAACACAGTCGCGGCACTCCTGCAGAAATTCAAATGGGAAGTTCTCGGCCACCCTCCATACAGTCCATACCTCTCTCCCTGTGATTACGCCATGTTTGGTCCCCTGAAAAGGGCTCTGTGGGACCAACGATTCACCTCGGACGCCGACGTCCAGCTGTACGTGCGGAACTGGTTCACATCGCAGCCCAGGGAATTTTATGAGACAGCCATTCACCGCCTCGTGTCACAGTGGGACAAGTGCCTCAACAGCCAGGGCCAATACTTCTAACATACAGGTACTGGTTTCTGCAATTATGCTTCTGGCTCGTTACTTTTTGAACGCACCTTATATATTAATTCGCAAATGGTGAGGTCGTTCACCCTCCCGTTATTAGTAGCTGTTTGCCATCATTCTAGGTATTCCCTGTCAGGATTTCCTGATTGTCAGTTGTCACGTTCATTGTCCGTCTTGTGCATGTATCTGTGAGATACAGTGTGACCGATTGTGTTACGGGATACGTATTACTGAGTACATGTGTGCGTGTGTAAAAAGTTGAAAATTGGAACGTTTAGACACAGGAAATGAAAATTGCGCTCAATTAATTTACTCTATACTTTGTAAAAGTGACAATGACGATGACAATATTCGTATTTAGACAATATATTCCTTCCAAGCCACGCTCTAGTAAATGTGAAAGTTCTGTGTTGCTATAATCTAAAGTGTAGGTATAAATATACATGCAACCATACATAGAAATAATTTGTCTGATAACCTGTATTATTGTGGTGTCTGTAGTAGTGTGTATTTGTAATTCTGGCGAGGATTGGGCTACTACTCAATGAGGTGGACTCTCAAGACATACACCTCTTCTCATACTCATTCCATAATTGAAAGTGAAGTGGAGTATTCTCAAGTTGTGCTTAGGTCTATGTTGTGTTGAGGTGGATATTGATTGTGTAATGTGTATGTTTGAATTACCTAGATTATTTAACAAGAAGCTAATGGACTCTTTACAAGTGTATAAATGCCTTTAAAATGCCTTTGATATATTAATAAATTACACTGACAAAACTTAACTGAGAAATTGCACCTGTATTCTATAGATAGACCGCAACTGACCGCGTATGATTTTGTGTGTGACCGACGTAGGGTTTGAAGAGAGAGTTTTAAATAGAAACAGGTAGTAGAATATTCTAAAGACCAGTTAGATCTTGTTTCTTTCCCACCAATTCATATTATCCTTTTCTAGAGTGCAGACCATATCTTGCCATTAATTTCCACTTATATTTCTCACCTTTCATATTTCATTGTCTTATTTTATTTTTTATTTATTATCCTTCCTATTATTCTGGCTCGTCTTCTAGAGAGTCCACAATCTACTGCATACAACATCTTCCATTGTTTCTATTGTAAGAGGGAAGTCCTTTTGTCTTAGAGTTCATTTCAATCTTCGTTGCTATCTTTCTTGGCTTTCTGTCCTCTGCCTTGTCTTGGTATATACTTCGTTTTCTCTCCTGTTTGCTCATTATTGCAAGATTAATTGCCCGTCCTCCTCAGGATACCAGTAACCTTATTGAATGATATATTCAAAGACTATTGTATGGTTTGAGTGTTTTAACGTTTCTTATCACTAGTAATACCGGGTGAGTTAGCCGAGGTGGTTGCGGCATGACTGTTGGCAGTCGCGAACATCCGGGAGGCGAGGAGGTTCGAATCCCCCCGCCGGCAACCTTGAAGATGGTCTTCTGTGGTTTCCCATTGTGCCCAACTGGCCACGGCAGTCTGGCATCGAACTCAGGTCTCATCAGAAAAGACCAGGCACATGGTTATGCCTAGAGTCGAACCATTGATCTCTGCGGGGGAGCAATTATTGGGAACCCAAAGAGCAATGAGAGGGATACTCACATATAAGAATGTAGCGTGATTTCACGATCTATAGGTGAATATCATAGCAATTTAAGGGAAGAACTGTAGCCAAATGCAAGGAAATATACATTTTCAGAGCATACGAAAGTGAGAGAAGGCCAGTTTGAAGTTTTACAAATGACCCTTAGCAAGTGGGCGGGGTAGTCTAGGCGCCTACCGAACTACTTACGTCTGGAGCGGAGAGACAGCTCAGAATTAATGACTCGGGTATCCACCGCTTGACAACGGTGCAAGCTATGGCGGGATCGACTGCACATGGAAATTAATTGATTACAGCTAAATGGAGCATTGAAATGCATTGAAATATACACCCAGGTGAATATATTCACGGAGAGGTAATTTAGGAATGGTTTTTCACCTAAATTAAGGCCTTTATCTCCAAATGAATGCATTACAACCTACCCTACGCTCAAGAGCATTGACTTAGTGACCAGTCAACGGGGAAGTACCATGATAGCGTGCCCACGCGCTGAACTAAGGCAATTAATTGTAATTAATTGGCCGAAGCGATCGCCGGCACGCGAATGTTTTTGAAACCTCCACACCTAAATAAACAAGATGTAGATGTCATTTCGGCTGAAGAGGTATTATTTCAAGAAAGGAGTCGCTCTCGTGTGTCCAGTGGACTATTTTGTACGAAAAACCTTTATATAAGGGGAGCGAGGCAAGCCAAGTCATTCTTCTTCTAAGTTCATCACAAGTCTTCTGCAGTTCGTCACCAGTTCTTTACCAGTCTTCTACAGTACACACGTAACTAAGACGTTGCTAGTAGCGCGCCAAAGGTTAAAGTATCAACGCGTCGCCGTTGGAGAACAATAGAAGCAAGTTATTAAAGCTTCATAAGTAATCATGAAGTGCGTCGAAAGTAAAGTATTACAGATATTTACATATTATCTGACGCCAATATAAATTCGCCACAGCGAAAAGGAACTTATAATGTTTTTGAACAGTTCTGATACCGGGAGGTATTGTCAGAATTATATATGACAGCATCATCAGAAACACTACAATGATGGGAGCTTGGAAACCATTGCCACCTAATTTGGATAGTGAGCTGAACAAGATTGCAGGGAACGAGGATGGAACGTCCGTAAAACGCTGTTAGATTGTCACGGAGACCAGCGGTTGTCATAATTACAGCGCATCTCTGAGATCAGGCGTAAGAGAAGTCCAATTTATGGATCAACATGTGAAGTAGTGGATAAATGTATATAAATTGTGAAATAGTGTTTTAAAGTGTTCATGTGTATAGTGATTAATATGCAGTGTATTGCAATGATAAAAGCCACTGATAAAAATATGTGTATCATGTGGGAAGTGTATGAATCTAAGTGTTGTGTCAAGGATAACATGATGGCTTAATTCAAGCGTCATGGTAGCGCTACAGCTGAGGCGCTGGCACTATCCAGCAAAGAGGAAAAAAAGTGAGTACCCATTTTTTATAATGTAATTATAACTAAGTAGTTCACCATGTAACGATTTATCACTTTGAGTAAGATGTAATAGTCACTTACTGAACGAGTTTTCACCACTCGTCTTGAATAAAATATGGCTTGGAAGGTGATTTGTTTGAGGCCATTCAGGCAAAAATAGTGATGGATGTAACGGTAACGTTAAATGATAATAATAAATGATATTATGGGTCGGCAAACAGTAAAGTAATAGGCATTTTTGGCCTAAATAGTGTTCAAATAGTGTCATGTCTAATGTAAAGATACTGTATTTGGTAAACAGTGAGAGTATAACGTGAAATATAAAGAAATACGAGAGCTTTTTCAGTGTCAGTGAAATATGAATGAATATTTGATATGGTCAATCCTTAGGATTATTGTTTGAGGACCATTAAAGTAAAGTAAGCCAGTAAATTTTGATACATTTGTGTTAGGAGCTATGTAAAGCTTTGGCTTAAGTGGTATGACAGAGAACGCGGGTGCCTTAATAATGGAGTCATATATGTGAAGTATTGTTTGAGCCGCTTGTAAGCGTGCAGAATTAACGTAGAATCCAGTGATTTACGTAATAAATATAGCGGGGACAACTAGTATAGCTTGCACGTTAGGTGAGAAGTTGGCCAAATCTACGAGTAGTATCGCCCTTGTGCATACTGTATTATGTCGCAGCGAATTGGACAGAGTCTGTCTGTATCCAACGCTTGCTTGAATTATGCCACTATTGACGTCCATCGAGACGCTGTGAGCATGTGTGTGTTAATGACCCACCCTGTGAGGTGAGGATCATATTCGTCGTTTAGGAACGCAGGTTTCCTTATATTTTATTGACAGCTGCTGGTGAAAGTCGTTGGATTTTCACTATGATGCGCGTCTAAAAGCCACTAGTCGTCACCATAGAACGGCAAGACTATCACTAGAATGCCACCCCAGCCATGAATGTTAATTAAGGAGCCAGTTTGAGCCCAAGACACTATAAGGATAGATGTTAAATATTTAAATTGACTCAATTATTTAGGAGCCACACTCAGTGTTACTCTAGTCTGCACTTTGTAAACAAACCTGACCTTGATCTTGACAGAGTGAGAGAGAGGGGAATGGTAGACCATTTCTGCAGCGGCCATCTTGGAGAGCCAGCTGGAACGAATTTTAGTGCCTGCTAAGGGGAGGAAGGTCGTCCGACCGGTCCCTTGTAAATTAGTCACACTAGGACACTGAGAAATCTCGATATTTAAATATGCAAGTAAGATATGATTATTTTGATGATGCCAAGTGAATTGAACGGTGGGTTGCAACTCACATACGTTGTTGAATCATAGAAATCAGATAATATTTGGCTCAATTATTCTCTGAGGAGAAAAGCTGAACCAAAATAATGTAGGCATCTTCTTTTAGAGTGCATTTTGCCATTCCTGCTAATTTATGCAGACGGGTATGTGTTTTTCCCAGAATATGACACATTTGTAACAATGATAAGCCCGACAAAACCCAGAAAATCGTTATATGGTGAAACTATAAAATCAAGTACCACTTTTCCTAAGGCGTTCATATGCATGGAAGGAGGGAAGATGATTCACGCAACACAACAAATATCTGTTAATGATTGCAGAAAATAATGAATTCATGTTAATCAAGGTAAATGCCATAAGAAATGGAATAATGTTTTATTAGTATTATTGTTATGGGATATGTGATTTTTGTGTTATGGTACTCCCATTAACTAAAGTTGTGTTAGTTGTTGAACACTATGGAAACCCATGGAAGTCTGAAAATATCATTGACAGGATGTTAGAATTAGATTTGAGTGCAGTGCAGCACTATTTTACGAAGAAAGCTCACAGAACAACCCTATTTTATTTGTGGGAATTAAATGTAAATTGTCCTTTGTTTTGTATTTGTTGTATAGCCATTGATTTTAGACCAGTAAATGTGTTACCTTTAGGAAAATGTTGTGTATTTCCTGTAGAGTAGTTACCTGGTAGACTCAAATCCTGAGCATGTGGTCGTATGGTGGGCAGGAACGTCCCATACCTCGAAAGACCGTGAGTTAGTTGGGATACGAACACATGGTCCACATGATGACAATCGGGTACATGGAGGAGATTTCTCTGTACTGGGATTGAGTCACAGGTACTGCTAAAAAGTCGGCCAAGATATTAATGGTAGAAGCAAATATAGCATAGAAATTAGGACAGAATAGGAAAGGCCGCGTCCCATTTGTTAATAAGCCATCGCGTGATATAAATTATTGATAATCCTCCATAAAATATGCTTAAATGTAAATGTAACTTACACACAAACCCCTTTAATTATCATGTCACCCAGGTGTGTGGGGCAAAGCGAGTTATCCCTATATATTACCCTCATCATTATCAATGTCGCCCGTGAGTGGGGCCTGTTGAAATGACGGGTCACCATAGGCACATGAGGGTGAGCAACAATACATTAATCTTTATCAATGGCGCCCAGTACGTGGATGGCTTATGGGATTCAGAAAACCCCATAATAATATCATGGTTTTCATGGGGAAAACCATAGAAATGATATTTTCTCAAACTTTGTTTGAGCGATTGTGAGTCTTTCTAAATGATATTCAGACGTCAGACATTGTTGTCAGACGGGTACGAGGGTCTATACCCATTCCATAGTTGGTTTTGACATTTTATAATATGTTGTTGTTGTTGTCGTGGGATCGGAATCCTTTCCTTTCCAATAGAACGCGCCAGCATATTCAGCTGCGGCCTACCTATATCTCAAATTAAGAAGTACAGGATGGCTGGAACTGAAGAAGTACTCAGGTGTATTGCTGAGTTAAGGGAGCATTTTGATGAGATTAATGCTAAGACAAAGGAAGAAATTAGAGAATTTAAAGATGAAATAGCGGGTAGATTGGATGCCAATCAAACTGAGGTAAGCCAGATGTTGGCTACAGTCGATACTAGACTAGAGGCTAATCAAGCCGAAATAAACAATAGATTAGAGGCTAATCAAGCCGAAGTGAATACTAGATTAGAGGCTAATCAAGTTACAATAAACACGCAGTTAGAATCAAACCTAATAGAGGTTAATAAGAAAATGGATGACGTTAAAGAGTCTGTCCAGCGTGAGGTAACTAAGAATATTGTTAGCGTGATCTCAGAAATGCAAGGTGATAGCGATAAACGCTTTGAGTCTATTGAATTAAAATTAGAGAATAATCTGCAAGCGTGCAGAGAGTAACAGCGTGAAATTAACGATAATTTAAGCAGTATGTCCATGGAGCTTAAAGACATTCAGAGTCAGAATGAAGCTAATACTAAACGTCAATTAGAGCAGTTTAATACGTTTATTCAGACCGTGGATCAAAGGTTCGAGGATAGCGATATAAAATGGAATACGCGAATGGCAGGTTACGCCAAGGCGGTAGACGAAGCCTTAAGAAAACAGGATCAGAATATCCTTGACCAATGCAAGGAAATTCAAGAAATAAAAACTTCTGATCAAGAGAATAAGGAGATAATGTCAAATATGAAGAGGCAAGTCGGGAAAGTACAGAAAGAGTTGGAACAAACTCAGAACGACTTAGCAGTTATCCATAAAAGACAAGACGAGGACCAGGGAGAAATCACGAAAATAAGGACTGAAATCTCTCATATACAAGGTCACATTCAAAAGGAAGTCACAGGCTTACGAGAAGAATTAGAACTTCGAGAAGGCTTAAAGACTGAAGCCAGTGATAAGACTCTTGCCGAAGTAAGAGAGAGACTAGCAGGGGAAATTATCCACCTGAAGGAAAACCTTAAGGACGATAAGGAAAAGGTATTTTCTATGGCAGAAAGAAACCGAGATCGCCTAGAGAAAATAGAACGCGAGGTATTAGCTCGTTTGGAAAGGGCAGAAAATAGACACAGTCAAATCGAGACGAGAATGATCGCGCAGGAGGAATCTATGTTGCGGAATCCTAGGTCTAGCGAAGGAAGTATAGACGAGAATAGGAGAAATAAATGGGCAGATATAGAAATACAGCCCACTCCAAAGAATGCAGCCATGCCAAGTGACAATCCGTATACCACACCTGGTATGCCAATTGCCATGTCAATACCGCATGAAAATGCTGTTCAAAGTCAAATAGTCACAGTTATAAGGGCTAGTGATGAGAAACCAAAGAAATACTCTGGGAGTAATTCTAACATGACACCCAAGTACTGGCTTAAAGAAGTTTCCGAGTACTTGAATGACGCGAAAATACCGCCAGGGCGCAGGTTGAGAGCAATTGAAAAACTAACCGAGGGGGAGTGTGCCCTATGGTTTAGGAGTTTTCGATACACGTTCGACACCGTTGAAGAATTTCGCCAAGCATTTTTAAGCAGATACTGGAACGCGAGCGTACAACAGAACCTCAGATTGGACTTGTATTCCAGACGTTACAGTACTAGTAATCCGACTAAGTACGGGGAATTCTTTGTGAATCAATTGTGCCGTTTTCGAGAGCTTGATGAAGGGCTTAGAGAGTCAGACTTGTGCATAGCAATAGCCAAGCAGCTACCGTATGAAGTACAACGTCTGCTAATCTCGGCAAACGCCAAAACTGCAATTGATATGGAGGAGGTGCTGAGACAACTTGATCTAACCACAGTGCAGCACACAAGACAAAGTCGAAATGCGGAACAAGTAAACATGACGACTACACCGATCGAGTCAACCAAGGTGCAGATAAAAAGCAAATCTACAAGCACCGAAACAGAGAAATCCGACTGGCAACGCGAAGGACGCGAAAACCAAAATTATAGGCCAGCGTATCGAGGAGCATCGAACCGTGGTAACCGAGGAAGGAAAAACTGGAATCAGCGTGGTACCAGAGACCAGCAGCTTGATCACAGAAGGAGTTACGGCCGAAATGGGAACAACCAAGGATGGAGATCCCAAGAGCAGAGTCGCGGGTTCGATGAAGAGGCGGAAGAACGTTATCACGCATCTTTAAGATACATGGAAGAGCGCGGAGATGATCCAAGACAATCGCGAGTTCATTGGGATGAAGCGATTAGGAATAGAAGGTCACCCGACATATATCAAAATGATGACGGTGCCAAAAGTCTGGAGCTTCAGCAGCATGAAGACAGACAGAAGAACTCCACAAAGAATGGAGCAATTGAAAAAAAAAAAACACCAAATTTAAATGGCCAAAGAGAGATAAGTTCAGGATGGAATACAGTGAATGTTGTTAACTGGATTGCCAAACCTGAGGAGCTTATCGAAGACCTCGATGAAGGGACGGTCAATGTAAGAAGGGAACTACCCATTATTATTGTAAACATTGCGGGTATGAAGATAAGAAGTCTCATTGATACAGGGTCTACCGTGTGTTTGATAACCCAGGCATTATACAGTGAAATCCAGAGTAAAATTCACGTATTGAAAATACCTATTTCAAGCGTGAAAATAAAAGGTGTCATACCAGATAAAGTTATGATATGCAAATACCAAGTATTTTTAGATTTGCCTATAGGGAGCTCTACATTTTCTCAGAGCTTCCTACTTGTAAATAAGCTGCCTTTTAATATCATTGTTGGGATGGATTTCATAAGAGAGTATAAAGTTATTATAGATCTCTCGCAAGACATTGTGATGTTTCGCGCAAGTGAGGGAAAGGAAGAGTTAGAACTCTCATGAAAGCAGAATGAAACGAGACCAGAAGAATACGTATGGCATACATACGGAGATATGACTGGGGATGCAGTGTCGACAACAGAAGACATCGAGGAAGAGTTGGCAACACTGGCCGCAGACATTGAAAAGGATCTCGAACCAAAATTTGAAGAATGCCTGGAAGAGAAGATTGAAGAAGCTAAATTTGGTTCAGAATATAAGCAAATGCTAAGGGAACTGCTATTTGAGTATAAAGGAGTCTTCGATTCGAGACCTGGCCGGATCAAGAACTTCCAGTATGCGTTCCAAGTCAGCGATTGGACACCATTTAAACAGAAGCCGTATCCTGTAGCTGAGAAACATTATTTAAAGGTTAAAGAAGCGATACAGGAAATGCTAGAAGCAGGCGTCATTGTAAAGACAGCCACACCCTATGTCAGCCCACTGGTAGTTGTACCTAAACAGGACGGAAGTGTGAGGATATGCCTGGACCTACGAAATTTGAATTCCAAGGTTATACCGGAATTTGATACAGTGCCGCCCATTAAGGAGGTACTCAGAAGGTTCAAAGGAAAGACTGTGTTCTCAAATCTTGACCTGACGGCAAGTTTTCACCATCTTGCTCTGGAAGAGAAAACAAGTTTGTTAACTGGATTTTTATTTGACCAGCACACATATTCATACGTGCGTCTTCCATTTGGATTAAAAACAGCAGGTTCAGCATTGATACGAGCGCTAGATCGGAATCTATCCGAAGAAGTAAAAGCCACAACCATATGTTACGTAGATGATATACTACTGACATCTGAAACTGTCGAAGAGCATGTCAGAGATCTACGCAAGTTGTTATATGACCTAAGTCAGGCTAACTTTAAGGTCAATATAAAGAAGTCTAACTTTGCTCAGAGAGAAGTTAAATTTCTAGGCCACGTAATAGATGCACAAGGAGTCAGACCTAATCCGGGAAAATTGGAAGTCATTAAACATTTCCCGAGACCAACGAAGGTAAAGAACGTCAGGCAATATCTAGGCGTTATTGGATTCTTTTCAAACCATTGTCCAAAGTATACCGAGACCGTAGCACCACTCCAAGACTTACTTAAGAAGGGAGGAAGATGGCGCTGGACGGAACAATGCGAGGAAGCCTTCGTGAAATCTAAACAGATGTTGTTAGATTATGTGAAATTGGGATATCCTGACTACACTCAAAAATTTATTATCCAGACTGACGCATCATTTATAGGGATCGGAGCTATGTTATATCAGGAGAACATGGACAGGCCAGAGGAGAAAACTTACATTGCATTTATCAGCAGAAGTTTGAAGCCTAATGAAAAGAATTATACGGTCACGGAGATCGAATTACTCGCGATACTGTATGCCTTGCAGTATTGGCGAAAGCTGGTCTATGGTTTTAGAATTATATTGAGAACAGACCATAAAGCCCTAACGTTCCTGCTGAAAACTGACTTGTCGAGTCAAAGACTGACAAGGTGGTCCCTGTACATACAGCAATTTCAAGTGGAAATAGAGTATTGCCCGGGGAAGGACAATATCATACCTGATTTGCTGAGCAGATACCCTACAGCTGATGAAGAAGAAGTTCTAGCTATCGAGATAGAAGATAGAGATCAGAAGACCTTAGATGATCTGAGGAACATCACCGTTTTTCAACGTGAAGATCCCTGGATACGGTTGATGATTAATTACTTCGAGGGAAAGCTGGATAGAGGAACTCCGATGTATGTGGAAGCTGAAGCATTATCAAATGAATATCTATGGTTTAACCAGATGTTACATAAATGGAGCGACTCAGACCACACAAAACCTAGGATAGTCGTACCACCAGCATTACAGAGAAAGCTAGTATGGTTAGCACACCGAGCTTTTGGTCACTCCGGTGTAGATAAGACTGTTGCCCTGCTTAAAGAAGCATTTATTTGGCCTAAACTTAGAGAGACAGTCAGGAATACTATCAGGACTTGTGATATGTGCCAACGAGTAAAGCCTAACTCGTATTTAATGAGGCAGAAACCTATACCGCTCTTACCAGAGAAGCCATGTCAGCTTCTGGTACTGGACAACTTTGGGCCGCTTCCTAGAGCTAGAAGAGGAAATAGACACATCCTAGTTGCACTAGACGTGTTTTCCAAAATGGTAGTCCTGTGTCCAATTCAGAAAACCAGTACAAAACAGGTACTTAAGAGGCTGAAGGAAAGAATCATTCCTATGTTAGGACAGCCAGAGAACATCTTATCGGATCATGGGAGTTGTTTTACCAGCATAGAATTTCGCAGGGAGTTGGAGAATCTGGGCATAAGACAGATTTTGTCCACAGTTCGACACCCGGAGTCGAATTCCGCAGAAAGAGTTATGAGGGAACTGCAAAAGTACATGAAGATATATTGCTCTACTGAGAACTGGAAATGGATTGACGTACTTGAGATTATTGAATATTGTATTAACAATACCGTACACGAAGCAACAGGAGAGGTGCCAGTGAGCCTACATCTCGATAGAAGACCAGAGAGGCCATGGAATAATGTCATTCGGACACCCATCGATGCACAACCTGGACGTGAGCTGAGGATCCAGAGAACGTTCGAGTATCTCAAGAAACAAGCAGATAGACGGCAGCGAAGAAACAGGAGGAAACGGTATCACAGACCGTTACTCGTAGGAGAATACGTCTTATTGAAGAAACCCGCCAGTTCAGATCCAGAGAGCAGGAAATATAAGAAATTTCAGCATGATTATCACGGACCCTACCTGATTATAAGGGATCTGCAAAATAATGCATATCGGATCAAAGACGAAGCAACAGGTAGAGAAGTTGTTGTAAATGCAGCTAATTTGAAGTTATATAGTCCACCAGAAGACTATGAGACAAGAGAGGAGCAAGCAATGTAAACCCAAGTGGACGGGGAATCATTACGTATGCACGGAAAGAATCTTGAGAAAAGCTTGCAGTCTCAGGAAGGGACGGAGCGAAGCGACCAGCTCGCAGACCTAACGGTTACGAAGGGAGAGTGCAGCTGTCAACTGCAGGAATTTTATGACCAGTTGAGGGAAGCCGCTACCGAGCTAGAGGCGATGAATGAACAATTGCGAAGGCAGAACGAGAGTCTACGAGGAAGCAGACAGAGTGGAGTGGGGAACGAGAAATCCCATTGCCGAGAGCACTGACCGCTTAAAGTAAATATTGCATGGAGTCGATGCCATCTGAAAGGCCCGAAAAATTCACTTATGAAATGAATTTTCCGAGCTTAGCAGGGGAAAAATGTGCCCAACTGGCCACGGCAGTCTGGCATCGAACTCAGGTCTCATCAGAAAAGACCAGGCACATGGTTATGCCTAGAGTCGAACCATTGATCTCTGCGGGGGAGCAATTATTGGGAACCCAAAGAGCAATGAGAGGGATACTCACATATAAGAATGTAGCGTGATTTCACGATCTATAGGTGAATATCATAGCAATTTAAGGGAAGAACTGTAGCCAAATGCAAGGAAATATACATTTTCAGAGCATACGAAAGTGAGAGAAGGCCAGTTTGAAGTTTTACAAATGACCCTTAGCAAGTGGGCGGGGTAGTCTAGGCGCCTACCGAACTACTTACGTCTGGAGCGGAGAGACAGCTCAGAATTAATGACTCGGGTATCCACCGCTTGACAACGGTGCAAGCTATGGCGGGATCGACTGCACATGGAAATTAATTGATTACAGCTAAATGGAGCATTGAAATGCATTGAAATATACACCCAGGTGAATATATTCACGGAGAGGTAATTTAGGAATGGTTTTTCACCTAAATTAAGGCCTTTATCTCCAAATGAATGCATTACAACCTACCCTACGCTCAAGAGCATTGACTTAGTGACCAGTCAACGGGGAAGTACCATGATAGCGTGCCCACGCGCTGAACTAAGGCAATTAATTGTAATTAATTGGCCGAAGCGATCGCCGGCACGCGAATGTTTTTGAAACCTCCACACCTAAATAAACAAGATGTAGATGTCATTTCGGCTGAAGAGGTATTATTTCAAGAAAGGAGTCGCTCTCGTGTGTCCAGTGGACTATTTTGTACGAAAAACCTTTATATAGGGGGAGCGAGGCAAGCCAAGTCATTCTTCTTCTAAGTTCATCACAAGTCTTCTGCAGTTCGTCACCAGTTCTTTACCAGTCTTCTACAGTACACACGTAACTAAGACGTTGCTAGTAGCGCGCCAAAGGTTAAAGTATCAACGCGTCGCCGTTGGAGAACAATAGAAGCAAGTTATTAAAGCTTCATAAGTAATCATGAAGTGCGTCGAAAGTAAAGTATTACAGATATTTACATATTATCTGACGCCAATATAAATTCGCCACAGCGAAAAGGAACTTATAATGTTTTTGAACAGTTCTGATACCGGGAGGTATTGTCAGAATTATATATGACAGCATCATCAGAAACACTACAATGATGGGAGCTTGGAAACCATTGCCACCTAATTTGGATAGTGAGCTGAACAAGATTGCAGGGAACGAGGATGGAACGTCCGTAAAACGCTGTTAGATTGTCACGGAGACCAGCGGTTGTCATAATTACAGCGCATCTCTGAGATCAGGCGTAGGAGAAGTCCAATTTAAGGATCAACATGTGAAGTAGTGGATAAATGTATATAAATTGTGAAATAGTGTTTTAAAGTGTTCATGTGTATAGTGATTAATATGCAGTGTATTGCAATGATAAAAGCCACTGATAAAAATATGTGTATCATGTGGGAAGTGTATGAATCTAAGTGTTGTGTCAAGGATAACATGATGGCTTAATTCAAGCGTCATGGTAGCGCTACAGCTGAGGCGCTGGCACTATCCAGCAAAGAGGAAAAAAGTGAGTACCCATTTTTAGCCTATTTTCAATTTTGAAAAAATAGGCTTATGAGATCACCTTTTGTCCGTGTGTGTGTGCGTGTGTGTGTGTGTGTGTGTGTGTGATTCGTGTGTGTGTCCCCCCCTAATAAAATCTAAACGGCAGGAGCGATTTCAATGAAACTCGGAAAGTTCATAGCACTATTCCCGGCGACCTCGACCGTGCCCTTCAAATTTTGTTACGTCTCACCAATCCAACATGGCGGCTGTGCGAAATATTTCACCAGCATTCAATATCTCCGAAACTATTACCGATATTACCCTGACATTTTCTATGGTGATAGAGGGAACTACTATAAGTTCACTTATGTGACTTTTGAAAACCTGGTAACTACAAAACCAACATGGAGGCCAAGCGAATTTGCGACTTTTAAATAGACGTTTCTCGTGATTTGACCAACCAAACGCAATGAAACTTGGTACAGTATATGTTTATATACATTGTAATGCACCGACATCTAACTTCGTTCAATTGTTTACATAATCACAAGATGGCGGATGTGCGAAATATTTCACAGGTATTCTATATCTCTGAAACTACTAGCGGTATCTCCCTAAAATTTTGTACGGAGGTAAAGGGCACTACTGGAAGTCCATCTATAAGACTTTCAAAAACCGGTTAACTTTAAAACGAACATGGCGGCCAAGCGAATTTGAAAATTTTAAATAGACCTTTCTCGCGATTTAATGTTCCAAGCGCACTGAAACCTGGTACAGGAAATATTTATACACATTTTAATCCACTGGTATCTAATTTAATTCAATTGTTTACATAACCTCAAGATGGCGGCTGTGCGAAATTTTAAAATTAAGTTTTTATTTCTTGTGTTGTAATCATTTGATCGAAGTGAAAGTTTGAATAATGAACCTAGGCAATAATTGTCCTTGAATGGTACATAACTATATGGCCTATACATATAACAGTCCTAAATGGCGAGCTTCCGAAATATTTAGACGGTTCTCAATATCTATGAATCTTTTACAGCAACCAAACTGAATTTTTTAATGTTCATAGAGACTATGAACATATGTTCACCTATAGGACTTTCAGTAACCTGGGGAGCACAAATCCAACATGGCGACGACGCGAAGTATATATATTTAAATGGACGTTTCTCGCGAATTAACTATCCGAGTGCCGTGAAACGTTGCACGTTAAATGCTTATACAAATGTTGATCCACTGGAATCTAATTTATTTCAATTGTTTGCATAATCACAAGATGGCTGCTGTGCATAATTTTAAAATCTCGTTTTTTTTTTACTTCTTGTGTTCTAATCATGCGATTTAAGTTTGAATACCACACGTACGCAATAATCTTAATGTAACAGTACAAAAATAAAAATCCAACCTGGTTACCATCTGAAATATCTACGAATCTGTTACAGCAATTGAACTGAAATTTTGTATGTTGATAGTGGCAATTAACATGAGCAGGATACATGAAAATAGGCTGTATAGTTCTTCACGGAACTACTTGTTTATAATGTAATTATAACTAAGTAGTTCACCATGTAACGATTTATCACTTTGAGTAAGATGTAATAGTCACTTACTGAACGAATTTTCACCACTCGTCTTGAATAAAATATGGCTTGGAAGGTGATTTGTTTGAGGCCATTCAGGCAAAAATAGTGATGGATGTAACGGTAACGTTAAATGATAATAATAAATAATATTATGGGTCGGCAAACAGTAAAGTAATAGGCATTTTTTGCCTAAATAGTGTTCAAATAGTGTCATGTCTAATGTAAAGATACTGTATTTGGTAAACAGTGAGAGTATAACGTGAAATATAAAGAAATACGAGAGCTTTTTCAGTGTCAGTGAAATATGAATGAATATTTGATATGGTCAATCCTTAGGATTATTGTTTGAGGACCATTAAAGTAAAGTAAGCCAGTAAATTTTGATACATTTGTGTTAGGAGCTATGTAAAGCTTTGGCTTAAGTGGTATGACAGAGAACGCAGGTGCCTTAATAATGGAGTCATATATAAACCAATGATAAGCCCGACAAGACCCAGAAAATCGTTATATGGTGAAACTATAAAATTAAGTACCACTTTTCCTAAGGCGTTCATATGCATGGAAGGAGGGAAGATGATTCACGCAACACAACAAATATCTGTTAATGATTGCAGAAAATAATGAATTCATGTTAATCAAGGTAAATGCCATAAGAAATGGAATAATGTTTTATTAGTATTATTGTTATGGGATATGTGATTTTTGTGTTATGGTACTCCCATTAACTAAAGTTGTGTTAGTTGTTGAACACTATGGAAACCCTTGGAAGTCTGAAAATATCATTGACAGGATGTTAGAATTAGATTTGAGTGCAGTGCAGCACTATTTTACGAAAAAAGCTCACAGAACAACCCTATTTTATTTGTGGGAATTAAATGTAAATTGTCCTTTGTTTTGTATTTGTTGTATAGCCATTGATTTTAGACCAGTAAATGTGTTACCTTTAGAAAAATGTTGTGTATTTCCTGTAGAGTAGTTACCTGGTAGACTCAAATCCTGAGCATGTGGTCGTATGGTGGGCAGGAACGTCCCATACCTCGAAAGACCGTGAGTTAGTTGGGATACGAACACATGGTCCACATGATGACAATCGGGTACACCATCTTCCTTCCAGGCAAATGCCGGGGTTGGTCCCTAACTATAGGCCACAGACGCTACCTTCCAACTCCTCGACCCTCCCTTCCAACTTTCCTCCCCAACGGTACTTGTAGCTCACCCATTGGGTGTCCGTCTCGAAGCAGCTACCAAAAACTGGCGAGCCGAACATGTCCTCGGACACTCCCGGCACTAAAAGCCATACGCTAAAAAAAATCACTAGTAATAGCTTGCCACGGTGGGTGAGTGGATAGCGTGTCGGTCTACTAACCCCAAGATTGCAGGTTCGCTCCTGGCCGTGGTAAGTGATTTTTGAAAGGCGGCAAATATACGACATGCATGTCATACGATGTTGGCATGTCAAATAACCCGTTTGAATTCAGTAGGCCGTGTTCATAATGGCAAAATTAATCTCGGGAGTTTCCGCCAAAACATAGTTCCTCATCCTCATTTCTCTGCTAGAAAGCGCTATAGTGTTCAATGAGCTTGGATACCTAACCTCCTTGACTTTCATAACGATTCAAGGAACAACGAAATTCGACATGCAAGCTACCCTCTGGGTGTCAAATTACAAAGCTTGCACCCGGCACCGAGGCCATACGATATTATTATTATTATTATCACTAGTAATGAACGGACAACGAGCGACGACCGTCAGCTGTCCATATTGACAGTATCAGCAAACTGTTTCACGCTCTGTTTACTCGGGTAACCGCCTGGGGCGCATGGATTGCGTCATCGAACTTACTGCAGGCGTCGTTCACAAGCCTCGCAACCTGTTGGTGACATGGGAGAAATATTAGGTAACATGAATACAATTCAACAACAGCGCAGTTGTAAAAGTTGTTAAAAAAAATGAAAGTTTTTTTTTTCTCATTTTACTTTCTTCCTCATTTGGTCCGTCCTCGCTATAAAAGAGAAGCAAGTATAACCCTTGAATGCTACCTCACGGATTCCTTCGTATCCGTTTCTCTCTTTGCTTTCTATTATTTAAGGTGGCTTCGGTGGCATAGTTGGTAGCATCGCGGGTTCAAACCCGGCCGAAGTCGTCAGATTATTAAAAAGCGTTAAAATCCCTCAGTATGCCTTCCTTTGGAGGGGAAGTAAAGCCGGAGGTCCGATGTCATAGATTTATGGCATAATAAAGAATCTTCCACTACTTACACTTGTGAGAAGCTAAATTATATGATAAGTTTGACTAACGCTCTTACGTTCCAACGTTCGTCGCCAGGAGCCAACTGCGGAGGCATCTAGTAACTAAGTTTAGGACTAATTGGTCGTTGACGGTGGCTTTTGATAGCAAAAGTTGGAACTACTTGAAAATTGAATATCTGCAGTCCTTACTTGAATTCAAAACAGATATCACACACTAATACAGCCTTCACAATAATTAACACCGGGTATCAGATAGATTCTACATACTCCCAAAGTACACGGGGATTCATGGCCACGTTGTCACAGCTCCTAAACTGAGGTATCAACCAACCATCTATTATTAACTTTCCTGCGGTGTTCGGTTAGCGTAACTGTTTGAAACCAAGAGGCTCCATGATTCAATTCCCGGCCGGAACGGGGTGCACTCAGCCTCATGAGGACAATAACCCGTGTCACTGTGATGTATGTACGTGTGTATTTGTAATTGAGGAAGGATTTGGGTAGGAAGTGGCATGGACTTAAGTTAGGTACCATCCCGGCAATTGCCTGGAGTAGAAGTGCGAAACCACAGAAAACCACTTCCAGAATGGCTGAGATAGAAATCGAACCCACCTCTTCTCAGTTTTGCCTTACGAAGCAGAGCTTACCCCGTTGCATCCCTCAGACCGGAATTAAATGGATTGGCAAAGCCGGGAATTAAACACGAGCCTCCACGATGACACCCAAGAATGCTAGCCACTAAGCAAAGAGGCGGACTAATCTCGTAGTGACAAATGGCTTTGTGGAGAGTACAGTGCAACATTTGAATTGTAATGAAAATCCACAGGCTGCTTCCAGTCGACTGACCGGGTCAGGGAAGGGTATGAATGAAGCCTTCATCTAGCGGCGAGGATATGCACTGTGCCGGCTGCCGAAGCCTGTCGCACTCCCCTGGGGCAATGATTACATGAATGACAGATTAAATGAAATGATAGTGGAGAATGTTGCTGGAATGGAAGTGACAGGGAAAACCGGAGTACCCGGAGAAAAATCTCTCTGCCTCCGCGTTGTCCAGCACAAATCTCACATGGAGTGACCGGGATTTGAACCGAGGACCCAGCAGTGTGAGGCCGGCCTGCTGCCGCCTAAGCCACGGAGGCTCAGCAAATTTGTATCATATTGAACAATTAAAAGTAGTTGGTGAACATTCGTAACTCACCACAAATCCTCGCACTTGACAACATGCAACTATAACTGCATGTAACGACGCACTGTTTGAAACCTCATACAGTTGAGCAATATGGCGGCAACTCAAGGCACATCAATCAAATGAACAACGACGTCCGTACGTTATCCGTGACGTCATTGACTACTACAATAGTTTTCCCTAGACACGCACGTAACGCGTCATCAAAGTTGGTCGACAGGAAGTGGAAAATAAATAAATGAATACATAAGTAAACAAGTAGTTCCGTGAAGAACTATACAGCCTATTTTCATATATCCTACTTATGTTAATTGCCTCTATCAACATATAAAATTTCAGTTCGATTGCTCTAATGGATTCGTAGATATTGAGAACTGACTAAATATTGCGGATGGTCGCCATATTGGATTTTTATATATGTAGGTCTTAGAGTCTTGTACTTTTACATGAAGATTATTGTGTACGAGTAGTATTCAATCTTCAATCGCATGGTTAGGACACAAGAAGGAAAAACGAGATTTTAAAATTTCACACAGCTGCCATCTTGTGGTTATGGAAACAATTGAAAAAATTAGATGCCAGTGGATTAACATTTGTATAAGGATTTACTGTACCAAGTGTCACTGCACTCAGATGGTTCAATTGCGAGAAACGACCATGTGAATATTTATAATTCGCGTTGCCGCCATGTTGGATTTGTGATCACAAGGTTATTGAAAGTCCTATAGGTGAACTTATGTTCATAGCCCCTATGAACATTAAAATATTCAGTTTGATTGCTGTAATAGATTCATAGATATTGAGATCCATCTAAATATGTCAGATGGTCGCCATGTTGGATTGATATATGTATAGGCCATAGAGTCATGTACCATTAAAGGAAAATTATTGCGTAGGTTCATCATTCAAACTTTCACTTCGATCACATCATTACGACACAAGAAATAAAAACGCAATTTTAAAATTCGCACAGCCGCCATCTTCAGGTTATGTAAAGAATTGATATAAATTAGATACCAGTGCATTGCAATGTGCATATATATTTCCTGGACCAAGCTTTATTGCGTTTGGATCATTAAATCGGGAGAAAGGTCTATTTAAAATGTTCAAGTTTGCTTGGCCGCCATATTCTGTTTCTAGTTAACCAGTTTTTGAAAGTCTTCTAGATAAACTTCCAGTAGTGCCCTTTATCTCCGTACAAAATTTCAGGGTAATACCGCTAATAGTTTCAGAGATATAGAATGTCGGTGATATATTTCGTACAGCCGCCATCTTGAGGTTAGGTAAACAATTGAACGAAGTTAGATGTTGGTGCATTACAATGTGTATAAACATATACTGTACCAAGTTGTATTGCGTTTGGTTGGTTAAATGGCGAGAAACGTCTATTTAAACGTCGCAAATTCGCTTGGCAGCCATGTTGGTTTTGTAGTTACCAGGTTTTTGAAAGTCACATAGGTGAACTTCTAGTAGTTCCCTTTATCAGCGTAAAATATTCCAGGGTGATATCGGTAATAGTTTCGGAGATATTGAATGCTGGTGAAATATTTTGCACAGCCGCCATGTTGGATTGGTGAGACGTAACAAAATTTGAAGGGCACGGTCGGGGTTGAACGAAATAGTGCTATGAACTTACCGAGTTTCATTGAAGTCGCTCCGGCCGTTTAGAAGTTATTAGTGGGGACACACACCATCACACACGTACATACAGACACAAGGACAAAATGTGATCTCATAAGCCTATTTTTTATTATAAATGAAAATAGGCTAATAAATATAAATCTATGGACACCTTACGAGAATGAGCGATAGTCGACTAACGAAGAAAATCTTTAATCACATCACCAAAATAAATGAGACTACTAAATGGGTAGATGAAATAAGAAAGGATATGGAGGAAGTTGGGGTCAGTCCAAATTAGATCTGGAATAGAGAGGTGTTCGAGTTACGATTGCTGAATTCAAGGGGTCCAGAAAAAGCAAAGGAGTAGAGCCAAGAACATCTGGTCGGAAGAAAGGAAGAGAATCCACAGTGAAAGGATGAAAAATATCTGGTAGCAGAGAAAATGAACTAATCAGCAAGTCAATTGTTCCCCGTGGTCAAAAGTCGGCCAAAATCGAACAAAGAAGAAGAAATAAATCTAAATAAATACGAAATAAAATAAAATAATACAAAGTAAATATAATATAAATTAAAATAAAAATACATCAAAATTATTATTTATTTTTTATTTATCGTATGGCTTTTAGTGCCGGGAGTGTCCGAGGACATGTTCGGCTCGCCTGAGTCTGTAGCTGCTTCCAGCGGACACCCTAAAGGGCGAGCTACAAGTTCCGTTCAATTTCAAGTAGTTCCAACTTTCGCCACCAGATATCAATGATACCTAGTGGTGAACGTTGGAACTTTGATAGAGCGTTCTGACGAAATCTAACCTAACAAATTTTGCTTTACACAAGTTTAGTCTGTGAAAGGATCTTTTACATGCCATAAATCTATGACATGGGACCGCCGGCTTTACTTCCCCTCCGAAGGAAGGCATACTGAAGGATTTTAACGCTCTTAAAAAATCCGACGACTTCGGCCGGGTTTGAACCCGCTATCTTGGGCACAGCAGTTCAGCATGCTACCGACTACGCCACCGAAATTAAATAGATGCAAATCCAATACGCGCCAAACCAAGATGTCATTAGAGCGTAATATTAATCGTATTGTCTTCATGAAGGGAGAGATCTCTTCTACGATCACAGGACTTTATTGGAGAAATTATCATCATACAGAGCAGCCAATATCCCCAGGATGTTTACGCCGTGTGTTCCGAACTGGCAAGCTCCTTGGAAGTTGTTAGAAGTCAAGCTGTTTAACATCAAGTGTGAAGGAGAAGTTAGGAGCGATGCTGATGTAAGAGCAGTTTAACTGCAAGCCTCATTAAGGGATGATTTGCGATATATAATTTTACGCACCAGACATTCACGTAGTAATTTTTCAACCACAGGATTATCATCAGCTTGGAATAAAAGAAATTCGTACAATCAACAAAAGACTCATTCCACCTTTTGTGATCTTGCTGTACGCGTTGAGTCTTCAGTCTCACAGGTCCTGGTTTGTATTCCCAGCTTTGCCAAGAAATTAAATTCAGTCTGGGGGTTGAACGAGGTACACTCAGCCTCGTGTGGCAAAACTGAGACGAAGTTGGTTTGATCTTCACCTCAGCCACCTTATAAGTGATTTTCCGTGGTTTGCCACTTAAATTCCAGGAAAATTCCAGGATGGTTCATAGACAACTTCTTCCCAATTTACCAGCCTGTATAAGATGCCACAAGCGCTAGTAACAAGCTTATCAAACAAATTTCTTTTTGTACAACCACCACCTTGATATATGAAATGTTGTTAGTGGTTCGGTACAATATAAAGCAGCTACTCCATATTAACTACACTTACCACGGTGGTAGCCTCCTAAAAAGCCGCAGTAGTTAAACGGGATTCAAAACAAACAACATTACTGTTATAACAGACTCTTATAAAGTGTTATTATATACGTCACAGATGAGAAAAACGTACCCCACGCACGCAGTCATGGCCAGACTGAGAAACCAAACAGGTTTCTCGCATGCGCGGTAAAGGACCGGCCGTGGATCTAATAACCCAGTTGTGTACCTTTTTCACATTTTGAACTAGATGGAGACACAACTACTAAAAACCACATCTCTCGAGTAAAGGTTGTAAACAAAATTTAATATCAAAACAAAAGTAAACGAGAGGCGTGAGAAGCGCATGAAATGGTAAATGATGGGTGATGGGGCTGTAATAAAATATACAAGGTCAACAAAAGGAAACAATAAAAAGTATATTAAAAACACAATAATGATATAAAAGATGAACAGAGAAGCCTAACACTGGTTAGATTGGAGATCGCATCAAAATTACAAGTGAAATCAAAGGGAATGCTAAAACTAATAAATACGAAATAATACTTTCGTCCCACCAAAGGCTGATTACAGAAGTAATCAGAAGAAATATTCTAACTAGCATATGAAGTTGTACAAGCTAAATAAACCCCTTAATATATTAAAACAAAAGGTATCACCAATAAAACTGTAGTAAAGGAAAATCGGTCAAAACATCCACTACTACAGAACGCTACCAACAAAACAAGAAATCCCCAAGATAATAAGATGAAGATACAAACATAACCCTGAAATAAATAACAACAACAAACCCTCGATCAAACATAACCCGACTTCATAAACCACCTGAATAAATCTTCTATCCGGACGAAGTACGAGATTCAGACATCTTACCAACAGTAAAATGAACATAGATAAGAGGCCCGGGTCCATGCCATAAACATCCACGTCACTAACAGTAAGAAAACCTGATAAACCTCATTAATAAACGTAAGAGAGAATGCATGTTGCTTCTTAACTGAAAGTTACAAACAAAACCCGAGAACTACCCTCAACATTCAGTCAAGCTCCCACTTAAACAAAACATTAACCCACCCTTAAATACATGTCTAGAAACGTGATAATAATATGAGAAGACATTCAGTACATACAGGTTCTACTGTCTGTCCACTCCTTATGGGAAACGAAAGAAAGAGGGAAATTCCAAGGAGCACTGGTTGACCGAACAGAGGACAAAAACAAATACGCTTACGAAAAAATGCCTGCCCAGCCCTTAAGGACGAAAGAATTAAAACCCAGAGGGTTATCCATAAGGGAGCACAGATGACAGACATAGCGTAAAACCCTAAATAAAACAACAACCATCATTGTGTGTGTTCTCGACGAAGTCAGCCAATGGGTAAACACCACACACTCCTACGTCTAGGCTCAAATTACAATTAAAAACAAAAACTTTACTAACCCCTCAAGGTCCAAGTATCATCCCATAATGATACAAGATTACGATCATGTTTCATGACGGACAAAACAAAAATCACGAAAAGAAAACAACACTTTAAGAAACTATGAACCGCAACGAACAAAACATAAATAAATACAACTCAAACAACAACACGATTCATCTCTACGTTACGTGAATATAAAGAAGGTGGACACAAATTAATAAACAAACAACAAGCAAGAAAATTTCCAATGTAACTTGACTGTCGAAGAATCTGGGACAGTCTAACACTGAAAAGGGGAGGACATGATGTTATTCCTTCACAGAAAACGTACTTCTTAAACCTTTGCTTTTCACCAAGATAATATAAAACCACTTAGCTTTGGGAGACGTTCTGGAAGATCTCAGGATAGATTACACAATAAATTTTACATAAATTTTCATCCCAGCATCAGAATCTCATCCGCATCTTGCCATATCTCCAATAGCATCTTCAGTCTTTTAAATATTATAATCTCGCACGGTAAAAGCAACTTTTCAAAGACCCTTTTTACATACAGTCCGTAATGTCTGCCGACTTTTATTCATCTCTTCTTTAACAAAGCCTCTCGATATCGCAATAATACAGGTCGAGTTCCTCAATTACATCTCTTCTACTCCACTGCGGGTGCGTTTCATTTCTCTAGAACGAGTAGCGCCTCAAATATAAAGCAATAGATGGCATAGCTAACAACTTCTCGAATCACATCGGTCCGTTACCATGTAGTTACGTATCAACAGATACTGTGAATTCACAAATTCAAGGTATCACTGTGCAAGTGTGTGTTGTAGACTACGTCACAGCAGATTTCCAATAGATATTATTTTACCAATGTTGACGTCCGGCTCCGTCGCTAAATGGTTAGCGCGCTAGGCTTTGGCCCGAAGTGCCCCGGGTTCAATTCCCGGCCGAGCCATCAGGGATTTTGTTTTCCTGGGGTTAATTCCCGAGGCTCGGGGACTGGGTGTATATGACGTCTTCATCATCACTTCATCCTCGTTACGACGCGCAGGTCGCCCACGGGCGTAAACTAGTAAGACCTGCACTCGGCCTCTCCGGAGGCCACACGATTATTATTGTGCCCGTTTAGGAAAACGGAAGTGCATGGCATCATCCGACTATTGCTCAGCTCATGGCGTGTACAGTTATTCCCACTGTCTGACCATGTACTCAGAATGTGAACTATAGGAAGGACAAGCACAAAAGACTATAACACCAACTACTTTAAATTGATATCTTCAATTTACTAATATATTTCAAAATATAAAGTCACAACACTAATATATTTGTTGAAATTACCTTCAAACATAATAAAAAAAATAATGACCCTCAATTTATCTTGCTTCATTTGTGATGGATTTGTCATGATCCATCTGCTAACACTGATACTTTAGTCATAGATATTATAAATCTTATATTCCCAAAATCAGTGTTTTCAGTCACTTCAACTGAGTTTCGCCTGGTCAGGCTCGAACTTAGGATATTTACTTTCACTATTTCAATGCCTTCATCTGGCTATACTTAGAACTGATTATTCTTTACATTTATTCTTAGCCTACTTTTCACATTTTGCAAAAATGAGGAAAAAGTAGACTTATGAGATCGGGCACATGTGTGTCTGTCTGTCTGTCCTTCTGTCTGTCTGTCTGTCTGTCTGTCCTTCTGTCTGTCTGGCTGTGTGTGTGTCCCCCCTATCAACTCCTAAACGGCTGGAGCAATCGAAACAAAATTTGGTAGGATTAAAGATCTATACCTGAATATCTCACGGCCATATTTGAAAATGATGTCAGTGCTACCAACTGCTAAAAAATCGCAATTGAAATTTGAGCTCCATGATTTATATCTTGGAAGGTATGAATGGGAGCTATTTCAAAATTGGCACACGTATAGATAATAATATTGCAGTTTAATTTCCAGGAGTCCATACATGGCAGTGTTGCCAAAATGATTATAAGCCTGCTGATAGGTAAAATTTTTAAATGCATATAACTTCTACACTATCAAGCGGAATTCAACCAAATTTCGTATGTTGTATGTGTACATAACCAGATATGACTGAGCGTATTCTTACGACCCACCAGGGCTGCCAACTGTTAATAAATGCTCATAATTTATTTTATTCAAATACCAATATATCAGAAACTATGCAAGACGGCAGCTTTAAACTATGCACACGTATAGTACCTGACATTCTATATTAATTTGGAGTAACTTATGTGCGTCAGTGCTACCAACATGATTCTAAGCTTGCTGACAAGTCCAACTTTAAATACATGCAACTTCCATACTATCATTTGGATTTGAACCAAATTTCGTATGTGCTATGTGTACCATAACAGATATGACTATGCGTATTCTTAAGAGCAACCAGGGCTGCCAACTGTTAATATGTACTGTCCCTATTTTGTTACCCTAATATCAATATATCAGAAAGTATGCAAGCCAATAGCTCTAAACTTTGCACACGTATAGTACCTGGCATTCTAGATGAATTTGGAGTAACTAATATACGTCAGTGCTGCCAACATGATTCTAAGCCTGCTGATAGGTCCAATTTTAAAATGCATGTAACTTCTACACTAACTAATGGATTTCATTCAAAATTTGCACAACAATAGATCATATTATTTCAGATTATTTCTGACTAATACATGCATGACATTGTTGCCAACATGATTTTACGCGCGCTGTTAGATCCAATGTTTAACTGCATGTAACGTCCATGCTATTCATTGGACTTCAACCAAATTTTGTATTCTGTACCTTAAGAGATGGAACTAAGAATATATTCAGTCATCAGGGCTGCCAACTGTGGTGCCCTATTAGGCTACATTATGCCAGGTATACAGTATTTCGAACTAATTAGAAATTTCGATATTAGCAACTTAATTTCGTCATTATTCTAGATAGGTTCATATACTGTAGAATAATCATTGGCATGAAAAGTAGGCTCTTTAGTTCGTCACGGAACTTCTTGTTATCCTTTTAATCTCTTTTTCCACACATTCCAAACACAAATTATCCCCCAAAACATATAACATTATTTTCACATGAGTACCAATTACTTCTCCACCTTCATGCCAATTATAATTCATTGCAGCCATTGTATTCCCCAGAATAGCATGTTTATAAAGCCCGCACTTTACAAAGTCCCATTTTAGTGCTTTTTCTCATTACCCGTTTCGAATTTCTTTAAGGTCATGGAACCAAATTTTTACATTTTCCAAAATGCAATTATTATGATTATTATTTCTCATTGCTTTGATCATATCGTTATGATTCTTGTTAATATGGGATAAATAATCCACGCATGATAACAATTATTTAGCAGGCAATAACTTCTGCTGTAATTTTGTTTCTTCAAATAAGAACACAAGGTTCCCCTTGCGTTCGGTCTTAACACAGTGACAATTATATGGTCCCCGACGGCAGCGCGACCCTCATTCACTTTCCCTCGTCTCGACTGGAACAACGACCCTTTTGTTAACAACTCTGTCCCTCCTGACCTAGCATACTATTTTAAACCAACCACATGTTTAACATTCAAAGAGACCACTTCTACATTGAGAATCCAAGTGTTTTTATTCTATTCTTCATACGGACTGTGATCAGTCTAATTATTCACATTTATTCGTGCTCGTTTTGGGATAATTATTCTCTGCTATTAGGATGACTAAAACAAACGTATTCTTAAGCCCGTTGTGGCCAACATATGATTCTGCTGTGATAGGAATTCCAAATACAAATTCTAACCAACCTAGGAATGCTAGATCCTACCTGGCTGCAGAGGTCGGTATAGCTCGTAAGAGGGAATCAATTTCACCCTTCCTCCGGCTACCCGCCTAGACAATTATCATTTATCCAGTCTTACGATACTTTTTCATCCATGTGCTCCCTGGCTACATGAGAATTACACAATACTTGAGTGAGTATTTACCCTTTCACTCGAACAAATTATAAGACCTTACCTTGGTCAACCGACAAATTTCCCATAGACTATAATAATTTTCAAATATTTGCACGTTAATTCAATATTTCAAAGCCCTAAGCTCACATTGGTCTAGCCTATTTTCGGCGACAATAATATATTTCTTGGATACTCAATTCTTTATTTACTGTAGTCCAGATATCCTGGCGAGGATAATGAACTTACTTTTACATGATTACATTATTATATTATTTCCGTTTCGTTATATTTGTGGTCATTTATTATTACACTTATTCTCATTAGGCCTTTTATTGCCTTTACTCGTGATGCAAAGGTCATTTGCGATTACTGTTAATTTATATAATTTAACCTTATATGGTTTATTTATTATTTTTTAATTTTCTTTGCATTATTTTAAACTTTATTAAGTTATCATTCATTTTCCGAATTTCCCAATTTCTTATTAACTTAAGTTGCGTTCAACTTTTATTGCGTTTTCCTTGCATAACAGACGTTACTTATTTCAATTACTTAACTTATTTCTTTCGACAATAATTTGGTTCCACCCTTTTTATTAATTAATTTATATGCTTACACGCACTTGGGTATTATCTGTACAATATTTAACTCATTACATGGCCTCATTTTCACGGCCTTCCTCATTAAGAAGTGACACTTTAGAGCACTGTTCACTGGTATCCCTTTATCATTAATCATTTCACAATAGTACATAAAAAATTATGGGTCCACAATGGCTCTATATGTATAATTCATTCTGGTACTCACCAACTCAGGATCCCCCGTTGTGAAAGATTTCACCCACATGGTTGTAACTAGTACATTTTTCCTCAATATGGCAACACATAACTCCTTTCTTTTTAACACACGTGATTTTTACCTGATATGACACATTTATATTTCTACACATAATTAATCTCAATTATAGAACACTTTTACATAAATTTCTATTATATTTCAAACATTTACACTATACCTTTTCTCACGTTTCCACTTTTCACACTTATTCACTCTGTGACAATTCACACGTGTTAACACTTGGGTTATGTCCTATAGCAATCTATTTACAATGTCTTTACACATTGTGTAATAGTTCTTGTCGTATCTCAGGACGCAAGCGATGACTTCCGATTGGTTCCTTGATGACGACTCCTCCCCTAGATCTAGCTGCACGATCAGTCCTATGTTGACTTCTGGATCGGACCCCCTAGGTCTCGAATCAAAGTTTTGTCGTTTGTCCACGGTTTAAACCCACCGGTTTATTAACTTAACCTGGCTTCTCTTCTAACAACGTTATGTTGTGAAACTATGTAATTATCGACCTGTTCTTTGACTTCAACAAGGCTCGAAATGTTCTTTTTGACAATGTTCGGTACTTTCCACTTTTAACTGCACATCGATTTATACTTAAGTGCGTCTTTACTTTTACTTTCGCTACGCGGCCCTATAATCTCAATGGCTTTCATCCAAAGACCATTAGATAATTCTAACACTAGCGATACTTGTTTCTAGCTATCGTGTTTGGCTTCACCCGGACCGAATTTTCACTTCTGTAGCTTATTGTTCGTTTTATCCTCACAATTTTATATATGCGGAGTTCTTTCTACTTTTGACAACTTCTGCCTGGTCTAGAACCGGCTTACTTGTAATCTTGAAAACGTATAGTTCTTTCCGAAGCTACGTGGTCTTCCCTCAGGTTTTCATGATCGATGTACTGGACTAGTTACGTTAAGTCAGGTCCCGTTCAGACTGACTGATTACTTTGGTGGCCCAGCCCCACGTCCTATGATGACTTCGAAACAATGTCCCTCCACGGCGGACACCAAACTGAAGACTGTGAACCAGTACCGTGCTCCTTGGTGCCTACGATAGACTGACTATACTGAAGATTGTTTTTTCGCCCTGATATGTGCCCAACTTGGCTTACTGACGACTCGTACTGGCGGTATAAACACGGTGATCCAGTATTACGTCCAACTGGACTCTGGAGACTGAATGAATTCTGCCCGGAGGCTCGGCTATATATTGAGAACTTGCAAAAATAAATCAATTTAGTCTTCTTCTTGGAGCTATCTTTTGAACTAGACGTCGCACGTTTTTGAAAAAATAACCATTATGTTCCTTACGACCTCAACGTTACATTCTCATGTTATTCTCCGAAAATCGATCGTCCACTTATTTTAAATTAAATCCACAAGGTTCCTCAGCTGTGTGGGGAAATAGTTTTTTTTCTCTCCTACCCATAACCGCCTAATGACGTAGTTGCTTCGTAAGCACTTTTTCCCTGTGCATAAGTTATTAAATTTTAGTCTTGATTAATTCGTAATTCCCTGGATTATTCTGGTTGATGCCAAAATATTATAACAATTTTACGTATTCCCCATAAAAATCAGATATTTCACCACAATACAGTGTTGTATCGCAACCAGGTTTGTCGTTTTAATGCTAAGTTTGCATTCCAACGGGGGAATTCCCTTCCTCTATACTGGCTTCAATTTTTCCATCGGCACGACATCATTAGTTGATACGGCATGACTACGCGCTCTCCATGAGTTACACACGGCCTGTATGTAATATATCAAGATAACGGACATTAATTGCATTGAGTCACTGCATGAGTTACTCAATGTGACCTTATTCGTAGCCCGATTTTATGAATATTTCCTCTTTCTGAATTTAAATATCATGGGTTCGGACCCTGTGCCCATTAAATGGGTACATTATATATACCAATATTGACCATACGGGTGGGTATTACTTGATTTAGTGTGCTGCATCTACATGACGTAAATAGTTAATAACCCTAATAATACGAAATAACTAACTAAATAATTATATAAATAAACTAGCAGAAGTGCCCATTCTTCGAACGGTCTTCGGTATTAATAACCAGACGTTATCAATTGAGCTACTGTGGCAATGGTTAGGGGCTTGGAACCTGATTGTCGACAAAGAAAAATTATTAGTTAAAATGTGCTCTCAAACTAAATTTACCTAACGTGTTCTTCCTGACGTGAAAATAAAATTGAAAACCTCGTAGACGAATCGCAATACACGTCACATACAAACTGACCCTAACCGTTGTGTCAATTGCCCAACCACAGGAAGACCCCTTTTATAAATTCTAAAGGCTTGTTGTGCATGAAAATTCAGGTTTTTTAGCCTCCAATGGTCCAAATTCCTAAAAGTAGCAAAAAATAGTCTTCTATTTCAAATCAGGAATTTTTGAAAACAATGTGGCTGTTTGGAGATATAATAGACCTTCTGTACGACATATCTCACGTGAAAGTCGTGTAAAAAAAAATAGGATACTCCATGAACCCCTTAAGCGCATTGATGAATTTTACAGTTTTAGTTGGTTCCGTGATAACCTTATAGCCATTTGCACACTTTCACAGAAATGCACTAAATGGAGTGGCATTACTTCTTGCAGAAATAGATGGAAAGTTGGATGTCACCTCTTGTCATGGTTACTGGCTTGCATTCCTTCATTAGTTTATTAAATGAAATTAGTTTTTTCTGGGAATATCTAAGAAACTGTTTTAGAGCCTTAAAATGTAGATTTCGGGGACCCTTTACGGCTCTTTAGGGGCCCCGAGTTTTGTTCCTGACACCAAGGGGTTGAAAATGAGCTTTGTCTCGTCGTTGTATGCCATAATAATGTTAATAATTATAATAATAATAGTATTAATAATAATAATTTTTTTTTGTCGTGTAGCCTCCTGAGAGGCCGAGTGCAGGTCTTTCTAGTCGACGCCCGTGGGCGACCTGCGCGTCGGGATGAGAGATGGAATGGATGAAGATGAATGAAAATGGGCAAGGATGTGGAAGGAAGTGGCCGTGGCCTGTCAGAAGGTACTGTCCCAGCATTTGCCTGGTGTTGAAAATGGGAAACCACGGAAAACCATTTCAAGGACAGCCGACGGTGGGGCTCGAACCCACGCGTCTACCGATTCAGCAGAGAGCTTGGCTCCTTGACCTAACGCAGCGCTTTAGCCCGCGTAGCCACTACTGTCGGTAATAATAATAATAATATAACTGACACCACCGCTCTCGGAAAGGACTTACCTTGTTCTCAGAGGTCCGCTCGCAACTGCAACTCACCGTCAGAAGACATACCCCAGCAGACTAACACCTACAGATGAAGGAAGGAGGGGAAGAGGAATCCCACAGGCTAGTCTACAGATACACTCCCAATAACCCATAGAAATGCCACCGGAGAAATAATGCCACTACGGTCAGCTTAATTTAACAATATTTAATCACCAAAAAGGGGGAAAGCAAACATGCTAACCAAAATAGACAGGGGCTCCAGAAAGCATTAAAAGGAAAAACTTAATACCCTTAAACATACCGAAACTTTACTAGGGGACTAAAATCTTAAGGCTCGAGCCAAACAAAAACAATCACCAACAGGTGGACATAAAAATAACATGTAGCTTGAGAAGCAAAAAGGGAATTTAAAATTAACAAAGGTTAAGAGAAATCGAAGCCAAGGAGTTAAGAATTACTTATTAAGTGAAGCACTTAATAAACCACAAAACACTGAAAATAGGCTCGACATACAGTCAACCATGCCATGCCAAAGGATGCTAAATAAAAATTAAAGAGACTAGAATAACAAAACACTAAATTAAAATTACGGCGGAACACGCAGGAAAACTAAAACAGAAGGTAACAATTAACCAAACACAAGAATGTTTTAAAACAAGAACAAAAAAAACAGAACAACGACATCACGTTAGAAAGCCGCGCCAGACGCCGAAAGACTCTTACCAAAGACTACAATGCATCATGAAAAAACAAAAACTACAATGGCCGCGAAATCAGATGACTGTATGTCATGCCTAATTACGCCAAACAAAGAAATTTAAAAATGAAACTCCACCAGAGAGAAATGACAATAAAAGAGAAAAATATTACCTTTTAACAATAAAAAGTCCTCTCGGCACGCCGGAAGGCGGAGGTAGATTTCACCGGACAAACTTGGGGATAGGCGAAAATAGGCAGAATATGCAGGTTTTCGTAGAAGGATCAGACCTCATTTATTGCGAGAAGGTATTTTATAATTGGAGGATAATTAACTTTGTTTTTCGTCATTTTATGCTTATTTTAAACATTTTATTGCCTTATGGGAACGGTAACCTTCTTGTCATTTGGGGTCCTTTTTTATACTTGTGGTCACACTGTCCTTATGCAAGGTTTCGACACTGATGTGTAACTATGTAACGGTCTGTTACTTCTTCACGCAAAATTCTATCTCCCGCAGAGATTTTGGTTCGTTCCTCAGTTTAGGGGCCACGACAACGCGGTCATGTAACCCCGTGTACTTAGTGATGGCTGTATTAGTCTGTAATTCAGGTAAGGACTGCAGACGGTCAATTTCAAGCAGTAGTTCCTAATGTTGCTACCAGGTACTGTGCCCAACTCTAGGAATGGGTATTCCAAGTTTCAGACACCTAGATGTCAAGGGAAAGGCTGTAGCCGCTTTTGAAAGTTCAGATATTTGAATATCGCGCTACATTGCTTCGAGAAGCATTTCGAAGGATTTTACCGATAGTTGGATGTCAAGTGACGTAGCGAGTAATAGCAGAGGTGGAGGCTATTTATTGATTAAATAGTTATCTTTGGAGTAGAGATTTGAGACTGGGATCAGATTACTGGCACGGCCAAATAAAAGAGAATGCAATTAGTATCAAGTAAATCGGACCAGGGATTCAAGAGATATGAGGATTTCTAGATATCAGGCGATGACGCGTGACCCTGACCGTTTTGAATAAAAGCCAGCTGGAGCAGGCATGGTTAGCTCATTCTAACACAAGCACTTGGCAAGCAAGTTGCGTCTACGCTGAGCCAAGGCACATGGTTGCCGTATCTACGCAGAAGTTCTTTTCAAATCGTGATAGTCACGAGAAGTGCTGCGCAAACGAGTTGGAACTTAGTAAGTTTCTGGTGAGGAGAATCACTGAGGTGATTGTTTTTCTACAGACATTGGTGGAAATATTTATATTTCCAAAAGGACATTTGCTAGACTCTGTCTAGAAAATAGTATTTTGTCACAGTCCAGTAGTAACTTAATACTTGGATGTTTAAATCCATTTCAAGTCAGTTTTCATTTTTGTAACTAGTTAACCACTTCGATCTGTCAGTACACTGAAGACTAGTCTATAACGGTGGCGTTCATTAGTCTACGCAAGGGAAACTGCAAGTTGTCTAGCGCATGGCAGATGGTGATATACAAACCATGCCCAGGGAACGATCTTCAGAACAGCCGTTAATTGCTTAGACTGTCAATGTTTTTCTTGTACTGATGAGATTACAGTGAGTTATGTTACAACTGACATATCTAAGAAGAGATCACTTAGATCTGACCCTTTTCAAACAAACTGTTATGGCTTTGATAGAAGCTCATATCAAAATGGAACCACAGTTTATTCAAACGTCAAAAGATACTACCACTATGTCTGACTAGACGAATTGTGGGTCTACAATGGCGGCCGATACAAGGATTATACGTGCTTGTCCGATAGGGCATGTCTATGGATAAATCTGGTACAGACCAGGTTTACTACGCTTCAAGACCATCAAGAAATGTAAGCCACATTTGAATTATATTATGCCTAGCTAATTGGAACAAACTATTTTTCTGCAGATGACCAACACATTTTTTTCGTCGTATTTAAAGCTTGCAATGATTTATGCAAGACTTGTTAGAGTTATTCTGAGCATTTTCAGCACTCAGAACAGTTTAGGATCGATGACCGAGCATTTCGAGCATTTATTTGAATTTTTCATATTTTAAGGAAACCACGGAAAACCCCCGATGTAACTGTAAAAGTTAAATTTATTTTTGTTGAGGAATGGATATTTTTTTCCATATTCGAAGGTTCGAACATGTGGATTCTCACATAATGAGATGATAATTAAACACATTTAAAATGATATAACTAATAATAATAATAATAATAATCCACTAATAATAATAATAATAATTTTCATAATTTTTCTAAATAATTCTTGGATATTATATTTTCTAATAATCATATGTATTGAGAAAGAGCCTATGAAGTAGTTTAATCATTTCTAGTTTGGAACATGAGATTTTCCGAAGGAGAGTGGTTAGCGCAAGCCCGCATTCAACCAACATGTCAGTTCTGGTTGAACAGTTGATATTTGCATTGAGCAAAGTATACTTTTCAGATAACACGGAGAGGCATGAAACGGGAAGCAATTGATATTTGTATCAAATAGGATATTTTTGTATTTATATAAAATCATGAAGTAAATACACTCGAAAGTGAAATAAAGCTTTTCATAAGTATGGTAAATTCACGGGTTGAACTGAATGGTAAAATAAAATAAACTTGTAAGTTTATTAATCTTCCAGTGTTGATAACAAGCGGAGGCTTGATTTATTGTATAAATTTTGGGAAGATAATTTATGTGTGGAGTAGTTGAAATGCCATTCCCAGGTGCGCATGTTAAGTCGCAGGAATGAAGGTTTTTTCGAGCATCAATCAAATAGCAGGTTCGATGGCTCAGGTTTATAGTAGGAGTATTGGAGCCACACATTTCGTCGTATGAATAACCCGAAGGTTATTTCTTTAAAACCATCAGTTCTTATTTCAACCTTGTTTACGAATTCCATTTAGACTTTGATTTTTGCTAGAACCCGGATTTGTCATGATAGTAGTTTATTCTTCTTCAGAGGAATACCTTTGCCGTTGTTATTGTAATATGGTGTTCTTACACGAATAGTAGAATGGGCCACTGCCAATTTAAAATAATTCTTTAACCACGAATAATTTGAAGGATGTTTTCAATCCTAGTGCCATGAACTAAATGAATTCATTATAAAACTACAATTCTAATTTCCGCATTCTGTCGAAGAATTGCAAGTTGTGAAAATTACTAGAAATGGCCATAAATATAAATATTTTTTTCATAATGATTCCAAGTGGGAAATCTAATAGTTGAATGGTTCAACCATTTATTGATCAAGTTGATGATTCAGAAATCATGTATTTTGTTTGGAACTTGAAGTTCATAATCGAGTCACTTCTCGAATGTTAAATGTCAGAAGAACATTTAATTGTTGTTGTGCTTCACACAGTTCTTCGATGCTATGCTCAATGGTCAAATACTTTTCAGATGTTATTAATATGTGTTAATAATTTGTGTTGCTACAATGATAATAATATTTTCGACGATATATTTTGAAACTGGAAAACAAGTGAAAGTCTAAAAATTCTATAAACATTTATTCTACGAGTGTTAATATTGTTTTAGATCCCTTATTTGGGGGTGGATCTAAAAGGGAGAGTTGCTGTACTAATTTATGAGTTTGTGCCTAAATAAGGGTAGCTCCCCTTGACAGGGCAAGCTGACCAGTGTAGTGTGTTGTGGTGTGCTAGGAACTAGGGGGCGTTCCTATAAAGACTGTAAATGTGGTTTAAGGGATGTAGCCTTAGCACGCGGGTCGGTGTACTAGTCGCCCAGCCGGCTACTTATTATATAATCACCTTGCTAGTGTCAGCGGTTCGGCACGCGCTTCCTTTGAGCACGCGAGCCGCTGTGAGGAATACAAGGACGTCTGAGTTGGCGTTATTACTACGGTGTGTCACGTCTGACCGTGACGGGAGTAAGGAAGGACGTGGGGACGTGAAGAAGAGTGTAGATCAGTAATGCAAGTGTAAGAGACTGACCAAGTGTTTATTGGTCAGCAATGAGTAACTGTTAGTCCCTTTTAAGGGATCTTGTGATGTTATAATGTGAGTACAAACTGTGGGTGTTAGGTTACAAAAATAGGATTCTGAACACTGACTGACTGACTCACCTCGGTTGACACTGTCGTTAGCCTCCGGCTGTCTCGTCGAAGCACTGGTGATGGAGAGATTCTCGTGACCCACTTAAGGCACCTTTTATACCTTTAGCCTCTGTTCTGTCAGCGCGTTGTGGCATAGTTGAACCAGTTTGTAGTATGTCGCTGTGTGTCATAATTACGCAAGGGTTGAGCTGCTTTATGGAGTAGCCAGCTGCCCTTATAGTATTGATGGATATTGGGTAGGCTTTTAAAGGGTTGCCTTTTATGAGATTTAGACAGATGATGGGGGGGATGATCTCTAAGGGGTGCATACCCCTTGGGTATTGTACAAGCCTCTTCCTCCATTTGGTCGCGTCCTCGCGACCGGGAAGGGCACTTGGGGTTGGGATGTTGTCGTAGTAGTTTTTGAATCCCCCTCGTCTCTTCTGGTGGTGGCGTCGTAAGCGTCGTCGTATGGAACGGGTGTCGTCGTGCAGAAGTGTAGGTGTGCGGTCAGCCCGTGTTCAGAGGGGAGGGTTATGGGGTGTACATAGATATATATGTATATAAATTTTACATTGCATGGTGAAATGTGCATTAACATTGTTGAATAAAGAAAATAATTGCTATTGAGGCACAATCGCCATTGCCGTTGTCGGCATAAAAAAGAAAAAAAAAACATGGTTATACATGGTTACATAGTTGTGCAGAGAGGAAAAACCCAGGGCCGAACGGATGATTGCGTCGTCCGCCCTATCTTGGGGAAAAAGTGCTCCCCGCAATAAAGAAGATAGGAGAGAATAGAAAAAAATGGGTGTTCCAGGGTATAATTTAAAGGAAATATTTAAAATGTATTTATTGGTGTGGGATAAAACGGAACACCCTGACAAATGGGGAAGTTAGAAGAGAGAAAAATGAAAGAAAACAATTCACAGACATTGGTTACGTGTTACCTTAGCAAACGAAACAAAACAAAACAAAAATATAGACATCGTGTACACGTGAACTTGATAAACAGACAAAAATATTATGTTGCGATGCTGACATTTAGGAATTTCCATTGGAATAATTGCCCGTGGGCGCATGAATATGTATGTAGTTTACTCTTTAAAATTATGAACTACAATGACCTTATGTCTACTTAAGCGCGCTAAACCCTTATAATTCTAGTTTTTATTTGGATCCTCGCGTGCACGCTACCTGTTTGTACGTACGCTTGCCGTATCACGGCTGATCCTATACGGCCACCTCTTGGCACGGTTGAGTGGTCGTACCGCTTGCAGTGTATTCTTAATACCTAGTCTGTGAAGCATCCTCTGTGGGTGAATGCTTGCACACTTGGCCATGAGGGTCGCCGCCACATGCCGGTTGCGCCCTCATCGCCGTAAGCTGCGTCGCATTTTGACGCTTCAAGTGTTTTTGTTTTATGTAGATCTGCCAGCAAGCTTGATGCCCCACAGGCATCATTCCCGCTGTGCAGATTATTGACGTGTAGCTGTAAAAAAAAATGTAGTGAGTGTGTAAGTGAGAATGAATGTTAAATGGAGGTTAGTATGCACAGGTATAATACTACAATAAGGGGGCATTAAATAGCATGTTGCTGCTATCTGGCAGCAAAATCATAATTACACGTGTCATATTCTAGGTGACAATGCCTGCAAAAAAAAATGGAGAGGTTAACAAAACATTGAAATTCCCTATTCCATATGCCGCTTCCTGTGGCAGCGTTGCCACAGTCTGAAGCCCCTTTTTACCTGTGAAAAGAATGGCATGGTTATTATTACTCGATATATGGCCGGGCTTACCCTATATGGTGCCGTGACGTCATTTCCTAATGTGTTGTAGTATTGGGCTTACCCTGGCAACGAATTTGGGCCGCCAGGCGCCGAAATTTTACCTCAATATATGTATTAAAAAAAATTGTCTTAAATGTAAGACTATGCTACATTATAATAACTTATCATGAATTATCGGACTTACCCTGATGACGGATTTGTGGGTCATCAGGCGCCGAACGGCGTTCTCTTATACCACTTATTCTACTTATGGTATATATATAAAAAAAAACTACATCTAAGCCGAGAGGGTTGCCTTAATCTATGGCCGAAAGATGCTGTGCTGAATTGCAACAGTGTTCATTAAATTTGCTTAATCCTAGGTTGCGTGTCAAATGCAACCGTCTATAACTAAATTTGGCCTAGGACGATCGCCTGGGGCAATTAAATCCCCAGATCACCACCCGCACGAGCCCCAGAAACACCGGTTGTCTCTAGGGTCGCTAGATTCCGTCCCCTTAAGTCTAGTGTCGACGTCTATTACTAGGATTAATCTATCCGCGGGCGGCTTACGGTGCCACTAAGCTAACCGTTCCGCCCGCTGTAACTTCCTTGTCGTGCTCGTTTTGCCGTTCCGATTAGTCGTAGGTGAGCCGCCCACTTGGCTCCTGTGAGGGGCGCGCAATGCCCCATCTCTTAATGCACTCTGACTGCCCGATGCGTCGTCATTTATGTGGGCATTGGACAGTGTGGTCCAATGGCATAATATTGTCTCCGCCTTAATCGGCCGTCGCAATCTGCTTTCGCAGTGATATTTGCCTCTATGGGCCGCCGTAGTATGCATTTTCGCATTGATATATAAAGTTGCCTCTATGGGCCGCCGTAGTATGCATTTTCGCATTGATATATAAATTTGCCTCTATGGGCCGCCGTAGTATGCTCCAACGCACAGGAGTTTTGCTTCCCGCCATGGAAGTCTTACTTACGTAAATTTAACTAACAGTCTAGTCATAATATGGTCGTCTCTAGGGATAGCTCCCGAGGCCGACGCGGAGTGAGCTATTTCTCCCGCCATTCTCAGAAAGTCTCCCTGCAGGTCTTGGCTTCGACGACCGTGGCTCAAAGTGGGTTTAGCATCCCTTCCTCCCAGGGGCGGTTTATGCGCACCTAGGATTCCAGAGCTTGCCCGACCAGGCCGCGAATGCTTTGACCTTACGTGGTTCGTCTATTTGGTCTAGTCGTCAGTAATTTGATGAGCCGACTGGGGTAAGGGTCCACATCGCCTTCCCCAGCTCTGCTCCTAGTGTTGTGCTTTTGACCTTTGGCTAACGCCGGTATCATCAGCCAGGGTGTTTCAGATTCCCTTTTTTTTTTTTTTTTTTTTTTTTTTTTAAATATAGGTGTAACCTGTGTAAAAAGTGTCAAATGTAAAATACTTCCAGTGTGGTGGGCTGGTAAAACCTCTACATACGTAGACTACTTTAGGCTACCTGTGCTATATCAGCTTCTCCAGCGATAATGCTCTTTTTTAACCTTGATGGAGGTGTTAGTAGGGTCTGTGGCGTCAGGTACCCTGTTATTGTGATCTGGGGGTAGTTATCTGTAGAGTGGGTTAAAGCAGGGTAGGAGGAGGTTGCGCACTTCCGAATTCCGCGTTAGTGGCGGCCTGGAACCGGTTTTTGTGCTGGGATGCTCCTACAGTGAGTGGAACGGGGCAGGTAATTCCCGGGGTTGCAAAAAATAAAATAAAAATCCATGCCGGTCTGATATCAATATCCCCTGGTGAATGGATGGGATGTACATGCATGCGTCTGGATATGAGGCGTTTGCACTCATGTATGGATAGGTGTAGGTTGAGGCATAATACTAATATATTTCCCTCTCATGCGGGATGATTTAAATTTAAAAAAAAAATGGTTAGTATTTATTACTTATGGCCTCATCTCTCAGATGGAGATGTGCATTACGCTTAGTTGTTGTTGGCCGATGCACCCCTCTCATTCAGGTGATAGCGGTGGGGCTCAGGGCGTAGCATGCCCTTTCTGTAAACACATGAAGTTTACCAACCCTTATGTATACTTTGTAGTGTAGTGTAGCTGTTTATGGTCGTGTAGATGTGTTTGCGTTGTTTATGTCTGGACGTGAAAAGGTTATGGGAAGGGAGTAGAGTGGGACGCTGTTAGCATGTTCTCTTGTCATCCTCCCTTGGTCCATGTTGGTTTTCTATCCGCGCTTTGGGATAGCGAAGCTTCACGACCTACTCTGGTCCGTTATAGGGCTAAGTCCTAGTCGCCTGGAATGATTTGTTTCGGGACTAGGGTCGCAAAAAGAAGTTGTTAAGGGGAGGTCCCGTTTCCTCAAAGTCCCTATGTTCGCCCCTGATTGGTGAGCGCGTTTGTGTGTGTGTGTGTGACTACGCTCCGCTACACCACGCGGACGCCTGGTCTGCTGTAGAGCTAAGTCCTACTGTGTATATTGTGTATGGGTAGGAAGCGCCCGTGGCCTGCCAACGTCTTTACGAACGTGCTACTCTGGGCCTGCGACAAGTTTTGGTCTGTGACGTCTGCTTGTTGATAAATGCTTTCGCAGTGTTGAAAAATGTATAGTGTTATGATTGTTCTGCATTTGTTTATTCATGGTCACTGCCACTACACAATCGCGTTTTGTCATCGACAGTGTTGCAAAGTGGCTAAGTCTGCAAGTCATCAGTTTGTGTGTGTAACTTCAGGCCGGGATTTTATGTAGGTTAACCACTGTTGCGTGTTTTTCTGCACGTATGCCAGTGTGGTCATTGTGTTAAATTCCTGGCGGCCCGATGTGGTAATCCGCCCTGCTACTATTGCCGTTGTGTGGCCATTATTCCGTAAGACCGTTGTCTTACGAAATTTATATGTCTCTGTCTGGAAAGTCCATTTTCCCTGTCAAGTGTATTTCTGGAATTTTATGCCTGTCATTTGGCCGCAGGAATGTAGTATTATCTGTCTAAGCCGTTATATGGGCCAATTTTGGTGTGATTGGAAGGCCGTCTGCTTGTTTTTCCCTGGCGTGCAATTTTCTCTGGGGTTCGAACCCGTGTTCTATGTAATTCTCTGTGTTATATGTCTGCGTTGTTCATGTTCTGCGGGCATTCTGCCTGTATTTTGTTTGTGTTTCTCGTACCGAAAATACCGTTGTTTAGTTAGTTTTCGGTACGAGGTTTTTGTGTGTGGACATGGGTTCGAAGCCGGTTGTCTGTAAAAATTTGGTGGCCATTTCTGTGCCGCCTACACTATGGCAAATGGGCTGTGTGTTTTTCTATGCGCAACCCCTAGTATACCTTCCTGCGAGGAGTTTGCTTATTTTTGCCCTCTCCTCGTAGTGTAAATTTTGAAGATATAGGGTTCTTAGGTTGGCTATGAATGATTCCGTGCAGTGTGCTTTGGGAACTGTCGTCTGTAAGGCTCGCAGTTTATCCCTGAGGTCTGCTTTACTGCTGAGTATGAGGGTGTCGGGTTGCAATGTCTTGCGCGCTCGCTTGTTTATTTGTTCCGATAACGCTGTGTATCCGAACATGTGTTCTTAATCAGCCTGCTTTTCTGTTAGTGCTCTTCGCATTATAAAAAGGCAAGAGGGGAATTTTGTGGTTTAACGTGACCATTTCTGGAGATCGTGTGCCACGGGATTTCCGTTCTACTTGGAATCCAAACCACAGGCCATGGCATTTCACTTCGGAAATCTCATATGCATTGGCCGTCTGCAAAAGAACCTTCCATTGACTACACTTGTGTCCCCGAGTGTTGTGTTATGTATACCTATGTATAAAATATATATATAGTTTATTTGGCCATTTTTCTTTCTTGGGCTAAATGTGTGAAACAAAAAAAAAATTATTTATGCCCCGCTCTGCATTAAGAGAGCACATTGAAAGAAAATAATAGTAGGTGGCGTTAGTCTCTAAAAATTATGTCGTGAGCACTATGTTTTTGAAAAAAAAAAATGGTGATTGGGACCTGAGTGTAGTATTTACCATTTTGGTAACGTGAGTACTACCGTAATCTGGTTACGTCTCAGGGGAATCTACCGACACTGTCTAGTACACCTTAGGAAGGCCATTGCCAGACGTAACTGATACCCTTGTATCCACGTCACGAGCAAAGCCAGTGCACTGTGGGAGTCAAACCTGCCTATCAAAGTAATTGTAACTCACCAAAATGACAGTGTCTCATCCCGGTGTGCAATTGGGCTTTTTAGTTGGTTAAAGCACACCTCCCAAAATTTTTTTTTTGAAACTAGTTTGAGATTCTTAATTCTTGCCATGCTTACGGTTTTCGCCCGCAACAAGAGAATCTGTCAAACTGTGGAACCATAACGTAGAACGTCTAGTCATTTCTACTTAGAAAGACTCCCTTAAGCTCTATGTTGTGATTTTATGCCTAAGTTGTGTTCAAAATATCTCTTTCCGGCCTTAAGCCTGATGGGCTTTCACTTGGCTTAGTGATGGCCTAATAGAAAGATGCCATGGTTCCCAAAAAAAAACACAGAAGGATTTAAAATTACTCACTTCTAATTTGGCCATGTTGCCCTGTATATACATAAAATACGAGAAAGAAAAAAAAATGCGCAGTTTATGTTTACTATGTAATTGTCGGTCTATTTTCTGATATCTCCCGCGTGAAAGAACTTGTGTGGCCATTTATGATGGGGGAAGTGATGTTATTTTATTTCTTTGGCCTTGGTGGAAGTCGTTATCGTCTTTCGAGCTTCAGTGCTCAGAAAGGTGAAGGGTTTTGCCCTGTTACGATATTATAGGCCTCTGAAATCCATTGAGGTGTTTCTTTGCTGTTTTCCGGCGGAATTTCTAGCAAAGTAAGCCTTGCCCTACTTCCACCGTAGCGCGTGTTTCTAGGTCTAAGTGTACCTGTATTTAAGGGCGTTATTGCGCTTGGCGCTATCTTAGCAGATTTTGCGGGAGTGTATGTATGTTTGACTGCGAGGTTTTGTGGGGTGGGTAATAATACCTTTCCTAATCCCCGTGTATTGTATGGTAATGCCTGTTTAATCTGTATGTGCGTGTACCGTGCATCCTGAGGGACTAATGCCGGTGTTCGCCTCCGTTCTGGCAAATTTGCCCTATGAACTGGCGGTGAGGGCCGCTTAAGTGCCTGTTTTTGTCCTGCCAATGTGGTGTCGTGTAGCCTGTCCGCTTTCTGGCCCGTGGCCACGGCAGACTCCTGCCACTGTGTTAGCCTATCTGTGTGAGTGTATGTAGGCTTTATATGTGGTAGGTCAGGCTCTACGTCGTCAGCCCATGACGAGGTTACCTCCTGTTGTCCCTCTGTCGTATTATGTGTGATTGAAGGTCCTGGCTTCAACTCCCTCTCGTTCATCCGGTCCGAGGGGATTGTTCTAGGCTCTTCCCCTCGGCTTGGCAAAATTGCCTTCCGATCCGGAGCTGAAGGACGTGTGTCTGTGTAGGATGTATTCTTTAGTATGTTGGAGCCTAACCTGGCCGTCTCCCGGACTGTGGCCACGGCGAACTCCTTCCATTCTGTGGCAGTACGTGGCGAGAGGGACATCCTCGCAAATTGTCGAGTTAGCGTATCTACGCTTATGTCCTCTCTCGGCTGGGCTGGTGGCCCTACCATGAACTCAAAAATGGCCTTGTTGGTTTGGAGTTCACGGTATTCGTCCCAAATTTGGGTGTACTGCCTATTGAGGCATATGGCCTGTTTGCAAGTGCTTATGTGCGCATCTTAATCGCGCTGTCCTACCCTCTGACGGAGTGTATGGCTGTTTGCCCTGTATTCCTATATCTCTCTGGTTCTGTATGGGGTTAGGGGGTTGGTTTATTAAGAAGTTCCCCTGTGTAGCTAATTTGGAGCACACAAAAAAAAATGGTGCTTTTTGTCTGGGGAAAAAATTTTCTCACTAATTTGCTTGGCTTTTTGCGGTACGGAAGGGGTCGTTTTACCTACGAGGGCTCGTTGGTTGAGTCCCTTTTCTCTATGCGTAGGACCCCGCCTCCACCAGTGTTTTAGATCCCTTATTTGGGGGTGGATCTAAAAGGGAGAGTTGCTGTACTAATTTATGAGTTTGTGCCTAAATAAGGGTAGCTCCCCTTGACAGGGCAAGCTGACCAGTGTAGTGTGTTGTGGTGTGCTAGGAACTAGGGGGCGTTCCTATAAAGACTGTAAATGTGGTTTAAGGGATGTAGCCTTAGCACGCGGGTCGGTGTACTAGTCGCCCAGCCGGCTACTTATTATATAATCACCTTGCTAGTGTCAGCGGTTCGGCACGCGCTTCCTTTGAGCACGCGAGCCGCTGTGAGGAATACAAGGACGTCTGAGTTGGCGTTATTACTACGGTGTGTCACGTCTGACCGTGACGGGAGTAAGGAAGGACGTGGGGACGTGAAGAAGAGTGTAGATCAGTAATGCAAGTGTAAGAGACTGACCAAGTGTTTATTGGTCAGCAATGAGTAACTGTTAGTCCCTTTTAAGGGATCTTGTGATGTTATAATGTGAGTACAAACTGTGGGTGTTAGGTTACAAAAATAGGATTCTGAACACTGACTGACTGACTCACCTCGGTTGACACTGTCGTTAGCCTCCGGCTGTCTCGTCGAAGCACTGGTGATGGAGAGATTCTCGTGACCCACTTAAGGCACCTTTTATACCTTTAGCCTCTGTTCTGTCAGCGCGTTGTGGCATAGTTGAACCAGTTTGTAGTATGTCGCTGTGTGTCATAATTACGCAAGGGTTGAGCTGCTTTATGGAGTAGCCAGCTGCCCTTATAGTATTGATGGATATTGGGTAGGCTTTTAAAGGGTTGCCTTTTATGAGATTTAGACAGATGATGGGGGGGATGATCTCTAAGGGGTGCATACCCCTTGGGTATTGTACAATATCATGTAAATAGTCAAACAGTGATCTACGTTATTTCCAGTATAGACAATTAATTTTGAACTGGAATTAAATATTAATAATTTTGGAACACAGTCCACAGGACTATTAATCGGACTTGTGTTTTCAAAAAGATTGTCAAATGTGTTTGGAAGATTTCTGTATATTGTGTGTAAATAAGAGTGTGGATCGCCACACGTGGATGATGCTGCTTTGAGCATTCTTGCAGTCAGATTTTAACTTTAAAATAAACTGAGATAATTTTACCAGATGTGTTTCTCCCAATTAAATCTCCTTCTATCCTTATTGTTGCATTGAGCCAAAAATCAGTAAAGCATTTTTTTTAATTTGATGTCGTTTTTGCGATTTGCTTTAACCCATCTGGCGCTCCGGGATATTTTGACTCTCGTGCTGACTGATTATTGGTAAAATGCATATGTGGTCGTGCGGACTCCGGTCTAAACAGGCACATAAAATAAGATAGAGAGAGAAATGGCTTCGAACGTGGGTCCCGATTTAGACATGGTCAATCGCATGCCGATTTGAAATTGTGATAATTTTTATAGAAATATTTTGGGAGTTGAGAGATGTCTGGTTTGGATGAATAAATTAGTAGGAAACCCAATTAGTGGGGAAAATTAAAAATTTAACTTGGTTAATAATTAGAATGGGTTTGATTATTTTTGATAATGGCTTAACCATTAGGGCGTCAAGTAAATTCAGTAGTAAACGTTCGATGACTGGACATACACATTATTAGAATCCAGGTGGAGGATATTTGAGAACTTGCATATTTTTCTTGTGATATTGTGGTAAATGTAATTCGTAAAAGTAGAGAATTTTGTTTTTCCATCACGTCGACATTAGGACAAATCTAATTTTATTATAGTGTTCCAATTAGCTATTCATATTTCTTGTTCTAGTTATAAGCTTGTGTTTGCCACTGTTGTATACCCCTAAGTTTGAATAATAATTGAAAATTATGGAAGAAATGATGAGGATGATGAGGAGTTTGGAGGAGAGTTCAAAACAGGCTGGACTGCGTGTAGCAGCCATTATGAAAGAAAATACTGAGGCTTTGGAAAAGAAACTTAAAGAAAATTCTGATTCTTTAGAAAGCAGGTTAAAAGATAACTTGAAGGAAAATTCTGATTCTTTAGAAAATAAACTTAAAGAAAATTCTGATTCTTTAGAAAATAAACTTAAAGAAAATTCTGATTCTTTAGAAAATAAACTTAAAGAAAATTCTGAGTCTTTAGAAAATAAACTTAAAGAAAGTTTAAATGATAAACTTAAAGAAAGTTCTGATTCTTTAAAAAGTAATTTGAAAGAAAATTTAAATAGTAAATTTAATTCGATGGAAAGTAAATTTAAAGAGAATTCTGAAATTTTGAAAATGACACTTGAAAGTAAAATGAATAAATTATGCGATAAAACACATGAGCTCGAAACTTCATTAGCTACTAACGCTAGTTTAATGGACGATAAATTTCGCGATGCCGATCTTCGATCCCAAAGCTTAGCTGATAGGATAGAACATGGTCTTAGGAAAGTTGGTGAAGACATGGTCAACCTGGAAGTCCGAGTGAAGAAGGAGAGTAACGAGATGGGAATTCTAGTTGTTCAACGTTTAACGGAACAATTCAAGGAACTTGTCATGGGAGAAATAAGAGAAGGTGTGATTAGTGAGTTGCAAACTCAAATCAAGACCACAGTTGTCACTGAAATTAAAGACACACTCAAGCTGGAGAATCAAGAGGGAATCAAGGAGATTAGGGAATCTTTGTCATCCCATATCGAAGTAATTGCCAAAGATATCCAAGCAACTCAGAAGGACATATCAGATATGACAGGGTCATTGAAAAGTCATGAGGCTGTTATGAACCAGATATCCATTGATGTTAAAGACAATTGTAAAGAAACTGAAGCAATTAAGAAGATGGCAGAAGAAAACCAGACGGAACTTGAGGCTATGAAAACTCAAATAAAGGATGAGAGTCTGATCATCTGTTGAAAATGCCAAATGTATGGGGAAAGGAACAGATACAGATAAATCTAGGAGCAGCTAGAGAGACTGAAAGACAGGATGAGGTCAGGACAGTATTTCAATCCAACCCCATAACTGTATTTAAGAATATAGAAGATAAGCCTTCTAAATTTTCAGGGCGAGATTCTGTGACACCCGTGGAATTTTTGAGAGAAGCAGGTGATTACCTGAAAGATTCTAAGATCCCTAAAGAAAGACAGATCCGAGTGATAGGGAAGTTCTTGGAAGGTCCTGCACTTCTGTGGTTTAGAGCATTTAGATCCACTCTAACCACTTTTGAGGAGTTTTCTCGTGGGCTATTGAAGAAGTTTTGGTCCCCGGAAACCCAACAGCAAGTCAGAGCAGAGTTATATTCGAAGAGATTCTCGACGTCACAACCTACTCGATACTCTACGTACTTTTCTGGACAGCTGTCTAAACTCCAACATTTAGATCCGCCAATGCCAGATAACGAGTTGATTACTGCATTGATACGTCAGTTTCCAGCAGACGTCCAGAGGACTTTGATCGCTGCTGATATCTACAATATGGAACAATTTGATGAAGTATTACAGAAGCTGGATCATACAAACGCTCAATTCTTCCATCAGAAGGGAGGAAAGAATAACAACGCTGTGTATGCTGTTATGGCTGATAGTTATTCTCAGACACCTCGAGAGATTCGAGAGGAGCGAGAAGAGAAATCGCCGAGGGAAGATTCCAATAAGAGAGGATGGAACCAATACAGTAACAGATACATTTACAAACCATATGCGAGACCAGATGGTGGTAATCGATACAATACTCGATGGAGAAGACCACGAGATACTCAAGGAAGGTACCAAGAAAGAAGATATTATGGTAGAAACAACTATAATAACAGAGGGAATGTAGATACTCGTAAGTCCAATGAAGAGTTTAACAAGGAGACGAGGAAAAATTTGGAAGCAAGACACCAAGATAACTTGCAATTTGTGGAGCAGAGGCCCAATGATCCAGGTCCATCGGGAACACAACAATCCCGGGGGAATGGTAATGAAAAAAAAATTCGAATTCACAGTAGAAGATAGAATTTTGAATACTTTCACTTCCAGAATTATTAAATGGCAAGCAGAGGATGATGACTTAATTCAACAGAATGACGAACGAAAAGAAATGGGTACCAGAATTAGAATGCCAATTATAACATGCGAAGTATTCGGTATGCCTGTCGATACTTTGATCGATACTGGGGCTATGCTTTGTCTGGTGAGTGAGAAGCTTTATATTCTGTGGAAGCTCAAGGAGAATTTAGAGGAGATTCCAGTATCAGGAATTAAGGTCCAAGGAATAATACCCAATAAAATATCTCTGTGTAAAACACAATTATACTTATGTATTACGATTGGAGGACATGATTTCCGACATGTATTTGTTGTAATGAAGGACATGGCTTTTGACATGATATTGGGAGCAGATTTCATTCAGAAATATCAAGCAGTGATAGATATGAAGACAGAGACGATCAAATTCAAGAATACCGAAGAGATTAACTTCGAGGGAAAAGAAGAGGAAGACATCGAGGGAGATGCTCAATGGTCTCTGATTTTTCATGAAGCTGAAGGAAGAGAAGTCTACACTGAGAAGGAGTCCCCAGAGCTAGGGAAAATTTTGGAAGAGTATCAAGATATTTTTGATATTAAACCTGGTGAAATTAAGGATTTTGAATATCATATTCGTGTAAATGATGATGCACCTTTTCATGCTAAATTGTATCCAGTAGCAGAAAAGTACCGAGAAAGGGTAAAAGTGCTTATTAAGGAAATGGAAAACAACAATGTGATTGAAAAGTACACTACATCTTATGTCAATCCATTAGCAGTAGTGTCTAAGCAAGATGGAAGTCTGAGACTATGTTTAGACGCGCGAAATTTGAATTCAAGATTACTGCCAGAGTATGACAGACCACCAATCATTAGGGAACTGTTAAGGAAATTCCAAGGCAAGGTCTGGTTCTCTAATATTGATCTCACTTCGTCCTACCATCATATTAGGCTTAGTGAAGATTCTAAGAAGTTTACAGGATTTATGTTTGACCAGCAGACATATGTATTCCGCCGTTTACCATTTGGAGTCAAAACATCTGGATCCGTTTTGATCAGAGCACTGGAACAAAATTTGAGTCCTGAAGTAAAAGAGATAGCAATTCGTTATATTGATGATATCTTAATTGCATCTGAGACTAAGGAGGAACATTTGTTACATCTTCAAATGTTATTCGCAGATTTGAGAAAAGCGAACTTCAAAGTAAACCTTTGAAAATGTCAGTTCTTTCGAAAGGAAATAAAATTTTTGGGTCACATTTTGGATGGAGAAGGATACCGTCCCAATGAGACGAAGATACAAGCAATTGCAAATTTCCCTAGACCTACTAGAGTGAAGAATGTCCGCAGTTTTCTCGGGACTAGCCAATTCTTTGCAGGGCATTGTCCGAACTTCACCAAGACAGTTGCGCCATTGCAGGAATTGTTAAAGAAAGGAAATAAATGGAAATGGGATAAAGATTGTGAACAATCATTTCAAGATGCCAAGAGGTTATTGGTAAACAGTGTGAAATTGGAGTATCCTGACTTTACCAAGAATTTCATCATAGAATCTGATGCATCCACCGTAGGGATTGGAGCTATTCTACTTCAAGAAGATGAAGACCACAAGAGACATTACCTGGCGTTCATTAGCAGGAAACTTCGTCCATCAGAGAGGAATTATTACACCACAGAGTTAGAAGCACTCGCTGTAATATTCGCTTTGGAGTCGTGGAAGAAAATGTTAATTGGACATTCAGTCATTGTGAGGACTGATCACCACGCATTGGAGTTCATTTTGAGAACAAACTTTGCCAGCGATAGAATAACTAGATGGTCACTTTTTATTCAGCAATTCAACCTAGTTATTGAACACACTCCTGGAAAGTTGAATGTGGGAGCTGATTTGTTGAGTAGAGCAGTGGAGTCTACATCTAAGGTTTTTCAAGTTAACCTGACGCAGGAGGATGAAGATACCTTGAGAAGGTTAAGGTTATTGCATTTATCCCAGAGGAGAGACCGACGTCTTAGGAACATTTTTCGTTTTCTACAGGGAAACATGGATCCCAATGATGATGATTTTGTGGAAACTGAAAGAATTTCAAGAGATTTTATGATGTTAGATGGTTTAATCTACAAGTTTGCAGATCCCGACCATACGAAGCTGAGAGTAGTGATACCTCCACGATTGCAAAAACCCATTATTTGGATGGCACATAGAATCGCAGGTCATGCTGGGGTAGATAAGACAGTCAACATGATTCAAGAGAAATTTTCGTGGGAGCGAATACGACAAACTCTCAGAAACACTATTCGAGAATGCGACTTATGCCAAAGGAGTAAACATAATTCTAGATTATTTAGAGAATTACCAAGGCCTATTATTCCTTCTAAGCCTTGCGAAATCTTCGCGACTGATTTATATGGTCCTCTCCCAAAGTCTAAAAGAGGTAACCGATATATTTTGGTGACTATGGATGTTTTCAGCAAATACACCATGTTACATCCAATTCAGAAGGCAAACGCAAAGTATTGTGCGAAGAGAATTAGAGATAGCGTAATTCCGGAAGCAGGAAAACCGGAATTCCTTTTATCAGATCGTGGACCTCAATTCACATCATTGGAATTTCGAACCATCATGAATAATCTTGGTATTAGACAATTGTTTTGTTCTATTAGACATCCAGAGAGCAATCCAGCGGAACGCGTGATGGCTGAGATAGCAAAATTTTGCCGCCTCTATTGTCCAAATGAGCATTGGAAATGGATGGATGTTCTTTCTTTAGCATCCGAATCCATCAACTCTACGATTCATGAGAGTACTGGACAGATTCCTATGTTGCTTCATCATGGAATTAAACCAACACGATTATGGGATCGAATCATCTCTATTCCACCTGAGATTGAACCAAGTCGTCAGATGAGGGAAACTCTAGCTTTAGACAAGTTAAGGAGTCAAGCTGAGAAGAGAGAGCGCAGAGTGAGAGGGAAGCGTTTTCGCAGACCCTTGCGCGTAGGAACTCTTGTGTTAGTGAAAAGACCTACACCCTCTGACGTGCAAAATCGAGTGTACTCGAAATTTGCAAGCCTTTACGCTGGACCCTATCGTATTGTGGAAGTAAACAATAATGGAAGCTATGAAGTAGCCAATACACGAACTGGTAACATCGTGGGAACTTATAATGCATCGAATTTGAAGATCTATTATTCAAGAACCAGATGATTTAATGTGTAGATAGGAAAAATAAGAATTTTTCAATTTTTATTTTTTGCTAGGTGTGGGGTGGATGTGCCCAACTCTAGGAATGGGTATTCCAAGTTTCAGATACCTAGATATCAAGGGAAAGGCTGTAGCCGCTTTTGAAAGTTCAGATATTTGAATATCGCGCTACATTGCTTCGAGAAGCATTTCGAAGGATTTTACCGATAGTTGGATGTCAAGTGACGTAGCGAGTAATAGCAGAGGTGGAGGCTATTTATTGATTAAATAGTTAACTTTGGAGTAGAGACTTGAGACTGGGATCAGATTACTGGCACGGCCAAATAAAAGAGAATGCAATTAGTATCAAGTAAATCGGACCAGCGATTCAAGAGATATGAGGATTTCTAGATATCAGGCGATGACGCGGGACCCTGACCGTTTTGAATAAAAGCCAGCTGGAGCAGGCATGGTTAGCTCATTCTAACACAAGCACTTGGCAAGCAAGTTGCGTCTACGCTGAGCCAAGGCACATGGTTGCCGTATCTACGCAGAAGTTCTTTTCAAATCGTGATAGTCACGAGAAGTGCTGCGCAAACGAGTTGGAACTTAGTAAGTTTCTGGTGAGGAGAATCACTGAGGTGATTGTTTTTCTACAGACATTGGTGGAAATATTTATATTTCCAAAAGGACATATGCTAGACTCTGTCTAGAAAATAGTATTTTGTCACAGTCCAGTAGTAACTTAATACTTGGATGTTTAAATCCATTTCAAGTCAGTTTTCATTTTTGTAACTAGTTAACCACTTCGATCTGTCAGTACACTGAAGACTAGTCTATAACGGTGGCGTTCATTAGTCTACGCAAGGGAAACTGCAAGTTGTCTAGCGCATGGCAGATGGTGATATACAAACCATGCCCAGGGAACGATCTTCAGAACAGCCGTTAATTGCTTAGACTGTCAATGTTTTTCTTGTACTGATGAGATTACAGTGAGTTATGTTACAACTGACATATCTAAGAAGAGATCACTTAGATCTGACCCTTTTCAAACAAACTGTTATGGCTTTGATAGAAGCTCATATCAAAATGGAACCACAGTTTATTCAAACGTCAAAAGATACTACCACTATGTCTGACTAGACGAATTGTGGGTCTACAATGGCGGCCGATACAAGGATTATACGTGCTTGTCCGATAGGGCATGTCTATGGATAAATCTGGTACAGACCAGGTTTACTACGCTTCAAGACCATCAAGAAATGTAAGCCACATTTGAATTATATTATGCCTAGCTAATTGGAACAAACTATTTTTCTGCAGATGACCAACACATTTTTTTCGTCGTATTTAAAGCTTGCAATGATTTATGCAAGACTTGTTAGAGTTATTCTGAGCATTTTCAGCACTCAGAACAGTTTAGGATCGATGACCGAGCATTTCGAGCATTTATTTGAATTTTTCATATTTTAAGGAAACCACGGAAAACCCCCGATGTAACTGTAAAAGTTAAATTTATTTTTGTTGAGGAATGGATATTTTTTTCCATATTCGAAGGTTCGAACATGTGGATTCTCACATAATGAGATGATAATTAAACACATTTAAAATGATATAACTAATAATAATAATAATAATAATCCACTAATAATAATAATAATAATTTTCATAATTTTTCTAAATAATTCTTGGATATTATATTTTCTAATAATCATATGTATTGAGAAAGAGCCTATGAAGTAGTTTAATCATTTCTAGTTTGGAACATGAGATTTTCCGAAGGAGAGTGGTTAGCGCAAGCCCGCATTCAACCAACATGTCAGTTCTGGTTGAACAGTTGATATTTGCATTGAGCAAAGTATACTTTTCAGATAACACGGAGAGGCATGAAACGGGAAGCAATTGATATTTGTATCAAATAGGATATTTTTGTATTTATATAAAATCATGAAGTAAATACACTCGAAAGTGAAATAAAGCTTTTCATAAGTATGGTAAATTCACGGGTTGAACTGAATGGTAAAATAAAATAAACTTGTAAGTTTATTAATCTTCCAGTGTTGATAACAAGCGGAGGCTTGATTTATTGTATAAATTTTGGGAAGATAATTTATGTGTGGAGTAGTTGAAATGCCATTCCCAGGTGCGCATGTTAAGTCGCAGGAATGAAGGTTTTTTCGAGCATCAATCAAATAGCAGGTTCGATGGCTCAGGTTTATAGTAGGAGTATTGGAGCCACACATTTCGTCGTATGAATAACCCGAAGGTTATTTCTTTAAAACCATCAGTTCTTATTTCAACCTTGTTTACGAATTCCATTTAGACTTTGATTTTTGCTAGAACCCGGATTTGTCATGATAGTAGTTTATTCTTCTTCAGAGGAAGACCTTTGCCGTTGTTATTGTAATACGGTGTTCTTACACGAATAGTAGAATGGGCCACTGCCAATTTAAAATAATTCTTTAACCACGAATAATTTGAAGGATGTTTTCAATCCTAGTGCCATGAACTAAATGAATTCATTATAAAACTACAATTCTAATTTCCGCATTCTGTCGAAGAATTGCAAGTTGTGAAAATTACTAGAAATGGCCATAAATATAAATATTTTTTTCATAATGATTCCAAGTGGGAAATCTAATAGTTGAATGGTTCAACCATTTATTGATCAAGTTGATGATTCAGAAATCATGTATTTTGTTTGGAACTTGAAGTTCATAATCGAGTCACTTCTCGAATGTTTAATGTCAGAAGAACATTTAATTGTTGTTGTGCTTCACACAGTTCTTCGATGCTATGCTCAATGGTCAAATACTTTTCAGATGTTATTAATATGTGTTAATAATTTGTGTTGCTACAATGATAATAATATTTTCGACGATATATTTTGAAACTGGAAAACAAGTGAAAGTCTAAAAATTCTATAAACATTTATTCTACGAGTGTTAATATCATGTAAATAGTCAAACAGTGATCTACGTTATTTCCAGTATAGACAATTAATTTTGAACTGGAATTAAATATTAATAATTTTGGAACACAGTCCACAGGACTATTAATCGGACTTGTGTTTTCAAAAAGATTGTCAAATGTGTTTGGAAGATTTCTGTATATTGTGTGTAAATAAAAGTGTGGATCGCCACACGTGGATGATGCTGCTTTGAGCATTCTTGCTGTCAGATTTTAACTTTAAAATAAACTGAGATAATTTTACCAGATGTGTTTCTCCCAATTAAATCTCCTTCTATCCTTATTGTTGCATTGAGCCAAAAATCAGTAAAGCATTTTTTTAATTTGATGTCGTTTTTCGATTTGCTTTAACCCATCTGGCGCTCCGGGATATTTTGACTCTCGTGCTGACTGATTATTGGTAAAATGCATATGTGGTCGTGCGGACTCTGGTCTAAACGGGCACAGTACTACCGTCAACGACACCTAGCTGTGAACTTGGCTACTATATGCCACCGCAACCAGCAACTCGCAACGAACGTTGGAACTTCCCCTCCAAAAGGAAAGCATACTGAGGGATTTTTAGCGCTCTTAGAAAATCCGACGACTTCGGCCGGCTTTGAACTCGCGACCATGGGCATAGACATTCAGCATGCTACCAGTTATGTCACCGAAGCCGCTTCACACTTAGTCAGATGAAAATCTGAATCTGATCTCGTGCAAGTGTGTTATCTTGGCAACGTCTGATGGCTCATCACTCATCAATTTAGTAGTGTTGCCATGGCATCCACTGATAGCTCTTGGCATTTTCTTATAATTCCGAAATCATTTTTCTCATCCCTTGGCATAATGGTGGGTCATATCAAAAATTCTTTCAGACAAAAGTTTTAGGTAATCATTTGGGGAATATTGTCTATTTTGTACGGTTTTGATATTGTGCCTATTAAGAGAGATATGATTAATGTTTCCCGAAAAACCCACTTTTCCCACCCCTTTGGTCAATGGTTGGTGCTATAAAAAACTCTTCAATCATAATTTTTGGGGCTTTATCCGACACATAGTATGAACGTTGAACGGATTCGATATTTCACATATTAAGAGAGTTATAGCAATATTTCACTTTTACGAAAAAAAGCCCCCCATTTTCACCCCCTTCGACCGATTTAGCCCAGTAACGAACTCGGCCGAGATTATATAGGTATACATATTCGGTAAAAAATTGAAAGTGATTGGTGCTAAATTACGGCAGTTATCGTGTCCACAAGAAACTGATATGCATATACATATATATATACATAAACATACATAAATTATGTATAAACTTTTGAACTGACGGTGGTTTTGGGGTCTGGGGGATATGAAACTAGAAGATATGTCGAAATTTTCCGGAAGTCGAAACATGGTACCCATTGCAATAGTTAGCATTCTAATGAAATCTACCTCTGGTTGGTTCCTCAGTTTAGGGGCTGCGACAACGCGGTCATCTAACCCCGTGTACTTTTGGTGAGTGTAGAATCTGTCTGATAAACGGTGTAAATTGTAATGGCTGTATTAGTCTTAATTCAGGTAAGGACTGCAGACGGTCAATTTCAAGCAGTAGTTCCTAATGTTGCTACCAGGTACTACCGTCAACGACACCTAGCTGTGAACTTGGCTACTAGATGCCACCCCAACCAGCAACTCGCAACGAACGTTGGAACTTCCCCTCCAAAGGAAAGAATACTGAGGGATTTTAGTGCTCTTAGAAAATTCGACGACTTCGGCCGGCTTTGAAACCGCGACCTTGGGCATAGACATTCTGCATGCTACCAGTTACGTCACCGAAGCCGCTTCCCACTTAGATGGAAATACTGAAGCTGATCTCGTGCAAGTGCGTTGTCATGGCAACGTCTGATGGCACATCCCTCATCAATTTAGTAGTGTTGCCATGGCAACCGCTGATAGCTCTTGGCATTTTCTTATAATTCCGAAATCATTTTTCCCATCCCTTGGCGTAATGGTGGGTCATATCAAAAATTCTTTCAGACAAAAGTTTTAGGTAATTATTAGGGGAATATTGTCCATTTTGTACGGTTTTGATATTGTGCCTATTAAGAGAGATATGATTAATGTTTCCCGAAAAACCCACTTTTTCCCACCCCTTTGGTCAATGGTTGGTGCTAAAAAAAAACTCTTCAAACAAAAATTTTTGGGCTTTATCCGACACATAGTATGAACGTTGAACGGATTCGATATTTCACATATTAAGAGAGTTATAGCAATATTTCACTTTTTCGAAAAAAAAAGCCCCCCATTTTCACCCCCTTCGACCGATATAGCCCAGTAACGAACTCGACCGAGATATTATAGGTATACATATTCGGTAAAAAATTCAAATTGATTGGTACAAAATTACGGCAGTTATCGTGTCCACAAGAAATGATATCTCTCTATATATATAAGAATGAAAGTTTGTCTGTTTTTTCTGAATTTCTGCGGAAATTTGCGTTATTTACGCGTTTTAGACTGTTTTATGACGGATGCGCGCGAAAATAAATTTTTTGTCTGTCTGTCTGTCTGTCTGTGTGTTTGTCTGTGGACAATTTTTTGTGTCCTTATAACTCGAGAACGGCTGAGTGGATCAACGTAAAATTTGGTACAGATATCCTTCAGAGGCACGACACCAATCATTGATGTAACCCTTCTCTGTACCTCTCATAAAAGGGGGCCTACCCCCTTAAAATACTTGCTGAAATAGGCGTAGAAGGGCGATACAAAGCTAATTTTCAGCCCCTCAGTGTGAGAAACAAAACTCGGGGGCCCTAAAGGGACCCCGAAAACCACGTTTTAAGGCCCTAAAACCAACAGTTTTTGAGATATTCCCAGAAAATTAATTTCATTTAATACAATAATGAAAGGAAGCTAGCCGGTAACCATGGCAACAGAAATTCACAGGTCCATCTCTTGCTGTAATATAAGACGCAATACAATTCCATTTATTACATTACTGAGATAGTTTGCAAACGGCTAGAAGGTTATAACGGAACCAAACTAAGCTGTAAAATTCATCAATACATATAATGCGCTTAAGGGGGTCAAGGGGTCCTCTAGAATTTTTTTACGCGATTTACACGTGCTGGTGTGCTACGGAAGGTCATTTATATCCCTATCCCTATATTGTTATATTATTATTATAATAATTATTATTATTATTAATACACTACGGATAGGAAGACCCCATAGGACTGGAAAAAGGGAATAATTGTCCCGATCTTCAATAAAGGTAGTAGAACAGAATGCAGAAACTATCGGGGAATAAAACTGATGAGTCATTGTGCAAAGATGTTTGAGAAAGTTTTGGAAAGGAGAATTAGGAAAAGGATAGAAGGAGGGATGAGGGAAGAACAACATGGCTTCAGAGCAGGAAGGTCCACAGTGGATTTGATTTTTGCTGTAAGGCAGTTACAAGAACAGCACTGTGAGTATGGAACAGATCTACTGATGGCCTTCCTGGACATTGAGAAAGCATATGACAGTGTATGCAGAAACAAGTATGGAAGTCCCTGGAGGATAGAGGAGTAGAAAAATGGACTATAAGGAGGATAAAAGAGATGTACAAGGGAAGCGTGAGCTGTGTGAAAGTGGGAGGAGAGAGATCGGACTGGGTGGAACAGAGAAACGGCCTGAAACAATGAAGTGCACTGGCACCGTTACTTATCATTGTGGTGATGGATGACATAATGACCCGAGTGGCACAAGTAATTGGGGAAGAAAAGATGAAAGCAATGGTGTTAGCGGATGATTTGATGATTTGGGGAAACAAGGAGGAGGAGGTACAGGAACAGTTGGACGTGTGGGAAGGAATAATAAAAGGATATGGGATGAAATTTAGCATAAATAAGAGTGAGATGGTGATCACAACAAGGAAGAAGGAAAGAACCACAACGGGAATAACAATTGGTGGGGAACAGCTGAAGAAAGTGGAGAGTTTCAGGTATCTGGGAAGCCTGATACAAGATAATGGAAGAAACTGTAGAGAAAAAATGAGCGGGGGAGACAGGCAGAAGCATTCCGGAGGAGTGTGAGAAGCATGTTATGGAGCAAGGATGTCCCTCAGAACAGAAAAAAGATCATATATCGGACGTACTATGCCCCTATCCTGACGTATGCCTCGGAGACCTGGGCTATGAAAGGAAGGGAGAAGAGCAAAATGCAGGCCAGTGGGATGAGGTTCTTGAGAAGCAGTATTGGAGCTACAAAGATGGACAGAATAAGAAATGAGAGGACCAGAGCATTAACAAAGGAGGAACCATTACGGGATGGTATAGAGAAATCTAGACTTAGATGGCATGGACATGTAAAACGAATGGAGGATAAGAGGATACCCAGGAGGATACACGAGACGAAGTGGGAAGGAAAGAGACCGAGAGGAAGACCGAGAGGAAGACCGAGAGGAAGACCGAGAGGAAGACCGAGAGACAGGTGGCTGAAAAGGATGGAAGAAAGCGTGAAGAAGAGAGGAGAAGACTGCACAGGGGTGGAAGCTGAGAGATGGTGGGAAGACAGAAGACGTTGGAGTGGCCTGTGTTCCAAACAGACCCGGCCAACGGCTGGAAACTGTGCAAGAGGATGATGATGATGATGAAACTACGGCCTACAACGACGAGACAAAGCTCATTTTCAGCCCCTTGGTGTCAAAAAAAAAACTCGGGGCCCCTAAACAGTCGTAAAAGGTCCCCGAAAACTATATTTTAATGCTCTAAAACCAAGAGTTTCTGAGATATTCCCAGAAAACTAATTTCATTTAATAAACTAATGTAGGAATGCAAGCCAGTAACCATGACAACAGTGTCTCAAAAAGGTACATCCAACTTTCCATCTTTTTCTGCAAGAAGTAATGCCACTCCATTTATTAAATTTCTGTGAAAGTTTGCAAATGGCTATAAGGTTATCACGGAACCAACAAAAACTGAAAAATTCATCAATGCGCTTAAGGGGGTCAAGAGGTACCCTCGATTTTTTCACAAGACTTAAACGTGCGATGTGTCGTACAGAAGGTCTATTATGTCTTCAAACAGCAACATTATTTTCAAAAATTCCTGAATTGAAATAGTTTATTTTTTATTTTATTTTTTTGCTTTTAGGAATTTGGGCCATTGGAGGCTAAAAAACCTGAATTTTCATGCACCACACGCCTTTATAATTTATTACAGGGGTCTTCCTCTGGATGCGCACTTGACACAACAGTGAGGGTCAGTTTTTATGTGACGTGAATTGCATTTCGTCTACGAGGTTTTCAATTTTATTTTCACGTCAGGAAGTACACGTTAGGTAAATTAGTTTCAGAGCATATTTCAACTAATCATTTATCTTTGTCGACAAACAGGTTCCAAGCCCCTAACCATCGCAACAGTAGCTTAATTGATTACGTCTGGGTATTAATACCGACGACCGTTCGAAGAATGGGTACTTCTGCTAGTACATATATATATATATACATACTGTATATATACATATATATATATATACATACATAAATTATGTATACACTTTTGAACTGACGGTGGTTTTGGGGTCTGGGGGATGTGAAACGCGAAGATATGTCGAAATTTTCCGGAAGTCGAAACATGGGACCCATTGCAATAGTTAGTTTTCTAATGAAATCTACCTAATACGTAGGCCTACAATAAAAACAGGAAAGGGAAGCGACGAATCAAACAAACAAAAAACTAAAGACCATTAAATAGGCCAACCCCAAAACTACGAGAAGAAAATGAATTACACAATTAAAGGAAAATACCCTTAGAGAGCATTAAATAAATAAATATATAAATAAATAAGTAAAAAAAGATAAACTAGAAACGTGTCCCCAGAATTACAAACAAATTTTCACCTAATCAGTGAATACAATTAGGCCATGATGCCAGATAAAAAAGAACAATAATAAAACATACTCGTTGTGAATGCACACAAATAAAATATATATTACCTTTTAACATACCTTAAATAATCCTTTTTCCAGGGACACTAAAGATAAAAACCAACACCACACAAATAAATAATTTTAAATAATAAAAACTGCCCAACATGGCTGTTGCTGGCACACGCAACCACGGACACAAATCATCTACAAGTTTTCTCCTTTCCGGCGAAAATAAATTGCAGACCTTGCTTCAGGGGTGACAATTTCCTACCCACTGCGGTTCACATATTTAGTAATTTAATTACATTTCTTGGTGAGGCGAGGGCTTCTGGCAATCAAATTCAGGACCACTCAGAACAACCCCGTCTAATCAAGTCATAGAAGACAACGACACGGCGCCGAAGAAGGAAGCCAGGCCGCGCTGCATGCTAGGTATTTTGAAATAGTCCAATCAACTAGTGACACACAATGTAACAATGTACAAAATTACAATATTAATTTGGCGGCATATTTTACAAGCAGTGCTTTGTTTTAATGACGAATGTTAATAGAACATTTCACTTTCATATATAGACGATGCTGCCCTCTGGGAGGAAGCACTTCAACCTCATCATAAAAACAGTAGCCAGAAGGTGCTGCCATCTCAAGTTCATTACCCAAAGCAAGACATCTTAGCGGGTGCTTTAATTGGTAGGGGATACATATACAGTACGTAGAAAAGATGCAGGAAAATGTTTGAGACAGCTTGCACGGCTCAATAACAATATAGGGATAGGGATGTAATAGACCTTCCGTACCACACCCGCACATGTAAATCGCGTGAAAAAATTCTAGAGTACCACTTGACCTCTTAAGCGCATTATATATATTGATGAATATTTCTGCTTAATTTGGACCCGTTATAACCTTATAGCCGTTTGCAAACCTTCACAGTAATGTAATAAATGGAATTGCATTGCGTCATACAGAAATAGATGGACCTCTGACATTCTGTTGCCATGGTTACCGGCTTGCATTATTTAATTAATTTATTAAGTGAAATTTGTTTTCTGCCAATATCTCGAAAACTGTTGATTTTAGGTCCTTAACCGAGTTTCGTTTCTCACACTGAGAGGCTGAAAATGAGCATTGTCTCACCCTTCTACGCCTATTTCAGCATGTATTTTAAGGGGGTAGGCCCCCTTTTATGAGAGGCACGGAGAAGAGTTACATAAATGATTAGTGTCGTGGCTCTGATGGATATCTGTATCAAATTTTACGTTGATCCACCCAGCCGTTCTCGAGTTATAAGGACACAAACAAGTGTACAGACAGACAGACACAAATTTCATTTTCGCGCGCATCCGTCATAAAACAGTCTGAAACGCGCAAATATCGCGAATTTCCGTGGAAATTCAGAAAAAAAAACAGACAAACATTCATTTTTATATAGAGAGAGATAAGTAAATAAATAAAGAAATAAATAAAGACAGTAGTGCCCACTTTGCATAATCTGCAACAAACCTGCTGTAAGAATATCACCAAATATTTGCCTTTGACTGAGGAAATACGGCAAAAGTGGAGACAGGAGAATATAGTGGTGCTGCCCATAATCATCTCTTCTACCGGCATCATCCCAATATAATTGGCTAACCACCTAGGAACACGGGAAATACATCCTGGTTTACATATTATAATGCAGAAAGCCGTCATCTTGGAGATCTGTTCCATTGTTCGCTCATTTCTCAATGTGCCTCCCTGAATGAAGTTGCCATACCGTCTCACCAGTTAGCCGACGATAAATTGATTTGTACCCACTGACGTAGTAAAATATTTTAAGTAATAATAATAATAATAATAATAATAATAACAATAATAATAATAATAATAATAATAATAATGGGGTAGGCAGGATTCCGCAGCCGTGGTGAAGGCAACCTGCCTAGGGGAGGGAAAACCCTGATAACAAACCTTAACTGCAGTGTCTGATCCGTAGCGGGCGGCTGCAAACAGCGTCTGTTCTCCATGTAAGGAGCGGCTGAAGATGAACACCTGGCTGTAGGTTAAAAACGCACCCACCCATAATATGGAGAAAATAAATTTAAAAATTAATGAAAGGCCGCTGCCTGAGGTTCGTCAGGGCATGTCTAGAGCCTGCGATGGACATGACAGCAAGCGAATCGTCGGTGGCAGGATGTTGATGAGGCGGGCTCCTGTCGCACAAGAAGATACAGCCCAACAACTACAACAAAGCCAACCAACGTCAAGTGCTTTGCCTGCTGAAAGTGCTGTGCCAGAACCACTTCCGGCACTCACCCAAGCAGGCCTGCCAAGAAAGCGCTTAAAATGGTCAATCGCAATGAACGAGACCATAATGCGCATTTATTATAAGGTGACTCGCATTGGAACAGAACTAACTGGATATAGGCAGAAATTATTCAATGAGTTCCATGAAGCATACCCCGAACTCCGTGTGACTGAACAGAGAGTGGCGGACCAATATAGGGTGATAGTCCGTAATAATTTAGTGCCAGAAGCAAGACTTAATACAATCAAGCAGGAGGTCAGAAGAGTGTTTGATTGTGATCAAGGAACTAATCTGGAGAGTGAATTAGCACAAGAGCTCCATGAGCAGGAACAACATCAAGAAGAACACAATGAGCCAGTCAGTGGCATACAGCCGGATACGCATCATGAAGATGAGTCACATACCAAGATCCTAGCAGATGAAATGATGACGGCTATGACTCAGTTCAATGGAACAGACCCAATGCTTAGACCTGCCTTGCCTCGAGTAAATTCGTCTAGGAAGGTCTCAAAAATTTTAAATATCATGAATCAAGCTATCCTACCCAAACACTTGATAGATGTGAATGACTTAGAATCTCTTCACACTGTTCTGTACTGTGGAACCGTCACAGTTATCAGAACTATGGGCATCCAACTGAGAGAAAGGAATACTTCCTGCAGTAAGAAATGTGCTCCTGTTACTCCTAAGTGGTAGAGACGTCTGATAGGCAATATCGACAAATTGCGAACAGATATTGGCCGTTTGACTGAGTTTAGCAGAGGAACGCACACAAGAAGACTGGTGAGACTCTGTTGATAGCGAACAGACTTTCCAGATACAGAGCCAGTAGGAAACGGAGACAGGACAACAACTTATTTGTCAAAGGCGAGAAGAAATTCTACAGAGCACTGAGTGAAAACTATGTATCCTTAAATGCTCCTTATCCAACAAGAGAAGAAATTGAAGAGTTTTGGAGCAATCAACTATCCAAAGCCACCAATTTTAACTCAGACTCTCATTGGGTTCAGGAAGTAACAAACATCTCTAAAGAATTTAATCCGATGCAATATGATCCAATAACATCCACTGAAATTTCTTCCATCATTAAAGGTCTTCCGAACTGGAAAGCACCTCGCTTAGATCAGATACAGAATTACTGGTATAAGAAATTCTGGTGCGTATACGATCTTCTGTCTACTCTGGTGAATTAAGTTGTTGCTCATCCACAGAAGATGCCAAATTTCCTTACACAAGGTGTAACACATCTACTTCCGAAAGACCCACAAAATATGCAAGATCCTGGAAAATACCGTCCAATTACATGCCTTCCCACGATGTATAAGATCATCACGTCCTGTCTTAGTAGGAGGATATATGCTCACTGTGAAAAAAATAACATCATAGCAACACAACAAAAAGGATGCACGAAAGGGTCCAAAGGGTGTAAAGAAATACTTATCATTGACTCAGTGGTTTCTAACCAGGCCTTTACCAATAACAGAAATTTATTCACGGCATATATTGACTACAAGAAGGCCTATGATTCCGTGCCCCATGATTGGTTGATCCATATTTTATCAGTGTATAAGATTGATCCTCAGATTATATATTTCTTGGAACACGCCATGACAACGTGGCGTACAGTGATGTGCCTTAGTACTACAAATGGCAGTATTGCAACAAGTATGATCCCAATCCACAAGGGAATATTCCAAGGAGACTCCTTGAGCCCATTATGGTTCTGTCTTGCGATGAACCCACTATCAAACCAACTTAATTCAACAAAATATGGATTCAGTATCAAGAAGAACTCCAGGGAGCTTGCAAAGCTCAACCATCTCCTGTATATGGATGACCTAAAGCTATATGCTGCCACCAGAGCACAACTAGAGTTTCTGTTGAAGATAGTGGAAACCTTTTCACAGGATGTGAAAATGGAATTCGGGCTGGAGAAATGTAAGACGCTGAAGATTATGAAAGGCAAGCTGCAGGAAGGTGTATATGAAACAGCTCAGGGCCAGCAGATTGCAACAATGCTCACTAGCGAGACCTACAAGTATCTGGGAATGAAGCAAGCCAGACACATAGAACACTCAGTAGTGAAACAAGATCTGACGAAGGAATTTGTCAGAAGAATTAAGCTTGTTTCTAACACCAGCCTCAACAGTAAAAACTTGGTTAAGGCAATCAACGCTTATGCTGTCCCTATTCTTAGTTACTCGTTTGGGGTCATCAAGTGGAGTAAAACTGACATTGCAAGTTTAGAACAGAAAATTAGAACATCACTGACCAAGTCACGAAAACACCATCCCAGGACATCTGTGGAACGAGTCATGTTACCGAGACATATGGGTGGGAGAGGAATTGTTGATATAAACAACCAAGTAGCTCGACAGATCTATGAGCTAAGAAAATACTTCTGTTCTGTATCGCACCATTCGATGCTGCACAGGGCTGTCACAGAAGCAGATGATTCAACTCCACTACTCTTAAGTCAGCAAGAGACTCAAATTCAGGTGCGCAGTGATTTGGATAGATTCAATGCCTGGTTGTCCAAGCCACTACAAGGAAGACATCCCAATGAAGTCATCCAAACTCACGTCGACAAGCTAGCGTCGAACTTTTGGTTGATTTCTGGGCAGATGTTTCCTGAAACAGAAGGCTTTATGATGGCTATTCAGGGCCAGGTTGTCCCCACGAGGAACTACCTAAAGTTCATAATCAAGGATGCATCTGTGCAAGATGACCATTGCAGATACGGTTGCCCAACATCTGAGACTGTTCAGCATATTATATCAGGTTGTCGCCATTTTGCAGGGACAGAATATAGGAAGAGACATGATTTTGTTGCCAAGATAGTCCATCAAGAATTGGCTATACAACTTCAACTGCTGAGCCAAGAGAAAGTGCCGTACTACAAATATGCTCCTGAAAGTGTACTGGAAAATGACAGCTTTACGTTATACTGGGATCGTACTGTATTGACAGACCAATCAGGTGTGCACAACAGACCTGATTTAGTTCTTGTTGACAAATGCATGAAGCACACCACCTTAATAGATGTGGCGATCCCAAACAGTGGCAACATACTAACAAAGCATGTTGAAAAGCTGTCAAAATACACAGAGCTTTCAGAACTGATAAGGAAGCAATGGCACATGGCACAAGTCAGGACAGTTCCTATTATTACCTCCAGCACTGGCGTTATTCCCAACAACTTAAAGGAATCGCTCCCGGCGTTGAAATTAGACCCAGGCCTTTTCAAACTGATGCAGAAAACAGTCATACTTTCTACGTGTCGCGTAGTAAGGCTGTTCTTGGGCAATCAGGCCTGAAGCAATGAGGGGAATATGAAGCTACTACTCAATGCAGTCACCAAGAATTTGCTCCTTGTGATATGTACGGTATCTAGGATTGTAAATGTTTTCTTTCCAGCAAATGCTGAGAATGTGTAAGCGCATGCGCAAAATAAATAATAATAATAATAGTAATAATAATAATAATATAATAATAATGAGAGATACAACTATAACAATAAATTTATTACAGAGTAAACTACATGTTATTCGCTGAACAACCTGTTTGAAGTTGCATTTCCCACAGCACCATAGAGAAGGGAAAATTACACTCAGACTACGACGCAAGGAGACGTAGAATTTTGGTGTGATAGTGGATATTGTATACTGTATTACAATGTTATGTATAACAAGTTAAACTAACAACATCAACTTGAAACTTAGAAATCAATTATTAAGTATCCACGTTCACCTTTAAGGAAGTCAGAAATGGACAATTGGAGTGACAGAATATGAGTTGGGCATTTTCGAATTGTGCTACAGAAGAATGATAAAAAATACCATGGATAGACGAAAGTAGCAATGAAGAAATTTTGGGAAGAATTGCAGAAGCACCATGCTTGATAAAGATAATGGAGAAAAGAAGAAACCTCTGGATTGGACACTTTATTAGCCATAAATGTTTGCTGGCCAATTCCTTGTAAGGAATCGTAGAGGAAACCCAGGCTGGACTACATGGGACAAGTCTTGAATGAAATGTGTTGACAATCGTACGTTGTGTTTGGGTGTTAGCTCAGGATCGGGGCAGTTGGGGAAATGTTGCAAACCAGCCTCAGGGGCGATGACTTAAGGTTACTAGTGAGTGAAATCTTGAAATTCTAAGCTACGTAAGCCAAGTAAAAAAAGAAATATACCACGTATCAAAGGACTTAAAGGATGGTATCACATCGTACTGGCAAATTATTTGGAATTGATTTCTCTGATTTATTAGATATGATTGTAGATCTATGACCTAGGTTGACATTCTTCTTTTCTAGAATTTATTTAAAATATATTAGATAAAGGTGTATCTGAACTTTTAAGTTGTGCGTTAGTGAAATTTGGACAGGAAGCAGTCGGAGTTATCTCGTGTTGCAGGTGCCACCTCTCCGCGGATGGTTGATGACCTGGAAACCCGGCTTATTACTCAACGTGTGTCCTTGGCCAGGACTACATTTTACCATCTTTGTGATTATTGAATGGTCCCCTACTGGACGTTGCTAAACGAAGTGCCCACATTCTAAATGGTGCTGATATTATAGAGCCATGGTCAAATTTACGAGAGAGAGAATTGTGCTGGCAGCTTGATCGGATAACCTCCGGCTGCTTGACCGGATGTCCTTCGCTCCCTCGAGAAACTTTGTATTGGTGATGATCGACGGAAGTATGTGAAAAACTTTCGTGTTTATGCCTTGACTTTTGTATTTCTTCTGAAATTGTGAGGGTTTTGGAATGGAACTTTTTACAAAGGACTCGTTGTTAAAAAAAAAAGGAAGAACTGTGACTTGGTTAAGGAATGGAATCTTGATTGGTACAAGAAAGGAGTTGGCCGTTAATTGAAGTAGGGTGAGACGACTCGGACGTCGGTTTGACGATCTCGCCCCAGTTATTTGGTGATTCACGAACGGATATTCTCCGCAAATACGGAAACTGAAAGAAATAACTGGAGACTGGGTGACCTATTGGTCCGACCCATTGCTAGCATCGATACGATGTGGATCTGTGAGCATTGATCTTTTTTATCTGCAAATTCCGGAAGCTTATTTTCCCATTTTCAATGTAAGTAGTGTGTTTCGGGTTTGGGGGAGATTTGTTTTCCCCTGACTTGGTTCTTAGTTTATAACTGTTTGTTCTTGTCCTTAAGGACTGCTAGGACCAAGCAAGGTTTTCTTTGTTCCTACCCTGGTTTCTCTTTCTTAAGTTTATTTGTCTTTTCTTAAATGTCTTTCCCCCTTCTCAGGGACGTGCTTCTCATTTTGTTACTCTAGTGCTGTTTTTATTCCTTTAGCTTTCGCCCTCCTCCCCAGCACTGAGAGGTTAGTTTAGTCCCTTATGGACTCTGTTTAATTAATTAATTAATTTATTTATTTATTGAAAGCCTCCGTGGCTTAGGCGGCAGCACGCCGGCCTCTCACCGCTGGGTCCGTGGTTCAAATCCCGGTCACTCCATGTGAGATCTGTGCTGGACAAAACGGAGGCAGACAGGTTTTTCTCCGGGTACTCCGGTTTTCTCTGTCACAATTTCATTCCAGCAACACTCTCCACTATCATTTCATTTCATCCGTCATGCATTTAATCATTGCCCCAGAGGAGTGCGTCAGGCCTCGGCAGCCTTCACAGTTCATATCCTCGCCGCTAGATGGGGGCTTCATTCCGTCCATTCCTGACCCGGTCGGAGACTGGAAGCAGGCTGTGGATTTTCATTTCATTTATTTATTGATTTAATTTTCTTTGAGTTTTTAACATTTTGCCCTTCTACCTTCATCTGCTGGGATTGTCATCTGTGACAATAAGAACTAAGATGGCGGAACTTTTCATGTCTGAGATTTTATCTCCTAAGATCATATTTATGATCCAAAGATTAGCCTACTTTTCTCCCTTTCCTCCCAATTTATCTATTTGCCATTACTGATTATGATAGCATTGGGGAATTATTAATATTCTCTGATACCTTGATGTCGATATTCATGATAAAGGTTGAGATTTGATGTGGTTCCGATTAGGGTCTCTACACAAGATATGCATTTGTTAAATTATGTTGTCTGGCTGCGTGGCTCAGGGGTAACGTTCTCGCTTGCTGAGCCCAAGGTTGCAGGTTCGAAACCTGGCGCAGTCAGCTGGCATTTGATGGTGCGCAAATGCGAGGGAGCCGTGTCAGTAGATTTACTGGCACGTTAAAGATCCCCTTCGGGGCAAAATTCCGGCACCCCGGCGTCTCTAAAAGCCAGTGTAGTTAAAAGGGACGTAAAACCAATAACATTATTATTAAATTATGTTGCATTTTTTTTTTGTAAAAGGCCTTTTATATTTTGAATCTATTCCATTGGTAGTTTATGATTACCAAAGTATCAGTAGTAACGTAGAGCCTCCGTGGCTCATGCTGCAGCACGCCGGCCTCGCACTGCTGGGTCCGTCGTGCAAATCCCGGTCACTCCATGTGAGAGTTGTGCTGGACAAATCGGAGGCAGACAGGTTTTTCTCCGGGTACTCCGGTTTTCCCTGTCACAAATTTAATTCCAGCAACACTCCCCACTATCATTATTCATTTCATCTGTCATTCATTTAATCATTGCCTCAAGGGAGTGTGACAAGCTTGGCAGCCGGCACAATTCATATCCTCGCCGCTAGATGGGGGCTTCGTTCATTCCATTCCCTGACCCGGTCGGTCGACTGGGAGCAGGCTGTGGATTTTCATTTCATCGATAGTAACGTAGTAATTGGAAACATTCGGATCTAGACTTTAGGTACATCTCTCTGGTCTTCTGATATCACAATATGCTTCGGCATTCTTCCACTTACACTGTCGGGGGCAAGGTACAAGACCTAAGTGACAGCCAAGTGAAGTTAAAGTAAATAAATAGAATTTGCTCGCATTGTATTCATCCGAACGCAGTGAAACTTGGTACAGTAAATGTTTATACACGATTAAACCTACTGGCGTTTAATTAAATTCAATTGTTTTATAAACTCAAGATGACAACATAATGTTTAAACAAGTATTTTTATCCGAATAATGCGATCATGTGTGCGTTTGTGGAACTAATCAACCCAATGATCTTCATCTACAGGTACATAACTCTGGTAACCAAGTTCTGAACTAGTAGTCGTTGACGGTGGCGTTTGGCGGCAAAAGTAGGTACTACCTGAAAAAATTCAATGTCTGCAGTCCTTACTTGAATTGAAAACAGATAACACACACTAATACATCCATCACAATTAACACCGATTATCAGAGAGATTCTACACACACCCAAATAACACAGGGCTACATGACCGCGTTGTCGCAGTCCCTAAACTGAGAAACCAACCAACCAGGTACATAACGCTATGGCCTAAACATAGAAGATCGGTTGGTAAAAATAATACAGTAATAATATCGTATGGGCTCGGGGGACGGGTACAGGCTTTGTTATTTGACACCCAAAGAGTAGCTTGCATGTTGAATTTCGTTGTTCCTTGAAGCACTATGAAAGTCAAGGGGGTTAGATATCTAAGCTCCTCGAACACTATAGCGCTTTCTAGTAGAGAATTGAGGAACTTTGTGTTGGCGGGAACTCCCGAGATTAATTTTTCCACTATGAACACGGCCTACTGAATTCAAGTGGTTTCTTTAACATGCCAACATCGTATCACATGTGAGTTGTAATTTTTGCCGCCTTTCAAAAATTACTTACCATGGCCAGGAGCGAACCTGCAAGCTTGGGGTTAGAAGGCCGACACGTTAACCACTCACCCACCGTGGCAAGCATTGGTTGGTTGGTTCCTTAGTTTAGGGGCTGTGACAACGCGGTCATGTAGCCCCGTGTACTTTGGGTGTGTTTAGAATCTGTCTGATAACCGGTGTTAATTGTGATGGCTGTATCAGTGTGTTTATCTGTGATTTAGGTTAGGACTGCAGACGATAATTTTTTCAAGTAGTTCCTACTTTTGCTACCAAATGCTACCGTCCACGATACCTAGCTGCGGACTTGGTTACTAGATAGCATCACAGCCAGCACCTGGTGGTGAACGTTGGAACTAATATAGTGTTATCAAGTAATCTAACCAACACATTTTGCTTCACACAAGTGTAGTTAGTGGAAGGTTCTTTTTCATGGCATAAATCTATGACATGGGACCGCCAGCTTTACTTCTCCTCCGATGGAAGTCATACTGAGGGATTTTTAACGCTCTTAAAAATACATTGAACATTCCAATGTAACAATCAACTGAAATTATACACTGGTTCTGAATATCTACGAATCTATTGCAATTACAATAACATTATTTCAGGCTGACTGAGGTGGGAATCGAAACCAGCTCTACTCAGTTTTGCCTCACGACGAAGATTGTACCCCATCCCAACCATCAAACCAGAATTAAATTTCTTGGCAGGGCCGGGAATCGAACTGGGACCTCCGGGATGACAGCCAAGAAGGATAGTCGCTACACCACGAGGTGGTTGAGAAATATTGCAAGTACTAAATAAAGAAAGGAAATGGGGTCAGGAAACAAATGAAGACTCAATGGAAAGAACGGGGTAAGTCCATTGTTTTCAGAAATGAGTTTATGGCGCATTCTCTTGGCCAGCCATCGTCACTACAGATCAGTTGAAATATCTACTTAGTATAAAACTAAGTCCCCGATTCTTAGATGTCACGGATCATCTCGAGAACCACTTGATAGATTTTGATGCGGTTTTCACCATTCTGTAAAGGATATCTCGAGGAAGAATTCCGTAGAAAATAATTTATTTATGATCAAAGCAAGCCAAGCAGTAATGATTTCAGTGAAAACGTCGAATAAAAGCCTGGCGTCCGTGCACTTTCTAAGCTTACGCTGGGCAAACCGTTAATAATTGTTCAGAATGAAAGGTTCTACAAAAATGTACGCGAAAGCATATCTCCATCTTCAATACATCACCCACTATAAGTGTATGTACGTTTTCATTTCTTCCAACAATCTCCATTTAATTACGGAGGTGACAGGTTACGAGCTAGCTAGGGGTGAGCCTATCACCCCAGTTACACTCTAGCTATCGGGCAAGTCTATTACCCCAGATACAGCCAGCAGCAAACAGTCGAGTCGTGTTGTGTTGTGTTAAGAGAAGTGTGGTTGTGTTTGGAGATTTTCTGGAAATGCAATTCGGCTTTACTTCATTTCGCCTGTTAACGTTTCGTTACGCAAAATACACAGTCAAGTTAAGATTGTACGGAAGAGGGATTTGTGTTTCATGCACCTCGCCATTCTTAAATTACGTCTGACAAGAATTCGTTGCACATGCATCTCCATGATAATATAATTAATAGTCCAGTCAGTGATTTTAGACCATCATGCCTATATGTAAAACGGATATTGGTCGTAGTTCATTGACATCGGAAAAAAGCGCTTATCACGTAATGCATTCATAACTGTTCCCGGGCGAAGCAGGGACGGGTTGCTAGTTAATCTATATAATAACAAGATGTTCAGTAAAGAACATATAGCCTACTTTCTCCTAAATGCATGGGTATTGTTATAACTCTTTGTCCTTTTCAAGGAGTATAATTGAATGTTGGTTGTAGTAGCTTGTTGAAATACAACGTGCTATAGGGATATTAAACATGAATAAGTGGTGCCCTTTGCTAGTGCTACCTCTGTAAAAAAATTCATTCAATTTGGTTTCACCGTGTTTGAATTGATCTGAGGAATGGATTTGCACACATACATGGCCGCTATTTGCAAACTATTGGGCTGATGACCTTGTAGTCAGTCATAAGATGCATTCCACAAAAAGGAATGTTGTTGCAAAATCCGGTAGAGATCAAATTATTAGGATGGTCGAAATTTGATTTAAGCTTTTGGGTGGCCGTCATTCCGTTTCCGTCAAGATGGCGGCGATATAAAACATGACACTGAGGTGCCTTTTGCTAGTGCTACCTCTGTACCAAATTTCGTTCAATTCGGTTTCACCGTGTTTGAATTGATAGGGGGAATCGATTTGCACACATACTTGGCCACCATCTGCAAACTATTGGGCTGATGATCTAGCAGTTTGGTCAGAATATGCTTCCCACATAAAGATTTGTGGTTGCAAAATTTGGTAGAGACTAGATTATTAGGTTGGTCGTAATTACATTTTAGCCTTTAACGTCTGGGTGGCCGCGATTACGTTTCCGTCAAGATGGCGGTGATATAAAACATGACACTGAGGTGGCCTTTTCTAGTGCTACCTCTGTACCAAATTTCGTTCCATTCGGTTTCACCGTGTTTGAATTAATAGGGGGAATCGATTTTCACACAAAGATGGCCGCCATCCGCAAAATATTAGGCTAATGACCTATTAGTTTGGTCAAAGGATGCTCCCTCCATAATGGTATGTTGATGCAAAATTTGGTAGAGATCGGATGATTAGGTTAATCGTAATTTGATTTAAGCTTTGAATATATGTGTGGCCGCCATTACGTTTCCGTCAAGATGGCGGCGATATAAAACATGACACTGAGGTGCCCTTTGCTAGTGCTACCTCATTACCAAATTTCATTCCATTCGGTTTCACCGTGTTCGAATTAATAGGGGTAATTGATTTTGACACAAAGATGGCCGCCTTCCGCAAATTATTAGGCTAAATGACCTATTAGATTTGTCAAAGGATGCCTCCTCCAAAAAGGTATGTTGTTGCAAAATTTGGTAGAGATCGGATGATTAGGTTAGTCGTAATTTGATTTAAGCTTTGAACATTTGTGTGGCCGCCATTACGTTTCCGTCAAGACGGTGGTGATATAAAACATGACACTGGGTGCCCTTTGCTGGTACTACCTCTGTACCAAATTTCATTCCATTCGGTTTCACCGTGTTCGAATTAATAGGGGTAATCGATTTTGACACAAAGATGGCCGCCATCCGCAAACTATTAGGCTAATGACCTATTAGATTTGTCAAAGGATGCTCCCTCCGTAAAGGTATGTTGTTGCAAAATTTGGTAGAGATCGGATGATTAGGTTAGTCGTAATTTGATTTAAGCTTTGAACATTTGTGTGGCTGCCATTACGTTTACGTCAAGATGGTGGCGATATAAAACTTGACACTGGGGTGCCCTTTGCTAGTACTACCTCTGTACCAAATTTCGTTTCATTCGGTTTCACCGTGTTCGAATTAATAGGGGCAATCGATTTTCACACAAAGATGGCTGCCATGCGCAAACTATTAGGCTGATGACCTATTAGTTTGGTCAAAGGATGCTGCCCCCATAAAGGTATGTTGTTGCAAAATTTGGTAGAGATCGGATGATTAGGTTAGTCGTAATTTGATTTAAGCTTTGTACATTTGTGTGACCGCCATTACGTTTCCGTCAAGATGGCGGCGATATAAAACATGACACTGTGGTGTCCTTTGCTAGTGCTACCTTTGTACCAAATTTCGTTCAATTTACGCTCACCGTGTTCGAATTGATAGGGGGGGGGACAGACATTCAGAGTACACACACACACACACACACAGACTCACACACACACATACACACACAGACAGACACACTTTTTTCGCCCTGTAATGATCTCATAAGTCTACTTTCATTTTTTGCAAAAATCGAAAGTAGGCTAAAAATGAATCGAAATGTGTTGCTAACCGCAAAACTCGAGAACGGCTGTACGAATTGGACTATTTGTTTTTCAAATATTCGTTAAGTCCAAAGAAGGTTTCTATGAAGAGAAAAGTTGGAAAAATTGCCTAGAAAACGTAATAATTCCATTTTCAATGCCTGACAATGCATTGCTATTGTTACTGGTGTGGTGGAAGTACTACAGTTTGCCAAGAGAGACCGCCACGCGCAGAGTCAATCCAAATACTTTAGTTTTCACTCAAGGTAACTAGAATATTTTCATTATGGCAAGCGGTCTCGTTGAAAATAGTTTGTTTTTTACTACTTAACCGACAAATAACTTCATCGATTTATCTTTGATTAATTGTCTTATTTTGTGTGTGTTTCCGTATATAGCCTACTAGTTTCAAGAATCGTGCCGTCTATAAGATGCGGTGGGAGCATTTTTGGTCCAAGAACTCGACATGGTATCATTTAGGTAATTTTCAGTCTAATAGGGATGTAGCTGTAGTAAGTTCGCGTCAGATAGCACTCGTGTAGTACTGGGTAAGCGCACGGCGATCGTCTAATGTTTCTCCCAGTCAGCTGCGAGGAATGTATAAATTGTTACCGAGTTTTCTAAGCTAATGCAAATTATATATTCTCTAATTTTACTTCAAGACTATATTAATTAATTCTATGGGTACATCTCCTAATATGTTATGGACGATTTTCAGCGTTAAACAGCTGCAAAATGGGCTACGGACTAGAGACGCTAAAAAACTAGCGGGAGGAAGGAAGAATTAATAGAGCGGTAATAACAACTTCCTAACTCGCTTTATTATTCAAATACTGAATATGAGTCAGCATGCTTTCTCCTAAAGATTACAATTACTTGAGTAATGCAGGCCTAAATTGATAAATATATCTCCATAAGACTTAAACCATAAATAGAGATTTCAATATTTACTTGCTCCCCTTGCTTATAGACTTCGATTTTTTTTTTTTTTTTAGGTTGATAGTTTACATGAAACTGTCATGTTTTAAGGTAAACATAATCAAAGAAAGTTGATACCCTACCGGTATTGTACCGATATACATCGAAAATGCATCTCAACGTTTGGTTCATATGTAATTTTTTCAATTTCTCAATAAGAATCGTTCCTGTACCCCTGGGAAAGGACTTGGGGGTACAATTTTTTAAGAGTTTGAGAATCCCTGCTATAGGGCCACGAACTGTTTCCATTCATCTGACTATGTCTCAAGAATGCAGAAGTCAGTCGCTACCGGTACCGGTACCACATTCTCCGTCGGGCAGATGGAAGTTGACGATTAATTCTGATTTCAAGGAACCAGCATTAATACGTTTGTGACTGTTAATGTTGCGATATTTATTCGTGAAGTATTTGTCCGAGTATTGATGTCTTTGAAAATGGGAGTCAGAAATGTTACATTCACTTCTTCGTCTAGGCCTATATTGACGATTTCTTCCCGTAGTTCAATGGAGGTGATTTCTGCAGATTCGGATATTGTAGGCTTATCGTGATAATCCGGCAATGTTCTTGTGTATGGCCTCTTCCTTATTTATGTCGTGTTCGTGGTCCACGGAAAAAGCTATGGAACAGCGCCCGGTTTTAATCTTGCTCTCTCGCCTTCAAATACAAACGCATAAATTCAGTGGTTGTTATCGAAATGTCTAATCAGTTTATAGGTACAAAATAGGAATTATTTTCCTTTGTAAATCGTACTTATTCAACACAGTTTTCGTGAAGTCATCGGGTTGTAAATGATGGAAACACACTTTAATATATTCGGTCAGATTTTTCTCACCGAAATTTTTCCTTCTAATAGCACGTAACCATTTCTTCCTCATTTCTTTATTTTGTGGAAATTGGTGAAACGAAAACGGGCTTCCCTGAATTTTGCAAAGAGGAATACTGCAATAGCTCGGCATAGTCACGAAAATAACAATTTAAAGAACTTAAATTCGTACATATTAGCGGAATGAGAACACAGGAGACAAATGAAGAGCGCCTTGCACTTACCCAGTACAACAGCAGTGCGCTCTATCGGTGCTAGTTCTATACATCCCTATTGGACTGCACAGCAACGAGACGAAAGAAGTGAAACTGAAAGGATTCGAATATTACAAACCCGAGCAGAAGGTCATTCAGCTCACAAATTTTCAAGTTTGAATCAAGCTGCTTTGTAAAGAACTGCTTCCAAATGTCTTCATTTGGGTGCAACATATGTAGTTCGGCACAATTTCAATCCAACATTCAAGGTAACATATAGCTAGGGCTGGGATTTCTATGTAATTACATATTTTTTCCCTTGCTATTTAGGCTCACAAAGCACTATGTTAGGGTTATTATAACCGAATTTCATTTTACATATTTTTTCATATTTGTGGGTATTCCACATATTCTTAGTAATATATAGAGACGAGAATTATAGGCACTAAAACAGTTAAAATAGGCAGGCATATAGGCTCTTAAAATAGCCAAAATAGGCATGTAAATAGGCACTAACGTGTAAAATAGGCAACAAAATAGGCATGAAAAAATTTCTTGTAATTTAATAATAATATATTTAATTACTATAAAAAGAATTAACACTAAGCAACTTATAATTTAATAACATACTTATCTTATATATAAAAGTGAAAGTCTGTATGTATGTATGTATATACAGTATGTATGTATGTATTGAACCCTTTAACCTCTGATGGATAAATGATTCGATGTTTTATTTCTTCAATTAATAAATATTTCCACCAGCGTCATGAAAATAGCCAGACGGATATGAGGAAATTTCAAGCATTGGTTGGAGACAATGGCGACATACCTGCAGCAGTTTGACAAAAGGCTAAATACTTAGGATTGTGAAAAGAAAGACCATAGCAATGATTCAGAAGGACAGGTGGTGGCCACCTCAAAATAGAAAGGACGCGTAGTGAGACACGCTTCTGGTATGTTCATTGTAATATTCGCGCCTAAAAAAATATGATGCAGTAACGTGAGTGGCTGATGAAAATACTAGACACTCCTACTAGGCCAAGGTCTGATAAAAACCGCCAAGTTACAGAAAATGTGGAACCAATGGGAGAAGAATGCTTACCAGCGCGGCAAGTCTAGCTTGGGCACGCTATGGCTAGCATTAACGCGGGAGATCGCCTAGACAACATCTCTACGATCGATTCTAGGATTAATGGGCATATTCTTGACCTGCGCTATTTTTCGAGTTCAATGATATTTATTTCATTCCTGTACCACTATTATTTTGAGAAATGTTTATATAATTTCCCCCTCTATCAATACCTAGGGCCGGTTCATTTATAAGTGGCGTGAAGAGCCAAGACATTGTTATTACTTTTGTTCGTCTGAGGACGGAAGCTATTATATTTTGTGTGTCGAGGACACAGGTTACTTTACATTTTGCGCGTCTAAGGACGTAGACACTTATATTTTGTGTGTCGAGGACACAGGAATTATTAATAAATGTGTTAAATTCAGTGATAGATAGTCACAGTACTATATTTTGTAGGGGCAGTATCTTCGACAATTCGCCAACAGACAGTTCCGGGGAAAGTAGTGCCTGAAACGGCGAATTTAGTAGTCAGATATCAAGTGTATAATAATTTAACTTTTTGAATCAGCACGAGAGATGACATCGCTTACCATGGAAGAAGTCTGGAACTATCAACACTCCGTCCAGATGGTTGAGATGAGATAAGAAGCATTCAGTTGGGAGATGGCTGCTGATGTTCTTTGACGGGTGACTGACCGAGGATGAGTACAGAATAATATTCTTATTATCTGATAGATTAACTTATGGTGTATGGGACATATTATTGTAAATAATTTGCTTGTGTGATTAACGTAGTATATTTAGTTTTGGTCTGACACACCTTTTGCATGGAAACAGTTCACATATGTTATTAGTGGAAGGTTCTTGTTTTTGTTTGTTGTTTTAACTAACGTAGCTATGCGGACGACCGTGTTTGCATATGTTACGCAATGCGGTTAAAAAAAACGTCTCTCGGAGATATGTTGTGTTTCAGAAGTAGGACTGAAGTAATATAATTATACAGTAGATTGGAGGGTAATTAAATTTTTTTAAGGTTAATTATTGATCAGATTCAGAGAGATTATTGCCTTTGGAGCAATGTGATTTGTGACGAAGAGCAGTCAGCTCTATCGTAGGTTTTAATATTTTTTTTAATAGTTTGTGAGCATCCATTCAGCCGACATGTGTGAAAGTTCGTAATGTCATTCCCAGATGTGTGAGTGTGTGTATTTTGTGGTCATTACAAGCGGGAATTTCAGCTTAGACTGATTTCTGTCAGCTTGGTGCCAAATCCATATTGTGACCTTGCGAGGGCAATTGTGGATATTTTGATTTATGTCTGACCATATGTTGAGGTGGTTGAGATTTGTTGCTGTTGATTCTTTGAGATAACGGCACAGCTGGTCAGTTATTTTTACACACTGGAGTCGGGACAATGACAGGTATTGAGGAAGGGGGAACTGTTTCACAAGACGGACTGAAGGTTGCAAGCGAGGTCATTAGTGGAGAATGCTTGTTTGGCTCCGTAATTACTTGAAATACAGAATTAAGAACTGATCAATGATAAAAATTTGTTTAAATAAATGGGAGTTGCCTACGAATCACGATAATCTCCGAAGCGTTAGCTTAACATGCAGTTTTGTTCATATAAAGTAATATCAGCCGGTCAGGCTTTGTTGTTGTGGGTTTAATTCCATGTTTATATTCCATATCAGTGACCCGTGAAGTCACGTGCGATGCTGTATTTCCTTGCTTGTGTATTGAGCAATTGGCCGGAGTTGGCAGCTCATTGTGTCAAGTGCGTCATCGCGCTAATGAGGGTCTCGAGAGAGATTCCTGTAAATAGTAGATTTTAGTGTGTGTGTCAGCATTACATTTTTAAGGGTTTTTATTAGTGTCATGTTCCATATCCGTAAACGTTGATTTACGAGATGATTGTTCGTAAGCATCGTGGCTGTGAACCCGTTGTAAACGAACAGTCATCCAATGTACTCATTCCTCGTAGTTAGTCATTACGCGTACATAAAATCCAAATTGCAAGTTAGTGGAACCAGGATCCACATTTTAATAAAGGGGAAATCCGTCTGACTCCTCAACATTGATAGATATTCCTGTCATGGGAAAATTCAGGGAGGATATCTTTTATTTGTTGTTTATATTCTTTTTATGCACTATTAGTCATTAAATCATGTTATTATTTTACGTCTTGTCACCTTTCTTTCTTAATTATAGTTTTAATCCTATGACCCTTACCTCAGTAGAGCATGTTGTTTGGCGAACGTAAACATCACACTAGGAACTGAGCGCGACCCCTTGATTAAGATTTCTTACATTAAACACTGCAATTCTGAAGGGTTCATAGGAGGTAAACTGGCGCGGCCAAGCGTGGGGCGGTTCACTGTGGTGTAACGGCAGTGAAATTGCACATGTCAATGTAAGCGTAGTTGGGTTTTCAAACTGACGCAACAATGAAGGTGTAATTTTGTTGCTGGTTCGCTGCTGGAACACATTTATTTGGCGTATTTGAGTAAAACTGACATGCCGCAAGTGCAGGCAGATATGACAGTATTTTAATCACCGGAAAGCGATATTTTATTAAAAGTAATTGAGGCGAAGAGGATACCGCCAAATGTGTGAAATATAAATTAAAATCAGGAGTTTGCAATGTAAAATACGGTTCACGTTTTTGTCTATTGAATTAAAATAAATTAATATACGTGATACCGGGCGCCCAATGATTAAAGTTAAAACTAGATTTGTTTAGAAAGTCAAACTCATGAAAATGTTAGGAGGCTGGTAGCCTTAAATGACAATTAATACTTTGTTAATTAGTCAGTGTTAATATCAGATCAGGATAACAATTTAATGACTGAATATGTGTTTGGGTTTAAATTAAATTGAGTAAAATTAGAACCACTCAGAGATGCAATCGACTAGTGGGATTAAATGTAAAAATAAATGAACTGAGTTGGGTAAAGAAATTAAATGTGCATTGGATTGTATGTATGTGTCAAGGGGCATTGCTTTATGCCATTTCCCTAATGTCTCATATAAAGTGTATAACATGGCAACGGTGGAACAGATTCAAGAAATCATTGAGAGTGCGGCTAGGAGAACACAGGAATTGTTGGACACTAAATTGGCGGAACAGAGTCAACACTAGTATGTTAGAACAAAGTGAAGCATTAAACGCGAAGTTATCTGAACAAATAAACGATACCATGTTAGAACAAAGTGAAGCATTAAACGCGAAATTATCTGAACAAATAAACAATAGTTTGTTAGAACAAAGTGAGTCTATAAACAAATTATCCGAACAAAGTGAATCATTGCGGACACAATTAAATAACAGTAGGATTGAACAAAATGAATATCAGGCGGAACAAGCTAGATTACTAAAAAATGAAATCAATGACACTATAAATTCGCAGCTAGAGGCACAGAATATTAAAAACACGAACCAATTAGCTTCGTTAACCGCAGAGATGAAAGATCACACTAATCAACAGATGGTATTGCTGGCCCTAGATGTTAGTAAAAACAATGAAAAACAATTAGATCAGATTAAGAAAATGGAAAGTATATTTGATCAAAAACTTAGCATTCTGGATGAAACGGTGTTAGCTAAATTAGAGCAAATTGAACTAGCGTGCACTATGAATACAAGCGAGGTCAAGATAGCTCAGGATAAGTTAGAAGGACGATTTATGGAAATGGAAAAGGGCGGCAAAGTCATTCAACAACAATTATCAGCGGTAGATTAAGATATATCCGGCATAATTAAAGATATGGATCGTCTCGAAATAAAATCAGCGGAGCAATGGAAAAGCCTAGAAGCGGATCAGAATCAATTAAAGAGTACCATCGACGAAAATAGCGCGAGATTGGAAGATAGGCCGAGCCAGATAGAAAGCAATCAGGATGACACTAAAAGCCAGATTGAAGAGAAAGTAAGCACGATTAAGGAGCAAATAAGGAAAGATTGGCGAAAAATGAATATCGATTCTAAAGAGGAAAGATCAACCATCCTAAAAACAGTAGGCGAAAATCATACTCGTATTCAAGCATTAGAGCAAGAAATTAAGAGTAAACTTAAAGAGCAAACAGACAGGATCATTAAAGCTGAACTGAGGTCGTTAGAAAAATCCTCGATATTTAAAACAGGAACAATGAGAGATAGGCAGGACGACTCAAATAGCCCAGGGGAGGAAAGCACAGCAGGGAGTCAAGCTCAGACAGAGAGCCCATTAACAGCAAACACGGAAGGGTTTCGCAAGAATATTGAAAGGATTTCCACGCCACAAGACGGTCATCAGCCCACACAACTTATCCAAGTAATTCGCTCGAACGATTATAAACCGCAGAAATACACGGAGAATTCAGGGGTGACACCTAAAGCCTTTATTAAAGAAATTTAAGATCATTACAATGACACTGGGGTACCTGAAGCACGTAGATTGAGGATGATGGAGAGATTTTTATCAGGAAATGTCCTTACATGGTTTTTAAGCTTCAAATATACATTTGGAACCATGACAGATTTCAAATTAGCGTTTCTGCGCATGTACTGGTCGCCAGCAATACAACAGAGTCTAAGGATGGAGCTTTACTCTAGAAAATACCAAACTACCCAGCAAACGAAATACTCAGATTTCTTTAACATGCAAATGCTAAAATTTCGCGACCTTGATTACCCTTTAAATGAAGCGGATCTGGTGATGACAATAGCGCGGCAATTACCAGTCAACGTGCAACAAGTACTAGTCGCAGCGAACGTTAGTACGGCCTTACATGCAGAGCAGATATTACGCCAGATAGATGAGACTACATCTCATAATCATTATAGAGGAGGAAGACAGCTGGAGTTAGTCAATACGACAGAGGTCATAAAACCTAAACAGGCAAACACTAAAACGCAGGGTACTAATACAAGCACCTCCACACCTAGGCGAAACCTGGAAGAAGGAGAAAACAGACCATACCAGCGTAACGAGTATAACTATAACAATAGGTCATATCAAGGCAACAATAGATATCAACAGAGAGGATATCAGCAATGGCGTGAAAATCGAAGAAATGACAGGCCTTATGGAAGATACGGTGATTACAATGCTAATCAAAGATGGAAAGGAAGGAGAGATCAAAATCAAGGAGAGCCACGTAATTATCGAAATGACTGGGATGATAGGCACGCTCAATCACAAAATTACCTAGAGGAAGTACACGCTAGTCAAGGTGGAGAGCTAGGAAGATGGGAAAAATCCATTGGGATCATGAATAATCCAGATACACATACTGAGGAAGCTGGAAGTCTACTGAGACAAGAGGAATATAAAGGGCATCGGCGACAAAAGGATGATGGGAGTCGCAATGGAGCTAAAAAAAATGCTAAATTTGGATAAAGAAGACAGTCTACAAACGCAACAGTCGGAAGTTGAAGATGGATGGATAGTAGCGAACATAAGAGAATGGATTGCTTTGCCAGAAGACTGCTTGGAGGAGACGGTGAAACCACGGAACGATGAAATTAGGCAGTTACCCATTATTTACGCGAGGATTGGTGGAATTAATATAAGATGTTTATTGGATACGGGGTCGCAGATCAGTCTGGTATCGGAGGCCTTGGTTCGAGAGTTGGGACGGAGTCAAAATATTCCTGTAATTCCCGTACCACAGCTCAAAGTGAGGGGTGTTATTCCTGAACGCACCGTCACTTGTAAACGTCAGGCATACTTAGAGCTGAACATATTGGAACACACTTTTGGGCAAACATTCATTATCATGGCAAAGATGAATTTCAATATAATTCTTGGTGCAAATTTTATTTGTGACTATCAAGCAGTGATAGATTTGCACAAGAATACAGTCAGTTTTAGAGAGTATGATCAGCTGAAGAACGTGGGATTGCATATGGATGAAATCACTACCGGAAGAGATGTAAATTCTTGGGCATTGGAAGCAATATCGGAAGAGACGGAAGAGGAGATACGAAAGGCAGAAGATAACATCATAGAAAGAGCTGTTGTGGAACTAGATGAGGAGAGTGAATCCCAGGAGATATGGTCTTTATTAACGGAAGGAGACGACAGTGATGCACAATTTGAAGAGTTACTACAGGAGCGGCTCAATGACATTCAACTTGGGGGTGAACACAGAAAACAATTGGAAGAGATTTTAAGGAAGCACAAAACAGTATTTGATACAGTACCTGGGAAAATATTAAATTTTAAATATTCTATGCAAGTCGAGGATTGGTCACCTTTCAAAAGTAGATTGTATCCAATTCCTGAAAAATATCGTGGTCAAGTTAAGGTCATTATAGATGAGATGTTACAAGCTGGAGTGATAAGGAAGACACCTACACCTTATCTAAATGCGATTTTGGCAGTCACAAAACCAAATGGATCTATTAGACTTTGTTTAGATGCCAGAAATCTCAACATGAGACTCATTTTTCCCGAGTATGACAGAGCGCCAATTATCATAGAAGTATTAAAAGGCTTTAAAAACAAAAGCATTTATTCATCAGTTGACCTGACGAGTTCGTTCCACCATATTGAATTGGATGAGAAGTCACAGCTTCTAACTGGCTTCTTATTCGATAACCAAACGTTTTGCTTCGTCCGAATGCCCTTTGGAGTCAAAACAGCGGGCTGTGCTTTAATCCGAACCCTGGACCGGAATCTAACCGAGAAAGTTAAGGAGATGACGGTACGCTACATTGATGACATTTTGCTGGCATCCGACAACATTGAATCTCACATGGAAAATTTAGATAAAGTATTAGGCAACTTGAATGCATCAAATTTCAAAATAAACCTGAAGAAATCGCATTTCTTCAAGAGCGAGATCTTATATTTGGGTCACATCATTGACAAGCCAAATCCAGCTAAGATCGAAGCGATAAAGAATTTCCCTACACCAACGAGAGTCAAGCACATTCCGGCTTTCTTAGGCGTAACGGGATTCTTTAAGGAAAACTGTCCAGGTTACACGGAGACTGTAGCTCCAATGCAGGAAATGCTAAAAAAGAATAATAAATGGTTATGGAATGCGGAGTCTGAGAAGGCGTTCCAAGCAACAAAACAGCTATTGGAAAACTGCATTAAGTTAGGATATCCAGATTTCAAGCACAAATTTATAATCCAAGCGGATGCTTCACTAATTGGTATAGGTGCTATGCTCTACCAAGAAGATCCAGCTAACCTGCAACATAAAACATATTTGGCATTTGTCAGCCGAAAATTGCGTAAGCACGAGCGCAATTATACTGTAACGGAACTAGAGTTGTTGGCCATACTTCATGCGCTTCAACAATGGAAAAGAATAATTTATGGATACACCATTGTCAGGACTGATCACAAGGCACTAACATTCTTGTTTAAGACGTCGATGGCAAGCGTGTGACACGTTGGTCTATATATATTCAGTAGTTTAGCATTGAGATTGAACATTGCCCAGGGAAGATGAACGTGATTCCGGATGCACTCAGCAGGAACCCAGAGCCTGATAATGAAGAAACAGCGATGGTACAACACTTGGAGTTAACACCGAAGGACCGGGGATTCTTGGAGGAGTTACGTGAGATACAGCGAGAACAGGAAGCGGAACCATGGATGATGTTATTAATTAAATACTTTAGAAAGCAGCTACCTACAGGAACACCTGCATTTCGAGAAGCGAAAGCCAAAGAAGGAAGATATGTTTATGTCAACAATTTGCTGCACAAATGGGTAGATAATGACCACACCAAGTTACGCATATTAGTACCTGCATCATTACAGCGAGGACTGACATGGCATACTCACGAATGTTACGGACACGTCGGATTAGACAAGTGCGAAGCGACAATAGGAGAGACATTTACATGGCCACGTATGAGAACAACTGGAGGGTCCAATAAATAAAATCCCTAAGTCCGTTTTTTGACAAATGGAGATAATGCATGTATCTGGACCAAAATTTCCCGCTCTTTTCAAATCTCCAATCAGTTTCAATGATAAATAACTCTAAGTCTATGTAACTTGCGTATGTATAATTCGTACTTTCTAGTAATTAAATTTAAGAAATCCCTAAGTCCAAAGAAATCACTAAGTCCACTCAATGCAGGAAAATAAATCACTAAGTCCACTCAATGCAGCAAAATAAAATCCCTAAGTCCGCTCAAGGCACCAAAAGAAATCCCTAAGTCCACCAAATCCATTGAAATAAATCCAATATTTCCCTCTTCCCATCCTAGATATTGTTTGAGTTATTAACGCGTTTCAGACTGGTTTATGACGGTTGCGCACAAAAACAAAATGTTTGTCTGTCTGTCTGTTTGTCTGTCTGTGTACAACTTTGCTCACGCATCACTCGAGAACGGCTGAGTGTATCAACGTAAAATTTGGTACAGATGTCCATCAGAGGCACGAAAGTAATCATTGATGTAAATCTTCTCCATACCTCTCATAAAAGAGGGCCTAACCTCTTAAAATGCATGCTGAAATGGACGTAGAAAACAAAGCTCATTTTCAACGTCTCAATGTGAGAAACAAAACTCGGGAGCCCGACGGGCCCCGAAAACCACATTTTAAGACTCCAGTCTGATGAAATGGGTGATGTGGATGAGTACGACTGACATTTGAAGCCCAAAAATTAACAGGAAAACATTATACAAACCAAAAAATCACTATGTCCATGAGTGTATTTTGCATTTTATAAACTACATTTCACTACTAATAAGAGCTTTTAGTTATTTTAAATAATAGTTGATATGTATATTTCCATGTAACAGAAAATTGGATTACAGAAGTGAAAAATATAGATTTTGTGTAAGTTTGAAACTTTGTATTTCATTTCCTGAAAAGTTGAAAAAACGGACTTAGGGATTTTATTTATTGGACCCTCCAACTATATGTGACGTCATTACGACTTGTGATCCTTGTCAGAGGACAAAGCCAAATAATTATTTAATGAGGCAGTATCCTAGACCATTGCTACCTCAGAAACCATGCGAACTACTGGCCCTAGACTGTTTCGGTCCAATTCCGAAAGGAAGGCGAGGTTGCCGTCACTTGCTAGTGTGCATTGATGTATTTTCTAAGTTTGTCGTATTATGCCCCATTCAGAAAACTACATCGAAGCAAGTACTCAGTCGTATTCGAAATAGAGTTATTCCAATCCTTGGAAAACCAGAATTTATATTGTCAGATCATGGCAGTTATTTTACAAGCGCCGAATTCAAGAAAGGTATGGAGGACATGGGTATAAAACACGTTTTAAGCAGTATCCGACATGCCCAAGCTAATCCAAGTGAGAGAGCAATAAAATGTGTAACATCATACTTGAGAATCTTCATTCCAAATGAACATCACAAATGGGTGGATAAAATTAAGGATGTAGAGACATGCATGAATTCCACCAGGCACGAGTCAACAGGACAGATCCCTATGGTCCTACACAAAAACGAGTATCCAGTGAGAACGTGGAAAAGCATCATTAACTGCCCACAAGATCCCATGATAGCACCTGACCTGCGAATTGAGAGAACGAGAGCCTACATGAGAAAAAAGCAGATCGCAGATTACGGCGAGTAAGAAATCAGAGGTTTCACAGTGATCTAGAAATCAACCAGCTCGTTTTGGTGAAACGACCTGCTACATAGGATCCAGAGAAGAAGATCTTCAGCAAATTCTGCGAAAAGTTCGTAGGACCCTATTCTATTGTAAGAAACCTTGGAAATAATGCATACAGAGTGAAAGAGTTAAGCACAGGAACAATGTCGGTTTACAATGCAGCCAACTTAAAAAAGTATCATAGAAGTGAACCATGAGAGCGCCGAAGTAATGACGCAGTTTGAATATATGGACGTCCAATATCAACCAAGTGAACGGGGAGCAGTTGAGTACGGCACGTGAAGAAGGAAGTGGAATTGGTGTTGACAAACATTAACGAGACGAGCAGAGTGTTGCCTAAGGCACCAGCGCGTCATGCAAGCAGTTGAGAGGGTCATTACAAGCAGGAAATGAAACGAGTAAATGCCATTCAAGACAGAAGCGGCTAGACCAAGTAATAGAAAAGGGGTGATTCCGAAATAAAACAAATTGGCCTACTGAAGTTTTTTTAAATTATCGACTTTCTCCGAAGTTCGAAATTTTGTGAGTGGAGGAGTTGTGAACCCTTTAACCTCTGATGGATAAATGATTCGATGTTTTATTTCTTCAATTAATAAATATTTCCACCAGCGTCATGAAAATAGCCAGACGGAGATGAGGAAATTTCAAGCATTGGTTGGAGACAATGGCGACATACCTGCAGCAGTTTGACAAAAGGCTAAATACTTAGGATTGTGAAAAGAAAGACCATAGCAATGATTCAGAAGGACAGGTGGTGGCCACCTCAAAATAGAAAGGACGCGTAGTGAGACACGCTTCTGGTATGTTCATTGTAATATTCGCGCCTAAAAAAATATGATGCAGTAACGTGAGTGGCTGATGAAAATACTAGACACTCCTACTAGGCCAAGGTCTGATAAAAACCGCCAAGTTACAGAAAATGTGGAACCAATGGGAGAAGAATGCTTACCAGCGCGGCAAGTCTAGCTTGGGCACGCTATGGCTAGCATTAACGCGGGAGATCGCCTAGACAACATCTCTACGATCGATTCTAGGATTAATGGGCATATTCTTGACCTGCGCTATTTTTCGAGTTCAATGATATTTATTTCATTCCTGTACCACTATTATTTTGAGAAATGTTTATATAATTTCCCCCTCTATCAATACCTAGGGCCGGTTCATTTATAAGTGGCGTGAAGAGCCAAGACATTGTTATTACTTTTGTTCGTCTGAGGACGGAAGCTATTATATTTTGTGTGTCGAGGACACAGGTTACTTTACATTTTGCGCGTCTAAGGACGTAGACACTTATATTTTGTGTGTCGAGGACACAGGAATTATTAATAAATGTGTTAAATTCAGTGATAGATAGTCACAGTACTATATTTTGTAGGGGCAGTATCTTCGACAGTTCGCCAACATACAGTTCCGGGGAAAGTAGTGCCTGAAACGGCGAATTTAGTAGTCAGATATCAAGTGTATAATAATTTAACTTTTTGAATCAGCACGAGAGATGACATCGCTTACCATGGAAGAAGTCTGGAACTATCAACACTCCGTCCAGATGGTTGAGATGAGATAAGAAGCATTCAGTTGGGAGATGGCTGCTGATGTTCTTTGACGGGTGACTGACCGAGGATGAGTACAGAATAATATTCTTATTATCTGATAGATCAACTTATGGTGTATGGGACATATTATTGTAAATAATTTGCTTGTGTGATTAACGTAGTATATTTAGTTTTGGTCTGACACACCTTTTGCATGGAAACAGCTCGCATATGTTATTAGTGGAAGGTTCTTGTTTTTGTTTGTTGTTTTAACTAACGTAGCTATGTGGACGACCGTGTTTGCATATGTTACGCAATGCGGTTAAAAAAAACGTCTCTCGGAGATATGTTGTGTTTCAGAAGTAGGACTGAAGTAATATAATTATACAGTAGATTGGAGGGTAATTAAATTTTTTAAGGTTAATTATTGATCAGATTCAGAGAGATTATTGCCTTTGGAGCAATGTGATTTGTGACGAAGAGCAGTCAGCTCTATCGTAGGTTTTAATATTTTTTTTAATAGTTTGTGAGCATCCATTCAGCCGACATGTGTGAAAGTTCGTAATGTCATTCCCAGATGTGTGAGTGTGTGTATTTTGTGGTCATTACAAGCGGGAATTTCAATTTAGACTGATTTCTGTCAGCTTGGTGCCAAATCCATATTGTGACCTTGCGAGGGCAATTGTGGATATTTTGATTAATGTCTGACCATATGTTGAGGTGGTTGAGATTTGTTGCTGTTGATTCTTAGAGATAACGGCACAGCTGGTCAGTTATTTTTACACACTGGAGTCGGGACAATGACAGGTATTGAGGAAGGGGGAACTGTTTCACAAGACGGACTGAAGGTTGCAAGCGAGGTCATTAGTGGAGAATGCTTGTTTGGCTCCGTAATTACTTGAAATACAGAATTAAGAACTGATCAATGATAAAAATTTGTTTAAATAAATGGGAGTTGCCTACGAATCACGATAATCTCCGAAGCGTTAGCTTAACATGCAGTTTTGTTCATATAAAGTAATATCAGCCGGTCAGGCTTTGTTGTTGTGGGTAAATTCCATGTTTATATTCCATATCAGTGACCCGTGAAGTCACGTGCGATGCTGTATTTCCTTGCTTGTGTATTGAGCAATTGGCCGGAGTTGGCAGCTCATTGTGTCAAGTGCGTCATCGCGCTAATGAGGGTCTCGAGAGAGATTCCTGTAAATAGTAGATTTTAGTGTGTGTGTCAGCATTACATTTTTAAGGGTTTTTATTAGTGTCATGTTCCATATCCGTAAACGTTGATTTACGAGATGATTGTTCGTAAGCATCGTGGCTGTGAACCCGTTGTAAACGAACAGTCATCCAATGTACTCATTCCTCGTAGTTAGTCATTACGCGTACATAAAATCCAAATTGCAAGTTAGTGGAACCAGGATCCACATTTAAATAAAGGGGAGATCCGTCTGACTCCTCAACATTGATAGATATTCCTGTCATGGGAAAATTCAGGGAGGATTTTTTTATTTGTTGTTTATATTCTTTTTATGCACTATTAGTCATTAAATCATGTTATTATTTTACGTCTTGTCACCTTTCTTTCTTAATTATAGTTTTAATCCTATGACCCTTACCTCAGTAGAGCATGTTGTTTGGCGAACGTAAACATCACACTAGGAACTGAGCGCGACCCCTTGATTAAGATTTCTTACATTAAACACTGCAATTCTGAGGGGTTCAGTATGTACAGTATGTATGTATGTATGTATGTGGGTGGGTGGGTGGGTGGATTTGTTCCGTATACAAATCCACACCGTTCCACCAATCTCAACCAAATTTTGCATACACATAGTTTAGGACCCTGAAGGAACGGATGGTTACATGCATTTTCGATAGTCTCTCATTTTTCTCGTTTCGGCTTTTTTGCACTCACGCAAAGGCTAATAAACGCAGAAAATAAACTGATGAAGTAATTGCAAGGCCGGCCATCTCCATAGCAACAGTAGCTCGAGACGGGACCACCAAGTTTCCATCTATCTCGGTAAGAGGCCGTGCTACACCCATTGCCAGCTAGATCGCATCCCTCCAAGCTGCTTTAAACTGCCTGTCCATTCAACACAAGATAGGTTACAGCACCAACGCACTGATCGCCGCTGCATTTTCACTCCCACCTGGATCGCATCCCTCCTGGCTGCTTTAAACTGACTGTCCTTTCAACACAAGATAGATTACAGCACCCACGCACCGATCGCGGCTGCATTTTCACTCCCAGCTGGATCGCATCCCTCCTGGCTGCTTTAAACTGCCTGTCCATTCCACACAGATAGGTTACAGCACCAACCCACTGTGATCCCCGCGACATTTTAACTGCCAGCTGGATCGCATCCCTCCTGGCTGCTTTTAACTGCCTGCCCATTCAACACTCAGACGCGTGCAGGATATACTGTATATTAACTCACAGTTAGGTTGCAGCACCAACCTAACGCCGCTTTTGAAGGGGACGATACCTGAAACGAAGGGTTTTTTACTTTGGAGGCTTAATATCGAGATTGAAAAAACTCGAAAACATGGCACTAAGTTAGTTCTTTTGTTATTCAATCAGCATAAAGTTGATAATATTAATTCACACACATACTAACGGATACATTTTCAATATAAAGAAAAGCGAAATACAAAACGAAGGGTTGTTAAGTTTGGAGGCTTAATATCGAGATCCCAGGCGCTATTTCTGGTGACTTCCGAGAATTCCCATTCTTGTTCGTGGGATAAACACATATTGAGAAATGAGAATATAATTCTGTCGAGCACACCAGCTGCAATATAATGCACTTTAAAATACAGTCAAAAGGCATCAAATAGGCAATTATACTCCAAATAGGCACAAACCCTTGAAATAGGCATTTATAGGCACAGTAAAACCAACGAAATCTAGCCTAAAAGAACCTAAAACGGATTTATATCTCGAAAGCCTACGTTTCTAAACACAGGAATAAAATAGGCAAATAGGCAAATTCCCGTCTCTAGTGATATTACATAAAATTACATATTTCAGCATTTTCCTGTTATCATGTGAAATAAATTGCTGAATTGAAGTTTCACACTTAATGTGGGGCTGTTGTCTGTCCTCTCAACAGAGGGATTAAGATAATTATGAGTGACAGGTATTTGAGAGGCTGATAGGTGCGAAATAGGTTTCTCTAAAGGTTCCAATTAGCTGCAGGAATACTGTTACTTTACATGTGCCAGTCTTAAATCTTTCATACCTTTTAGAGTTAATTACTTTACAACTAGCCACTTTCATGTTGGAGTTTCAGGAATACTCTAAGCGCATTTTTGTGACCTCTTTGTTATGTACTTAGGAATCTCCAAATCTATTTTAGAGCTGTATTCCTTTGAAATGTCTCAATTAGGGTTTAGTTTCTTTTGAATATGAATTATATAAAAATGAAAGTTTGTCCGTTTTTTCTGAATATACACGGAAATTTGAGTTATTAACGCGTTTCAGACTGGTTTATGACGGTTGCGCGCAAAAACAAAAGTTTTGTCTGTCTGTCTGTGTACAACTTTGCACGCGCAAGACTCGACAACGGCTGAGTGGATCAACGTAAGATTTGGTACAGATGTCCATCAGAGGCATGAAAGTAATCATAATGTAACTCTTCTCCATACCTCTCATAAAAGAGGGCCTACTCCCTTAAAATGCATGCTAAAATGGACGTGGAAAGACGAGACAAAGCTCATTTTCAGCGACTCAATGTGAGAAACAAAACTAGGAGGCCCTACGGGCTCCGAAAACCAAATTTTAAGGTCCTAAAACCAACAGTTTTTGAGATATTCCCAAAAAAATAATTTCATTTAATAAGCTATTGAAAGAATGCAAGCCGGTAACCATGGCAACACAATCTCAGAAGTCCATCTATTTCTGTAAGACGCAATGCCATTCCATTTATTACAATACTGTGGACGTTCGCAAACGGCTATAAGGATATCACGGGACCAACTTAAGTTGTAAAATTCATCAATACGTATATAATGCGCTTAAGGGGGTCAAGGGGTACTCTTGAATGTCTTCACGTGATTTACTCGTGCAGGTGTGGTACTAAAGGACTATTATATCCCTATCCCTATATTATTAAATTATTATTATGATTATTATTATATTATGGCGTACAAGGACGAGACAAATCTCATTTTCAGCCCTTCGATGGCTCGGAGGCTACTACGTTTTAAGGCTCTAAAACCACATTTCTGAGATATTCCCAGAAAACTAATTTCAGTTAAATAACTAATAAAAATAGATGACGAGTACAGAAGAAGACCAAATCAGGAGCTATTATAGATATACTGAGAAAATCACAGATGTGGCCAGGAAGAGACGTCTGGCTTTCTACGGACATGCCTCAAGGATGAACCCAACATGACTAACCAACCGGCTTCTCAACTACTGGGAGAATAGAAAGAGCGTGACACCTTGGTTTATAGACGTTAACAAGGACATCCAAGAACTGAAGATCATGGAAAGTGATATTAGAAGCCGATCACATCTCAGAAAGATACTTACACAGAAGAGTTTTCAGAACAGACCACCCTGTAAGAAAACCGGCATCATCTGGACAAAAGAGAGAAAGGAGAAACATAGCCAGAGAATGCACGAATATAGGGCAAACATCCAGTCCCTCGCCAAGCTGAAAAGTTGAACGTCGTGGTCCTTAGCTGGCCCATCCGAAGGAAGAAGAAGAACAACAACAACAAGAAGAAACTTTTTTTAGCGTATGGCTTTTAGTGCCGGGAGTGTCCGAGGACATGTTCGGCTCGCCAGTGTTGTAGCTGCTTTGAGACGGACACCCAATGGGTGAGCTACAAGTACCGTTGGGGAGGAAAGTTGGAATGTAAGGACGAGGAGTTGGAAAGTAGCGGCTGTGGCCTATAGTTAGGGACCAACCCCGGCATTTGCCTGGAAGGAAGATGGGAAACCACAGAAGACCATCTTCTAGGTTGCCGGTGGGGGGATTCGGCCCTCCTCGCCTCCCAGATGTGAGCGACTGCCAGCAATCATGCCGTAACGACCACGGCCAACTCACCCGGTGAAGAAACTAATGAAGGAATGCAAGCCGGTAACCATGACAACAGTATCTCAAGAGATGACCTCCCACTTAAGGGAGGTCGTGGGTTACCCTAGAATTTTTAAACGCAACTTACGCGTGCGATTTGTTGTACAGAGGGTCTATTACATCACAAAACAGCAACATTATTTTGGAAAATTCCTGAATTGAAATAGTTTTTTTGCAGCTTTTGGGAATATGGGCCATTGGAGGCTAAAAACAAGATGTTCAGTAAAGAACATACAGCCTACTTTCTCATAAATGCATGGGTATTGTGATAACTCTTTTTCCTTTTCAAGGAGTTGTAGTAGCTTGTTGAAATACAACGTGTTATACGGATATTAAACATGAATATGAGGTGCCCTTTGCTAGTGATACCTTTGTACAAAATTTCATTCATTTCGGTTTCACCGTGTTTGAAGTGATATGGCGAATCAATTTGCACACATACATGGCCGCCATATGGAAACTATTGGACTGACGACCTTGTAGTTTGGTCAAAGAACGCCTCTAGCATACAGGTATGCTGTTGCAAAATTTGGTAGAGATCAGATGATTAGGTTGGTCGTAATTTGATTCAAGCTTTTAACATTTGGGTGGACGCCATTAAGTTTCCATCAAGATGCCGACGAAATAAAACATTACATTGAGTTGCCTTTTACAGGTGCGACCTCTGTACCAAATTTCGTTCAAGTCGGTTTCACCGTGTTTGAATTGATAGGGGGGAATCGATTTTCACACATACATGGCCGCTATCAGCAAACTATTGGGCTGATGACCTTGTCGTTTGGTCAAAAGATGCTTACCAAATAAAGGTATGTTGTTGCAAAATTCAGTAGAGATAAGCTGATTAGGTTGGTCGTAAGTTGATTTAAGCTTCTAACATTTGGGTGGGCACCATTACGTTTCCGTCAAGATGGCGGCGACATAAAACAGAACACTGAAGTGCCCTTTGCTAGTGTTACCTCTGTACCAAATTTCGTTCAATTCGTTTTCACCGGGTTTGAATAGATGGGGGGAATCTATTTGCACACATACATGGCCGCCATCCGCAAATTATTAAGCTGATGACCTTATAGTTTGGTCAAACGATTCTACATACAAAAAGGTATATTGTTGCAAAAATCGGTAGAGATGAGATGATTAGGTTGGTTATAATTTGATTTAAAATTTGCACATTTGGGTGACCGCCATTACGTTTTCGTCAAGATGGCGGCGATATAAAACATGAAACTGAGGTACCCTTTGCTAGTGCTACCTCTGTACCAAATTTCGTTCCATTCGGTTTCACCGTGTTTGAATTAATAGGGGGAATCGATTTGCACACAAACATGGCCGTCATCCGCAAATTGTTGGGCTGATTACCTTATAGTTTGGTCAAGCGATTCTACATACATGTCGGTAAATTGCTACAAAAATCTGTAGAGATCAGACGATTACGTTGGTCGTAATTTTATTTAAGCTTTGCACTTTTGGGTGGCCGCCATTACGTTTTCGTCAAGATGGCGGCGATATAAATCATGACGCTGAGGTGCCCTTTGCTAGTGCTACCTCTGTACCAAATTTCGTTCCATTCGGTTTCACCGTGTTTGAATTAATAGGGGGAATCTGTTTGCACACAAACATGGCCGTCGTCCGCAAACTATTGGGCTGATGACCCTATCGATTGGTCAGACGATTCTACATACATAAAGGTATATTGTTGCAAAAATCGGTAGAGATCAGAAGATTAGGTTGGTCGTAATTTGATTTAAGCTTTGCACATTTGGGTGGCCGCCATTCCGTTTTCGTCAAGATGGCGTCGATATAAAACATGACACTGAGGTGTCCTTTGCTAGTGCTACCTCTGTACCAAATTTCGTTCAATTCGGTTTCAGCGTGTTCGAATTGATAGGGGGGGACAGTCAGTCAGAGTACACACACTCACACACACACAGACTCACACACACATACACACACACGCACACACAAACACAGACAGACACACTTTATTTTCGCCCTGTGTTGATCTCATAAGTCTACTTTCATTTTTTGCAAAAATCGAAAGTAGGCTAATACTGAATTTTCATGCACCACAAGCCTTTATAATTTAGTAAAGGAGTCTTGCTGGGGAAGGGGACTTTCCACAACGGTGAGAGTCATTAGCCTACTTTCGATTTTTGCAAAAAATGAAAGTAGACATGAGATCAACACAGGGCGAAAAAAAAGTGTGTCTGTCTGTGTGTGTGTATGTGTGTGTGTGTGTGTGTGTGAGTGTGTGTGTGTGAGTGTGTGTACTCTGAATGTCTGTCCCCCCCTATCAATTTGAACACGGTGAACGCGAATGGAACGAAATTTGGTCCAAAGGTAGCACTAGGAAAGGACACCACATTGTCATGTTTTATATCGCCGCCATCTTGACGGATACGTAATGGCGGCCACACAAATGATCAAAGCTTAAATCAAATTACGACTAACCTAGTCATCCGATCTCTACCACGTCTTGCAACAACATACCTTTATGGAGGAAGCATCCTTTGACCAAATTAATAGGTCATTAACCTAATAGTTTGCGGATGGCGGCCATCTTTGTGTCAAAATCGATTCCCCATATTAATTTAAACACTGTGAAACCGAATGGAACGAAATTTGGTACAGAGGTAGCACTAGCAAAGGGCACCTCAGTGTCATGTTTTATATCGCCGCCATCTTGACAGAAACGTAATGGCGGTCACACAAATGTTCAAAGCTTAAATCAAATTACGACTAACATAATCATCCGATCTCTACCAAATTTTGCAACAACATACCTTTATGGAGGGAGCATCCTTTGGCCAATCTAGTTGGTCATTAGCCTAATAGTTTGTGGATGGCGGCCATCTTTGTGTCAAAATAGATTCCCCCTATTAATTCGAACACGGTGAAACCGAATGGAACGAAATTTGGTACAGAGTTAGCACTAGCAAAGGGCACCTCAGTGTCATGTTTTATTTCGCCGCCATCTTGACGGACATGTAATGGCGGCCACACAAATGTTCAAAGCTTAAATCAAATTACGATTAACCTAATCATCCGATCTCTACCAAATTTTGCAACAACATACCTGTATGGAGGGAGCATCGTTTGACCAAAATAATGGGTCATTAGCCTAATATTTTGCGGATGGCGGCCATCTTTGTGTGAAAATTGATTCCCCTATCAATTCGAACACGGTGAAACCGAATGGAACGAAATTTGGTACAGAGGTAGCACTAGAAAAGGGCACCTCAGTGTCATGTTTTATATCACCGCCATCTTGACGGAAACGTAATCGCGGCCACCCAAATGTTAAAAGCTAAAATGTAATTACGACCAACCTAATAATCTAGTCTCTACCAAATTTTGCAACATCATATCTTTATGTGGGAAGCATATTCTGACCAAACTGCAAGATCATCAGCCCAATAGTTTGCAGATGGTGGCCAAGTATGTGTGCAAATCGATTCCCCCCATCAATTCAAACACGGTGAAACCGAATTGAACGAAATTTGGTACAGAGGTAGCACTAGCAAAGGGCACCTCAGTGTCATGATTTATATCGCCGCCATCTTGACGGAAATGGATTGACGGCCACCTAAATGTTAAAAGCTTAAATCAAATTACGACCATCCTAATAATTTGATCTCTACCAGATTTTGCAACAACATGCCTTTTTGTGGAAAGCATCTTATGATTGACTACAAGGTCATCAGCCCAATAGTTTGCAAATAGCGGCCATGTATGTGTGTAAATCCATTCCCCGGATCAATTCAATCACGGTGAAACCGAATTGAATGAAAATTTTTACAAAGGTAGCACTAGCAAAGGGCACCTCATATTCATGTTTAATATCCCTATAGCACGTTGTATTTCAACAAGCTACTACAACCAAAATTCAATTATACTCCTTGAACAGGACAAAGAGTTATATCAATACCCATGCATTTAGGAGAAAGAAGGCTATATGTTCTTTACTGAACATCTTGTTTTTCATTTGACATATATTGCGTTTCGTCAACAAGGTTTTCAATATTATTTTCACGTCAGGAAGTACACGGTAGGTGAATTTAATTTGAGAGCACATTTTAACTAATCATATTTTTGTCGACAAACGGGTTCATAGTAAAGATGATTTTGTTTAACACTGTGTTTGTTTATGTACGCTTATAACTCGTGTTCGGGTGCTTGGAGAATCGTAAAATTAGGTACTGTAACCATGAGACAATACACCAATCATTTATAAAACTCTTCACCGTAATTCTCATAGAGTGGCTGGTATAGGGTAAAACTTTTCAAAATACATGTAAAAATAGGCGAAAGATAAAAATTATCCTAGAAAGACGACCAAAGCATATGTTGCGCTTCTCATTGTTTGACAGAAAACTAGGGAGTCTACAATGGGTCTCCGAAAACCACATTTTATGGCCCTTAAGTTAACAGTGTCTGTGATATACCCAGAAAACTAACTTCGTTCTGATAAACTTCTGAAGGAATGACATGCCCCTAACCATTGCAACAGTAGCTCAATTGATAGCGTCTAGTTATTAATACAAAAGAATGTTCGAAGAGCGGGTACTTCTGCTAGTATATTCATATAATATGACTCAAAAGAACATTGAAAAATAATTAATAGTTCACTGTGCTACATAATATAATTAATAAACGTGCTTTGAATGTTGAAAATATAAGTTTATATTGAATATGTGTGTGATTTATTCATATAACTAGCAGTAGTTCCCGGCTTCGCCCGGTAGATTTACTTGTTTTATGGATGATAATGAATACTTCTTCAAAACTGGCACATGATACTTAAATTAAAAGAAAAAAAAGGAAAAAAACTCTTTGTGCCGGTGGTAATGGGGGTGATAAGTAGTACAGTATAATGGACGTAACATTCAGGTCATTTTCCCGTAACGATAATGATAATAATGAATAGGGAAACGGCTATTTACCAACTACAGTACTGACACATGTAATTTACAAACGAATTGAAAAATGTGATTAGAAAGAAGAGTATGTGAAACAGCAAACACTGCCTAAGGACTATATCTCATTGGCTGTTAGATAAGTAGAGATCAATAGTGTCGTCTTTTGTCGCGATAGAAAAATTCTCTAGAAGACTACGAAAACATTTTCTTAGATTTGTCACTTTCAGTCATTGGGAAATGGCAAATTCGCCGGGGTAGAAAAGGACGAAGCTAATTGCTGGACATAGGATTGCGAGTGAGAGTCAAATACTACATTTAATTCCATACTGTCTTTTAAGGCAGAGACGCACTATAGTGAAAGTGCTTATGGCGTACAGCTCGGGTCCCACCTGCACGGACCTGAGAGGATCGCAGGTGATGACAGACGTTCAAGGGGGTTCCCGGTCCTATTTACATTGGCCGGTGAATCACTCACTCCTTCGTAACACCACAGTGGTTTGAGCAACGACCCTGTATGAACATCAGCATACTCAGCAATACCAGATAAGACGGCGGGCTCTGGACAGTTTTCACATGTCACCTCGCGGTGAATCAGCAAGCTATTCTCACAACTGCCCTCCCCCCAGGTCTCACAACTTGGGACGTGGGTTGGTGACCACGGGACCCCAGCTGAGTCCGACATTGCTTCTACTTACAGGTGCCGGGCTCCTTTCAGTTCTCTTTCCTGTCGGCCACCCTTGGTCAACTCTTATTCTCTTCCGACCCCGACGGTATTAGGGTATCCGAGGCCTAGGGAGTCTTTCACTTTACCGCCTTAATTGGCCCTTGTCTCATCTTTCCTGATTCCCTCATTCTTCGAGGGGTCAGCTTTCTTTTTCTTTTCATAATATCTCCTGTCTTCTGTTCAAGGCTCTCAAGGAGGCAGGGTGTGTGTAGCTCCACCACTTCTGGTGCACCCTGGATAGTGCTACACCCTCAAGCGTGCATGGCTGGTGAGTCCGGAAGCAGGCAATCCCGAGGGATTCCTGAGCTGGGTCCGATTTTACCCCTTTTTAGGTAGATTTCATTAGAAAGCTAACTATTGCAATGGGTACCATGTTTCGACTTCCGGAAAATTTCGACATATCTTCGCGTTTCACATCCCCCAGACCCCAAAACCACCGTCAGTTCAAAAGTTTATATATAATTTATGTATATATGTATATATATATATATATATATATATATATATATCAGTTTCTTGTGGACACGATAACTGCCGTAATTTTGCATCAATCACTTTGAATTTTTTACATAACATGTATCCCTATAAAATCTCGGTCGAGTTCGTTAATGGGCAAAATCGGTCGAAGGGGGTGAAATTGGGGGGCTTTTTTCGAAAAAGTGAAATTTCGCTATAACTCTCTTAATACGTGAAATATCGAATCCATTCAAAGTTCATAATATGTGTCGGATAAGTGCCAAAAATTTATGTCAAATACGTTTTTTGATAGCACCAACCATTGACCAAAGGGGTGGAAAAAAGTGCGTTTTTCGGGAAACATTTATCATATCTCTCTTAATAGGCACAATATCAAAACGGTACAAAATGGACAATATTCCTCCAATAATTACCTAAAACTTTTGTCTGAAAGAATTTTCGATATGACCCACCATTACGCCACGGAGTGAGCAAAATGATTTAAATTATAAGAAAATTCCAAGTGCCAAGAGTGGTTGCCATGACAACTTTACTTTTAATTGATAAGGGTTGAGCCATCAGCAGTTGCTATGACAACGCCACTGCACGAGATCACATTCTGTTTTCATATGTCTGTGGGAAGCGACTTCGGTATCAGAACTGGTAGCATGCTGAACTTCTATGCCCAAGGTCGCGGGTTCAAACCCGGCTGAAGTCGTCGGATTTACTAAGAGCGCCAAAAAACCCTGAGTATGCTTTCCTTCGGAGGGGAAGTTCCAACGTTCGTTGCGAGTTGATGGTTCCGGTGGCATATAGTGGCCAAGTTCACAGCTAGGTGTCGTTGATGGTAGTATTTTAAATTATGTAGCCTATTTTAGGTAGATTTCATCAGAAAGCTAACTATTGCATTGGGTGCCATGTTTCGACTTCCGGAAAATTTCGACATATCTTCGCGTTTCACATCCCCCAGACCCCAAACCACCGTCAGTTCAAAAGTTTATATATATGTGTGTGCATATATATGCATATATATCAGTTTCTTGTGGACACGATAACTGCCGTAATTTTGTACCAATCACTTTAATGTTTTACATAATATGTAACCCCTTAAAAAATCGGTCGAGTTCGTTAATGGGCAAAATCGGTTAAAGGGGGGGGGGAATGGGGGGGGGGGCTTTTTTTTTCGAAAAAGTGAAATGTCGCTATAACTCTCTTAATACGTGAAATATCGAATCAATTCAAAGTTCATAATATTTGTCAGATAAGTGCCAAAAATTTATGTCAAATAGGTTTTTTGATAGCACCAACCATTGATCAAAGGGGTGGAATAAAGTGTTTTTTTTTCGGGAAACATTAATCATATCTCTCTTAATAGGCACAATATCAAACCCGTACATAATGGAAAATATTCCCCTAATAATTACCTAAAACTTTGTCTGAAAGAATTTTTGATCTGACCTACCATTACGCCAAGGGAAGAGAAAAATTATTTCGGAATTAAAGAACATGGCAAGTGCCATCAGAGGTTACCGTGACAGCGCTTCTAAATTTATGAGGGATGAGCTATCAGAGGTTGCCAAGACAACGCCATTGCACGAGATCACATTCATTTTTCCATCTGACTGTGGGAAGCGGCTAACTGGTAGCATGCTGAACTTATATGCCCAAGGTCGCTGGTTCAAAGCCGGCCAAAGTCGTCGGATTTTCTAAGAGCGCTAAAAAACCCTCAGCATGCTTTCCTTTGGAGGAGAAGTTCCAACGTTCGTTGCAAGTTGCTGGTTGCGGTGGCATCTAGTAGCCAAGTTCACAGCTAGGTGTCGTTCACGTTAGGATATGGTACAAAATTAGGAACTACTACTTAAAATTGACCGTCTGCAGACCTTACCTGAATTACAGACTAAAACAGTCATCACAATTAACACCGTTTATCAGATTCTACACACCCGGGGTTACATGACCACGTTGTCGCAGCCCCTAAACTGAGGAACCAACAAAAATCTCTGCGGGAGATAAAATTTTGCGAGAAGAAGTAACAGACTGTCTGATAGTTACACATCAGTTCCAAACCTTGCATAAGGACAGTGTGATCAGAAGTATAAAAATGAACCCCGAATGACAAGAAGGTTACCATCACCATAAGACAATAAAATGATAAAAATATGCATACAAAAACGAAAAAAGTTGATTTTTAACCTCCAAATGTAAAATACTTTCTTGCAATCAATGAGGTCTGATCCTCCTACGAAGACCTGCATATTTTGCCTATTATAGCCAATCCCCTAGTTTGCCCGGTGAAATCTACCTCCGCCTTCCGGCGTGCCGAGAGGATTTTTTTTTTCATTGTCTTTGGGGCGGACCCTCTCCTCTTCCCCATTCCTATCTGCCTTTCGAGGCTCTCCTTCCTTCCAAGTCCCTCAATTCTCATGTATCCAGGGTTGGAGGCATTTCCTTTACTCCTGTCTTATTTCCCTTATAACTTTCTTTTGTCCTTATCTTCTTCTAGCCCGTAAGTTTTGTAGTTGTTTTAGTTGTAGTTTCAATTTAACGATCCCCCAAACCATTAGGGGCCGATAACCTCGATGTTAGGCCCCTTAAAACAACTATTATCATCATCATCATCATCATCATCATCACAACTGGCATTTTGCAATTGGGTTATTGTGGTATTTAAAACTTCCTGTTAAGTCTCTCACCCTTTTGTGCTACAGAAATAATTTGTTGCTAGAAACCTTCCCTGGAATCCACGTCATAGTGCAATTGGGTTACTATGGTATTTAAACCTACCTGTTAAGTCTCTCACCCTTTTGTGTTACGTAAATAGTTTGTAGCTAGAAACCTTCCCTGCAATCCACACAACAACTCACCCAAGTTTCTTCGCAATCGTATTAATGGTATATGAACGCATTCACGTATACACTACCAGTATTGAGCAAGACTTTATGTGGTGTGATGACTACTACTACTGAACTGGTTCATCAACCTTACAAACTAATAGAAAAACATATTTTAAATATCACAGGCGGGGAAGAGTTTGGTGATGCTTAACTTCTGACACGTTTGGTTCAAGGGCCTTATTACGTGATTTTCTAGTCCCGCACAGTTTCACCGAAGTACTCGTTGGGTTCCAAAGGGTAAGTATACAAAATTTGGTGCAGATCGGTGAAACGGTGTAGATTTGTGCCAAAGGGCCTTAATGCAGGGAATGGAGTGGTCTGTCCGCAATTTCAAGCAGACAGTGTTACTCACAGTGTACCAAAGGGTAAGAATACGAATTTTGGTTCTGATCGGTGAAACGGTGTAGATTTGGACCGAAGGGCCTAAATGCAGGCTGAAATTTTAGTGGACAGTGTTACTCGCAGGGTTCCAAAGGGTAAGTATACAAATTTTGGTTTAGATCGGTGAAACGGTGTAGATTTGTATACATAACAGACAAACAGACAAACTTTGTGCTTTATATATATAGATATAACTCCAAAGAACATTGAAAAATACTTAATTGTTCCCTGTGCTACAAAATGTAATATAAAGCGTGTTTAGAGTGTTGTAACTGACAAAATGGTAAGTTTATATTAATTATATGATATTACATATTTTGCTACATATTTTGGTGCTTTTTGTTACATATTTATGTACATTTTTATGCCACTTGATACTACATAAAAATCCAATCTCTACATATAATAAACATACTTAACCCCCATATTGCTTTGTTTACTTTATATTTTTTTGTGACAACAGTAATAAACCTAACTTTCAAATTTACAGATACAAGGCCAAATACGCACATCATCGAGCAGGTTCACCGTTGCCGGTGTCAGATGGTTCCTTCAAATTCCTGCAAATTTATTTCATGGGCAAAAAATTCAAACTCATTGACATTAGAAGTGTCAAATTCGCTCCAGTTGTTTTGACTGGCTGCATTACATTTACTGACAAATTTTGTCAGTTTACTGATTCAAAAAGAAAACGAACTCATTCAAAAGGTGTTCCCAAAACATTGCACAAAATTGCAGAAATCATATTTGGTTGAGCGAACGAGCTATTTTGGCTACTAAAAACATGGAAGTAAATGAATTAATCTTCAAAATTTAAAATGAAATTGCCAGTGATTTCAGTTCATTCAAATTAGTTGATTCTGCTACCAACCATGATGATGTAGTCAACTATCCACCCGAATTTTTGAACTCACTGGATTTGACAGGATTGCCGCCTCACAATCTTCAATTAAAGGTCGGATTGGTGGTCATAATGTTGTGAAATATCAACCAACCGCGTCTTTGCAACGGCACACGGCTAGTGGTGAAAATATTAATGAACAACGTGATTGAAGCAACCATTCTAAAGGGAAAGTACAAAGGAGAAGACGATTTGATATCACGCATCCCAATGATTCCCACTGACATACCATTTGAATTTAAACGACTGCAGTTTCTAGTGCGGCTTGCTTTCGCTATGATCATAAATAAATCCCAGGGGCAGTCATTGAGTGTTTGCGGCATTTACCTTGAAACCCCATGTTTCTCGTATGGCCAACTGTTTGCTTCCTGTTACCGTGTTGGAAAAACATCAACTTTGTTTGTTTTTAGCACCAGGTAATCAAACAAAAATATCGTTAATCATAAAACATTACAATGAAAATATCATTTAGCAGAAGAATTATCTCTGGAACTGGTCAGTATTATCATTGTGGGGTTTGAAGCCATTTTTTCAGTGTTGCCTAAGTAAACAAAAGTTTGGTGCTTTTCAGTCGGTCAACACGAATGCACCCAAAACGAACTGGGTTATGCCCTAATCCTGAAATAAATTACATGAGATTGATAAATACACTAGTGTATCTAAAGTAGTATTAATTAATTTATTTTATTTCTGGATTAGGGTACAACCCAGCTCGTTTTAGGTACATTCGTGTTGACCGACTGAAAAGCACCAAACTTTTGTCAGTATTAACACATGTGCAAGACGTATTTCATTATGTGGTAGTAAATTATTGGCCACGCCCAAGAATTGTAATCATGTGAGGGGCACTATTTTTGACGGATTTTTATCTTCTGTTGATTGGAACCAGTGATTTATATGATAATTATTTGCCCTAAATAAAGAACATTACGTTTGGCGCATTATATCCACGACATCGACTTACCAAAATACTCGATTTGCAACGGGGGAAAATTATGGGGTACAGTGAGGGATCTGAAGACTTGCCAAACAGTTTCGATATGCAGCTACTGAAAACACACAGTTTCTTAGTAACTTTTATTAGCAGTAGAAAATCAACTCATTTCATGTTGATGATGTATTGATTTGCATTATTCTGATTTTTGCGTGCAGTACAGACTGAATTGGAGTTCAATACATTGTCATTTATTTTGACAGAACGACGCCTGTCGGGTCATCTAGTTTCAAACAAAGTGGAATGTCACTGAGATACAGATGTTTTTACTTTTAGTGGAAACGGAACGAACGTCCCACATCCTCTTACTCTTTTCATAATTTAACTTTAGTTGTGTAACGTTTCAATTATTCGGGTAGTGGAGTAACAGTGTTACCAATCAGAACAAATGGTTAATAGGCAACCATTAGTATACATTAGATGATTTATCTATGACTTACTTATGTGGTGGTAGAGGGATCAGAGATGAATGATGTAGCTCTGACATATATGATATAACACTTTTAATTGATACCAAAAAAGCACAGAATCTGGTTTATGCCATCTCCTTTGGAATAACGATTGCCACAAGAAGACTGTTATTTTATAACATTTGTTCACTTTTGACTGCTATCGTGAACATACATGGTACAGGAATCCAAATCCTCAGCGACGTAGTAAACTGACTGCATCTCATAATCTCCAACTTCTTTAATTCAATCAACTTCCCTTTTTTGTCCTTCTTCTTACGAGACCATCATTCAGTATCCCTCCCTTTAATGTTCACTTCCTGGAATAAACAACAAAAACACCATATACAGTATATCTGTTTTTCTAGACGAACTCGTTCCTCTCTAGTACATCAAATCTCCACTAGTTCCAAAGCCGTAGCAAATAATCTTGCAAGTACATAATTCTTCTATAATTTCTTAACTCCTTGAAAGCGCCATGACACCAGTCCACATATAAGCAGTTCCAACCAAAGATCAAAATATCCGAACACCTTTACATGACATAAACCAGGCTTTACATTAAAAAAATATATAAACACTGTCTTAAAATCTAAAAATGACAAGAATAAAAGTTCATCAAACAACTGAAATAACTTACTCCTAACCAACAAAATCCCACACTATGCAAAATGAGATGAATGAAAACACAGTAAAATGGATGAAAACAAAAGACATCAGTAAAGCGAGGCATACAACTTCAAACTCCTGTAACCAACATGTTACAATTGTTATTTGTTTTACATGTACTACCTTTATAAGAAATACATTTGGCAAAGAAACTATATTTCTCACCCTAAATTGGGGTGTTTGAAGCATTTCGTTTTAGTGTTGAAAGTTTAAATTCACTCTCCTGAAAAAATTACAAATGTGACTTGCCCCGTTTTTCTAGTGAAGTCTACGAATAGAAGTAGATATTATTTTATTCGAATACGGCTTTAATTAATATCTACGGACTGGAGTAATTGTAAGGGGCAAAAGAAGTGTTCCAATGCGCTCAAGGCAGAGGAGAAGACCGACGCCTTAAGCTGAATACAGACGAAGAGAAGCTCCATTACCCTAGGGATGCTAAATCTCATAGAGTCTTTCATTGTGTAACGCCAGAAGCGTATTTCTATTGGAACTCTATTATCGTTATAATGAGACAAGTTTGACAATAGGCCCGGCTCTATTACGTAGAATGGAGTACACCATTGTGACAAGAAACCTGCTGCGATGATATAAAGCCGCGCTCAGCCACGCGAATGGTAGTCACGTGTTAGTAAATTCATATTCAGGCTGTCAATCAATGTTAGGTAATGCCACCGATGATAATAATCAGACAAGGATGACATCTATCCTCGGTGTACATGGAACTGAAATTATATCGCTTTGTTTGTTGTTTCTATGTATGTTTGTTGGTCTGGTCTGGACAGGTATGAATCCAGCCGTTCTGGAAGGCGAATGACCGGCGTAGATATTATAGCATTAATATTACGAGTGCCGGTTGCCATGGTGGAAAATCTTATTATTATTATTACATAAAATCCAGCAGGCTGTGGATTTTTATTTTCACATAAAATGCGCACAAATGTGCATACAAAAAGATTTATATCCTATGTACAATGTTTGATATACACTCACCGGCAATAAAAGCGAAACACTACAAATTTCAGACTAAACTCAATGTTGGACCGTTCCAAACCTTGTATTAAACAAATACTATGGCATTACAACAATATGGCAATGTATGTTAAGTAATTTACCTTAATTAGAACAATAATTAACAAACATTATTGTTCAAGACAATCACAACAGTGCACAAACACAAATTTGGAAATGACGAAACATGGAATCCATTGTACTGTAACACTGTATAATTACGAATGTTGTAGACAAACTGTAATGTCCACAAAAATACGCGGCACGAGAATTCACAGCAATAAACCTTAAGACAGCCGTTTGTGGTTATTTTTGTCCAAAGGCGGGAAACGGTATCATTAGTGTCGTGATTGTCCCGATCAACAATGTGTATCAATATTATTGCGCTGAAACTTCTCAAATGAGCTAATTAACTCATGATTAACTCACGACACATTGCCATGTCGCAGGAAAGTTACAACATTCATTTGATAACAGATATGAAACAGATAAACATTTGTGTTTTGTCCGAGATTCGTAGTGTTTCGCTTTTTATGCCGGTGGTGTATTTAGCTCTAGTCTTTGCTATAAACAATGATTGACTTAGTCCTTTTACGACATTTAGTTTGGTGGTATTTTTCACAATGTTCGTTGCATAGTACGCATACACGTGCATTGTTTGGTTCGTGATTTTTTTTCATTTCTACATATCTTATGGTGATAGCCGTGCACTGAAAGTCTGGTTAGCACCGATCGCAGTTCTTGGTTCGCTTTTGCCCATCTCCTGTCAATCATGGCGTCTGTAGCGTAAAAGTCTTCGGGTATTTCTTTTGTTTTTTGTTTCCTTAGCCCTATTAATTGAGATACTTGCTTGGTGTGAGGTAGGAGCAGCTAGAGTTTCAGGTCCTCTATGTAGAACGGTTCCCTTGCCAGTTCATATACCAGTCTGGACTTGGTCGTTCTCGCTACTCCAAGTGCTCTCTTCAAATATCTCGATTTGATTTTCTCATGGTTGGTAAAGTCCGTTAGGGTTAGTCTTTCCCATATTATTTAAATGCCGTATGTTATAACTGGAGATAATTTGGCATGAAATAGCGTAATGGCTGTTTGTAGAGAGAGTTTGGTGATGTTTTTGATTTCAAACATTCCTCTGATGGCGGCAGCAGCTCTTTCATGTATATGGACCCTGAATGAATTGCATTTGGCCTGGAGTGTCATCCCTAGGTATTTAAAGGTATTAACTTTTTTAATGTCGTTATCTCCGAGTTTTTGTTGCTAGTTTTCCTCCTTTCCGAAATACCATGTGGACCGTCTTACTGTGGTTAATTAACATTTCGTTTTCTTGCGCCCAAGTGTGGAGAGCATCCAAGGTGTCTTGTAGTTCCAATATGTCAGATGAACCCAGGGCCATATCATCTGCGTACATATATTGTGCCCGTTTAGACCGGAATCCGCACGACCACATATGCATTTTACCAATAATCAGTCAGCACGAGAGTCAAAATATCCCGGAGCGCCAGATGGGTTAAAGCTAATCGCAAAAACGACATCAAATAAAAAAAAATGCTTTACTGATTTTTGGCTCAATGCAACAATATGGATAGAAGGAGATTCAACTGGGCGTAACACATCAAGTAAAATTATCTCATTTTATTTTGAATTTAAAATTGACTGCAAAAATGCTCAAAGCAGCATCATTCACGTGTGGCGACCCACACTCCTATTTACACAATATACAGAAATTTTCCAAACACATTTGACAATTATTTTTTGGAAACACAAGTCTGATTAATAGTCCTGTAGACTGTGTTCCAAAATTATTTATGATTAAATCCAGTTCAAATTTAATTGTCTCTACTGGAAATATCGTAGTTCACTGTTTGAATTTTTACATAACATTAACACTCGTAGAATAAATGTTCATAGAATTTTTAACTTTCACTTATTTTTCCAGTTTCAAAAAAATATATTGTCGAAAAATATTATTATCATTGAATCAACACAAATTATTTACACATATTAATAACATCTGAAAAGTATTTGACCTTGAGCATAGCATCGAATAACTGTGCGAAGCACAACAAAAATCAATGGTTCTTCTGACATTAAACATTCGAGAAGTGACTCGATTATTAACTTCAAGTTCCTAACAAAATACATGATTTCTGAATCATCAACTTGATCACTAAATTGTTGAACCATTCAACTATTCAATTTTCCACTTGGAATCATTATTATAAAAAATATTTATATTCATGGCCATTTTTAGCAACTTTCACAACTTGCAATTCTTCGACAGAATGCGGAAATAAGAATTGTAGCTTCATACTAAATTCATTTAGTTCATGGCACTAGGATTGAAAACGTCCTTCAAATTATTCGTGGTTATAGGATTATTTTTAATTGGCAGTGGCCCATTCTATTATTTGTGTAAGAACACAACATTACAACAACAACGGCAAAGGTCTTCCTCTGAAGAAGAATAAACTACTATCATGACAAATCCGGGTTCTAGCAAAATCAAAGTCTAAATGGAATTCGTAAAAAAGGTTGAAATAAGAACTGATGGTTTCTAAGAAATAACCTTCGGGTCATTCATACGACGAAATGTGTAGTTCCAATACTCCTACTATAAACCTGAGCCATCGAACCTGCTATTTGATTGATGCTCGAAAAAACCTCTTCATTCCTGCGACTTAAACATGCGCACCTGGGAATGGCATTTCAACTACTCCACACATATAAATTTTCTTCCCAAAATTTATACAATAAATCAAGCCTCTGCTTGTTATCAACACTGGAAGATTAATAAACATACAAGTTTATTTTATTTTACCATTCAGTTCAACCCGTGAAGTTACCATACTTAAGATACTCTTTATTTCACTTTCGAGTGTATTTACGTCATGATTTTATATAAATACAAAAATATCCTATTTGATACAAATATCATTTGCTTCCCGTTTCATGCCTCACCGTGTTATCTGAAAAATATACTTTGCTCATTGCAAATATCAACTGTTCAACCAGAACTGAAATGTTGGTTGAATGCGGGCTTGCGCTAACCACTCTCCTTCGGAAAATCTCCTGTTCCAAACTAGAAATGATTAAACTACTTCATAGGCTCTCTCTCAATACATGTGATTATTAGAAAATATAATATCCAAGAATTATTTAGAAAAATTATAAAAATTATTATTATTACTATTAGTGGATTATTATTATTATTATTATTAGTTATATTATTTTAAATATGTTTAATTATCATCTCATTATGTGAGAATCCACATGTTCGAACCTTCGAATATGGAAAAAATATCCATTCCTCAACAAAAATAATGTAACTCAACCATTACATCGACGGTTTTCCGTGATATCCCTAAAATATGAAATATTCAAATAAATGCTCGAAATGCTCGGTCATCGATCCTAAACTGTTCTGAGTGCTGAAAATACTCAGAATAACTCTAATAAGTCTTGCGTAAATCATTGCAAGATTTAAATACGAAGAAAAATAAATGTGTTGGTCATCTGCAGAAAAATAGTTTGTTCCAATTAGCTAGGCATAATATAATTCAAATGTGGCTTACATTTCTTGATGGTCTTGAAGCGTAGTGAACCTGGTCTGTACCAGATTTATCCATAGACATGCCCTATCGGACAAGCATGTATAATCCTTGTATCGGCCGCCATTATATACCCACAATCCGTCTAACAAGACATAGTGGTAGTATCTATTGACGTTTGAAGTAACTGTTGATCCATTGTAATATTGGCTTCTGTTAACTCCATAACAGTTTGCTTAAATGGGGTCAGATCTAAGTGATCTATTCTTAGATATGTCAGTTGTAACATAACTCACGGTAATCTTTTCAGTACAAGAAAACACTGACAGTCTAACCAATCAACGGCTGTTCTGAAGATCGTTCCCTGGGCATGGCTTCACACCATCTACAACGCGCGAAGCAACATGTAGTTTCCCTGCGTAGACTAATGAACACCACCGTGATAGACTGGTCTTCAATGTACTGATAGATCGAAGTGGTTAACCAGTTACAAATATGAAAACTGACTGAATTGGACTTAAAATATCCAAGTATTAGGTTATTACTGGTCTGTGACAAAGTACTAATTCTAGACAAAGTCTAGCATATGTCCATGTAGAAATAAAAATATTTCTACCAGTGTCTGTAGAAAATATCAATCACCTCAGTGATTCTCTTTGCCGGAAACTTACTAAGTTCCACCTCGTAGCGCAGCACTTTTGTGACTATCACAACTTTGAAAATAACTTCTGCGTAGATCCGGCAACCATGTGCCTTGGCTCAGCGTAGTAGCACCTTGCTAGGCAAGTGCTTGTGTTGAAGTGAGCTAACCATGCCTGCGCCAGCCGGCTTTTATTCTAAACTGTCAGGGTCACGCTGCATCAGCTGATATCTGGAAATCCTCATATCTCTGGTATCCCTGGTCCGATTTACTTGATACTAATTGCATTCTCTTTCATTTGGCCGTGCCAGTAATCTGATCCAAGTCTCAAGTCTCTACTCCATGGCTAACTATTTAATCAATAAATAGCCTCGACCTCTGCTATTACTCGCTACGTCACTTGACATGCTAGTATCGGTATATTCTTTCCAATTGCTTCTGGAAGCAATGTAGCGCGATATTCAAATATCTCAACTTTCAAAAGCGGCTGTAGCCTTTCCCTTGATATCTAGGTGTCTGAATCTTGGAATTCCCATTCCTAGAGTTGGGCACATCCACCCCACACCTAGCAAAAAATAAAAATTGAAAAATTTTTATTTTTCCTATCTACACATTAAATCATCTGGTTCTTGAATAATAAATCTTCAAATTCGATGCATTATAAGTTCCCACGATGTTACCAGTTCGTGTATTAGCGATTTCATAGCTTCCATTGTTGTTTACTTCCACAATGTCGATATTCAAAATCTTTAATTTCACCAGGTTCAATATCAAACATATCGTGATACTCTTCCAAAATTTTCCCTATGTCTGGGGACTCCTCCTCAGTGTAGTCTTCTCTTCCTTCAGCTTCATGAAAAATCAGAGACCATTGAGCATCTCCATCGATGTCTTCCTCTTCTTTTCCCTCGAAGTTAATCTCTTCGGTATTCTTGAATCTGATCGTCTCTGTCTTCATGTCTATCACTGCTTGATATTTCTGAATGAAATCCGCTCCCAATATCATGTCAAAAGCCATGTCCTCCATTACTACAAACACATGTCGGAAAGCATGTCCTCCAATCGTAATACGTAAGTATAATTGTGTTTTACACAGAGATATTTTGTTGGGTATTATTCCTTGGATCTTAATTCCTGATACTGGAATCTCCTCTAAATTCTCTTTGAGCTTCCACAGAATATAAAGCTTCTCACTCACCAGACAAAGCATAGCCCCAGTATCAATCAAAGTATCGACAGGCATACCGAATACTTCGCATGATATGATTGGCATTCTAATTCTTGTACCCATTTCTTTTCCTTCGTCATTCTGTTGGATTAAGTCATCATCCTCTGCTTGCCATTTAATAATTCTGGAAGTGAAAGTGTTCAAAATTCTATCTTCTACTGTGAATTCGAAGTTTTTTTGTTGTTGTTACCATTCCCCCGGGATTGTTGTGTTCCCGATGGACCTGGTTCATTGGGCCTCTGCTCCAAAAACTGCAAGTTATCTTGGTGTCTTGCTTCCAAGTTTTTCCTCGTCTCCTTGTTGAACTCTTCATTGGACTGACGAGTATCCACATTCCCTCTGTTATTGTAGTTGTTTCTACCATAGTATCTTCTTTCGTGGTACCTTCCTTGATTATCCCGTGGTCTTCTCCATCGAGTATTATATCGATTTCCACCATCCGGTCTCGCGTAAGGCTTGTAACTGTATCTGTTACTGTACTGATCCCATCCTCTCTTATTGGGATCTTCCCTCGGCGTTTCCTCTTCTCGCCCCTCTCGAATCTCTCGAGGTGTTTGGGAATAACTATCGGCCATAACAGCGTACACAGCGTTGTTATTCTTTCCTCCCTTCTGATGGAAGAATTGAGCGTTCGTATGATCCAGCTTCTGCAATACCTCGTCAAATTGCTCCATATTATAGATGTCAGCAGCGATCGAAGTCCTTTGGACGTCTGCTGGAAATTGACGTATCAATGCAGTAATTAATTCGTTATCTGGCATCGGCGGATCTAAATGTTGCAGTTTAGAAATCTGTCCAGAAAAGTACGTAGAGTATCGAGTAGGTTGTGACGTCGAGAATCTCTTAGAATATAATTCTGCTCTGACTTGCTCTTGGGTTTCCGGGGACCAAAACTTTTTTAATAACCCATGAGAAAACTCCTCAAAAGTGGTTAGAGTGGATCTAAAAGCTCTAAACCAAAGAAGTGCAGGACCTTCCAAAAACTTCCCTATCACTCAGATCTGTCTTTCTTTAGGGATCTTGGAATCTTTCAGGTAATCCCCTGCTTCTCTCAAAAATTCCACGGGTGTCACAGAATCTCGCCCTGAAAATTTAGAAGGCTTATCTTCTACATTCTTAAATACAGTTATGGGGCTGGATTGAAATACTGTCCTGACCTCATCCTGTCTTTGACTGTCCGTTTCTCTAGCTCCTCCTAGATTTATCTGAATCTGTTCTTTTCCCCTTACATTTGGCATTTTCAACAGATGGTCAGACTGTTTCTCGTCCTTGATTTGGGTTTTCATAGCCTCAAGTTCCTTATGGTTTTCTTCTGCCATTTTCTTAATTGCTTCAGTTTCTTTACAATTTCTCCTTGACGTCAGTGGATATCTGGTTCATAACAGCCTCGTGACTTTTCAATGACCCTGTCATATCTGATATGTCCTTCTGAGTTGCTTGGATATCTTTGGAAATTACTTGAATATGGGATGACAAAGATTCCCTAATCTCCTTGATTCCCTCTTGGTTCTCCAGCTTGAGTGTGTCTTTAATTTCATTGACAACTGTGGTTTTAATTTCAGTTTGTAACTCATTAATCACACCTTCTCTTATTTCTCCCATTACAAGTTCTTTGAATTGTTCCGTTAAACGTTGAACAACTAGAATTTCCATCTCGTTACTCTCCTTCTTCACTCTGACTTCTAGGTTGATCATGTCTTCACCAACTTTCCTAAGACCATGTTCTATCATATCAGCTAAGCTTTGAGATCTAAGATCGGCATCGCGAAATTTATCGTCCATTAAACTTGCGTTAGTAGCTAATGAAGTTTCGAGCTCATGTGTTTTTTCGCATAATTTAGACATTTTACTCTCAAGTGACATTTTCAAAATTTCAGAATTCTCTTTAAATTTACTTTCCATAGAATTAAATTTACTATTTAAATTTTCTTTCAAGTTATCTTTTAAAGAATCAGAACATTCTTTAAGTTTATTTTCTAAAGAATCAGAATTTTCCTTAAGTTTTTCATCTAAACTTTCTTTCAAGTTATCTTTTAACCTGCTTTCTAACAAATCAGAATTTTCCTTAAGTTTATTTTCTAAAGAATCAGAATTTTCTTTAAGTTTCTTTTCTAAAGCCTCTGTATTTTCTTTCATAATGGCGGCTACACGCCGTTCAGCTTCCTTTGAACTCTCCTCCAAACTCCTCATCATCCTCATCATTTCTTCAATAATTTTCAATTATTATTCAAAACTTAGGGGTATACAATATTGGCAAACACAAGCTTATAACTAGAACAAGAAATATGAATAGCTAACTGGAACACTCTAATAAAATGAGATTTGTCCTAATGTCGACGTGATGGAAAAACAAAATTCTCTACTTTTAAGAATTACATTTACCACAATATCACAAGAAAAATATGCAAGTTCTCAAATATCCTCCACCTGGATTCTAATAATGCGTATGTAGAGTCATCGAACGTTTACTACTGAATTTACTTGACGCCCTAATGGTTAAGCCATTATCAAAAATAATCAAACCCATTCTAATTATTAACCAAGTTAATTTTTTAATTTTCCCCACTAATTGGGTTTCCTACTAATTTATTCATCCAAACCAGACATCTCTCAACTCCCAAAATATTTCTATAAAAATTATCACAATTTAAATCGGCATGCGATTGACCATGTCTAACTCGAGACCCACGTTCGAAGCCATTTCTCTCTCTATCTTATTTTATGTGCCCGTTTAGACCGGAATCCGCACGACCACATATGCATTTTACCAATAATCAGTCAGCACGAGAGTCAAAATATCCCGGAGCGCCAGATGGGTTAAAGCTAATCGCAAAAACGACATCAAATAAAAAAAAATGCTTTACTGATTTTTGGCTCAATGCAACAATATGGATAGAAGGAGATTCAACTGGGCGTAACACATCAAGTAAAATTATCTCATTTTATTTTAAATTTAAAATTGACTGCAAAAATGCTCAAAGCAGCATCATTCACGTGTGGCGACCCACACTCCTATTTACACAATATACAGAAATTTTCCAAACACATTTGACAATTATTTTTTGGAAACACAAGTCTGATTAATAGTCCTGTAGACGGTGTTCCAAAATTATTTATGATTAAATCCAGTTCAAATTTAATTGTCTCTACTGGAAATATCGTAGTTCACTGTTTGAATTTTTACATAACATTAACACTCGTAGAATAAATGTTCATAGAATTTTTAACTTTCACTTATTTTTCCAGTTTCAAAAAAATATATTGTCGAAAAATATTATTATCATTGAATCAACACAAATTATTTACACATATTAATAACATTTGAAAAGTATTTGACCTTGAGCATAGCATCGAAGAACTGTGCGAAGCACAACAAAAATCAATGGTTCTTCTGACATTAAACATTCGAGAAGTGACTCGATTATTAACTTCAAGTTCCTAACAAAATACATGATTTCTGAATCATCAACTTGATCACTAAATTGTTGAACCATTCAACTATTCAATTTTCCACTTGGAATCATTATTATAAAAATATTTATATTCATGGCCATTTTTAGCAACTTTCACAACTTGCAATTCTTCGACAGAATGCGGAAATAAGAATTGTAGCTTCATACTAAATTCATTTAGTTCATGGCACTAGGATTGAAAACATCCTTCAAATTATTCGTGGTTATAGGATTATTTTTAATTGGCAGTGGCCCATTCTATTATTTGTGTAAGAACACAACATTACAACAACAACGGCAAAGGTCTTCCTCTGAAGAAGAATAAACTACTATCATGACAAATCCGGGTTCTAGCAAAATCAAAGTCTAAATGGAATTCGTAAACAAGGTTGAAATAAGAACTGATGGTTTCTAAGAAATAACCTTCGGGTCATTCATACGACGAAATGTGTAGTTCCAATACTCCTACTATAAACCTGAGCCATCGAACCTGCTATTTGATTGATGCTCGAAAAAACCACTTCATTCCTGCGACTTAAACATGCGCACCTGGGAATGGCATTTCAACTACTCCACACATATAAATTTTCTTCCCAAAATTTATACAATAAATCAAGCCTCTGCTTGTTATCAACACTGGAAGATTAATAAACTTACAAGTTTATTTTATTTTACCATTCAGTTCAACCCGTGAAGTTACCATACTTATGATACTCTTTATTTCACTTTCGAGTGTATTTACGTCATGATTTTATATAAATACAAAAATATCCTATTTGATACAAATATCATTTGCTTCCCGTTTCATGCCTCTCCATGTTATCTGAAAAATATACTTTGCTCATTGCAAATATCAACTGTTCAACCAGAACTGAAATGTTGGTTGAATGCGGGCTTGCACTAACCACTCTCCTTCGGAAAATCTCCTGTTCCAAACTAGAAATGATTAAACTACTTCATAGGCTCTCTCTCAATACATGTGATTATTAGAAAATATAATATCCAAGAATTATTTAGAAAAATTATAAAAATTATTATTATTATTATTAGTGGATTATTATTATTATTATTAGTTATATTATTTTAAATATGTTTAATTATCATCTCATTAATGTGAGAATCCACATGTTCGAACCTTCGAATATGGAAAAAATATCCATTCCTCAACAAAAATAATGTAACTCAACCATTACATCGACGGTTTTCCGTGATATCCCTAAAATATGAAATATTCAAATAAATGCTCGAAATGCTCGGTCATCGATCCTAAACTGTTCTGAGTGCTGAAAATACTCAGAATAACTCTAATAAGTCTTGCGTAAATCATTGCAAGATTTAAATACGAAGAAAAATAAATGTGTTGGTCATCTGCAGAAAAATAGTTTGTTCCAATTAGCTAGGCATAATATAATTCAAATGTGGCTTACATTTCTTGATGGTCTTGAAGCGTAGTGAACCTGGTCTGTACCAGATTTATCCATAGACATGCCCTATCGGACAAGCATGTATAATCCTTGTATCGGCCGCCATTATATACCCACAATCCGTCTAACAAGACATAGTGGTAGTATCTATTGACGTTTGAAGTAACTGTTGATCCATTGTAATATTGGCTTCTGTTAACTCCATAACAGTTTGCTTAAATGGGGTCAGATCTAAGTGATCTATTCTTAGATATGTCAGTTGTAACATAACTCACGGTAATCTTTTCAGTACAAGAAAACACTGACAGTCTAACCAATCAACGGCTGTTCTGAAGATCGTTCCCTGGGCATGGCTTCACACCATCTACAACGCGCGAAGCAACATGTAGTTTCCCTGCGTAGACTAATGAACACCACCGTGATAGACTGGTCTTCAATGTACTGATAGATCGAAGTGGTTAACCAGTTACAAATATGAAAACTGACTGAATTGGACTTAAAATATCCAAGTATTAGGTTATTACTGGTCTGTGACAAAGTACTAATTCTAGACAAAGTCTAGCATATGTCCATGTAGAAATAAAAATATTTCTACCAGTGTCTGTAGAAAATATCAATCACCTCAGTGATTCTCTTTGCCGGAAACTTACTAAGTTCCACCTCGTAGCGCAGCACTTTTGTGACTATCACAACTTTGAAAATAACTTCTGCGTAGATCCGGCAACCATGTGCCTTGGCTCAGCGTAGTAGCACCTTGCTAGGCAAGTGCTTGTGTTGAAGTGAGCTAACCATGCCTGCGCCAGCCGGCTTTTATTCTAAACTGTCAGGGTCACGCTGCATCAGCTGATATCTGGAAATCCTCATATCTCTGGTATCCCTGGTCCGATTTACTTGATACTAATTGCATTCTCTTTCATTTGGCCGTGCCAGTAATCTGATCCAAGTCTCAAGTCTCTACTCCATGGCTAACTATTTAATCAATAAATAGCCTCGACCTCTGTTATTACTCGCTACGTCACTTGACATGCTAGTATCGGTATATTCTTTCCAATTGCTTCTGGAAGCAATGTAGCGCGATATTCAAATATCTCAACTTTCAAAAGCGGCTGTAGCCTTTCCCTTGATATCTAGGTGTCTGAATCTTGGAATACCCATTCCTAGAGTTGGGCACAATATAATGACACTGTTTTGGTGTTTTCAATTATTTTAGTGATATCTTATTAACTTATTATAAATACGTTAAGGTGTATGTTTCACAAAACTCTAGCTCCTAAACCAGGGGGAGTTAGAAGGTGTGGTCTGTACCAAAATCATCCAAATCGTCTCAATAGTACAGGAAAAATCTTTCATTTCTTGAAAGGGCAACGGAAATATATTTATTTGTTTATAAAGTGCTATACAAATAAAGAAGACGGTAGCCCCTGACAGAACTGTCACGCGTAAAGCCCGTATCGCACTAGAGCATGGCACGTAGTCTGTACACATGGGGCGAACACAACCACTGCCATCGTAATGTCCAGGCCGCAAGGTTCCTGTAGTGACGTCACGTTTAGGGCCGGTACAGTCGCCGCAGCAAGTCAGACGGCTCCTTTCACACGCAGTCACTCCAAAGCGAATATAAATTCATATTTATAGGAAAATGTTAATACTACTTGGAGTTCACTGGCAGTTAGATAAGTTACCACTAAATAGGTCTAATTATCGCTCCGCTAGTTCGAATCCTGCCGTTGTAGTGGGTATTTTACGAATTAAAAAATGGTACATCGTCTGTGAATTTACTAGGACGTTGACGCACACAGACAGGGAAAAATTGCAGCATTTTGACGTCCTGTAAATGTTATATCAATAAAAAGAGGCATTGAAACAGTTACTCAAGATGTACCACAACGTCGATAAATCGCATATGGCTAAACTCGGGATTGAAGGAAGGAAATATTCGAATATTTCAATACACAAAACAATTTTCAGGAACAGTTTGTTAATAAAATAAATCTATGTACCCACAGAAACAACACATAGACAGGTACACTTTTCTGTGCCTACTGCCTGAAAAACCCTCGAACTGAGCCTAAGTTATAACATTCGAGAAAACTACAGAATCTCTCTTTCAAGGATAAGATAAAAATTATTTTCCTTTCTTTTAGATAACCAGCCCCCCTCCCCTTACAGTACTGCCTTCTTGAACACTCTGCCTCCAAAAATCATTATATACGGTAGCTACAGAAATATTCATTTCTAGACCTTGTTTATTAGAAATAAATCAACAGAGAAGGTAACTTCCTTTCTGGATCTCACACACAAAACCTGCCGGTATCCTTACTCGCCAGTAAAACAGAATAACATTACAAAAATACTAGCTATTCACTTCTGAACTTGCATGAGAAAAAATCCTTAGTAAGAAATCTGGCATTCTTGACAGTCAGTAAAACAAAGTTACGAAAATTATTCCTCCTCTCTAAACTATACCAGCAAATTCCAGATATAAAAATATACTTTTGAATTTTTGTATATTTATGCACTAAACAAAGTAATTGGGGCCAAAAGGATCTTATTCAAATAAGTATTTCTTGTACAATATAACCGTTATCCCCCTTGACCTGTCAGAAAAATGGTGAAATTCCAAAAGGTCAATGTCACTTTACTGAGGATTCCACAAAAAAAAAAAAACAATGCTATCACTGTTGTCCAACTTCATTTCTTCTCACAAAAATGAGTGCCATTCAAAAAACAGGATATTCTTCGAATAAACATAACTAAGTATAAAAACACTATGTCCCCCTTGACCTCCTCTCAGAAAAATCAGGTTCAAGAACCATTTCTTCGCATAAAATTGTATGTACCAATTCACTGCGGTACTACTTGACGACCAGAAAAATGTATGGTATAAGGTCCAAAAATCAAGGCTACTTAACAGAGGATCTTCTCTGTATCAAATAACTAATACTAATACTAATACTAATAATAACTTGTCTGATTTACATAAGTAGGCCCTAACAAGTAATTTAACCTCAGCATTATCATGTTAGAAATATTTCCAGTCCCAGCATAGGCTGACATTTAGAACTTCATACTATAATATTGAAACCATATTAACTTATAAATTACCATCAAGACGAGTAGGCCTAACGGTAGCTCTTATCTCCCGAAGTATCTTACTTTCAAGAAAATGTTTAACACGCACTCTTGTCTTCCCTGCAATGTGCAAATCTGTTCTAGGACTTTTAAGTATTCGTTGCTTTCTTAAATTTTCTTCGGTGAAGGAAAAAAAACCTTATAACCTAATCATCTCCATCATAATAGTTGTTTTTTCAACCGCTAATACAACAACTTCTTGGCATACCAGGGACCTGGGAAGGAATAATTGTGTCAATGAACAAATATAATTATATTACCATCCAAACAACCTGCATTAGTCGAAAATAAGCGATGTATAGGTTCTAACTGAACCATAACCTTAATAAGTGTGAGGGCAAACATGCAACTCAAACATTTTATAGATATAGGCTAATCACCTACCTACGAAAGGAACATTTGCTTCAGATAACAAACGGAGTAATCCTTATTCTGGACGACGGTAGTAATAGTGTTCACACGTATTGCTTTTCACTCGGATACTAATTAAAATGTAAAAAACACATAGCACAAACCACACTCACTTAAGCAAAATGGTCGTTACCTATCCACCCCTAGCGATCAGCTGATCACTTGGTGATGGCCGCTGCCTGATGGCCTGTACATTACGATGGCAGTGACACAGCCCATTACAATATGCGAGAGTTCTCGCACAGGTCCGCTAGTACCGTATAATACGCTGAAGTGTACGAGGCACGTCCAGAAAATAAGTTCCGTTTGGTAATAAAATTAAATTGTGTACAGATACAGAAAAAATATTTATTGCACAACATTCTACACTTCTTAAACTACTTTTCCACATAACTGCCGAACTTTTGCAGGCATTTGTCATAGCGTGGCACAAGTTTTTGGATACCTTCTTCATAGAAGTTTGCCGCCGACCGTAAACGAGAGTGAAGACTCCCCTGTAAGATATCCTGCCGTTTGGCAACCACTGTTAGGCAAATTGCGTGCTTACCAGGAGAACCGCGTATGTTTAGGAGCTCTCCTGACCACATACACAAATTTGCCTAACAGTGGTGGCCAAACGGCAGGATATCTTACAGGGGAGTCTTCACTCTCGTTTACGGTCGGCGGCAAACTTCTATGAAGAAGGTATCCAAAAACTTGTGCCACGCTATGACAAATGCGTGCAAAAGTTCGGCAGTTATGTGGAAAAGTAGTTTAGGAGGTGTAGAATGTTGTGCAATAAATATTTTTTCTGTATCTGTACACAATTTAATTTTATTACCAAATGGAACTTACTTTCTGGACGTGCCTCGTATGTTTCACAAAACTCAAGCTCCTAAACCAGAGGGAGTTAGAAGGTGTGGTTTGTACCAAAATCTTCCAAATCGTCTCAACAGTACAGGAAAAATCATGCATTTCTTGAAAGGTCAACGGAAATATATTTGTTTAAAGAGTGTGTTTAAACAAATAAACAAGACGATAGCCCCTGGCTGAACAGTGACGCGTCCAGCCCGCATAGCACTAAAGCCAGGCGGTAGTCTATACACATGGGGCGAACACTACCCATTGTGCATTGAAAACAATATTCCAACAGAATTATCCGCAGCAGTGACGAATTGAATTATGATATCATAAATATCAACAATTAATTTAAAAAGCACGTTTAAACAAATAAACATATTTATAGGAGCCCACATAACAGTAAAGCCGGGCGGGTGGTTGGTTAATGAACATGCGTGATTTCATGCACAGGCCCCCTAGTGTTCTATATTTACGTGTGTCACGTTGTCAGCCTGCGTGATTGACAACTACAGTCGCGAGGGTAGAGCATGATCCGGCTCCAGTAGCTTCTGTCATCGTTGTCCTCTCCGTGCTAACAAGTGCTCCTGTTAAGCTTAGTTGTGCTGTTGCAAAACAATTAGAAACGTACCATTCTTAATTCGCCCATTATTATTAATTTGTCAGCTCACAATTTACAATAACTTCTCTCTAAGTTCAGTATTACACTATCAAAGTAATTTGTCAAACACCTTTGAATAAAAGATATGACAGTGTAATCGGTAAATATTTTATAGGCTAAAAGGTGGTTTTATAAAATTTCTTCTTTTATAAAAGTTATGAGCATCATGCTATCTTTGATAAAAGATTCAAACCAAAATGGAGGATCATTACAGCTGGAATATTATCACAACGAAGATGCTGATATCGGAGTGTGAAATGCATGAAATGTTACATAAAAATGGTATTAAATATGTCAAAACATAAATTAAACAAATAAAATTGAGGACAAAATTAGCAGTTGTTATAAGCGCTGTACATAAAGGACGCTAAATAGGTTGAAAGCAGACGTGAATGATAGTGTATTTTAACTTATAATATTCGTATTATTTTTTTCTTAGTCGTTTTACCCTCCAGGGTTGGCTTTTCCCTCGGACTCAGCGAGGGATCCCACCTTTACCGCCGCCAGGGCAGTGTCCTGGAGCTTGATACTTTGAGACGCGGGATACAACTGGGGAGTTGGGACTAGCACCTCGCCCGAGTGGTATCACCTGCAAAGCGAGCAGGGGCCTTATGAGGGATGGGAAGGGAAGGGATGATTGGGAGAGATAGGCAAGGAAGAGGGAAGGAGACGGCCGTGGCCTTACGTTCGTCTTCCCTGGAGACGAAGTGGGAAACCACGGAAAAACACTTCGAGGATGGCTGAGGTGGGAATCGAGCCCTCTCTACTAGTATGGACCACCCGAGGCTGAGTAGACCCGTTCCAGTCCTCATAGACTACCATTTGTCAAATTTCGTGGCAGAGCCGGGAATTGAACCTTGGACCTCTCGGGTGGCAGCTAAGCTCGCTGACTACTACACCACGGTGGCGACCATACCAAGATTTTACTCGTATTATCTTCCTTGTCATGTGAGCGACCCATGGTTTAACCCATAGACGTTCAGTTTATCTTTTCGTTTCTTTTATATACTAGTACTAGCAGAAGTACCCATTCTTCGAACGGTCGTCGGTATTAATAACCAGACGTAATCAATTGAGCTACTGTTGCAATGGTTAGGGGCTTGGAACCTGTTTGTCGACAAAGATAAATGTTTAGTTGAAATATGCTCTGAAACTAATTTATCTAACGTGTACTTCCTGACGTCAAAATAAAATTGAAAACCCCGTAGACGAAATGCAATTCACGTCACATAAAAACTGACCCTCACTGTTGTGTCAAGTGCGCATCCAGAGGAAGACCCCTTTAATAAATTATAAAGGCTTGTGGTGCATGAAAATTCAGTTTTTTTTAGCCTCCGATGGCCCAAATTCCTAAAAGCAAAAAAATAAAATAAAAAATAAACTATTTCAATTCAGGAATTTTTGAAAATAATGTTGCTGTTTGAAGATATAATAGACCTTCTGTACGACACATCGCACGTTTAAGTCTTGTGAAAAAATCCAGGGTACCTCTGGTCCCCTTTAATTGCATTGATGAATTTTACAGTTTTTGTTGGTTCCGTGATAACCTTATAGCCATTTGCAAACTTTCACAGAAATTTAATAAATGGAGTGGCATTACTTCTTGCAGAAATAGATGGAAAGTTGGTTGGTTGGTTGGTTGGTTCCTTAGTTTAGGGGCTGCGACAACGCGGTCATGTAGCCCCGTGTACTTTGGGTGTGTGTAGAATCTGTCTGATAACCGGTGTTAATTGTGATGACTGTATTAGTGTGTGTATCTGTTTTTTAATTCAAGTAGAGACTGCAACTTTGAATTTTCAAATAGTTCCTACTTTTGCCGCCAAACGCCACCGTCAACGACTACTAGGCCTAGTTCAGAACTAGCTACTAGACGCCACCGCAGTCGGCTCTTGGCAACGAACGTAGCAACCTAAGAGCGTTGTTTACATTCTTAACCTATCCAATTTAGTTTCACACAGGTGTAATTAGTGGAAAGATCTTTAACATGCCATAAATCTATGACATGGGACCGCCGGCTTTACTTCCCCTCCGAAGGAAGGCATACTGAGGGATTTTAACGCTCTTAAAATATCCGACGGCTTCGGCCGGGTTTGAACCCGCTATCTTGGGCATAGAAGCTCAGCATGCTACAGATGGAAAGTTGGATGCACCTTTTTGAGACACTGTTGTCATGGTTACTGGCTTGCATTCCTACATTAGTTTATTAAATGAAATTAGTTTTCTGGGAATATCTCAGAAACTCTTGGTTTTAGAGCATTAAAATGTAGTTTTCGGGGACCCTTTACGACTGTTTAGGGGCCCCGAGGTTTTTTTTCTGACACCAAGGGGCTGAAAATGAGCTTTGTCTCGTCGTTGTAGGCCGTAGTATCATCATCATCATCCTCTTGCACAGTTTCCAGCCGTTAGCCGGGTCTGTTTGGAACACAGTCCACTCCAACGCCTTCTGTCTTCCCACCATCTCTCAGCTTCCACCCCTGTCCAGTCTTCTCCTCTCTTCTTCACGCTTTCTTCCATCCCTTTCAGCCACCTGTCTCTCGGTCTTCCTCTCGGTCTTCCTCTCGGTCTCTTTCCTTCCCACTTCGTCTCGTGTATCCACCTGGCTATCCTCTTATCCTCCGTTCGTTTTACATGTCCATGCCATCTAAGTCTAGATTTCTCCATACCATCCCGTAATGGTTCCTCCTTTATTAATTCTCTGGTCCTCTCATTTCTTATTCTGTCCATCTTTGTAGCTCCAATACTGCTTCTCAAGAACCTCATCTCACTGGCCTGTATTTTGCTCTTCTCCCTTCCTTTCATAGCCCAGGTCTCTGAGGCATACGTCAGGATAGGGACATAGTACGTCCGATATATGATCTTTTTTCTGTTCTGAGGGACATCCTTGCTCCATAACGTGCTTCTCACACTCCTCCGGAATGCTTCTGCCTGTCTCCCCCGCTCATTTTCTCTCTATAGTTTCTTCCATTATCTTGTATCAGGCTTCCCAGATACTTGAAACTCTCCACTTTCTTCAGTTGTTCCCCACCAATTGTTATTCCCGTTGTGGTTCTTTCCATCTTCCTTGTTGTGATCACCATCTCACTCTTATTTATGCTAAATTTCATCCCATATCCTTGTATTATTCCTTCCCACACGTCCAACTGTTCCTGTACCTCCTCCTCCTTGTTTCCCCAAATCATCAAATCATCCGCTAACACCATTGCTTTCATCTTTCCTTCCCCAATTACTTGTGCCACTCGGGTCATTATGTCATCCATCACCACAATGAAAAGTGCACTTCCTTGTTTCAGGCCGTTTCTCTGTTCCACCCAGTCCGATCTCTCTCCTCCCACTTTCACACAGCTCACGCTTCCCTTGTACATCTCCTTTATCCTCCTTATAGTCCATTTTTCTACTCCTCTATCCTCCAGGGACTTCCATACTTTCTTTCTGCATACACTGTCATATGCTTTCTCGATGTCCAGGAAGGCCATCAGTGGATCTGTTCCATACTCACAGTGCTGTCTTGTAACTGCCTTACAGCAAAAATCAAGTCCACTGTGGGCCTTTCTGCTCTGAAGCCATGTTGTTCTTCCCTCATCCCTACTTCTATCCTTGTCCTAATTCTCCTTTCCAAAACTTTCTCAAACATCTTTGCACAATGACTCATCAGTTTTATTCCCCGATAGTTTCTGCATTCTGTTCTACTACCTTTCTTGATGATCGGGATAATTATTCCCTTTTTCCAGTCCTCTAGGGTCTTCCATTCCGTTGTGTAATAATAATATTAATTATAATTATTTATTTTATTTATCGTATGATGTTAACACAACACAATCACCTACATAAATACAGATTCATATAACACAGCAATAATACTAACAAATTATATAAATTATAAAGCAGATAAAAAAAATAATTATAAATCAACGTCCAACTCGTTGATCCATTTGACAGCCTCAGTTGTAGCAGAATGCAGGTCCTCCAGACTTCCTGGAATAACTCGGAGAGGACATTCCAGTACTAAGTGCTCCATTGTCTGTGGAATGTCAGCGCAATCGCAATTCGGTGAGTCTTTCCAACCCCATTTGTGGAGAACAGAAGCACATCTTCCCAAGCCACATTTAATACGATTGAGTCTAGTCCAGGTATGTCTGGGCAGATTGAAGCCAGCAAGTTTTATGTGAGGATCCTCAACGTTCACGATTGCCTGGTGGTGTAGATGTTGTCCACTCAACCCGCCAATTTTCATTAGGTTCAAAATGTCTGCTTGTTAAATCCAAGGCAGTTTTCCATGCAGGTTTACGGGATTTCAATCTAGATGGGCCAAGATGTTTCATGTCTTCATGTATTGGGAGGGCCTTGTTATTTTGCACTCTCGACCAAAGATGAACCAGATTTTTCTGCCTTCTGATATGAGGAGGTGCGATATTACTCAGCACTGGTAACCACTGGACTGGAGTAGGAAGTAGTGTTCCAGATACAATACGCATGCTCTGTCGGAGCTGAACATCCACCCGTTGAGTGTGGCAGCTATTAAGCCATACCCCAGAGCAAAACTCGGCTGAAGAATAGATTAGCGCAAGAGCAGTTGTTCTCAGAGTGTTGGCATCCGCTCCCCATGATGTTCCAGCCAGGCGCTGAAGGAGGTTATTGCGGCTCTTCAATTTCGCAGCAGATTTACACAGATGGGTTTTGTAGGTCAGAGATCTATCCAAAGTCATTCCCAGATATTTAGGGGTGCTATTATACTGTAATTCTTTACCTCTAAAATTATAATAATAATATAACAATATAGGGATAGGGATATAATAGAACTTCCGTGGCACACTAGCACGTGTAAATCGCGTGAAAAAATTCTAGAGTACCCCTTGACCCCCTTAAGCGCATTATATGTATTGATGAATTTTACAGCTTTGTTTGGTTCCGTTATAACCTTATAGCCGTTTGCAAACTATCTCAGTAATGTAATAAATGGAATTGTATTGCGTCTTATATTACAGCAATAGATGGACCTGTGAATTTCTGTTGCCATGGTTACCGGCTAGCTTCCTTTCATTATTGTAATAAATGAAATTAAAATTTCTGGGAATATCTCAAAAACTGTTGGTTTTAGGGCCTTAAAATGTGGTTTTCGGGGTCCCTTTAGGGCCCCCGAGTTTCGTTTCTCACATTGAGGGGCTGAAAATGAGCTTTGTCTCGCCCTTCTATGCCTATTTCAGCAAGTATTTTAAGGGGGTAGGCCCCTTTTTATGAGAGCTACAGAGAAGAGTTACATCAATGATTGGTGTCGTGCCTCTGAAGGATATCTGTACCAAATTTTACGTTGATCCACTCAGCCGTTCTCGAGTTATAAGGACACAAAAAATTGTCCACAGACAAACAAACAGACAGACAGACAGACAAAAATTTTATTTTCGCGCGAATCCGTCATAAAACAGTCTAAAACGCGTAAATAACGCAAATTTCCGTAGAAATTCAGAAAAAACAGACAAACTTTCATTCTTATATATATAGAGATAGAGATTGCCACAACATAATTTCAACCACCGTAATGCAGTTAAGTGAACAAGGAACTATCCTTCATCCACTTTGCTGAACAATGATAAAATATTTAATGTAGTGTAATGGTGTGAGGATTGCTTTGTATGACTTTTATCAAAGTTCAATTTATAAAATTTCTTTGACAAATTTCTTTGATAGTGTAATACCGGCCTAAAACAAGTAACGCGCGCAATGCTGCTTGTCGTATGCGCAGATGGTACCCCGTCATTCAAACAATCATTCATTTGCAATTGTAGGTGTTTCCTCCGGTGGAAAATTGGGTATAGGCTACATAGACTAACAAGTAAACAATTACACATAACAATTAAACTGGAATATTTACACAAATCATCAGTCTGCGGTGGCGTAGTCGGTAGCATGCTGAACTTCTATGCCCATTATCGCGGGTTCAAATCCGGCCGAAGTCGTCGGATTTTTTAGAGCGTTAAGACCCTTCAGTATGGCTTCCTTCGGAGGGGAAGTAAAGCCGGCGGTCACATGTCATAGATTTATGGCATGCAAAATAATCTTCCACTATCTAAACTTGTGTAACGCTCTATCAAAATTCCAACGTTCACCACTAGGTGTCAGTGATATCTGGTAGTGAAAGTTCGAACTACTTGGAATTGAACGGAACTTGTAGCTCACCCCATGGGAGTCCGCATAGAAGCAGCTACAGCTTCTGGCGAGCTGAACATGTCCTCGGACACCCCCGGCACTAAAAGCCATACGCTAAATAAATAAATATTAAACACACCTATAAGTTTGGGGAAAGGCTATAAGAATGTGGCAGGTAGAAACTTCGAGTCATCAATGGCACGGTTTACGAAGGTATATTAACCATATTGTATACGCTGTGGTCGGCCCTTAACTTTCAAAAAATGATCACCCCTACTCATGTAAATGGATTTTCCCGTGCGTTTGCAAAGCTCAGCCCATACTAGTATACGTGTTGTACATAGCGCAGAGTCTAGATTTCATCCACCCAGCCACAAGTGATTACCACCCATGTTTCTTTTGCATACGGGTCACACTGCTCCTGGGATTAAAGTCACTGAGCACAAATCTAGCGGCTTTTCTTAAGTGGCGTAGTCGGTAGAATGATGAACTGATATGCCCATGATCGCTGGTTTAAACCCGGTCGAAGTTGTCGGAATATTAAGAGCGTTAAAATCCTTCAGTAGCCTATGCCTTCTCTTTTGCATTCTTCTATCCATCCTGTTTTCTTCCGTGGAGGTTTCTCGGCAAATTTGTGTCGGTTTATTAGAACTCTAATTGTGATCCCTTTTGTATGATTTCTTCATTGATACCAGTTTCTTGTAGGTCTTGTGATATTGCTAGCAGCCAATTAATGTGGCTTTACAGAGTTAGTGCGAACTTTAACATTTTCCTTATTAGTCTATTGTCATCCATTCTGTATAGTCTATGAGACCATAAAACTTCAATCTACGTTTGCTGAAGGAATCTATGATTCTTTTCAATACTTTCGTAGATTTAATGTAGCTTTTCCTTATCATCCAAACCCCGATTCCATATTTTGGCCTTAAGATTTTTCTGAGGATTTTTCTCCCTTGGTTTCGATGTGATCTGCCTTCAATTATCAATGTTTCATATACGTAAAGTGCTTCTGGTTTGACGACAGTATTCATCATCATCATCATCATCATCATAGCTTGCCACGGTGGGTGAGTGGTCAATGTGTCGATCTACTAACCCGAAGATTGCAGGTTCTCTCCTGGCCGTGGTAAGTGATTTTTGAAAGGCGGCAAAAATACGACACGCATGTCATACGATTTTGGCATGTCAAAGAACCCATTTGAATTCAGTAGGCTGTGTTCATAATGGCAAAATTAATCTCGGGAGTTTCCGCCAATTCCTCATTTCTCTACTAGAAAGCGCTATAGTGTTCAAGGAACTTAGATATCTAACCTCCTTGACTTTCATAGTGTTTCAAGGAACAACGAAATTCGACATCCAAGCTACCCTTTGGGTGTCAAATAACAAAGTTTGCACCCGGCAACCGAGGCCATACGATATTATTATTATTATTACCATCATCATCATCAAGTTTCCACTCCAGTTTCCCGGGCGTGGTTTACGAGCGCTCTCCACTTTAGTCCTTTCATGTACCACTGCTCCTTGAAGACTGCATCCATTTGATTCCCTTGGACGTGATATCTTCCTTTACTTGGTCCGCCATCTCCTCCTAGGTCTTCCAACAGGTCTCTTTCCACTTAATCTCAGTACGCAAGCATTGTTTTGCAATTCTTCTTTCTGTCATATGTTTGACGTGACCAAACCATCGCAAACGTGCCCTAGATATGTTCTCCTTCAGGGACTGATTTATTCCAGCTTGTTCTCTAATCTTCTCATTTCTTACTTTTTTTTCCATTTTTTTAGCCTATTTTCAATTTTGAAAAAATAGGCTTATGAGATCACCTTTTGTCCGTGTGTGTGTGCGTGTGTGTGTGTGTGTGTGTGTGTGTGTGAGGTGTGTATGTGCCCCCCCGTAATAAAATCTAAACGGCTGGAGCGATTTCAATGAAACTCGGTAAGTTCAGGCGCTATTCCCGGCGACCTCGACCGTGCCCTTCAAATTTTGTTACGTCTCACCAATCCAACATGGCGGCTGTGCGAAATATTTCACTTAGCATTCAATATCTCCGAAACTATTACCGATATCGCCCTGAAATTGTGTACGGTGATAAAGGGCACTACTAGAAGTTCACCTATGAGACTTTCAAAAACCTGGTGACTACAAAACCAACATGGTGGCCAAGCAAAATTGAGACTTTTAAATAGACTTTTCTCGCGATTTAACTACCCAAACGTAATGAAACTGGGTACAGCAATTTATTATACACATTGTAAAGCACTGGAGTCTAATTTAGTTCAATTGTTTACATAACCTCAAAATGGCGGCTGTGCGAAATATTTCACTGACATTCTATATCTCCGAAACTATTACAGATATCACCCTGCAATCTTGTACGGTGATAAAGGGTACTGATACAAGTTTACCTATGTATATTTCATAAACCTGTAAAGTACAAAACGAACATGGCGACCAAGCGAATTTGAAATATTTTAATAGACTTTTCTCGTGATTTAACTCTCTGAGCGCAGTGAAATGTGGTACAATAAATGATTTTGCAGATTGTAATGCACTGCCATATAATTTAATTAAATTGTTTACATGACCTCAAGATGGCGGCTGTGCGAAATTTTAAAATTATGTTTTTATTTCTTGTGTCGTAATCATGCGATTGAAGTGAAAGTTTGAATAATGAACCTAGGCTATAATTGTCCTTGAATGGTACATACGTCTATGGCCTATACATATAACAATCCTAAACGGCGAGCTTACGAAATATTTAGACGGTTCTCAATATCTATGAATCTCTTACAGCAACCAAACAGATTTTTTTAATGTTCATAGAGACTATGAACATATGTTCACCTATAGGACTTAGAGTAACCTGGTGAGCACAAATCCAACATGGCGGCGACGCGAAGTATAAATATTTAAATGGACTTTTCTCGCGAATTAACTATCCGAGTTCCGTGAAGCGTTTCACGTTAAATGCTTATACAAATGTTGATCCACTGGCATATAATTTATTTCAATTGTTTGCATAATCACAAGATGGAAGCTGTGCGTAATTTTAAAATCTCGTTTTTACTTCTTGTGTTCTAATCATGCGATTGAAGTTTGAATACCACACGACCACAATAATCTTAATGTAATAGTACAAAAATAAAAATCCTACCTGGCGACCATCTGAAATATTTAGACGGTTCTCAATATCTACGAATCTGTTACAGCAATTAAACTGAAATCTTGTATGTTGATAGAGGCAATTAATATGAGCAGGATATATGAAAATAGGCTGTATAGTTCTTCACGGAACTACTTGTTTTAAAGTATGCTTCTTAGAAACTTAATTTCTGAAGGCTGAAGTCTGCTGTCATTTTTCTTGGTAGTTCTGCATGTTTCCAACCCGTAAGTCAATATAGGGGAAACGTATTGTAGTGTCGTAATTTTTCGTTTTGTGATGGGGATTATTTATATCTCTTCCACGTAATTTTATAGATTTTCTGTAATTGATCCTGGACCTCCGGACTGAATGCCAAGAACGCCAGCCGCTACACCACGAGGTGGACTAGAAGATAAATTGGACAAAGGGGTGGAATAAGGAAGGAAGATTGTAGTTTTATGTGACCGTTAATATCGCGATCATGAGTCACGGCACCTCCGTTTTGCGTGGAATCCGAACCACAAGACATGGCATTTCATTTCGAAAATCTCACTTGAAATCGAACCCGTCCACCTTGGTGAGATATAAATAGCTTGACCACTGCGCCACCACATCACCCCCATGCCCCCTCCCCCTCCTCCTTGGTAGAAGGGGCCGTGGCTCATTTGAGAGTACCATCCTGGCATTTGTCTGAGGTGATCATGAGAAACCGAGGTAAAGCTTTTAAAGGACGACCAACAGCCGGGATCGCCTTTGAAGTCCGGAGATTGTCTAGCCCCATGCTCTAGCAACGTAGAACGCATAGCTCTCCCGGCCAGTAAATTTGAAAACAGCAATTCTCTGTAGGCTAATCATGATCTCGAATAATGATGTATTATATTACACTCTCAGTATGACAATTCACATCTGTATGGAGAATAAAAATGGAGATGAATTGGCTTTATGAATTGTTTATTGGGATGTAATGCATTTCGACTGATCGATTCTGTTTCCACCCGACAAGCCACTTCAGTAATCAGGTTCCTGTTAACAGGGACTAGCGCAAAAATTCAAACATGGATGGTACTTTCACAAAGAGATAGATTAATTTCGATACTTTCAATTAACTATGAGAGCTACTCAGTGCTTCCACCTTTCAGCACCGAAGTAGTCGGATTTTTTAAGAGTGTTAAAATCCCTCAATATGTCTTTCTTCAGAAGAGATATAAAGCCGGCGGGCCCATATCATTGATTTATGGCATCTAAAAGAATCTTCCACTAACTACAATTGTGTGAAGCTAAATTTATTGGTTAGATTTGATTACTGCTCTAGGTTAGCTGCTATGTGCCAGTTGCGGTGGCATCTAGTAGCGAAGTTCACAGCTAGTGTCTTTGACGGTAGCATTTGGTAGCAAAATTAGGAACTACTTGAAATTGATCGTCTGCAGTCCTTACTTGAATTACTGATATGCCCTAATACTGCCATCACAATTAACATCGGTTATCAGACAGATTCTACAAACACCCAAAATACACGGGGCTACATGACCACGTTGTCGCAGCCCCTAAACTGAGGAACCAACCAACCTTTCAGCACCCCACACACAGCGTACTTCAAATTGCTGGCTTGCCAAAAGAACACAGCACCCTACTGTAATCCTATTCTGCCACCTGTTGTGGTCTTGTGGTACGTATTGAGGTATTGAGACTCTGGTCTTAGGGTAGGAGCGGGGTACACTCAGCCTCATGAGGACAAACTGAGAAGAGGCGGGTTTGATTCCCACCTCAGCCATCTTGGAAGTGTTCTTACGTGGTTTCTCATTTATACTCCAGGCAAATGACGGGATGGCTATTAAATTAAAGCCACAGCCGGCTCCTTCCCAATCCTCATCTGAATTACAAAAACGTCCACTGAGGTAGGAATCGAACCTACGTTTTCTCAGTTATTCTTCAAGAGGCTGAGTGTACCCCGTTCCAGCCCTCAGACCAGGATTATTTTTCTTGGCAGAGCTGGGAATCAAGCCCGAACCTCAAGAGCGACAGCCAAGAATGCTAGTCACTACTCCACGAAGTGGTCCAAAGATGAAGTCTGACCCCTCAAGGAATGATGATATCAGGAAAGAAGGGACAAGGACCAAATAAGATAGAATTGTACTTATTTTATTTTTTAATTATTAGATAATAATAATACAGAATTAGGCTATAATGTACGATATTTAACTTCAATTTTTAGCCTATTTAGGCTTATGAGATCACCTTTTGTCCGTGTGTGTGCGTCCGTGTGTGTGTGTGAGTGTGTGTCCCTAATAACTTCTAAACGGCTGGAGCGATTTCAATGAAACTCGATAAGGTCTTAGTACTATTTTGGCCGACACCGACCATGCCCTATAAATGTTACTACGTCTCACCAATCCAACATGGCTGCTGTGCGAAATATTTCACTGGCATTCTATATCTCCGAAACTATTACTGATATCACCCTGAAATGTTGTTCGGTGATAAAGGGCACTACTAGAAGTTCAGCTAAGATACTTCCAAAAACCTGTAAAACGCAAAACGAACATGGCGGTCAAACGAAAGTGAAACATTTTAATAGACTTTTTTCGCGATTTAACCATCTGAGTGCAGTGAAATATAGTGCAGTAAATGTTAATACACATTGTAAAGCACTTACATCTAATTTAGTTCAATTGCTCACATAACCTCAAGATGGCGGCTGTGCGCAATTTTAAAGTTAAGTTTTTATTTTATGTGTATTAAATATGTGATCGAAGTGAACGTTTGAATAATGAATCTACACAAAAATCGTCATCTAATAGTACATAACTATATGGCCTATACATATAACAATCCAACTGGGCGACCATCCGAAATATTTAGACGGCTCTGAATATCTACAAATCTATTATAGCAATCAAACTGATTTTTATTATATTCATAGGGGCTATGAACATAAGTCCACCTATAAGACTTTCAATAGCCTGGTGACTACAAATCCAACATGGTGGCGACGCGAAGTATAAATATTCACATGGACATTTCTCGCAATTTAACCATCCGAGTGCAGTGAAACTTGGTCAGTAAATTCTTATACAAATGTTAATCCACTGGCATCTAATTTATTTCCATTGTTTCCATAACAACAAGATGACAGCTATGCGAAATTTTAAAATCTCGTTTTTATTTACTTCTTGTGTCCTAATCAAGCGATTGGAGTTTGAATGCTACACGTACACAATAATCTTCATGTAACAGTACATAACCTGCAGGACCTACTTATATAAAAATTCAACATGGCGACCATCCCAAATATTTGGTCGGTTCTCAATATCTACGAATCTATTACAGCAATGAAACTGAATTTTTGTATATACAGTAAGTAGGTTATATGAAAATAGGCTGTAGTTCTTCACGGAACTACTTGTTGGAGCATGCATATCATTGTCATTTAGACCCATGTATTGGGGGTGTTTTGAATTTGAGTGATACCTTTGCTATTGTGGTAATAGTGTGTGTATTTGTAATTCAGGTAGCGGCTTCGGTGGCGTAGTTGTCAGCATGCTGAACTGCTGTGACCAGCACCGTCCCGGCATTTTCCTCATGGTGGAAATGGGAAACCACGAAAACTATTTTCTGGACGGCCGAGGTGGGATTCGAACCCACGCTCTCCCAATGGCAGTGAGGCACGAGGTAGCGCGTTTACTGCGTCTATTTAAGGGGTCGGAATTCTTCCCTGAAGAGGATCTTTAGCTTGTTCTGACACGGCCCCCCTCGCATTTGTGCACCCTCAAATGCCAACTGATGCACCAGGATTCGATCCTGTACCCTTGGGAACAGAAGGCGAGAACGTTACAGCTGCGCCTTTCAGCCAGTCGAAAAAGAGTTGAACAATGGCAGCTGATTATTACCCAATATACTAGTTGATCTTGCCACGGTGGGTGAGTGGTTAACGTGTCGGTCTACTAACCCCAAGCATGCAGGTTCGCTCATGGCCGTGGTAAGTGATTTTTTAAAGGAGGCAAAAATTACAACACCATGTCATACGATGTTTGCTTGTCAAAGAACCCATTTGAATTCAGTAAGTCGTGTTCATAATGGCAAAATTAAACTCGGGAGTTTCCGCCAACACAAAGTTCCTAATTTCTCTACTAGAGAGCGCTATAGTGTTCAAGGAGCTTAGATATCTAACCTCCTTGACTTCCATAGTGCTTCAAGGAACAACGAAATTCAACATGCAAGCAACCCGTTGGGTGTCAAATAACAAAGCTTGCACCCAGCACCCAAAGCCATAAGATATTATTATTATTTAGCTACTCAACAGTATATTCAAACACCCTTAAGCGAAATGTTTACCACTTTTGTGGAAATTGAACACCGTACCACAATATCCTCTCAATTATATTAATTAACTTGGATAATTGTATGGTCGACAGGAAAGATGAGAGAGAGTAGCACGGCACAGAATAAGTTGAAGCAAAGCCGGACTCAGTCGGAGTCCTGTGGTCGCTAATTCAATTTCCACTGGTTGTGAGCCTTGAAGGGACAGCCAAGAATGCTAGCCACTACACGACGAGGTAGTTGGTTCCTCAGTTTAGGGGCTGCGACAACGCAGTCATGTAGCCCCGAGTACTTTGTGTGAGTGTAGAATCTGTCTGAAAACCGGTGTTACTGTAATTTTGATGGCTGTATTAGTGTGTGTTATCAGTTTTTAAATCAAGTAAGGACTGCACACAGACTGCATACATTCCATTTTCAAGCAGTTTCGACTTTTGCTACCAAACGCCACCGTCAACGACCAACTAGTTCTGAACTTTGTTACTAGATGCCACCGCAGTCTGATCCTGGCGACGAACGTTGGAGCCAAAGGTGTTAGTCAAAGATAACGAATAATTTAGCCTCACACAGATGTAATTAGTGGAAGGTTCTTTATTATGCCATAAATCTATGACATGGGGTCGCCGGCTTTACTTCACCTCCGAAGGAAGGCATACTGAGGGATTTTTAACGCTCTTAAAAAATCCGACGACTTCGGCCGGGTTTGAACCGGCGACCTTGGGCATTGAAGCTCAGCGTGCTACCACGACGAGGTAGTCTAAGTCTTAGGGTATAAGGTAACAGATATCGACAGGGGTAACCTGAGATAAATTAGCCTAGTCCGCACCTATGTGGCGATAAGAACAACATTGGCTGTTTCTGCGGGCCATAGAGACGCTTGAGTAGACGCCCGTCACGCGGAGGATGCAACGTGACGCCATTGGGCAGACCATGCCGCGTGATCCGTGCCGACACGTGTCCGCTCCAGGCGTCGCGGGCGCAACACCAACAATGGCAGGCGATTCTTACCCAATACACTAGTTCAGCTACTCAATAGTATATACAACTCCCTTAAGCGAAATGTTCACCACTTTTGTGGAAATTGAATACCACAATATCCTCTCAATTATATTAATTAACTTGGATAATTCTATGGCATTTGCGAGGCACGAAGTTTATCCACCCACCTGCTTTGGCCCTACAATTGGACGGCCTGAAGATCTTTCTTATGCAAGTCTAGAGTATTTACACAGAGAAGAGTACAAACTAACAAAAAAGTATTTGGCTTCGTGTTAAAAGAGATTCATATCCACTCATGCGTTTACCAACTACATGAATGAATGAGGTAATCCCTTTAGCCTAGTTTTATCTTATGAAATACTAGCTGAAGCACCCGTGCTTCGCTACGCGTCATAAATAAATTTAAATGTGAAGATGACAGTTAAAACAGGGGATAGGCGAGGTGCTGCGCAGAGGGAGATTAAGGATGGAACAATTTGTCCAACTACACCGCTCGGCGTTGACCGGCACAAATTTAGGTTTTACTCGCTAACTGTTGGAGATACCTTTCTGATAGAAAATGTAACTTTAAACCTCGTATATGCCATCAAAAGTTTGCTATTTCTTAGCGTTCTCTTTTTATTTGAAATGGAAATATGAAAGTTTGAAACCAAAGGGTGTAGTGACGTAACTAAAATGGTCGCCATCTTTAAATAGTGCAAAGTATTGAAATCAAAAGTAACCTATATGTTAAGCAGGTAAATCAGCTACTTCCATGTCAAATTCATGTAAATCGGACCAGTGGTACTTGCGTGATTGAGTAATACACAGACACACACCATCTCATTTTTAGCCTCGCTTCGCTCGCGTCATAGTCGTGTCATATTGTTATTCAATGAAATGCAGGTTTAACCCCGTTAACACCCCTTTAGAACGTGAATATCCAAAAACCCCTCCTTAGTAGACGTTTTCGACACACAACAAACATATCCCCAAAATATAATTCTTCTAACATTAATAGTTTTGGTTGGTCGATGAGAATGAACATCCAAAAATCTTTCCTTAGTGGACGTTTTTCTTCCAGAATTTCACCCCTCCCCATAGGCCCCTTAAATTGCATTTATGAAAAAACGGTCGAAGACCTATTTATTTTATGTATTTATTTATTTATTTATTTATTTTTGAGCTGATTGATTTACTCCGAGTTTCAAACTCCTCGCCTATGCCGTTTAAGAGATACACGCTTCGTTAGGAAACTTTCACCCCCCAATTTTCATCCCATTCACCTCATAATATACACTACATCGAAAAACCATTAGACATGTTTCAGCTTATTTTTAATGATTAGTATATATGCCAAGTATCACATCCCCAAATGAAACCACTCAGGAGATATTGTTATTCAATGAAATGCATGTTTACCCCCCTTAACACCCCTTTAGAACCTGAATATCCAAAACTCTTTCCTTAGTGGACGTTTTCGACATACAACGAACATATCCCCAAAATGTCATGTTTCTAACTTCAATAATTTTGACTGGGCGATGATGAGTGTGTGAGTCAGTCAGGACATTTTCTTTCATTTATTTTTGATAATTTCACCCCTCCCACTGGAACCCTTAAATTGGATTTATGAAACAAACGGTCGAACACCTATTTACTTATTTAAAGCTGTTTTCCCCCTGAGTTTGATAAATGAGTGAGTCAATCAGTTAGGACACTTTCTTTCCTGTTTTTTCCCCCAGAATTTCACCCCTCTCCAAGGGCCCCTTAAATTGGATTTATGAAATAACGGTCGAACACCTATTTACTTGTATTTTAAGCTGTTTTTTCCCGCCGAATTTCAAACTTCTCGCCTATGTCGTTTCAGAGATACACGCTCCGTTAAGAATCCCTCAACCCCCAATTTTCACCCCTTTCACCTCATAATATACACCACATCGATAAACCCTTAGACATATGTCTGATTATTTTTAATGATTAGTTTATATACCAAATATCACATCCCCAAAGAAACAACTCACGAGATATCGTTATTCAATGAAATGCACGTTTACCCCCTTAACACCTCTTTAAAACCCGAATAAACAAAAATCATTCCTTAGTTGACGTTTTCGACATACAGTGAACATATTCCCAAAATTTCATGTTTCCAACTTTAATAGTTTTCGCTGGGCGTGATGAGTGAGTGAGTCAGACAGGACATTTTCTTTCAATTATTTTTACCAGAATTTCACCCCTCCCCGTGGGCCCCTTAAATTAGATTGATGAAGAAACGCTTGAACACCTATTAACTTATTTTTTAAGCTGTCTTTTCCCCCCGAGTTTGATGAGTGAGTGAGTTAGTCAGTCAGTTAGGACACTTTCTCTCCTTTTTCCCCCAGAATTTCACCCCACCCCATTGACTCCTTAAATTAATTTATGAAAAAACGGTTGACCACCGATTTACTTACTTTTTAAGCTGATTTTTTTCGCTGAGTTTCAAATTTCTCGCCTAGATCGTTTAAGAGATAGGCCTTCACGCTCCGTTTGGAATCCTTCAACCCCCACTTTTCACCCCTTTCACCTCATAATAATACACCACTGAAAATCCCTTAGACACATGTCTGCTTATTTTTAATGATTAGTTTATATGCCGAGTATCACATCCACAAATGAAACCACTCGTGAGATATTGTTATTCAATGAAATGCAGGTTTAACCCCCTTAAGATCCCTTTAGAACCTGAATATCCAAAAAACCTCCCTTAGTGTACGGTTTTGACATACTACGAACATATCCCAGAAATGCCATATTTCCAACTTCAATATTTTTGGCTGGGCGATGATGAGTGAGTGAATGAGTCAGGACATTTTCATTCATTTTTTTTTTCTTCAGAATTTCACCCCTCCCGATGAACCCCTTCAATTTGATTGGTCAAAAAAACTGTCGAAAAGGTATTTACTTACTTTAAAGCAGTTTTCCCCACGAGTTTGATGAGTGAGAGAGTCAGTCAATCAGTTAGGACACTTTCTTTCCTGTTTTTTCCTCCCCAGAAATTCACCCCTCCCCATGGGCCCCTTAAATTGGATTTATGAAAAAAAAAAACGGTCAAACACATATTTACTAATTTTTTAATGCTGATTTCAGGGGCCGATAACCTAGATGTTAGGCCCCTTAAAACAACAATTATCATCATCTTTTTATGCTGATTTTTTTCCCGATGAGTTTCAAACTCCTCGCCTATGTCGTTTAAGAGATAAACGCTCCGTAAGAATCTTTCAAACCCCACTTTTCACTCCTTTCACCTCTTAATATACACCACATCGAAAAACCCTCAGACACGTGTCTTCTTACTTTTTAATGATGAGTTTATATGCCGTGTATCACATCTCCCAATGAAACCAATCGGGAGATATCGTTATTCAATGAAATGCAGGCTTAACCCCCTTAAGACCCCTTTAGAACCTGAATATCCGAAAATCCTCCTCCTCGCCTATGTCGTTTAAGAGATACACGCTCCGTTAGGAATCTTTCAATCCCCACTTTTCACCCCTTTCACCTCATAATATACACCACATCGAAAAACCCTCAGACACATGTCTTCCTATTTTTAATGATGAGTTAATATGCCGAGTATCACATCCCTCAATGAAACCGATCGGGAGATATTGCTATTCAATGAAATGCAGGTCTACCCCCTTAACATCCCCTTTAGAACCTGAATACCCAAACATCCTCTCTTAGTGGGCATTTGCGGCCCTTGAGGAAGCTGCACACCAAATTGCATTCCAATCCGTTCGGTGGTTTCTGAGATTTCATGATGAATGCGTGAGTCAGTGAGTGAGTGAGTGAGTGAGTGGTATTTGACAAATATCTAGTAGATAGAGTCAAGTCTTTGTTATGCTAAACTCGGTTGACAGTGCTGTGTGAGCAGTTGAGTAACTAACGGGATTTCAAGTAAAGATCCTCATTTTCTATACCGGTAGTGCAGAGCGCAACTGGAATCCAGTCGGCCGTGTCTCGACTTTAGCTATGTTGCCATGCAAACTATCTGCCTTGCCATTCCTTCATGAGTAAATTTTATGGTTTGATTAGCCTGTGCTTGAGTGCAAAAGGGCCTAAATCAGAAGAATGAGAAAGACTATCGAAAATTCATATAGCCAGCGGTTCCTTCTGGGTCCTAAACTATGTGTATGCAAAATTTGGTTGAGATTGGTGGAACGGTGTAGATTTGTATACGGAACAGACCCACTCACATACATACATACATACATACATACATACAGACTTTCACTTTTATATATAAGATAAGCTTATGAGATCACCTAAAAGGCTGTAGAAATTCCAATAAAACCTGGTAAGGACATTTGCGCTACCTTGTCCAACCTCGACTGTCACCAATCCAACATGGCAGCCTCGCGAAATATTTCACCGGTAGATACTTAGATACGTTTTCAAAAATTTGCTAAGAACAAAACCAATGTGGCAGACATTTGAATTTCAGATATTTAAATGAACTTATCTTTCGAATTGATCACACGAGCGTATTGAAACTTTATTTTAAATATACTTTAGGCATGGTGAATTTCATTTGTGCTTTTTTTTTTGCAAAATTAAATATATAAGAAATAATATAAAAAGATGTAAATAATAATTGCTTCAAAAGCTAAATGGAAACTAGCGGTTCTTTGTCGTGTGGCCTCCTGAGAGGCCCAGTGCAGGTCTTTCTAGTCGACGCCGGCGGGCGACCTGCACGTCGGGATGAGAGATGGAATGGATTAAGATGAATGAAACAGGGCAAGGATCTGGAAGGTAGCGGCCGTGGCCTGTCAGAAGGTACCATCCCATCATTTGCCTGGTGTTGAAAATGGAAACCACGGAAAACCATTTCAAAGACGGCTGACGGTGGGGCTCGAACCCACGCGTCTATTGAGTCAGCACGGAGCTTTGGCCCCATGGCCTACCGCTACGCATTAGAGTGCGCAGCCACTGCTGTCGGTAACTAGCTGCTATTTTACCCTGTGTATGTATGTCATCTCCTTATTATTCCCGTTTCCAACGGCGTCGGGCATGAGATAAAATGAAATTCTATGTGGCAGATGATTTTTGCGACCGGATGCCGTTCCTGACGCCAACCTTGTGAGGGGAGTTAATGGGACATGTAATGAATGAAGATTAATGAAACAGGGCAAGGATGAGGAAGGAAGTGGCCATGGCCTGTCAGAAGGTACCGTCCCAGAAATTGCCTGGAGTTGAATTAGGGAGACCATGGGAAACCATTTCAAGGACGGCCGACGGTGGAGTTCGAACGCACGTCTACCAAGTCCGCAGAGAGCTTGGTACCATGGGCCAGCGAAGTGTGTTTTAGCTAGGGTAGGTACTAGAGGTTATTTTACCCTTAAACACTAAAAATAATGTCCTGCCCTTAACATACAGTTGGCTACAGTCTTAAGGTACAAATACCTATCGCTGGAAATGAGTACTGTAGTTTCTTCGTATTAAGGAACTCTGGAGTGTCCTACTGTATATTGCACAGGCTAATTTCCAACTTTTTATGTACCTTTCTCTCAGAATCAAATGACAGTAATTTATTGATGATTTTCAGGAACATTCTTCAAAACTCTCTCCTTACATTGACAGAGGTCTTTTGAAAATAAATGTAAGTTTTTGAATCTTCATGAATTTATTTAAAATTACATGATTTTAACAGCATCTTCATCGGCATTTCCATCAGGCAAAATTAAAATATTGTTAATTTTATAAAACGTACGTGTTAAAATAAAACACATATAAGGAGGAATTACATCTAAAATTTTGGCTTTGTATGTTGAAAAGTAAAAAAAAAAAAAGGAGATGGATCTTATATATCTAGAAAAACATTTTAGCAAGAAATTGGAATCAATGATTTTTGCTTGTTTTTAAAACATGCCAGGATCATAGGATTTCTCTTCTTCCTTCTGATCAACTAACAAGGGAAGTACCAGGTAACACAGGTCAAACCCTATCTTGAAACTTTGTGGACGCAATCGTTGTACTATAAGAGGACATCGTGTGGAAAATCAGCTGCCAGATTGAACTGCAAGGCTCCGAAATCGTACCTGACACCCTTGTACGCAGGCATTACATTTGGCGGAGCTGGACATCCCTGCGGCTTTCCGAGTAGTAGCGAGGCGGGGCTTATATGCTGACTGGAGCGTGCGGCTGCTTCCCATCGGCCTGGGGCGCTTGGGCCGTCAGGGCTGTCCCTTCCAACATGTACGGTACACGCTACATCCCATTGATTTATATGAGAGATTCGCCACATGATTTCGGAGCCTTGCAGTTCAATCTGGCGGCTGATTTTCCGCACGTTTTCCTCTTATAGTACAAAGATTACGTCCACAAAGTTTCAAGATAGGGTTTGACCTGTCTCACCTAATACTTCCCTTGTAAGACCCATTTTGCTGTTGTTTCATATGCCTTTACCCTTGGTATGAAAGCCGGATCGCCTAGATCTATATAGGCTTTCATATAGCCGTGGCAGTTTTTTTTTTTCGAGATCTCCACTCACACACACAAAGCAGAAAGGAAACTATTATTCATTTTTGTCATATTATTGTAAGATTTCCCTTCCCCATTTGACCGAATGTGTTTTATTGCTTTCATAACCACGTGATGGTGTCAGCATTGCCTAGAATAACATTTTATAATTTTCCTACATTTTTACGCAATCGGGCCAAAGGCCCGAAATGCAAGGCCGCCAACGAAGTTGTTGTTTGAGATTATTACGCCTCTTGCTCGTCGCTATGTTGTGCCACCGTCTCATCCAAAGCAGGTCGTGTGGCGTGAACTCCTAATTGTTATCAAAACCGGATCGCCTAGATCCGTCCAAGGTTCAAACCTATACCAATTGAATCGGGGTCGATTTCTTTTTTCTATCGAAAATAGTATGTATGTATGTACGTGACTGTTTTGCGTTTAGAAAAGTCAGGTCACAATTTTCAAGATATCGAGCTGAAATTTGGTACGGTGAAATTGTTAGGCCTGTGAGGAACCCTATTGTTGGGCGTTAAAATCAGTTCAGGACCAGGCCTTTTTTGGAGACCTGAATTTCATCGTATCTTTTTCGAATCGTTTTATCTCGGAAACCATCGGTCCTATTGAAAAAACTTAAATCTACAGGTGTAAGACCTCAGCGATTAGCAACCTTTTTACCCCTTATGTTTTTTTAATATCTCTCACCTTTTTTCACCCCCTTTTTTTTCGAATCGTTATATCTCGGACAAAGTATACAGGTGTAAGATCTCAGAGACTAGCAACATTTCTTCCAATTATGATTTCTTAATATCTCTCACCGTTTTCTTTTTTTTGGGGTGTAAGATCTCGGTGATCAGCAACTTTTCACCCCGTATGATTTTTAGCCAATTTTCAATTTTGAAAAAAATCGGCTTATGAGATCACCTTTTGCCCGTGTGTGTGAGCGTGTGTGTGTGTGTGTGTGTGTGTGTGTGTGAGGAGTGTGTGTGTGTGTCCCCATAATAACTGTTAAACGGCTGGAGCGATTTCAATGAAACTCGGTAAGTTCATAGCACTATTCCGGACGACCCCGACCGTGCCCTTCAAATTTTGTTACGTGTCACCAATCCAACATGGCGGCTGTGCGAAATATTTCACCAGCATTCAATATCTCCAAAACTGTTCCCGATATCACCCTGGATTTTTTTTACGGTCATAAAGGGAACTATAAGAAGTTCATCTATGTGACTTTTGAAAAACTGGTAACTACAAAACCAACATGGCGGCCACGCGAATTTGCGACATTTAAATAGACGTTTCTCGCGATTTAATCAACCAAACGCAATAAAACTTGGTACAGTATATATTTATACACATTGTAATGACCCGACATCTAACTTGGTTCAATCATTTACATAACCACAAGATGGCGGATGTGCGAAATATTTTTCCAGCATTCTATATCTCTGAAACTGTTAGCGGTATCACCCTGAAATTTTGTACGGTGATAAAGGGCATTACTGGAAGTTCATCTATAAGACTTTTAAAAACCGGTTAACTACAAAAGGAACATGGCGGCCAAGCGAATTTGAAAATTTTAAATAGACCTTTCTCGTGATTTGATGTTCCAACCGCAATGAAATCTGGTACAGGAAATGTTTATACACATTGTAATACACTGGTATCTAATTTAGATCAATTGTTTACATAACCTCAAGATGACGGCTTTGCGAATTTTAAAATTAAGTTTTTATTGCCTGTGTCGTAATCATGCGATCGATGTGAAAGTTTGAATAATGAACCTACGCAATAATTTTCCTTTAATGGTACATGACTCTATGGCCTATACATTTAACAATCCAACATGGCGACCATCGGAAATATTTAGAGGGCTCTGAATATCTACGAATCTATTATAGCAATCAAACTGAATTTTATTAATGTTCATAGGGGCTATGAACTTAAGTTCACCTATAGGACTTTAAATAACCTGGTGATCACAAATCCAACATGGCGGCGACGCGAAGTATAAATATTCACATGAACGTTTCTCGCAATTTAACCATCCGAGTGCAGTGAAACTTGGTACAGTAAATCCTTATACGAATGTTAATCCACTGGCATCTTAATTTATTTCAATTGTTTCCATAACCACAAGATGGTAGCTGTGCGAAGTTTTAAAATTTCCTTGTTACTTCTTGTCTCCTAATCATGCGATTGAAGTTTGAATGCTACACGTACACAATAATCTTCATGTAACAGTACATAACTCTAGGACCTAAATATATAAAATCCAACATGGCGACCATCCGAAATATTCAGTCGGTTGTCAATATCTACGAATCTATTACAGCAACCAAACTCATATTTTGTATGTAGATAGAGGAAATTAACATAAGTCGGTTATATGAAAAAAGGCTGTATAGTTCTTCAAGGAACTACTTGTTTGATATCTCTCACCGTTTTCTATTTTTGTGGCCCTGAATTTCATCCTTTTCTTTCAAATCGATATATCTCGGAAACGGTCAGTCCTATCTAAAAAATTAAATTTACAGGTGTAAGATCTCAGTGATTAGCAACTTTTCATCCCCTTTTGATTTTTTGATATGTCTCACCGTTTTGATGTTATTAAATGTTCTTTTTTGAAAAAACCATTGGGGCCCAAATGTATATAAGAATGTGTAAAAATTCAACGGTTGGTTTAATTGAATTCTACGGAAAATTCCTCGATTTCACCTTTTCAATACGTTAGAAAATGCTTGAAATACAAGGAGGGTCCAAAAATGCAGACTTTTCAAAATCACCCTGTAGTTCGAAAACCAAGACGTCCGCGATGATTTCAATTGCACAATCGTTTGTTCCACAATAAAGTGACACGGAATTGCGAAACCCGTTTTGCTCTATCTTGATTCGTTTCCGATATACCCGCTAAATACATCGAAAAGGCGTCACCCTGTACAGCCGTATTCAATGAAAAAGCATACACGTATTCGAATGAGCCTCAAATTTTGAGATACAAGTTATTAATAAAGGTTATCATACATCGTAGGTTGAACAAACCTCTCTTCTTCTTTTTTGGCATCTCGAAATGGAAAAAGCTAGATACTGTGCCGGAATAAGCCAGCGCGGGACCTGTAGCTAAGGGCAGCCAGGGGCTCTTTACTTAAGGGTAAACAAATATACAGGGTAGGCCAGCCTATTCTAGGCGGACGAGTGCGAGAAAACTAATACAGATATTTCATAACTATGTGATGGTTTAAGCATTGCCTATGAATTCTTAAATATCTGTGGAGTAATGTATATACAGCTGTAATATAATTTCCATTTCCGTGGACGTCCGGCTTTCATAACCACGTGATGGTGTCAGCATTGCCTAGAATCTTATATATTAAAATAGTTTTCAAAAAATATCACCCTTTACTAAAACTGAAATATCTCGGGAAGTATATGCGCTACGACGACGTTTGTTGCCTTGAAATGTAATACCCGTCAAGCACCGTCGATTGATACCCACCTTACTTGATTATATCATTCGAGTATTAAAATAATTGCGAATATTACTTCCTTCAAGGTCTCACGAAAATAGAATCGAATGACTTGACGGGCATATTGTCACTAGGCTACAACGACTAACACTGTATCATGATATTCTAGGCCGCCACAATAATAAATCTAACTTGATACTAACAGAGAGTTCCCTAATTACGTCGTGATATCGTTAACTTCTACCTGTTCCACTCGGGCGCTAATGTCGCATGTATCCATAGGCCTACAATAAGCAGAAGGGGATTCTGTGCACATAATTTAATTAAAACTTCTCAAAGAATGGATTACATTGAGACTGAAATGCTCATGCAAAATCAGCAGCCAGTTTGCTAATGACACTGTCATGTCAACATCTCTTTGAATGACAACAAATACTGTATACGAAAGACAACTAATTTCACGAAGATGCCGCTACAGTCGAATGTTGGAACCGCCAATTTGTATTGTGTATCCGATCTTTCTGTTATATAGTCTTTGGTCACACCAGCTGCAAACTGTCTTCTTTCCGTTTCATCATTCGTCCTTATAGGTTATGTGCTCAATCAATACAATGAATCATATTATGATGAATGAGAGGCGACACTCAATTACAAATGTTATGAAGATTAAAGGTGACGGTAATTGTCTGTTCAGGTCATTGCCATATTGTGAGTACAATAATCAGAGTTTATTTACACAGGTTAGAAAGCGAATTGTAAAACATGTTACAGACAAATGGAATAATTATTCTTCCTTTATTGTTGGCAACAGCGATATGTACGAAACTGCTATCAATACGAGCGATGATTACAAAATGTATATGTCTATGAATGGTGTTCATGGAGGTCATGTTGAGTTAGTTGTCGCTGTTCAAGTTTGCAAAATGGATATTTATTCGTGGATTACTACTGTCGTATGGAAGGTGACCGGTTAAAATATATACGTCATCAACAAACGAAGTTACGAGTTGATACATATGCCGGTTAGCAGACGTCTTGCTTGTACGAGCAGAAAATGGAAACCTCAGAGTCGGTCGTATTGTAGTTTTGCCATCTTCTTTTACAGGTAGCTCAAGGAAAATATTGCAAAATTATCAGGCTGCGATGGCGATAGTGAGGAAGTTTGGATTCATTACGTTCACCTATAATGCGGGCTGGCCAGAAATACTTAACAGCATTCATCTCTGGGAAACGGCTAATAATAGGCCTGATATTGAAGTGAGAGTTTTCCATTGCAAAGTAAAGGAATTGCTACGATTGATTAATGTTAAGGAAATTTTCGGTAAAAGCACATCTATATACAGTGGAATTTCAAAAACGAGGTCTCCCGCACATGTTAACGTTAATGTTAACGGAAGACTGTAAGTTTCGAGAAATTTAAGACATTGACAGTGTGGTGTCAGCCAAAATACCAGATCTTGAGGATGAAGCGCTACACGAGTTGGTAAGGCGTCATATGGTACATGGTCCTCGCGGATCTTTGAATCCTTCTTCAGTCTGTATGATAGATGGCGTATGTAAGAAAGATTTCCCTAAACAGTTTCAGGAAGAGACCAAAGATAATGCCAATGGTTATCCTTCGAAAAGGAGAAGAAATAATGGGCGGATTATTATAATAACAATTAGAGGCATTGACATTGAAATAGATAGTCGATTCATTGTTCCCTACAATCCATTTATTTTACTTTACTTGCAAGCTCATATTAATATTGAAATATGCTCAAGTGTTCGGAGTGTTAAATACATCCACAAGTATCGTATATATTAAAATCCACAAGTATGTGTATAAAGGTCATGACTGCTGCATTGTTAAAATATGTCCTGAAGGCGAAACGGTGAACTACGATGAAATTACTTCTTTCCTAAATGCTAGATATGTTGGTCCAACAGAAGCTGCATTCAGGATATTTTCATTTCACATGCATGAACAGTCACATTCTATCGCGCGATTACCAGTTCACTTGCCAAACGTGCAAAATATCTATTTAAAAATGATAACAATCCTGATATTTTACTTCAAGCACAGTTGCGCAACACGGAATTACAAGCGTGGTTCAAGTTAAATCACGATTTGCAAGCCAGAAGTCCGTATATATATCCTCAAACACCAGTACATTACGTCTGAAATAAGAGCAACTGCCAGTGGCAAAAAAGAAAAAATGTTTCAAAAACTATAGGCAGAATGTAAAATGTTTCGCCCACAGAAACCGAAAGGTATTATTGCCTGTTATTGCTTCACGTCATAGGTGTTACCAGCTTCCAGGATCTACGAACATACAAAGCAGTTGTCTATTCTACCTTTTAAGAAACAGCTAAGGAGCGAGGTTTGCTGATTGACGATTCTGAATGGCAGCGTTGTTTGGCAGAAGCGTCACAATTTCAGATGCTTTCTCAGTTACGACAACTGTTTTCTTACATATGTATCTTTCAGACCCCTTCAAATGTAAGACAGTTATGGGACATTTTCAAGAATTCATAATCAGAAGATTATGTGCAGTTTCACGAACCTAACATTGCACATCAGTTCACTCTTTTACAGTCATATTTCTAATACATTAAAGCTCCATGGTCTTCCCATTACTTCTCTCGAATTGCCAGCTATTATTGATAATTTCTCGCAGACAAATTTACCAATGAATTATCCAAAACTTAATGAGGATCAATTAAGTCGGATGATAAAACAAGCAAATGGAAACCAAACGGCTATAATTACAGAAATTTTGGGGTTAGTACAAAACAGCAATGAAAGGATGAGTTATGCGAATTTCATTGACGGTCCAGGGGGCACCGGGAAAACATTTCTTTACCAATGCTTGATTCACAGTTGCACAAATTTGGGGTTAAATGTAGTTTCTGTTGCATGGACTGGTATTGCAGCAATGTTAGTACCTCAGGGGCGTACTGTACACAGCCAGTTCAAGTTACCTCCTCATTTACATCAACGTTCTGTATCAGGAATAAAAGTTAGCAGCAAGGAAGCTTTTTATATTAGTTCAGCAAAACTTATCATCTGGGATGAAGCCCCTATGGCTAATAAGCACGCGTTGATGTGTGTAAATCGGTTGCTCAAGGACATCATGAATAACGACGTGCCTTCCGGAGGAAAAATTATCATTTTAGGCAGGTATTGCCTGTTATGCCTCACGCATCTAAAGCAGCATCAGTCCAAATGTCAGTAAGGTTCTCTCCTTTGTGGCCATTATTCAAAATCTTTAAACTAAACAAAAATATTCGAGCGGATACAGATCAACGTGACTTTGCAAACTTCTTGATACAAATTGGTAACGTTGAATACCCTCACGTCGATGGAGAAAATTCAGAATTAGTCCCACGCTGAAAAATATTTCACGCTTTACAAAAATAGCGATTTTAGCACCTAAAAATGAACATTGTAAAGAAATCAATGACAAAGTTTTAGACCTAATCCCAGGATCATCGAGAACTTACATCAGTGTGAATAATTTGATTACTGAAGATGAGAGTGAACTTCTAAGATTCCCAATAGAATTTTTAGACAGCATAGGCATAAGTGGATTGCCACCTCATATCCTTCGATTAAAAGAAGGCTCAATTGTGATTTTGTTGAGAAATATTAATGTTACCCAAGGTCTGTTGAACGGTACTAGACTGTTGGTTTGGAAGATGTATGACAATTGCTTACACCTGGAAATTATTAGGCCTACTGGCGTAAATGTTGGATACAGTGTCCTACTCCCTCGCCTAGACCTTACGCCATCAGATACTTTTATGCCATTTTCCTTCAAAAGGAGGCAGTTTCCAGTACGTTTGGCTTTTTGTATAACTATCAATAAAGCTCAAGGTCAAACACCAGATCAAGAAGGCATTTATTTACCTCAACTGGTGTTAAGCAACGGACAACGTTACTGTATGCCACACTATCCCGAGCAAAATCTTTCATGACGTCAAAGTTCAAATACAACCAAAAGGCAAGCGAACAGCAAATGTCTAATGGAAGGAAGTACTATTAGAATTTTGAAACGAATGTTGCGGAGGAACACAGACCTCAGCAAACGGGGCACAGTTTAAATAACAATTATACAAGGACTTCCGCATCCCTAATACGATAACTGTTCTGTGGTAATGGTAAAAAAAATACTATTGTCCTAAGTCGGTGATTACTATCCTACATCCTGTTATTTCATTCCCTAAGTTCTATAACAAAGATATACTCAATCAAATTTACAGCTTAATAAATAATAATTCCTTCTGTGTGAGTTATCTTTTCATTTCTCGTCAATCGCCTTTACTTACTATTCTATCTGTAGGGGTGGAGGGGATAGCTATCTTTACAGAGATGTGCAAATTATTAGATTCGATGTCAGTTTTCCAAAATAGCATTTTTAGCTTTCACGGTTTAATGCACTAAGTATGTTCACAAGGCGATGAAATTACTTCAAATGTTTAACCAAGACTCCTAATTATATTTTCATTTAATAAACTCAAATTAAAATGATTTTTTAGTATTTCCACTAACAGAGGAGCCTTGCAAATTCATAATGCCACACTTTTCGTTTTTATTAATTCACTCTACGTGTGAATTTAGAGCGGAGGGATTTGAGGTCTTTTAACTGATGGACGCTATTGAACTATTCAAATATTCATGAACTATGCATTGAAATCACCTGACTTGAATTCTAAAGTCAATGAAAAATTGAAAATGGACCCAGCTCAGATATCCCTCGGAATCCAATAATCTGAAATTTTCCAGACGCAATTCCTTATGGAAAAAGGTGTAATTCCACGGGAGAGGAAACACTACTAAGTAGGTCAACAAAATAAGTTGGTCAATAAAATGATTTTGAATAAAAGTAATTATGACTAATTAAAATTATTTATTTAATTATATTAATTTGCACACCTCTATATGTTAACCAAGAGTTACATATCTATATTCAAATATAAGAGACCCCATCTTTTATTTGAAATTTATACCATTGTTCATAAGTAGACAAAACACCAAATTGTACCGCTGTAGCCTTAAATTGTGTGGATACCTGTATCTACTTAGTATAAAACAAAGTTCCCAATTCTTGGATGTAACGGGTAATCTCGAGAGCAACTTGATGGATTTTGATGCGGTTTTCACCATTCTGGAAAGGATTTCTCGATGAAGGATTAGGTCGAAAAACATTTATTTATGACCAAAAGAAGCCGAGCGTTTACGATTTCAGAGAATTGAGTTGAAGAGAAACCTAACGTCCATGTATCTTTTAAGCTTACACTGGGTAAACCGTTAAAAATATCGATATTCTCTGAGAATTGTTCAGCATGAAAAGTTCTGCAAGAAAGTCCGCGACAGCTCCCACATCGACCACTGTAAGTGTTTTTACGTTTTCATTTCTTGCAGCAATCGAAATTCAGTGGAAATTTAAATTACTAGCTTCAGAGTGAGTTTACGAGCTTGCTAGTGATCTATCACCCTAGCTTCAACCAGCATCAAACTGCCGAGTCGTGTCGAGTTAATTCTTCAGAGAAGAGTATAGCTTATGTGTTTGGAGTTAGCTGTTCACCTCGGCTTTTCAGAATTGCGTCGGGAACCTGACGTCCGTGCGCCTTTTAAGCTTATGCAGGGTAAATAGTGGGACACACACACAGAGGACAGGCAGACACCCACACATTTGATCACATATGTCTACTACATCATTTACCCAAAAGCGACGATACCGTAAATGTCTGTTCAGGTCACTAGCATGAAGACATGCAAATGTCATATGGACAGAAGTGCTGTAGGATTGTTGAAGTGAATGCTGCGGAGCAGCGCGGGTCTTCTAGTTACATTGTTTAATTTTCCTACATTCCCACACAATCGGGCCAAAGGCCAAAAATACAAGGCCGCCAACGAAGTGTTTTTTTGAGATTATTATCCCTCTTCCTCGCCGCTATGTTGCGCCACCATCTCATCCAAAGCAGGACGTGCGGCGTGGACTCTTATTTGTTATGAAAGCTGGATCTCCTAGATCCATAGATGCGTTCATATAGCCGTGGTAATTTCTTTCGAGTTCTTGGGAACTAATCGTCGCCCAGGGTTCAAACCTATACCAATCGAATCGGGGTAATTTTTTTTCCGAAAGAGATCTGTCTGTATGTACAGTATGTGCGTGACGTTTTTGCACTTAGCAAAGTACAGGTCGCAATTTTCAAGATATCAAGTGAAATTTGGTACGGTGAAAGAGTTAGGGCCTGTGAGGAACCCTATTGTTGGACGTTGAAATCGGTGCAGGGCTGGACCCTTCTTTGGGGCCCTACATTTCATCCTTTTTTTTGAACAATTTTTTGTATATTTATATACGGTCAGTCCTATCGAAAAACGTTAAATCTGCAGGTGTAAGATCTAAGTAATTAGCAACTTATTTCCCCCTTATGATTTTTTGATATCTCTCACCGTTTTATTTTTTTGGGGCCCTGCATTTAACCGTTTTTTTTTCGTATGTTTATTTCTCGGAAACCTTCGCATGACTCTTTATTTGCCAGCTAGACGAAATACAAGTATTCACTCGGTGTTCATTTTAAGTTGTGCAAAGATCTTTTTTTAAAATTGATAGTTGGCATAATTATCAAAAATGTGGGCAATAGACAGAATGAAAGAGAAGGATGTAAACGAAAGATTCAAGAAGAGTATTAAGGATGGACTAATGAAAAACCCTAAACAAACTTCAATTGCCGACGAATGGGCACTTTTGAAGAATGAAATAACAAAATTCGCAGAAGAAAACATTGGTAGGAAAGAAAGAATAGGTAGAATACCGTGAATCACTCAGGATGTACTAGAATTAATGGATGAAAGGCGGAAACAAAGGAATGTAAGGGATGAAAAGGGTAAAGCAGAATACAGACGTCTGAGAAATAAGGTTAATAAGAAATGAAAGGAAGCGAAAGAAGAAAGGTTGAAAGAGAAATATGCAGGTATAGAAAATTTTGTGTAATTAGGAAAAGTAGACACAACTTATCAAAATTAAGAATACTTTTGGGGAAGAGAAGACTAAGTGCTGTAATATTAAGGATACAGATGGATAGCCTCTAACAGATAGGGAAGAAAAGATTGACAGATGGAAAGCTTATATAGAGGGTTTGTATATTGATAGGGGATGGAGAATCATGTAATGGAAAGGGAAGAGGAAATTGATGAGGATGCGAAAGGAGATTAAATATTGAGATCAGAATTTGACAGAGCATTGGAAGACTTAAGCAGGAACAAAGCACCCGGCACAGATGATATACCGATTGAGCTGCTACGCTGCATAGGTGAAGATGGTCTGATCAGGTTATTTCACTCGGTGTCTAGAATTTATGAGACAGGTGAGGTACCCTCTGATATCAAGAAGAATGTTATCATTCTTATATCGAAGAAAGTAGGAGCTGACAGATTCGAATATTACCGTACAGCTTGATTAATCATGCTTCAAAGATCCTGTCTAGAATAATTTACAAGAGGATGGAAAGCCAGATAGAATCGGAGTTGGGTGAAGACCAGTTTGATTTCAGGAGAAATCTAGGTACAAGGGAAGCTGTACTAAGTCATAGGCTGATTTTGGAAGGTAGAATAAGGAAAGATAAGAGAACGTTAATGGCATTTGTAGATTTAGAAAAGGCTTTTGATAACGTAGATTGGACTAAATTGTTTGACATTTTGAAAACGATTGGAATAAAATACAGGGATAGGAGGCTGATGTACAATCTATACAGAAACCAGACAGCAGTCATTCGAGCTGAAGGACATGAGAGAGAAGGTGTAAGGCAAGGCTGCAACTGATCAACCATACTTTTCAATATTTACATTGAACAAGCAATGAAGGAAATTCGAGAAAAAATTTAAGTGAGAGTGACGATTCAAGGAGAAATAACTTCAACTCTGAGATTTGCTGATGACATCGTCATTTTGGCCGACACGCCCGAGGATTTGAATGAGTTCTTGAATGGTATGGACTCCGTCTTGAGGACAGAATTCATGATGAAAATAATTAATAAATATAAGGCACAAATGTTAGAATGCAGCCGAAAAAAATGAGAAACCTCTATGGACATAAAATTGGCAGGTGAAAGGCCAAATGAAGTGGGAAACATCTGTTACTTAGGAAGAAAAATAACCAGTGATGGACGAAGAAAAGAGGATATAAGTGACTAAGGCAAGGAAAGCATTTCTACAAAGAAGGAATCTGTTGACATCGAATATAGATTTAGGTATTAGGAAGTAATTTTTGAAAGCCTTTGTCTGTAGCGTGGTACTCTATTGAAGTGAAACTTGCACTATTGGTGCAGCAGAAAAGAGGAGAATTGAAGCGTTTGAAATATGGTGTTACAGGAGAATGATGGAGATCAGATGGATAGATAGGGTTACAAACGAAGAGGTAATAAGAGGAGTGGGAGAGGAGAGATGTTTCTGGCGACTGTTAATGAAGAGGAGATATAGGTTGGTAGGACACGTACTACGACACCCAGGAATAGCAAGCTGAATTATGGAAGGAAGGCTCGAGGACATGAACTATAGGGGTTGACAAATGTTAGACTATGATAAACAGATTTCCTCGGATGCAGGGTGTGGTAGCTCTGTAGAGATGAAACGATAACTCAGGACAGGGAAGCATGGAGAGCTTTATCAAACCACTCAAAAGACTGAAGATTCAAACAACAATAATTATCAAGTCAAATCGGCCTCTTTAGTATAAAGAATGTATTTTCAGAATTATTGTAATTTGTTCAGACGGCTGGTTTCATTGTGTAGCCTCCGTATTGCTATAGACGTTTTGGTACATTGTTGCACATGGGAAAACTGACCGATTGTGAATCGAGGATTGTATTGGACTGATGTGAATCAGACATATTCTCTATGCTATCGTATGCACAGTAAATCAGCATGTTAGCCAAATGTAATGTAATGCTATCCTGACAGAGAAAACTTGCCTATATTCTCCTATCACCATTTTGCAGTTTTCATGTGTAGACAGTTGTTATTTCATTTGTGGGGCCTTGACATCGTGGTCATGTTGACCCGTGTACAGGGGTATGTGTGTGTGTGTGTTTGTTTGTAGAATGTTTGTGATAACGTGTGTTATTGTGATTGTAGCACTAGCATGTGTAAATTGGGGATATGATTGCGAATGTCGCAGCCATGGCCTTCAGTTAGGAACCATCGTGGTATTTGACTGGAGTAGAAGTGGTAAACCACGGAAAACCACCTCCAGGATGGCTGAGGCAAGAATTGAACCCAGCCCCACTCAGTTTCGCATCGAGGCTGAGTGTACCCCGTTCCAGGTTTCAAATCAGAATTAAATTTATTGGTAGAGCCGGGAATTTTTGTAGTATGAGTCCCAACACATTACGATGAATATTATGCAGTGAATCCACCCGCCTGGGCGATTTCCTTCTGGATGCCTTTGAAATCGCGCCATGCGCTACGGCACTCTTTTGTTTCCCACTATGTATTCGTTGCTTATGGAACATACAATGCATGTCCAAATGTTGTTTCGTGAACTTCAACTAATGTACCTTTGCCTGTTATACGACAATAATCTTGATATTACAAATACAGGACGACTTTCCCAGTTCACTTATTAAATAAGTCATTTTTCATTGTCGACTTAGTAATCGAAATTTAATGTTATTCAGGCGGTCAACACAATTGTACTCTATAGTAATGGGTGGAACCGAAATCATGAAAGAGAAATTATTTCATGAGATTAATAAATAAACTTGGATGATCGACATTTGATCTCATAAGTCTACATCATCATTTTTCCAAAAGCAACGGTACCGTAATGTATGTTCTGGTCACTAGCAGGAAGACAAGCGAACAGCAAATGTCATAATATGGATGGTTGGTTGGTTCCTTAGTTTAGGGGCTGCGACAACGCGGTCATGTAGCCCCGTGTATTTTGGGTGTGTGTAGAATCTGTCTGTAAACTGGTGTTAAATGTGATGACTGTATTAGTGTGTGTATCTGTATTTAGCCTACTTTTCACATTTTGCAAAAATGAGGAAAAAGTAGACTTATGAGATCGATCCGGGAAAAAGTGTGTCTGTCTGTCTGTCCGGCTGGCTGTGTGTGTGTCCCCCCCTATCAACTCCTAAACGGCTGCAGCAATCAAACCCAAATTTAGTATGAGTAAAGATGTGCACCGGAATATCTCACGTCCATATTTGAAAATGATGTCAGTGCTACCAACTGCTGAAAAAACGCACTAGAAATTTGAGCTCCATGTTGGATATCTTGCAAGCTATGCATGGGAGCTATTACAAAATTGGCACACATGTAGATAATACTATTTCAGTTTAATTTCCAGGAGACCAACTATGACAGTGTTGCCAAAATAATTTTAAGCCTTCTGATAGGTCCAATGTTTAAATGCATATAACTTCTACACTATCAATTGGATTTCAACCAAATTTTGTATGTAATATCTGTATATAAACAGATATGACTGAACGTATTCTTAAGAGCCACCAGGGCTGCCAACTGTTAATAATTTCTCTCTCTTTTTTAAAATCCAAATACCCATATATCAGAAAGTATGCAAGCCAACAGCTTTAAACTATGCACACGTATATTCTGAGATTTTAGATTAATTTGGAGTAACTTATGTACGTCAGTTCTACCAACATGATTATAAGCCTGCTGATAGTACCAATATTTAAATGCATGTGACTTCTATACTATCAGTTGGAGTTCAACCAAATTTCGTATGTGCTATGTGTACCATAACAGATATGACTATCAGTATTGTTAAGAGCAATCAGGGCTGCCAACTCTTAATAAATGCTGGGTATATTTTTTTACCCTAATATCAATATATTAGAATGTATGCAAGCCAACAGCTCTATACATTGCACACGTATAGCACCTGACATTCTAGATTAATTTGGAGTAATTAATACAAGGCAGTGCTGCCAACATGATTCTATGCCTGCTGATATGTCCAATTTTAAAATACATGTAACTTCTATACTAACAAACGGATTTCATCCAAAATTGGCACAACAGATATCATAATATTTCAGATTATTTCTGACCAGCACACGCATGGTATTGTTGGCAACATGCCTTTACGCGTGCTGATAGATCCAGTGTCTAACTGCATGTAACGTCCATTGGACTTCAACCAAATTTTGTATTCTGTACCTTAAGAGATGGAACTAAGAATATATTCAGTCACCAGGGCTGCCAACTGTAGTGCTCTATTAGGCTACATTTTACCAGGTATATTTTGAACTAATTAGATATTTCGATATTACCAACTTAATTTCGTCATTATTCTAGATAGGTTCATATACTGTAGAATAATCATTGGCATGAAAAGTAGGCTGTATAGTTCTTCACGGAACTTCTTGTTTTAATTCAAGTAAGAACTGCAACTTTGAATTTTTCAAATAGTTCCGACTTTTGCCGCCAAACGCCTCCATCAACGACTACTAGGCCTAGTTCAGAACTTAGTTACTAGACGCCACCGCAGTCGGCTCTTGGCAACGAACGTAGCAACCTAAGAGCGTTGTTTACATTATTAACCTATACAATTTCGTTTCACACAGGTGTAATTAGTGGAAAGTTCTTTAACATGCCATAAATCTATGACATGGGACCGCCGGCTTTACTTCCCCTCCGAAGGAAGGCATACTGAGGGATTTTAACGCTCTTAAAAATCCGACGCCTTGGGCCGGGTTTAAACCAGCCATCTTGGGCATAGAAGCTCAGCATGCTACCAACTACGCCACCGAAGCCACCATAATATGGAAAGAAGTGCTGTAGTATTGTTGAAATGAATGCTGCGTAACAGCATGGGTCAATTCTATTAATTTGCACACCTCTATATGTTACCTAAGAGTCTCTAAATTCAAACCTAAGAGACCCATAAGTTTCTTTAAATTTATACCATTTTATCATAACTAAGGTGATCTCCAAATTGTACCGCTGTAGCCTTAAATTGTGTGGATATCTCTATCTCCTTAGCATAAAACAAATTCCCCGATTCTTGGATGTGACGGGTAATCTCGAGAACAACTTGCTGGATTTCAATGTGGTATTCACCATTCTGTAAAGGATTTCTCGAGGACGGATTTGAAAGAAAAACATTTATTTATGACCTAAGCAAGCCGAGCAGTAACGACTTTAGTGAATCGGGTCGGAAGAAAAACCTGCCGTCCATGTATCTTTTAAGCTTACGCTGGGTAAACCATTAAATATATACTGCTCAAAAAAATTAAAGCACCACTTTTTTCAAAGGCCACCAAATTTTGAAAAGTTGACCTACAAGCTCGAAATCTCAGTATGGCGTTTGTCCTGACGCCTACCAAGCATATGCTTCAGCACAACTCCCCAACTTGAGTAGTTTCGGGTTAGCACCCCGAAAACCAGCCCATTTTCGAAAACCGCAAATTGAAGTTTGCGAAAAACGCTATAGGACTTGTCGCAGGTTGCCAAAGCAGTCGAAAATGAATGAGTCTTGCTCTTAAAGGTTCCACAAACACGTAGAAATCGTTACATTTGACGTTTGGGCATTTTCAACCCCCTTCATCATCCCCTAAACATGGACTACCATTGCGGGCGTCTGAGAAGGTACCGGGTGTGTTTAACCATCTGAAAACCTGCACACCGTCCTCAGTTGCTGATTGCATTAAGTTCTTAAGGCCTCCGGCAATGTCCACACCCCCTAACACCCTCAACTGGCATGGGACCAAACCACCCCCTCTCGATTCACCCCTAAGGAAGGTTTTAATCGAGATGTTTATCAGTGCTGTGAATGTGGGGGTCTTCCCCTACCGTTTCAAAAAAGGAGCTGTGCCTTTGTCACCACCCCTTTCCCTGCAACCCCCGTTTGTATGATTTTTCGAATCAGGCCATTTTTAAGGGCTGAAACGAGGTCCTAATCGCTGAAAGGGCTGTTAAGGTCCTTAGAAGTAGTGGTGACACGAAATCAACCCCTTCCGATCGATGATTGACATTCCGTCCCCGAAATTCGAAATTGTTGCACCCCCAACCCTCCCTGTCTGGACGCATAACGCGTCATGGCAGAGTTTTCAGAGTTGGATGGAAATGAAGCTTATGGCCTGCAATGGAGCCCAATACAGCAGGTTGGATAGAAATTCATCGGTAGGTTGGGAAACGGGACCAAATTTTTTCAAAAAAGTGTACAGCCTACAGTAAGTACGCCCATGCATAGGCAACCCACATCACGTCCATGCGTGTGGGTTGCCTATGATCGGCAATAGGTTACAAAGTTTGGCAATGAGAGAAAAATGACGTGATGTGGGTTGCATATGCATTGGTGTACTTACTAGAGGCTGTTAACTTTTTTGAAAACTTTTTGGTCCCGTTTCCCACCCTACCGATGAATTTCCATCCAACCTGCTGTTTTGGGCTACATGTCAGGCCATAAGCTTCATTTCCATCCAACTCTGAAAACTCTGCCATGACGCGTTACGCGTCCAGACAGGGAGGGTTGGGGGTGCAACAATTTCGAATTTCGGGGACGGAATGTCAATCATCGATCGGAAGGGGTTGATTTCGTGTCACCACTACTTCTAAGGACCTTAACAGCCCTTTCAGCGATTAGGACCTCGTTTCAGCCCTTAAAAAGGGCCTGATTCGAAAAATCATACAAACGGGGGTTGCAGGGGAAGGGGTGGTGACAAAGGCACAGCTCCTTTTTTGAAACGGTAGGGAAAGACCCCCACATTCACAGCACTGATAAACATCTCGATTAAAACCTTCCTTAGGGGTGAATCGAGAGGGGGTGGTTTGGTCCCATGCCAGTTGAGGGTGTTAGGGGGTGTGGACATTGCCGGAGGCCTTAAGAACTTACTGCAATCAGCAACTGAGGACGGTGTGCAGCTTTTCAGATGGTTAAACACACCCGGTACCTTCTCAGACGCCCCCAATGGTAGTCCATGTTTAGGGGATGATGAAGGGGGTTGAAAATGCCCAAACGTCAAATGTAACGATTTCTACGTGTTTGTGGAACCTTTAAGAGCAAGACTCATTCATTTTCGACTGCTTTGGCAACCTGCGACAAGTCCTGCAGCGTTTTTCGCAAACTTCAATTTGCGGTTTTCGAAAATGGGCTGGTTTTCGGGGTGCTACCCCGAAACTACTCAAGTTGGGGAGTTGTGCTGAAGCATATGCTTGGTAGGCGTCAGGACAAACGCCATACTGAGATTTCGAGCTTGTAGGTCAACTTTTCAAAATTTGGTGGCCTTTGAAAAAAGTGGTGCTTTAATTTTTTTGAGCAGTATATATATACTGTATATACCAGTGGCCCGTTTCGCCCGTGCAATCTAGTTTTAGATGTCTCGCACACACTAGTGCTGTATGGGATGCCTAATAACTGAATTCCACGGGGGTCACAGTGCATGCTGGCCGATTACGTCAGAATACGAAGGAATATCAACAGGACAGCCGCTAGCTGCATGTTCCTCAGCGCTACCCGTCTAATGCACCCCAATGCCTTTTCGACCCTCGCATTTGAGAGCGCAATAGACTCATAAAATGTGGTAGAATGACACGACAGTTGCTGGCAAGATATTGACAATGGCTGGTGTATTCAGCATCGATGAGTACACGGACATTATACTAATATATGGAGAAGCTGGTCGTAATGCCGTTGAAGCTCGTAGACGATATGCACTGGTGTTTCCAGATAGACGTCTACCGTCTCGACAAGTATTTCGCCGAACAGAGCTGCAATTACGAACGAATGGAATGTTCCAGGCACATACCAGCAGGACTAGACCCGTCTGCGGTAATGCTGAAGTTGTACAAGAGTACTTCGAACGGAATCCTACACACACGGTCAGTTACACTTCACCTTACTGAGCTACTGCTGATAATAGTAATAATAATAATAATAATTTGAATTTTGTATTAGAATATATTTATTAATTACTATTGATAATACATTTGTGATATGTCTCAGAATCTGACGGTGAAATCAGTAGAGATTACCTGTCAGACATTAATTATTTTTCACAGCATTATACGGTTTGTATTCCAATACCAGAGTGCATACAATAATACTGTTACGGCTGTGAGTTTGTGTCATCGCTCGCCGCATGAGTCACAACTGCCCCAGGGCTGGGCTGTGGCCTGCCTCCTGTATTGCGTGCGCCTTATGCAACAGGGCTACTAGGACAAAGGGATAGTCCAGAATATTCGTGACTGGACCAGCGATGGAAACCTCGAGAAGCCGTGAACCCTGGATGGATCTAGAAGCATTTATTGAGTCACCGGCCTGCTATATAAGTGCGACCTGTCAAGCATTGGTTGTTGTGTTTTACGAGCTAGTGTGAGCGATTATTCTGAGCGGCAGAAGTGTGGTAACTTGCGAAACCCCTAGTGAAGCTGATTCTCTTGACACCGAGGAAGTGATTGTGGTGCTTGTGAAACAGTGTATAGTACAGTGACAGACCTAGTGCAGCTATTTCCAGCGAGCGTACGGGACCGGACTCATTAGCGAAGATGATTAACTGTGGTCTGTTGACAAGTGAAAGAGAAAGTATTCTCGACGTGAGGAAACTGGAGTAAGGTAATGATTGCTGTTGAGTAGTGTATTTTTCTGGCTGCAATAAAATTAATTATTTCTTTAAGCAGTAATTGGTGTTGTGCTTTATACCCACCGTAATCCAGTTAACAAAGGTGCCACTAGGGGATGGCACGCAACAACTGGTGTCAGAAGCCGGATTACGAACTCAAGCACAACACCTGACGGTCCTGGTTTCAAAACCCGAGCAGGTCATTTTCTCTAATTTTCCTGTGAGTGCATGCCCTTTACAAGACAAACAACTAAAATGGAGGAGAAATTGGCAGCATTGCTAGAAAAGTTAAATGGCATAGAAACCAAGATGGAGGACGGCCAGAAGAATTTAACCAAGGAGCTAACTGCCAAATTAGAAGACGGCCAGAAGAAGATGGAAGACGGTCAAAATAAGTTAGCGGAGGACCTGAAGAAGATGGAGGACGGCCAGAAGAAGATGGAGGACGGCCAGAAGAAGTTAGCCGAGGACCTAACTGCCAAACTAGCAGACGGCCAGAAGAAGCTAGCGGAGGACCTGATGAGGATAGAGGACGGCCAGAAGAAGATGGAAGACGGTCAGAATAAGTTGACACAGGACCTGAAGAAATTAGAACTGGATCTGCGTGAGGAAGTCACGGCAGTGGAAAAGAAGTTCGACGCCTTACAAGTGGAAGTTGCCGAGCTGCGCCAACGCCCGCTGATGGGGGTGGAGGAGAAATTCAACGTCTTACAAAAGGAAGTTGAAAAGCTGCGCCAACGCCCACTGACGGGGGTGGAAGAGAAATTCAACGCTCTACGAGAGGAAGTTGCCGAGCTGCGCCAACGCCCGCCCACCGTTACACCGGGAATATCAGGAACGGGACATAGCAAAGTGACGCCCCCAACCTTCGACGGAAAGGTCCCGTGGAGCACCTACTTACGTCAGTTCGAGGCGGCCTGTTCCATAAACAACTGGAACAACACAGAAAAGGCTACAGCTCTCATTGTAGCGCTGAGAGGTGACGCTCTTAACGTCCTTCAGGCCATCCCGACTGGATCCCAGGACTACGCTTCCCTGATCGCCCATATGGAGTCCCGATATGGAGATAGCCATCTTCAGCAGGCCTATCAGATGCAGCTCCGGACCCGGGTACAGAAGAACGCGGAAACCCTGCAGGAGTTCTAGATGGACATCGCACGCCTCGTAAGGCTCGCCTACCCAACAGCGCCGGCCGACTTTCTGGAGCAGATAGCAACGCAGACTTTCACCGACGGGCTACGGGACTCGGACACTCAACAGGCGCTGCGTCTCGCGCGCAATAAGACCCTGGCAGATGCGCTGAGCCACGCACTTGAGTTCGAGACGGCAAAACAGGCATCCAGAATGCACGCGCGGGTGCGTCAAGTGGACGTCGACGAACCAGTAAAAACCAACGAGACCAAGCCCCTGGCCGACGAATTAATGGAGGCGCTAAGCCGTTTCTTCGATAGTCGCGGCACCACCAGCAACGAGACAGTCGGAAGGCAACCGGAGAGGCGGCCCGGAAGAGGTCTACCGACCTGCTGGACCTGCGGTAAGAAAGGCCACCTGAGCAAGGACTGCGGTGATCACCGCCGCCGAGGGTATCCGACGGGAAATCAGTCGTCTGAAAACCGCGCGACCCAGAGAAACAAGTATTAGCCAGCCTTGGGGGGCAAAGGTTGGCTTGTGACAGTCGTCAAGCCCCAGCAGTCCAAGTGCGTGTGACGAAGTTACGGAGGGACAATAGCAGCCTGATGGTCGACGGAGTCGTCAACGGAGTGAGCTGGCCCATGCTGATCGACACGGGAGCGTCGAAGACCATCGTCAGTCCCACCGTGATCCCGAAGTGGAGAGTTCAACCCACACAAAGGAACCTCCAGCTAATAACCGCGACCGGAGAGACCGCACCGGTACATGGCGAAGCATCACTGGAGTTCGTCATTGGTCGACGGGCGATAAAGCATCCAGTGCTTGTGGCTGACGTATCAAATGAAGTGATCATCGAACTGGACTTCCTGGACCAGAACAACATCATCTTGGATCTGAGTACCAACACTCTGCACTTCGGAGGTGAGGATCTTGCTTTGCAACCTGCGCACGAGTCCATCACCGCACGACGAGTAAGGCTGAGAGAAGACGTCACCGTTCCCGCCAGGACGGAGGTCAGCGCTGCCGTAATTGTCGACGGAACTGCTGAGGGAGTGGCGGCTGTCATCGAACCAAAATATGAGGACATCCAGACAAAAGGATTGCTAGTTGCCAAGACTCTCATCAACTCGACGTCTCGACCGTACGTCCGCCTGTCCAACCTGAACGACTACGACATTACGGTTCACCGGGACACCAACCTAGGAGTCTGCGAGCCTGTTACCTGGATTGCCCGCATCACAGATACGACATACAGACACCTGCAGACGGACAACCGAAGAAGACGCACACTGCCAGAAGAACTACAGAAGCTGTACCAAGGATCCCAGGACCATTTAGACGAGGAACAATCACGCCAACTTCAGGACCTGCTACGCGAATTCCAGGATGTCTTCTCCGTGGGGAGCAAAGACTTCGGCAGGACAAGCTTGGTCCAGCACAGAATCGACGTTGGGGACAGCGCACCGATTAGGGCCCCATTCCGACGTGTCCCGCTCGCCAAGCAAGCCGAAGTCGACCGGATGGTAGAAGAGATGAAGGAGCAAGGGGTGATCGAGCCATCACATAGTCCTTGGAGTTCTCCGGTCGTGCTAGTGAAGAAGAAGGACGGTTCCACCAGGTTCTGCGTGGATTACAGGCGGGTGAACGACGTCACGAAGAAGGACAGCTACCCTCTACCCCGGATCGACGACACGCTGGTCACCATATCAGGATCAAGATGGTTCTCCACCTTGGATTTGAAGAGTGGCTACTGGCAGGTGGAGGTCCACCATAAGGACCGCGAGAAAACGGCGTTCTCTGTGGGCAGCGGGCTCTGGCAGTTCACCGTCATGCAATTCGGTCTGTGCAACGCCCCTGCGACCTTCGAAAGGCTAATGGAGTCCATTCTGAGGGGACTACATTGGAAGACATGCCTGGTCTACCTAGACGACGTCATCGTTCTGGGAAAAAGCTTCGAGGAGCACTACAGCAACCTGAAGGAGATCTTGATGAAGCTACGGGCTGCCCAGCTGAAGTTGAGCCCCAAGAAGTGTCAGCTTTTCCAGAAGCAGGTCCAGTACCTTGGGCATATTGTCTCCGAGGAAGGGGTGCGCACCGACCCAGAAAAGACCGCAGCTGTGAGGGAGTGGCCGATTCCGAAGGACAAGTCCCAACTACGAAGCTTCCTGGGACTCTGCACTTATTACCGTCGCTTCGTGAGAGGATTCGCCGACATCGCCAAACCTTTACATCGACTGACTGAGAAGGACCAACTCTTCCCGTGGACAGCAGAATGCCACAGTGCCTTCGAACAACTCAAGCAGGCTCTCTGCACCGCGCCTATTCTGGTCTACCCCAGACCTGGAACAAGGTTCATCGTCGATACCGATGCCAGCGACTTAGGTATAGTGGGGATCCTGTCGCAAATAGTGGACGGCGAGGAGAGAGTAGTGGCCTACTTCAGCAAAGCCTTGTCAAAACTAGAGAGGAACTACTGCGTCACCAGGAAGGAACTGCTCGCCATCGTGAAGACCATCGAACACTTCCACAAGTACCTGTACGGGCAAGAATTTCTCATCAGGACCGACCATGCATCCCTGCGGTGGCTCTTGAACTTCAAACAACCCGAGGGTCAACTCGCGCGGTGCTTAGGGAGGCTTCAACAGTACAACTTTTAGATCCAGCACAGGAAAGGCCAACTGCATTCTAATGCCGACGCCCTGTCACGAAGACCGTGAAGGAGATCTTGATGCACCTTCTGTACCAGAACGGAGGAGAACACCGGGATACAGTGCCGAAGGACTACCGTGGAACTTCAAGGGAGCTGGAGCCGCGAATCTTTCACGCGGGCACAAGCAGAAGATGATGACCTGGGACTGATAGCCGAATGGAAGAGGGCCTGTGTCCCCAGACCCGGGTGGAACATTGTGAGTGACTGCAGCCCAAAGTTTAAGTCCTACTGTTCACAGTGGGACTCGCTGATTTTAAGGGATGGCCTCATCTGCCGTACCTGGGAGAGCACCGACGGGAAGACATCTCGGGAACAAGTCGTCGTTCCATAGGCTATGACGGAGGAAGTCCTGAAGGAAGTTCATGGAGGATCATCTGGTGGACACCTAGGGATAAAGAAGACCCTGGAGAAGCTGAGAGAGCAGTTCTACTGGATCGGACGCCGAACAGACGTGGAGAACCACTGCGCGAGGTGCCACGATTGCGCAGCCAGCAAGGGCCCAGGACGAAGACGACGGGGTCCACTAAAGACCTACAACGTGGGCGGCCCCATGGAGAGAGTGGCCATCGATGTTGCTGGGCCATTCCCGTTAAGCGAGGCAGGGAACCGCTACATATTAGTCGTCAGCGACTACTTTACCAAATGGCCGGAGGCGTATGCGCTCCCTAACCAAGAAGCCGCGACGATTGCAGAGACCCTGGTGAAGGAATTCGTCAGCCGGTACGGAGTACCCCTGGAGCTGCACTCCGACCAAGGGAGGAACTTCGAGTCGCAGGTGTTCCAGAACCTATGCCAGCTGCTGGGAATCCGGAAGACGAGGACAACGCCGCTACACCCTCAGTCCGACGGGATGGTAGAGCGATTCAATCGCACCATCGAGAACCATCTCCGAATAGTCGTCAGCGGGCACCAGAGGGATTGGGACAAACATCTTCCACTATTTCTCCTGGCCTACCGTGCCGCCGTGCATGAAGCCACCGGGTGCACACCAGCACGGGCCATGTTTGGGAGGGAGCTCCGTCTACCTGTCGATCTTGCCTTCGGCCGACCTGGGAGTGATCCGATCCCGGTAAGCCAGTATTGTCAAGAACTGGTCGACCAACTGGAGGACGTGCACGCGTTCGCGAGGAGGAAACTGCGGATCGAGACCGACCGAATGAAGACCCGATACGACCAGCAGACGGATGCCGGCGGATTCCACGAGGACGACCTGGACTGGCTCTTCAACCCATTACGGAAGAAAGGCCTGTCACCCAAACTGCAGAAGTCCTGGGAAGGCCCGTACCGAGTCGTGAAACGGATCAACGATGTCGTCTACAGGATCCAGGGGAGCCCGAAGATGAAGATCGTGCACCGAGATCGCCTGGCAGCCTACGGAGGGACACAGACGGACCAATGATTGATCGGGACGATCGGCCTTTTTAGGAAGGGGGTGGTGTTACGGCTGTGAGTTTGTGTCATCGCTCGCCGCATGTGTCACAACTGCCCCAGGGCTGGGCTGTGGCCTGCCTCCTGTATTGCGTGCGCCTTATGCAACAGGGCTACTAGGACAAAGGGATAGTCCAGAATATTCGTGACTGGACCAGCGATGGAAACCTCGAGAAGCCGTGAACCCTGGATGGATCTAGAAGCATTTATTGAGTCACCGGCCTGCTATATAAGTGCGACCTGTCAAGCATTGGTTGTTGTGTTTTACGAGCTAGTGTGAGCGATTATTCTGAGCGACAGAAGTGTGGTGACTTGCGAAACCCCTAATGAAGCTGATTCTCTTGACACCGAGGAAGTGATTGTGGTGCTTGTGAAACAGTGTATAGTACAGTGACAGACCTAGTGCAGCTATTTCCAGCGAGCGTACGGGACCGGACTCATTAGCGAAGAGGATTCACTGTGGTCTGTTGACAAGTGAAAGGGAAAGTATTCTCGACGTGAGGAAACTGGAGTAAGGTAATGATTGCTGTTGAGTAGTGTATTTTTCTGGCTGCAATAAAATTAATTATTTCTTTAAGCAGTAATTGGTGTTGTGCTTTATACCCACCGTAATCCAGTTAACAAAGGTGCCACTAGGGGGTGGCACGCAACAATACGTTTATGTTATAAAATAATGTTTATTTAGGTAATGATTTTTTATGCGACGTATAGCTTGTTGTTTGCTGTTTATGTTGGACAATCGAGGTAGTAGTTCGTTAAATAGTGCTGGTGCAAGATAATTTAGTCGCTTGAAACCATAATAATAATAATAATAATAATACGAACCATCTATGTTACAATGTGCACATATTTATTGTTGCTTAGGGCAAGGAGAAGCTGCAAGGGACCTAGGAGTGCCACGAACTTCAATACAGAGGATCCTGAAGGAGCGAAAATGGCATCCTTATAAGCTGCACCTACACCAACAACTGTATGGAAATGATTTCGATCGCAGGGTAGCATATTGCCGAAGAATGGCCGCTGCATTACAACAAGATCCACATTTTGCCAGGAATATTCTGTGGAGTGATGAATGCTATTTTGCCAATGATGCCAACGTCAATACTCACAATCTGCATTACTGGGCTCCAGTGAATCCCCACTGGGTTCGAGCACAGCACGTTCAGATCCACTTGGGAGTTAATGTGTGGTGTGGTATTCTGGGAGACTACATAATTGGGCCTGTTTTTATAGCCCCCAGACTCACAGGTAGGAATTATCTTGACTTTATACAAATCGACTTGACTCTGGAAAACCTTCTAGAAGATATTCCCCTCCAGGTTGTATTACAGCATTGGTACCAGCATGATGGTGCTCCACCTCACACCTTCCGAGCCGTTACGGAATATCTAAATGCACGATACCCTGAACGGTGGATAGGTCGTGGAGGCCCATGGCAGTGGCCTGCACGATCGCCTGATCTAACCCCTCTGGACTTCTTTCTGTGGGGAAATATAAAATCAAAAGTCTACGAAACGGCGCCAGAAAATTTCGATCAATTAAAACAACGTATTGGTGAGGCCTGTGCTGCAGTGACACCTGAAATGTTACGACATGTCCATGCAGACACTGCGAGACGTGTTCAGCATTGTATTCGCCACCAGGGACATGTCTTTGAGCATATTCATTATGAATAGCTGTCCAAGTGTGACATTGTAATTTATTTTATTTTCTAAGCTTTGATGCATTAATATGTGAGTTTTTGTCAAATTAGCAAGCAATGCTATTGTAGAGTGGAATTTCTGTAGCCTACATGTACAAATTAATGTGTTATTAAACTTTCTTTTCTGCATATTTGGCGTATTTACAAACAAACCCTGTTTATTACAGAAATCGCTGTTTGCAAAGGAGCGTTACAACGTGGTATACAATATGTTGCATGTTGTGCAACTATTTAGCAGTAGTTTTAATACACAAGTACTGTAACAGGATTCCTATCATTATTCTTATTATTATTGTCGCTATGATGTCTGCACTAGACTGTAATAATAAAATAAAAATAGTGACACAGGTTATCAGACAAATTCTTCACACACTCAAGTACACGGGGCTACATGCTCACTGTGTTGTAAAGCCCCTTAAATTCAACAGTTCATTATTTCAGTACGGTGAAATTCAACGTACCGTGTGAGGGCATCGATTACAATACTGATGTACAGTCTGCACAACATCGGAATTGTTGCAGACGGGTCTAGCCCAGCCATGCTGGTATGTGCTTCAATCCATTAGCACTTAATTACAGCTCTGTTCGGGGAAATTCGTATACAAAAGGCAGGCGTCTATTTGGAATCTCCTGTGCATTAATGTGCGAGCTTTGGTTGGATTGTGACCAGATTCTCCATAGATTAGAATTATGTGTGTGCACGCTCGTTTTTGGTGAATACCTCAGCCATTGTCGATGTGTTGATAGCAACTTTAATACTGCTGTGCCACGTGCAAAGCTACTATTCTGCTCTCGCCAGCGAGGCTTCGTACCGCTTTGGGGCGCATTAGACGGGAGCACTGAGGAGCATGCAGTGTGCGGCTGTCTGGTTGTTATCTCTTGGCATTCTGACGTAACCTGCTTGTATGCAAGGTTACCTCTTAGCAATTCAGTTATTAGACCTCCCGTTCAACACTAGTACATGCGGGACAATTATAAGTAGATTGCACGGCGCAGGTGGGCCACCTGGTATATACTCGGAGAATTGTTCAGCATGAAACGTTCTGCAAAAAAATCCGCGACAGCTCCCACATCGCCCACTTTAAGTGTTTTTACGTTTTCATTTCTTCCAGCAATCTCCATTCAATGGAAATTTGAATTAGGCCCTACTAGTTTCGGAACGAGTTTACGAGCTTGCGAGCTACCCTATCACTCCAGCTTCGGCCAGCATCAAACTGTCGAGTTAATATAAGGTGCGTTCAAAAAGTAACGAGCCGGAGGCTGGAATGCGCAAACCGGTGACTACATCGGCTAATCGTGGCGTGTGAAACGAGGTGTGGTTCTGAACAGAGCGTGGAAAGTCACAGCCCGTCGCTAGAGGGCACGCGTGCACGTCACGTGACGATACAAAGCGATCAGCAGCATGCATCAATCGTTCAACGCTGCCAGTCGCATTGCAAACAGTGATATGGAGGCGTCAACCGAAGAGCAAAGAGGTGTTGTTCGGTTTCTGACAGCGGAAGGAGTAGGGGGAACGGACATTCATCGCCGAATGTCACAAGTGTACGGTGATCACTGCATGTCCCTTGCAAGGGTCAAGGCGTGGCACAAGCACTTCAGGGAAGGACGGGTGTCGTTAGCCGCTGATGCCCGGTCTGGGGCACTGGTTGATGCACTCATTACCCAGGACCGCCGAGTGACAGTGAACGCCATAGCCACCGTGGTCGCTCAACGACAATGCATACGGCCAACACAGTCGTGACACTCCTGCAGAAATTCAAATGGGAGGTTCTCGGCCACCCTCCATACAGTCCAGACCTCTCTCCCTGTGATTACGCCATGTTTGGTCCCCTGAAAAGGGCTCTGCGGGACCAACGATTCACCTCGGACGCCGACGTTCAGTTGAACGTGCGGAACTGGTTCACATCGCAGCCCAGGGAATTTTATGAGACAGCCATTCACCGCCTCGTGTCACAGTGGGACAAGTGCCTCAACAGCCAGGGCCAACATACAGGTACTGGTTTCTGTAATTATGCCTCCGGCTCGTTAGTTTTCGAACGCACCTTATACTTTAGAGTATAGCCTATGTGTTTGGAGTTTCGCTGTTCACCTCGGCTTTTCAGAATTGCGTCTGGGTCCTGGCATCTGTGTGCCTTTTAGGCTTACGCTGGGTAAACCGTTAAAGATAAGGGCATGAGAACAGCAAATGCCATATGGAAAGAAGTGCCGTAGGATTGTTGAAATGAATGCTGCGGAGCATCACGGGTCTTCTAGTTATTATTATTAGACTATCATTATCATTATCGCTGATCTATTGAACTTACTAAAATTAGGCTATCAGGTTCGCGAACGTTTATTATTACGTCAAGTTGGTAGTAAGAGCCTCATGTGATTCGAATCGATCTCAACCGATATCACATAATTGAATCTAACCGAGTGAAGAATCCTGAATTCCCTAATTTATCGGCAAATTAAATTTCCATTAAACGCATTCTACATGAAGCGAGAATCGGAGAGATTTTGTTTGGTATGCAGGGCTTTCATATGAAATACGTCATTTACAGTGCTGTATGTAAACACATGCTTCTCACAACAATTATATTGGAATATCTGTGTGGTATTAGCTAAAAGGTGCATTCATTACGCTAAGTGAAACATACAGAATTCAGATGTTTGGAATGGTGATGAGTAGAGCCCTGTTGTTTTTGCGTTAATAGGATATACTGCAACTGTTAAGCGTAGGAATGATGTGGAAAAGGAGTTCCATATAGTAAAATTTAATTTCCGTAAAGCAGTTACATAACCAACACGTAGTTCCGTGAGGAACTAACTAGCCTATATTCACATATCCTGCTGGTCTTTTCAATTAAAACATGTCCCGCCTATTAAAAGGATTTTCCATGAAATGTACTTAATAAGTTAGCTATTGGTGCACTACCTACGGGTAGTCTATTTATCCAACATCATAACAATTAAAAACAAGAAGTTCCGTGACGAACTAAAGAGCCTGCTTTTCTTAAAATTTAAGATTCATGCCAATCTATATAGACCTATCTAGAAAAATAGCAAAATTAAGTTGGTAATATCGAAATTTCTAATTAGATCGAAATATACCTGTAGCCTAATAGAGCACTACAGTTGGCAGACCTGGTGACTGAATATATTGTTAGTTCCATCTCTTAAGATACAGAATACAATATTTGGTTGAAGTCCAATGGATAGCATGGACGTTACATGCAGTTAGACATTGGATCTATCAGCGCGCGTAAAATCATGTTGGCAACAATGTCATGCATGCGTTGGTCAGAAATAATCTGAAATATTATGATCTCTTGTTGTGCCAATTTTGGATGAAATCCATTTGTTAGTATAGATGTTACATGTATTTTAAAATTGGACCTATCAGCAGGCCTAGAGTCATGTTGGCAGCACTGACGTATATCAGTTTCTCATAATTACTCTAGAATTTTAGGTACTATACTTGTGCAAAGTTTAAAGCTGTTGGCTTACATAATTCCTGATATATTAATATTTGGGTAAAAAAAATAGAGACAGCATTCATTAGCAGTTGGCAGCCCTGGTTGCTCTTAAGAATAGTCATAGTCATATCTGTTATGGTACACATAGCAAATAGGAAATTTGGTTGAAATCCAATTGATATTATAGAAGTTACATGTATTTAAAAATTGGTCCTATCAGCAGACTTAGAATCATGTTGGTAGCACTGACGTACATAAGTTACTCCAAATTAATCTAGAACGCCAGGTACTATACGTGTGCATAGTTTAAAGCTGTCGGCTTGCATACTTTCTGATATATTGGCATTTGGAAAAAAGAATAGAGAGAACATTTATTGACAGTTGGAAGCCTTGGTTGCTCTTACGAATACGCTTAGTCATATCTGTTTATGTACATATATTACATACAAAATTTGGTTCAAATCCAATTGATAGTATAGAAGTTATATGCATTTAAAATTGGACCTATCAGCAGGCTTAGAATCATTTTGGCAACACTGCCATGCATGGCCTCCTGGAAATTAAACTGAAATGTTATTATCTATACGTGTGCCAATTTTGAAATAGCTCCCTTTCATACCTTCCAAGATATCCAAAATGGAGCTCAAATTTCAATTGCGACTTTTCAGCAGTTGGTAGCCCTGACATCATTTTCAAATATGGCCGTGAAATATTCAGGTATAGATCTTTACTCCTACCAAATTTTGTTTCGATTGCTGCAGCTGTTTAGGAGTTGATAGGGGGGACACACACACAGCCAGACAGACAGAAGTACAGACAGACAGTCAGACAGAAGGACAGACAGACACAAATTTGCCTGATCTCATAAATCTACTTTTTCCTCATTTTTGCAAAATGTGAAAAGTAGGCTAATTATGTGGTAGAATAGGTAACTGCCAATGTCAGTGATGAAGTCTCCTCCTGCGAGAAGGCATCTGTAAAGGGGACCCGGAATGGCAATATAGGATCAAAATATCAAATTTGCTTTTTAAAATCTGAAATTAACTTCGGAATCTGGGCTTTAAAATGACATATACATCATTTTTGTATGATAATTTAAAGTATTTTTATTTTAATTTTAAAATAACATAACAAAACCCTCAAGTCTGCAGAAAAGCGAGCTGTTGCAGCAGCTAAGGCCCAACATTATGCAGATGTGTACAAGCAGCTGGGCTTATCTGAAGGAGCCAACAATATATTCCGGCTTGCAAACGCACGTCATCGGTCCTCGCAAGACATTGGTCACGTTATGCACATCAAAGATGATGCCCACCAAATTCTCAGAGACCCATCTGCTATTCTGAGTCATTGGGAAAGACACATCTCGGTAATAAGTAACGAAGAGTTCCCTCATCCACCTATCCTCAGTGCGGTAAATGTCCTTGGACCAGCACCGCTAATAACTATGGCAGAGGTTGCACAGGCAGTCAGAAAGATGAAGAAAGGGAAGTCTACCGGTCGTGATGACATTCCAGCCGAACTGTGGAAATTACTTGGTCAGCATGGTATTGAACTACTGACATCTCTGTTCAACCAGATTTTGGAAAAAGGTGTAGTGCCTCAAATTTGGACCACGAGTACCACGGTGCCTATTTGGAAAGGCAAGGGCGATGTCAGTGAATGTGCCACCTATAGACCTATTCGTCTCCTCTGCCGCACGATGAAGATCTTTGAGCGAATCCTTGACAGTCGACTGCGTGACATTGTCCAGATCACTAGCAACCAGTGTAGATTCGTGAAAGGATGTGGAACAACGGATGCTATTCACGTAGCACGGCTACTCATCGAGAGATACCGTGAGAAGAACAGATCTATTCATATCACCTTTTTTAGATCTCGAGAAGGCATTTGATCGGGTTCCACATGAACTGATTTGGTATGCACTCCGTTCACATTGTGTTCCTGAAGAATACGTCCGCTGGACACAACTTCTGTATCGTAAGTGAAATAGTGTTGTGCAATGTCCCGCGGGAATCATATCTCCTTTCCCCATTCAAGTCGGGTCCATCAAGGATCAACTCTGTCACCACTTCTGTTTATTCTATGCATGAATACAATAACATCAGATATCCAATCGCAACATCCATGGACTCTTCTGTATGCTGATGAAGTCTTATTGGCTGCAGAAGAACGCAACGTTCTTGAAGAGAAACTGTAGGAGTGGAATGCGAGGCTGGCTGAGAATGGACTGAAGCCGAATGTCCAGAAAACCGTGTATATAGAGTGTGGGTCACTGACGCCTGGCACCATCCTTGTAGGTAGTCAAGATCTTCAAACAGTCGACCAATTCAGGTATCATGGCTCCTTGACTCGTTCAGATGGTGACACCCTCCCTGATGCCCGAGCTCGTGTGAGTACCAGTTGGTTCAAATGGAGGGAGGTAATTGGAGTCCTCTTTGACCGAAGGATACCCACCTATCTTAAGGCCACGATTTACAAGACCGTCGTGCGCCCAGTTGCCCTCTACGCATCTGAATGCTGGCCGGCCGCTGTTAAACACGAACAAGCCCTGCATGTTATGGAGATGCGCATGCTTCGTTCGGTGCTTGGTCTGACGCGACTTGACCATATCAAGAATTGCGATGTCCGAGGGAGGATGGGAGTTGCGCCTATACAGGATAAAATGCGGGCGGCTCGTCTACGCTTGTACGGCCACGTCATACGTAGTCACTAACAATCAGTGGCTAAAACTGCCTTGTGCCCCAACCCGGATGGTAAGCGACCTCGTGGGCGACCCAAGAAGAGGTGGCTTGATCACCTCAGAGAAGACATGCGACAAGTTAATCTCGGTCCGCATGATGCCCTTGACCGACAGAAATGGAGATTGGCATGTAAAATAGCGGACCCTGCTCCAAAGCGGGACAAATGCTAGGACGATGATGATGATCATGCATAACAAGTAGTCAGCTGGTAACCATCATGGCCGACGGATTTATCTCTGAGGTTTCAATGTGTGGTCTGTGTGACTATTTCCAATTCTGTAAAGAAGTTTTAAAGTCAGGAAAGTTATTTTAACCTCAAAGGTTGGCCAGCCTGGAGGATGCTCTCCTCCATTCCCGCCAAAGTGTCCACTTTGTCTGTTGTTCAGTGTGTGGTCTGTATAGTGTTCTAACATTACTTTTGAAGCTCAGTATGCCTAGGGAAGAGAGAAGAGTTTTTAAGAAACGTGTGTGTTGGCAGAAGAAATCTAAAATTACCAGTAGTGCAAGAGAAAGTGCCGTAGTACCTGCGGTACTATCAGTAGTTCAGGAGCCCGAGTTTTCTAACCTCACTAAAACACCCGGTGCAAATGATGCAGTTAGGCCTGGCGATGAAAGTGCTTCACAGAGTAAACTAACACATTTAGAACAAGTGTACAGCAGCCTATGTAAAGGCAATGAAACCAATGAAATAATTGATTTATTCATTTTTTTCTATTCTAAGTGAGCATGTGTTGTGTAAACAGTGCAGAAAAAGTGGGTTAGAAATAACAATACATAAACATATAGGCCTTTCAGCTAAGCTGGATATTTTGCAAATACTCAGTTAAATTTTATAATTCACTAGCTGTAAATGTAAATGTGAAAGGTGAACAAAGAAACTTGTACAGTATAAATATTAGACTAGTACATGGCCTTCGCTGCATTGGGAAAGGAAAGTCAGCTGGATATATGCTATTTGGAGTTTTAAATTTACCGTCCCAACCTGCAAAATTTCAAGATTATAAGTATGTAAATAGATTCAGCTGTAGGAGATGTTGCATTAAAATCTATCAAATATGCAGTTGAAGAAGCAGTAGTGACAAATGACTGTGATAATTCTCGTGACCTCAGTATAGCCCTTGATGGCATGTGGCACAAAGGAGTACATACCTCTCATAATGGAGTAGTAACAGCCACTTGCATTGTCACTGGGAAAGTAGTAGATGTGTATATAATGTCCAACTACCGTAGATGTCCGCCGAGACTAAAATATGTGCATAAGGAAGACTGTGCTGCCAACTATGGGGGGTCAAATAGGGTGGCATCTGATAGCTAAGTTCTGAACTAGTTGGTCGTTGACGGTGGCGTTTGGCGGCAAAAGAAGGAACTACTTGGAAAAATTGACTGTCTGCAGTCCTTACTTGAATTAAAAACAAATACACACACTAATGCAGTCATCACAATTAACGCCGGTTATCAGACAGATTCTACACACACCCAAAGTACACGGGGCTACATGACCGTGTTGTCACAGCCCCTAAACTAAGGAACCAACCAACCAAGACTGACACATCGATAGCAAAAGTGCATAAAGTTACAAGGAGATTATGTTGAGAAGGTGGACGTAACAACTGACGTGTAATGTACTTCATTTGGGTAGAAGAAAATAAAGTGTAAAACAATATAATACGCCCCTCGTACAATAAAAAATCATAGGAATCTTCTCTTTAATCACTTAAATGGGATGATATAGTATCTAGAACTGATGCCATCTTGATTCTCTGAACACAATTGAACATAGGAATCTCTGTTTCGTGGGCTTATAGGTCGTGTTCCAAGGACATTTTGCCGTCTTGGCGTTTCGCTGAAGACTGCGTTCAGCATGTTCACAGGTTACATAAAGCGAGGTAAAACAAGTAAATAGAAGATATATAAATAGTCAACAACCCACACATAGAGGCTACCATAGCAACGGCGTACCACATAAAAGTAATGCATCAAGGACAGGGCTGCTCGTCTGTTGCATCTTCTCGTCTACGACGGTCAATGAGGGCAGGCTTGAGGGGATTAAGGACTGGAAGCCAAGCTCTGTTCACACGTTCTGCTTCCTCCTTCACCGTGGTGGACAGAACATCGGTGTCTCCAGTCGTGACCTGCGAGTAGCGAGTGTGCTGCAACAGTGGATTTATCTGTTTGACCCAGCCGGCTGTGTCGTTCGTGCTCCTTGAGGCGAGTCTTATCATGCCAGGCTACAAAGGGAGGCCATTGATATCCTGAAGCATACTAACAGCTTCAGTCTTAAGGAGGAAGCAGAACGTGTGAACAGAGCTTGGCTTCCAGTCCTTAATCCCCTCAAGCCTGCCCTCATTGACCGTCGTAGACGAGAAGATGCAACAGAAGAGCAGCCCTGTCCTTGATGCATTACTTTTATGTGGTACGCCGTTGCTATGGTAGCCTCTATGTGTGGCTTGTTGACTACTTATATATCTTCTGTTTACTTTTTTTACCTCGCTTAATGTAACCTGTGAACATGCTGAACGCAGTATTCAGCGAAACGTCAGGACGACAAAATGTCCTTACAACACGGCCTATAAGCCCGCGAAACAGAGATTCCTATTTCAACGCCGGTCGTGAAAGTCTGAATTTTTACAATTGAACATATTAATAATAATACTAATAATAATTATAACATCAATAATAATAACACTTGAAGAAGCTTGACCATGTAGCCATGATAATTACCCTGAACTTGGTAAAGAAGCATTTCTTAAGTAATTATGTTCTGCCTTAATCTATATATATAAAGCACAAAGTTTGTCTGTCTGTCTGTCTGTCTGTCTGTCTGTCTGTTATGTATACAAATCTACACCGTTTCACCGATCTGAACCAAAATTTGTATACTTACCCTTTGGAACCCTGCGGGTAACCCCGTCAACATTAAATTTCGGACAGACCACCCCATGCCCTGCATTTAGGCCCTTTTGCACAAATCTACACCGTTTTACCGATCTGAACCAAAAGTTGTATATTTAACCTTTGGAACCCTGCGAGTAACACTGTCCACTTGAAATTTCGGACAGACCACCCCATTCCCTGCATTTAGGCCCTTTGGTCCAAATCCACACCGTTTCACCGATCTCAACCAAAATTTGTATATTTACCCTTTGGAACCCTGCGAGTACCACTGACCACTTAAATTTCGGACAGACCACCCCATTCCCTGCATTTAGGCCCTTTGGTCCAAATCCACACCGTTTCACCGATCAGAACCAAAATTCGTATTCTTACCCTTTGGTGCCCTGCGAGTAACACTGTCTGCTTAAAATTGCGGACAGACCACTCCATTCCCTGCATTTAGGCCCTTTGGCCCAAATCTATACCATTTCACCAATCTCAACCAAAATTTGTATATTTACCCTATGGAACACTGCGACTAACACTGTCTGCTTGAAATTTCGGACAGACCACGCCATTCCCTGCATTTAGGCCCTTTTTGCACAAATCTACACCGTTTCACCGATCTGAACCAAAATGTGTATACTTACCCTTTGGAACCCTGCGAGTAACACTGTCTGCTTGAAATTGCGGACAGACCACTCCATTCCCTGCATTTAGGCCCTTTGGCCCAAATCTACACCGTTCCACCGATCTCAACCAAAATTTGTATATTTACCCTTTGGAACACTGCGACTAACACTGTCTGCTTGAAATTGCTGAGAGGCTACTCCATCCCATGCATTTAGGCCCTTTGGCACAAATCTACACCGTTTCACCGATCTGAACCAAACTTTGTATACTTACCCTTTGGAACCCTGCGAGTAACACTGTCCACTTAAAATTTCGGACAGACCACCCCATTCCCTGTATTTAGGCACTTTGGCACAAATCTACACCGTTTCACCGATCAGAACCAATATTCGTTAACATACCCTTTGGTACCCAGCGAGTAACACTGTATGCTTGAAATTGCGGACAGACCACTCCATTCCCTGCATTTAGGCCCTTTGTCCCAAATCTACACCGTTTCACCGATCTCAACCAAAATTTGTATATTTACCCTTTGGAACACTGCGACTAACACTGTCTGCTTGAAATTGCGGCGAGGCCACTCCATCCCTGGCATTTAGGCTGTTTGGCACAAATCTACACCGTTTCACCGATCTGACCCAAATTTTATATACTTACCCGTAGAACCCGACAAGTAACACTGTTCGCTTTAAATTTCGGACAGACCACACTATTCCCTGCTTTTTGGCCCTTTGGCAGAAAACTACACCGTTTCACCGATCTCAACCAGATTTTACATAATTACCCTTTGGAACTCGACGAGTAACACTGTCCACTCGAAATTTCGGACAGACCACTCCATTCCACGCATTTAGGCCCTTTGGCACAAATCTACATCGTTCACCGATCGAAAACAAAATGTGTATACTTACCCTTTGGAACCCGATGAGCAACACTGTCCACTTTAAAATTTGGACAGGCCACTCCATTTCCTGCATTTTGGCCCTTGGCACAAAACTACACCGTTTCACCGATCTCAACCAGATTTTACATAATTACCGTTTGGAACTCGACGAGTAACACTGTCCACTCGAAATTTCGGACAGACCACTCCATTTACCGCATTAAGGCCCTTTGGTACAAATCTACATCGTTCACCGATCGAAAACAATGTGTGTATACTTACCCTTTGGAACCCGATGCGTAACACTGTCCACTTGAAATTTCTGACATACCACTCCATTCCCTGCATGTAGCTCAGGAATTCCTCGGGATTGCCAGCTTCCTAACTCACCAGTCATGAGCCCTTGAGGGTGTACCAGAAGTGGTGGGTCTACACACACCCTGCCTCTTTGAGGGCCTTGAGCAGAAGACAGGAGATATTATGAAAAGGAAAAGAAGGCAGACCCCTCGAAGAATGAGGGTATCAGGAAAGATGAGACAAAGCCAATTAAGGCGGGAAATTGAAAGACTCCCTAGCCCTCGGATACCCTAATACAGTCTGGGTCGGAAGAGAACAAGAGTTGACCAAGGGAGGCCGACAGGAAAGAGAACTGAAATGAGCCCGGCACCAGGAAGTAGAAGCGATGCCAGACTCAGCTGGGGTTCCGTGGTCGCCAACCCACGTCCCACAAGTTGTGAGACCCTGGGGGGGTCAGTTGTGAGAATAGCTTGCTGATTCTTCGTGAGGTAACTTGAGAGTACTTTCCAGAGCCCGCCGTGTTATCTCCTGCTGTCTATGCTGATGCCAGCACAGGGCCGTTGCGAAACAGTGAGTGATTCCCGGTCAATCTGTATAGGACGGGGAACCCCGAACGTGTGTCATCATATTTCGTCATCATCTGCGATCATCTCAGGTTCGTGCAGTTTGGACCTATATTCTTTGTCTTTGCCGAGCAGTACGCTCTTTCACTAGACGCATCCAGAACAGGCCTAAGCCAGAAAATAAGGTTGAGACTTTGGAAGACATCGAAGCTAGACACCTGAATTACCTATATCAGTTTTAAAATAACACCATGTTCGTTTAGTAGTCATTTTTTCATTACCTTATTATTATCATCATAAGTGCAAATGACCTAGATGTTACGCGCATCATACCAATAATCACCGCCGCATAAAGTCTTTCTCGACTGTGATTTTTAAAATATTTATTTTTGGTTGGTTCTTAAGTTTAGGGGCTGCGACAGCGCGGTCATGTAGCCCCGTGTACTTTGGGTGTGTGTAGAATCTGTCTGATAACCGGTGTTAATTGTGATGACTGTATTAGTGTGTGTTATCTGTTTTTTAATTTAAGTACAAACTGCAACTTAGAATTCTTCAAATAGTTCGTACTTTTGCCGCCAAGCGCCACCGTCAACGACTACTAGGCCAAGTTCGGAACTTAGCTACTAGACGCCACTGCAGTCGGCTCTTGGCAACGGACGTAGACATCTATGAGCGTTGTTTACCTATCCAATTTAGCTTCACACAGGTGTAATTAGTGGAAGGTTCAATAACATTCCATAAATCTGACATGGGACCGCCGGCTTTACTTCCCCTCCGAAGAAAGGCATACTGACGGATTTTTAACGCTCTTAAAATATCCGACGGCTTCAGCCGGGTTTGAACCCGCTATCTTGGGAATAGAAGCTCAGCATGCTACCAAATACGCCACCGAAGCCGCCATATAGTTATTTTTATTACAGTACATTGTGTACATTATACGTTGAAGTGTCAATTCAATACCGGTAGTAGTTTCCCTTATCATCCTCATTATAAGAGCAAATGACCTACAGTAGATGTTACGCCCATTACACCATTAATCACCACACATAATAAGTCTTCCTCGCCTGTGAATTTTGAAATATGTATTTCTATTACAGTAGTTTGTAAGTTTGACGTGTCAATTCAACAGTAGTTTTTATTATCATCCTTATCAAAAGGGCAAATGACGTAGATATTACTCCCTCATTGTCTTTGGGGGCAAATGACTTAGGTTTTAAGTCCATTATATTTCTAAGGAGACCTTAAAACATTATCATCATTCCACCGGGCGAAGCCGGGTACTACTGCTAGTATCAATATATTTCTGATTCTGTTCTGGAGAACGATACACACAAACTACTCTGGTACAGGTCAGTGATCACAGATAGACCTATATCAGCAAACATTAATCTTATTGATAAAGTGCAGAAGAGAACCCTTCTAATACTGTAGATATCGCAGTCCCTAACTTGCATAATATCCAACACATTAATGCTGAGAATGTGGCCAAATACATGCCTCTGACTGAAGAGATCTGACATATGTGGCGACAGGAAATTGTTACTGTATTGCCTATCATAATCTCTTCCACTGGGATCATACCGAAGTCGCTGTAAGCCAACCTCGATAAACCGAGGCTCAATAATCTGCACTTCAGTATGCAGAAGGCAATTATTTTAGAGACCTGCTCCATAGTTCGTTCTTTCCACAACCTAGCAACATAGAGAACTCCACTCCATCTAGCAACAATTGACGATGATATGTTGAAATGTATCCAATGACATGGCGGCCATATGAATAACAGTAATAATGATGATGCTAGTCAAAATTGATCTGGAAAAAGCACAGGTCAACCCAGAAGACATCATAGACAAAAGCGTCTTTCGACACAATGTATACAAGTAGGAAGTTATGTCAGAGAAAGCAGCAACTACAGCCCAGGTGGACCGAAGAAAGGAAGAGGGCCTTTAGTGCACGAATGAAAAAGGAGTGAAAAAACAGCAAAAACAAGAAGTCATGATTGCTTCGCGTGGTCTAATAGGCCTGTAACGTGTAAAATAAATAATAATAATTATTATTATTATTATATGCAGGTCAGGTGCGAATAAGGCATGGCCAAATAAGCATCCGCGGATCAACTGAGGCAAAAAATAAACGGTCAACGGTCTCCAAGGCGGAAGAGGAAGACTCCCAACGGTTTGGAGGGCGGAAGAACCATCACAAAAACTCTGGGGCTTACAACCTCAGTTTTAATTCTAGAGGAACAGGCAACACCTGCCCTCCCAACTAACTTCAACATAGGGCATGATGGAAACACCATCAGGAAAGACTACTCCAGGGGGCAGCCGGCAACGGAAATCCCTCACCGCCAAAAGCGGTGCAACCAGGCCTTTGGATTCTGGAGAAAAAGAAGCTTGTAGTTTAACGTGACCGTTAATCTTGAGATCATGAGCCACGGGACCTCCTTTTTACGTGGAATCCGAACCACAGGACATGGCATTTCACTTCGAAAATCTCACATGCATTGACCGGGAATCGAACCCGGACCGCCTTGGTGAGAGGCATACAGCTAGACCACTGAGCCACCACGCCCCGAGAGTGGAGAGTCTGGAACGTCATGCAGGGAAGAGTCGGAGCTTCCCAGAACGTCATCACAGAAGATACGAACCAAACAAAAACATATGCTGGGAACGCTCAACATTAACACGCTCCTGAAAGTTGGCAAACTAAAACAACTGATCAACGTTTTCAAGGAAAAAGACATCTGCATACTAGCACTACAAGAGACAAGATACCTAGACGAAAATCCCATGGATTCTAAGGGTTACAGAATCTACAAGGGAAAACCTGCGATGAAAAGCAAATCAAATGTAACGATCTTAGGTACGGCCTTCGTAGTTAAGAGGAACATCACTGAGCCCATCATCAACTTCACCTCCCCATCCGAGAGAATCTCTCTTCTCTCCTTTAGATCTGGAAATAAAGAATATACAATTATCAACGCACACGCCCCTATTAATGAAGATAACAAGAAAAATCCCGAGAAGGTGGATAACTTTTGGCAAACTCTCGAAGACACAACCTCCAAAATTCCACAACATCACGTAAAAGTTTTGGTTGGCGATTTCAATGCCCAGATAGGCAAAGAGAGAAGATATGGAAAAATCCAGCACATAAGGAACGAACAGAAATGGAGAAAGACTAATCGGGTTTTGCAGACATTTCAACCTGAAACTCATGTCCACATACTTCAAGGCACTCCCGAGCAAGAAGAAAACCTGGGTATCTCCTAACACGATGCTGGGAGAGATCCAGATCGACCATGTCGCAATAACGACCGGAAACTGAAAGGAAATCCAGAATGTTAAAGTAAGGAAAAGCCTAAACATCGACTCGGATCACTACCTCTCGGAGATTAAAGTAAAATTCCAGCCAAACAAGCCCAAACCGAGAACCAACAGGAAGCCCAGAATTAATACAGAGACTCTGAAACAGAACAAGGAAAAATACTGCGAAAAACTATCAAAGCTGAACATGTACAGCTGGGAAGAGAAACAATGACCAAAGCAGCTGAAAGTTTGGGAAATCCAGCGAGGAAACGAAAACATAGGTGGTGGAATGTAAAGTGTGACGAAGCTCTTGACAAAAGGCTACAAGCCTGGAAGAGATGGCACTCCAACAAGACCGAGGAGAGGTGGGAAGATTTCAGGGAAGTAAGGAAGAGAACTGCTAAGATCATAAGATCAGAGAAGAGGAACTACGACAGAAGTAGGGTGGAAAAGTTAGAAGAAGATTTTCGAAAAAACAACACGCGAGAGTTTTACAGAACCTTCAAAGAGGAACTGCAGGGATATCAGTCACAAAGTCTGTGCTTCAAACGGAAAGATGGTAGTATAGCGACGAACGACAAGGAAAACTGTCAACTTTTGGCCGACTATTTCAAAGTGCTGCTGAACTGTGAAGAACCTGTGGAAAGATTGAATACTCAGAATCCATCCTATGAGAACCCGGATTCCAACTCACCAAGTTTAGATGAGGTGAAGCGCATAAAAAACGAGTTTAAGAACAACAAAGCACCAGGCGAAGATGGCATCGCTGCATAAATATGGAAGTTCGGAGGAGAAATGGCAGCAGAAAAAATACACGGCATCATAGAATAAATCTGGAAAACTGAAATGATCCCGAAAGACTGGAAATGTGCCCTTATACACCCACTTCACAAGAAAGGTCATCGGGCGAACATCGACAACTACAGAGGAATCTCTCTACTTCCAGTCGCATACAAGGTACTCTCCTTGCTGAACAGTCGAAAAACAAGCAGACCACCTCATAGGTGAATACCAAGCTGGCTTTAGAAAGGGGAGATCGTGCGCAGAACAAATATTCAACCTCAAGAGCATCCTCAGATCAAGAGCTTTGAGAAGCCAGAACACTGTAGTAATATTCGTTGACTTCAAGAGGGCATACGACTCAATTGACATGCAGACTTTATTTAACACCCTAGAGGAGTTCGGAATTGACAGGAAGACGAGAGAAATAATCAAACAAACTCTAACGGATACCATTTCAAAAGTGAAGTTCTTCGGAGAAATCTCTGATCCTTTTGAATTAAAAACAGAGGTCAGACAAGGAGATGGCTTATCACCTATCCTCTTCAAAATTGTTCTGGAGAAAATCATGAGAACCTGGGAGGAAGCTTTGGACATTAAAGGAGTAAGGGGGATACATCTGGGAAGGAAAGGACAGAACCTGGAAATTAAATGTTTGGCTTTTGCTGATGATCTTGCCCTCTTAGTCCAAAGCCGAGATGATGCCCAAAAAATGCTGGATACTCTGCACTAAATCGCTGAGAAAACGGGTCTTAAAGTCTCCTATGAAAAGACAGAATACATGGAATACAGACACCTTGTAGAGAGACACATAAAAGTGAAACATGGGACTGTCAAAAGAACTGAGAAGTTTAAATATCTAGGTGAATGGATAGAACCCAATGGGCTGGATAAAGAAGCAAATAGGGCAAGAGCTAGAAAATTGGATTTGGCTTATAGGTTAACCCAGAACAGATATTACAAACGAGCAATATCCTACAAGGCAAAACTCAGACACTAAAGCACAGTAGTTAAGCCAGAGGGTCTGTACGCCTCGGAGTGCTTGACACTGAATAAAAAGGGAATCTTCAGGAACTGGAAAAAAAAGGAGAGGAAAATTTTGCGGAAAATTTTAGGACCACAGAAAACTGCTGACGGGACATGGAAGAACAGAAAGAATGATGACCTCTATAAACACACTGAAAACATTACTGTCACAATGCGGAAGCGAAGGTTGAAATTCTACGGACATTTGGTGAGAATGGACAAGAACCGACTGACTAAGAGGATATTCAAGTATATTACAGAGCTGAAGGCCACAACTAATTGGGTAGAAGAGGCTAAAAGAGACGCCAAGGAAAGTGGACTCACAGTGGATGTGATCCACAACAGAAAAGAGTGTAGAAACCGAATTGACAACATCAAGATGTTCGAGGAGAAAACACCTAAAATTAGAGCCAAACTGGTAATATCCGAGGAGGAGCGAAAGGTCAGAAGTGAACGAATGAAGAGGTTTTGGGAGAGAAGAGGAGATTAACCAGAAAGCCTTAGGTTCCATGCGGTCCACAGGCGGCCAAATTCGGAAGAAAATAATAATAATAATGTAGCCTCCGTAACTCAGGCGGCAGCACGCCGGCCTCTCACTGCTGGGTCCGTGGTTCAAATCCCGGTCACTCCATGTGAGATTAGTGCTGGACAAAGCAGAGGCAGACAGGTTTTTCTCCGGGTACTCCGGTTTTCCCTGTCACAAAATTAATTCCAGCAACACTCTCGACTATCATTTCATTTCATCTGTCATTCATTTAAACATTGCCCCAGGGGAGTGCGATTGGCTTCGGCAGCTGGCACAGTTCATATCCTCGCCGCTAGATGGGGGCTTCTTTCATTCCATTCCTTGACCCGGTCGGTCGACTGGAAGCAGGCTGTGGATTTTCATTTTCAGTATAGCCGGCAATCGTACCCAGACCTCTATGGTGACAGCCAAATATGCTACCCACTACGCCACGAGGTGGACGAAGGAGAATTGACCACCATCTCGACGAACAGAAGAGAGTGATTTACTCCGCAGTGGAATTGTTAATAAAAACCGCGATATTCTTAAGCGATTAGTGGATGCTGTGTGCTATTTACCTAAGCAGGACGTACCATTACGGGGAAATGATGAAGGCTCAACACATTCAATAAATAGAGGCAATTACATAGAGCAGCTTGATATAATTAGGCATTATGCCCCACTTTTAAAAGCTCTTTTAAAGGACACTGTTTTCCGAGGTTGGTCTTCGACCTAATTGCAGTAATCAGCTCTGTGATAAATAGCAAGTTTAAAGCAGGAATTGAAACAGCCAACTCTGTAGCTCTTATTATGAATGAGCCTCTGAGAAATTCTCATATTTTGACTGTTCTTCGTTCTATATATGAAAATAACCACGCTCAAGAATGCTCCCTGGGATTTACTGATGTGAGACGAGATCGTACTGCTGCAGTTCTTCCTCAACATGACAATAGAATTCTTGAAGTTTTGTTGTTAATTCATTCATGGGCTTTGCGACATCTTAGTCATGTAGCCCCGTGTACTTGGATATGTGTGTGTTGAATCTGTTGTTGTTCATTAGGATCTTTGAAACATGGTGGTCATGTAGCAGCGTGTACTTCGGTGTGTGTAGAAGTTGTCTGAGAACCTATGTCACTCTGATGTCTGTACTAGTGTGTGTACTTAGAATCGAAGTAGGATTTGGGTTGGAAGCGGCCGTGGACTTACGTTAGGTACCATCCTAGCATTTTCCTGGAGTAGAAGTGGGAAACCACAAAAAATACCCTTTCCAGGATGGCTGAGGTAGGAATCAAACACGCCTATTTTGAGTTTTGCCTCACGAGGCAGAGTGTACCCTGTTTCAGCCCTGAGATCAGAATTAAATTTTTGGCAGAGCCGGGAATCAAACACGGGCCTCCACTGTGACAGCCAAGATGTGTTGAATCTGTCTGATAACCTGTGTTATTGTAATGCCTGTACTAGTGTATGTATTTGTAATAATTGGGGCTATGATTTCCCATCCTAATAGGCACGCTCGCTTCATCAAATTCCCTGTTGGTCTTCATTAATTCATATACCTTATTTTCATTCCTGAGTAACTCTCATGGTGAGGAAGGACATCCAGCCGTAACATTTATTTTTCACTTAGAAGCTCATCTCACCTCATCCTCGACGCCGTAAAAACGATAATAATACTTGTTGTATTAAGGGGCCTAACATCTAGGTTATTGGCCCCCGTAAAAACGACATTAGGGGTAGAAAATATAGTCAGTAGTTATACTTCATTACACTTCGTTATCTGGATTTTCATTTATCTGGATAATGACCAATCCGGATTGATTTCAACTGTCACTAGTACCTGTTTAGAAGTCTCTTCATGAAACTACAGCATAATCGTGCAAAACAAAAGACTATTGCTATGGTTTCCCAAGTTTTGAATTCCAAATATGCTGTGGTAGAAATTTATAGTACTGTAATTTGTTTCTTCCTGTTTTCGAGTATTTATTTTTAATTTATATTTTTTTTATAATTCATGCATTTAGTTTTAACTTGGTAATTTACGTTTAATTTAAAAATATTTATGTAAATATGTAGGCTATTTACTAACCCGTTTAATGCCAAACAATTATGAGTGGTTATGCTAAAAAAGCCAATGAAATGACACGTATTTTATTTTATTTTATTTTATTTATTTTATCTCCTGCCTGTATTTCAAGATAGAATATTCCGTAGTATGTAAATATATTTAAACATATTAGATGCTGAAAACATTATACTTCATTTCATTTGTTTAATCAAAACACACTGTATGTTTCTTCTTTTAATTGGAAATGTTAATAAACGTTTGAGAGCTTAACCCTGGAGAGGGCGCGAAGGAATAATCACGTGAGGAGGCGGCGCGCACGGTGTTTTCGACCGGGTACGAAAAAATAACACAAATTACGCAAAAACTATTTTTATTGTTACGAAACAAGTAAATAAAAATGAACCAACTTATAAATAACTAGCAGTAGTACCCGGCTTCGCCCGGTGGAATGATGATAATGTTTTAAGGTCTCCTTAGAAATATAATGGACTTAAAACCTAAGTCATTTGCCCCCAAAGACAATGAGGGAGTAATATCTACGTCATTTGCCCTTTTGATAAGGATAATAATAAAAACTACTGTTGAATTGACACGTCAAACTTACAAACTACCGTAATAGAAATACATATTTCAAAATTCACAGGCGAGGAAGACTTATTATGTGTGGTGATTAATGGTGTAATGGGCGTAACATCTACTGTAGGTCATTTGCTCTTATAATGAGGATGATAAGGGAAACTACTACCGGTATTGAATTGACACTTCAACGTATAATGTACACAATGTACTGTAATAAAAATAACTATATGGCGGCTTCGGTGGCGTATTTGGTAGCATGCTGAGCTTCTATGCCCAAGATAGCGGGTTCAAACCCGGCTGAAGCCGTCGGATATTTTAAGAGCGTTAAAAATCCGTCAGTATGCCTTTCTTCGGAGGGGAAGTAAAGCCGGCGGTCCCATGTCAGATTTATGGAATGTTATTGAACCTTCCACTAATTACACCTGTGTGAAGCTAAATTGGATAGGTAAACAACGCTCATAGATGTCTACGTCCGTTGCCAAGAGCCGACTGCAGTGGCGTCTAGTAGCTAAGTTCCGAACTTGGCCTAGTAGTCGTTGACGGTGGCGCTTGGCGGCAAAAGTACGAACTATTTGAAGAATTCTAAGTTGCAGTTTGTACTTAAATTAAAAAACAGATAACACACACTAATACAGTCATCACAATTAACACCGGTTATCAGACAGATTCTACACACACCCAAAGTACACGGGGCTACATGACCGCGCTGTCGCAGCCCCTAAACTTAAGAACCAACCAAAAATAAATATTTTAAAAATCACAGTCGAGAAAGACTTTATGCGGCGGTGATTATTGGTATGATGCGCGTAACATCTAGGTCATTTGCACTTATGATGATAATAATAAGGTAATGAAAAAATGACTACTAAACGAACATGGTGTTATTTTAAAACTGATATAGGTAATTCAGGTGTCTAGCTTCGATGTCTTCCAAAGTCTCAACCTTATTTTCTGGCTTAGGCCTGTACTGGATGCGTCTAGTGAAAGAGCGTACTGCTCGGCAAAGACAAAGAATATAGGTCCAAACTGCACGAACATGAGATGATCGCAGATGATGACGAAATATGATGACACACGTTCGGGGTTCCCCGTCCTATACAGATTGACCGGGAATCACTCACTGTTTCGCAACGGCCCTGTGCTGGCATCAGCATAGACAGCAGGAGATAACACGGCGGGCTCTGGAAAGTACTCTCAAGTCACCTCACGAAGAATCAGCAAGCTATTCTCACAACTGACCCCCCCCAGGGTCTCACAACTTGTGGGACGTGGGTTGGCGACCACGGAACCCCAGCTGAGTCTGGCATCGCTTCTACTTCCTGGTGCCGGGCTCATTTCAGTTCTCTTTCCTGTCGGCCTCCCTTGGTCAACTCTTGTTCTCTTCCGACCCAGACTGTATTAGGGTATCCGAGGGCTAGGGAGTCTTTCAATTTCCCGCCTTAATTGGCTTTGTCTCATCTTTCCTGATACCCTCATTCTTCGAGGGGTCTGCCTTCGTTTCCTTTTCATAATATCTCCTGTCTTCTGCTCAAGGCCCTCAAAGAGGCAGGGTGTGTGTAGACCCACCACTTCTGGTACACCCTCAAGGGCTCATGACTGGTGAGTTAGGAAGCTGGCAATCCCGAGGAATTCCTGAGCTACATGCAGGGAATGGAGTGGTATGTCAAAAATTTCAAGTGGACAGTGTTACGCATCGGGTTCCAAAGGGTAAGTATACACACATTGTTTTCGATCGGTGAACGATGTAGATTTGTACCAAAGGGCCTTAATGCGGGAAATGGAGTGGTCTGTCCGAAATTTCGAGTGGACAGTGTTACTCGTCGAGTTCCAAACGGTAATTATGTAAAATCTGGTTGAGATCGGTGAAACGGTGTAGTTTTGTGCCAAGGGCCAAAATGCAGGGAATGGAGTGGCCTGTCCAAATTTTAAAGTGGACAGTGTTACTCATCGGGTTCCAAAGGGTAAGTATACACATTTTGTTTTCGATCGGTGAACGATGTAGATTTGTGCCAAAGGGCCTAAATGCGTGGAATGGAGTGGTCTGTCCGAAATTTCGAGTGGACAGTGTTACTCGTCGAGTTCCAAAGGGTAATTATGTAAAATCTGGTTGAGATCGGTGAAACGGTGTAGTTTTCTGCCAAAGGGCCAAAAAGCAGGGAATAGTGTGGTCTGTCCGAAATTTAAAGCGAACAGTGTTACTTGTCGGGTTCTACGGGTAAGTATATAAAATTTGGGTCAGATCGGTGAAACGGTGTAGATTTGTGCCAAACAGCCTAAATGCCAGGGATGGAGTGGCATCGCCGCAATTTCAAGCAGTCAGTGTTAGTCGCAGTGTTCCAAAGGGTAAATATACAAATTTTGGTTGAGATCGGTGAAACGGTGTAGATTTGGGACAAAGGGCCTAAATGCAGGGAATGGAGTGGTCTGTCCGCAATTTCAAGCATACAGTGTTACTCGCTGGGTACCAAAGGGTAAGTTAACGAATATTGGTTCTGATCGGTGAAACGGTGTAGATTTGTGCCAAAGTGCCTAAATACAGGGAATGGGGTGGTCTGTCCGAAATTTTAAGTGGACAGTGTTACTCGCAGGGTTCCAAAGGGTAAGTATACAAAGTTTGGTTCAGATCGGTGAAACGGTGTAGATTTGTGCCAAAGGGCCTAAATGCATGGGATGGAGTAGCCTCTCCGCAATTTCAGGCAGACAGTGTTAGTCGCAGTGTTCCTAAGGGTAAATATACAAATTTTGGTTGAGATCGGTGGAACGGTGTAGATTTGGGCCAAAGGGCCTAAATGCAGGGAATGGAGTGGTCTGTCCGCAATTTCAAGCAGACAGTGTTACTCACAGGGTTCAAAAGGGTAAGTATACACATTTTGGTTCAGATCGGTGAGACGGTGTAGATTTGTGCCAAACAGCCTAAATGCCAGGGATGGAGTGGCATCGCCGCAATTTCAAGCAGACAGTGTTAGTCGCAGTGTTCCAAAGGGTAAATATACAAATTTTGGTTGAGATCGGTGAAACGGTGTAGATTTGGGACAAAGGGCCTAAATGCAGGGAATGGAGTGGTCTGTCCGCAATTTCAAGCATACAGTGTTACTCGCTGGGTACCAAAGGGTAAGTTAACGAATATTGGTTCTGATCGGTGAAACGGTGTAGATTTGTGCCAAAGTGCCTAAATACAGGGAATGGGGTGGTCTGTCCGAAATTTTAAGTGGACAGTGTTACTCGCAGGGTTCCAAAGGGTAAGTATACAAAGTTTGGTTCAGATCGGTGAAACGGTGTAGATTTGTGCCAAAGGGCCTAAATGCATGGGATGGAGTAGCCTCTCCGCAATTTCAAGCAGACAGTGTTAGTCGCAGTGTTCCAAAGGGTAAATATACAAATTTTGGTTGAGATCGGTGGAACGGTGTAGATTTGGGCCAAAGGGCCTAAATGCATGGAATGGAGTGGTCTGTCCGCAATTTCAAGCAGACAGTGTTACTCACAGGGTTCAAAAGGGTAAGTATACACATTTTGGTTCAGATCGGTGAAACGGTGTAGATTTGTGCAAAAAGGGCCTAAATGCAGGGAATGGCGTGGTCTGTCCGAAATTTCAAGCATACAGTGTTAGTCGCAGTGTTCCATAGGGTAAATATACAAATTTTGGTTGATATTGGTGAAATGGTATAGATTTGGGCCAAAGGGCCTAAATGCAGGGAATGGAGTGGTCTGTCCGCAATTTTAAGCAGACAGTGTTACTCGCAGGGCACCAAAGGGTAAGAATACGAATTTTGGTTCTGATCGGTGAAACGGTGTAGATTTGGACCAAAGGGCCTAAATGCAGGGAATGGGGTGGTCTGTCCGAAATTTAAGTGGTCAGTGGTACTCGCAGGGTTCCAAAGGGTAAATATACAAATTTTGGTTGAGATCGGTGAAACGGTGTGGATTTGGACCAAAGGGCCTAAATGCAGGGAATGGGGTGGTCTGTCCGAAATTTCAAGTGGACAGTGTTACTCGCAGGGTTCCAAAGGTTAAATATACAACTTTTGGTTCAGATCGGTGAAACGGTGTAGATTTGTGCAAAAGGGCCTAAATGCAGGGCATGGGGTGGTCTGTCCGAAATTTAATGTTGACGGGGTTACCCGCAGGGTTCCAAAGGGTAAGTATACAAATTTTGGTTCAGATCGGTGAAACGGTGTAGATTTGTATACATAACAGACAGACAGACAGACAGACAGACAAACTTTGTGCTTTATATATATAGATGCTCAAAGTCACTTAAACAATAAAAGATTAACTGAAAAATAAAAGTAAAACTTAACTCATAAACACGCATACGTCATGGGGCGCGCCAGAAGGTTTAGACCGGGTCCGTTAAACAATGCACTCTGGCAGAAACTAAGGAGCGGGAGGGGTGAACTGTTACGCACACCGATAGTGGACGAGTCCAATGTAAGGTACTGAGGGGATGGAAACTTTCCCACTAGATTAACTGAAAAATAAAAGTAAAACTTAACTCATAAACACGCATACGTCATGGGGCGCGCCAGAAGGTTTAGACCGGGTCCGTTAAACAATGCACTCTGGCTGAAACTAAGGAGCGGGAGGGGTGAACTGTTACGCACACCGATAGTGGACGAGTCCAATGTAAGGTACTGAGGGGATGGAAACTTTCCCACTAGATTAACTGAAAAATAAAAGTAAAACTTAACTCAAAAACACGCATACGTCATGGGGCGCGCCAGAAGGTTTAGACCGGGTCAGTTATCAATGCATTCTGGCTGAAACTGAGGAGCGGGAGGGGTGAACTGTTTACGCTCATTGACAGTGGACGAGTCCAATGTAAGGTACTGAGGGGATGGAAACTAACGGCCCACTTGGTTAAGAACTATAAACATTTATCTCTGCACCCGGTCGAAAAGACCGTGACGCGCCCTCTCCAGGGTTAAACCAATAGCAATTTTGTTAAATCCTTATTTATTTCCTGTTCCTTAAAGAACGCAAAAACATTCTTCTTCAGTCTCGCGGGAGACAGCATCCTGTTCAAAGAATGAATATTATTTATCCAGTTATTCATGGAACTTAAAACACCTAGATGCGTCCAGAGAGAGGAGAATGATTCCCGAGTTGTCTTGGTTACAACATTGAAAGTACTGCGTGGCTGGCAATAATTTTAAAAGAATAATGAATCGTCCGATGCCACTATAAGGGTTATATAAAGTTTTGTTCGAGCAATTTAGCCGTGTATAAATCCCAACTATGCCAATAATAATAAATATATGTTTTTATTATTTGTCCTTAAATACTTCCCACGACACTAGGAAGTCCCTTTGTTTGAAAACTGGGTTGTTCGTTCTCCTCCCTTCATTTCATAACACTCAGTCTTCATACATATCTGATATCAACCAACATAAATATAACCATCTAGGCCAACATTGCATACCTCAAAAGACAAGAGAATTTAAAATGGCCGTTATTTGGACCACCTACTTGATCCACACATAGGGTTGCCAGACGTTCCGTTTTACCCGGAACAATTCCGTTTTTAGCCTATTTTCAATTTTGAAAAAATAGGCTTATGAGATCACCTTTTGTCCGTGTGTGTGTGTGTGTGCGTGTGTGTGTGTGTGTGTGTGTGTGTGCGTGTGTGTGTGTGTGTGTGTGTGTGTGTGAGGTGTGTGTGTGTGTCCCCTAATAAAATCTAAACGGCTGGAGCGATTTCAATGAAACTCAGTAAGTTCATAGCACTATTCCCGGCGACCTCGACCGTGCCCTTCAAATTTTTTTACGTGTCACCAATCCAACATGGCGGCTGTGCGAAATATTTCACTAGCATTCGATATCTCCGAATCTATTACCGATATCGCCCTGAAATTGTGTACGGTGATAAAGGGCACTACTAGAAGTTCACCTATGAGACCTTGAAAAACCTGGTGACTGCAAAACCAACATGGCGGTCAAGCAAATTTGAGACATTTAAATAGACTTTTCTCGCGATTTAACTATCCAAACGAAATGAAACTTGGTACAGCAAATGTTTATACACATTGTAATGCACTGGAGTTTAATTTAGTTCAATTGTTTACATAACCTCAAAATGGCGGCTGTGCGAAATATTTCACTGACATTCTATATCTCAGAAACTCTTTCAGATATCACCCTGCAATTTTGTACGGTGATAAAGGGTACTGATACAAGTTTACCTATGTATATTTCATATACCTGTAAAGTACAAAACGAACATGGCGACCAAGCGAATTTGAAATGTTTTAATAGACTTTTATCGTGATTTAACTCTCTGAGCGCAGTGAAATGAGGCACAGTAAATGATTTTGCAGATTGTAATGCACTGCCATGCAATTTAATTCAATTGTTTACATAACCTCAAAATGGCGGCTGTGCGAAATTTTAAAATTAAGTTTTTATTTCTTGTGTCGTTATCATGCGATCAAGGTGAAAGTTTGAATAATGAGCCTAGGCAATAATTGTCCTTGAATGGTAAATAACTCTATGGCCTATACATATAACAATCCTAAATGGCGAGCTTCCGAAATATTTAGATGGTTCTCAATATCTATGAATCTTTTACAGCAACCAAACTGATTTTTTTTATGTTCATAGACACTATGAACATATGTTCACCTAAAGGACTTTCAGTAACCTGGTGAGCACAAATCCAACATGGCGGCGACGAGAGGTATAAATATTTAAATGGACGTTTCTCGCGAATTAACTATCCGAGTGCAGTGAAACGTTGCACGTTAAATGCTTATACAAATGTTGATCCACTGGCATCTAATTTATTTCAATTGTTTGCATAATCACAAGATGGCTGCTGTGCGTAATTTTAAAATCTCGTTATTCTTCTTGTGTTCTAATCATGCGATTGAAGTTTGAATACCACACGAACACAATAATCTTAATGTAATAGTACAAAAATAAAAATCCAACCTGGCGACCTCCTGAAATATTTAGACGGTTCTCAATATCTACGAATCTGTTACAGCAATTAAACTGATATTTTGTATGTTGATAGAGGCAATTAACATGAGCAGGATATATGAAAATAGGCTGTATAGTTCTTCACGGAACTACTTGTTTCTTGTTTTGTTCCGCGTTCCGTTTTAATCTTTAACGGAACGCCAAATGATCCGTGTTTTTGGTTAATTTGATAATATATTAAATATATTTTGCACCAATTTTTAAATGTCTCGATTCAGAATTGATTGTATAATAATAATAATAATAATAATAATAATAATAATAATAATAATAATAATAATAATAATAATAATAATAATAATAATAATAATAACAATAATAATAATAATTTCGTATGGCCTCGGGTGCCGGGTGCAAGCTTTGTAATTTGACACCCAGAGGGTAGCTTGCATGTCGAATTTCGTTGTTCCTTGAAGCACTATGAAAGTCAAGGAGGTTAGATATCTAAGGTCCTTGAACACTATAGCGCTTTCTAGTAGAGAAATTAGGATTTTTTTTTTGTGTTGGCGGAAACTCCCGAGATTAATTTTGCCATTATGAACACGGCCTTTTTCCTTTTCTTCTTCTCTTTGTCGTTTACCCACCAGGTTGGTGGAACCCACGGACTCAGCGAGGGAACTCACCACTACCGCCTCTACGGGAAGTGTCCTAGAGCTGGGAACATCTAATCGGAGTGGATACAACTGGTGAGATGTGATTGGCACCTCGACCAGGCGGCCTCACCTGCAAAGCGAACTGGGGCCTCAGGAGGGAAGGTAATGGATGCTCAGGATGGATAGGCAAGGAAGAGGGAAGGAGGCAGCCGTGGCCTTGAAGAAGGTACTGCCCCCGTAAATTGAATTATATTGAGACCACGGCGGTTGTATTGGAAAATATGAAGAAAGTTATGGCTGTCATAGTTGTGACGTGGATATTCATGACGTAAGCACGGATGACGCAGACTTCACGCAAGTAGGCTGCTTGAGCTGAGATTCTTGGTGACGTCATGATTTCGTTCGAGAAAGATCTGAGATTTACGACGCAGTCGCAGGGAAACGTGGAATTGTGCTGAGGAAGAAGTTACGCGATTGGAGGAAAGACTCGAACCAATGAACGATAGTTTGGAGGGAGACGGAGATTACTGAAACTACGATATTTAATTAATTTTGGAATGCAGAATTCTGGAAATCTATTTTCAGTTATGGCATTGATTTGGAATTTTGAAGAAATTATTTTTGAGTTTTTGAAATTTGAACATCCGTCAAGTATAGCCAAAGTTAGAAATATTAGCGATGGCGGAGAAACAAGCTATGGAAGGGATGGATACGCCCCTTAAGAAGTTGATAAAAGGTCTTGCACAGCAGAGAGGAGCTCTCATATCTCATGTATCTGATACCGCATATATATTTCTGATGTCATATAGTCGTTTTCAAGTGTTACAGTGAAACAAGTCGTCTTTAGCGCGTGTGGTATAGCCCACCGCATCGAACGAGCTTCGAGAGTGCCGCTGTTCCATTTTACGGTGTTTGAAACTAGGCGAAGTTGAAACGCACACATTAACGAGTCTACGAGATAATATATCAAGAGTTGACTAATGCCTTTAAGCCAATTCTATTGTGCAGTACTATATTAAAGTGTGTAGAAAGGTTGAACATTTTCAAGATTATAATTTGGAAGATATTGACATTTTAAGACGGCAGACAAAAGTGATTTTCTCGCCACCTGAGAAGCACTTTTAAAATATCACATTTTACGCTACGGCTGACACGTGTAGTGCAACCGTGATATTATATATTGCTTTTGATGATACAACGCTGCATTCTAACATGGAACAATATAATATGGCAGTTCTTTCAACTATTATAACGGAAATGGAGATGGAAGGCTTAGGACTTTAATGCAATTGGGACATATATCGATGGAGTGAAATAGCAGCATGGAACTTCGCTAATCGTCTTCCTACAAAAGCGAGCATGTAGTGAATATCCAACTACACTCATGCCTCGTTGTCCAACGCTGAATTATATCAAATGGCAGTGGAAATATTTTCATACTCCACGGTTATGAATATTTCTGCGGAAATAACTGCAATAAACTTCATGGCGAATTTCTGCCAGAACTTCAGGGAACTATCAAGAGAGGCCAGGGTGGACCCGGCTCACAAAGAAGAGTTTTGCCAGAAGGATGTCTATCGTATACACGGAGCAGTGCAATTTCCGGAGGAGGAAGCAGTTCTATTCTCCGAGGGCGCTGGTTCCAGGTTCGAGGACGGAGCACATCTTTTTGGTGAAATGTAACCATCACCAGTCTTCTTTGGAAGATTTTCCTCTAGAACTTCAATCAACAGATAAGGTAGTCGTGAACGTTTCTTGTTTTATTTGAGTCATTTAGCGATGTCTGAGCAACCATTTTTCTCATATTTTCTGTCCTATATTTTGCCCCATATTCTTGCTTGATATTCTGTACTCAGTACACTTCGATGAGTTATGCTTTTTCTACGATTTATTAAGACATTGTTATGTCATTGGCATAGTTAAATATTTTTGGATCAGTTGAGACTGATAATATATTATTTCAGTAATTTGCATATTTTTGTTGTCACGATTTGACTGTAAAGTTAACGATTTTCTATGGCAGATTTGAATTCAGACAGCGTGTCACTTAATTAAAGTAATTCTATTCAGTAAATTACTTTGACCAATTTTCTGTCATCCTCAAGAAAGAAGAATAATTAAAAGATTTTAGAGCATTAAAATCTATTTCTGTATCGACGATCTTGGAAATACTAGTCGTTTTATGAACTTGATTGCAACATAGACATTTATCGTCAGTTCTGAAATTACCATTGCATTATAGACAATTTTATGAAATATGAACTTTGATTACGATTTATTGAATACACTATAGTAATGAACTTTTGATAGGAGTTTTTCTCAATACTAGATTGGAACAATAATGTTTGCATTCCACAGTCTAATTGTATTCTATCCGACTATTTATGCAGTTTAGATGAACTTTGTTTGAAGATAGTATTTTTATACTACGATACTTAGCAGATATTAATCTCAATTTTGATAGACCAGAGAGGCGTGTATAATCGTATTTGCTATTAAATTTATTTGTGATTGGCAAATTTTTACTTCATATCGATTCATGAATGAAACCCACGAAGGTTAAATAAATAACAGTTTTGAAACAATTAATGAATATAAGAATTTTTGAAGTGGAACTATGGATGTATAATCGTTAGTTCAGTGGACGTGTAAAAGTCGCTGATGAATAATGCCCTTGAATAAGTGAAGGAGATTCCCACAGTAATATTAATGATGTTGAGGAATTTGTAAGTGGAGGTTTTTGAATATATTGTGGAAGATTTTTATGCCATATATATGGAAATATATGATGAATTCTGGGCCTATTTTATGCAATTTTGTGCATTTGAGCGAAGTATTTTTCCGCTGAGTTTATTGTCCAGGTCCTTTGAAAATTAATCATGTGAAATTACTGTTAAAATTAACAAGAGTGTGAAATAATTTGAGATAACGATTTTGAATGGAGGTTACCGTCACAAATAATAATAATAATTATTAAAACTTATTAAACCTGAATATAAGCATAAATATTACTAACCTTTCTTGGTCGATTATATTAAGCTGATTTGAGTAATTATCAACCGGATAAACGTGTGGTTTAATGTATTCCTAAAATAAATAATATTAATATTGTAAATAATTGTGTAAATATCTTTAACAATAATGTGAAACGAAAGGGATTAATAGAGGCGTGTATAGATTTTTGAATTGTCGTTTGACAATATTATAAACAATTTATAATTGTTATAAACAATTAAGGAGTTTTTGTTATAAACATTAAGAGTTTTGTTAATATACTCTAAACAACGCTAATTAAACATATGGATTATGTAATTAAACAAGTTTTGGGATTATTAGAGTAATCCAGTAATATGTGATTGAAGCATTTAAAAGATTTGCGTGATAATATTTGAGTTGAGTTGAGGACATTTAAAGTGTTTGAAAAGGAGTTAGGCTCAGAGGTTACGAGCATATGCTAATGTTGACTGGACAGGTGGGTCCATTTAACGATGTGGGCATGCGACATGTTGTAGGGTGGATCGCAGCTGGCCTGACAACTGTATGTTAGAGGCCAAGGTCGATTACATAACAGGCTAGCAGTTATAAATAAAGTGTGATGTTTATGAAAGAGGAAAACAATTGCTACATGTTTCATCCCAATTCCCTCATCCATTCCAAGTGTATTACTATTATTACGTTCTTTTAAGCTAGTGAAAGATAAAATTTTGTATGTAACGTCTACAAGTCCTACAGGAGGACATGATTATATTGACAATGGCTTCTGATTGCCACGTGTATTTTGTTGAATTTTTGTTAGAATCATTCCCTTTATGTGAAATAAATTATTGTACAGTTTAAAGTTTCTTGTTTCCGTCTTGGTTCATTTTAAATATCATGGTGGAGGTTATTGTGTGGGCATACTTTAAGTGATCCAGTTGGCAACCCATACCCGAGATTAATTTGAAGAGGTAAGTAAAGGTAAGTATGAACCCCCGTATATTTTGGTGTGTTCCACAATAATTTCTTGTTGACTGCTGTGCTCTAATCTCGGTATTATCTGTCAGTGCCATTTTCATTGATGTAGCTGTGCCGGTGCGTTAGATTATTGGCAATCCGATTGAGGGGGCGGATATCTGACAGCCTACTATCCGGATTTACGGGGACAGTAGGATTGGCGCCGCAATTACGTGGGGATCGACAAAACTGGATTACCAGGTTGAACGCCAGTAGGATTGGCAACCCTGAAACGTGGGGCTCGATTGGCTCGATTGGCTTGATTGGCACGATCAGTTGGATTGACACCGCAATTAGGTGGGGCACGATCAGCAAAACATTGGATTACCAAGTTATTGCTGTAGAATTGGCACCGCAATTTCGTGGAGTGTTCGAATAACATTGGATTACCAAGTTATCGATGTCAATGGGATTGTGAAGACTCAAATAAAGAGGTTGATTCTTTGTTAGATGTCTTGGCCAATTGTAGAATTTGAGAGTGTGATTATATAGGGATTAAATGTTGTGTTGTATTAGGAAAATTACACTCAGAAAAGATCAGATCTTATACAACTTGAGAGAGGTTAAATAGGCTGGAAACTTAGAAAAATCGCCTATGATCTGGAGTCTTATTTTATTTGACCGGCTTATGACATGTTTAGTCATATTAAAGATAAAATTAAATTATTTGGATTGTAAATGTAAATTATTTGTGTTAGGATATTTTAAAATGAACCAAAGAAATTTGAACATGTGCTTGAGTTTATTTCAACATAAGATGTCTACGAAGGTTAATTATAAGGTAATTATAAGTTAGATTTAAGACAGAAAATTGCTCAAATTTATATATGGTGAAAGATGTTGCTCAGATGTTGTTATTTTGCTCTGTTTGATGTATGTCCCTAAAGCAGTCTATTCTTGAAATAATATTGAAATGGCAGATGAGTGTATGAGGATGATGTTAGAGGAGTTGAAAGCTAGCATGAATGAAAGTGCGAGGGAGATGGAAGCTAGGAATGCTAGTCGAATGAAGCAGATGATGGAGGAGAATGCTAGTAATTTGTCTACTAGGATGGATGAAAGTTTGAAAGTTCTTCAGACCAGTTCTGCAAACTTAGAAAATGATATGTCGCGTTTACAGATCAGTACCCAGGGAATCGTGAATGCTGTAACTGACATGCGCACAGACGTGTCCAATGTCCATGAAGATTTATCCAATGTGCATAAAGATGTTTCAGATGTTAAAACTGATGTTTCTAAGGTACAGAAAGATTTTACTATGTTGAATCTTGATGTTGCTAATGTCCGGGGTGATATTTCCTGTGCTAGAGCTGAAGTAATTGTTGTTAGGAACGATGTTGCTACTGTACAAGACAAGGTTGAAGAGGTTCAAAGAGAGATTATAAATGTTCGAACCGATGTGTCAAATGTTCAAGTAGACATTAATAACATTCATTCCGATGTAAATGAGATGCAAAGCGATATAACTAAGATACAAGTAGAAGTTAACACTGTTTTTGTAGACATTGCTAAAGTTCAAACTGATGTTAATAAAGTAAGAGAAGAAATTGAAACTTCAAAAACACTTTGTACTCGTAACATTAGTGCATTAACAACTAGGTTAGTTGACGAGTCTGTTAGGACAACAGCTTCTTTAGCAGGATTAAAGTATGATGTAGAGGTCATGAGAACCCAAGTATTAGATCATAATCGTTTACTTAAAGAAGATATTGAAGTAGATATTGCGGAAATGTTAACTGCAAATGTAACAGTTTGGAAAGATGAATGGAATAGGTCAAGTGGGGAACATGTCACTCAGATTCAGGAACGAATTGAAAGAAAACTTGCCAGTACACAAGTAGACATAAATAATGAAGTAGTTCAAATTAGGAAGGACTTGAGTATAAGGATGGATTCGCTATCCGAAAAGCAGGTAGAGGATAGAACGCAAATAGGTCAGGACGTGCAAGCATTAAAATCCGCGTTAGAGGAACAAATTCATAAGGTTGTCTCTGATGTTAATGAAACTACGAGCAAACTTCAGAATTTGAAACTAGGAGAAGCTAGCATGATGGAAACCTATAAAGAAGAGTTGATCAGGAAAGTCATCACGGAAATCACGGATAAGGATCCAGAAGGCTTGACTGGTGAAGATGATAGGAATTACGTCAGACGATGTAACCTCGCTACAGAAGAGAGATATATTAGTCCTGAGGAACGTATATCCAGATTCCGGGAAGAAGAAGAGGATAGGAATATTGAACCTGAATGGAAATATCGTGATAGTGGGAAGAGTTACATGGATTCATATCCGAGAAATGTGACAGTCATCCGGAACTTCGAGGACCAACCTCAAAAATTCAGTAATACTGATAGTCTAACACCGATAGAATATATCAGGAACCTGAAAGACTATTTCATTGAAGCTCACATTCCCAGAGAAAGAGAGATGAGGCTAGTGGAGAGATTTCTAGCTGGAGGACCCCTTGAATGGATCAGAGCATTTCGCTACACTTTCAGTAATTTTGACGAATTTGCAGAGGCACTGATAAAACGATTCTGGTCCATCGAAGCACAGAATTCATTAAGAGCTGAGGTATACTCAAGGAAGTATTCAGGTACTCTTCCAACACGGTACGCTGATTTCTTCACGAGCCAGTTATCACGCTTGAGATTTTTGCAACACCCATTGTCAACAGAGCAGTTGATAGATGCGATTTCTCGTATGCTGCCTGTGGAGGTGAGAAGACTCATCATATCGTCAAACATCAGGGATTTGACCAGTATGGACGAATTATTAAGAAGGCTTGACTACACGAGTCCAATGCCAAATGTGGTACAAAAAGGTCAGAGGCACGAATTTAAAGACATCAATACTGTCTATATGGATCAAGTTCAGCAAACTGACAAGCCCAATGAAGAGAAAACTGAAAATGTAGGTCCTCACAGGAACCATCACTTTCGCAACCACAGATCGCAAGGTTACCGTCCATATCAGCAAAGAAGAGGCTGGATTAACAATAGAGGAAACTACAATAATGGAAGAGGTAGATACTACAATAACCAGGGCTACAATAGGAATTACAATAGAAATTACCAGAATCGATATCAGAATTCTCAAGGTCAGGTTATGACACCCGACAAATATCAAGAGAGAGAGAAAGAAAGTCAGCAGTATCTTCAGGAATTACGAGAGAAGGAAGCTGAAAACCAAAAGAAAAGACAGGATGTAGTGATCGATCCTGGTCCTTCTACAAGTCAGCAGAACTTGGAAAACAGGAATACTGGACAGAATAGAAAGTAGAGAGGAGAGAATACATTAGCCACACACAAACCAGAGTAGAAGAGACTTATGATTAAGGAACATAGAGGAAATATCATACAAGAGTAAGCCAATAATAATTCAATTTCGTGTTCAAGTGAATTGAGATATTTATAACACAGAGTTTAAAAACAATTTGCAACTGTTTTTAAAACGTGGTGAAGGGAGAATGCCCCCGTAAATTGAATTATATTGAGACCACGGCGGTTGTATTGGAAAATATGAAGAAAGTTATGGCTGTCATAGTTGTGACGTGGATATTCATGACGTAAGCACGGATGACGCAGACTTCACGCAAGTAGGCTGGTTGAACTGAGATTCTTGGTGACGTCATGATTTCGTTCGAGAAAGATCTGAGATTTACGACGCAGTCGCAGGGAAACGTGGAATTGTGCTGAGGAAGAAGTTACGCGATTGGAGGAAAGACTCGAACCAATGAACGATAGTTTGGAGGGAGACGGAGATTATTGAAACTACGATATTTAATTACTTTTGGAATGCAGAATTGTGGAAATCTATTTTCAGTTATGGCATTGATTTGGAATTTTGAAGAAATTATTTTTGAGTTTTTGAAATGTGAAAATCCATCAAGTATAGCCAAAGTTAGAAATTCTAGCGATGACGGAGAAACAAGCTATGGAAGGGATGGATACGCCCCTTAAGAAGTTGATAAAAGGTCTTGCACAGCAGAGAGGAGCTCTCATATCGCAGATATATCTCATACCGCATATATATTTCTGATGTCATATAGTCGTTTTCGAGTGTTACAGTGAAACAAGTCGTCTTTAGCGCGTGTGGTATAGCCCACCGCATCGAACGAGCTTCGAGAGTGCCGCAGTTCCATTTTACGGTGTTTGAAACTAGGCGAAGTTGAAACGCACACATTAACGAGTCTACGAGATAATATATCAAGAGTTGACTAATGCCTTTAAGCCAATTCTATTGTGCAGTACTATATTAAAGTGTGTAGAAAGGTTGAACATTTTCAAGATTATAATTTGGAAGATATTGACATTTTAAGACGGCAGACAAAAGTGATTTTCTCGCCACCTGAGAAGCACTTTTAAAATATCACATTTTACGCTACGGCTGACACGTGTAGTGCAACCGTGATATTATATATTGCTTTTGATGATACAACGCTGCATTGTAACATGGAACAATATAATATGGCAGTTCTTTCAACTATTATAACGGAAATGGAGATGGAAGGCTAAGGACTTTAATGCAATTGGGACATATATCGATGGAGTGAAATAGCAGCATGGAACTTCGCTAATCGTCTTCCTACAAAAGCGAGCATGTAGTGAATATCCAACTACACTCATGCCTCGTTGTCCAACGCTGAATTATATCAAATGGCAGTGGAAATATTTTCATACTCCACGATTATGAATATTTCTGCGGAAATAACTGCAATAAACTTCATGGCGAATTTCTGCCAGAACTTCAGGGAACTATCAAGAGAGGCCAGGGTGGACCCGGCTCACAAAGAAGAGTTTTGCCAGAAGGATGTCTATCGTATACACGGAGCAGTGCAATTTCCGGAGGATGAAGCAGTTCTATTCTCCGAGGGCGCTGGTTCCCGGTTCGAGGACGGAGCACATCATTTTGGTGAAATGTAACCATCACCAGTCTTCTTTGGAAGATTTTCCTCTAGAACTTCAATCAACAGATAAGGTAGTCGTGAACGTTTCTTGTTTTATTTGAGTCATTTAGCGATGTCTGAGCAACCATTTTTCTCATATTTTCTGTCCTATATTTTGCCCCATATTCTTACTTGATATTCTGTACTCAGTACACTTCGATGAGTTATGCTTTTTCTACGATTTATTAAGACATTGTTATGTCATTGGCATAGTTAAATATTTTTGGATCAGTTGAGACTGATAATATATTCTTTCAGTAATTTGCATATTTTTGTAGTCACGATTTGACTGTAAAGTTAACGATTTTCTATGGCAGATTTGAATTCAGACAGCGTGTCACTTAATTAAAGTACTTCTATTCAGTAAATTACTTTGACCAATTTTCTGTCATCCTCAAGAAAGAAGAATAATTAAAAGAATTTAGAGCGTTAAAATCTATTTCTGTATCGACGATCTTGGAAATACTAGTCGTTTTATGAACATGATTGCAACATAGACATTTATCGTCAGTTCTGAAATTACCATTGCATTATAGACAATTTTATGAAATATGAACTTTGATTACGATTTATTGAATAAACTATAGTAATGAACTTTTGATAGGAGCTTTTCTCAATACTAGATTGGAACAATAATGTTTGCATTCCACAGTCTAATTGTATTCTATCCGACTATTTATGCAGTTTAGATGAACTTTGTTTGAAGATAGTATTTTTATACTACGATACTTAGCAGATATTAATCTCAATTTTGATAGACCAGAGAGGCGTGTATAATCGTATTTGCTATTAAATTTATTTGTGATTGGCAAATTTTTACTTCATATCGATTCATGAATGAAACCCATGAAGGTTAAATAAATAACAGTTTTGAAACAATTAATGAATATAAGAATTTTTGAAGTGGAACTATGGATGTATAATCGTTAGTTCAGTGGAAGTGTAAAAGTCGCTGATGAATAATGCCCTTGAATAAGTGAAGGAGATTCCCACAGTAATATTAATGATGTTGAAGAATTTGTAAGTGGAGGTTTTTGAATATATTGTGGAAGATTTTTATGCCATATATATGGAAATATATGATGAATTCTGGGCCTATTTTATGCAATTTTGTGCATTTGAGCGAAGTATTTTTCCGCTGAGTTTATTGTCCAGGTCCTTTGAAAATTAATCATGTGAAATTTCTGTTAAAATTAACAAGAGTGTTAAATAATTTGAGATAACGATTTTGAATGGAGGTTACCGTCACAAATAATAATAATACTTATTAAAACTTATTAAACCTGAATATAAGCATAAATATAACTAACCTTCATTGGTCGATTATATTAACCTGATTTGAGTAATTATCAACCGGATAAACGTGTGGTTTAATGTATTCCTAAAATAAATAATATTAATATTGTAAATAATTGTGTAAATATCTTTAACAATAATGTGAAACGACAGGGATTAATAGAGGCGTGTATAGATTTTTGAATTGTCATTTGACAATATTATAAACAATTTATAATTGTTATAAACAATTAAGGAGTTTTTGTTATAAACATTAAGAGTTTTGTTAATATACTCTAATCAACGCTAATTAAACATATGGATTATGTAATTAAACAAGTTTTGGGATTATTAGAGTAATCCAGTAATATGTGATTGAAGCATTTAAAAGATTTGCGTGATAATATTTGAGTTGAGTTGAGGACATTTAAAGTGTTTGAAAAGGAGTTAGGCTCAGAGGTTACGAGCATATGCTAATGTTGACTGGACAGGTGGGTCCATTTAACGACGTGGGCATGCGACATGTTGTAGGGTGGATCGCAGCTGGCCTGACAACTGTATGTTAGAGGCCAAGGTCGATTACATAACAGGCTAGCAGTTATAAATAAAGTGTGATGTTTATGAAAGAGGAAAACAATTGCTACATGTCTCATCCCAATTCCCTCATCCACTCCAAGTGTATTACTATTATTACGTTCTTTTAAGCTAGTGAAAGATAAAATTTTGTATGTAACGTCTACAAGTCCTACAGGAGGACATGATTATATTGACAATGGCTTCTGATTGCCACGTGTATTTTTTTGAATTTTTGTTAGAATCATTCCTTTTATGTGAAATAAATTATTGTACAGTTTAAAGTTTCTTGTTTCCGTCTTGGTTCATTTTAAATATCATGGTGGAGGTTATTGTGTGGGCATACTTTAAGTGATCCAGTTGGCAACCCATACCCGAGATTAATTTGAAGAGGTAAGTAAAGGTAAGTATGAACCCCCGTATATTTTGGTGTGTTCCACAATAATTTCTTGTTGACTGCTGTGCTCTAATCTCGGTAGTATCTGTCAGTGCCATTTTCATTGATGTAGCTGTGCCGGTGCGTTTGATTATTGGCAATCCGATTGAGGGGGCGGATATCTGACAGCCTACTATCCGGATTTACGGGGACAGTACCATCCCGGCATTTGCCCGAAGACGAAGTGGGAAACCACGGAAATTCACTTCGAGGATGGCTGAGGTGGGAATCGAACCCCCTCTACTCTTTTGGACCACCCGAGGCTGAGTAGACCCCGTTCCAGTCCTCGTACCACTTTTCAAATTTCGTGGCAGAGCCGGGAATCGAACCCAGGACCTCCGGGGTGGCAGCTAACCATGCTGGCTACGCTACGGAGGCGACATGAACACGGCCTACTGAATTCAAATGGTTTCTTTGACATGCCAACATCGTATGACATGCGTGTCGTATTTTTGCCGCCTCCAAAAAAAAATCACTTACCACGGCCAGGAGCGAACCTGCAATCTTGGGGGTTAGTAGACCGACACGCTATCCACTCACCCACCGTGGCAAGCAAGAATTGATTGTAATACCCAGCTTGTTTTGTGGAAATACAGGTGCAAGTTTGAAAGAGAAAAGGATTTCTCTCTGTGTCAGATAGATGGGTGCAACTTATAGATTTATTAGTGGCAACAACATTAAGGAGTATCTTAGTCCTTGTAAAGTTAATACTCAGCATTTTCCCCTCCAAAGTTTTTACGGAGAGAGTTTTCTTTCTGTCTTGAATATCAAATGGAGAGATGATAGAAACAGAAGCTCCATTAGTTTGATAAAACAAGAATTGTTCACATATTATAATTATGACGAAAAATTGTAGTGAACTTTATCAGAAGGTACTTACAAATAAAACATCCTTGCAAATGGTCGTTGAAATGAAAAGCATTTTTAAGTTGCTGGTGTCTTAGGTCTATATGATATGTCAGCAATATCTAGTTTGAATTTTATGTACTTGATTATGTAATGCTTATTTAATACATATGTGTAATATTTTATAGAACATTTAACAACCTTGATAAAAAAACAATGTTTTGGGACGTGTGTTCCGTTTTTCCATTCTTGAAATCTGACAACCCTATCCACACGATGCAGGAGGAGAGAACACAAGTACAATCGCAATAGCCACTAACAATATTATCCAGTTGTTGCAACAGGATCAAGCTAATCATGATCATGTTTGGAGAAAAGTTAATCTAGATAGTGAAATCCCATTGGGGTTTTACGTCCCAACTTAACCAGGATCGGAGCCTATTCGGGATTGGGATCAAGCTACATGACCACAATGCGGCAAACAACAACAACTACATCATAAAAGTATGTGAGATAGTCAGACAGGAAGTGATTGTTGTTGTTGATTCATGTAGTGGCTTTGTATTTGGATGTGTGTTAAATTGTCTTAACCTGTGCTATTGGGGCGGCTGTATTAGTGTGTTTATTTGTAATTCAGATTAGGATTGGGAAGAAGGTGGTCGTGGCCTTAATTTAGGATCCATCCTGTTATTTGCTGTGGGAAAACTACTCCCAGGATGTCTGAGGTGAAAATCGAACCCGCCTCTTCTCACTCCTGCCTCACGAGGCTTATTGCACCCCGTTCCGGTCCCTCAGACCAGAATTAAATTTATTGGCAGAGCCGGGAATCTAACCCGTGCCTCCGCGGTGACAGCCAACTAGGTGGACACACAGGACGTGAGAATATTCCTCCAGATAACGTTTCCTCACCTATTAAATTTCCCTCATGATAATGTATATGTCGTAGTCAGATAGTGAAATCCATCATTTCATGAAGATCCTAGGCACTTCATGAAAAGCCGGCGTATGATGTAAAAAGAGATAGTTACACCATCTGACGCGTTGCTTCATGAAGTGACGGACCGATTTAGGCAGATGGTGTAAGAAATGATTTTACATTATCAGTCGAGGCACTTCATGAAGATCCGGTGTTTGTTGATTCTGCACTTCATGAAATGACTGGCGCAATGAAGCCGTACATTAATTCAATTAATGGTTCTATTCCAAGAAATAAATTAATGCTTGTTTATTTCCACATAACAACCTAAATCTAATCGTGAAATACCAGTTACTCTTTACTCTCTATCTCTCTTTTCTCTTGTTGTAGAAGTTTGTATTTTTATTTTTACATTTTTTATTTGTACAGTACCTTTTTCTAATCTGCAATGCATACTTTCATAATTTCATTTGTAGTTTTTCTTTTTGTTCTTCAATTGTGTATCTTTTTTCTCTCTTTCCTTCACTGATGCAATTTGTATTTTTGAACTTGATATGCCAAGAAGAAACATAATTGGGCTTACGCCTGTGTACCTTAATATTGTTAGATAAATAAACAGCCTAAATAAATAAATGAATACACACATACATTAGAATACTTAGATTGCATAGTATACTGTTAAATATTTGTCGAGGGATTTCTGCTGGGTTAAAATGGCAACAGCTTCATTTCTTTCTCTGAAGGAGGATGGGGACTGGGGGGCGTTAGCAAGCTAGTATACGCTGTCACGCATGAAAAGATGAACAACCAGCAGGGTGACGTAGCCTGAGGCTGCACTGTATTATTTAGAACTTTCCAAAATTAAATAAATAGTAAGTTCTTTGGATTATAACGATTGAATTAGCTCTGGAGTCTCAATCAACCAAAGAGGAAATAGATGTGGCCTAAAGGCTGCATTCCTATCGGCTAATATTTATAGTTGGAGACAAGTGAAGGAGAGTTTGCATGTTATGGTAATACTAGTAATTATGTGTGTTTGTCATCATTCATACCAACAGCGGTAGCTACATTCACTAACGCAAAGCTCTAGGCTAGGCGTTCTTAACCAGGAGTTCCACAGTGCTCTTTAAATGACATTTGGTGCTCCAGTCATACGAGCAAAAAAGTGCTCGCGAGCACAACCTCCCCTGGGATCCATTCTTTAATTCAAATTCTGTTGCATGAACAAGAATAATAGGGGTTTCACTAGAAGGATTGACAGTGAAAAATGTTATCTAGTAAAATAGTATTTATTAATCATCAGTAATCATAATTGGACATCCCTGCTTTATGAGTAACGCGAAAGATGCTGATTCGACTCGACTGTATATACGTAAATGACCTTATCTGCATGAGTCACGCAAGTAGTTGCAGCATGCCTGGTGAGCAGTGAATCACTAGATATTTCAGCACTTCAAAGAGAGATAGACAGGAAAAGAAAAGAGAGGCGCATGCATGTTGCATTATTATTATTATTATTATTATTATTATTATTATTATTAGACTATTATTATTATTATTATTATTATTATTATGATTATAATACCTAGGAATTACCCTTGATGAACACTTTAAAATGAACACACACACAGTAAACATAATAAAAAAAAATCCTCTCGGCACGCCGGAAGGCGGAGGTAGATTTCACCGGGCAAACTAGGGGATTGGCTATAATAGGCAAAATATGCAGGTATTCGTAGGAGGATCAGACCTCATTGATTGCAAGAAAGTATTTTACATTTGGAGGTTAAAAATCAACTTTTTTTCGTTTTTGTATGCATATTTTTATCATTTTATTGTCTTATGGGGATGGTAACCTTCTTGTCATTCGGGGTTCATTTTTATACTTGTGATCACACTGTCCTTATGCAAGGTTTGGAACTGATGTGTAACTATCTGACAGTCTGTTACTTCTTCTCGCAAAATTTTATCTCCCGCAGAGATTTTTGTTGCTTCCTCAGTTTAGGGGCTGCGACAACGTGGTCATGTAACCCCGGGTGTGTAGAATCTGATAAACGGTGTTAATTGTGATGACTGTTTTAGTCTGTAATTCAGGTAAGGTCTGCAGACGGTCAATTTTAAGTAGTAGTTCCTAATTTTGTACCATATCCTAACGTGAACGACACCTAGCTGTGAACTTGGCTACTAGATGCCACCGCAACCAGCAACTTGCAACGAACGTTGGAACTTCTCCTCCAAAGGAAAGCATGCTGAGGGTTTTTTAGCGCTCTTAGAAAATCCGACGACTTTGGCCGGCATTGAACCAGCGACCTTGGGCATATAAGTTCAGAATGCTACCAGTTAGCCACTTCCCACAGTCAGATGCAAAAATGAATGTGATCTCGTGCAATGGCGTTGTCTTGGCAACCTCTGATAGCTCATCCCTCATCAAGTTAGAAGCGTTGTCACGGTAACCTCTGATGGCACTTGGCATGTTCTTTAATTCCGAAATCATTTTTCTCATCCCTTGGCGTAATGGTAGGTCAGATCAAAAATTCTTTCAGACAAAGTTTTAGATAATTATTAGGGGGATATTTTCCATTATGTACGGGTTTGATATTGTGCCTATTAAGAGAGATATGATTAATGTTTCCCGAAAAAAAAAAACACTTTTTTCCACCCCTTTGGTCAATGGTTGGTGCTATCAAAAAACCTATTTGACATAAATTTTTGGCACTTATCCGACAAATATTATGAACTTTGAATTGATTCGATATTTCACGTATTAAGAGAGTTATAGCGACATTTCACTTTTTCGAAGACCCCCCCCCCCTCATTTTCACCCCCTTTAACCGATTTTGCCCATTAACGAACTCGACCGATTTTTTAAGGGGTTACATATTATGTAAAACATTAAAGTGATTGGTGCAAAATTACGGCAGTTATAGTGTCCACAAGAAACTGATATAGGCTATATGCATATATATACACACACATATATATAAACCTTTGAACTGACGGTGGTTTGGGGTCTGGGGGATGTGAAACGCGAAGATATGTCGAAATTTTCCGGAAGTCGAAACATGGCACCCATTGCAATAGTTAGCTTTCTGATGAAATCTACCTAAAATATTCTTCTTCTTCTTCTACCTTATCCGATACGGACGTTGGCTACCACCATGGCTAACACCTTCTTATCCTGTGCAATCCTGAAGAGTTCCGTGGAAGACAGCCCAAACCACGTTTTTAAATTATCCATCCAAGTTATTCGTCTCCTTCCTGGTCCACGCCGTCCTTCAATTTTACCCTGAAGTATAACTTGGAGCAGACGGTATTTTGGATTCCTCATCATGTGTCCCAAGTATTCCAATTTCCTCTTCTTAATTGTGTTTAACAGCTCAGGTTGGCTGCTCACACGCTGAAGAACCTCGGCATTACTCACATGTTCTGTCCACGAAATTTTAAGAATCCGCCGGTATATCCACATTTCAAAAGCTCGAATCTTCTTTTCTGTAGCTACGGACAAGGTCCAAGCTTCAACACCATAAAGAAGGGTGGAGACAACATAACACTTCACAATTCTTTTCTTAAGCGTCATACTGAGATCTCGACAGCATAGTAGTTGTTTCATTGTCATAAAGATGGATCTAGCCTTCTCTATACGCCATCTTATTTCAACCGAAGGATCCCAATTCTCATTAATATTCTGTCCTAAATAAACCAAACTCTTGACTCGCTCAATCTGATGTCCATCGACTAAACGGACTTGTGACAATGCTGGTTTTCGCGATATTATCATATATTTTGTTTTCTTAATGTTGAGGTCAAGGCCATATTGTTTACTCTTTTGATACACCATAGTAACAATCTCTTTAAGTCCTTCGAAACTATTTGCAATCAATACAGTATCATCTGCGTACCGTATATTATTAATATAATTACCATTGACCTTAATACCTTGTTGAATGCCATCAAGTGCCTCGGAGAAAATCTGTTCTGCATAGATATTATAAAGAAGTGGTGAAAGAATGCATCCTTGTCTCACACCACGCATTATTTCCACTGATCTCGATATATGTCCATCAATTCTGATACTAGCCTTTTGACCCCAGTATAAATTAATGATGATCCGAATGTCTTTCTCATCTATTCCTGAGTTCTTGAGTGCATTATACAACTTATCATGCTGACAACGGTCAAAGGCTTTTGCATAGTCCAGAAAACATGCATATACATCCTGATTCACCTCACGGCATCTCTGGAAAAGAACTTGAAGCGCAAATAATGCCTCACGAGTTCCTAGACCGTTGCGGAACCCAAACTGCGTGTCACTGATATTCATCTCGCATTTCCTGTATATGCGATTATGGATAACTTTGAGAAATATCTTGAGCACATGACTCATAAGACTGATTGTCCTGAAGTCACTACATGACTTAGCCATCGGTTTCTTCGGTAGAGCAATAAATGTAGACAAGAGCCAGTCTTCTGGTAATATGCCCGTGTCGTATATCTTGTTATATAAATTAGTGAGCGTCACAATGCTATCATCATCCAAGATCTTCAATAATTCCACTGGAATGTCATCTTGACCAGGAGCCTTACCATTTTTCGCTATCCTAATCGCATATTTCACTTCATCCATGGTGATCATGGGTCCAACAACTGAAGGAATTTCGGGTCGGGAAGGACGATGATCATCATTAAAAAGCTCTTGTATATATTTCTCCCAAACCTGTAATTTTTCTTCAACTTCAAATACCGTGTTACCTTGACTATCAACCAAGTTGACTGTGTTTCTTTTCCTGTGTCTACCTGAAACTTCTTTGATTTTCTTATGGACCTGGAAAGTATCATATTTACTATTAAGTTCTTCAATTTCTTTGCACCTATCTGACATCCAAACTTCCTTGGCTTGTCTGATCTTATTCTTTATCAATCTATGAATAAACCAATATTCTTCATTATCTCTTCCTTTGACTTCTCTTCGTTTATCCATTAAATTCAATATTTCGTCCGTCATCCATGCCTTCCTTTTTTTATGTTGTCTCTTGTTCTTAAGAAAATGATCTCCAACCCTCTTCAATGAGGTTTTAAAAGTGTCCCAAAGTTCCAAGGGCTGCATGTCATTTGAATTCAACGTCTTAAGATCAGTGGCAAGAGCAGCAGCCACCTGTGACCTTGTATTTATTTCCCGAAGGGCATCAGTATCATATTTATTTTGTGTTGTTTTTATCGGAATCTTGTTAAGCCGGACACAAATTTTGCTAATGAGAAGATTGTGGTCAGAAGGAACATCTGCTCCTGGATAGGTTTTTGCAAAAATCACGCTGTTTCTAAATCTGTTTTTAATTAGAATGAAATCAATTTGATTTCTTATTATGTTGTCTGGACTATCAGCAGGTGCTTTCCACGTATAAAGTCTCCTGGCAGGAAGCTTAAACCAAGTATTAGCAATGACAAAGTTCTCCTCTCTACAAAACTGCACTAAACGATCCCCTCTGTTGTTTCTTTGTCCGAGACCCCACTGGCCCACAATGTGTTCTTCAGGACCTTTCCCAACCTTTGCATTAAAATCTCCCATAACTAGGGTTACATCATGTTCTTTGGTGTCTTTGAGGACGGTCTGAATTTGGGCATAGAATTCCTCAACATCTTCATCGCTTTTGTCACTAGTAGGGGCATACACTTGAATGAGATTAATATGGAAAGGTTTACCACGTAACTTTAACATCATTATTCTACTGGAGAATGGTATACAACTGATAACAGCAGACTGCAAACTTTTGTCCACTATAAAACCCACTCCATGCAAATGCCTGGCATCATTATTACCACTGTAGTATATCATGCAATCCTCCACATTACAATCTCCTGTCCCCGGCCATCTCATCTCACTTATACCCATTATGGACACATTCATCCTCTTCATCTCATGAATTGTATTGTGAATCTTTCCTGCTTCAAACATACTCCTAAAATAGGCTACATAATTTAAAATACTACCATCAAGTACCTAGCTGTGAACTTGGCTACTAGATGCCACCGGAACCATCAACTCGCAACGAACGTTGGAACTTCCCCTCCGAAGGAAAGCATACTCAGGGCTTTTTGGCGCTCTTAGTAAATCCGACGACTTCAGCCGGGTTTGAACCCGCGACCTTGGGCATAGAAGTTCAGCATGCTACCAGTTCCGATACCGAAGTCGCTTCCCACAGACATATGGAAACAGAATGTGATCTCGTGCAGTGGCGTTGTCATAGCAACTGCTGATGGCTCAACCCGTATCAATTAAAAGTAAAGTTGTCATGGCAACCACTCTTGGCACTTGGAATTTTCTTATAATTTAAATAATTTTGCTCACTCCGTGGCGTAATGGTGGGTCATATCGAAAATTCTTTCAGACAAAAGTTTTAGGTAATTATTGGAGGAATATTGTCCATTTTGTACGGTTTTGATATTGTGCCTATTAAGAGAGATATGATCAATGATTCCCGAAAAAAACACTTTTTTCCACCCCTTTGGTCAATGGTTGGTGCTATCAAAAAACTTATTTGACATAAATTTTTGGCACTTATCCGACACATATTATGAACTTTGAATGGATTCGATATTTCACGTATTAAGAGAGTTATAGCGAAATTTCACTTTTCCGAAAAAAGCCCCCCCATTTTCACCCCCTTGGACCGATTTTGCCCATTAACGAACTCGACCGAGATTTTATAGGGATACATGTTATGTAAAAAATTCAAAGTGATTGGTGCAAAATTACGGCAGTTATCGTGTCCACAAGAAACTGATATATATATATATATATATATATATATATATAGATAGATAGATAGATAGATACATATATACATAAATTATATATAAACTTTTGAACTGACGGTGGTTTTGGGGTCTGGGGGATGTGAAACGCGAAGATATGTCGAAATTTTCCGGAAGTCGAAACATGGTACCCATTGCAATAGTTAGCTTTCTAATGAAATCTACCTAAAACCTAAGAGCAAACCTCTACACCTTCTACTATCCCCGATATTATGTAGATAGGAAAACTTACAAAACAATTTATAGTGCTCTGATTGAAAGCAAATTAAGATATGCTATAGCAGCTTGGGGAAATCAAAACACAACTTTAATTAATAATCTTCAAGATAGCCAAAACAGGTTCTTTAAATATTTCACTGATATCCCTTATTTTAATATTAAAGAGTTGTTTCAAATTACTGTATTGAATCTCTACTACCATGATCCAAGATTCAGGCATAAGGTCTCTCATAACATACAAACAAGAGCCATAACAAGTACTAAACATGTAAAACCTTTATGTATAAATAGCTATGGTTTCAAGAGACTAAATTATATTATACCATCACTACTTAATGAACTGCCACCTGGACTGACAAACATTAACAGCAAACAGCTAGCTATAAGTCGCATTAAAAATATTACTTAACCAAACATTAAGTCATAACATAAATTTATTAATATAACTACCTTAGTGTAACTTTTTGTGTCTTTAATTATTTACATTAATATATTATCATTAACATTACAAAAAAATGCATGCACTCTTGTATTGAAATATAATCTATATATATGTTGTAAATAATAATTAATATGTCTCACAGATAATCTACAGTGTCATCAGATTCGTGAGACATATCACAATAATGTAACATAAATAGTATTTAATAAATAAATAAAATAAATTAAATTAATTAAATTAAATTATTATTATTATTATTATTATTATTAATATTATTATTATTATTGACTTAATGGTGCTCGGGGACTTGGTATGGCATTATGGTGGTGGTCACACTCTCAAAAAAATTGAGAACTCCGCTCTTGGGTATGTCGTAGTCAGATAGTGAAAACAAAGATATATACGGACTTGTCGAGTGGTTCAAACCCCATTCACAGCGGTCAATAAAATGATATTTCCCATTTGAAACTCTGAAGCAAATGCTGGGACGGTACCTTCTAATTGGCCACAGACCGCTTCCTTCCATCTCTTGGTCCAGTTTCAATCAATCTCTCAATAACCACATAGAAATTGATTGAATATCATCCCCAAACCCATTAAAACTGGAATGAGTCCCGCGATGTAGCCTTGCACGTAAAAATCTTGCACCCTGGCCACAAAGGTAGCTGCAGCAAGTCGGGAGATCGTAGGTGCTAAACCCGGCAATGACAGTGGCTATCCAGAGTGTGGTTTCTCCCCGTGGATTTTTCACACTCCCTTTACCCAAATGCCAGGATAGTACCACTTCAAGTCCTAGGGCGCCTACCCAATCCCTTTCCCTAATGCAGTTCCACCCACCCCTACTGTCATCATATAAATATAAGTTCAATTCACACTCAATTACACGGGGCTGATGGTTGAGGTGATCCAAGTCCCCCAAATGAACTAACAACAAAACCTGAACGATAAAAGGTAAGATACACACAATGAAGAAAAATGCAGAATCTTCTTCTTCCTCTTCTTAGTCGTTTACCCTCCAGGTTGGTGGAACCCACGGACTCAGCGAGGGAACTCACCACTACCACATCTACGGGCAGTGTCCTAGAGCTGGGAACATCTAATCGGAGTGGATACAACTGGTGAGGTGGGATTGGCACCTCGCCCAGGCGGCCTCACCTGCAAAGCGAACAGGGGCCTCATGACGGAAGGTAACGGATGGTTAGGATGGATAGGCAAGGAAGAAGGAAGGAGGCGGCCGTGGCCTTGAAGAAGGTACTGTCCCCGTAAATCCGGATAGTAGGCTGTCAGATATCCGCCCCCCCCCCCTCAATCGGATTGCCAAAAATCAAACGCACCGGCAGAGCTACATCAATGAAAATGACACTGACAGATACTACCGAGATTAGAGCACAGCAGTTAACAAGAAAATTATTGTGGAACACACCAAAATATACGGGGGTTCATACTTACCTTTACTTACCTCTCTAAATTAATCTTGGGAATGGGTTGCCAACTGGATCACTTAAAGTATGCCCACACAATAACCTCCACCATGATATTTAAAACGAACCAAGACGAAGACAAGAAACTTTAAACTGTACAATAATTTATTTCACATAAAGGGAATGACTTTAACAAAAACTCAACAAAATACACGTGGCAATCAGAAGCCATTGTCAATATAATCATGTCCTCCTGTAGGACTGGTAGACGTTACATACAAAATTTTATCTTTCACTTGCTTATAAAGAACGTAATAATAGTAATACACTTGGAATGGATGAGGGAATTGGGACAAGACACGTAGCAATTGTTTTCCTATTTCATAAACATCACACTTTATTTATAACTGCAGGCCTGTTATGTAATCGGCCTTGGCCTCTAACATACAGTTGTCAGGCCAGCTGCGATCCACCCTACATTATGTCGCATGCCCACATCGTCAAACGGGCCCACCTGTTCGGCTAGTGCTAGCATATGCTCGTAACTTCAGAGCTTAGCTCCTTTTCAAACGCTTTAAATGTCCTCAACTCAACTCAAATATTAACACGCAAATCTTTTAAATGCTTCATTCACATGTTACTGGATTACTCTAATAATCCCAAAACTTGTTTAATTACATAATCCACTTGTATAATTAGCGTTCTTTAGAGTATATTAACAAAACTCTTAATGTTTATAACAAATGCTCATTAATTGTTTATAACAATTACAAATTGTTTATAATCTTGTCAAATGACAATCGAAAAATCTATACACGCCTCTCTTAATTCCTTTCATTTCAAATTATTATTAACGATAATTACATAATTTATTTACAATATTTATATTTATTTATTTATTTATTTTAGAAATACATTAAACCACACGTTTATCCGGTTGATAATTACTCAAATCAGGTTAACATAATCGACCAACGAAGGTTAATTATATTTAAGTGTTATAAATCCAGGTTTAATAAGTTTTAATAATTATTTTTATTATTAGTGACGGTAACCTCCATTCAAAATCGTTATCTCAAATTATTTAACACTCTTGTTAATTTTAACAGTAATTTCACATGATTAATTTTCAAAGGACCTGGACAATAAACTCAGCGGAAAAATACTTCGCTTCAAATGCACAAATTGCATAAAATAGGCCCAGAATTCATCATATATTTCAATATATATGGCATAAAAATCTTCCATAATCCATACACAAAACCTCCACTTGTAATCTCATCAACATCATTAATATTACTGTGGGAACCTCCTTCAATTATTCAAGGGCATTATTCATCAGCGACTTTTACATGTCCACTGAACTAACGATTATATATCCATAGTTCCACTTTAAAAATTCTTATATTCATTAATTGTTTCAAAACTGTTATTTATTTAACCTTCGTGGGTTTCATTCATGAATCGATATGAAGTAAAATTTTGCCAATCACAAAAATAAATTTAATAGCAAATACGATTATACACGCCTTTCTGGTCTATCAAAATTGAGATTAATATTTCCTAAGTAATATAGTATAAACATACTATCTTCAAACAAAGTTCATCTAAACTGCAAAATAGTCGAATAGAATACAATTAGACTGTGGAATGCAAACATTATTGTTCCAATCAAATATTGAGAAAAATTCCTATCAAATGTTCATTACTATAGTGTATTCAATAAATCGTAATCAATGTTCATATTGCATAAAATTGTCTATAATGCAATGGTAATGACGATAACTGACGATAAATGTCTATGTTGCAATCATGTTCATATAACGACTAGTATTTCCAAGATCGTCGATACAGAAATAGATTTTAACGCTCTAAAATCTTTTAATTATTCTTCTTTCTTGAGGATGACAGAAAATTGGTCAAAGTAATTTACTGAATAGAATTACTTTAATAAAATGACACGCTGTCTGAATTCAAATCTGCCATAGAAAATCATTAACTTTACAGTCAAATCGTGACTACAAAAATAAGCAAATTACTGAATGAAAATTAATTATCAGTCTCAACTGATCCAAAATTATTTAAATCTGGCAATGACATAACAATGTCTTAATAAATCGAAGAAAAAGCATAAATCATCGAAGTGTACTGAGTACAGAATTATCAAGCAAGAATATGGGGCATAAATATATATAGGACAAAAATATGGGAAAAATGGTTGCTCAGACATCGCTAAATGGCTCAAATAAAACAAGAAACGTTCACGACTACCTTATCTGTTGATTGAAGTTCCAGAGGAAAATCTTCCAAAGAAGACTGGTGATGGTTCCATTTCACCAAAAAGATGTGTTCCGTCCTCGAACCTGGAATCAGCGCCCTCGGAGAATAGAACTGCTTCCTCCTCCGGAAATTGCACTGCTCCGTGTATACGATAGAAATCCTTCTGGCAAAACTCTTCTGTGTGAGCCGGGTCCACCCTGGCCTCTCTTGATAGTTCCTGAAGTTCTGGTAGTAATTCGCCATGAAGTTTATTGCAGTTATTTCCGTAGAAATATTCATATTTGTGGAGTATGAATACGTTTCCACTGCCATTTGATATAATTCAGCGTTGGACTACGAGGCATGAGTGTAGTTGGATGTTCACTACATGCTCGCTTTTGTAGAAAGACGATTAGCGAAGTTCCATGCTGTTAATTCACTCCATCGATATATGTCCCAATTGCATTAAAGTCTTTAGTCTTCCATCTCCACTTCCGTTATAATACACACATCAAAAAAAGTTTTGCATCACCTCGGTTCCCAGATCTCCGGCATATAGACGTTGACTGTGTATATTGTATCCAAGATACAGTCCCTTTGACTGTTCATAGATGTCACTAAAACTGCTCAAAGATGTAAACAACCATGCATGAGCAGGGCCTATTAGACGGAGGGGGTACGACAGCCGATCAGTTCCAGTCATTCCACCAGGACGAAGGTACGCTGCTCATGTTGTCTGTAGTTCTACCATGCCTAGAAGGTCAATACCGCAGTTCGATCGCGTCCGCATTGTTACTTTGTGTCAAGAAGGGCTCTCAACAAGGGAAGTTTCCAGGCGTCTCAGAGTGAACCAAAGCGATGTTGTTCGGACATGGAGGAGGTACAGAGATACAGGAACTGTCGATGACAGGCCTCGCTCAGGCCGCCCAAGGGCTACTACTGTAGTGGATGACCGCTACTTACGGATTGCCGCTCGGAGGAACCCTGACAGCAATGCCACCATGTTGAATAATGCGTTTCGTTCAGCCACAGGACGTCGTGTTTCAACTCAAACTGTGCGCAATAGGCTGCATGATGCGCAACTTCACTCCCGAAGTCCATGGCGAGGTCCAGCTTTGCAACCCCGACACCATGCAGCGCGGTACAGATGGGCCCAACAACATGCTGAATGGACCCCACGGAATTGGCATCACGTTCTCTTCACCGATGAGTGTCGCATATGCCTTCAACCAGACAATCGTCGGAGACGTGTTTGGAGGCACCCTGGTCAGGCTGAACGTCTTATACACACTGTCCAGCGAGTGCAGCAAGGTGGTGGTTCCCTGATGTTTTGGGGTGGCATTATGTGGGGCCGACGTACGCCACTGGTGGTCATGGAAGGCTCCGAAACGGCTTTACGATACCTGAATGACATCCTCCGACCCATAGTGCAACCATATCGGCAGAATATTGGAGAGGCATTTGTCTTCATGGACGACAATTCTCGACCTCATCGTGCACATCTTGTGAATGCGTTCCTTCAAGATAACGACATCGCTCGACTACAGTGGCCAGCATGTTCGCCAGACATGAACCCTATCGAACATGCCTGGGATATGTTGAAAAGGGCTGTTTATGGACGTCTTGACCCACCAACCACTCTGAGAGATTTACGCCGAATTGTCGTTGAGGAGTGGGACAATTTGGACCAACAGTGTCTTGATGAACTTGTGGATAGTATGCCACGACGAATACAGGCATGCATCAATGCAAGAGGACGTGCTACTGGGTATTAGAGGTAGTGGTGTGTACTGCAATCTCGACCACAAATGCTGAAAGTCTATCTGTATGATGGTACAACATGCAATGTGTGGGTCTCATGAGCAATAAAACGAGCTGAAATGTTGTTTGTGTTGATCTCTATTCCCTTTGTATTTAAAGGTTCCGGAACTCTTGGAACCGAGGTGATGCAAAACTTTTTTTGATGTGTGTAGTTGAAAGAATTGCCATATTATATTGTTCCATGTTAGAATGCAGCGTTATATTATCAAAAGCAATATGTAGTAGCACTGTTGCAATACCAGTGTCAGTCGTAGCGTACAATGTGATATATTTTAAAAGTGCTTCTCAGGCGGCGAGAAAATCACTTTTGTCTGCCGTCTTAAAATGCCAATATCTTTCGAATTATAATGTTGAAAATGTTCAACCTTTCTACACACTTTAATATAGTACTGCACAATCGAATTAGCTTAAAGGCATTAGTCAACTCTTGATATGTTAACTTGTAGACTTGAAAATGAGTGTGTTTCAACTTCGCCTAGTTTCAAATACCGTAAAATGGAACTGCGGCGCGCTCGAAGCTCGTTCGATGCGGTTGGCTTTACCACACGCTAAAGACGACTTGTTTCACTTTATCACTCGAAAACGACTATAACATCAGCAATAAATATACGGTATCAGACACATGAGATATGAGAGCTCCTCTCTGCTGTGCAAGACCTTTTATCAACTTCTTAAGGGGGCGTATCCATCCCTTCCATAGCTTGTTTCTCCGTCATAGCTAGAAGTTCTAACTTCGGCAATAGTTGACGGATTTTCAAATTTCAAAAACTCAAAAATAATTTCTTCAAAATTCCAAATCAATGCCATAACTGAAAATAGTTTTCCACAATTCTGCATTCCAAAAGTAATTAAATATGATAGTTTCAGTAATCTCCGTCTCCCTCCTAACTATCGTTCATTGGTTTGAGCCTCTCCTCCAATCGCGTAACTTCTTCCTCAGCACAATTCCTCGTTTCCATGCGACTGCGTCGTAAATTTCAGATCTTTCTCGAACAAAATCATGACGTCACCAAGAATCTCAGCTCAATCAGCCTACTTGCATGAAGTCTGCGTCATCCGTGCCTACGTCATGAATATCCACGTCACAACTATGACAGCCATAACTTAATTCATATTTTCCAATACAGCCACCGTGGTCTCAATATAATTCAAATTACTGGGGCATTCTCCCTTCACCACGTTTTAAAAACAGTTGCAAATTGTTTTTAAACTCTGTGTTATAAATATCTCAATTCACTTGAACACGAAATTGAATTATTATTGGCTTACTCTTGGATAGTATTTCTTCAAGTTTCCAGCGTTGAACTTGCCATAAACGACATTATTCTCATCATCGTAGAGTTCATAACAGTTGTTGCCATAAGCATTCGTAATTCTGAACGGACCCATGAACACTATTCCAAATTTGGGATAGATCTTCTTACTCACATCAGCCTTGACAGGTCTGCGTAGTAATACTAGATTTCCAATTTCTAAGGGCGCACCAAAACGTTTTCCAGCTACTCTTTTCAATCGTTTCTCTGCTGCTTTCTGGAGTTGTTCCTTCGCTCTGTCAATTCTCTGCTGCCTTCCTAGGTCGGGATCTCTAGGTATGTGGTTAAAAAGATTATCCCATGGCCTTTCTGGGTTTCTTCCTAGATGAAGTCTCATTGGCACTTCTCCTGTGCTCTCCTGCACTGTAGAATTCAGACATTCCTCAATAAGGGGTACAAATCTCACCCAACCAGAGTGATCATTCGGACAGAAAATTCGACAAAATTTCGAAAATTCAGCCATATATCTTTCCGAAGAATTCGATTCCGGATAGCGCACGCTTGAAAATAAGTGCTTAATACCAAGCCTTTCCATATCTGAAGCAAATTCTAAGGATGTAAACTGAGCTCCATGATCTGATAGTAGATATTCTGGTTTACCAGCTTTAGGAAATACAGCATGTTCCAGTCTGCTTACAACATTCCTCGTGTTAGCTTTTTGCATGGGACTCATTGTTACAAATTTCGAGAAGACATCCACGGTAACCAACAGATACTGATTACCCTGATATCCCTTCGGACAAGGACCAAATATGTCTGTCGCCATGAGTTCATTTGGTTTAGAAGGAATCATAGCCTTAGGTTTTCCCTTTAATAGAGCGGAAGCATACTTTGCTCTTTGACATTTATCACATGAACGAATGACATTAGCAATGCTGGAACGCATGTTAGTCCAAATAAACCTCTCTTTAAGAGTGTCAAGAGTTTTATCTAAACCTGCATGTCCAGTTGCGTGATGAGCTACCCACACTAAATTGACAACAAGTTTAGGTGGAACGACTATTCGAAGCTTTGTATGCGCAGAGTCAGCATACTTACATACGATGTCTCCACTCAAGACAAAGTGTCGTGATTCTCTCTGTGTAGCTGCATAGTCAACATCAGTATTGTCCATATAACCCTTAAGGAACCTGTACATTTTCCTGATTGGAGCGTGTCTCTTCTGTGACACACCGATTCGGGCTAACCTCCTAACGGTCTCTTGATCTTGCTGCTCCAATTGTACATGGTTTATCTGCACATTCTTAATAGGGTTACGTGATAAAGCATCAGCCAGTAAGTTATCTTTCCCAGGCTGATGAACAATCGTGGCATTAAACTGTTGGGTGAACAAAGCCCAACGTGTCAATCTATCACTAGACATGTCAGTTTGCAGCATAAACTGAAGTGCTTTGTGATCTGTAATAATGATAACCTTGTGTCCCAGCAACATTTTTTTCCAGGCTTGTAAAGCTGTTACAAAAGCTAACGCTTCTAGTTCTGTCGTAAAGTAGTTTTCCTCATGTTTCCTTAACTTTCGACTAGTGAACGCAATGTAGTGCTTGTTGCCTGCCTCGTCTTTTTGGTATAAGACTGCACTAATGCCTATTCTTGATGCATCAGACTCAATATAGAACACCTTCTCAAAGTCTGGGTACTCCAGTTTGACGTTGTTTCTGAGCATCTCCTTTGCTTTCTCAAAATCCTCGTCTGCTGCGGTACTCCATGTCCATCTGTTATTCTTCTTGAGTAAGTCATACAGAGGAGCCATAATTTCAGAGTATCTCGGACAGTGACTGCTGATAAATTGGCATGCGCCTACAAATTCTCTGACTTGTTTCACCTTAGTTGGCTTTGGGAATCTTGTGATCGCATCTACTTTCTGCATATTTGGATGATATCCATCTTTATCAATCGTATGCCCCAAGTAGTTGATTTCTTTCTTCAAGAATTGACATTTTCCAAAATTGACCTTGATATTGGCCTCCCTTAAATTTTCAAACAACTTTCTCAAATGCACTAAATGTTCTGCGGCGTTGGGTGAAGATACAATTAAATCGTCAATGTAGCAGATTACATTTTCCTTTACTTCGTCAGTGAGCTTGCTATCAAGTGCTTGAATAAGTGCTGGTCCACTGTTGACCATTCCAAAAGGCATTCTCACAAAGACCCATGACGTCTGGTCAAATAAGAATCCAGTGTACTGCATACTCTCTTCTTCTACTTGAACTTGGTAAAACGAAGATGTCAAGTCAAGAACACTGAAACATGCTCTCCCTTTGAACTTTCGAAGCAGATCTCTGATCTTAGGTGGTCGGTCATTTTCTGGAAGAATCTTCAAGTTGATGGTCCGAGCATCGAGACAAAGACGTATCTGACCATTACTTTTATTTACTACAGTGATGGGGTTTATGTAAGAAGACGCCTGTTTTTTAATAATCCCGTCTACCTCCATTTTTCTGATCAACCCTCGTACTTCTTGAAAGTATTTCTCAGGTATGGGGTATATTCTCTTTTGGTAAGGGGTTTCATCGGTCAGCCTTATCTTGAACTTATAGTCTTTAATCAATCCAGGCTTTTCATCAAAAATATCTTGGAATTCCTTCATCAAATCCTCAAATTCCCCCTGAATTTCTTCAAATCCTTCAGTTTTTCTACTGGGTATTTCTGTTAGATTTTCCACTTCATTGATAATAGTATTTAAAATTTCTTCCCTAAGGTCTATCTCCAGACTGTTTTTCACGTCCTGTTCTTCGATCTCTTCTGTGATCATGTACCCATCATTAAAGCTAATAATCCTATTCTTCATGTCAATAATGGCTCCAACCTTCGATATAAAATCGATTCCTAGCACAATATCGAAATGGATCTTGTTCACCACAATAAAGATCTGTTCCTAAGTCCTTCCATTAATTTCAAAGTTCAACAACACTTGGATCTTGCATTTCACTGCCTTGTCTTGGAAAATTCCTCTCACTTTGACGGTAGAAACAGGTAAAACTGTCATGTTTTCTCCTTTTAACAGACTTTGATAGCATTCATCAGAAGTGATAGAAATAATTGCGCCGGTATCCATAAGAGCTTTGTACTGTTGGCCATCTATCAGTACAGAAATAATAGGTAAGGCACATGGTCTTTCCTCTTTGACGATTCCCCTCTCTTCTAATAAATCCTCATCAGTTACTTCATAAATTTCATTAATGGTAATTAGGTGTGGTGTGGCAATGTATTTATGGTTTCTCACTGTCGTTGAGAAATCGGCGTTTTTTTTTGGTGTTACCAATCTCGAAGTTCTGCTGGCTTGTAGAAGGACCAGGATCGATCACTACATCCTGTCTTTTCTTTTGGTTTTCAGCTTCCTTCTCCCGTAATTCCTTTAGATACTGCTGACTTTCTTTCTCTCTTTCCTGATATTTGTCGGGTGTCATAACCTGACCTTGAGAATTCTGATTTTGATTCTGGTAATTTCTATTGTAATTCCTATTGTAGCCCTGGTTATTGTAGTATCTACCTCTTCCGTTGTTGTAGTTTCCTCTATTATTATTCCAGCCTCTTCTTTGCTGATATGGACGGTAACCTTGCGATCTGTGGTTGCGAAAGTGATGGTTCCTGTGAGGACCTACATTTTCAGTTTTTTCTTCATCAGGCTTGTCAGTTTGCTGAACTTGATCCATATAGACAGTATTGATGTCTTTGAATTCGTGCCTCTGACCTTTTTGTACCACATTTGGCATTGGACTCGTGTAGTCAAGCCTCCTCAACAATTCATCCATACTGGTCAAATCCCTGATGTTTGACGATATGATGAGTCTTCTCACCTCCACAGGCAGCATACGAGAAATCGCATCTATCAACTGCTCTGTTGGCAATGGGGGTTGCAAAAATCTCAAGCGTGATAATTGGCTCGTGAAGAAATCAGTGTACCGTGTTGGAAGAGTACCTGAATACTTCCTTGAGTATACCTCAGCTCTTAATGAATTCTGCGCTTCGATGGACCAGAATCGTTTTATCAGTGCCTCTGCAAATTCGTCAAAATTACTGAACGTATAGCGAAATGCTCTGAACCATTCAAGGGGTCCTCCAGCTAGAAATCTCTCCACTATCCTCATCTCTCTTTCTCTGGGAATGTGAGCTTCAATGAAATAGTCTTTCAGGTTCCTGATATATTCTATTGGTGTCAGACTATCAGTATTGCTAAATTTTTGAGGTTTGTCCTCGAAGTTCCGGATGACTGTCACATTTCTCGGATATGAATCCATGTAATTCTTCCCACTATCACGATATCTCCATTCAGGTTCAATATTCCTATCCTCATCTTCTTCTCGGAATCTGGATATACGTTCCTCAGGACTAATATCTCTCTCTTCTGTAGCGAGGTTACATCTTCTGACGTAATTCCTATCATCGTCACCAGTCAAGCCTTCTGGATCCTTATCCGTGATTTCCGTGATGACTTTCATGATTAACTCTTCTTTATAGGTTTCCATCATGCTGGCTTCTCCTAGTTTCAAATTCTGAAGTTTGCTCGTAGTTTCATTAACATCAGAGACAACCTTATGAATTTGTTCCTTTAATGTTTGCACGTCCTGACCTATTTGCGTTCTATCCTCTACCTGCTTTTCGGATAGCGAGTCCATCCTTATACTCAAATCTTTCCTAATTTGCACTACCTCATTATTAATGTCTACTTGTGTACTGGCAAGTTTTCTTTCAATTCGTTCCTGAATCTGAGTTACATGTTCCCCACTTGACCTATTCCATTCATCTTTCCACACCGTTACATTTGCAGTTAACATTTCCGCAATATCTACTTCGATATCTTCTTTAAGTAAACGATTATGATCTAATACTTGGGTTCTCATGACCTCTACATCATACTTTAATCCTGCTAAAGAAGCTGTGTTCCTAACAGACTCGTCAACTAACCTAGTTGTTAATGCACTAATGTTACGAGTACAAAGTGTTTTTGAAGTTTCAATTTCTTCTCTAACTTTATTAACATCAGTTTGAACTTTAGCAATATCTACAAAAACAGTGTTAACTTCTACTTGTATCTTAGTTATATCGCTTTGCATCTCATTTACATCTGAATGAATGTTATTAATGTCTACTTGAACATTTGACACATCGGTTCGAACATTATGAATCCCTCGTTGAACCTCTTCTACTTTATCTTGTACAGTAGCAACATCGTTCCTAACAACAATTACTTCAGCTCTAGCACATGAAATATCACCCCGGACATTAGCAACATCAAGATTCAACATAGTAAGATCTTTCTGTACCTTAGAAACATCAGTTTTAACATCAGAAACATCTTTATGAATGTCACTTACTGCATTCTCGATTCCCCGGGTACTGATCTGTAAACGCGACATATCATTTTCTAAGTTTGCAGATCTGGTCTGAAGAACTTTCAGATTTTCATCCAGCATCTGTTTTACACTTTCATTCATGCTAGCCTTCAAATTAGCAGACATATTACTAGCATTCTCCTCCTTCATCTGCTTCATACTGCTATTCATGCTAGCTTTCAACTCCTTCGCACTTTCATCCAGCCTAATAGACAAATTGTTGGACATCTCCTCCAACATTTTCCTCATACTCTCATCTGCCATTTCAATAATATTCAAGAATAAACTGCTTTAGGGACATACATCAAACAGAGCAAAATAACAACATCTGAGCAACACTTTTCACCATATATAAGTTTGAGCAATTTTCTGTCTTAAATCTAACTTATAATTACCTTATAATTAACCTTCGTAGACATTTCATGTTGAAATAAACTCAAGCACATGTTCAAATTTCTTTGGTTCATTTTAAAATATCCTAATACAAATAATTTACATTTACAATCCAAATAATTTAATTTTATCTTTAATATGACGAAACATGTCATAAGCCGGTCAAATAAAATAAGATTCCAGATCATAGGCGATTTTTCTAAGTTTCCAGCCTATTTAACCTCTCTCAAGTTGTATAAGATCTGATCTTTTCTGAGTGTAATTTTCCTAATACAACACAACATTTAATCCCTATATAATCACACTCTCAAATTCTACAATTGGCCAAGACATCTAACAAAGAATCAACCTCTTTATTTGAGTCTTCACAATCCCATTGACATCCAAAACTTGGTAATCCAATGTTATTCGAACACTCCACAAAATTGCGGTGCCAATTTTACTGCATAACTTGGTAATCCAATGTTTTGCTGAACGTGCCGATCGAGCCCCACGAAATTGCGGCGCCAATCCTACTGTCCCCGTAAATCCGGATAGTAGGCTGTCAGATATCCGCCCCCCTCAATCGGATTGCCAAAAATCAAACTCACCGGCACAGCTACATCAATGAAAATGGCACTGACAGATACTACCGAGATTAGAGCACAGCAGTTAACAAGAAAATTATTGTGGAACACACCAAAATATACGGGGGTTCATACTTACCTTTACTTACCTCTTTAAATTAATCTCGGGAATGGGTTGCCAACTGGATCACTTAAAGTATGCCCACACAATAACCTCCACCATGATATTTAAAACGAACCAAGACGAAGACAAGAAACTTTAAACTGTACAATAATTTATTTCACATAAAGGGAATGACTTTAACAAAACTCAACAAAATACACGTGGCAATCAGAAGCCATTGTCAATATAATCATGTCCTCCTGTAGGACTGGTAGACGTTACATACAAAATTTTATCTTTCACTTGCTTATAAAGAACGTAATAATAGTAATACACTTGGAATGGATGAGGGAATTGGGACAAGACACGTAGCAATTGTTTTCCTCTTTCATAAACATCACACTTTATTTATAACTGCAGGCCTGTTATGTAATCGGCCTTGGCCTCTAACATACAGTTGTCAGGCCAGCTGCGATCCACCCTACATTATGTCGCATGCCCACATCGTCAAACGGGCCCACCTGTTCGGCTAGTGCTAGCATATGCTCGTAACTTCAGAGCTTAGCTCCTTTTCAAACGCTTTAAATGTCCTCAACTCAACTCAAATATTAACACGCAAATCTTTTAAATGCTTCATTCACATGTTACTGGATTACTCTAATAATCCCAAAACTTGTTTAATTACATAATCCACTTGTATAATTAGCGTTCTTTAGAGTATATTAACAAAACTCTTAATGTTTATAACAAATGCTCATTAATTGTTCATAACAATTACAAATTGTTTATAATCTTTTCAAATGACAATCGAGAAATATATACACGCCTCTCTTAATTCCTTTCATTTCCAATTATTATTAACGATAATTACATAATTTATTTACAATATTTATATTTATTTATTTATTTTAGAAATACATTAAACCACACGTTTATCCGGTTGATAATTACTCAAATCAGGTTAACATAATCGACCAATGAAGGTTAGTTATATTTAAGTGTTATAAATCCAGGTTTAATAAGTTTTAATAATTATTATTATTATTAGTGACGGTAACCTCCATTCAAAATCGTTATCTCAAATTATTTAACACTCTTGTTAATTTTAACAGTAATTTCACATGATTAATTTTCAAAGGACCTGGACAATAAACTCAGCGGAAAAATACTTCGCTTCAAATGCACAAATTGCATAAAATAGGCCCAGAATTCATCATATATTTCAATATATATGGCATAAAAATCTTCCATAATCCATACACAAAACCTCCACTTGTAATCTCATCAACATCATTAATATTACTGTGGGAACCTCCTTCAATTATTCAAGGGCATTATTCATCAGCTACTTTTACATGTCCACTGAACTAACGATTATACATCCATAGTTCCACTTTAAAAATTCTTATATTCATTAATTGTTTCAAAACTGTTATTTATTTAACCTTCGTGGGTTTCATTCATGAATCGATATGAAGTAAAAATTTGCTAATCACAAAAATAAATTTAATAGCAAATACGATTATACACGCCTTTCTGGTCTATCAAAATTGAGATTAATATTTCCTAAGTAATATAGTATAAACATACTATCTTCAAACAAAGTTCATCTAAACTGCAAAATAGTCGAATAGAATACAATTAGACTGTGGAATGCAAACATTATTGTTCCAATCAAATATTGAGAAAAATTCCTATCAAATGTTCATTACTATAGTGTATTCAATAAATCGTAATCAATGTTCATATTGCATAAAATTGTCTATAATGCAATGGTAATGACGATAACTGACGATAAATGTCTATGTTGCAATCATGTTCATATAACGACTAGTATTTCCAAGATCGTCGATACAGAAATAGATTTTAACGCTCTAAAATCTTTTAATTATTCTTCTTTCTTGAGGATGACAGAAAATTGGTCAAAGTAATTTACTGAATAGAATTACTTTAATAAAATGACACGCTGTCTGAATTCAAATCTGCCATAGAAAATCATTAACTTTACAGTCAAATCGTGACTACAAAAATAAGCAAATTACTGAATGAAAATTAATTATCAGTCTCAACTGATCCAGAATTATTTAAATCTGGCAATGACATAACAATGTCTTAATAAATCGAAGAAAAAGCATAAATCATCGAAGTGTACTGAGTACAGAATTATCAAGCAAGAATATGGGGCATAAATATATATAGGACAAAAATATGGGAAAAATGGTTGCTCAGACATCGCTAAATGGCTCAAATAAAACAAGAAACGTTCACGACTACCTTATCTGTTGATTGAAGTTCCAGAGGAAAATCTTCCAAAGAAGACTGGTGATGGTTCCATTTCACCAAAAAGATGTGTTCCGTCCTCGAACCTGGAATCAGCGCCCTCGGAGAATAGAACTGCTTCCTCCTCCGGAAATTGCACTGCTCCGTGTATACGATAGACATCCTTCTGGCAAATCTCTTCTGTGTGAGCCGGGTCCACCCTGGCCTCTCTTGATAGTTCCTGAAGTTCTGGTAGTAATTCGCCATGAAGTTTATTGCAGTTATTTCCGTAGAAATATTCATATTTGTGGAGTATGAATACGTTTCCACTGCCATTTGATATAATTCAGCGTTGGACTACGAGGCATGAGTGTAGTTGGATGTTACCGGGTGAGTTAGCCGAGGTCGTTGCGGCATGACTGTTGGCAGTCGCTCACATCCGGGAGGCGAGGAGGTTCGAATCCCCCCGCCGGCAACCTTGAAGATGGTCTTCTGTGGTTTCCCATCTTCCTTCCAGGCAAATGCCAGGGTTGGTCCCTAACTATAGGCCACAGCCGCTACCTTCCAACTCCTCGACCCTCCCATCCAACATTCCTCCCCAACGGTACTTGTAGCTCACCCATTGGGTGTCCGTCTCGAAGCAGCTACAAAAACTGGCGAGCCGAACATGTCCTCGGACACTCCCGGCACTAAAAGCCATACGCTAAAAAAAAAAAAAAAAAAAGTTGGATGTTCACTACATGCTCGCTTTTGTAGAAAGACGATTAGCGAAGTTCCATGCTGTTAATTCACTCCATTATATATGTCCCAATTGCATTAAAGTCTTTAGTCTTCCATCTCCACTTCCGTTATAATAGTTGAAAGAATTGCCATATTATATTGTTCCATGTTAGAATGCAGCGTTATATTATCAAAAGCAATATGTAGTAGCACTGTTGCAATACCAGTGTCAGCCGTAGCGTACAATGTGATATATTTTAAAAGTGCTTCTCAGGCGGCGAGAAAATCACTTTTGTCTGCCGTCTTAAAATGCCAATATCTTTCGAATTATAATGTTGAAAATGTTCAACCTTTCTACACACTTTAATATAGTACTGCACAATCGAATTAGCTTAAAGGCATTAATCAACTCTTGATATGTTAACTTGTAGACTTGAAAATGAGTGTGTTTCAACTTCGCCTAGTTTCAAATACCGTAAAATGGAACTGCGGCGCGCTCGAAGCTCGTTCGATGCGGTTGGCTTTACCACACGCTAAAGACGACTTGTTTCACTTTATCACTCGAAAACGACTATAACATCAGCAATAAATATACGGTATCAGACACATGAGATATGAGAGCTCCTCTCTGCTGTGCAAGACCTTTTATCAACTTCTTAAGGGGGCGTATCCATCCCTTCCATAGCTTGTTTCTCCGTCATAGCTAGAAGTTCTAACTTTGGCAATACTTGACGGATTTTCAAATTTCAAAAACTCAAAAATAATTTCTTCAAAATTCCAAATCAATGCCATAACTGAAAATAGTTTTCCACAATTCTGCATTCCAAAAGTAATTAAATATGATAGTTTCAGTAATCTCCGTCTCCCTCCTAACTATCGTTCATTGGTTTGAGCCTCTCCTCCAATCGCGTAACTTCTTCCTCAGCACAATTCCTCGTTTCCATGCGACTGCGTCGTAAATTTCAGATCTTTCTCGAACAAAATCATGACGTCACCAAGAATCTCAGCTCAATCAGCCTACTTGCATGAAGTCTGCGTCATCCGTGCCTACGTCATGAATATCCACGTCACAACTATGACAGCCATAACTTAATTCATATTTTCCAATACAGCCACCGTGGTCTCAATATAATTCAAATTACGGGGGCAGTACCATCCCGGCATTTGCCCGAAGACGAAGTGGGAAACCACGGAAAACCACTTCGAGGATGGCTGAGGTGGGAATCGAACCCCCTCTACTCATTTGGAACACCCGAGGCTGAGTAGACCCCGTTCCAGTCCTCATACCACTTTTCAAATTTCGTGGCAGAGCCGGGAATCGAACCAAGGACCTTCGGGGCGGCAGCTAACCATGCTGACCGCTACGCTACGGAGGCGACCAAAATGCAGAATCATTCTTTCAACTATTTCTGTCTATAATAAATAGGCTGAAATTCGAGATTTTCTCGAAGGTGAACCTTCCACTAAATCAACCAAATGTAAAGCTTTTGCGTATGGCCCTCTTACTTCTTGCGAAAGTGTCGCGCTGAGAGACAATGGACAAAGTGTTACGCTGTTGTTTCATTTGAAGTACTTCGACATCGTATTCATTCAGCCCTGTGTACTTGGGAGTGTGTAGAATCTGTCTGATTTTTTATTTTTTATTTAGTCAATTTACCCTCTAGGTTGGTGGTTGCCACGGACTCAGCGAGGGAACTCACCACTACCTCCTCTATGGACAGTGTCCTGGAGCTTGGAATATCTGGTCGTGATGGATACAACTGGGGAGGTGTGATCAGCACTTCGCCCAGGCGGCCTCACCTGCAAAGCGAACAGGGGTCTCATGAGGGATGGGAAGGGATGGAAGATTGGGATGGATAGGCTAGGAAGAGGGAAGGAGGCGGCCGTGGCCTTACAGTAGGTACTGTCCCCGTTATCCGGATAGTAGGCTGTCAGATATCCGCCCCCTCAATCGGATTGCCAATAATCAAACGCACCGGCACAGCTACATCAATGAAAATGGCACTGACAGATACTATCGAGATTAGAGCACAATAGTTAACAGGAAATTATTGTGGAACACACCAAAATATACGGGGGTTCATACTTACCTTTACTTACCTCTTAAATTTATCTCGGGGACTGGGTTGTCAACTGGATCACTTAAAGTATGCCCACACAATAACCTCCACCATGATATTTAAAATGAACCACAACGAAGACGAGAAACTTTAAACTGCACAATAATTTATTTCACAAAAAGAATGAATTAACAAAAATAAAACAACAAAATCCACGTGGCAATCAGAAGCCATCGTCCACATAACCATGTCCTCCTGTAGGACTTGTATACTCTACATACAATGTTTCAGCTTTCTCAAGCTCAAAATAACGTAAAAATAATAATGCACTTGGAATGGAAACGGGATTTGGGACGAGACACATATATCAATTGGTTTGCGTGTTTATATACTTCACATTTTATTTATAGCCACAAGGCTATTATGGATACGTCCTTGGCCTCTGTCATACAGTTGACCGGGCCAGCTGCAATGCACCTGCATCGTCAAAGTGGACTCGCCCCGTCCGTTCAACCCTAGCATAAGCGAGTTACATCAGAGCTTAGCTCTCCTTTCAAAACACGTTAAATGTCCACATCTCAACTGAAATATTATCACGCAAATGTTTTAAATGCTCCATTCAAACACCAGTGGATTACTCCAATACTCCCAAATCATGTTTAATTGTTCAATCCACTTGCTTAATTAGCGTTGTTTAGAGTATAATAACAAAACTCCAAATGTTAATAACAAAAGTTCATTAATTATTTATAACAATTATAAATTGTTTATAATAATGTCAAACGACAATTGAAAAATTTTATACACGCCTCTATTAATCCCTTTCATTTCATATTATTTAACAAAGATATTTACAAAATTATTTACAATATTATATTGTTTATATTATTTATACAAGAAATACATTAAACCACACGTTTATCCGGTTGATAATTACTCAAATCGTGGTGATATAATCGACCAATGAAGGTTAGTTATATTTAAATGTCAAATTCAGGTTTAATAAGGTTTAATAATAATTATTAATATTTGTGACGGTAACCTCCATTCAAAATCTTCATCTCAAATTTTTTAACACTCTTGTTAACTTTAACAGTATTTTCACATGAATAACTTTCAAAGAGCCAGAACAATACATTCAGCGGAAAAATACTTCACTCAAAACGCACAAAATTGCTCAACAATAGGCCCAGAATTCATCATATATCTTCATATATATGGCATCAAAATCTTCCAAATTACATACAAAAACCTCCACTCATAAATTCAACACCTTCATTTATTACTGTGGGAACCTCCTTCATTATTCAAGGGCATTACTCATCAGCGACTTTTACAGGTCCACAGAACTAACGATTATACATCCATTGTTCCTCTTCAAAAATTCTTATATTCATCAATTGTATTAATGTCTGTTATTATTTAACCTTCGTGGGTTTCATTCATGAATCGATATGAAGTAAAAATTTGCCAATCACAAATAAATTTAATAGCAAATACGATTAGACACTCCTCCCTGGTCTATCAAAATTGAGATTAATATCTTCAAAGTAACGCAGTATAAAAATACTATCTTCAATCAAAGTTCATCTAAACTGCATAAATAGTCGAATAGAATACAATTAGACTGTGGAATGCAAACATTATTGTTCCAATCTATAATTGAGAAAAATTCCTATCAAATGTTCATTACTATAGTGTATTCAATAAATCGTATTCAAAGTTCATTTTTCATAAAATTGTCTATAATGCAATGATAAATGTCTATGTTGCAATCATGTTCATAAGACGACTAGTATTTCAAAGATCGTCGATAACGTAATAGATTTTAACGCTCTAAAATAATTTAATCATTCTTCTTTCTTGAGGATGACAGAAAATTGGTCAAAGTAATTTACTGAATAGAATTACTTTAATAAAATGACACGCTGTCTGAATTCAAATCTGCCATAGAAATCGTTAACTTTACAGTCAAATCGTGACTACAAAAATATGCAAATTACTGAAAGAATCTAAATTATCAGTCTCAACTGATCCAAAATTATTTAACTATGCCAATGACATAACAATGTCTCAAAAATCGTAGAAAAAGGCATAAATCATCGAAGTGTACTGAGTACAGAAATGTTAATCAAGAAAATGGGGCAAAAGATAGGACCAAAAATATGGGGAAAATTATTGCTGAGATATCGCTACATGACTCAAATAATACAAGAAACGTTCACGACTACCTTATCTGTTGATTGAAGTTCTAGAGGAAAGTTTTCAAAGAAAACTGCTGTTGGTTCCATTTCACCAGCGTGAAGATGTGCTCCGACCTCGAACCTGGAATCAGCGCCCTCGGAGAATCGAAATGCTTCCTTCTCCGAAAATTGCACTGCTCCATGTATACGAAAGACATCCTTCTGGCAAAACTCTTCTTTATGAGCCGGGTCCACCCTGGCCTCTCTTGAAAGTTCCCTGAAGTTCCGGTCGTAATTCGCCATGAAGTTTATTGCAGTTATTTCCGCAGAAATATTCATAATCATGGAGTATGATGATATTTCCACTGTCATTTGATATAATTCAGCGATGGATTCACGATGCATTAAAGCCTTAGCCTTCCATCTCAACTTCTGTTATAATCATTGAAAGCACTGCAAGATTATAATGTTCCATAGTAGAATGTATCGTTGTATTACCAAACGTATTCTCCAATATCACGGTTGTAACACGTGTCAGCCGTAGTGTATACTGTGGAAATTTTAAAGTGCCTCTCAGGTGGCGAGAAAATCACTTTTGTCTGCAGCCTTAAAATGCCAATATCTTTCAAAGTATAACTGTGAAATTGTTCAAATCTTCTACACACCTCAATGTTGTACTGCCCAATTGAATTATAATGAAGGCAGAAGTTAACTCTTTATATCTTATCTGATAGAAACGTTAATGTGAGCGTTTCAACTTCACCTAGTTTCGAACAGCGTAAAATGGAACTGCTCCGTGTTCGTTCGATGCGCCGGGCTTTAACCACACGCTAAAGATGACTTGCTTCACTTATTCACTCGACAATGACTATTTGACATCTGAAATATATATGCGGTATCAGAAATCAGATATGCGGTTATGAGAGATATGAGAGCTCCTCTATCCTGTGCACGACCTTTTATCAACTTCTTAAGGGGCGTATCCATCCCTTCCATAGTTCGTTCCTCCGTCATTGCTAGAAGTTTTAACTTTGGCTATACTTGACGGATTTTCAAATTTCAAAAACTCAAAATTAATTTCTTCAAAATTCCAAATCAATGCCATAACTGAAAATAGTTTTCCACAAATCTGCATGCCAAAAGTAATTAAATATCGTAGTTTCAGCAATCTCCGTCTTCCTTCCAAACTATCGTTCATTGGTTCGAGTCTCTCCTCCAATAGCGTAACTTCTTCCTTAGCACAATACCTTGTTTCCTGCGACTGCGTCGTAAATTTCAGATCTTTCTCGAACAAAATCATGACGTCACCAAGAATCTCAGCTCAACCAGCCTACTTGCATGAATTCTACGTCATCCGTGCCTACGTCATGAATAAACACGTCACAACTATGACATCCATAACTTTATTCATATTTGCCAATACAGCCATCGTGGTCTCAATATAATTCAATTTACGGGGGCAGTACCATCCCGGCATTTGCCCGAAGACGAAGTGGAAAACCACGGAAAACCACTTCGAGGATGGCTGAGGAGGGAATCGAACCCCCTCTACTCATTTGGACCACCCGAGGCTGAGTAGACCCCGTTCCAGTCCTCATACCACTTTTCAAATTTCGTGGCAGAGCCGGGAATCGAACCCAGGACCTCCGGGGCGGCAGCTAACCGTGCTGACCGCTACGCTACGGAGGCGACATCTGTCTGATAATCAGTATTATTATGGTATTTGTAGTAGTGTGTGTACTTGTAATTCAGGTTAAGATTGGGAAGGAGGCGGTCGAGGCTTAAGTTAGGAACCAACCGGGCATTTGCCTAAAGAAGAAGGGGGAAACCACGGAAATCCAATTCCAGGATGGCTAAGGTTTTGCCTCCCGAGGATGAGTGTACTTCTCATAATTATGATTTCATAAGTCTACTTAACGAGTAGGCCTATATGCTGGTTCGAATCCCGTCGCTGACTGTGGCGTTTTCCCCCAGGTCTTTCCACGCACCCTCTCGGCAAATGCCGGGATGGGCCGGGATGGTACTTCATTTCAAGGGGCAGGTGACCTCGTAGTTCCGCCCCTTAAAACAACAATAACTAACTACTTCATTTCAAGTCTTGAGACACCTTCCCAAATTCTTTACCCACACACTACTTCACACGCAAACACAGGTTATCAGAAAACAACCCCCCAAATACACTGGGCTGATGACAAAGATGTCCCTAGCCCTTAATATAAATATACAAGAAATCAACTATAAAACAAGGCAACGACTGAACTATATTAAAATGTGCAGATTGAACGACAGATACTGAAATAGTTACTTAGCAAAAATATCATATTTCAGTGGGGTTCGAACTCACCAAGTAGCGTTTCGGAAGCTAACACTATACCCCGAGACCACAACTTAATAAAGGGAATCGTCTGCTAAGAGCTGAACAAGATCTCGTTATTGCGCGTCCCTAACTGAGTTAGTTTTTGTTGTTTTAAAGGGTGGAGCAGCGAAACCAAGTCATATTTTACCATCGGTTATCTATCTCTCGTGTTTTTAAAACAAAATTGATCTGAACGACGTTCTTCTTCCATTGACAGTACGGCATCATAATATTCCTTCTAGGCGGAAGATGCAGGGGAGGGAATTAGGGGATAAATGAGGTCCAAACCATTAGACATTTATACCATATGTCACAGTGTTCACTTTCTGAGGAAATAACAGTCCTTTAGTGTACACATGTTTATCCGTTTAATTCATGGAAATCTCACTTCCCTCACACGTGATCACCGCTGCCGCTACGGTACTTCATGAAGTGGCGGGCTGGATTTCCCGTCAGATGATGTACAAAATGAATTACACTATGTGACGGCGAAATTGAGTCATTTCATGAAACCACGCGTCAGATAGTACAACAGTACCATTTTACATCATATGCCGGCTCTTCATGAAGTGCCTAGGATTTTCATGAAATGACGGATTTCACTATCTGACTACGACATATACAGTAATCTCTTCACTGCTGCTATCTGTGCTTGGTTAATAAGTAACAGAAACAACAGCGTTGTGCGACGTGCAGACTGATTTTATTACAGTAAAGGGATGTAGGTGTAGGATGTAGGGTGTGGTAGCTATGTAGAGATCAAACGATTAGCTCAGGACAGGAGAGCATGGAGCGCTGCATCACACCAGTCGAAATACTGTAGACTCAAACAAACAACAACAACAAAGGGAAATTTTAATTGCTGCCAACCTTTCAATGCTAATATTTTCAGAATATTACTACAAATAAGCGTTTACTTGTCTGACGAATTATTGCCCGAGGTAGCGATAGGAACTGTGAACTGTCAGTGGTGTGATGCATTCTGTTTCCGAGAGAGAGTGGAACAGTTGGGGGCTGATGACCTCACTGTACCTCCCCATAAACAATAACAATGCCAATAAACACGTCGTCTTCCTTCGTATAACCCCTCCCTTACCCAAGTTGGCGGACACCTGTCACCATCTCCAGTTGTATCTGATGACAAAGACACGGTCCTTGCGACGGTAGAGGAATGATCCCTCGCAGGGTCCGTGGGTGAAGCCGAGCTGGGAGAATAAGTGAAGAACATCATTTGTAGTCATTTCCGTTTTCTCCTCGGCAGCACTGTATATCTTGTTTTTTCAATTTTAATTTAATATACATATTTTTCAAATCATATTTGGAAACGTGACATAATGCCTTTCAGCTCCGTGGGCAGTTTAGTGCGGCACAAAGCCATCCAGAATGAATATTATACATGAAACGATGTTTTAAAATGGATTTGTAACATAAAAACCAGCTAAACCCTGTACAAATGTAATTTACAATAGCACTGTAACTCGCGGGAATCTTACAAGTACGGAATACGGCGCTGAAAGGCAGCAAATCATTGACTTAATGCTTTTCTCCTCTGATCGCACTACTTGTAGCAGTGGTTTCTGGCTTAAACAGAAGGCTGACTTAATTCTTTCCTATGCCGTTCCAAGGCCCTTGGGTCAATACTTCACAATATAAATGCTCTCAAAAATAACCATTTTTAACTTAATGCCTTTCAGCTCCGACCGATTCAATTGTCCTCTCGAAGCAGAGCCTCCTGGGTAAGAGGCAGGGGCGCTAAAGCTACACCAAGCGTTCTTAACCTGGTGCTCTATAAATACAACTTGGTGTTCTCCAAAAAGTGCTTCTGAGCACAAGCTCCCCTGAGATCCATTCTTCAACTAGAATTCTGTTGCATCAGCTGGAATGATAGTAATAATAATATAATAATAATGTCGTACGGCCTCGGCTGCCGGGTGCAAGCTTTGTTATGTGACACCCAGAGGGCAGCTTGCATGTAGAATTTTGTTATTCCTTGGAGCGCTATGAAAGTCAAGGAGGTTAGATATCTAAGCTCCGTGACGCTATAGCTGGTTCTAGTAAAGAAATGAGGAACTTTGAGTTGACGGAAAATCCCGAGATTAATTTTGCCATTATGAACACGACCTACTGAATTCGAATGGGTTCTTTAACATGCCAACCTCGTGTGACATGCGTATCGTCATTTTTGCCGCCTTTCAAAAAAAAATCACTTACCACGGCCAGGAGCGAACCTGCAAGTTTGGGGTTAGTTATTCGAGAGGATAACCACTCACCCAACGCGGCAGGTTTTGACAGTCCGAAATTTTATCATTTTATAAAACAGTACTTTTAATCTGCAGTAAAATAATTGGGCATCCCTTTTATATGAGTGACATGAAAGATACTGATTCAACTCGACTGTCCACACGTAAATGTATCTTATCTGCATGAGTCATACAAGCTGTTGCAGCATGCCTGGTGAGCGGTGAATCCCTAGCTATTTCAGCACTACTGAGGTAGAGAGTGAATTGTAATGGAAAGAGAGGCTGCATTATTATTACATTATGCAAACCGGCCAAAACTAAAGACCACGGAAATATAATTTCATTCCCTTCTCATAGTTCATTCTTCTTTTCTCTTCCTCCACACTTCCTTCATTCTTTCTGAGTGTTGCGCCTTTCTCTCTGCTGCCCATCTTCCTCCCCCTGCGTTCTCTCTTTTCTCCCACAAGAACCTTTATGTTAGAAATTATTTCCCTGAATATTATGTTCTGTCTCGACAGTCGTCATCTGTAATTCCTAGCCTCCGGAGTTCTTCCTTCTACTGCTTGGTGTAACCCTCTTGGCTCTTCAGATTGTATATTTTATCAAAAATGTGTTTATTTATTCTTGTTGGATCCATTCTAACCATATGTCCATAGAACCGTAAAAGTCATTTCCTAAATGTTGTTTCCAGGTCTTCCACACTTGCTTGATCTTAGTCTGTAGGTCTGCATTATTATTATTATTATTATTCTTTATTTGTTTCACACAACTTTGGGGTACATGAAATCAATCACTTTGTATTGTTTTGAGCTTTCCTTTTGGCCCAGTATTGCCTCATCCTTTGGGATCTTGCTTCCCTTTCTTCGGCAGAGATGTGGATCGAACGCTTTTGTTTGAGTTTCACTTGGAACCGTTGCTTCTTATCCTTGGTGACGGTTTTGGCTGTTTTGTCCATGAGCATGGTGTCTGTAGTTTGGAGTTCCACAAGGTCTTTCTCGGTTTCCTTAAACCAAAGAGGTTTTTTTTACGGAAGTGATCGAATACTTTTTTGGTTAATCTATTTGAATTCATCCGGAGGATGTGCCCATAAAAATCAATTCTCGGTTTTCTTATTGTGTCCGAGAGTTTTTCAGTTTTTTTGTGAAGTGTTTCGTTTGACATGGATTAATTTTTTGTTATGAAATTTGGGGCCTAAGATTTTGCGTATTATCTTTCTTTCCTTGACCTCCAGCCTTTCAAGCGGTCCCTGGGCGGTGAGAGACAATGTTTTGGCTGCATATAAGGCTTCTGGTTTAATTACCGTGTTATCTTGGTATTCCAGGAGAGAGACTTTTTGTTATAAGTGTCTTTTGTAATTGGAAGGCCAATTCAATTTTATTTCTCCTAGATTCCATTGCCTTTTTCTCTAGCGCATTCCAGCCGATCCATTCCCCAAGATATTTAAATTCTTTGACGATGTCTATGTATTGTTTGCCCACTTCAAGCTTTTTTGGTGGTTTTTTTATGTTCGTCATTATTTTGGTCTTTTCAACTGAGATATTACTATTATTATTATTATTATTGTTCTTCTTTCGAATAACCCATTTGGAGGGTACGATGCATCAACGTTGGCTATTGTCCATTGTATTCAATTTCCGTTGTTTCCAAATTTCTTTCATCCTTCTAGAGTGACGATATTTCTCCTCCTGAGTCCACTTTCTGCCAGTTGTTTGTTTCTTCCTTTCTTGAAATTTTGCGTTTTGAATAGCTTCTCTGAAGAGTGATCTGTTTGCTATTGTGTCTGTCTGAATTTTGGCGTTTGTCAAATCTTTGTCAATTTCAATGAACCATGTGGGTTTGGATTTGTAACTAGTCAGTAAGTTGAAGATCTGTTTAGTTAGTCTAATATTTTCCATTCTATAGATGTGCCCAAAAAACTGTAATCTTCTCTTTCTCATTACATCAGTTAATTTTTCACATTTCAAATATAACTCTCTATTTGGTCTTAACCTCTATTCTGCGTATTATTATTATTATTATTATTATTATTATATTTCTTTTAGTCTTGACTTTCTATGGACCACGCTTAAGAGTCTTTGCATTATGCCTTGCCTTCTCTGCCAGTATCTTCTCATCCTCTCTCCTGCTTCCCTCTTCTGTTCTTCTATGTAGGTTCTTTTCTACGTCACTGGCTCCTCCCCGTCTCCAGGAAACCTTTGTACTTCTTAATTAGTTGTCTAAATGTCTCCCTACCTGCTATGCCGTCTTCTTGTACCCCTATCTTGGCTAGGTTCATTTTCACTTCTCGAAACTATTTGAGCTCTAAAAAATTATTCATACTTTTCTATTAAAAAAGGAGGCAAGGTTCCTCTCGAAACGTCTAGAAATTTAATTTTAATCTCACACGGCAATATCCTAAAATATGAATAATTTTAACAGTATTCCGGGCCGTGAAGCCTTTATCTACATTTTCGAGCTCTGTCTTTCTCTTCCTGAAAATTTCGAAAATTCTTTTTTTTTTCAGACTGTTGCCATCCGTTCTCAGGAGGTGTCCATAGAACTCTAATCTCCTCTTCTTCATCTGTTCATAATATATTATTACTATATTCAATTTATTGGTGCAAGGGTACTCGGTTTGGTATGAGGGAGGTGCGCACAGTATCAACAAGTAGTTCCGTGAAGAACTAAAGCCAATTCTCATAATATCCTACATATATTAATTGCCTCTATCAAAATACAAAATTTCTGTTTGATTGCTATAATAGATTCGTAGATATTGAGAGCCGTCTAAATATTTCAGATGGTCGCCATGTTGGAACTTTATATATAGGCCTTAGAGTTATGTACTATTTCATGAAGAATATTGTGTAGTTATAGTATTCAAACTTCAATCGCATGACTAGGACACAAAAACTAAAAACGAGATTTTAAAATTTCGCACAGCTGCCATCTTGTGGTTATGAAAATAATTGAAATAAATTAGATGCCAGCGGATTAAAATTTGTATAAGAATTTACCATGCCAAGTTTCACTGCACTTGGATGGTTCAATCGCGAGAAACGTCCATATAAATATTTCAAATTTCCTTGGCCGCCATGTTCATTTTGTAGTCAACAGGTTTTTGGAAATCTCATATGTATATTTCTAGTAGTGCCCTTTATCACCGGACAAAATTTCAGGATGATATCGATAAATGTTTTGGAGATATTGAATGCCAGTGAAATATCTCGCACAGTCGCCATGTTGGATTGGTGAGACGTAATAAAATTTGAACGACACGGTCGAGGTCGGCCAAAATGGTACTATGACCTTACCGAGTTGTATTGAAATCACTCCAGCCGTTAAGAAGTTATTAGGGGGGACCCATATAAGCACACACACACACACACACACACACACAGAAAAAAGGTGATCTCAAAGCCCATTTTTTTTTCATAAATGAAAATACGCTAAATAGGTTGAGAATGTCCACACTGCACCATGGAGTAATTTGTATTATCAGTAATAATGGTTTCTTGAGATGTGTATCGCTCCTCCACTTTCTCAAGGGAGTTTCCTCTGCTCTTTGATTCCAAGGCCGGTATGACGTTATTTTAGTTGCAGCTCAAGATGCGACAACCATCTTCACGACTACTCCATCTGAAGCACGAGCAACATTAAGAGGTATTGGCAGGTGATTCTATCTTAATCGACGCCACATTCCTGCATTCCTCTCATAGCTCCTGTTTATGAGATCATGAAATCATGTGATCAGTCAGTAATGATGTTAAAAATAAGGTGCATTCAAAAAGTAACGAGATGGGGGCTGTGATGGGCAAACCGGTGACGACATCGGCTAATCGTGGCGTGTGTAACGAGGTGTGGTTCCGACCAGAGCGTGGAAGATCACAGCCCGTCGCTAGAGGGCACGCGTGCACGTCACGTGACTATACAAAGCGAGCAGCAGCATGAATCAATCGGCCAACCAAGACCAAGACAGTAGGCCATTCGACATGCTTCCTGGTGTGGTTGAAGACTGTTTGGCACCCATTGGGCACACACTTTCCGCAAGTGCAGTCGTTCCTTCATGTTGGTGTGCACACTTCCGACGCTCAATCCGACCATGGCGGCTATGGCGTTCACTGTCACTCGGCGGTCCTGGGTAATAAATGCATCAACCAGCTGGACGTTGTCTTCGGTAATGCAGGGGGGTGCCCCAGACCGGGCATCATCGGCTAACGACACGCGTCCTTCCCTGAAGCGCTTGTGCCACGCCTTGACCCTTGCAAGGGACATGCAGTGTTCGGCGTACACTTGTGACATTCGGCGATAAATGTCCGTTCCCTCTACTCCTTTCGCTATCAGAAACCGAACAACACCTCTTTGCTCTACGTTTGACGCCTCTATGGCACTGTTTACAATGGGACTGGTAGAGTTGGATGATTGATGCATGCTGCTGCTCACTTTGTATCGTCATGCGACGTGCACGCGTGCCCTCTAGTGACGGGCTGTGACCTTCCACACTCTGGTTGGAACTACACCTCGTTACACACGCCACGATTAGCCGATGTCGTCACCGGTTTGCGCGTTACAGCCTCCGGTTCGTTACTTTTTGAACGCACCTTATATAACTAATAGTAACTACAGACTTACATACTAGAAGAAGAAATGGTAAACAATTAAAGGATAAGGCAAATAAAGTTGGGAAGAAAAGAAATGCCCTCAACCCTCGAAGAATGACGATTGAGGGACTTGGGCGGAAGGAGAGCCATGAAAGGCAGATAGGAAAAGGAAAGAGGAGAGAGCCCATCCCAAGGTCAGTGGAAAAAGTGGAAAACACGGTCTCAGCTCAGGAATCCCTCGGGATCGCCAACTCCCGAACTAATCAGCCGTGAGCCCTTGAAGGTATAGCGCCATCCAGGGTGCACCATAAGTGGTGGGGCTACACACACCCTGCCTCTTTGAGGACCTTGAGCAGAACGCAGGAGATAACATGAAAAGAAAAAGAAGGCTGACCCCTCGAAGAAGGAAGGTATCAGGAAAGATGAGACAAGGACCAATTATGGCGGGAAAGGAAGAGAATCCCTAGGCCTCGGATACCCTAATACCATCGAGGTCGGAAGGGAACAAGAGTTTACCAAGAGAGGTCGACAGGAAAGAAGACTGAGAGGAGCCCGGCACAAGTAAGTGGAAGCAATGCGGGACTCAGCTGGGGTCCCGTGGTCGCCAACCTAGGTCCCATTAGATGTGAGCCCCTGGTGGGAGTCAGTAATGAGTCCGCACAACAATTCCTCGCAAGTTTTGAATATTGCAACCTTTTGGCACAGCTGTGCGTATTAAATCGCTCAATACGATAGGGATGCACAGTGGGTCAAAATCGAAATCTAGGGGGACAAAATTATGTTTACGATTTAATCATGAATTTAGAGTGAAAGCAACGTATATAATTTGTTTACTTCATAATAAACAACAGTTAAGACCTTTTTAAAGCTACGTCTACACATGCAAGAAATTGTCTATGACTAGGAGTTGGATAGAGCTTTCAGTTATCTCTTCAGAACAATTTTCTACCCCTAATTTACTTTAACAAAGTCACAAAGTTCCACTTTTGACATAATCGTCGAACCCAGTGCTTCAAACTGTTGTAAACGTGTGAGAACTGGTTGCGCGGCAACTTCTAAAACTAAGTAAGTTGCAAAAAGATGCAAAAAATCTTATAACAGGCGTAAACCCTCAAGACATTATCTACACTTTAACATTAAGTAGAAAGTGACGCAGAGTGACGCGACATACTAAAAATTTAAGTGAAAATATAATTTTGAAAATAATATTTTAATATTATATAATGCAAATATAGCTAAAATTACGTAACAATTACGCCCATTAATAACTGAAACTCGTTACAAAGGTCATACCTTCAGCCGCATGTTCCATCTTAGAGCATCACACTAACCACAAAGACAACCAAACCACAGCCGCTTATATTCACCCTCCAATCCAGACTGCTCGATCAGTGGTGACAGATTTACACTAAGATGCGTTTATATCTCAGAATAGTGAGTGGCAATTATATGAGAATGCTGTAGAAGTAATAAATATTGATTTTTTAATTATGAAAATAAATAATTTTGTCCTCCTAGATTTCGATTTTGACCCACTGTGTGATGGGAAGTTGCAGCTATTTCAGATATCCAGGTTTGAATCCCAGTGCTGAGAGCGGAGATCTTGAATGTGGTTTTGTTCAATATTTTCCACATCCCTTCCAGGCAAATGCCGGGATATTACAGTACCTTATTCTAAGTCCCGGGGCACCTACCCCATGCTCCACCCTAAAAATTGCAGTTCGTCACACACTACAATATTACATTCATAACAGAAGCACGGGTTATCCAAAAAATTTAACCCACGGAAGTAAACGAGACTGATGTCAAGAAGTTTCAATCCCCATTTACAAATGATTGGTATCTCATTATCATGTTGCCAATACATTTTAGATTGTGGATAACCCAGCACACCCATTATCGCGTGTACACCTGCAAAATGATTCATTTCCTCTGAAGTGGTGTTAACAGATTTCAAGTTACGCCTTTGAACAGAATACAGGTTAGTTTGCTCTGCATGTTGTTGTTCCCAGAAACTGAAAGGCAGATATTCTAGGAACGAATCTAGTATCCCCTTTTCTTCAGCGTAATCTGGTAAGAGAATTTCTTCCATGCAAGGGCCCTGTGAAATCATAGATTTATGTTTCCGTTTCATATCGCGTGTGTTTGCAGATAGAAGTTCTGGTCCTGGCACTTCAGTAGGCCTACTGTTCGTTTGTTGCTCATTGTTGACATCACGTTCAGAATTTATGTCACACTCATTTTCAGGATTTTTACTTTCATTAATATCAATATCACTGTCAGCATCATTGCGTACTGAAAAGGCACCATCATTAGTAAATGTGATCTCATCATCTTCCCCCTCGGACAGATCGGCGTCACTTTCGTTCAGAAAAGCCCATATTTCGAAGTGAAATGCCATGTCCTGTGGTTCGGATTCCACGTAAAAAGGAGGTCCCGTGGCTCATGATCTCCAGATTAACGGTCACGTTAAACTACAAGCTTGCTTTGCTTGCTTAGAAAAGCCCATATACGGTACCTCTTTTCACAAGAAATCGACCTTCTGTAAAGAATTAATAAAAATAACGTTACTTTGGTATTGAACTAAGGTTCACACACGAGGACCACCAACTTATACGATATATATCAGTACCATTGAATGATTTCAATAGTCTCAACATATGTGCTGACTTTACGACTATTAAAGACCACAAAAAATATGAACAATAAAATCACGAGTTATTAACTGGAGAAGTATTAATTTACCTTCGGCGTGATGAGAGGAAGCCATTTTGTGACGCATCGCTCATAATATTCAAAGCTGACACGGCTGTTACGATCACTACCGCAACGCCTTGGCGACAAAGTGAACTACGAGGACCACAGATGAGGAATGCGGTCGCTACGCAACAAAACCACATTAAACTATAGAGATATGAGGTTCACAACCAAGGTCCTCGTATGTGGACCGCCGGAACGTAGAGGTACAATATGCTCAGATTGAGGCTGTGCAAATATATATTAGAAATTGTCTGATCCATAGATTTATTCTGGGTGGAGCGGTTTCGACATTTAGGCCATCGTCAGCACCAGTAACCCAATTACAAAAAGTAACATGACTGCAGAGGTTAGAACGCAAACAACAGATTATCAAAATTCAGCACCAAAAACTTCGAAGAAATTATAAATTATACTTATAAATTCTGAACTTCTTTTCGATGTTTAGAGGCTATATTTGTATTTACAACACAAATTTAAAAAGAAATCTACATAGACTATAATCTCTTCAATGTTTTGGTACCGACAGTAGTGGCTACGCTGGCAAAAGCGCGGCGTTTAGGTCTTGGGGCCAAGCTCTCTGCTGACTCGGTAGACGCGTGGGTTCGAGCCCCACCGTCGGCTGTCCTTGAAATGGTTTTCCGTGCTTTCCCATTTTCAACACCAGGCAAATGCTGGGACTGTACCTTCTGACAGGCCACGGCCGCTTCCTTCCACATCCTTGCCCACTTTCATCCATTCATCTCATCTCTCATCCCGACGCGCAGGTCGCCCACGGGCGTCAACTAGAAAGACCTGCACTCGGCCTCTCAGGGGGCTGCACGAAAAAAAAATGTTTTGGTGATGAATTTTGATAGTATTTTGTTTATTCTCTAGACTCTGTGTCATACTATTCTTTTTAACACCCAGAATGACTTAAAAATATAGAACGCATGTTTACGTGGCCGGTGTCTATTTTATTGTCTACTGTAGGCTTTCAAAATGAAGCCGCGTCGTGTGTCGGTGAATGTCTACCAATGTTTCGACTGTCGTTGAAGAAGATTTCATCATGGGTCGTTCTCCATGTCTGTCCTGAGAAAACATTTGTGTAACCGATAACTTATGATATATGGAGACCTATGCCTGAAAGCATGTTTCTAATATGTTTATTTAGTCATGAATTAAATCAGAAACCTCTATGGACATCAAATTGGCAGGTGAAAAACTGAAGGAAGTAGGAGACTTCTGTTACTTAGGAAGCAAAATAACCAGTGATGGACGAAGCAACGAGGATATAAAAAGTAGAATAGCTCAGGCAAGGAAAGCATTTCTACAGAAAAGGAATCTGTTGACATCGAATATAGATTTAGGTATTATGATGCCATTTTTCAAGGCCTTTGTCTGGAGCGTGGCACTCTATAGAAGTGAAACTTGGACTATTGGAGCAGCAGAAAAGAGGAGAATTGAAGCGTTTGAAATGTGATGTTACGAGAGATTAATGAAGATAAGATGGTAGATAGGGTTACAAACGAAGAGGGGTAGTGAGAGTGGAGAGATGTTTCTGGCGACTGCTAATCAAGAGAAGAAAAAGGAAGATTGCAGTTTTACGCGACCGTGAATCTTGTGATTATGAGCCACGGGACCTCCTTTTTACGTGGAATCCGAACCACAGGACATGGCATTTCACTTCGAAAATCTCACATGCATTGACCGGGAATCGAACCCGGACCGCCTTGGTGAGAGGCATACAGCTAGACCACTGAGCCACCACGCCCCTAATCAAGAGAAGAGATAGGTAGGTAGGACACATACTAAGACACCCAGAAATAGCAAACTTACTTATGGAAGGAAGGGTCGAGGACAAGAACTGTAGGGGTAGACCAAGGTTAGAATATGTTAAACAGATTGCCTCGGATGTAGGGTGTGGTAGCTATGTAGAGATGAAACGATGAGCTCAGGACAGGGAGGCATGGAGAGATGCATCAAACCAGTCAAAAGACTGAAGACTCAAATAACAACAACAACTTCGTTAATGCACTCATGTATTGTAATGCTATCAGTTTGATGGCTAATGTCACAGACTTATCTGTGTATTCATGTAAGCTATCGATAACTACTCCCCCGGGCAATTACACCACAAAATATCGCAAACGGAGAGAAAGTTGGCCAACATTTCATATTATTTCCCGTGAACTACCGTTCGTGACGAGGAGGGAACATTGTGATAGGCGCACGTTTACTGGCAGTCAGTGAGACCACAACGCCCAGGACGGTGCGGTGAGCTGGTATCCTCGTGCAGGTGAGTGGTGTTACTTAGGGAACTTCTTCATCAGTTCTCGGTTCCAGACGAGCTACCAGTGAAACAGATGTGTAATCAGTAAGGCCTGGATAGTTATGTGTTAAATATTTTTGTTTAACTAAATATGTTCTATTTATTTACATATTTTTGCCATTTTTATAAATAAATACACATTCTGGCGTATTTATTCGTCATATATATTATGTCAGTAGTATAGATCCCTCCTGTGGCACTCAAAAGCGACCGATCGTGAAATATGAGCATTCAAATGAAAGAGAATAGACATTACCAGTGACGAATTGCACTCTAATTCCATAAATATCAATAATTTCTTTAAAAAATGAGTTTAAAAGAATATACGAAGTGTGCGATTTGCAGATACTGTTGATGTATGAAAATACGCTCCATAATTTCTGTCCACTTCACATTTTGGTCGCTGTGACGCCCGTTTCATGTCATTTTAACATTTAATCATTTTGTATGGATTTCAGAAACAGTAAATGAGTACTCAAATCGTATAGCCTACTTTCATAATATCGAATAACCGGTGAGTGTTACAGCTCACTCAGAACACAAATGACATTGTCAGTGACAAATTGCTTTGTAATTTCCTAAAAATCTATTTTTAGCCTACTTTCGATTTTTGCAAAAAATGACAGTAGACTTATGAGATCAACACAGGGCGAAAAAAGTGTGTCTGTCTGTGTGTGTGTGAGTCTGTGTGTGTGTGTGCGTGTGTGTGTGTGAGTCTGTGTGTGTGTGTGTGTGTGTGTGTCTGTGTGTGTGTGAGTGTGTGTACTCTGAATGTCTGTCCCCCCCTATCAATTCGAACACGGTGAATGCGAATTGAACGAAATTTGGTACAAAGGTAGCACTAGCAAAGGACACCTCAGTGTCATGTTTTATATCGCCGCCATCTTTACTAAAACTGAATGGCGGCCACTCAAACGTTCAAAACGTAAAATCAAATAACGACTAACCAAATCATCCGATCTCTACCAAATTTGGTAACAACATACCTTCGTATAGGATGCGTCTTGTGACCAAACTACAAGGTCGTCCGCCATACCATTTCAGGATGGCGGCCGTGCGAATTATGCAAACTTTATAATCCATATCATGAGACCCACCACTTCCGATTATCGAGCCGAGAATCGTTTTAACTGTTCTAAAGGAAGAGGCACGATCGAAATTAAAAGTTTATTTTGTAATACTATAGTGCAGACGTGATTTTAAAAAGCTGAGCTGATTCAGTAATAAGACAAGATGGCAGCGGATATCTTGTGCCTGACTTATATTTCACTAATTTGAGTATCGCATGCAATATAGCGTACTGATACAAAATAAATAAACTTTGTATGAAATGCTTTATATATAAATAATATACTCCAGTGATGAAATCGTTTAGTATAAATCATTATTTGCTAACAAGTTCTATGTAAGTCATTTTATATAGAACGATATTCGTTGACACAATTAGCTGAGTGGTAGATCGTTAACCTATCGCTCAAATGCCTATGGTTCAAACCCGATTAGAGCTAGGTTTTTTGCTTGAAATGTTATATGTTTATTGTTTTGTAATGACTCAGATGTTTTAAAATTAAGCGTTATATTGTGCATATTATGGTGTAAAATATATATTTAATTAAAACATAATTCGCCAGCAGATTTACTCGAGACATCTAGCTGCCAAAAAGGTAACTGCACGCTGACCTACTTATTAACTTCCAGATTTTATTGAAAAGTTTCTTCTTCTGGCCGCTAGAATGCACTCGCTCTGTTAGGATTATATTGTTCGATATTTCACCACTAGATATCACGACTAGTCAACGTGGTGCTCCATTGATTACTATACCATTGGCATTCTATGCGCATCGAATTTGAAGAATGACAAGATGATACTACGATACATTTTTACTTTTTATTTTAAAGGGTTTGTAACAGCCTATTTTGCGTAACTTGAAAATGTTATTTGAAGTAAAGAACAAAACGATTTCACATAGTAACTGAATTCAAGCCGTTGGTGTTAGTTCAGTTTATTAATTACTACTTTTATTTCAGGCAAATAGCAATCGTAAATATCCACATAGTTTGTATACACACGTCTCTGTAGGGTCATGGAAAGATTTGTTAATTCAATTAGGGTTTTCGATTCCCGGTCAATGCATGTGAGATTTTCGAAGTGAAATGCCATGTCCTGTGGTTCGGATTCCACGTAAAAAGGAGGTGCCGTGGCTCATAATCACAAGACTCAGGGTCACGTAAAACTACAATCTTCCTTCCTTTTTTTTCAATTAGGGTTGTGAAAGCCATGCACAACCAGAAGTGTAAAGACATGCCTCAACTCAAAGTTGGATGTTGCCCACGGCAGGTCGTATATGTAATAATAATAATAATAATAATAATAATAATAATAATAATAATAATAATAATAATAATAATAATGTTATTGGTTTTACATCCCTTTTAACTACTGCTGCTTTTAGAGACACCGGGGTGCCAGAATTTTGGCCCGAAGGGGATCTTTAACGTGCCAGTAAATGTACTGACACGGCTCCCTCGCATTTGTGCACCCTCAAATGCCAGCTGACTGGGCCAGGATACAAACCTGCAACCTAGGGCCCAGCAAGCGAGAACGTTACCGCTGAGCCACGCAGCCAGTCCGGTCGATTATGTCTCCAGATCCATAACATTCTTGATATACTTCTTATCTTTCTTTCTTTCTTTCTTCAATGATGGTAGCAGTTTTTATCTAGGTTGTGGCGTTTGGTAGAGGTAAATCGTTTCTATGGCCTTCAACAAAGAATAGTTCTATTATACTCTTTGATAATAACAACGAGTTATAACTATACTCATACATTTAGGAGAAAGTAGGCTATATGTTCTTTACTGAACATCTTGTTTGTAAGAAGTGTTCAATTTGCAAACCTATTGGGGAAAGTGTGGTTTATGAATATGCGAGATTTCTCGCACGGGTCCGCTAGTAATTACATATTTCCTATGTTTGGTGGTATGTTGCACTCCTTAGATGACCGCTGCCCACATTTTTGATCTTGGCAATTCCAGTAATTTGCTTCTCTATTTCGTGAATGCACCCTTGTCTCTGCATTGTAGTTCTTTTTTTAATGGCTTTTAGAGCCGGTGCTGTCCGAGGACATGTTCGGCTCGCCAGTGTTTGTAGCTTCTTCTATTCGTACACCCATGTGGTGAGCTACAAGTACAGTCGCGTGCGCGGCTGGGGAGGAAAGTGTGTTTGTAAGGACGAGGAATTGGAAGGTAGCGGCTGTGCCCTGTAGTTAGGTGCCAACTCCGGCATTTGCCTGGAAGAAAGACAACCACCGTGGGCCATCTTCAAGGTTGCCGGCTGGGGGATTCGAACCCCCTCGCCTCCCGGACGTGAGTGGCTGCCTGCAGCCATCTGCATTTTAGTAGTATTTCAAGACAGTAATTCCGCGGTCATTAAGTATATCAGGGGGGCGCTGGAGTCAACAATCTCATAGCCTCCTTGACAGGAAATTTTACTTGAAATTCCAGTGGTCTGCAAAACTTGTGAGTATTGACAGAGTGCTATGAAAGTTTTTGCAGTGACCTTTTCTTCTGCTCTTCAGAATGAAATTCGAAAACAGCACATACATGATTTCTTATCGCGCATCTGCTGTACAGTAAGGCGGATTCTGAAACTGAGGCAAGCCCCGGCCTATTAAGCGGGGGCATTTTTTGTACAGTAGACAGGATTATGGATTTTATTCAAGAAGCTGGACGTTTCAACTATATTTCGAGTAACTGGGGACAGTAATTTGATACAAATTTAAGAAAATCTTTTGGAAACTTAATCACATATTTTTTTTTACTTTTAAGCTCTTAAATAAGTACATATTTGTGAAAAGTTAAGCTCATAATTATCCGCGCTCTGTTAACCAGAAAAAGTGAAGTCACGAAATGAAAAGATAACATCGCAAAAGTCAAGCTCCTGTTGTCATTGAAATTTTGGGTCGGGTTATATGGAAAAATAGTTTTTGTTTTAAGGAGCGGAATAGCGAAGTACCCCTGACATGGATAACATCTTTATCGTGTTGGAAACCATTTTTAAGTGTTGCTTTAGTAATCGAAATGTAATGTTTTTTCAGTCGGTCCACAATTGAAATGAGTGGTTCTCTAATCTTGAAAAACATTTACATGAGATTAATAAATGCACTTGGATAACCAATTTAAATCGTCAGGCGATCATCATCAGATCCTTTACACTTAAGCTATTAAATCTGTGATTATAAGTACGGCTTATGATATATACCATATATACACTTACTAGCAACCCGACCTGGTTTCGCCCGAGAACAGTTATGAATGCATTATGTGATAAGCCCTTTTTTTTTCAATGTCAATGAACAACGACCAATATCCGTTCGGCATGATGGGTTAAAATCACTGACTGGACTATTAATTTTATTATCATGGAGATGCATGTGCAATAAATTCTTGTCAGACGTAATTTAAGAACGGTGAAGTGCATGAAACACAAATCCCCCTTCCGTCCAATCTTAACTTGACTTTGAATTTTGTGAACGAAACGTTCACAGGCGAAATGAAGAAAAGCCGAGTTGAACTTCCAGGGAAACTCCAAACACAACCAATCTTCTCTAAAGTTTTTAACTCAACACGACTCGACAGTTTGCTGCTGGCTGTATCGGGGGCAATAAGCTCGTCCGCTAGCTAAGCTGTAACTGGGGTGATAGACTCGCCCCTAGCTAGCTCGTAAACTATCGCCTCAGTAACTGAATGGAGATTGTTGGAAGAAATAAAAACGTAAAAACTTATATAGTGGGCGATGTTTTGAAGATAGACATATGCTCTCGCGGACTCTTAGTAGAACTTGTCTTGCTGAACAATTCTTGCACTCATAGTATTTAGATATTTTTAACGGTTTGTCCAGCGTAAGCTTACAAAGCGTTCTGACGCCAGTTTTTTCGGTCTTTTCCACTGAAATCGTTACTGCTCGGCTTCCTTTGATCATAAATATTTTCTAAAGAAATCATCCTCGAGATATCCTTTACACAATGGTGAAAACCGCATCAAAATCCATCCAGTGGTTCTCGAGTTTACCCGTAACACCCAAGAATCGGTTACTTTGTTTTATACTAATTTGAGATTTAGTGTATACTTTTCATTCTTTGCATTGAACAAGCAATGAAGGAAATTGGAGAAAAGTTTTAAGTGGGAGTGAAGATTCAAAGAGAAATAATTTCAACTCTGAGATTTGCTGATGACATCGTCATCTTGGCCGACACGCTTGAGCATTTAAATGAGTTTTTGAATGGTATGGTCTCCGTCTTACGGAAAGAATTCATCATGAAAATTAATAAATGTAAAACAAAAATATTGGAAGGCAGCCGAAATAAATCAGAAACCTCTATGGACATCAAATTGGCAGGTGAAAAGCTGAAGGAAGTAGTAGACTTCTGTTACATAGGAAGCATAATAACCAGTGATGGACGAAGCAAAGAGGATATAAAAAGTAGGTTGGCTCAGGCAAGAAGAGCATTTATACAAAAAACGAATCTGTTGACATCGAATATAGATTTATGTATTAGGAAGTCATTTTTGAAAGCCTTTGTCTGGAGCGTGGCGCTCTGTGGAAGTGAAACTTGGACTATTGGTGCAGCAGAAAAGAAGAGAATTGGAGCATTTGAAATGTGGTGTTACAGGAGAATGATGAAGATCAGATGGATAGATAGGGTTACAAACGAAGAGGTATTAAGACGAGTGGGAGAGGAGAGATGTTTCTGGCGACTGCTAATGAAGAGAAGAGTTAGGTTGGTAGGACACATACTAAGACACCCAGGAATAACAAACTTATTTATGGAAGGAAGGGTCGAGCTCAAGAACTGTAGGGGTAGACCAAGGTTAGAATATGTTAAACAGATTGCCTCGGAAGTAGGGTGTGGTAGCTATGTAGAGATGAAACGATTAGCTCAGGACAGGGAGGATTGGAGGGCTGCATCAAACCAGCCAAAAGGCTGAAGACTCAAACAACATCAGCAGGTGTTATTAGAGAAATGTTAAGTGCCAAACGAGACCAAACAAGTGTGTTAGCAAACAAAATATTCACTGCATCTCTCCTTCGCTGCATACGAATGAAATTGAACGGAATGTGAAAATAGGGTCACACTTTCTTACTACAACTGAATTCAAAATGGGTCGGTCACTGAACAGAAATCTGATCTTACCGTGCAAAATATATCTTATGCACGAGTATCGGTCGATTACTGTACATAACAGAGTGCATTATTAGGTAAACCTGTTTGTGTGGTATTCAAAGATGAATAATATTTTTATTATGTTGATTAAGGGGGGAGACCCAGCTTAACAGATGAAAATAAGGCCAATATTCATTCGATTGTTAAATATGCTACACATATTGTTGACAAATGCTGCACCTATCCCTGTATTGGTATGCTTCCTGGCAAACAGAAGCAACTTCAATAATGTAAAAATTCCAATTATAACATCTTAAAATAAAATTTTCAAAATAAAAACTGTATAAAAATATCTAAATCATAGTGAATGTTAGTGATTGAGGTTCATTTTGTAGGTAGAGGTTTGATACACACTTTAAAAAGGAAAAGTACAATTTTTTTTTATAAACTTGGAATTTATAAGGGAAACAGTGATACATTGTATAAAAGGCAGGACCAGGCTGGTTTGTCAATCGTGTGGGTTTCAATCATAGGGAAGATCGATGTTGAAATCAACAAGACCATGCGATTGATATCTGGTACCATTAAATGCACCCCTATTCAATAATTTTATTAATATTTTCGGCCTACTTTTCACATTTTGCAAAAATGAGGGAAAAGTAGACTTATGAGATCGGGCAAATGTGTGTCTGTCTGTCTGTCCTTCTGTCTGTCTGTCTGGCTGTGTGTGTATACCCCCCCCCCTATCAACTCCTAAACGGCTGGAGCAATCGAAACAAAATTTGGTAGCAGTAAAGATCTATACCTGAATATCTCACGGCCATATTTGAAAATGATGTCAGTGCTACCAACTGCTAAAAAATCGCAATTGAAATTTGAGCTCCATGTTGGATATCTTGGAAGGTATGAATGGGAGCTATTTCAAAATTGGCACACGTATAGATAATAATATTGCAGTTTAATTTCCAGGAGGCCATACATGGCAGTGTTGCCAAAATGATTATAAGCCTGCTGACAGGTCCAACTTTAAATACATGTAACTTCCATACTATCATTTGGATTTCAACCAAATTTCGTATGTGCTATGTGTACCATAACAGATATGACTATGCGTATTCTTAAGTGCAACCAGGGCTGCCAATTGTTAATATGAGCTGTCCCTCTTTTTGTTACCCTAATATCAATATATCAGAAAGTATGCAAGCCAATAGCTCTTAACTTTGCACACGTATAGTACCTGGCATTCTAGATTAATTTGGAGTAACTAATATACGTCAGTGCTGCCAACGTGATTCTAAGCCTGCTGATATGTCCAATTTTAAAATGCATGTAACTTCTATACTAACTACTGGATTTCATTCAAAATTTTCACAACCATAGATCATATTATTTCAGATTATTTCTGACCAATACATGCATGACATTGTTGCCAACATGATTTTACGCGCGCTGTTAGATCCAATGTTTAACGCATGTAACGTCCATGCTATTCATTGGACTTCAACCAAATTTTGTATTCTGTACCTTAAGAGATGGAACTAAGAATATATTCAGTCATCAGGGCTGCCAACTGTAGTGCTCTATCAGGCTACATCATGCCAGGTATATTTCGAACTAATTAGAAATTTCGATATTACCAAATTCATTTCGTCATTTTTCTAGATAGGTCCATGAAGATTAATCATTGGGATGGCTCTTAAATTTTAAGAAAAGTAGGCTCTTTAGTTCGTCACGGAACTTCTTGTTAAAAATTATTAATGCAGCCAATGGCCATGTATTTTTCTTTTTAGGACGGGTCAGGGAAGGGATTACGAAAGAAAATCGGCCGTGGACCTATTGGAAGGAATCGTCCCGGTATTTGCCTGGTAGTGAAAATGGGAAAGCACGAAAACCATTTTCAAGACGGCCGAGGTGAGATTTGAACCCACGCTCTCCCGATGCGCTCGCGGCCACCCCGGCCAGTACCCCTATTCAATGACTTCCTGTTCTGAGTTGCATTCCTCCACCCCATCTCCACGGGTGTAATAGTCTGATCAAAACAAACCACAAGATACTTCAAAATCAGGATCTCTCTATTCATGCTTGTCTACCCAGACTTCACTCAAACAGCCCCCAGTATTATTATTTATCGTATGATGATACAGAGTTAAAATAAAAGTTATATTTTCTACATATAAAGTTATATATACAGGTAAATACATAGTCATAAACACAAGTTCTTGCTTTAAACTTCTAAATCCAGGCCATCAATCCACTGAAGTGCCACATAAGATGCATGATGAATGTCATCTAGTGATCCTTGGAACGCTCGTTGCGGATATTCACCAACAATATGTTCGATGGTTTGCAGGGTAGCTCCACAATCGCAGTTAGCAGAAGTAACCCAACCCCATTTGTGAAGCAGGAATCCACAATTGCCTTGTCCTATACGGATCCGGTTAATTATTCTCCATTGGCGTCTGGGGAGTTTGAAACCATCAATCCGGTTGGAAGGGTTATAAATCAGATCTGCATTGAATACTGATGATTCTTCCCACATAGTTTTCAATGCTTCTGAGATGTTAAATGAAGAGTCTTCAAGAAGTACTGCAGAGCGCCAAGGTGGTTTTCTTGACTTCAACCGTTGATTACCTGCTTTTGCTACATCAGTATCTATGGGTAGCTGGGGGTTCTTCTGAATGGTTTTCCAGATCTTCAGAAGAGCCCCCAGTGAAGCTACGAGACTTATCAATGAGAACTTTGACATAGTCCAGATGCAGTGTTCTCATGATTGGAAGTTTTTTGCTCCACAGGAGTGCCGAGATATGCCATCTGTCACATCTAAAGTACCTGGCTTTGATCTTCCTCGTGAGATATGGTCGAAATTAAACCGGATAAGGACCAATTCTGGTGTTTGTGCGGACTCTTTGTTCAAGTGGAACAGGTTACCGTCTCCAAAGTGTGACTGTGGAGCTGAAGCACATCATTCAGGACTGTCCTCTAAGAGCCTATGGTGGTAGCATATTGGATTAATCTCAGTGAATCCTGCATCAGTGGACAATATTTTGAATTTAGATATCTCTCTATATATAAAAATGAAAGTTTGTCTGTTTTTTCTGAATTTCTACGGAAATTTGCCTTATTTGCGCGTTTCAGACTGTTTTATGACGGATGCGCGTGAAAATATTTTTTTGTCTGTCTGTATGTCTGTTTGTCTGTCTGTCTTTGGGCAATGTTGTTCCCTTATAACTCGAGAACGGCTGGGTGGATCAACGTAAAATTTGGTACATATATCCTTCAGAGGCACGACACTAATCATTGATGTAACTCTTCTCCGTACCTCTCATGAAAGGGAGCCTACCCCCTTAAAAAACCTGCTGAAATAGGCGTAGAAGGGCGAGACAAAGCTCATTTTCAGCCCCTCAATGTGAGAAAAGAAACTCGGGGACCCTTAAGGGACACTGAAAACCACATTTTAAGGCCCTAAAACCAACAGTTTTTGAGATATTCCCAGAAAATTAATTTCATTTAATACAATAATCTGGAACTATAAAGGACAAGGAGGCTATGTAAAACAAATGAAAGAAGAACTTCAAAAATTCAAAATTACTGAAGAAGATTGTCTAAATCGAATAGAGTACAGAAAAAAAATTTTTGGTCTCAAAATTCTTGTCGGGGAGAAGAAAAATCTCAACAGAGGAGAATGGACTGCTGAAAGAAGAGCTGCACAGTCGACCAGGATGAAAGACTTCTGGAAGAGAAAGAAGGAAACTAGACCTATAAAGAAGTGATATTTGCGTGGTCCTTGTTGGCCTGTCCGCGGTGTATATATACAATAATGAAAGAAAGCAAGCTGGTAACCATGGCAACAGAAACTCGCAGGTCCATATATTGCTGTAAGACGCAATACAATTCCATTTATTATAGTTTGCAAACGGCTATAACGTTATAACGGAACCAAATTAAGCTGTAAAATTCATCAATACATATAATGCGCTTAAGGGGGTCAACGGATACTCTATATTTTTTTCACGCGATTTACACGTGCTGATGTGGTACGGAAGGTCTATTATATCCCTATCCCTATATTGTTATATTATTATAATTATTGATATTATACTACAGCCTACAACGACGAGACAAAGCTTATTTTCAGCCCCTTGGTGTCAGAAAAATAACTCTGGGCCCATAAACAGCTGTAAAAGGTCCCCGAAAACTACATTTAAGGCTCTAAAACCAAGAGTTTCTGAGATATTCCCAGAAAACTAATTTCATTTAATAAACTAATGTAGGAATGCAAGCCAGTAACCATGACAACAGTGTCTCAAAAAGTTACATCCACCTTTCCATCTACTTCTGCAAGAAGTAATGCCACTCCATTTATTACATTTCTGTGAAAGTTTGCAAATGGCTATAAGGTTATCACGGAACCAACAAAACTGTAAAATTCATCAATGCGCTTAAGGGGGTCAAAGGGTACCCTCGATTTTTTCACAAGACTTGACGTGCGATATGTTGTACAGAAGGTCTATTATATCTTCAAACAGCAACATTATTTCAAAAATTCCTGAATTAAAATAGTTTCTTTTTAATTTTATATTTTTGCTTTTAGGAATTTGGGCCATTGGAGGCTAAAAAATCTGAATTCTCATGCACCACAAGCTTTTATAATTTATTAAAGGGGTCTTCCTCTGGATGCGGACTTGACACAACAGTGAGGGTCACTTTTTATGTGACGTGTATTGTGTTTCGTCTACGAGGTTTTCAACTTTATTTTCACGTCAGGAAGTACACGTTAGATAAATTTAGTTTCAGAGCATATTTCAACTAATAATTTTTCTTTGTCGACAAACAGGTTCCAAGCCCCTAACCATTGCAAGAGTAGCTCAATTGATTACGTCTGGTTGTTAATACCGAAGACAGTTCGAAGAATGGGTACTTCTGCTAGTTAAATTATAAGACTATCTGGTTTCTTTTCAATATTTCATTAATAAAATGCAAATACATTTGCCATTGATAGCACAAATGTTTGTAGATATCCGTATTGATGGATGAATCCAAAGTTCAAATTATACGACGATCAATTCTTACACAAATATATCCATTATATATTGTACATGTTTCGACCTTACATTGAGGTCTTCCTCAGCTCAATTAAGAATAAAAAAAGTGACAGTCAGTCTGAAAGACTAGACTTTGTATCATTTTAAATGCTACAAATGATGAAAAATGCTAGAAAGACTCTTCACATGTTAGAAAATTATCTGCATAATACTTATGTTGCTTATCTTGTTTCAAATTATTCGTGAACGGCTAGTACAAACCAGAGGCAAAGCAAGGTCAAGCGCGCGGGATGCCGCACGCTCACCAGAGCGCGTGGGGACGTGGGGCTTCCATCCAGTCTAAAAACACTTATAGTGGGCGATGTATTGAAGATAGAGATATGCTCTCGCGCACTTTTTTGTAGAACTTTTCATGCTGACCAATTCTTACGCTCATAGTATATTGATATTTTTAACGGTTTTCCCAGCGTAAGCTTAAGAAGTGCACGGACGCCAAGTTTGTTTTCGACTTTTTCACTGAAATCGTTACTGCTTGGCTTCCTTTGATCATGCAAAAATTCTTTTCTACAGAATCTTTCCTCGAGATATCCTCTACAGAATGGCGAAAACCTCATCAAAATCCATCCCGTGGTTCTCGAGATTACCCGTGATATCCAGGAATCGGGGATTTTTGTCTTATGCTAACGAAGTAGAGATTGTCAGGGAACACATGCACCAAGCGGTACTATGACGTCACACACTTCAGTGCATCTGGGTACATTTCGTCCCGTCACCGTAACGTAACGCCGGACCCCAGCGTAACGACGATGTCGACAAGATCATTTAAAATGATAAAATCAATTAAGAATAAAATCAAGTAGTTCTGTGGCGAACTAAAGAGCCTACTTTTCTTAAAATTATAGCTACCATTATATCAACAGTTGTCAGACATGGCGACTAGAAATATATTCTTAGTTCCTTCTCTTAAGGTACACAACGCACATACAAAATTTGGCTGAGGTCCAAAAGATAGTGTGCACGTTACGTGTATTTTAATATTGAGTTTATCAGCGTGCAAAAAAATTAGGTTGGTAACACTGCCGTAAATGGGACGCTCAAACTTAAATTGAAATATTATGATCTACATATGTGCCAATTTTGAAAGAACTTCATTTATTAGTATGGAAGCTATTTGTTATTCAACATTAAACCTATCAGCACGCGTAGAATTATGTTGGCAGCACTGTCGAATATCGGTTACTGAAATGTAACCAACATTTGCAGGTACTATACAGTATGTATGCAACGCTTAGAACTGTTAGCCTGCATACTTTCTGATATATTGAGATTAGAATAAAAATGTATAGAGTGCATTTTTCAACAGTTGGCAGCCCTGTTGATACGAAAAAAAAATGCATATTCATATCTGCTCCAATGCCCAAATCACTTACCAAATTTTGTTGAAATCCAATAGATAGTATGGATGTTAAATGCATTTAATGATTGGACCTATCAGCAGACATAGAATCATGTTGGCAACACTCTCATATATGGGCTCCTGTAAATTAGACTGATGTAATATTATCCATATGTGTGTTAATTTTGGAACAATTTCCATACATATCTTCTGAGATATCCAACATAGACATCAATTTTCAATTGTTATTTTTCAGCAGTTGGTAACACTAACGTGAGATATTAAGGGATAGGTCATTACTCATACCAAATTTGGTTTTGATAGCTGCAGCCGCTTAGGAGTTGATAGAGGGGACACACACAGACAGACCAGAGACAGACGTACAGACAGACAAACACACATTTGCCCGAATCGATCTCATAAGTCTACTTTTTCCTCATTTTTTCAAAATGTGAAAAGTAATCTAATCATATACTAGAGATGTAGTTAAGTCTAATGTTTGTTTGATATGAAAAATATTTCATTAAGCTGTAATAATGTTGTAAGTGTGTACCATGCCATACGATTAATAATAATCTTAGCAAGTGGCCATAAAATGCAATTCTCATTTTCCTCAAGACATCGGAGATCTTTTATTATTATTATTATTATTATTATTATTATTATTATTATTATTATTATTATTATTATCATCATTACATTTATATTATAAAACACTAAAGTGTATGTTTCCCAAAATTCAATTTCTTAAACCAGAGGGAGTTAGTTATAAGCTGTGGTTTGAGCCAATATCTTCCAAATCGTCTCAATAGGACAGGAAAAATCATGCATACCTTGAAAATTCAACGGAAATATATTGAAGTTATTTGTTTCTTATGTGCGCTGAAACAAACACAGAAGATAATATTCTCTGTCAGAAATAAAGCGCGTCAACCCTACGTAACAGTAAAGTCGGGTGTGTAGTCCATTTACATGGGGCGTTCAAAACTACCGTTCGTGCATTTAAAAGAAAGAGAATTACTCTTAGCAGTGACGAATTGCACTTTGATTTAATAAATATCGACAATTTGTTTAAAAATTGCATTTAAAGATATAAACATGAAGCCCGCATAACAGTAAAGCCGGCACATGAGAGATTTCACGCACAAGATTCCTAGTTATATTACCTAGACATTAAATAAAATAATACCAAATGGCAATGTTGTTAAGATCCTGTAGGCATTTGATCAAACATTTGTACGTTTGATGGATATGGGCACGGACATAGGGAGGATTGACAAATTTTAATATTAATAATAACGATATACATCTAAATCGTTCAAATATCTAGGTGAGTGGATAAAGTCCAACACCACCGAGAAGGCAGCTTTTGAATCACTCTTCAGAAAAATGGAAATGGAAAAGGGTATTTACAACAAGAAATCAATATCCCTAAATGCCAAGCTAAGACACTATCACACAGACATCCGCCCGGAGGCAATATATGCTGCGGAATGCCATGCAATGGACAAGAAAGGACTTATGGAGAAACTGGAAATAAAATATGGAAAGATCCTAAGAAAAATCTTGGGCCCAGCGTATGGCTTTTAGTGCCGGGAGTGTGCAAGGACATGTTCGGTTCGCCAGAGTTAGTAGATGCTTCTATGCGGACACCCATGGGGTGAGCTACAAGTACCGTCGCGTGTGGAATGTTGTCTGGGGAGATAAGTGTGATTGTAAGGACTAGGAATTGGAAGGTAGCGGCTGTGACCTATAATTAGGGACCAACCCTGGCATTTGCCTGGAAGGAAGATGGGAAACCAGAGAAAACCATCTTCAAGGTTGCCGGTGAGGGGATTCGAACCTCCTCGCCCCCCGGATGTGAGCGACTGCCTGCAGCCACGCCGTGATAACCACGGCTAACTCACCCGGTAAGGAAAATGGTGAATACAGGAGACGGTACAATTGCGAGATCTACGACCGTGTGGAATAAATAACTGATGTGATGAGGGAAAAAAGAATTTCATTTTATGGCAACATGACACGAATGAGCTCTGTAAGGTTGACCAGCAGGATCCTTACCTACTTTCTAGATAAGAAAACTAAGGGCGCTTGGTTCACTGAGGTAGGCAGACATTTACAGGAAATAGGGATTTCACGTGACGATCTGCAGGAGCGTGTGTCACTTAGGATGAAACTGACAGCTCACCGGGGTTTCCTGAAAAAAAAAAAAAAAGCTTAATACAGGCATGAAGTGGACGAAAGAAAGGAAGCAACAACATCAATAATTTATGTGACAGTACTGGGCGAATATTAAAGCTCGACGTAGAAACCAGTCGAAATACCGTGGTCCTTATGTGGCCGAAACGCAACAAGAAGAAGATATACATCTAACTTCCGTTTCATCTTTTTCGGATGTAGTCAAGCTGTGCTGATGATTAGACTAACTAATAATACATGTATTTTAAGTTAGTTAGTTATTGTTCTTTTAAGGGGCGTACCTACGAGGTCATCTGCCCTAAAATGTACTTTCATGAGTTAGTATGACCAACTCGTAGTGTAGTGGCTATCGTCCCTGGCTTAAATTACCGGCTCTGCCAAGGAACTTTATTTCTGGTGTGAGGGTTGGAACGGAGTACACTCAGCCTCGTGAGGTAAAACTGTGAAGAGGATGGTTTGATTCCCGCCACACCCATCCTGGAAGTGGTTTTCCGTGGTATTCCCCATTTTTTACTACAGGTAAATGCTAGGAAGGTTTCTAACTTCGTCTTCTGAATCCTATCCCCAAATTCCAAATGCTCACTCTAGTACAGCCATCACAATAACAGAGGTTACCAAACAATTTTTACACACACACACACATCATTTATAGCATATAGTACCGTCTTTTTTAGCCTACTTTCAATGTTTGCAAAAAATGAAAGTAGACTTATGAGATCTACACAAGGCCAAATATTGTGTGTCTGTCTGTGTGTGGGATTTGGTATGCACCCCCCCCCCCCCTATCAATTCAAACACGGTGAAACCGAATTGAAAGGAATTTGGTACAGAGGTAGTACTAGCAAAGGGTACCTCAGTGTCATGTTTTATATCGCCGCCATCTTGAAGGTAACGTAATGGCGGTCACCAAAATGTACAAAGCTTAAATTAAATTACGACTAACTTAATAATATGATCTCTACGAAATTTTGCAAAAACATACCTTGATGTGGGAAGCGTCTTGTGACCAAACTACAAGGTCATCAACCTAATAGTTTGAAGATGGCGGCTGTGTAGTGTGCAAATTTGATCCCCCCTATCAATTCAAACATAACGAAACCAAATCGAACCACCTTTGGTACAGAGGTAGTACTAGCAAGGGACAACTCAGTGTCATGTTGTATATCGCTGCCATCATAACAAAAAGAAATGGCGCCCACCCAAATGTTCTGAGCTTAAATCACGTTACGACTAACCTAATCATCCGATCACTACCAAATTTTGCAAAAAATATACCTTAATATGGGAAGCCTCTTTTGCCCAAACTACAAGGTCATCAGCCAAATAGTTTCAAAATGGTTGTTGTATGAATCATGCAAGTATTATAGCCTAACCGTAACTTACGATTCAACAAGGCCTAGCCTCAACAATTCAGCTTATCGTACATAGGGAGGTTTAAATTGTGTTCAAGGAAGTGACCGGTAGGATATCTTATAAGTTATATTAAAATAGTTTTCAAAAAATTTCGCCCTTTACTAAAACTGAAATATGTCGGGAAGTATTTGCGCTACGACGACGTTTGTTGTCTTAAAATGTAATGCCTGCTACGCACTCTCGATTGATACCCACCTTAATTAATTATATCATTCGAGTATTAAAATAATAGTGCATATTACTTCCTTCAAGGTCGCACGAAAATGCGAATGACTTGACGGACATATTGTCGCTAGGCGACAACGACTAATATCGTATCATGATATTCACTGCCGCCCCAATAATAAATCTAACTTGATATTAACAGAGAGTTCCCTAATTACGTCATGATATCGTTAACTTCTACCTCCTCCACACGGGCGCTAACGTCGCATGTATCCATACATGATATCGTTAACTTCTACCTGCTCCACTCGGGCGCTAATGTCGCATGTATCCATACAGTAAGTAGAAGGGGATTCTGTGCATATATTTTTATTAAAACTTCTCAAAGAATGGATTACTTTGAGACTGAAATGCTCATTCACAATCAGCAGTCATTTTGCTAATGGCACTGTCATGTCAACATCTGTTTGAATGACAACAAATACTGTATACGAAAGACAACTAATTTCACGAAGATGCCGCTACAGTCGAATGTTGGAACCGCCATTTTGTATTGTGTATCCGATCTTTCTGTTATATAGTATTTGGTCTCACCAGCTACAAACTCTCTTCTTTTCGTTTCATCATTCGTCCTTATAGGTTGTGTGCTCATCAATACAATGAATCATATTATGATGAATGAGAGGCGACACTCAATTACAAACGTTTTAAAGATTAAAGGTGACGGTAATTGTCTGTTCAGGTCATTGGCATATTGTGAATACAACAATCAGAGTTTATTTACACAGGTTAGAAAGCGATTTGTAAAACATGTTACAGACAAGTGAAATAATTATTCTTCCTTTATTGTTGGCAACAGCGATCTGTACGAAACTGCTATCAATACGAGCGATGATTACAAAATGTATATGTCTATGAATGGTGTTCATGGAGGTCATGTTGAGTTAGTTGTCGCTGCTCAAGTTTGCAAAATGAATATTTATTCGTGGATTACTACTGTCGTATGGAAGGTGACCGGTTAAAATATATACGTCATCAACAAACGAAGTTACGAGTTGATACATATGCCGGTTTAGCAGACGCCTTGCATGTACAAGCAGAAAATGAAAATCTCAGAGCTGGTCGTATTGTAGTTTTGCCATTATCAGGATACGATGGCGATAGTGAGGAAGTTTGGAAAGCCAGATTTATTCATTACGTTCACCTACAATGCGGGCTGGCCAGAAATTCTTAACCGCATTCATCTCTGGGAAACGGCTAATAATAGACCTGATATTGAAGTGAAAGTTTTCCATTGCAAAGTAAAGGAATTGCTAAGATTGATTAATGTTAAGGACATTTTCGGTAAAAGCATATCTATATACAGAGGAATTTCAAAAACGAGGTCTCCCGCACATCCATTTACTCTTAACATTAACGGAAGATTGTAAGTTTCGAGAAATTTCTGACATTGACAGTGTGGTGTCAGCCGAAATACCAGATCTCGAGGATGAAGCGCTATACGAGTTGGTAAGGCGTCATATGGTACATGGTCCTCGCGGATCTTTGAATCCTGCTTCAGTCTGTATGAAAGATGGCGTATGTAAGAAAGATTTCCCCAAACAGTTTCAGGAAGAGTCCAAACATAATGCCAATGATTATCCTTCGTATAGGAGAAGAAATAATGAACGGATTATTAGAAAAACAATTCGATGCATTGACATTGAAGTCGATAGTCGATTCATTGTTCCCTACAAACCATTTCTTTTACTTTACGTGCAAGATCATATTAATGTTGAAATATGCCCAAGTGTTCGGAGTGTTAAATACATCCACACATATCTTATATATTAAAATCCACAAGTGTGTATAAAGGTCATGACTGCTGCATTGTTAAAATATGTCCTGAACGCGAAACGGTGAACTACAATGAAATTACTCCTTTCCTAAATGCTAGATATGTTGGTCCAACAGAAGCCGCATTCAGGATATTTCATTTGACATGCATGAACACTCACATTATATCGTGCGATTACCAGTTCACTTGCCAAACTTGCAAATTATCTATTTTAAAAATGATAACGCTCCTGATATTTTACTTCAAGCACAGTTGCGCAATACGGAATTACAAGCGTGGTCCAAGTTAAATCACGTTTCGCAAGCCAGAAGTCCGTATACCCTTGGAAAATAGCATGTAGACAAGATTCGAGGTTTCGGGGTCGTAATGGATTCTTGAGAACGTGATTTAGAGATTTTATGCTATCAAAATAACTTCCAGGGTTCATAAGGTTAACTAATATTTACAAAGCCAAGAAAACAACAGGATCTACTAACAAATGAAATTTAATAACTGAATCAACATAAAACACTTAACAATAAACCACCCTTAAATTAGTTCACTCGCACGTGAACAGATCCGACACTGACTAGTCTGACGTACCATGATAACACGGCATGACAGCTGTCAAACAAGCGTTGTGACTGCAATATCACTTAATTCAAAGTAATAATAGAAAAGGATCACAAGATCCAAAAATAATAACAAATAAAAAATAGTACAAGAATTTAACATTTATGAGCGACACGCGTTTTAAGACTAGTTCAAGTAATGAGCACTTTGACGGGCGCTCGTTTCCGACCAACACAGTCGGTTCGGGAACGAACTCCGTACTGCGAAGACGAATTACGGAAATGTGGGAACAACAATTACATATTTAAATACACTACTGACTTGCTCTAACCTTAGATTACCACAACCAAATACACGTGTGTATTATTTAAAATAAGGGCTGCGGAATAACAGTCTTATACCTCAAACACTAGGAAAGCACAACGTGACATGAACAAGTTTGGCCGATTGCCAAATTATATTTTATAATGAATACAATGGCCTTGAAATAAGAGCCAACAACAACAAATACAAATTTTTAATTTCACGCCGGAAAATTTGGCGTTTAAACAATGAACAAATAAGCCGTAGTCATGATAAAAACCCTCGGATCGACAACATGGCAACTCCCCAAATTAAACCAAATAAAAATAACCTTAACTCATTAGGCTTTAAAGCAAACATTTACGTGTCATAACAGAGCTGGAGATAGCCGGGTCTGTTATCGCATATCTGAGTAAGTGGCTGATTCCTTCCCCCAACGTAGTAATGTGTGCCACGCTAAATATAGATTCTGGCCCACAGCCAGCGTCCAGCGACCTTCGCCTATCGTCACCTGTTAAACGCGTAAATACAAAATATCACATTATCTCAAAACATCCTCTCAGGGATTTTTAAGAACATATCTCCAGGTCAAACTTAGCCCCAAGGGTAACTAATTTGCCGGAATGATGTCGCAGTCAAGGACAGGCTTTACCTTTCCTCATCATCACACTTACACCCAAAAATACGTGGCACTCTCTCGAAGATCTCGTCGCAGCATATGAACCAGCACACCCTTCAGATAAATGACACATGACTTGTCCAAATGACAATAAAAGAATTAATAACTGGAATCAGAATTAGCCCGAGTTATAAAAGCAAATAAAATACTAATTTTCCCCCACGTCTAGTTTTAGTTTTACATTATCATTAATACAGTCCATTTATCACTGTCGTTCCTAGGTTCTCATTCATGGCTACACTTTTATTTGATACGTTAATCATATGCGGCCATTTCGCTATAAGAATTACGTATACATAAGGACAACATTTAAGTTACAAAAATTATAGTACAACATAATTGTCACGCAATGCCAAAATTTACTACACGCATGTCAGTTAAGAAATCAAACCCTAAATTTAAATTAAACCACACAAATAAAATCTGTACAAAGTTCCACACATCTCTCGCGATTCCCCTCGTCCAAAATCAATAAATCAATTTTTTAATACTCATCACTTAAACCGCTTTCCAGAGGCCTCCCGCCTCGTCATCTCCCACCATAGGCCTTTAGCCCATTACACTCATGGTGATGGAGGATGAAACTTGTTGCCTTCTTTCCATGGTCGACATCTTGCCACTGTTAAAAACACAATTATATTAAAGTTTTTAAACTGTTCTATCTGCTTTATGAGCATTTTATTTCCTCATATAGTCCTATGCAGAATCGTAGACTTTCCCTATATTATGGCTAATTGCCATCTCACAAATTATGAAATTATAACTTAGTTATCGACACACAACTAGAATTTTAAAACATAGGCCGTCATAAGGACGTCTTAAATTGACTGTTGAAGAATAATTAGGAGTGCCCCGGTTCATCTCAGATATTTGTTTATATATAGAAAGCCTAAAAGTTCCCATGGAGGGAGAAACAGCTCCTCAATATTTTAAATAATGGGCCTATGATTATGTTTGACCTCTCAAAAATCTTGTAATTTCTCACAGGTCGCGAATCTGCCGCCGAACACGCAAACCGATCGCTAGATCTTTTGTAACCGATTGGCCCGCAAAAACACACTGATTCTATGTTCTGGCGTCCTATCCTCTCATTGGTCAGTTAAGTTAGCGTCGGAGTTCTGACTTTACAAATCCCGCCCTTATTTTGACGTCACGTCACTTCTCCTCTCTCTCACTCCTTGCCTTGGACCAAGCATCGAGAGTCACGTACGCCTCAGCGTCATACCTGATTTTCTCAGAAGAATAAGAATAGCATTGGTTGTGAAACTGTCGGTAGCTTCCACCCAGCACGTAGCCCAACTTGCCAAGTCCAGTTTGCTTGCTACATCAATATTTACTCAAATATCCACCATATCATGTATTTAGTATTTCCAGCAATTTTAATAATATGAAACATTATTATTGGACACAATGATAAGGGTTCAATATATCCTGAAACACCAGTGCATTACGTCTGGAATAAGAGCAACTGCCAGTGGCAAAAAAGAAAAAAAGGTTTCAAAAACTATTGGCAGAACGTACAATGTTTCGCCTACAGAAACAGAAAGGTATTATTTACGCCTGTTTTTGCTTCACGTCATAAGTGCTACCAGCTTCCAGGATCTACGAATATACAAAGCAGTTGTCTATTCTACTTTTAAAGAAACAGCTAAGGAGCGAGGTTTGCTGATTTACGATTCTTAATGGCAGCGTTGTTGGCAGAAGCGTCACAATTTCAGATGCCTTCTCAGTTACAACTGTTTTCTTACATATGTATCTTTCAGACCCCTTCAAATGTAAGATAGTTATGGGACATTTTCAAGAATTCATTATCAGAAGATTATCTGCAGTTTCACGAACCTAACATTGCATATCAGTTCACTCTTATACATATTTCTAATACATTAAAGCTCCATGGTCTTCCCATTACTTCTCTCGAATTGCCAGCTATTATTGATAAATTCCCTCAGACAAATTTACCAATGAATTAACCAAAACTTAATGAGGATCAATTAGATCGGATGATAAACCAAGCAAATGGAAACCAAGCAGCTATAATTACAGAGATTTTGGAGTTAGTACAAAACAGCAATGAAAGGATGAGTAATGCATATTTCAATGACGGTCCAGGGGGCACCGGGAAAGCATTTCTTTACCAATGCTTGATTCTCAGTTGCACAAATTTGGGGTTAAATGTAGTTTCTGTTGCATGAACTGGTATTGCAGCAATGTTACTACTGTACACAGCCAGTTCAAGTTACCTCTACATACACATGAATGTTCTGTACCAGGAATAAAAGTTAACAGCAAAGAAGCTTTTTATATTCGTTCAGCAAAACGTATCATCTAGGATGAAGCCTCTATGGCTAATAAGCACGCGTTGGTGTGTGTAAATCGGTTGCTCAAGGACATTATGAATAACGACGTGCCTTTCTGAGGAAAAATTATCATAATAGGTGGTGATTTTAGGCAGGTATTGCCTGTTGTGCCTCACGCATCTTAAGCAGCATCAGTCCAAATGTCAGTAAGGTTCTCTGCTTTCTGGCCATTATTCAAAATTTTTAAATTCAACAAAAATATGTGAGCGGATACAGATCAACGTGACCTTGCAAACTTCTTCATACAAATAGGTAACGGTGAATACCCTCACGTCGATGGAGAAAATTCAGAATTAGACCCACGGTGAAAAATATTTCACGCTTTTCAAAAATAGCGATTTTAGCACCTAAAAATGAACATTGTAAAGAAATCAATGACAAAGTTTTAGACCTAATCCCAGGATCATCGAGAACTTACATCAGTGTGAATAATTTGATTACTGAAGATGAGAGTGAACTTCTACAATTCCCAAAAGAATTTTTAGACAGCATAGGCATAAGTGGATTGCCACCTCATATCCTTCGACTAAAAGAATGCTCAAATGTGATTTTGTTGAGAAATATTAATGTTACCCAAGGTCTGTTGAACGGTACTAGATTGTTGGTTTGGAAGATGCATGCAATTGGTTACACCTGGAAATTATTACTGGCGTAAATGTTGGAAACAATGTCCTACTCCCTCCCTTTGACCTTACGCCATCAGATACTTCTATGCCATTTTCCCTCAAAAGGAGGCAGTTTCCAGTACGTTTGGCTTTTTGTACAACTATCAATAAAGCTCAAGGTCAAACACTAGATCAAGTAGGCATTTATTTACCTCAACCGGTGTTTAGCCACGGACAACTTTACTGTATTCCGCACCATCACGAGCAAAATCCTTTCATGACGTCAAAGTTCAAATAGAACCAAAAGTCAAGCGAACAGCAAATGTCGTATGGAAGGAAGTACTATTAGGATTTCGAAACGAATGTTGCGGAGGAGCACAGACCTCACCAAACGGGGCACAGATTAGATAACAATTATACAAGGACGTCCGCATCCCTAATACGATAACTGTCCTGTGCTAATGGTAAAAAATACTATTGTCCTACATCGGTGATTACTATCCTACAACCTGTTATTTCATTCCCTCAGTTCTATAACAAAGATATACTCAATCAAATTTACAGCTTAATAAATATTAATTCCTTCTGTGTAAGTTATCTTTTCATTTCTCATCAATCGCCTTTACTTACTATTCTATCTGTAGGGGTGGAGGCGATAGCTGTCTTTACAGAGATGTGCAAACTATTAGATTCGATGACAGTTTTCCAAAATTGCATTTTTACTTTTCACGGTTTAATGCACTAAGTATGTTTACAAGGCGAAGAAGTTACTTCAAATGTTTAACCGAGACTCCTAATTATTTTTTCATTTAAGAAACTAAAATTAAAATGATTTTTTAGAATTTCCACTAACAGAGGAGCCTTGAAAATTCAAAATGCCACACGTTTCGTTTTTATTACTTCACTATACTTTACGTGTGAATTTAGAGCGGAGGGATTTGGGTTATTTTAACTGATGAACGCTATTGAACTATTCAAAGATTCATGAACTATGCATTGAAATCACCTGACTTGAATTCTAAAGTCAATGAAAAATTGAAAATGGACCCAACTCAGATATCCCTCGGAATCCAATAATCTGAAAGTTTCCAGACGCAATTCCTTATGGGAAAAGGTGTAATTCCACGGGAGAGAAAACTACTAAGTAGGACAACAAAATAAGTTGGTCAATAAAATGATTTTGAATAAAAGTAATTACGACTAATTAATATTATTTTATTTAATTCAATTAATTTGCACACCTCTATATTGAACCCTTGCAAAGAAGCATATGAGACTCAATTTCGGGGGGTGTAACAGTCCATTTCGTAAAGTTGTTGTTAAGCGCTTCTTATAACATGCAGGGTAACATATCACAAAATAACATGCAGGAAAAAGTGAATACCAGTATTAAAACATATGAATTTAATAAACAGATCAACAAATTTACACTATTTACAACAAAAAGACAAGGTCTCCCAAATGACACCCTCTTGAATTAATAAAAATTGCCAAACAAGGCCTGATCTCAGGAGAGATCGTAAACATCTGGACCAAATGTCCCAAATTACTGCAATGACATGTGCGTGTGCGGCTTTTCTACATGCGTTACGATGTGTACAAATTAATGCGAGATTCGTTACCATCCAGTAAACCTTCAGGGGACGAATCTGCATTGTCTTAGAGCTAGACAGACATTAGGAACACACTAAACACTAATTAAACTAAATCCGACACTTCCTACACTAAATAAAACAAAAATAATTTCTGTCTGAAATTGGAATCAAAGAATTGCCGTAGCAAACAACATTAAGGCCTAAAACTAGGACTTTTCAAATCAACACAAGTAAATTAACACGTGACCAATCAATAAAAATACATATATGGCCGCATGCCATTTTACAAGAAAAATGCAAAATACACCCAGCGGTGTCACAACAGACAAAATCTAACATTACAAACAAATGAAATGAGTCACAGAAATCACTGGGCTCAAAGCCAATATTTACATTATAAAATAAATATTTCATTTCATACGATATGCGGTAATTCGTAACGGACATGGCGAACTCCCAATTAAAATTATGATCCAATGACCATTAAAAGAACAGGTTTGCTACAGATAGCTTACAGGGGTCTGTCGGTCAGCTGGACTGCCTAAACGATGAATCACCAGACATAGAGGGGCGCAAAGTGGAATCTGCACATCTGTCAACCCACGTGTCAATTACCTCGACCTGCCGTAGCAATGGCTCGAGTCTCGAAGAAGCGTGCTCTCAAATGCACATAATATACGTGTGTGTGTCAAAATAAAATATCTTAGCATTTCCCAAGGAAATCCAAGAATCAGCACAGGACAAGGTACTGCGACCGAATAAACCCATCAGTACTTATATCCGCTGCACTGTAAAGGATTGCAGACATGTAAATTACCCAGCTCACAAACTTACCATGCCTACTAAATAAAATTGGGAATTTCAGGAACATACGGGATATATATTATTCGTAAGAAAATAGTACTACCAGTCAAGTTACAAATTTCTACTATCATTTACATTTAGAGCAAATCAAGAAACTCCAATCTCGAGGGGTGATAAGGTCTAATCTATAATGAGCGCCTGTATCTATACCTCGCAGTACTATTTTCGACGATGACGACAATGAAAACGGTGTCAGTTAAGATAAAAGTTGACTGAGTCGCTAAAAAGCGCCAGCCGTTTATTGTGCTGAAACAAGTACAATAAAACTGGCTTCCTGCCTGAATATGGTGTCTTCTTGACACTCTCACAAAAATGAACTTCAAAAATAAACTTGCACGTGGCACTGATGTAATAAGAAATGTGAAACGGTGTGATAAGCATTACCCTACTTTATACAAATCCGCTTCAACTCTGAACCGTAGTTCCATATCTAAGCAAAATCATTCATTAACTATGTGCATATATACATTCATTTATGGTTCGCACAAATTATACACTCTATTGTGTCGAAAAGATTAAATTGTCTATCTTTCAATGAGTCTTTTATCTACTCAACTTCCTTAACAATCAAATAACAAACATACACCGCAACTATCGTGTTGAAAGTAATAAATACTCGTTTTAATCAATTGAACATAAGTGACAAACATTTAAGCTAAGCACTGTTCCTTTTATCTTTTATCTACTCATTATAAAATACTGAAATATTTCTGAAATTCTTTACTGTGTTAATAATTCTCAGATAAACGTGAATACTAGAAGTGCATGGCATTAACCTTCATTCTCACACTCCTCTTTCAAAATTATACAACAACTACCTCATCTCTTAAACACCTTGTACAGAATCTTCCTTTAATACACTCAAATAACTTCATAATCACTGCGATCAATACTAGAAAAACTTGAGACTCCTCAGCCTCCTCTCGTAAAAATACGTAACTCATTTACGTCTATATCTCCTTACTTTGCACGGTATTTCAACTATAAACTTCCATTTCAACACACTTTCTTCCTAACTTTAACACTCTTCTCTATCCTGATACAACTTCACCTCGTGTTTACAATTCCACTTCTGCAATAAATTTCTGCACTTTCACTTTCTGATCACCCTGTGATTTAACTTTGTTAACTTTCTTTTTCACGTGTTTAAATTCAGTTTTACATTCAATTACAACCTTTAAAGAAATATCAGTAAGAATTCATATTTTTAACAAATGATATAGGTTTGACTTCCTTCCATGAAAATATTTGTTTAACAAATTCATCTATGCTTTTTAATGCTCTAAATTTCATTAGACATATGTGTATAAGCGTTCTCGTAATACGTTCGTTCATAATTAGTTGAAAATAAATTTCTGACACTCGAATCAACATCATGAGTTGTCGAAATATTCTTTACACTTCGTGACATAACTTCTTAAATATGCGGTACTTAAATTTGCTTCAATACACTTCCTTTACTTCATTTACAATTATGCTCCTTCTTTAGTTCGTTCAACGTTATACTGCTTTTAAATAGTTCACTCTACATTCTTTTAATAGTTCACCCAACATTCCTTTAAACAATTCATTCTACATTCCTTGAAATAGTTCATTCTACATTCCTTTAAATAGTTCATTCTACATTCCTTGAAATAGTTCATTCTACATTCCTTTAAATAGTTCATTCTACATTCCATCGCTGCGATAAATCAGATTTAATTAGTTTAAATCTAACGCATATATGAAAAATTCTACACGGTTTGACTCTGAAATGACTTTTGCGTTAATAGCAGCGCTATGCAAAATTTCGTCCAAGTGACTGAAATTTTCAAGAACAAGAAAAAATAACTCCTAAGCAAAATACGAAAACTTACTACTTCAAAAAATTACATAATTTTATTATACTGACAAAATTATACGGTTGGTCAATTGGATAATCACAGAACATAACTACAATTCTACATTATATAAAACAATCCTTCTCTACCTTTGAGTTGATTCTGGTCTGGAGAAATACCTTCGTCTCGCCTGCCAAACCAAACGTGTCTCGGAGCTCATCGTATCGCCCACAGCTATGAAGACCGGTTTGTGTCAGAACCAGCTGGCCTCTTCCCCCAGTGGAACAAGGTCGGTGACGTCCTCGGTGAACGACCTCGCTGTGAAACAGCCCGCTCTGCCTGCACTCCGTCTCCCGTTCACTGCAAGTCGTCTGGCTTCGATTCCCCATCTCTTCAGAATTGACATCTCGGTTCTTCAGAATTGACATCTCGTCTCAGGTTGAAAATTGTCGTTCATACAAGCGTTTGCGAGTATTCAAGATGTATTAGAACTCTTGTAGAAAAGTAGAGGTTTGTTCGGTGATTTTGCGCAGCACGTGGATGTTCTGCTGCGCCTTCCATAATAGTGAATTCTGGAATTCAACTGTAAATCTTTGTAGTTTCCACTTCCCTATGCTTTAGCTTAGCACATGGTAATTCTCATTTCCCTGATGATATATTTAAGACTTCCCCGTTGCTGCTTTGTAACTTGCATTTTTAATGTAATGTTCAAGTATGCGTTCAAACGTAGTAATAGTGAATATCTTCTTGTCGAAATGTATTTATATAAGCGATGTAAAAACAACTTTGTATTAAACACTGTAATACTCGGCTATATACTGTTCTATTCTGCGTGATAAATGTAGCTTGCTCCTCAAGTTACAGTCTTGCTGTACTACACTCTTCTTCACCTTCCAACTTTGATAAAACGTAGCACTGTTATAATAATACTGGCTTCTTCTCGAGGTCTTGACTCGATGAAATCTCAAATTGGAAAGAACTCTCTCGTCCCGTTCTCTGCGCTCGGCAAGTTGCAGTCTCTGCCTCCCCTCTCGTGGTGTGACGTAACTTCTACCACCTCTCCTCACTTCAGTCCGTAGTTCGACCTTCGTCTCTTCCCCTCTTTCATGACGTAACTCTCGCTTCAAGTGGCGTGATGTCTCTCGCAATGTAGACCTCCCACATTCATATAATAGAATATATATCCATCTTTAAATCATTCCTTCTTTCTTGCCTTTCATAATTGCATAAGATGTATAGTATTTCACTCATTTCCATACAGATTTTCCCATATTTCTCGAAATTTTAATGAATAAAAATTTTCATCCACTCTTTTATTTTTCCTGGGTCTTGGTGCATATCCAGATTGGTTCTTTGGTAATGGCCTTAAATAAATTCTTGCACAGTACAGTAGCCTCGAAGAGCGCTCTGCCTTTCCATAAAAATACAACCACAATATTATGAGGGCAGTAGACACATTCTACCCCTCATCACGAAGAATCAATGCACACACCTTGTCACAATACACACACCAGAATCACACGTATGGGTTTGACAGAAACCTGAAATAAAGGACATAAAATATTTTCCACCGACTCTCGCTCCCAATCTAGTCCGTGACTAAAGAACCTGAAAAGGGATCTCCAAAAAACTCAAAAATATAGAACCAAGGTGTTCTACAGTGACATCTTAACTTGTTGCGCTCGGCAACCCTAGTATGAATAAAAAACTGTTCGTAAAACATCTAACAACTTTTACCCCCCTCTACTACTAAAAATGAATTTGAATAAAAGCACCATTTATCGACCATGACGAGTTTCGCATTCGCATGAATAAAATCAAAATACACACGCCGTGCATACTAATAATGACTCATAAGAAAAATACAATCAAACGAAATTTTGGCCACGTGCCAACGTACATTTAAATATAACAGTGTCGGCGAACAGAAATCTAAATACACAAGAAAAACAATGAATAAAATTATTTACAACGTTCCCGCGTGTAATCTAGCTACATATTGAATAAATCAATGGTTTGTACTGTGACCGAAATCCACCATGTTGGTGATCTTTAATTGCCGAGATTCGCAAAGCAACCTAGGAAGTAGTTGATAAATGTAACATATTGTAATGCATTCCAGCATGTGTTTGTAGCATACCCAGAGCTAAAGAAACATTCTTTATATTTATTCTAGCTGATAAATGGACCTATCCTTATGGCATTGAGCTAAAATTTAGCACAAGCGAGAGTCGAACATCTTCAACTCCTAACGGCTTTGACAAGTCGTGACGCAATAAATGAGGGGTGGAAATTTCCCCACACACCACTATGAATCAGGTGACTAGGCAGCGTGCACTCTGTCAGTGCCAGAACACATTCATTCGAGAATTTTTCTTCACAGGCTACACTCATGTGTTCCGGTAGCTGAGTTGTTCTAATACGTGTGGAAAGCGTGTGTTTGCACTATTTTAACTAACCATCACAGTCTGGCTGGTGATACGCCGATACTTATAATAATTTCTTTACCAGTGTTAAGTAAAGTAAAGTCAGTGTTTCCTACAAGCGGCAGAAATACTGTAAGTAAGAATTTTAATATTATTCAGCGGACACATTCACAGCACCATTAGCGGACTGGAAATATATTCACCGTAGGACGCAGGCCAGTATACATTGAAACACAAATTGTTGCAGCGCACAACATATGACAGATCTCGTCATAGTATTCTGCCAGGCACCAAGATATACAATGTTGAACTTTCTTTTTCGACACGATGGCTGTACTTAATGTAACAGAATTAGATCAATATTTAATTGAATTAATAGCCATTGCATTCATGATTAATGAACAATATTACAATTACACCACCTATTCCACACTGATAAAATAGTCGGAACATTTTACCATCAGTGGCGTACAACCCATTTTGATTTAAGGTTGTATGAAGTAATCCACGTTGCCACTTGTAATTAAGAACAGCAACATGGGAACTTTAATAAAGACTTTATTACTATTCAAGATGATAGCTTAAGCCATCAACAGGGAAGCTTAGTAACCAGGATGAGTCCAAGTTCTGGGGGACCGAAGTCATGTTAGATCTAACGTCACGACGATGGATGCATTGCAAGAGAATCCTAAGCGGCGATCTTGCAAAATTAAGTATAGGACCAAGATCAACCACGTCGTGGGAAAACACATAGGCAACACACTCTCCGTAACCCTGAGCATGCCTTCAGACAACATGTCTGAAATGATACGACAAGCCATTACCATGTTATCATAATGTTCTTTCTCTCAGGTGACTGATATATTTCGAGTGAATTCCCAAACTAAAGAGCAAATAATTTATGCATATTAAGAGTAACTTCACGCATATATGTAAGATATTTAACAAAATGTTTTATGGTTGGATTCCATTTTTTTAAACTAATTCTAAACTTAGTTTCGTTCTTACTAATGGCGTATTTTACCTATATAGCAGTTGCAAGCGGAACATTAAACTTTTTGCAGAGCTAATTTTTGAAACTTGATAATTAATTCTTGGTACAGTAATTATCATCTGGATTCATGATGTGTGATCCTGAACCCTACAGTAATTAATTCAGATTGTATAAAAAACAAGATGTTCGGTAAAGAACATATAGCCTACTTTCTCCTAAATGCACGGGTATTGTTATAACTCTCTGTCCTTTTCAAGTAGTATGATTGAATGTTGGTTGTAGTAGCTTGTTGAAATACAACGTGCTATAGGGATATTAAACATGAATATGAGGTGCCCTTTGCTAGTGCTAACTCTGTACCAAATTTCGTTCAATTCGGTTTCACCGTGTTTGAATTGATAGGGGGAATCGATTTGCACACATACTTGGCCACCATCTGCAAACTATTGGGCTGATGTTCTTGCAGTTTGGTCTGAATATGTTTCCCACATAAAGATATGGTGTTGCAAAATTTGGTGGAGACTAGATTATTAGGTTGGTCGTAATTACATTTTAGCTTTTAAAATTTGGGTGGCCGCGATTACGTTTCCGTCAAGATAGCGGTGATATAAAACATGACACTGAGGTGCCCTTTGCTAGTGCTACCTCTGTACCAAATTTCGTTCCATTCGGTTCCACCGTGTTCGAATTGATAAGGGAAATCGATTTTCACACAAAGATGGCCGCCATCCGCAAAATATTAGGCTGATGACCTATTAGTTAGGTCAAAGGATGCTCCCTCCATAAAGGTATGTTGTTGCTAAATTTGCTAGAGATCGGATGATTAGGCTAATCGTAATTTGATTTAAGCTTTGAACAATTGTGTGGCCGCCATTACGTTTCCGTCAAGATGGCGGCGATATAAAACATGACACTGAGGTGCCCTTTGCTAGTGCTACCTCTGTACCAAATTTCGTTCATTCGGGTCCACCGTGTTCGAATTAATAGGGGGAATCAATGTTGACATAAAGATGGCCGCTATCCGCAAACTATTAAGCTAATGGCCTATTAGAATGGTCAAAAGATGCTCCCTCCATAAAGATATGTTGTTGCAAAGTTCGGTAGAGATCGGATGGTTATGTTAGTCGTAATTTAACTTAAGCTTTGAACATTTGTGTGGCCGCCATTACGTTTCTGTCAAGATGGCGGCGATATAAAACATGACACTGAGGTGCCCTTTGCTAGTGCTACCTCTGTACCAAATTTCGTTCCTTCGGTTCCACCGTGTTTGAATTAATAGGGGGAATTGATTTTCACACAAAGATGGCCGCCATCCGCAAACTATTAGGCTAATGACCTAGTCATTTGGTCAAAGGATGCTTCCTCTATAAAGGAATGTTGTTGCAAAATTTGGTAGAGATCGGATGATTAGGTTAGTCGTAATTTGATTTAAGCTTTGAACATTTGTGTGGCCGCCATTACTTTTCCGTCAATATGGCGGCGATATAAAACATGACACTGAGGTGTCCGTTGCTAGTGCTACCTTTGTACCAAATTTTGTTCAAATCGCATTCACCGTGTTCGAATTGATAGGGGGGGACAGACATTCAGAGTACACACACTCACACACACAGACACACACACACACAGACTCACACACACACATACACACACACAGACTCACACACACAGACAGACACACTTTTTTCGCCCTGTGTTGATCTCATAAGTCTACTTTCATTTTTTGCAAAAATCGAAAGTAGGCTAATACGAAGCCGATAATAATCGTTGACATTGAAAGATTCTGACCAGTCTTATTATTGCCACTTAAGGATTACTTGGCATCATGTCAAAAGAATTTTGGAAATGGTTTTAAATAAAGCACAATTATTAATAAGTTGTAGACACTTTATAGCGGTCTAAGAGCAGCAACTGTTAAAATGAGATATTCCATTCCAACGCTTTAATAAATTAATAAATAACTAGATGAAACCCGTCAAAACATGACGGACAATGGAAAACAAATTTACTGAAGAAGCTTCTTATATAAGTTACATTCTTTGTACGATTACTTTTTAGCACTATTGCAACTTTAAGGGCGTCAAAAGATAGCATTCTCAGCATTGCAACATATTGCTGGTCATGACTGAAAACGTGATGAGGTCATCATCTTGCACAGTTTCCAGCCACTGGCCGGTTCTGTTTGGAACACAAGCCTCTCCAACGTCTTCTGTCTTCCCACCATCTCTCAGCCTCCACCCTTGTCCAGTCTTCTCCTCTCTCCTTCACGCTTTCTTCCACCCCCTTCAGCCACCTGACTCTCGGTCTCCCTCTTGGTCTCTTTCCTTCCCACTTCGTCTCGTGTATCCAGCTGGGTATCCTCTTCTCCTCCATTCGTTTTACATGTCCATACCATCTAAGTCTAGATTTCTCTATACCATCCAGTAATGGTTCCTCCTTCATTAATTCTCTGGTCATTTCTTATTCTGTCCCTCTTTGTAGCTCCAATACTGCTTCTCAAGAACCTCATCTCACTGGCCTGTATTTTGCTCTTCTCCCTTCCTATCATAACCAAGGTCTCCGAGGCATACGTCAGGATAGGGACATAGTACGATATATGATCTACTTGCTGTTCTGAGGGACATCCCTGCTCCATAACATGCTTCTCACACTCCTCCGGAATGCTTCTGCCTGTCTCCCCCGCTCATTTATTTCTCTACCGTTTCTTCCATTCTCTTGTATCAGGCTTCCCAGATACTTGAAACTCTCCACTTTCTTCAGCTGTTCCCCACCAATTGTTATTCCCGTTGTGGTCCTTTCCTTCTTCCTTGTTGTGATCACCATCTCACTCTTATTTATGCTAAATTTCATCCCATATCCTTGAATTATTCCTTCCCACACGTCCAACTGTTCCTGTACCTCCTCCTCCTTGTTTCCACAAATCATCAAATCATCCGCAAACACCATTGCTTTCATCTTTCCTTCCCCAATTACTTGTGCCGCTCGGGTCATTATGTCATCCATCACCACAAGGAAAAGTAAGGGTGACAGTGCACTTCTTTGTTTCAGGCCGTTTCTCTGTTCCACCCATTCCGATCTCTCTCCTCCCACTTTCACACAGCTCACGCTTCCCTTGTACATATCCTTTATCCTCCTTATAGTCCATTTTTCTACTCCTCTATCCTCCAGGGACTTCCATACTTTGTTTCTGCATACACTGTCATATGCTTTCTCAATGTCCAGGGAGGCCATCAGTAGATCTGTTCCATACTCATAATGCTGTTCTTGTAACTGACTTACAGCAAAAATTAAATCCACTGTGGACCTTCCTGCTCTGAAGCCATGTTGTTCTTCCCTCATCCCTCCTTCTATCCTTGTCCTAATTCTCCTTTCCAAAACTTTCTCAAAGATCTTTGCACAATGACTCATCAGTGTTATTCCCCGATAGTTTCTGCATTCTGTTCTACTACCTTTCTTGAAGATCGGGACAATTATTCCCTTTTTCCAGTCCTCTGGGGTCTTCCTTTCCTTCCATGCTGCCTTCATCACTCGGTACAACCATTGTATCCCCACCTCTCCTGCTGCTCTCACCATCTCCACACTCAACTCATCCACACCCGGTGCCTTCCCTCCTTACATCTTCCTCACTGCATCTTCCACTTCTTTCCATGTTAGGTCCTTTTCTGTTTGCAGTTCATCTACTGTACCTCTTCCCCGATTTCTTCTTCCTCGCCGTGGTTTCCATTTGGGTTCAGGAGTTCTTCAAAATATTCTTTCCACATTTTCTTCAGTTCTTTCCTATTTTCTATCCCTTGTCCCCTTTTGTTCACCATTCTAACATAATCCGTAGGATCCTTCCGCCTCTTATTCTTTACCATCCCATACAGGACCTTTTTTGTACCTTCACTATCCTGCTGGTCATGACTTAAAACGCGATGAGGTAAATAGCCCAATACGTTCAAGAGTTTCTCCTTGAGCTTGATTGATTGTGATAAAGTAGGCCGAGCGAATAGGACATTGTTTCCTATTAAAAGAAAATGTACTGTACCTGCAAGTGTTTTATCGGAAGGTGTTAAATCAAGTCGTAGGATTTGAGCTCTCTGCCTAATATTACTTCACCTATTATATCCGAATCCAAGCAATTTCTTACAATTAATATATTACCATATATGAGTCCTTGGGAAACGTTCAGATTTCTAAGGAGCATAACTATGGCTCAAACGTTCGGAGTATGTGGAGGCGAATCACTTAATTCCAAGGAATTGAAAAATTCAATAATAGGGAAATGAAGTAGCTGGCTTTCATCATCAGTATCCAATCTGTTAACGCTGATGTACGTGTTTGAACTACTGGATATAAGTTCAATGACTTTTAAATTAATATCATTACATTGTTGCAGCTTGGCAAATATTTTATATTCCAGCAGATCAATTTTACCCTCACAACAGTAAAGACCAAAGTAACCACGCATAGATTTTACGCAAGAGAAATACAATGTAGAACAATGTTTACATTTGATCGTCAAAGACCTTACAGTACACTGTACTGCATAATATCTGGAATTGTTTCTGAAATGGCCTATTTATATTGGATTTTAAATGTGGCTTCGTATTATTCGATAACACTATAGTGTCCTGCAATAACGGAGCCGCTAAATATTAAATGGCAAATAATACTTCCATTACCGAAATCAACTGCGTAGTTAGACTCAGTACTCTAAACAAATAATCATTAAACAATTGTCTTATACAATGAAGTTCAACATGACCGTCCAGAGACTTTCATACTCAAGTTGGTTGGTGAGGAGAATGCGATGAGACTGATCGCTTAAAATTAATTCCTTATAATTGTTCATACCAGCGAAATTTTTGCGATAGCTTGAAAACGCAGCTCAGAATGACGTTCTTTATTTTGTTATAAACAGTACGAAACTGCTCTAAATAAGCAATTTCCATCACCTGTTATAGGTTATGACAGTACATTTTGCAGGGGAACATAGAATCACTTCGCCAACTACTGGAACGACCATAGGCCTATATTCAATACTCACTTCGGCAGTCACCCTAATGGAGGCAGTTTTTGAATTATATGTCCCGTGCATGTCAAAAATCGTATTAACACATGGAGGCCCACCTATTCTTGTCTATCGCCCCGGAGACCCGGGTTACATTTCCTGCTCTGCCAAGAAATTGAATTCTGGTCTGAGGGCAAAAACGGGGCACATTCAGTCTCTTGAGGTATAACTAAGAAGAGGAAGGTTTAATTCCCACCTCGACAATCTTGGATGTGGTTTTCCGTGGTTTCCCACTTCCACTTAAGGCAAATACCGGGATGGTTCCTAACTTAAGGCCTTGGCCGTCTCCTTGCCATTTACCACCTTAATTACAAATACACACAGTAATGCAGCCATCACAATAACACAGGTTTTGAGAGAAAATTTCACACGTACACACCCAAGTACACGGGGCTGAGTGACCACGATGTCGGAGCCCTGCAAACGAATTATGTTTGCCAAGTGTTGTCTCTTATGGCGAAAGCAATTGTGGACACGCGCGAGTGCCTGGAAAACTACTTTTTTCTTTAATAATTTAAGAGTATATCGACGATGCATAATTATAACTTTTAGTCTAGGACGCTAATAACTTGACCACCTAAGCATTGGGAAGAAATTGCAATATTAAGGTACATAAACAACATAGCCTACACATTCAACTGTCGGTTAATGTTCCTCAAAATTTCCCTTCTTAAATATTCCCCTCCTTTATAATTCTCCATCACGTGAAAACGTGCCATGTCTTGGGTTTTAAATATATCGATGCAATGGTGCTGCCATCTGCTGTCAGTTACTGGAACTATATGGGCGATGTACTGCCATCTTTTGTCAGTTATAGGAACTGATTGCAGATATTTAAACGGCGTACTGAGGTCAACAGTTTGCTCTTTTGATCACATGCTGTAATGCAATGGTAAAACGGAAATAAAACGTATTGAGACGGAATGTAGAAATATGTATCTTTTACAGACATAAAACCTTACTAATACTCCTTGATTAACCAATATTTCAGTGGTAAAAAAAAATATAAATCGACGAGCGCTGCGATCGAACCGGTGAACCTTGGAACCACAGGCAGTCGCCTTAACCACATAGCTACTCGCGCACTCTTGTTCAGCAGCAGACGCAGCCATTCATTATCTTCAAAAGCTGCTGTCTGAAGGAAATAATCCATTTCATTATCAAAATAAATCAATGTTGCACATTCGTATACGTTCATACTGTTATTATATTTTATTGTCAGAACTTGGTTAATGTATGTTTTCAATTACATGCAAGCTTATTAAATAACTTACATTTTAATGGACTTCTCACCGCCATTTTGTCATGACCCCAGGCGGATTGTGCGCATGCGTGAGGGTCAAGAATTCTGCTATTTTCTATATAAATCCAAAAATATACCGTAATATATTTGTTTATTTTATAGACACTCTGCAAATCTAGAGGCCAAGAGCTTTTGTTAGAGTGCTCTGCGAAGTAAATCGGTTCTGTCGTTATCTCAATCTCGTGGTAACAAAAATCACCTTACTGTTTTAAATTTATAGATGAATTTCTTCGATGATATAAATGTTTGTGATTATGCCAGGATGCAGGGTCTGTGCAGTCCTAGGTCAAATGAATTAGTATGTGCTTTATTATAGTAATTATCTATATTTCCAACTTTGGGAAATAGTGCAATGACAGTTATTTTTGTCGTCCAATTTATCGTCATTTTGTGCACTGTTGTTAGGGTTTAATGAGCTGGTCAATTCAATTTAATAACTATGCAGATCTTCGGCAATTCTACTGTATTCCTTTATCTTTGAATGTAACTGTTACATCATCGCATTCTGAACAATTTAACTTCTCCCATAAGCATATGTTGAATCCAATTTCTTATTTGAGAATGACTTGAGTGATTAGAATTCCCTTGTAAACCAATGTTTTGAGAAATTACGATAGATTAATGCTACTTTGAGCAGAGATGTTTTCCATAAGGAAACTTGGAATTATTTTGAAAATATAATGCTAATAATCATTTATTTGTCTATAATTAATTTAATCCAATTAATTAATTAACGGTCATTAATGTCAATCTAATATATGTAAATATCAGGGATGTGTATAATTTGTATGTGAATTATTAATTTAGTCTCTTTTATGGGAAGAAAAAAAAGTTTAATTATTTTTTTCTACAAAGCTGAAATTGATAGTGAAGTGTTTTTTTTAAATTCATATTCAGCTAAACAACGAACTCTCGAACAATGACTAATTTTCTTTTGTGAGAACTTCCCATTTAAGTGAAATAGGACAGCTCAACGGCACAGATGGACATTTTGGATATTTGTATCCAAACCTAATGATTTGCCTTGAGTAATAGGAGTTTTCATTTTTTTGTCCGTCTGCTCAAAAATAAATTTAGGATCTCGATTTTACAAGCTCTGGTTATTCCTGTAGTTTGGAACTTCTCCCGAGTCAGTGATATTTTTCTTTTTTTCTTTTTCTTGTCGTGAGGTATTTGTCCTGTTGAACCTTGTATGCCTCTCCCTTTAATCGAACTGAGATATTCGATCTCTTGCCTGCCCGAGCTATTTGTTTGATTTTTTTTATTGGACAAATATTTCCTGGACTTAATTTTTTTTTATCGCCTGTGTCCCTTCTTCGGTTTCTCGTTGCAATCACCGGGCCAACGTGACGTCGGGGAAACGGGCACAGTACATCACCGTGCAGCTTGTAGAAATCAACCTCCATCCCAATGCATTCCCACACGGGAAATCTACTCCTTCATAGTCGACATTCTGGCAGAGGCGTAGCACTTCATTCCACCAATCGACCTTCCTGTAGACATCTTGGCGTGGCTTCTTGGAAAGAAATGTTCAAAGTTATTATTCTACCTAGCTAGAATCGCTATGAGCTACTGACTTTCACTCAAAATGTCCTGGGCGATTACTCAACGTTGAACTGACCCTATCTAAGCATTTGCTTACTTCACACGCACATATACATCACACAAAATATAACACAAAATTTACAGAAAATTTTACAATCTTCGTCCGCCACGCAACTGGTTTTAACAAGTCTCACAAATTACGTCTACCACGTAGCGCTTATCTCAACTAGAGATCTCCCTCCGCTAGGCCTGAACTCTGCTCCCAAGAGCACAAGAGCACAGACTGACGTGAAGTATGCTCACCAGAGCCTGATAAAAATCGTGTCTCAAACTGGCGTGAACGATGCTCCTCAGAGCCCGATAAAGTTGTGTGTCAAACTACTCATCACCGATCAATTTATTAGAAACTGACAGAACAGGATGGAGTGGGGGCAATCTGTGAAAATAATCAGTAATTTTCAACTCACAGACTTGGGACTAGTATCAAACTTCTTCTTTTCATTTAAACGTCTCAATGCACTCATGCGGAATCCTATCGCATCGGCGGTTCTTCATACACGTGTTTTAGCGCCTTTTTTAGGTGCGCAAATCTCCGCGTGGTTTAGGCGTCCTCTCTCCTGATTTGCTGATTCAATCGTGTATCGGTTGGAAATTCACTTCTGGCACGTCCATAATGACGCCGACTTGAATGCGCGTTCACCCTGAGTTTGTCCTTGAACTGGGCTTATTCGGTCATCTCCATGAATAACTACCACGCCACCTCTGTTGCAAGCGTTGTGACACACTACCTGTCTTCCCTTTGTCAATCTCCAACATGCTCTGCCTGGATATCAGTAATAATAATAATAATAAAAATCATGAAGACTTTTTGATCGGCAAATCAATGAGGGTTCAATATGTTACCCAAGAGTTACATCTCTAAATTCAAATATAGGAGAATATTTTATTTTAAATTTATACCATTGGTATCATAAGTAGACAGAACACCAAATTGTACCGCTGTAGCCTTAAATTGTGTGGATATATCTATCTACTTAGTATAAAACAAAGTTCCCAATTCGTGGATGTAACGGATAATCTCGAGAGCAACTTGATGGATTTTGATGCGGTTTTCACCGTTCTGTAAAGGATTTCTCGATGAAGGATTAGGTATAAAAACATTTATTTATGACTAAAAGGAGCCGAGCATTTACGATTTCAGTGAATTGAGTTGAACAAAAACCTTACGTCCATGTGTCTTAAAAAAATCTATATTCTCTCAGAATTGTTCAGCATGAAATGTTCTGCAAGAAAGTCCGCGACAGCTCCCACATCGACCACTGTAAGTGTTTTTACGTTTTCATTTCTTCCAGCAATCTCCATTCAGTGGAAATTTAAATTACTAGCTTCAGAGTGAGTTTAACGAGCTTGCGAGCGACCTATCACCCTAGCTTCAGCCAGCATCAAACTGCCGAGTCGTGTCGAGTTAATTCTTCAGAGAAGAGTATAGCTTATGTGTTTGGAGTTAGCTGTTCACCTCGGCCTGACGTCCGTGCGCCTTTTAAGCTTACGAAGGGTAAATTGTGGGATACACACACAGAGGACAGGCAGACACCCACACATTTGATCTCATAAGTCTACTTCATCATTTACCCAAAAGCGACGGTACCGTAAATGTCTGTTCAGGTCACTAGCATGAAAACATGCAAATGTCATATGGACAGAAGTGCTGTAGGATTGTTGAAGTGAATGCTGCGGAGCAGCACGGGTCTTCTAGTTAGCATTTTAAAATAGAATATGTAACCTCAAGTAATGACTAACGCTCAGGCTGCCCGTGCCGTATCGAGCTTATCCACGCCATCCCGTTGAGTCAATGGTGGCTATTTGTGCTCGTAAATGATCTATTTCCGTAACTTTGTAAGTTTATATCCTTTTATGAATGTACTGACAAAATAATGCATATTTAGTATCAATTGGTTTATATAAACGGCAGAAAACGCTAATGAAATCCGTCTTTGCAAGATAGAATATTCTAGGCAGTTGTACTAAAGCTTTTATTAATCCTATGATAATACTGCTCAGTTTAGCGCAAGTGGCAGCGTCTTCGACTCATACCCCTGAGCTTCGTGGTTTGAACACTTGCAGGTTCGAATATTTTTACTTCGTTTCTTTTGTATTTATTGATTCATAATCGCAATCGTAAGTATTATATACTAGCAGTAGTGCCTGGCTTCGCCCGGTGGATTTATATGTTTTATGGATGATAATGAATACTACTACAGAACTGGCACATGATACTTAAACTAACAGAAAACAATATTTTAACAAGAAGTTCCGTGACGAACTAAAGAGCCTACTTTTCATGCCAATGATTATTCTACAGTATATGAACCTATCTAGAATAATAACGAAATTAAGTTGCTAATATCGAAATTTCTAATTAGTTCGAAATACTGTATACCTGGCATAATGTAGCCTAAAAGAGCACTACAGTTGGCAGCCCTGATGACTGAATATATTCTTAGTTCCATCTCTTAAGGTACAGAATACAAAATTTGGTTGAGGTCCAATGAATAGCATGGACGTTACATGCAGTTACACATTGGATCTAACAGCGCGCGTAAAATCATGTTGGCAACAATGTCATGCATGTATTGGTCAGAAATAATCTGAAATTATATGATCTATTGTTGTGCCAATTGTGAATGAAATCCATTAGTTTGTATAGAAGTTATATGCATTTTAAAATTGGACCTATCAGCAAGCTTAGAATCATGTTGGCAGCACCGACGTATATTAGTTACTCCAAATTCATATAGAATGCCAGGTACTATACGTGTGCAAAGTTTAGAGCTATTGGATTGCATACTTTCTGATATATTGATATTAGGGTAACAAAAATAGGGTCGGCACATATTAACAGTTGGCAGCCCTGGTTGCTCTTAAGAATACCCATAGCCATATCTGTTATGGTACACATAGCACATACGAAATTTGCTTGAAATCCAAATGATAGTATGGAAGTTACATGTATTTAAAATTGGACCTGTCAGCAGACTTAGAATCATGTTGGTAGCACTGACGTATATAAGTTACTCCAAATTAATATAGAATGTCAGGTACTATACGTGTGCACAGTTTAAAGCTGTCGGCTTGCATACTTTCTGATATATTGGTATTTGGATAAAATAAATTAGGAGCATTTATTAACAGTTGGCAGCCCTGGTGGGCCTTAAGAATACGCTCTGTCATATCTGTTTATGTACACATACAACATACGAAATTTGGTTGAATTCCAATTGATAGTGTAGAAGTTATATACATTTAAAAATTGGACCTATTAGCAGGCTTATAATCATTTTGGCAACACTGCCATGTATGGCCTCCTGGAAATTACACTGCAATATTATTATCTATACGTGTGCCAATTTCGAAATAGCTCCCATTCGTACCTTCCAATATATCCAACATGGAGCTCAAATTTCAATTGTGATTTTTTAGCAGTTGGTAGCACTGAAATCAATTTCAAATATGGCCGTGAGATATTTAGGTATAGATCTTTACTCCTACCAAATTTTGTTTCGATTGCTCCAGCCGTTTAGGAGTTGATAGGGGGGGGGGGACACACACACTGCCAGACAGACAGAAGGACAGACAGACAGACAGACAGACAGAAAGACACACACACAGTTGCCTGATCTCATAAGTCTACTTTTTCCTCATTTTTGAAAAATGTGAAAAGTAGACTGAAAATATAATTATTTGTAGTGGTGGTGGTGGTGGTTGTTGTAGTGGGGGTGATAAAGTAGTACAGTATAATGGACGTAACATTCAGGCCATTTCCCGTAATGATAATAATGAATAGGGAAACGGCTATTTTCTAACTACAGCACTGACACATGAAATTAACAAAGAAATTTAAGAAAATTATTGAAAAGAGGAGTAAGTGAAATAAAAGACACTGCCTATATCTCATTGGCTGTTAGAAATGTAGAGACCAATAGTGTCGTCTTTTGTTGCATAGCGCCGTAGGAAAATAATCAGAACACTTTGGAAAACTTCGGCTGAGCCGAGCTACTGAGGTAGCAACAGTATCATTTATCGCCACAAAGCGCTTAACGATAAGTGTCGGAATAAATGAAGGCGAATTTGAAAGCACCAACGCTTATTGCAGCTGATAACCTCAATATACTGCACCAACACCATTGCACTTATACAGAGGCAAAATATTTTCATGGTGATAACTGTTTAAAGGGGCCTAGGAGATCTTTTTGCACTAATTACTCCCCGTGACTGCAATTTATAAACAGTGAAAGATACAACTATTTTCGCAATTCTGAACCAGAACACTTGTAGGGTTGACGTGATGCAGCCCGAACTGTCCGTCAACAATAGACTTATTAAAATACTCTTACATTTACACTACTACGTACATGAATTGTTTTAGGGCCTTAATACGTGGTTTTCAAGTTTACTTTGTCTGTTATTCTAAATGTAGGGAATGGAGAGCGTTGTCCAAAATATCAAGTGGACAGTGTTACCAGCAGGGTTTCAAAGTGTATGTAAAATTTGGTGCAATTAGGAGAAATGGTGTGGATTTGTAATAAAGGGCCTACATGCAGGGAATGGAGTGATCTGTCCAAAATTTAAAGTGGACAGTGTCACCCGTAGGGATCCAAAGGGTAAGTATACAAAATGTGGTTCAGATCGATGAAACGGTGTAGGACTTGTGCCAAAGGACTTAAATGTAGGGAATGGAGTGGTCGGTCCGAAATTTCAAGCAGACAGTGTTACTCTCAGGGTTCCAAAGGGTAATTATACAAATTTTGGTTCAGATTGGTGAAAAGGTATAGATTTGTGTCAAAGGGCCTAAATGCAGGGAATTGACAGGTCTGTCATAAATTTCATGTAGGCAGTGTTACTCGCAGGGTTCCAAAGGGTAATTATACAAATTTTGGTTCAGATTGGTGAAAAGGTATAGATTTGTGTCAAAGGGCCTAAATGCAGGGAATTGACTGGTCTGTCATAAATTTCATGTAGGCAGTGTTACTCGCAGGGTTCCAAAGGCTAAGTATACAAATTTTGGTTCAGATAGGTGAAAAGGTGTAGATTTGTGCCAAAGGGCTTAAATGCAGGGAATGGACTGGTCTGTCATAAATGTCACGTAGACAGTGTTACTCGCAGGGTTCCAAAGGGTAAGTATACAAATTTTGGTTCAGACCAGTGAAACGGTGTACGTATCACTAACCATAACGCCAGCGCATGCGGATAGAGCAGTTCGGGAGCGCTTCTTCTACCGACTTACTGAACAAAAATCAATATTTAAGGTTACCTGAGAGGTGTAGCCTAATACTACATAGCCTAAACTATTCCTCTTCAATCTGGCTATAATATAAAAAAGAATTTTTCGAATCGGACTGTTAGTTCCAGAGATTAGCGCGTTTAAACACACAAACACACAAACTCTTCAGCTTTATTATATTAGTATAGATATACTGTACTTATATAACACCACATATAGTCTAGTCAAATTAGACATAAAATGGGGCCCAAACTTGCAAAAGGTCATGTAGCTCTAATTTTTTAATATGTTGTTTGGACCTCTGCCAATAGTTAAAAACCAAATTTGCAACTTCGAAAGTCCTGTGCTAGCTGTGTAATAGCCAAAAAACAGCCAGATTTTTGCCCATTTTTTCAGTTTTGCTCATTATCGTCTAAACTATGCTTCTGAGAGAAAACAATATGAATACCTGTTTACAATCAAATTAAATTGTCTACAATTTGAGTCCAAAGCGAGCTCTGTAGATTTAGTGGTTCCCAAGATACAGTTATTTAAATATTGGATGTATTTTCAAAAAAGCAAAAATTGTTGGTTTTTGTCTCCTAATTTGACAAATATTGTCAAAAATATGCACCCTATGATAAATGTCATTGATAATGAACTTGAAGTCTATTTGTTTACCTTTCATTTGAGTTTTGATGGGTACCTGTAGGCCTAGTGTTTCTTCCAAAAGTGGCATGTACGAGAAAACCTTGAAAAATCGAAATCGGGTGAAATCAATTAAAACAAGTTTTTCGCGTATCAGATATCACATACAGGGCCTGTACTGATTAAATGGGAGTTAATATTATGATAATTGATAAGTATACGTAGCAATGGTTTCATAATTATTGGAATGATTTTGTGTTAATTATTATTTACTGAAATCATCCTTCATCGGCTTTTCCCAATTAATTGGGGTCGCCGGAGCCAACCGGCTCAGTTAAATTTTGGCAGAGGATTTAATGCTGGATAACCTTCCTGACGCCACGTGAATTTTTGGTGAAAATTCCACCCCACTATCACTGGGATTCGAACCCCGTTCGCCCGGGTGAAAAACGAGCAACTAAGCCACTGCGCCATCGCGCTCTCCTATTATTTACTGAAATGATGTGTTAGATACCAGTACGTATAATATTAGACCTACTTATAAAGGCTTGTAGACGAGTGAGGTTTATTAAGTGTGTGAGAGCAGGCGTTGGGGCCTCAACAATGAAGGCGGGATCCCTGAAGATATGATGGCTCTAGAAGATCGGATGGATCCTACTGAGTTTAAGATGTTTTCAGAAGGAGGTTTTACTATCCGCTGATCTGAAAAGTTTTGGTCTGGCCTGAGGTCAGTCTTAACAATTGAGCAAAAATCGATGCGGTCTATGAAACGCTATGGTGGATTGACACAGGAGCGTGGAATTTCCAGCAGTGTGCTAGTCAGGTGGACCGTAGGAATGGTGTTCATGGTAAACATATGCGAGGAACTGGAACGTTTCTGCCACATCTCCTATCCGACTAGTGAACATCATCGAATCGTTCTTGCTGAATATATGTTGTTAATAATAATAATTTAATAAATGCGCACAATGTGCATTAATCTCTACTTAGTATAAAAGATAGTCCACGATTCCTGGATGTAACGGGCGATCTCGAGAACCATTGATTTTGATGCTATTTTCACCATTCTGTAAAGGATTTTTCACAAGAGTATTTATTTATGACCAAAGGAAGCCGAGCAGTAACGGTTTCAGTGAATTTAGTCGCAAAAGACCTGCCGTTCGTGCGCCTCTTAAGATTACGCTGGGTAAACCATAAAATATGAGTGTAAGAATTGTTGAGAATGAAAAGTTCTACAAAAATGTCCAGGTCAGCATATTTCTATCTTTAATACATCGCCCACTATAAATGTTTTTGCATTTCCATTTCTTCTAACAATCTCCATTCTGTGGAAATTTAAATTTCTAGCTTTGGAGCAAGATAACGACCTAGTGAGCGAGCCTATCACCCCAGCTTCGACCATCACCAAACTGGGTCGAGTTAAGACTTCATAGAAGAGTATATATGTTTGGAGTTTCACTGTTCACCTCGACTTTTCTGCCACTCGTGCGCTTTTTAAGCTTACGCTGGATAAACCGTTTAAGATACCGGGCGAAGCCGGGGTGGGTTGCTAGTTAGTTCCATTTAAGTAATTCACTAATGGCAATCTTCTTTGCTTCACATTCTAATATAATTTGATATCTATATACTCCCTTCCACGTAATGCACATATACATGCCTCTTTTGGGTGATGCAATTCCTTCGAGGAACATGGTTTAAAGTGGAAGCCGTGTACAGCTAGTCCAATCACCGGGTATCTTTTCTCGTAGTTGGTTCGGGTCCAGCCTTTGGTCAACATGGCATCCGTTGTGTAAAACACTCATGTGTGTTTCCTCTTGTCCTCCCTTTCTGCAATGATTCTATGCCAATTGTCCGTAGATGGCACCTGCACTTTTATTATTAGGTCCTTTATAAAATATGTCTCCCTTGCTAGGACGTAAACTAATCTAGAAGGCGTAAACTTTGATACGCCCAGGACTCTCCTCATATATTTCGCCTTCAAGCATTTTATGTCCTTTGTCTCATTTATCGTAAGGAGATCTCACATATATTCAATCCCATACGATATTGTTGGTGCTATCTTCGCCTCAAATAATCTCATTCCGTTAGTGAGTGATATCAGGCATAAGTCTCTGATACTGGAAATCCCTTTAATAGCTAAGATCAATCTCTCCTTAATTTGTATTGCAAATGATTTGCCCATTACCTGCAAGACAATACACTAATATTTAAAACAGCCTTTTTAATCTTGAGTTATTTTCCATTGCAACTTATCTTTCCTTGTTCCATAGTTTTTCCTCCATTTCTGAAGAAAACCAATTCTGTTTTCCGTTCATTGATTTGAATTTCATTTGTTGATGCCAACGAAATTTGGATATTGCAATTAAAAATAAATTTGTCCTGTCCTTTGTGTGGAGTGTGCTTCTGTATGGCTGTGAATCTTGGACGATCAGAGGTCAGGATTGGAAGTGAGTTGAAGCGTTGGAGATGTGGGTCTGGCGGAGAATGTTACGGGTAAAATGGATTGAAAAGAGGACAAACACCAGCATCTTGCAAGAAATTCAAGGGAAGAGAGAACTGAGACCAACGATCCATAAAAGAAAAGCTAAATTCACAGGCCACATTTTGCGACATAACGCTTTCCTAACTAATCTCCTAGGAGGAAAAATCACAGGGAAGAAATGCCGAGGTCGACCGAGAAAATTTTTCCTGCAAGACATCTCACTCATTATGGTTCCCACTATGAAATGAACTGAGGTGCTGAAGACAGAGAACAGTGGTGGCTGAGACAAGGCATTGTCTTTAGGAAGTTGATGATTGATGATGATGCCCACGACGAGAGATGATTGACTGCTTCTTGTAGCTGATCTATAGCCTACATTCAGGGGCGAATGTTGTTAAGAACCTTGGTAGCAGTATGCCTTCCTTCGGAGGGGAAGTAAATTCGGCGGTCCCATGTCATAGATTTATGGCATGGAAAAGAACCTTCCACTAACTACACTTGTGGAAGCTAAATTTGTAGGATAGATTGATAACGATATATTAGTTCCAACGTTCACTGCCAGGTGCTGACTGTGATTGCATTTAGCAGCCACGTCCGCAGCTAGTGTCATGGATGGTAGCATTTGGTAGCAAAAGTAGGAACTACTTGGAAAAATTATTCGTCTGCAGTCCTTCTACCTGAATCACAGATAACACACACTAATCCCAATTATCACCAGTTATCAGACAAATTCTACACACACCCAAAGTACACGGGGCTACATGACCGCGTTGTCGCAGCCTCTAAACTAAGAAGCCAACCAACCTTGTGAACCCTTGCAAAGAAGCATATGAGACTCAGTTTCGGGGGGGGTGTAACAGTTCATATCGTAAGTTGTTGTCAAGGCGCTTCATTAACTTGCAGGGTAACATATAACAAAATAACATGCAGGAAAGAGTGAAGCCAGGGTTAAAAAAATGAATTTAATAACAAATCACCATATTTACACATAACAAATAAACAACAAAACTCCCATCTTACTCCCACTTAATAAAAATGCCAAAAACTAGGCGAAAATCTCTGGAGAGATTAATTACCTGGACCAAGTGTCCCTAAGATAAAATACAAAAGTGACCATATATGTGCGTATGCTGTTCTACATGCATCACGATGTGTACAATGAATGCGTGATTCGTCATCATCCAGAATGATCCTTCAGACAATGAATCCACATTTCTTAGAGCTAGACCGACACGGGGGAACACAACTACAATACTTAAAACTAAACCGACACTTCCTAAATCTAATATAAACAAACACAAAATTTCCGTGTGAAATTGGAATCAATTTGCCGTAGCAACATTTACTGCCTAAAAACTTAGGACTTCTCACACAAATCAACACAAGTACATTAACACGTGACCAAATAAAAAAAATACACAAAATGACCGCTGTCAAAATTTACAAATACTCTACCATTACACCGCACGGGTGTGACACACAAAAATTTACATGAATCGAGTCATAAACAAAGCAATAGGCACACAGCCAACATTTACATTATTAATACAATATTTTACCCATACAACGTACAGCAAGCCGTTACACACATGGCGAACTCCCAATTAATTATGGCTTAAAAATCACCATCACAATGAACAGGTTTGCTACATGAAAGCTTACAGGGGTCAGTCGGACAATCAGGACTGCCTATCAAAAATAAGTCACCAGGCAAAACGGGCGATTTGTGGAACTCTGCATGTCTGTCGACCCACGTGTCAAATACCTCGACCTCCCAGGATATGCGGTCGAATCTCGAAGAAGTGTGCCCCAAAGCACAATAATACGTGTGTGTGTGTCAGAATAAATATGGACAAGAAACAGCGGTCTCCCTAGAGCACCCTGTCTTTCCATCAAAAATACAACAGCAGCACAAAAATGAGAGCGGTAGGACCTCTACCCTCTCCTCACGTAAAATCAACACACACTTGACACATTAACACACACAATCACACGTATGGGTTTTGACAGACCCTGAAATAAAAAGACACAATTAATTTACACATGCTGGCGCCACCGTTCTATGCCGTGACTAGTCAACCTGAAAAGGACTCAAAAAATCTATCAAAACTAGAACGAAGGTGTTCTACAAATTACTTTTAAATTGGTGCGCTTGGCAACCCTAATATGAATAATAACCTGTTCAGCAAATATCTTACAGTAATTACCTCCCATTCCTATTTCAAATATTAACGTTAATAAAGCACCATTTATCGAATGTAACGGGTTCCGCATTTGCAAGGATAAAAATCACGCACGCACGCCGCGCGCATTACATATGACTCAAGGAAAAACAAATATCTAACAAACACTTTGGCCACGCGCCAACGGACATTTAAAACATTGAGTGTCGGTGCAAGAAAAACTCTAAACAACAAGAAAAGAAACATGACTATTTACAAAGTTCCCCGGCCAAATCTAACTACATAATTGAAATAATCCAATTTCTGTACATCACATCCTCCTCAACCCATTGCCCCTATGGACAAATTAGCACTCCATAGTAGTCGTCTGCGTTGATCTGTTGAAGTTCATCCCAACTCCAAACCACGTGCTGATCATCTTGGTATCGACTCCTTGGCAGAAAAGTTCAATGTTAATTATTTTACCTATCTATAATCGCTTGCAGGCTACTCAGTTCACCCACAATTGTCCTAATGCGATTAATAGCGAAGACTTGCCCTAAATATCTCGCACACACGCACAATAAAACACACATAAAATACACTGCAATATGTACATAAATATACACCTCGAGACCACGTCACTGGCTCGTTAACAAGTTTAAGATCTTGGCTGCACTAGCAGTCGCTATCTTGCTCGGTATTTCCGTCCTGTACTGTGGACTTTGCTCCGGTGAGCGCTAATTAGGGTGTTACAATACTTCCCCCTTAGAGCTGAACTCGTCGTCTTTAAGTAAATGTTACAAGTTATCACGCACTGGCGTGAAATATTTAGCTCACAAAATAAAGTTGATTCCAGAATTAAAAAAGTGTATTCGAGCTTTAAAATTCGATAATGCAATCGCTGTGACTTTAGCTCCTCAGAGCTCCCAAATAAATGACTTAACCAAATTCAGAGCGTTAAAATCACGATACAAACTGGCGTGAAGTAAGCCTCTCACGGCTCCAAAACGATTGACTTTGAATGGCGTCAGGCCAAACTATTTATTAGAAAACTGACAGGGCGGAGGAGTGGGGTGGAGTCGGATAAAAACTTCCAGAGTTTTTGTCTCACAAAGATGGGACTAGTGTCATTCTTCTTCAAATAAATCAAACGTCTCAATTCACTCGTGCGGAGATTAATCCGTTCGGCGGTTCTCTAGATATCCATTTCCGCGGGCTTTTTACTACTGACGCTGTCCACCGCGTGGTCATGGCTTGGTCTCTTGTGATTGGCTGATTCAATCGTATGTTCGTTGCAAGTGCCTCGTGCTCCTTCCTTTATGCTTCCAATTTTGGTACAGTAGTTGCTCAATTTGGCCTTGAACCCGACTAATTCTAGCCGTCCCCCAAGAATAGCTACCAGCTCAGCTCCTGTTGCAATATTACGAAATGCTAGCCTCCCTTATATCCATGTCGACTTCCTCAAGTACTGCCTGGGCCGTAGTAATAATAATAATAAATATGAATACTTATTTATCGAAGATCAATAAGGGTTCACTTGGTAGCAGAAGAGTTAAGGAAAGGTTTGTGCTTTGAAACAGAACATTAGAAGATAAACATGACTTTTCAAGTAAAGTATTATACATCGCTGTTGTTTATGTCGCTTTTAGCCCTTGCCTTCTCCATTTGTCTCTGAATAACAGCACACTGCAAGCAGGGGCGGATCTAGGGAAGGGCGAGGAGGGTAACCGCTCAGCACCACGCGGTCCGGGGGACCTCACGCCATGATTTTATTAAATTTAATTATTTAATTAATTAATTATACTTTTCAAAGTAAATTATAATTCATATTCCTTTTTTCAGTGCAGCTATGACCTCCCGTGGCCGTTTAGCAAGTTTAGATTTCTTTGAAATAATAGAAGACTTCAGCCGGGAAAAAAGTCGCAAAGTAGTATTTTAGTTAGTTAATTAGTTATTGTTGTTTAAGGGGCGGAACTACGAGGTCATCTGCCTCTAAAGTAATATTTTAATATTTCTAAGTTCACATAATCTTCTTCAAGGGCACTTAAAGGTTTCTTTAATATTATTAAACAAGTAGTTCCGTGAAGAACTAAATCCTATTTTCATATATCCTACTTATGTTAATTGCCACTATCAACATACAAAATTTCAGTCTGATTGCTGTTATGGATTCCTAGATATTGAGAATCGACTAAATATTTCAGATGGTCGCCATGTTGAATTTTTATAAATGTATGTCTTAGAGTTATGTACTGTTACATGAAGATTATTGTGTACGTGTAGCATTCAAACTTCAATCGCATGATTAAGACACAAGAAGTAAATATGAGATTTTAAAATTTCGCACAGCTGCCACCTTGTGGTTATGAAAACAATTGAAATAAATTAGATCCCAGTGGATTAACATTAGTATAAGGATTTACTGTACCAAGTTTCACTGCACTCGGATGCTTAAATTGCAAGAAACGTCCATGTGAATATGTATACTTCGCGTCGCCGCCATGTAGCATTTGTGATCACCAGGTTATTGAAAGTCCTATAGGTGAACTTATGTTCATAGCCGCTATGAACATTAAAAAATTCAATTTGATTGCTATAAGGATTCGTAGATATTCAGAGCCGTCTAAATATTTCGAACGGTCGCCATGTAGGATTGTTATATGTATAAGCCAGAGGGTCATGTACCATTAAAGGAAAATTATTACGTAGGTTCAATATTCAAACTTTCACTTCGATCGCACGATTACGACACAAGACATAAAAATTTAATTATAAAATTCGCACAGCCGCAATATTGAGGTTATGTAAACAATTGAACTAAATTAGATACCAGTGCATTACAATGTGTATAAACATTTCCTGTACCAAGTTTCATTGCGTTTTGATCATTAAATCGCGAGAAAGGTCTATTTAAAATTTTCAGCTTCGCTTGGCCGCCATGTTCGTTTTGGAGTTAAACGGTTTTTGAAAGTCCTATGGAAGACTTTCCAGTAGTGCCCTTTATCTCCATACAAAATTTCAGGGTAATACCGCTAATAGTTTCAGATATATAGAATGCCGTTGAAATACTTCGCACAGCCGCCATTTCGAGGTTATGTAAACAATTGAACGATGTTAGATGTCGGTGCATTACAATGTGTATAAACATATACTGTACCACGTTTTATTGCGTTTGGTTGGTTAAATCGCGAGAAACGTCTATTTAAAAGTCGCAAATTCGCTTGGCCACCTTGTTGGTTTTGTAGTTACCAGGTTTTTGAAAGTCACATAAGTGAACTTCTAGTAGCTCCCTTTATCACCGAACAAATTCCAGGGTGATATCGGTAATAGTTTCGGAGATATTGAAAGCTGGTGAAATACTTCGCACAGCCGCCACGTTGGATTGGTGTGACATAACAAAATTTGAAGGGCATGGTCGGGGTCGTCCGGAACAGTGCTATGACCTTAGCGAGTTTCATTGACATCGCTCCAGCCGTTTAGACGTTATTAGGGGGGACACACACCATCACACACACACGCACACATAGACAGACACACGGACAAAAAGTGATCTCATAAGCCTATTTTTTCATAAATGAAAATAGGCTAAAATTGTACTGTAGTGTATTCAAAATAATGTAACTATTCCTTGTTTTATTATTATTATTATTATCTAACTATTTTCCATTTGATTTGATATTTGTTAATTTCCCTGCAGAGCCTGGATCCGCCACTGACTGTGAACACCTTAATGCAGATCGCTCTTGTTATCTGGGAGGAGTGAAGCGCATTACAAACAATAGTTGTCTGGGGAAGTGGTTCTGAGAATCACTTTTATATCTGAAACGGTTTCCCGATACTCCAAGCTGCGTGGCTTAGTGTCCAATGTTAAATATAAGGTGCGTTCCTAAAGTAACGAGCCAGAGGCATAATTGCAGAAACCAGTACCTGTATGTTAGAAGTATTGGCCCTGGCTGTTGAGGCACTTGTCCCACTGTGACACGAGGCAGTGAATGGCTGTCTCATAAAATTCCCTTGGCTGCGATGTGAACCAGTTCCGCACGTACAGCTGGACGTCGAATTCCGAGGTGAATCGTTGGCCCCGCAGAGCCCTTTTCAGGGGACCAAACATGGCGTAATCACAGGGAGGGAGGTCTGGACTGTATGGAGGGTGGCCGAGAACCTCCCATTTGAATTTCTGCAGGAGTGCTGCGACTGTGTTGGCCGTATGAAGTCGTGCATTGTCGTTGAGCAGAATGACCCCACGGGTGAGATTGCCTGGTCGTTTTGTTTTGATCGCTTGGCGAATGGTGGTCAAGGTTTGCGAGTAACGCTGGGCATTCACTGTTGTCCCGTGCGGCATGAAGTGTATCAGAAGGGGGCAATCTTGGTCAAAGAAGAACGTCAGCATTACCTTTCCTTCACTCGTGTGGATGGCCTTGCCTTTTTGGGTGGTGGTGACCCTGGATGATTCCACTGAAGGCTTTGTCGTTTGGATTCTGGTTCGAAGTGATGACACCATGACTCATCTCCAGCCACCACTCGTGCCAGGAACCCACTCCCTTCCCTCGCATAGCGCTGCAGATGACCAAGACAGTGGGCCATTCGACATGCTTCCTGGTGTGGTTGGAGACTGTGGGGCACCCACTGGGCACACACTTGGCGCAAGTGCAGTCGTTCCTTCATGATGGTGTGCACACTTCCGATGCTCAATCCGACCTTGGCGGCTATGGCGTTCACTATCATTCGTCGGTCCTAGGTAATGAATGCATCAACCAGCTGGACGTTGTCATCGGTAATGCAAGGGGGTGCCCCAGACCGGGCATCATCCATTAACGACACCCGTCCTTCCCTAAAGCGCTTGTGCCACGCCTTGACCCTTGCGAGGGATATGCAGTGTTCGCCGTACACTTGTGACATTCGGCGATGAATGTCCGTTCGCCCTACTCCTTCCGCTGTTAGAAACCGAACAACACCTCTTTGCTCTTCGGTTGACTCCTCCATGTCACTGTTTGCAATGCAACTGGCAGCGTTGGACGATTGATGCATGCTACTACTCGTTTGTATCGTAACGTGACGTGCACGCGCGGCCTCTACTGACGGGTTGTGACCTTCCACGCTCTGTTTGAACTACACCTCGTTACACACGCCACGATTAGCCGATGTCGTCACCGGTTTGCATTCCAGCCTCCGGCTCGTTACTTTTTGAACGCACCTTATACATTGACGGTCGACTCTATGCCAGACTGTTGCCGTCGTTTCTAAATCCACCCAATTATTTTTCTCGCATCGAGAGATTCGGTGGTATCACTACTAATGAAAGTTCCTCTACTACAACTCAGCAATTTTCTTTTTTACGTAGTTACATCAAGCAGGCACATCAGCGGGCATTTGTGTCCCCGCCCGGACCCACACAGGCGTAGCGAACTGCGTGCTGCCTTCCATTTTATGAAGCAGCCTTAACCTCTAGTTCGTGGAAGGTTTTTTTCATGCCATAAATCTATGACAGGGAACCACCAGCTTTACTTCCCCAAGGAATACTGAGGGATTTTTATTGCTCTTAACGATCCGACCACTTCAGCTGTGTTTGAACCCGCGGCCTTGGGTATAGAAACTCAGCATGCTACCAACTACGCCACCGAAGCCGCCAGGTGGAAACGTGTTTAACAGGAATTACTGCTTTATGGTAAACTAAGTACTTTAGTTGTCCACCACTTTTAATAAATAAATAATATCCTTACGGTGGGGAATTAAACATGGACGGAGGTGAGTGGATTAGACCTTTGCGGTACACTGCCTTAGGGCTTGAGAACTTGTGCCTCCCGCTTCCATGTTAAGTATTATTGTACAAATAGCATGTTACTGTTTCACTGCACAGCAAGTGGAAACTCTTGCTGTTAATTCAATTTAGGGGTTGGGATATCTCAGTCATCATCCCCACCTATTGGAATGTGTGTTGAAGTTTTCTGATAACATGTTCATTGATTCATTCATTCACTTCATTTGCAAATGGGGATAATTCCCCGATGGCAAAGTGTACACTTACAGAAAAATTTGCAATATAACACACTTTTAATGTACACAATTCACGATTTGGTAACTATAGTAATTACGTCGGAGTATTTACACAAACTTTCAGTATTCTGTTAAAAACATCAATATGCGTGGGTAAAGGGTCCAAGACAGTGGTAGGTAATGAGTAGGGCTAGGATTTTTAGGTAAATAAATATTTTTATGTAAGTACATATTTTAAGCATTTTTTCTATAAATACATAAATTCCTGTTTTTCACTTATTAGCACAAAAAAGACATAATATTTACAAATTTTTAAATCAGTATGCCTAGATCTTTCAGTTTATTGCATTTTAGCTGTGTTGTACTTCAACGGGGAAGAAACTGTGAGCTATCTAATCTTCATGCAGAGCGTATGTCAGCCTGCAACTGTGTTATTCTTAACTTGTCACCCCGTGCCACTCACAGTGGAAGCCAGGGATTTCCTTGTCCATAGCCATTTTGCACCACGTGCTAGACCTCCCCCTCCCCCAGCTACCTGGAACCAGTGTCACGCACATGCAGTTCATTTCTGGTACTGTGAAGTGTAAGGTAGTTCTACGATGCCTAAAATAAAAACAACTGCAAATCATCGTTTGTTGCAGAATTTAAAGATAATTTTACCTGTAATGGAGGCGTTCTGTTATGCCAACCATGTGGCAAAGCAATCTTGGCTGAACAGCGATCTCAAGTTACACAACACCTCAAGAGCAAGAAACATATTGCCGCAGTTTCGCGCCTTCAGAATAAGTGTGCCGCGATAATCGTCGGTCATTTGTGCTGTACAACCCGAAGATGTATCTCGTGTATTCATATTCATATTCATATTCATTCATTTATTTGCAATGGGGGGTGTGTCCCCCGGTGGCAAATTGTATATACATAACAAATAAATAATTATACATAACAATTCAATAACAACTATACAACAATTAAACTGGAGTATTTACACAAATAGTCAGTCTTTTCTTAAACACACCTATATGTTTGGGAAAAGGCTCTAAGACTGCGGCAGGTAGAGAGTTCCAGTTATCAATGGCACGGTTTACAAAAGAATATTTACCATAATTTGTTCACTGTGATCACTTTGAAAGGATGATCGCTCCTACCCATGTAAGTGGGCTTTCCCAATCGTTTGCTAAGCTCACCCCATGCTGGTTGATTTCTATACGTGTTGTACATAGCGCAGAGTCTAGATTTCATCCTCCTAGCCTCCAGTGATTCCCACCCAAGTTTCTTTAACATACGGCTCACACTGCTCCTGGGATTAAAGTCACTGAGCACAAATCTAGCGGCCTTTCTTTGCCCTACTTGATATGGATCCCAAACCGCCGGGGCATATTCCAGAATAGGTCTTACAAGTAACAAATAGCCTAATTCTTTAGCAGAGGTACTACTTCCTTTTAATACCCTCATTACAAAGTGCAGGGATTTGTAAGCTTTTGAAACTACACATCCTACATGACTACTCCATTTCATATCATTCCTTACGTGAACGCCCAAATATTTGCAAGAATCTTCTTCTACAAGTATTTCCGAGCCAATGTTATATTGAAAATCCTGCCTTCGCACTTTCCCTATTTTAAGAGACTACATTTTCTTGTGTTTATTTTCATTTTATTTACAATCGCCCACTTATAGACCAGGTTCAGGTCCTCTTGAAGCACTGCATTGTCTTGTGAGTCATGTATCTTTCGATATATTACACAATCATCCGCAAACAATCGACAGTCACTGCGAATCCCATTTGGTAAGTCATTTATAAACGCCAAAAATAACAAAGTTCCGATTAAGCTGCCCTGAGGGATACCCGACGTTACGGTAATTTCATCCGAGAATATGCCTTCGACTTTCACTTTCTGAGAACGACCCGTCAAAAATTCTTGGATCCATAAAATTACTCTTCTATCAATCTTCGTCGAAGCTAATTTATGGAGTAGCATGTCATGCGGAACGACATCAAATGCCTTCGCAAAATCTATAACCACGGCGTCGACTGAAACTCCATGGTCTAACGATTCGCTAATGTCTTGAAAAAGTGATAGCATCTGACTTTCGCATGAGTAACCTTTCCGAAATCCATGTTGCCTATCATTAAACCATGATAATGTTTCCCACTGTTCCCTCAAGTAGTCGCAAATGAGATGCTCCATCTGTTTACAAACGACGGACGTAAGGCTAACCGGCCTGTAGTTGCCCAATTCAAGTCTGCTCCCTCCCTTAAATATTGGGACTACCGTAGCTCTTTTCCAGTCATCTGGGATTTGCGCATTGTTTATGGACACATTAAACATCACCTCCAAGTATCGTGCCACGGCCCTACCTCCTAGTTTAAGTACTTCACTAACAATATTATCAGGACCCTTTGATACATTGAAACGTAGTTTTTGTATTAGCTTTACAATTGCTGACTGGTTTATTTGGAACAGGGGAGCCCCTGATTCGTCGTTAAGGTCCAACACACAGCTATTGGATTTATTGAACACACTACCGTAAAAGACATTTAATTCATTAGCAATGGCCTGTTTCTCAGTAATTAATTTACCGTCACCGGACATTATCATCGACAAATTATTTGAATTTCCCTTTCTTCTCCTAACATAACTGTAAATTTTTTTCCACCCATCACCTCCCGAACCAAGTAAACCTTGCATATAACTGTCATGAGCAGCCCTCTTTTTTAAGACGAGCTCTCTTGATAAGGACTTAAATTTCAACATATACTTGTCACTATCATGTCTTTTATTGTATAATTTCCTAATTTTCCGTTTTAGACTCCTAATTTCTCGTGTGTAATACTCAGGATCTGGGTTTTGTTTCAGCAATTTAAATGAGACAAATTTATCAACAGCGCTATTTAAAATTTTCAAAAAGTTAGTCCACAGGATATTAATGTGATTTCCTTCCGATGCCCATCCTACAAATAGCTCATTCAAATACCCCTGAAACTTGCCCTGATCCGCCCTGCGATACTGGAATATGATCTTTTTTTGCTACATCAGAGTCTAATTTTGTAATGTCACCATATCTAATATTTAATTTAACCCCAGAATTGTCACTAATTCCTGGTACTTTCAGACAGTTAATATACAGCTCTACAGGCCTTACGAGATAAACATCTAAGGTATTATTGTCTCTAGTTGGGAAGTCAACTACTTAGGAAAATCCCCCCTCCCTTAAGAATTTATTTGCAGCGCTCTGAGCCTGACCACAGCTAGTTGACTCACCAGACCAGTCTACTTTGGGGAGGTTTAAATCTCCAGCAATTATTATGTTCTTTTTCATAGCATTACCCGTACAAGTTTTATCATACAATGTTTCGAGGAGAGAAAGGTTATCTTTCGGTGCTCTATACGCCCCTATCACCTGAAGAGGGAATTTATTTCCTTTATCCGAAATTTGTACACATAACATTTCATGATCCATATCAGCCCACTTTAAGAAACTAGCTATATTTTTGCGCACACAAATAAATAGCCCACCACCTCGCTTCCCCCGATCCCTTCTGTACATCTCGTAGGTCCCTTGAATTATTTCGCTACTATTTACGCCCTCATATAACCAAGATTCAGTTGCAATGACAATGTCCGGAGAATACGTCTCTACAAGATTCCAAAATTCAATTAATTTATTTCCTAATCTCTGACAATTAACCTGCAGTAATCTTAGAGTCTAACCTCCGCAGCAAATATCTCGAAATAGCTCCTTCTTTTACCATCGGCTGGCAACCTCTGGACCTGCTCCTCCTCACAAAAGCCGGCACGAACTGATGACCCTGTCATGTAGGCTCCCTAGAATGAAAGCGCCCCGTCGATTTAGATGGAGCCCGTCTCGGGCGAAGTCACGGCCACCAATCCAGCAGTCAGCTTCTACGTACACTAATCCCAGTTGTGCACATACCCAGTCCATGCGGTCATTTACATTCTTAACTCGCCTCAACATAACATCTCCCCGCCGAACAATGCCACTCATTATAATTTTTGCACTTCTAAACTTGCTTTTAGCTTTTCTGCCTAGTTCGTAGAGCTCCCCCATGATGTAATCAGCTGTAGCCCTCTTCTTCAAATCGTTCGTCCCAACATGGAGCAACAACACTTTAACTTTGTCACAGTCCTCTACATTTGCTTCTTCCACTTGTTGGGCAAGCTGGTCAATCTTAATCCCCGGGTAACACCGTACTTTCGCACCTGATTTCCTCGAGATATTCGCACTCCATCGTATCATAGAATCACCCATTATGATAACGTCATCCTCAGTTTGCTCCTGCACGCCCTCATCCACACTGATCCCAGTAGAAAGCCATTAAGTCACATCCTTCACCGTTTCTTCTGATTCACGAAGCTTTGCTCTAAGTTCCTGTATGATTTGATCCCTTGCTTTGATTTGCTCCCTCAAACTGTCCGGCGTATCACATACTTTACCAAACCAATTTCCGACATCACAATCCTCCTTCTTGACCTTAATACAGCCGAAGTGAAACCATTTCTCACATAGTCCACACTCAACACCATTCTTCAATGTTTTACTGCACGTCGAACACTTTAAAGATGCCACTGGATCATTTGCCTGATTCACATTTGGAGTAACAGGCCCTGGATTCACTTCCACTCCACCAATAACTAACAAAGCAGCTATCACTAGGGCTATAAACCACAAGTTACTAGGTCCCGTACGCACACACAAACACCGGAAATCCCGACTACCCTTCGCATACCACAGCCCGATCCTCGCCCGATAACACTCCAGAGAACACCCCATTTCAGCACACCTGAGAGCTCGGGAAAAACACGACCTTTCACTTTGACTGCCAACTGATAATGCTTCAGCAGTTAGTGAGACATAGCATAAATTGCATTCATGGGTACTGCATATTATTTATAATCACATTAATAAATTAAATTATAATTAACTATTTTTACTTTTTTTGTCACATATTTCTGGTATTTTTAATACATAAAAATAAATATTTTCCTGATCTTTAGCACCTAAAAATCCGAGCCCTAGTAATGAGTTCCAATTATCAATATCACGATTAAAGAAAGACTATTTCCCATAATTTATACGCTGCGGTCGGACCTTAACTTGATGCGGATGATCTGCCCTGCTCAGGTAGGTGGGGTTTCCAGACGTTTGCATAGTTCTCCCCTTGCTGGCCGATTAGTGTAAGTGTGAAACATACCTTATAATCTGGATTTGGCCCTTCTATTTTCCAGAGATTCTCACCATAGTTTTTCTATCATTCGAGTAACGCTACTTCTTGGATTTAAATCATTGATCACAAACCTAGCAGCCTTCCTTTGAACCATCTCCAGCTCCTGCCTACTTGATATGGGTCCCAAACCGCTGAGCCGTATTCCAAGATTGGCCTCACCAGGGTCAAATATCCCAATTCTTTAGCGGTGGAACTACTGAATGTTAATACCCTCATTACAAAAGGAAGTGATTTTTACGGTTTGGAAACGGCACAACCCACATGGGCACTCCATCTCATGTCATCCCTTATTTGGACGCCCAACTAATTGCACGAGTCTTGCCAAGAATTGTAGATATTACTATTATGCCACGAGGTAGGCCTATTCAAGAAAACTTTTACAGAGAGTAAGTTATGTTGTTTGAGTCTTCAGTCTTTTGACTGGTCTGATGCAGCTCCCCATACCTCCCTGTCTTGAGCTAATCGTTTCATCTCTACATAGCTACCACACCCTACATCCGAGGCAATCTGTTTAACATATTCTAACATTTGTCTACCCCTACAGTTCTTGTCCTCGACCCTTCCTTCCATAATTAAGCTTGCTATTCCTGGGTGTCGTAGTACGTGTCCTACCAACCTATCTCTTCTCTTCATTAGCAGTCGCCAGAAACATCTCTCCTCTCCCACTCCTCTTAATACCTCTTTGTTTGTAACCCTATCTACCCATCTGATCTTCATCATTCTCCTGTAACACCACATTTTAAACGCTTCAATTCTCCTCTTTTCTGCTGCACCAATAGTCCAAGTTTCACTTCCATAGAGTGCCACGCTCCAGACAAAGGCCTTCAAAAATGACTTCCTAATACCTAAATCTATATTCGATGTCAACAGATTCTTTTTCTGTAGAAATGCTTTCCTTGCCTGAGCTAACCTACTTTTTATATCCTCTTTTCTTCGTCCATCACTGGTTATTTTGCTTCCTAAGTAACAGAAGTCTCCTACTTCCTTCAGCTTTTCACCTGCCAATTTGATGTCCATAGACGTTTCTGATTTATTTCGGCTGCATTCCAGTATTTTTGTTTTATATTTATTAATTTTCTTCATGAATTCTTTCCTCAAGACGGAGTCCATACCATTCAGAAACTCATTCAAATCCTCCGGCGTGTTAGCCAAGATGACTTTGTCATCGGCAAATCTCAGAGTTGAAATTATTTCTCCTAGAATCTTCACTCCCACTTTACATTTTTCTCCAATTTCCTTCATTGCTTGTTCAATGTAAAGATTGAAAAGTATGAGTGATAAGTTGCAGCCTTGCCTTACACCTTTCTGAATACCAGCTTCTCTCTCATGTCCTTCAGCTCGAATGACTGGTCTGGTTTCTGTATAGATTGTAGATCACCCTCCTATCCCTGTACTTTATTCCAATCGTTTTCAAAATGTCAAAGTTAACGGAACCTTAATTTTTTGTCATTTGATATATTCCTTTTTTTTCTTTTTGTTGCGAATTACACACACTATATTTCCCTCATTTTCTTCGTTAACGACCGGCGACTCATACGTTAGGCAGTACCACACACCGGCAACATTGACCAATAGCTGACGGTGGTTGACCATTAGTAAGCTTGCTCTATCTCCCCACGTGGAGTCAAGAACCTTGTCCTGGCTGCGGGCTCGCTTGTCAGGTCTTCAGTTTCATGCAATTCTGTGTCCAGTCTTACTGCTTGCTCTCAGTGGCTATGGTGGAGAATTGGCAACGCTGTGTCAATAGCTAGGAAAGCCCTGACTCCACACAGATTAGAATGAAACTCCACAGCATGCTTTCAGCCAACCGACCGGGTCAGAGAATGGAATGAATGAAGCCCCCATCTAGCGGCGAGGATATGAACTGTGCCGGCTGCCGAAGCCTGTCACACTCCCCAGGGGCAATGATTAAATGAATGACAGATGAAATGAAATGAAATGACAGCGGGAAGTGTTGCTGGAATGAAATTTGTGACAGAGAAAACCGAAGTAACCGGAGAAAGACCTGTCTGCCTCCACTTTGTCCAGCACAAATCTCAAATGGAGTGACCGGGATTTGAACCACCGACCCAGCGGTGAGAGGCCAGCGTGCTGTCGCTTAAGCCACGGAGGCTCTCTTCACACAGCTATGGAATGTAAACATACCGCTCAGCTAGGTTCAATAGGTACCGAGTGTTAATGAGGAAAGTGTGAGAACTTATAAGGTGCGTTCAAAAAGTAACGAGCCGGAGGCATAATTACAGAAACCAGTACCTGTATGTTAAGAAGTATTGGCCTTGGCTGTTGAGGCACTTGTCCCACTGTGACACGAGGCGGTGAATGGCTGTCTCATAAAATTCCCTGGGCTGCGATGTGGACCAGTTCCGCACGTACAGCTGGACATCGGCATCCGAGGTGAATCGTTGGCCCCACAGAGCCCTTTTCAGGGGACCAAACATGGCGTAATCACAGGGAGAGAGGTCTGGACTCTATGGAGGGTGATCGAGAACCTCCCATTTGAATTTCTGCAGCAGTGCCGCGACTGTGTTGACCGTATGAGGTCGTGCATTGTCGTGGAGCGACCACGGCGGCTATGGCGTTCACTGTCACTCGGCGGTCCTGGGTGATGAGTGCATCAATCAGCTGGACGTTGTCATCGGTAATGCAGGGGGGTGCCCCAGACCGGGCATCATCGGCTAACGACACCAGTCCTTCCCTGAAGCGCTTGTGCCACGCCTTGACCCTTGCAAGGGACATGCAGTGTTCGCCGTGCACTTGTAACATTCAGCGATGAGTGTCCGTTACCCCTACTCCTTCCGCTGTCAGAAACCGAACATCACCTCTTTGCTCTTCTGTTGACGCTTCCATGCCATTGTTTGCAATGCGACTGGCAGCGTTGGACGATTGATGCATGCTGCTGCTCGCTTTGTATCGTCACGTGACGTGCATGCGTGCCCTCAAGCGACGGGCTGTGACCTTCCACGCTCTGGTTGGAACCACACCTCGTTACACACGCCTCGATTAGCCGATGTAGTCACCGGTTTGCGCATTCCAGCCTCCGGCTCGTTAGTTTTTGAACGCACCTTATATATCATCCCTACGGTCCTTTACTTCTCATTCACTTTGTACAGTAACTCTATCCCTTGCCTGCGTACAGCTGCAATCATTTATCATTGATGAAGAAGCGCCAAAGAACAGTATTGTGGGAACTTGTAACTTGGAGTAGAATGTGTGACCCGGGGCGTTAATGTTAAAGTGGTACACGGAAACTTTAAGATGCACTTTACTGTCTTGTGTGGTCTCACGCAAGCGCATTATTTATAAGAGCTTTACTCCCTGTCACTGAGTGTGCAGGCGTGAACAAGTGTGCCAAGACACCCATCTAATGTTGTTGTTGTTGTTGGAATGTTTTAGGGGCTTGGTCTTCGCAGTCAAATATCCCCATGCACGTTGGAATGTGCAATATTTTGTTATTGGTATTGTTAATTCATTTAAGGGCTTTGCGACGTCGTGGTAATTTAGCCCCGTGTACTTAGGCGTGAGTAGAATTTGTCTGATAACCAGTGTTATTGGTTTTTGTAATTCAGGCGAGGATTGGGAAGGAGGTGGCCGTGGTCTTGAATTAGGAACCATCCGCCATTTGACTGGAATAAAAGTAGGAAATCACGGAAAACCACTTCCAGGATGGCTGAGGTAGGAATCGAACCCGCCTTTTCTCAGTTTTGCCTCACGAGGCTGAGAGTACCCGGTTGTAGTCCTTAAACCAGAATTAAATTTCTTGGCAGAGCCAGGAATCGAACCCACCTACGGGGTGACTGCCAAGAATGCTTCACCACACCATGAAGGGGTTCAACAACTCCTTAATTATTTTGTATATTATTTGTTTTGCGTCCATTTTAAAAACAGCGTCTTTTAGAGACGTCGTGGTGCCCGAATTTTAGACCGAGGGGGATCATTAACGTGCCAGTAAATCTACTGACACAGATCCTTCACATTCACGCACCCTCGAATGCCAACTGATAGTGCCAGGATTCGATCCTTGGTACAGCAGGTGAGAACGTTAACGCTGCAGCACGCAGCCAGTCACACGAGTAACCGATCGTAACAAATGAACATTCAAAAGAATTATCCGCAGCAGTGACGAATCCTGTTTGCTTTCATAAATATCGACTGGTTTACAAAGTGCAGATAAACAATCAAGACGATAGCCCCAGTCAGAACGGTGCCGCGTCAACCCCGCATACCAATACAGTCGGGCAGGTGGTTGGTTCATTGTAAATGCTAGGGGAGAATTGATTAAGAAAAAAAAGACAATGGTAAGTGGAGAAAATAGGTAAATAGGAGGGGGCTTGAAAATAGAAATCGCTTCTGAACAATAAATGAACAAGAAGTTCCGTGACGAACTAAAGAGCCTACTTTTCTTAAAATTTAAGATTCATGCCAATGTTAATCTATATGGATTTATCTAGAATAATGACGAAATTAAGTTGGTAATATCGAAATTTCTAATTAGTTCGAAATACTGTATACATGGCATAATGTAACCTAATAGAGAACTTCAGTTGGCAGCCCTGGTGACTGAATATAGTCTTAGATCGATCTCTTAAGGTACAGAATACAAAATTTGGTTGAAGTCCAATGGATAGCATGGACGTTACATGCAGATAAACATTGGATCTAACAGCGCGCGTAAAATCATGTTGGTAACAATGACATACATGTATTGGTCAGAAATAATCTGAAATAATATGATCTATTGTTTTGTCAATTTTGAATGAAATCCATTAGTTAGTATAGAAGTTACATGCATTTTAAAATTGGACCTATCAGCAGGCTTAGAATCATGTTGGCAGCACTGACGTATATTAGTTACTCCAAATTAATCTAGAATGCCAGGTACTATACGTGTGAAAAGATTGGAGCTATTGGCTTGCATACTTTCTGATATATTGATATCAGGGTAACAAAAATAGAGACAGCATTTATTAACAGTTGGCAGCCCTGGTTACTCTTAAGAATCGGCATAGTCATATCTGTTATGGTACACATAGCACACACGAAGTTTGGTAGAAACCCAAATGATAGTATAGAAGTTAGATGTATTTAAAGTTGGACCTCTCAGCAGGCTTAGAATCATGTTGGTAGCACTGACGTATATAAGTTACTCCAAATTAATATAGAATGTCAGGTACTATACGTGTGCATAGTTTAAAGCTGTTGGCTTGCATACTTCCTGATACATGGGTATTTGGATAAAAAATTGAGAGCCTCTTTTAACAGTTGGCAGCCCTGGAGGCTCTTAAGAATACGCACAGTCATATCTGTTTATGTACATATAGCACATACGAAATTTGGTTGAATTCCAATTGGTAGTGTGGAAGTTATATGCATTTAAAAATTGGACATATCAGCAGGCTTATAATCATTTTGGCAACACTGCCATGTATGGCCTCCTGGAAATCAATTTGCAATATTATTATCTATACGTGTGCCAATTTTGAAATAGCTCCCATTCATACCTCCCAAGATATCAAACTTGGAGCTCAAATTTCAATTGCTATTTTTCAGCAGTTGGTAGCACTGACATCATTTTCAAATATGGCCGTTAGATATTCAGGTATAGATCTATACTCCTACCAAATTTTGTTTCGATTGCTCCAGCCGTTTAGGAGTTGATAGGGGTACACACACACACAGCCAGACTGACAGACAGAAGGGCAGACAGACAGACAGACAGACAGACAGACACACATTTTCCCGATCTCATAAAAACTTCAATCGCATGATTAGGACACAAGAAATAAAAGCGATATTTTAAAATTTCGCTCAGCCGCCATCTTGTCGTTATGAAAATAATTTTAAATGAATTAGATGCCAATCGATTAAAATTTGTATAAGCATATACCGTATCAAGTTCCACTGCGCTCGGATGGTTAAAACGCAAGAAACGTCCATTTGAATACTTAAATTATGCGTCGCCGCCATGTTTGATTTGTGCTCGCCAGGTTATTGAACGTCCCATAGGTGAACTTATGCTTATAGCCTCTATACACTTACAAAATTTCACTTTGATTGCTCTAGTAGTTTAATACATATTGAGAACCATCTAAATATTTCGGATGGTCGCTATGTTGGATTTTAATATATGTAGGCCATAGAGTTATGTACTATTAGATGATGATTATTGTGCACGATCATTATGTAAATGTTGATTTCGATCGCATGATTAGAACACAAGAAATAAAAACTTAATTTTCGAAATTCAAACAGCCGCCATCTTGAGGTTACGTAAACAATTGAACTAAATTAGATATCAGTGCATTGCAATGTGTATTAACATTTGCTGTACGAAGTTTCATTGCGTTTGGATCATTAAATCGCAATAAAAGTCTATTTAAAACTTTCAAATTCGCTTGGCCGCCATGTTCGTTTTGTAGTTAACCGGTTTTTAAAAGTCTCACAGATGAACTTCCAGTAGTGCCCTTTATCTCCGTAAAAATTTCAGGGTGATACCGCTCATAGTTTCAGAGATATAGAAGGCCGGTGAAATATTTCGCACAGCCGCCATCTTGAGATTATTTTAACAATTTAACGAAGTCAGATGTCGGTGCATTACAACGTGCATAAACATATACTGTACCAAGTTTCATTGCGTTTGGTTAAATCGAGAGAAACGTCTATTTAAAAGTCGCAACTTCGCTTGGCCTCCATGTTGGTTTTGTAGTTACCAGGCTTTCAATTGTCACATAGATGAACTTCTAGTAATTCCCTTTATCACCGTACAAAATTACAGGGTTATATCGGTAATAGTTTCGGAGATATTGAATGCTGGCGAAATATTTCGCACAGCCGCCATGTTGGATTGGTGGGACGTAACAAAATTTGAAGGGCACGGTCGGGGTTGCCCGGAATTGTGCTATGAAATTACCGAGTTTTATTGAAATCGCTCCAGCCGTTTAGAAGTTCTTAGGGGGGACACACAAAAATCCTCACACATACACGCACACACAGACAGACACACGGACAAAAGGTGATCTCATAAGCCTTTTTGTTTTTCATAAATGAAAATAGGCTAAAAATAATAGTACATTAAGGGAAAGGAGGAGTTGAGATACCGAAAAAGTTTTTGTTTGTCGATCATGGCACATTCTTAATTTGTGCCCATGGGATAACAACCTTTTCTTCATTATTATTTTCATTATTATTATTATGCGACGGGAAATTACAAGCCCCATGATGAGAGCGGGTATGTAGCGTATTTGAATTGTACCTTGACATTTTATGAAGAATTTCTGCCTTGTTGACCTTAACGCTTTCACTGCAATTCTCTAGAGTAACGTGAGAATGAAGAAGGTCATTTACGAACTTCTCTGGAATTCAACATCTGCCACTCCTAATATACCGTATTTCTACACCGTATAAATCCTTCTTCTATTAGGTCGGGCAATGGAGAGAGATAATATTTTATAAGGTCAATGTTTATTTACAGTTCCCTCTCATTCCAGAGGCCCTAGTTCAATTCCAACCTGTACCGCGCCGTAGCCTTGCGGGGCAAATATTATTCACTGACCACCTCGTTTTGCAGCGCCTTGCATTCTTAACTGTCACCCCGGAGGTCCGGGTTCTATTCCCGACTCTGCCAATAAATTATAATTCTGGTGTGAGGGATGGAACGGGGTACACTCAGCCTCGTGAGGCAAAACTGAGATGATGAAGAGGAAGAAGAAGAAGAAGAAGAAGAAGAAGGAGGTGCTGGTTTAATTCTCATCTCAGCCGTCTTGGAAGTGGTTTACTGTGGTTTCTCCACTTCTACTCCAGGCAAATGCTGTGATGATTCCTAATTTAAGGAAACGGCCACCTGCTTTCCAATCCTAGTCCCCAATCTTATATATAAAAGTGAAAGTCTGTATGTATGTATGTATGTATGTATGTATGTATGTGGGTGGGTGGGTCTGTTCCGTATACAAATCTACACCGTTCCACCAATCTCAACCAAATTTTGCATACACATAGTTTAGGACCCAGAAGGAACCGCTGGCTACATGAATTTTTGATAGTCTTTCTCATTATTCTGATTTCGACCCTTTTGCACTCAGGCACATGCTAATCAAATCATAAAATACACTCATGAAGGAATGGCAAGGCAGATAGTTTCCATGGCAACATAGCTCAAGTCGAGACACGGCCGACTGGATGCCAATTGCGCTCTGCACTACCGGTATAGAAAATGAGGATCTTTACTTGAAATCCCGTTAGTTACTCAACTGCTCACACAGCACTGTCAACCGAGTTTAGCATAACAAAGTCTTGACACTACTATATATTTGTCAAATACCACTCACTCACTCATTCATTCATCACCAAATCTCAGAAACCACCGAACGGATTGGAATGCAATTTGGTATGCAGCTTCCTCAAGGGCCGCAAATGCCCACTAAGAGAGGATTTTTGGATATTCAGGTTTTAAAGGGGTGTTAAGGGGGTAGACCTGCATTTCATTCAATAACAATATCTTCCGATTGGTTTCATTGGGGGATGTGATACTCGGCATATAAACTCATCATTAAACATTAGAAGACACGTGCCTGATGGGTTTTTCGATGTGGTGTATGTTATGAGGTGAAAGGGGTGAAAAGTGGGGATTGAAAGATTCCTAACGGAGCGTAGATCTATCTCTTAAACTACATAGGCGAGGAGTTTGAAACTCAGTGAAAAAATCAACATAAAAAGAAGTAAATATGTGTTTGACCGTTTATTCACAAATCCAATTTAAGGGGCCCATGGGGAGGGGTGAAATTCTGGAAGGGGGGGGGGAAGAGGAAAGAAAGTGTCCTAACTGATTGACTGACTGACTCACTCATCAAACTCAGGGGAAAACTGCTTTAAAGTAAGTAAATAGTTGTTCGACATTTTTTTTTTCATAAATCAAATTTAAGGGATTCATGGGGAGGGGTGAAATTCTGAAAAAAGGAAATTGAAAGAAAATATCCTGACTCACTCACTCACTCATTCATTCATTCATCATCGCCCAGCCCAAATTATTGAAGTTAGAAACATGACAGTTTGGGGATATGTTCATTGTATGTCAAACCCGTCTACTAAGAGAGGATTTCCGAATATTCAGGTTCTAAAGTGGTCTTAAGGGGGTTAAACCTGCATTTCATTGAATAACAATATCTCCCGATTGGTTTCATTGGGGGATGTTATACACGGCATATAAACTCATCATTAAAAAGTAAGAAGACACGTGTCTGAGGGTTTTTTCGATGTGGTGTATATTATGAGGTGAAAGGGGTGAAAAGGGGGGATTGAAGGATTCCTAATGAAGCATGTATCTCTTAAACGACATAGGCGAGGAGTTTGAAACTCAGCGGAAAAAAATCAGCATAAAAAATAAGTAAATATGTATTTGACCGTTTTTTCATAAATCCAATTTTAAGGGGCCCATGGGAAGGGGTGAAATTCTGGGGGGGGGGGGGTGATCAGGAAATAAAGTGTCCTAACTGATTGACTGACTCACTCATCAAACTCAGGGAAAAAACTGCTTTGAAGTAGGTAAATAGCTTCTCGACAGTTTTTTTGATCAATCAAATTGAAGGGGTTCATCGGGAGGGGTGAAATTCTGAAGAAAAAAAAAATTGAAAGAAAATGTCCTGACTCATTCACTCACTCATCATCGCCCAGCCAGAAATATTGAAGTTGGAAACATGGCATTTCGGGGATATGTTCGTTGTATGTCAAAACCGTACACTAAGGGAGGATTTTTGGATATTCATGTTCTAAAGGGGTCTTAAGGGGGTTATACCTGCATTTAATTAAATAACAATATCTCACAAGTGGTTTCATTTGTGGATGTGATACTCGGCATATAAACTAATCATTAAAAATAAGCAGACATGTGTCTAAGGGGTTTTCGACGTGGTGTATTATTATGAGGTGAAAGGGGTGAAAAGTGGGGGTTGAAGGATTACTAAAGGAGCGTGTAGGCCTATCTCTTAAACGACATAGGTGAGAAATTTGAAACCCAGCGAAAAAAAATCAGCTTAAAAAGTAAGTATATCGGTGTTCGACCATTTTTTCATAAATTAATTAAAGGGGCCAATGGGGTGGGATTCTGGGGGAAATAAGTCCTCTCGGCACGCCGGAAGGCGGAGGTAGATTTCACCGGACAAACTTGGAGATAGGCGAAAATAGGCAGAATATGCAGGTTTTCGTAGAAGGATCAGACCTCATTTATCGCGTGAATGTATTTTATAATTGGAGATTAATTAACTTTGTTTTTCTTCATTTTAAACATATTTTAAACATTTTATTGTCTTACGGGGACGGTAACCTTCTTGTCATTTGGAGTCCATTTCTAGCCTATTTTCAATTTTGAAAAAAATAGGCTTATGAGATCACCTTTTGTGTGTGTGTGTGTGTGTGTGTGTGTGTGTGTGTGTGAGGTGTGTGTGTGTGTCCCTAATAAAATCTAAACGGCTGGAGCGATTTCAGTGAAACTCGGTAAGTTCATAGCACTATTCCCGGCGATGTCGACCGTGCCCATCGAATTTTGTTACGTCTCACCAATCCAACATGGCGGCTGTGCGAAATATTTCACTTGCATTCAGTATCTCCGAAACTATAACGGATATCGCCCTGAAATTGTGTACGGTGATAAAGGGTACTACTAGAAGTTCACCTATGAAACTTTCAAAAACCTGGTTACTACATAACCAACATGGCGGCCAAGCGAAGTGGAGACTTTTAAATAGACTTTTCTCGCGATTTAACTATCCAAACGTAATGAAACTTGGTACAGCAAATATTTATACACATTGCAATGCACTGGAGTCTAATTTAGTTCAATTGTTTACATAACCTCAAAATGGCGGCTGTGCGAAATATTTCACTGACATTCTATATCCCCGAAACTGTTACAGATATCACCCTGCAATTTTGTACGGTGTTAAAGGGCACTGATACAAGTTTACCTATGTATAATTCATAAACCTGTAATGTACAAAACGAACATGGCGACCAAGCGAATTTGAAATATTTTAATAGACTTTTCTCGTGAGTTAACTCTCTGAGCCAACACCACCTAGATATATAGGTGGTGTTGTCTGAGCGCAGTGAAATGTGGTACAGTAAATGATTTTGCAGATTGTAATGTACTGCCATCTAATTTAATTCAATTGTTTACATAACCTCAAAATGGCGGCTGTGCGAAATTTTAAAATTAAGTTTTTATTTCTTGTGTCGTAATCATGCGATCGAAGTGAAAGTTTGAATAATGAACCTAGGCAATAAGTGACCTTGAATGGTACATAACTCTATGCCCTATACATATAACAATCCTAAATGGCAAGCTTCCGTAATATTTAGACGGTTTTCAATATATATGAATCTTTTACAGCAACCAAACTGAAATTTTTATGTTCATAGAGACTATGAACATATGTTCACCTATAGGACTTTCAGTAACCTGGTGAGCACGAATCCAACATGGCGGCGACGCGAAGTATAAATATTTAAATGGACGATTCTCGCGAATTAACTATCCGAGTGCCGTGAAACGTTGCACGTTTTAAATGCTTACACAAATGTTGATCCACTGGCATCTAATTTATTTCAATTGTTTGCATAATCACAAGATGGCTGCTGTGCGTAATTTTAATATCTCGTTTTTACTTCTTGTGTTCTAATGCGATTGAAGTTTGAATACCACACTTACACAATAATCTTAATATAATAGTACAAAAATAAAAATCCAACCTGGCGACCATCTGAAATATTTAGACGGTTCTCAATATCTACGAATCTGATACAGCAATTAAACTGAAATTTTGTATTTTGATAGAGGCAATTAACATGAGGAGGATATATGAAAATAGGCTGTACAGTTCTTCACGGAACTACTTGTTATACTTGTGGTCACACTGTCCTTATGCAAGGTTTCGACACTGATGTGTAACTATGCAACGGTCTGTTACTTCTTCACGCAAAATTATATCTCCCGCAGAGATGTTGGTTGGTTCCTCAGTTTAGGGGCTGCGACAACGCGGTCCTATAACCCCGTGTACTTTGGGTGAGTGTAGAATCTGTCTGATAAACGGTGTGAATTGTGATGGCGGTATTAGTCTGTAATTCAGGTAAGGAATGCAGACGCTAAATTTCAAGCAGTAGTTCCTAATGTTGCTACCAGATACTAACGTCAACGCCACCCAGCTGTGAACTTGGCTACTAGATGCCACCTCAATCAGCAACTCGCAACGAACGTTGGAACTTCCCCTCCAAAGGAAAGCTTACTGAGGGATTTTTAGCGCTCTTAGAAAATCCGACGACTTTGGCCGGCTTTGAACCCGCGACCTTGGGCATAGAAGTTCAGCATGCTACCAGTTACGTCACCGAAGCCGCTTCACACTTAGTCAGATGGAAATCTGAATCTGATCTCGCGCAAGTGCGTTGTCATGGCAACGTCTGATGGCTCATCCCTCATCAATTTAGTAGTGTTGCCATGTCAACCACTGATAGCTCTTGGCATTTTCTTATAATTCCGAAATCATTTTTCTCATCCCTTGGCGCAATGGTGGCTCATATCAAAAATTCTTTCAGACAAACGTTTTAGGTAATTATTAGGGGAATATTGTCCATTTTGTACGGTTTTGAGATTGTGCCTATTAACAGAGATATGATTAATGTTTCCCGAAAAAAACACTTTTTCCCACCCCTTTGGTCAATGGTTGGTGCTATCAAAAAAACGTTTCAAACATAAATTTCTGAGCTTTATCCGACACATAGTATGAACTTTGAACGGATTCGATATTTCACATATTAAAGAGAGTTAAAGCAATATTTCATTTTTTCGAAAAAAAAAAAGTCCCCCATTTTCATCCCCTTCGACCGATTTAGCCCAGTAACGAACTCGTCCGAGACTTTATGGGTATACATATTCGGTAAAAAATTCAAAGTGATTGGTGCAAAATTACGGCAGTTATCGTGTCCACAAGAAACTGATATACATATATACAAATATTACATAAATTATACATAAACTTTTGAACTGACGGTGGATTTGGGGTCTGGGGGATGTGAAACGCGAAGATATGTCGAAATTTTCCGGAAATCGAAACATGGTACCCATTGCAAAAGTTAGCTTTCTAATGAAATCTACCTAAAATACTACCGTCAACGACACCTAGCTGTGAACTTGGCTACTAGATGCCACCTCAATCAGCAACTCGCAACGAACGTTGGAACTTCCCCTCCGAAGGAAAGCAAACTCAGGTTTTTTAGCGCTCTTAGTAAATCCGACGACTTCGGCCGGGTTTGAACCCGCGACCTTGGGCATAGAAGTTCAGCATGCTACCAGTTCCGATACCGAAGTCGCTTCCCACTGACATATGAAAACTGAATGTGATCTCGTGCAGTGGCGTTGTCATAGCAACTGCTGATGGTCATCCCTTATCAATTAAAAGTAAAGTTGTCATGGCAACCTCTCTTGGCACTTGGCATTTTCTTATAATTTAAATCATTTTGTTCACCCCGTGGCGTAATGGTGGGTCATATCAAAAATTCTTTCAGACAAAAGTTTTAGGTAATTATTGGAGGAATATTGTCCATTTTGTGCGGTTTTGATATTGTGCCTATTAACAGAGATATGATTAATGTTTCCCGAAAAACCCACTTTTTCCCACCCCTTTGGTCAATGGTTGGTGCTATCAAAAAACTTATTTGACATAAATGTTTGGCACTTACCCGACACATATTATGACCTTTGAAGGGATTCGATATTTCGTGTATTAAGAGAGTTATAGCGATATTTCCCTTTTTCGAAAAACGCCCCCCATTTTTACCCCCTTCGACCGATTTTGCCCATTAACGAACTCGACCGAGATTTTATAAGGATACATATTATGTAAAAAGTTCCAAGTGATTGGTGCAAAATTACGGCAGTTATCGTGTCCACAAGAAAATGATATATATATATATATATACAGTATATATATAGATAGATACATATATACATAAATTATATATAAACTTTTGAACTGACGGTGGTTTTGGGGTCTGGGGGATGTGAAACGCGAAGATATGTCGAAATTTTCCGGAAGTCGAAACATGGGACCCATTGCAATAGTTAGCTTTCTATAGAAATCTACCTAAAAGGAGAGAAAGTGCCCTAACTGATTGACTAACTCACTCACTCACGAATCAAAATCAGGGGAAAAAGACAGCTTAAAAGGCAAGTTAATAGGTGTTCAAGCGTTTTTCATCAACCCAATTTAAGGGGCCCATGGGGAGTGGTGAAATTCTGGTCAAAATAACTGAAAGAAAATATCCTGACTCACTCACTCATCACGCCCAGCGAAAACTATTAAAATTGGAAACATGAAATTTTGGGAATATGTTCGCGGTATGTCGAAAACGTCAACTAAGGAATTATTTTGGTATATTCGGGTTTTAAAGAGGTGTTAAGGGGGTAAACGTCCATTTCATTGAATAACGATATCTCATGAGTTGTTTCTTTGGGGATGTGATATTCGGTATATAAACTAATCATTTAAAAAAATCAGACATATGTCTAAGGTTTTATCGATGTGATGTATATTATGAGGTGAAAGGGGTGAAAATTGGGGGTTGAGGGAATCTTAACGGAGCGTGTATCTCTGAAAAGACATAAGCGAGAAGTTTGAAATTCGGAGGGAAAAAACAGCTTAAAATACGAGTAAATAGTTGTTCGACCGTTTTTTCATAAATTCAATTTAAGGGGCCCTTGGAGAGGGGTGAAATTCTGGGGGAAAAACAGGAAAGAAAGTGTCCTAGCTGATTGACTCACTTACTCACTCATCAAACTCAGGGAGAAAACAGCTTTAAATAAGTAAATAGGTGTTCGACCGTTTGTTTCATAAATCCAATTTAAGGGGTTCATGGGGAGGGGTGAAATTATCAAAAATAAATGAAAGAAAATGTCCTGATTGACTCACTCACTCATCATCGCCCAGCCAAAATTATTGAAGTTAGAAACATGAAATTTTGGGGATATGTTCGTTCTATATCGAAAACGTCCACTAAGGAAAGAGTTTTGGATATTCAGGTTCTAAAGAAGTGATAAGGGGGTAAACGTGCATTTCAATGAATAACAATATCTCACGAGTGGTTTCATTTGGGGATGTGATACTTGGCATATATACACACATCAAAAAAAGTTTTGCATCACCTCGGTTCCCAGATCTCCGGCATATAGACGTTGACTGTGTATATTGTATCCAAGATACAGTCCCTTTGACTGTTCATAGATGTCACTAAAACTGCTCAAAGATGTAAACAACCATGCATGAGCAGGGCCTATTAGACGGAGGGGGTACGACAGCCGATCAGTTCCAGTCATTCCACCAGGACGAAGGTACGCTGCTCATGTTGTCTGTAGTTCTACCATGCCTAGAAGGTCAATACCGCAGTTCGATCGCGTCCGCATTGTTACTTTGTGTCAAGAAGGGCTCTCAACAAGGGAAGTTTCCAGGCGTCTCAGAGTAAACCAAAGCGATGTTGTTCGGACATGGATGAGGTACAGAGATACAGGAACTGTCGATGACAGGCCTCGCTCAGGCCCCCCAAGGGCTATTACTGTAGTGGATGACCGCTACTTACGGATTGCCGCTCGGAGGAACCCTGACAGCAATGCCACCATGTTGAATAATGCGTTTCGTTCAGCCACAGGACGTCGTGTTTCAACTCAAACTGTGCGCAATAGGCTGCATGATGCGCAACTTCACTCCCGACGTCCATGGCGAGGTCCAGCTTTGCAACCCCGACACCATGCAGCGCGGTACAGATGGGCCCAACAACATGCTGAATGGACCCCACGGAATTGGCATCACGTTCTCTTCACCGATGAGTGTCGCATATGCCTTCAACCAGACAATCGTCGGAGACGTGTTTGGAGGCACCCTGGTAAGGCTGAACGTCTTAGACACACTGTCCAGCGAGTGCAGCAAGGTGGTGGTTCCCTGATGTTTTGGGGTGGCATTATGTGGGGCCGACGTACGCCACTGGTGGTCATGGAAGGCTCCGAAACGGCTTTACGATACCTGAATGACATCCTCCGACCCATAGTGCAACCATATCGGCAGAATATTGGAGAGGCATTTGTCTTCATGGACGACAATTCTCGACCTCATCGTGCACATCTTGTGAATGCGTTCCTTCAAGATAACGACATCGCTCGACTACAGTGGCCAGCATGTTCGCCAGACATGAACCCTATCGAACATGCCTGGGATATGTTGAAAAGGGCTGTTTATGGACGTCTTGACCCACCAACCACTCTGAGAGATTTACGCCGAATTGCCGTTGAGGAGTGGGACAATTTGGACCAACAGTGTCTTGATGAACTTGTGGATAGTATGCCACGGCGAATACAGGCATGCATCAATGCAAGAGGACGTGCTACTGGGTATTAGAGGTAGTGGTGTGTACTGCAATCTGGACCACAAATGCTGAAAGTCTAGCTGTATGATGGTACAACATGCAATGTGTGGGTCTCATGAGCAATAAAACGAGCTGAAATGTTGTTTGTGTTGATCTCTATTCCCTTTGTATTTAACGGTTCCGGAACTCTTGGAACCGAGGTGATGCAAAACTTTTTTTGATGTGTGTACTAACAAGTAGTTCCGTGAAGAACTATACAGCCTATTTTCATATATCCTGATCATGTTAATTGCATCTATCAACATACACAATTTGTTTAATTGCTGTCACAGATTCGTAGATATTGAGAGCCGTCTAAATATTTCAGATGGTAGCCAGGTTGGATTTTTATTTTTGTACTATTACATTAAGATTATTGTGTACGTGTGGTATTCAAACTTCAATCGCATGATTAGACAACATGAAGTAAAAACGAGATTTTAAAATTACGCACAGCAGCCATCTTGTGATTATGCAAACCATTGAAATAAATTAGATGCCAGTGGATCAACATTTGTATAAGCATTTAACGTGCAACGTTTCACGGCACTCGGATAGTTAATTCGCGAGAAACGTCCATTTAAATATTTATACTTCGCGTCGCCGCCATGTTGGATTTGTACTCACCAGGTTCCTGAAAGTCCTATAGGTGAACATATGTTCATAGTCTCTATGAACATAAAAAATCAGTTTGGTTGCAGTAAAAGATTCATAGATATTGAGAACCGTCTAAATATTTCGGGAGCTCACCCTTTAGGAGTGTTATATGTATAGGCCATAGAGTTATGTACCATTCAAGGACAATTATTGCCTAGGTTCATTATTCAAACTTTCACTTCGATCGCATGATTACGACACAAGAAATTAAAACTTAATTTTAAAATTTCGCACAGCCGCCATCTTGAGGTTATGTAAGCAATTGAATTAAATTAGATGGCAGTGCATTACAATCTGCAAAATCAATTACTGTACCACATTTCACTGCGCTCAGAGAGTTAAATCACGAGAAAAGTCTATTAAAATATTTTAAATTCGCTTGGTCGCCATGTTCGTTTCGTACTTTCTAGGTTTATGAAATATACATAGGTATACTTGTATCAGTACCCTGTATCACCGTACAAAATTTCAGGGTGATATCTGTAATAGTTTCGGAGATATAGAATGCCAGTGAAATATTTCGCACAGCCGCCATTTTGAGGTTATGTAAACAATTGAACTAAATTAGACTCCAGTGCATTACAATGTGTATAAACATTTGCTGTACCAAGTTTCATTACATTTAGATAGTTAAATCGCGAGAAAAGTCTATTTAAATGTCTCAACTTCGCTTGGCCGCCATGTTGGTTTTGTAGTCACCAGGTTTTTCAAAGTCTCATAGGTGAACTTCTAGTAGTGCCCTTTATCACCGTACGCAATTTCAGGGCGATATCGGTAATAGTTTCGGAGATATTGAATGCTAGTGAAATATTTCGCACAGCCGCCATGTTGGATTGGTGAGACGTAACAAAATTTGAAGGTCACGGTCGAAGTCGCCGGGAATAGTGCTATGAACTTACCGAGTTTCATTGAAATCGCTCCAGCCGTTTAGATTTTATTAGGGGGAGACACACACACACCTCACACACACACACACACACACACACACGCACACACACACACGGACAAAAGGTGATCTCATAAGCCTATTTTTTCAAAATTGAAAATAGGCTAATCATTAAAAATAAGCTGACGCATGCCTAATGGTTTTTCGATGTAGTGTATATTATGAGGTGAAAGGGATGAAAAGTGGGGGTTGAAAGATTCCTAACGGAGCGTGTATCTCTTAAACGACATAGGCGAGGAGTTTGAAACTCGGAGGAATTCAATCAGCTTAAAAATAAATAAATAAATAAATAAATAAATAAAATAAATAGGTGTTCGACCGTTTTTTTTTTCATAAATCAAATTTAAGGGGCCTATGGGGAGGGGTGAAATTCTGGAAGAAAAACGACCACTAAGGGAGGATATTTGGATGTTCACTCTCATCGACCAACCAAAACTATTAAAGTTAGAAGAATGATATTTTGGGGATATGTTTGTTGTGTGTCGAAAACGTCTACAAAGGAGGGCTTTTTGGATATTCAGGTTCTAAAGGGGTGTTAACGGGGTTAAACCTGCATTTAATTGACTAACAATATGACACGACTATGATGCGAGCGAAGCGAGACTAAAAATGAGATGGCGTGTGTCTTTGTATTACTCAATCACGCAAGTACCACTGGTCCGATTTACATGAATTTTACATGGAAGTAGCTGATTTACCTGGTTAACAGATAGGCTACTTTTGATTTCAATACTTTGCACTATTCAAAGATGGCGACCATTTTAGTGCTGTCACTACACCGTTTGGTTTCAAACTTTCATATTTCCATTTCAAATAAACAGAGAACGCTAAGAAATAGCCAACTTTTGATGTCATATACGAGGTTTAAAATAACATTTTCTATCCGAAAGGTATCTCCAACGGTTAGCGAGTAAAACATAAATGTGTGCTATAAAACACGGTCAACGCCGAGCGGTGTAGTTGGACAAAATGTTCCATCCTTAATCTCCCTTTGCGCAGCACCTCGCCTATCCCCTGTTTTAACTGTCACCTTCACATTTTAATTTATTTATAACGCGTAGCGAAGCACGGGTACTTCAGCTAGTTCACATATAAACGCACTAGTACAGCTATGACAATAACACAGATTATCACACAAATGCTATACACACACATACCCAAACAAGATGTTCAGGAAAGAACATATAGCCTACTTTCTTCTAAATGTATGGGCATAGTTATAACTCTCTGTCCTTATCACCTCATATTTTCTTCCTATTCGAAATGCAAATTGGCACACTGTATTTGAGCTGTGCACAGTGGGTCATAATCGAAATCTAGGAGGACAAAATTATTTATTTTCATAGCTAGAAAATCAAAATGTATTACTTCTACAGCATTCTCATACAATTGCCGCAGGCTATTCTGGGATATAAACGCATCTTGGTGAAAATCTGTCACCACTGTTCGAGCAGTCTGAATTGGAGGGTGAATGTAAGTGGCTGTGGTTTGGTTGTCTTTGTGGTTAGTGTGATGCTTTAAGATGGAACATGCAGCTGAAGGTATGATCTTTGTAACGTGTTTTAGTTATTAATGGGCGTAATTGTTACGTAATTTTAGCTATATTTGCATTATATAATATTTAACTATTATTTTAAAATTATATTTTCACTTAGATTTTTAGTATGTCGCGTCACTCTGCGTATAAAAGTCTTGTAGTTTACGCCTGTTATAAGACTTTTTGCAACTTAGTTACTTTACGTTTTAGAAGATGCCGCGCAACCAGTTCTCACACGTTTACAACTGTTTGAAGCATTGGGTTCGACGATTGTGTCAAAAGTGGAACTTTGTGACTTTGTTAAGAGTAAATTAGGGGTAGAAAATTGTTCTGAAGAGATAACTGAACGCTCTATCCAACTCCTAGTCATAGACAATTTCTTTCATGTGTAGACGTAGCTTAAAAAGGTCTTAACTGATGTTTATTGTGAAGTAAACAAATTATATACGTTGCTTTCACTCTAAATTCATGATTAAAACGTAAAAATAATTTTGTCCCCCTAGATTTCGATGTTGACCCACTGTGCAGTGGCGTTAAAACCATAGTTTATAATTTACCCCAGCATTTTTCAATTTCATCAGCAAACACTCCAAACAACGTAGGAATTCAATATATTAACAACGACTACTAACAATAATTGAAACTTCGTTGGTCTAAACGTATCACTGGGAGAAACACATTTAATATAACTACTGTACAGCTAATTTTCAATCGCGCCTATTCATGGGGGTGAGTGTGCTCTATCCGCAATAAGATGACATTTTCATTTACAGCGTAGGCATGGGTTCACAAACGAGCCGATATAGAGCGCAGCTCGCATCTAGTAGGCCGTGGATAGCTCCAGCATACTGTAGTTCAACTGGTTACTAGTAGATATCACTCGTGCAGATCCGTTGGAGAACTTTGTTTTAATTAAATATATATTTTTCGTTGCAAAATGCACATTATAACGCTTAATTGTACAACGTCGCATTGCTCAAAACACAATAAATATTTAAAAACACAAGCAAAATAATACAATTCTGTTGGAACTAGAACCCTTGCTGGCTGGGCATCGCCGTCTGTAATTCTCAAGCCGTGCTGTTGGTAGAATTGGCAACGTTTAGAAGAGTCCGTAAGTTCTATAAACACATAAGACCACATGATAAGTTTCATTCATAAATATCGTTTATTATGCTATGACAGCATCTAAAAGCAGTTCGTACTGACTATTTCAACATCCGTGAAATACCTCGTGGTTTATCAGACCTGCTGAAAGTTGTAGAAGTGAGTATTTCCCGTATTAATTTTCATGTGTAACCAATACCTGATTATGCATTTAACTAACAAATTCTTCACTAATATTTCATTTAACTATTTCAGATGCCTAGGAAGTGTTGTGTGCCTGGGTGTAAGTCAAATTATAGCAGCACTATTAAAACAACAGGTCATATTGCTACGATTCTCTTCCCTAAAGACGAGGCACGGAAACGGACCTGGATTCGTGCCATTCCACGTAAAGATTAGAACCAAGATCAACATCAAGTGTCCGTACACACCACTTTGATGAAGAAGACATATTAGCGTTTGAAACTTGGAAACAACCAGATGACACAGTGACAAAACTGGCTCTGAGATCTCCCGAACTAACAGAAGATGCAGTACCCTCAATGTTCCTTAATATCCCTCCCTACATCAGTATTAGTGCCCCAATTGAGTGACGAGATCCCGATTCACGGAGAGAAGATATTCGAATAAGAAATGAACAAAAAGTACTGGAGCATCAGAAACAAGATATAGTTAGTGATTTCGATGCCCTTGTGAGCCATTATTCTACCAAATTAAATCTTGCTAATTGGCAGTACAAAATAAGTGATGTGTGTGTGTGGTTTTACCTCCTGAATACAGTATAGATTTAAATGAAGAGCAAGCTACTGTACCCATGTGAGTAATCTCCATGGCAAATATGCTCCTGCCTCCAGCTAGCTTCAGTTCTCAGGCGTGTACCGTCCACCCAATGAGCAGTTGCATAATTTTGATCTGAGACTAAAAGGTATCAACTCTACAATGATAAAACACAACTCTATTCTAAAAACTTTAATTCAGCACTAAATCATGGCTTCAAACATATAAGAACACAATCCCAACAAACATAATACAAAATCAAACAAAATTACTCCCACAATCCACTAATTATTCACACATTATCCTATTAAATTCACATCATTATTCAATCCTTTACCCTGAGATTGACTTCAACATTTCACTCTCAAGTGCGCTGATGCACATGTAACTTCCATAAAAACTGTACCTTTTTATCTTATGTCACCTGGTGTGACTTCTTTAATTTTCACAAGAATAATTATTTCTCACAACACATCTTACTTTACATTATGAATGCCTTTTGTGTTTTGCTTTACATTATGAGTGCCTTCTGTGTTTTACTCTACATTATGAGTGCCTGCTGTGTTTTACTTTACATTATGAGTGCCTTCTGTGTTCTGTATCTCTCTTCCCACCAAAATGCTTCAGCATGCATTAGCCAATTCATGGGTTGCACTACAAATCTACTTTCAACTCCACATTTATGTAAATATACCCCTAAAGTTCCCTTTTTATAGTTCCACTGCATGCCGTTGTTATTTCAATTTCAAAACTTTCGTTACCGCTGTGTCGGATGGTATATTAGGCTACCCTTGCGAGAGCATAGCCTATGGCATCTAGTGCCAAGCTGCATAACTACGTGTCAATGCCAGAGTAAAATGCAACTTCCAACAATTCATAAGTTTGCTAAATATTAAATCATCAGGGTGATCTTTACTTATCAATGTGTTTCAAACCACAAAATTACCTTATACAATATAACAATGGCTCTTTCAATAACAACAGGTTTGAAAGTCTGTCCCTTTTAAATGACAACCTACAAGGGTCGTATAACGTCTCCCCTTGGGTTTTTGCTGCATAATGGGCTAGTGCGGACGGTAACGAGACCCTCGTTCCGTCTCCCCTAGCTTCGTCTCGCTTTAATTCTCACTTTCCTCCCCAAGCAGTAACTTGTAACATTCAATACAATAGTGTAGTCAAAATGACACACATATCCCATATGATTTAAACTGAAGGGTATGCAATTTAGGTTCTGGTCGAGTTTAAACATTTATTCCTAACCTTAGGATATTAATAACTGGCCTCAATAGGTCCATTTCATCATATGAAGGCACGAGATTCATAAAACACTGGTCGAACTGGATAACCGGTATCTTTAATTGCTACGGTCAGGCCCAAGCTGCCGCCAATATAGATTCGCTTCTCAAGAGCTGAATCATTCAATAACAAGTTCTCGGTCGATCAGGTATGACTGCAGAGGTTTCCATTGTTATCCTCGCATATACCACAGGATTCGAACCCGGAACCTTCCATATCCATCATCAGAGTTATGGTACAACACTAAATACACTCTGGCACATAATAAATATCTCTGTATGCCCTAGGCTATACGAGATTTCACACGTCGAACAGATTACCTTGCTCCATGACCCGATGCTATGATCTCGCCCTTTAATTAGTAAGAGAAATCTACCAATTACTCTACAAGCTTATTCACAAGCTGCAAATTCAATTCACTATTTAACTCTTCCATTTCCTAGATTCTTGCATAGTTATATTCCCATTAACACAATATACTCTGATATTAATCTGCTTTTCTTAGCCCTTAATGTACTATCTTACTGCTTGGATAGATAAATATTCCAATGAGCATAAATATTTCTTACAACAACATTTTCCTGATGTACTCGTTTATACCTTTTTATTCATTATTATTATTATTATATTATTATTATTATTATTACTGACATGAATTACCATTTTAATAATCGAACATCAGTGTTCGTTACGTTAAGTTCTTACATAACTGATTTGCCATTTTATAATAGTGGTAACGATTTATCCACTCTATGATGCATAAAAACATCTCACCTCTAAAAAAATCAACACAACAAATAAACATTACAACTTTTGAGGATCTACCTCCTAATACTGATTCTTACTGGCACACTTTATAATTTTGAAATCACTCTGCATACAGTGGACTATAGCTACTATAACATCACGGTTTTGGGTACTTACATACTGTAGGCTATCCAGGTGGCTCCAACCACTCAATCATCCCAGTAACGCCTGCCATTTGCATAATTAGCGAGACATTTCTACACTGATAACACACATTTTATATGACCTTTGCCTCCCGAAACACACGGAGCTTTTCTTTTCCATATTGAGGCATATAACACTGTATAATACTTGTTGCAATATTAATTTTATTGATATTTCACAGATCAACACTATAAAACACACGTCACTATTTACATTTCTTACTGGTTGAATTTTCCTGGCAAGATACCAGAACTGCAGGTGCTGACGGACTCTTCCTCGCTCCTTTCCACATCCTGACTGAAAGTCTCAATCATCTGCCAACGGATTCCTATAGATTCACCAACTGTCTATCCATTATCCTACGATAAACTTCCTGATTTGGCATGAATATGCTTACTTTTCGTCCTGAGCATTACTTATTGGCATTCTTATGACATTTCACCAATCGCATCATAAAGTTTATCCTGCGCAGTCCAGCATACTAATATAAGTCCACTCACTATTTTACATACTGCGCTCAACATTGTACATTGTACTTATACAAATTATTACTCTCAATAGTTCTACATAGTATATCACACGGTACCTTTTCTATGTGCACACTAACAATCGTTCGTACTGCCGACTATACAAATCTGGCACGACAGTCCTTAATAAAGAGGATTATAAATGTTTCACTGCACGGCTTCTCATACTGAAGTCCGAGCCTCCCTTCTTGACTTCGGTAACGCGCATTTCGCCTAATAAAGTTTATTGATTACAGTACTTATTATTATTATTTCATGACTTAATTTGTGCATTACACTGCACGGCGAATATATTGATTACCATTAAAATGTTCAAGTCTTTGAGCGCGCTTCTTTCCCTGGAGTCGGGCGACATACGCTCCGCGTTCGAGTCTGTTACAACTGTCCTCTCTGACCTGAGTCCACTCCCTTATATTCGTTTCACAAGAAAAAGTAGATCGAGAATTCCCTCGCAGAGTCATCTTCTGTCCCAGGATGATTCTGGTCTTGAAATAATGCTCAAAAGGTTCATTTTTCCTTGCTGGTCACAAAACTATCTGCGTGCTCGGGGATCGATCGGCCAATTAATTAATATTAATTGCCTTTGCCATGGCGTGGGTACGCGGCGTCCTGTAAAAATCCCCGGCGACATGGTTAAAGCATTCCGCTAACTTCCCAAGTCCTGTGTCCTTGCGCAGTCCCCTGGATATGCCTCGATTTCACAGTTTAAATGCTTGATAATTAGCCTCCCGGCCAAACATTCACCTGTGTGCAACTCTCATGTCATTGCGTTGCTCCAATCCACGAGTAATCAATGATTTTCACTGGGATCTTCCCACTCCATTCTCGTTTCTATTCTGAAACGGGGAAGAACTCGGTCATTAGTTAGCCCCCTGGCTTGCTCCAGACGACATAAGTAGGTCAGCAAGATTGAAAAGGCTCCACGGATCTCCTCCCACAATTCTGGGGCCATTAGTTAGATGTCAAACTCTCCAACTTTTGTGCTCAAGTCCAGCATAGCCTGCCTCATACAGTCCAATAATGCTGTATTCCACTCATATTCCCTGCATTATATAAATAAATAATGTCAGCATCAGTTGGTATCACAACAGTAATTTCATATATCATTTCCTCTCGGGGTTTTTACAACTAAAACTCCCTCTAAAGATCTCGGGTTCGTTCCTAGGTGGAACCTTTATTCTGAGCTCACAGTCTCTGAGATCCACGTTCGATACCAGTCAGCCTAACCCCCTCGGGTTCATATTCCCCTTGCAAAACTTATAGAAGTCAATTGCAAGTGACCTTCTGTAAGTAACCAGCTGACTGTCCCACTGTCTGTGTTTACATTAGGGGTCCTTCACCTCGTCTGGCTGCGAGTGTGTTTGTCTGCTTTCCCCTTCCACTCTGCGCTCAGCTCTAAGCTGTGCATTCTCCCGGCGGAGGGTCTCATTTATTGCTTCAACCTCCCTGGCCGCTTCGACCATTTCTTTGTAAAGCTGTTGCAAACACTCGCATTCTAGCCGTCCGTTATTTTCACTAGGCAAGCTGCTTGTTTCTCGTTCCGTCTCGCTGCGCGAACCTTCAGGCCTGAATGCCTGGCTGACTTTGCCGTCCACGTCCAGTTGGGTGTGTGCTGCTATCACTTCCTCTTGTTCATCAAATTCTTCTGGTGAATAATAAATGTTGAGATTGGCTGCATTCATAACGACCTCGTTTCCTGTTTCTAAATGCTTTATTCTGTATGCATTATTCTGTGGGTCTCTGATCACCTCGAACGGGCCGTGATAACCAAAATTGAACTTTTTATACTTCCGTGCTTCTGGATCTGAACTGGCTGGTTTTCTGACTACAACTTTTTCCCCAATGAGAAGCGGTCTGTGATATCGCTTCGCACGATCCCTTCTCTGGCGTCTCTCTGCCTGTGCTTCGAGATATTCGAAGGTTCGCTGGATTCTCAATTCTCGTCCTGGCTGTGCGTCTACAGGTAATGGAATAACACCAGTCCATGGTCTCTCCGGTCTCTGATCCAAATGTAGAGTCACGGGCACCTGACCTGCCGCCTCATGCACAGTATTATTTATGCAGTATTCTATTACTTCCAGGAAATCGATCCTCTTCCAGTTCTCTTCAGAGCAATAAATTTTCATGTACTTCTGTAACTCTCTCATAACGCGCTCAACAGGACTTGCCTCAGGATGGCGAATGGTAGATAAAATCTGCCTAATTCTTAGATTTTCCAATTCCCGACGAAATTCTACGCTAGTGAAGCAGCTCCCATGGTCTGAGAGAAGGTTATCCGGTTTCCCAAGTATCGGAATAACTCTCTCTTTCAGGCGTTTCAAAACCTGCTTTGAGCTGGTCTTCTGTATGGGGCATAATACCACCATTTTTGAGAATACATCCATGGCTACAAAAATATGTCTATTGCCTCTACGTGCTGTAGGCAGTGGTCCAAAATTGTCTACACTCAATAGCTTCCTTGGCTTCTCTGGTAACAACGGAATGGGTCGTTGTCCCATTAAAAAGGACTTTACCCTTTGGCACAAATCGCATGTCCTAATAGCATTTCTCACAGTTTCTCTCAACGTTGGCCAAGTGAATGCTTCTTTCAGTAGAGCAGTGATTTTGTCTATCCCGGGATGTCCAAACGCTCTGTGTGCTAGCCATACCTATCTCCTCTGCAAAGATGCAGGAATAACAATTCTTTGGCGTGTATGATCCACATCATCCCACTTGTGTAGCATCTGATTGTACCATACATAATCTGTTGATAATGCCTCTGCCTCACTGTATATTGCAGTTCCCCTTGCTAAGCGTCCCTCGAAGTAATCAATCATCATCTTCAACCACGGGTCTTCACGTTGTAGGTTGGTAAGATTCTTCAAGTCATCCAAGGTCTTCTGATCCCGATTTTCAATCTGGACAGCTAGAGTTTCCTCTTCTCTTGGGTATCGGCTTAATATGTCCGGTATTACATTCTCTTTCCCTGGACAGTATTGTATTTCCACATTGAACTGTTTAATATACTGGGACCATCTTGTCAACCTCTGGCTAGACAAGTCCGTTTTTAACAAAAATGTTAAAGCTTTATGGTCTGTTCTGAGGACTATTTGAAAACCATAGATGAGTTTGCGCCAGTACTGCAATGCGTACAAAATTGCGAGCAACTCTATCTCTGTAATCGTGTAATTTTTCTCATGGGCCTTCATCCTCCTACTTATAAAGGCAATAAAAATTTCTTTTCGGGCTTATCAACATTTTCTTGGAATAGCATCGCTCCTATCCCAACAAGTGATGCATCCGTCTGTATGATGAACTTCTGGGTATAATCAGGGTATCCCAGCTTCACATATTCCAAAAGCATTTGTTTTGACCTCACGAATGCTTCTTGACATTGCTCCGTCCAATTTCACCTGCCGCCTTTCTTCAATAGATCCTGCAGGGTTGCCACAGTCGTAGTATAGTTTGGGCAGTGGTTCGAAAAGAATCCAATTACTCCCAAATACTGTCGGACGTGCTTAACTTTCGTGGGTCGAGGAAAATTTCGAATTACCTCGAATTTCTCTGGGTTTGGCTTAACTCCATTTTCATCAATAACGTGTCCTAGGAATTTACCTTCCCTCTGACAGAAGTGCGACTTCTTGATATTAACCTTAAAATTAGCTTCTCGAGGGTTATCCAGCAACTTCTTCAAGTCTCTCATGTGCTCCTCCAGAGATTCTGATGTGAGTAGAATGTCGTCTACGTATCTGATGGTACTCTCTTTAACATCATCTGATAGATTGCGATCTAACGCTCTCATCAGGGCTGAACCAGCTGTTTTCAAACCAAAAGGTAACCTTAAAAACGTATATGTATGTTGATCAAACATAAATCCTATCAACAGACTAGTTTTCTTCTCTAATTCAAGATGGTGAAAGCTCGAGGTGATATCTAAATTTGTGAATATGGTCTTCCCTTTGAACTTTCTGAGCATTCCTTTAATAGGTGGCACTTGGTCGAACTCCGGAATTACCTTCATATTTATGTGTCTCAGGTCCAGGCATATTCTGACAGTCCCGTCTGTCTTAGGTACGATTACCAATGGGCTTACATAAGGCGTAGGTGTTTTCTCAATAACACCGGTCTCCAACATCTCCTGAATTGCCTCTTTCACCTTAGCATAGTGCTTTTCGGCTATAGGGTAGGGTTTCTGCCTAAATGGTGTCCAGTCACTAACTTGGAAAGCCTAAGTGAAGTTCTTTATACGACCAGGTCTCGAGTCAAAGACTTCCTTCTGTTCCAATAATAATTTCTTTAAATTTTCTTTCTCTCTTGGCCCAATTTTTGCTTCTTCTAGTTTTTCCGAAATATGTTCTTCCAGTTCGGGTTCCAGATCTTTCTCCATGCCTGTGGCTAGTGTTTTCAGTTCATCTTCTAACTGCTCAATAGCTAACACTTCTTCCTCAGCCACGTCTCTGTATGTATGCCATACTTGTTCATCTGTCCCTGGTTCATTCTGATTGAGTAAGACCTCTAAGCCTTCGGCTTCCTCGTTCACACGAAACATAACTCTGTCCCGTGATAGGTCTATTACCACTCTGTATTCCCTTATAAACTCTGCCCCAATAAGCAGGTTAAAAGGCAGTTTGTTTACAAGTAGAAAACTCTGTGAGAACATAGAGCCTCCTATCTGTAAATCTAGGAATACCTGATATTTGCATATCATCGTTCTGTCTGGAATTACACCTTTTATTTTGACACTTGAGATAGGTATTTTCAAAACATTTTCTCTCTGCACTATCTCATTATACACACATCAAAAAAAGTTTTGCATCACCTCGGTTCCCAGATCTCCGGCATATAGACGTTGACTGTGTATATTGTATCAAAGATACAGTCCCTTTGACTGTTCATAGATGTCACTAAAACTGCTCAAAGATGTAAACAACCATGCATGAGCAGGGCCTATTAGACGAAGGGGGTACGACAGCCGATCAGTTCCAGTCATTCCACCAGGACGAAGGTACGCTGCTCATGTTGTCTGTAGTTCTACCATGCCTAGAAGGTCAATACCGCAGTTCGATCGCGTCCGCATTGTTACTTTGTGTCAAGAAGGGCTCTCAACAAGGGAAGTTTCCAGGCGTCTCAGAGTGAACCAAAGCGATGTTGTTCGGACATGGAGGAGGTACAGAGATACAGGAACTGTCGATGACAGGCCTCGCTCAGGCCGCCCAAGGGCTACTACTGTAGTGGATGACCGCTACTTACGGATTGCCGCTCGGAGGAACCCTGACAGCAATGCCACCATGTTGAATAATGCGTTTCGTTCAGCCACAGGACGTCGTGTTTCAACTCAAACTGTGCGCAATAGGCTGCATGATGCGCAACTTCACTCCCGACGTCCATGGCGAGGTCCAGCTTTGCAACCCCGACACCATGCAGCGCGGTACAGATGGGCCCAACAACATGCTGAATGGACCCCACAGAATTGGCATCACGTTCTCTTCACCGATGAGTGTCGCATATGCCTTCAACCAGACAATCGTCGGAGACGTGTTTGGAGGCACCCTGGTCAGGCTGAACGTCTTAGACACACTGTCCAGCGAGTGCAGCAAGGTGGTGGTTCCCTGATGTTTTGGGGTGGCATTATGTGGGGCCGACGTACGCCACTGGTGGTCATGGAAGGCTCCGAAACGGCTTTACGATACCTGAATGACATCCTCCGACCCATAGTGCAACCATATCGGCAGAATATTGGAGAGGCATTTGTCTTCATGGACGACAATTCTCGACCTCATCGTGCACATCTTGTGAATGCGTTCCTTCAAGATAACGACATCGCTCGACTACAGTGGCCAGCATGTTCGCCAGACATGAACCCTATCGAACATGCCTGGGATATGTTGAAAAGGGCTGTTTATGGACGTCTTGACCCACCAACCACTCTGAGAGATTTACGCCGAATTGTCGTTGAGGAGTGGGACAATTTGGACCAACAGTGTCTTGATGAACTTGTGGATAGTATGCCACGACGAATACAGGCATGCATCAATGCAAGAGGACGTGCTACTGGGTATTAGAGGTAGTGGTGTGTACTGCAATCTGGACCACAAATGCTGAAAGTCTAGCTGTATGATGGTACAACATGCAATGTGTGGGTCTCATGAGCAATAAAACGAGCTGAAATGTTGTTTGTGTTGATCTCTATTCCCTTTGTATTTAAAGGTTCCGGAACTCTTGGAACCGAGGTGATGCAAAACTTTTTTTGATGTGTGTATAAAGCTTGTGTCATAAGACATACTGTTGAACCCGTGTCTAACAGACTTCTTATTTTCAACCCTGCCACTCTTACTAAAATAATGGGCAATTCTCGTTTGACCATGATCCGTGATCCTCCTGTATCCTCAATTAACTCTTCTGGTTTGGCTATCCAATTAATGATGTTGACCGACTTCCATCCATCATTCTCAAATTCTTCTAATTTTGGAGGTTTTTTTTTCTACAGCGCCAGTCCCCTTAGAGTTTCTTCTCTCCTGTTCACTGCGCTGTAACTCCAGACTTTTGGCTCCGTCTCCATATCTGTCTGGTGACGTCCTATTCTGCATAGCTTCTTGCCAGCGAACTTGTTGCTTCTGGGGCTCATCTCCCCTTTCATTGAGGTATTGCAATGAAGCGTGATAGCGTTCCTCTACCTCGTCATCAAAGTTACGTCTTCTTTCCTGGGGTCTCCAATTTCTATTGTTGCCTTCTTGGCCATTGTACCTCCATTGTTTTGGTACGATCTACCCCTGGTATTCTGTTTATTCCAAGAATTTCGGCCTCCTCTTCCTCTACCAGCATTCCCTTTGTATTTCGGCTGCCATCTTCTGGGTTCATGTTCCCATTGACGTCCGTTGTAATCTAACGTTTCAGTGCTAGTAGCTTTGTTGTTCTTCGGAGCTTGGTACTGGTCAGTCTGCGTGTTGGTCACGTGTACCTGTTCCACGGTTCGATTCTGACGCATAGTATTGGATGTTGTGAGGTCTAGTTGCCTGAGAACTGCCTCCATTTCCATAGCGGTTTTTGCATTTGCCGAAATCAGCAGCATTTGGATTTCATAAGGAAGCTGTTTGGCGATAGCAATACATAGCTCCAGCTCGCTAAGTTTTTGGTCAAGTTCTTTGAACCGACACATCTGAGAGATGAAGAATTCTGCGTACTTCGTTGGATTGTTGGTGCTGTATCTTTTTGAATATAAATCCAATCGTAAATTCTGCTGTGTCATTGGATCCCAGTACCGCTTCAAAAAAGGCCTCCCGAAACTCCTCTACAGTATCGAAAGCATAACGGAAACTGCGAAACCATAACGCACATTCTCCCTCTGTTAGTTTTTCTATGGCTCGTAGCCTGCGCTCTTGTGGTATCCGCACATCATTCAAATATTCAGACACTTCTTTCAGCCAATACTTCGGTGTCATATTACAGTGGCTACCTGAGAATTTTCTTGGTTTCTCTTCGCTTGCTCTAATTACGTTTATCACCTGGGTGTGCATAGCATTTTCATGTGGCGTAGAGGCTGCAACTGGTGCACCTGGCGTCATATAAGTACTTTCGCCTGGGCATGTAGCGTTCCTTATTATAGGTTGGGTTTCTAAGTCTGCCCACCTAGTTTTCCTCATATCTTCCACACTGCCTTCACTTGACTTAGGATCTTTCAATAGGGTTTCCTCCTGTGCGATTATCCTAGTCTCCATTTGATTGTGGCGCATCTCTGCTCTTTCCAGTCGAGTAATTACCTCTTTTTCTATTCTGGTAAGCCTATCTCTATTCTCTTCGGCCACTTGAAATATTTTCTTCTTATCTTCCTTCAGACTTTGCTTGATATGGGAGATTTCATCCTCTTCATCTTCCTTTATTTGAGCAAGGGTCTTGTCGCTTGCCTCTGTCTTCTGGCCTTCTCGCACTTCGAGTTCTTCTCTCAACCCCTTAATTTCCTCTTGGATATGTCCATTGACTTTTGACCTTTCATTTCGGACCTTAATCATTTCACCTCTGTTCTCCTCTTGCCTCTTATTAACGATAACAAGGTCGCTTTGAATTTGGTCCAGTTCTTGATGAACTTTGCTCATCTTACCCTTCATATTGCCTACCAGCTCTTTACTTTCATTAGTGAAAGCCTTAATCTCCCCTATTTCCTGACATTGATCTAATATGTTCTGATCCTGTTTCTTTAGATCATCGTTAATTGCTCTAGCATAGCTTTTCAACTTATCGTCCCACTTATTGTCGTTTTCTTCTAACCTCTGATCTACCGTTCTAGTAAATTCTGAAAACTGTTTCGCTTGGCGTTCGAGATTCGCCTCATTTTGGATTTGAATATCCTTAATGTCATTAGACAGCGCATCTAACCTACTGTTGGTTTCATCCTGCGCATGCTTTCACGCCTGTAAATTACTTTCAAGTTTGGCTTCTATAGCCTCGAAACGTTTATCTGTCTTAACCTGCATTTATGATATAATGCTTACAACGGTTTCTGTTACTTCGGTCTTAATTGTTTCTTGCATTTGACCTAGCTTATCATTTAATTCAACCTTATTTGCATCCAATCGGTTGTTTATTTCAACCTGATTAGCATCTAAACGGTTATTCAATTCAACCTGATTAGCATTCATTGCAACCTGATTTGCATCTAAACGATTGTTTATATCATCCTGGAAAGCCTTGGCTTCCAGCTTATTCTGTTCATTAACAGCGTCAAAATGCTGTCTTAACTCCGCAATCCCCTGCAAAATCTCCTCTGTACCAGCCATGCTTACAACAATACACTTTGAAATACAGGCAGGCTTCCTGGAAACATGTGTGGATTCGTTTTGAAGAGAGATACAAGACACTGCACCCATATTGCAAGATTGTACTAAAACTTTGAATTTTAGGATAAATTGTGGATTGGGTGCGTAGCGCTCATACCCTTGGGTAATTCTCTTCTCAATAGAGGGAATCTGCGTTACGTCAAAAGCCTACTGAACTCACAAATCACTCAAACACAGTTTGAGGCAAAAAAAAATGGTTTTCCCCGTGAAATACCATAAAAATCTATGGGGTTTCCCTAAATCCCATAAGCTCCACAAACCTGGGCGCCATGATAATAAGATACGAGAAGTAACACATGCTTTGCCCACACACGGGCGACATGATAAATAAAATTATAGCTTGCTTTGCCATGAATGTCAGGTCTTACAATGCCAAGATACACATATTGCACTACTGAGGCGATTCCACGATAGAATAATACCGCCCCATGTTACCTGGATCATGGTAAATAAGGTGTTTATCAAAATTTATATTGTTTGTATCGGAGCTTAGCTAAGGTTAGGTGCGGTCATCCCATAATTCATGTTATTCGTTACTTTAATAGAGTTGTTTGTACTAAATCTAGACCGACTTAAGTTGTACCGATAGCTCAAATCACTGTACAGGACATCAATCTCCATGTACCCATGTGAGTAATCTCCATGGCAAATATGCTCCTGCCTCCAGCTAGCTTCAGTTCTCAGGCGTGTACCGTCCACCCACTGAGCAGTTGCATAATTTTGATCTGAGACTAAAAGGTATCAACTCTACAATGATAAAACACAACACTATTCTAAAAACTTTAATTCAGCACTAAATCATGGCTTCAAACATATAAGAACACAATCCCAACAAAAATAATACAAAATCAAACAAAATTACTCCCACAATCCACTAATTATTCACACATTATCCTATTAAATTCACATCATTATTCAATCCTTTACCCTGAGATTGACTTCAACATTTCACTCTCAAGTGCGCTGATGCACATGTAACTTCCATAAAAACTGTACCTTTTTATCTTATGTCACCTGGTGTGACTTCTTTAATTTTCACAAGAATAATTATTTCTCACAACACATCTTACTTTACATTATGAATGCCTTTTGTGTTTTGCTTTACATTATGAGTGCCTTCTGTGTTTTACTCTACATTATGAGTGCCTGCTGTGTTTTACTTTACATTATGAGTGCCTTCTGTGTTTTACTCTACATTATGAGTGCCTTCTGTGTTTTACTCTACATTATGAGTGCCTTCTGTGTTTTACTCTACATTATTAGTGCCTGCTGTGTTTTACTTTACATTATGAGTGCCTTCTGTGTTCTGTATCTCTCTTCCCACCAAAATGCTTTAGCATGCTTTAGCCAATTCATGGGTTGCACAACAAATCTACTTGCAACTCCACAATTATGTAAATATACCCCTAAAGTTCCCTTTTTATAGTTCCACTGCATGCCGTTGTGATTTCAATTTCAAAACTTTCGTTACCGCTGTGTCGGATGGTATATTAGGCTACCCTTGCGAGAGCATAGCCTATGGCATCTAGTGCCAAGCTGCATAGCTTCGTGTCAATGTCAGAATAAAATGCAACTTCCAACAATTCATAAGTTTGCTAAATATTAAATCATCAGGGTGATCTTTACTTATCAATGTGTTTCAAACCACAAAATTACCTTATACAATATAACAATGGCTCTTTCAATAACAACAGGTTTGAAAGTCTGTCCCTTTTAAATGACAACATACAAGGGTCGTATAACGTCTCCCCTTGGGTTTTTGCTGCATAATGGGCTAGTGCGGACGGTAACGAGACCCTCGTTCCGTCTCCCCTAGCTCCGTTTCACTTTAATTCTCACTTTCCTCCCCAAGCAGTAACTTGTAACATTCAATACAATAGTGTAGTCACAATGACACACATATCCCATAGGATTTAAACTGAAGGGTATGCAATTTAGGTTCTGGTCGAGTTTAAACTTTTATTCCTAACCTTAGGATATTAATAACTGGCCTCAATAGGTCCATTTCATCATATGAAGGCACGAGATTCATAAAATACTGGTCGAACTCGATAACCGGTATCTTTAATTGCTACGGTCAGGCCCAAGCTGCCGCCAATATAGACTCGCTTCTCAAGAGCTGAATCATTCAATAACAAGTTCTCGGTCGATCAGGTATGACTGCAGAGGTTTCCATTGTTATCCTCGCATATACCACAGGATTCGAACCCGGAATATTCCATATCCATCATCAAAGTTAGGGTACAACACTAAATACACTCTGGCACATAATAAATATCTCTGTATGCCCTAGGCTATACGAGATTTCACACGCCGAACAGATTAACTGGCTCCATGACCCGATGCTATGATCTCTCCCTTTAATTAGTAAGAGAAATCTACCAATTGCTCTATAAGCTTATTCACAAGCTGCAAATTCAATTCACTATTAAACTCTTCCATTTCTTAGATTCTTGCATAGTTATATTCCCATTAACACAATATACTCTGATATTAAACTGCTTTTCTTAGCCCTTAATGTACTATCTTACAGCTTGGATAGATAAATATTCCAATGAGCATAAATATTTCTTACAACATTTTCCTGATGTACTCGTTTATACCTTTTTATTCATTATTATTATTATTATTATTATTATTATTATTATTATTACTGACATGAATTACCATAACCCGACACAACGCAACCATTTTAATAATCGAACACACATTTTATATGACCTTTGCCTCCCGAAACACACGGCACTTTTCTTTTCCATATTGAGGCATATATCACTGTATAACTCTTGTTACAATATTAATTTTATAGATATTTCACAGATCAACACTATAAAACACACGTCACTATTTACAGGTGTTGACGGACTCTTCCTCGCTCCTATTCACATCCTGACTGAAAGTCTCGATCATCTGCCTACGGATTCCTATAGATTCACCAACTGTCTATCCATTATCCTACGATAAACTTCCTGATTTGGCATGAATATGCTTACTTTTCGTCCTGAGCGTTACTTATTGGTATTCTTATGACATTTCACCAATCGCATCATAAAGTTTATCCTGCGCAGTCCAGCATACTAATATAAGTCCACTCACTATTTTACATACTGCGCTCAACATTGTACATTGTACATATACAAATTATTACTCTCAATAGTTCTACATAGTATATCACACGGTACCTTTTCTATGTGCACACTAACAATCGTTCGTACTGCCGACTATACAAATCTGGCACGACAGTCGTTAATAAAGAGGATTATAAATGTTTCACAGCACGGCTTCTCATACTGAAGTTCGAGCCTCCCTTCTTGACTTCGGTAACGCGCATTTCGCCTAATAAAGTTTATTGATTACAGTACTTATTATTACTTCATGACTTAATTTGTGCATTACACTGCACGGCGAATATATTGATTATCATTAAAATGTTCAAGTCTTTGTGCGCGCTTCTTTCCCTGGAGTCGGGCGACATACGCTCCGCGTTCGAGTCTGTTACAACTGTCCTCTCTGACCTGAGTCCACTCCCTTATATTCGTTTCACAAGAAAAAGTAGATCGAGAATTCCCTCGCAGAGTCATCTTCTGTCCCAGGATGATTCTGGTCTTGAAATAATGCTCAAAAGGTTCCTTTTTCCTTGCTGGTCACAAAACTATCTGCGTGCTCGAGGATCGATCGGCCAATTAATTAATATTAATTGCCTCTGCCATGGCGTGGGTACGCGGCGTCCTGTAAAAATCCCCGGCGACATGGTTATAGCATTCTGCTAACTTCCCAAGTCCAGTGTCCTTGCGCAGTCCCTTAGATATGCCTCGATTTCACAGTTTAAAGGCTTGATAATTAGCCTCCCGGCCAAACATTCACCTGTGTGCAACTCTCATGTCATTGTGTTGCTCCAATCACGAGTAATCAATGATTTTCACTGGGATCTTCCCACTCCATTCTCGTTTCTATTCTGAAACGGGGAAGAACTCGGTCATTAGTTAGCCCCCTGGCTTGCTCCAGACGACATAAGTAGGTCAGCAAGATTGAAAAGGCTCCACGGATCTCCTCCCACAATTCTGGGGCCATTAGTTAGATGTCAAACTCTCCAACTTTTGTGCTCAAGTCCAGCATAGCCTACCTCATACAGTCCAATAATGCTGTATTCCACTCATATTCCCTGCATTATATTAATAAATAATGTCAGCATCAGTTGGTATCACAACAGTGATTTCATATATCATTTCCTCTAGGGGTTTTTACAACTAAAACTCCCTCTAAAGATCTCGGGTTCGTTCCTAGGTGGAACCTTTATTCTGAGCTCACAGTCTCTGAGATCCACGTTCAATACCAGTCAGCCTAACCCCCTCGGGTTCACTACTTCCAGGCTCAGTGTTATTTCTAGTGTTGTGGTAGATATGAATAGGAATGTGAAAGATTTTATTAAAGATAATGAAATCCCAGCAACTGACATGAGTGATATATTAGTAGGAGACCTCAAACTAACTAGATGGTCACAGCTAGATCACTTATTTCAGAAGTACCATAAACTTAGTAGTCACTATGTTCACGTATCAACAGTGAATAGTTATTTGGTAAAGGCCAACGTTGCTTTGGAAAAAGCAGTACAATTAGCTGAACTTGAAGAAAAGCCAATAAAGAAGACACTGCAAATTGTAAGTGATCAAGTGAAATTATTGCTGAATGTTAAGAAGCAATACTCTCCTGTTACTTGGCTTTTTACTGTTTTGATGTTTTCTTTTTCTTGGACATGCTACTACCTACGGTACGTGCAACAGATTTTTTCAAAATTAAATGTTGCTTGCATCTCTGCATACTATCTGAAAAACCATAATAAAAGACCTTTCTGAAAGAGACAAATATGTATCCCTAATTTAGATGAAAATTATGTGAAGAGTTGTTTGAGTTTTAAGGTGAATAATGTAGTTGTAACTGCTGAAAATGATATCAGTGAGTTAGTTAGAAGTGTGCAAAGTTTTATGATTAGCTCTTGTTTTGGTGATTTGAAGCATATGGATAAATTGTTACCTGTGAAAGGGATGACAGGGAAACAACTGAAGGTGGTTACTCTTGATGTTGTTAACTTTATACAAGAAATTGGCTTTGTCGTTCTTGCTGTTATAACTAACTGATATTGATAGGGTAGACCAAGGTTAGAATATGTTAAACAGATTGCCTCGGACGTACGGTGTGGTAGCTATGTAGAGATGAAACGATTAGCTCCGGAAAGGGAGGCATGGAGTTCTGCATCAAACCAGTCAAAAGACTGAAGACTCGAACAACAACAACAATAAAATGGTCAATCGAAACATGTTTCGCCTCTTCTCCGACTCAGAAAGAAAGCAAAATCGAAAGTTTTCCAATGTACCAATTTATCTGACGTATGACTCTGTCCATGTGTTTAAAAACATTAGAAATAACTGGTTAAATCAGAAAAATTAGGATAAATCATTTGTATATCCAGATTTTGAATGTGATGGTGTTATTAGAAAAGCATCTTTTCAGTATCTTGGGTCATTTTATAAGACTGAAAAAAAAACAGTGTCATTAGAGAAGCACACAAACTCAATGTCAAATCATTGTATCCGACAAGTTTTGAGAGGAAGAATGTGAGGTTTGTAGACAGTGTCTTTCATGAAACAATCATCGCTGCTCTGAAAACTGTGCAAGGATATGAAGATACTGTGATATTTTTAACAAACATTGGAAAGTGGTGGGATATTATGAATACTAAGTGCACTATAAAATGGGTAGTAAAGCGCAGTAATTGGATGACTCCTATATCCAGTGTCAGTGACAATAATGTTATGTACCGGTACCTCAACCAGTTTCTGTCTTGGCTGAAGAGATGGAAAAACATGAAAATTAGTGCAGGATTGTCAAAAGATACTTTTGAAGCCTTGGAAAGGTGTACTAAATTTCTTGTTGTGATTGTTGACTATTCTCTAAACCATCTATCTCTACAGTATGTTCTTCCAGGTAAATTTCAGACTGATCTTTTAGAAAAACGATTTGGGAAATATCGCAGTTTGTCTGGTAGCAATTACAATGTATCTTGTAAGCAAATATTTGAATCCGAGAAAAATATCAGAACAAAGTGTATATTTGGCATGATGGGAAAAAGCTTGCTTAGTTTTAAGGACATGAAAAGTTCTATGGATACTGTAGAAAACACTGAATTAAGCCCTGCGTTTCTTGCAATATTGTCATGTAGTTATTTAGAGGATTTTGAAGTACCAGACAGCTCAGAAGTATTGTATGTATGTGGTTATGTGTCACACAGTGTAAGTAAGCTCTTAAATTGTGAACTTTGTATTCGTTTTTTGAGAGAGTGAAAAGGATTGGAAGTTAGTGATGTATATTTTGATCACTTACAACGTGGAGGACTTTCAGTGCCCAGTAATTCAGTTTTGGGTGTATATCTTCATGTGGCCTCTGTATTCCAGCACATTATGAAGTGTACTCAGTTGGAAAGTGTTATTTTAAGTTACGTGACCAGTGGAGCTAATTGGCAGTACAAAATAAGTGATGTGTGTGTGTGGTTTTACCTCCTGAATACAGTATAGATTTAAATGAAGAGCAAGCTACTGTACCCATGTGAGTAATCTCCATGGCAAATATGCTCCTGCCTCCAGCTAGCTTCAGTTCTCAGGGGTGTACCGTCCACCCAATGAGCAGTTGCATAATTTTGATCTGAGACTAAAAGGTATCAACTCTACAATGATAAAACACAACACTATTCTAAAAACTTTAATTCAGCACTAAATCATGGCTTCAAACATATAAGAACACAATCCCAACAAACATAATACAAAATCAAACAAAATTACTCCCACAATCCACTAATTATTCACACATTATCCTATTAAATTCACATCATTATTCAATCCTTTACCCTGAGATTGACTTCAACATTTCACTCTCAAGTGCGCTGATGCACATGTAACTTCCATAAAAACTGTACCTTTTTATCTTATGTCACCTGGTGTGACTTCTTTAATTTTCACAAGAATAATTATTTCTCACAACACATCTTACTTTACATTATGAATGCCTTTTGTGTTTTGCTTTACATTATGAGTGCCTTCTGTGTTTTACTCTACATTATGAGTGCCTGCTGTGTTTTACTTTACATTATGAGTGCCTTCTGTGTTCTGTATCTCTCTTCCCACCAAAATGCTTCAGCATGCATTAGCCAATTCATGGGTTGCACTACAAATCTACTTTCAACTCCACATTTATGTAAATATACCCCTAAAGTTCCCTTTTTATAGTTCCACTGCATGCCGTTGTTATTTCAATTTCAAACTTTCGTTACCGCTGTGTCGGATGGTATATTATGCTACCCTTGCGAGAGCATAGCCTATGGCATCTAGTGCCAAGCTGCATAACTACGTGTCAATGCCAGAGTAAAATGCAACTTCCAACAATTCATAAGTTTGCTAAATATTAAATCATCAGGGTGATCTTTACTTATCAATGTGTTTCAAACCACAAAATTACCTTATACAATATAACAATGGCTCTTTCAATAACAACAGGTTTGAAAGTCTGTCCCTTTTAAATGACAACCTACAAGGGTCGTATAACGTCTCCCCTTGGGTTTTTGCTGCATAATGGGCTAGTGCGGACGGTAACGAGACCCTCGTTCCGTCTCCCCTAGCTCCGTCTCGCTTTAATTCTCACTTTCCTCCCCAAGCAGTAACTTGTAACATTCAATACAATTGTGTAGTCAAAATGACACACATATCCCATATGATTTAAACTGAAGGGTATGCAATTTAGGTTCTGGTCGAGTTTAAACATTTATTCCTAACCTTAGGATATTAATAACTGGCCTCAATAGGTCCATTTCATCATATGAAGGCACGAGATTCATAAAACACTGGTCGAACTGGATAACCGGTATCTTTAATTGCTACGGTCAGGCCCAAGCTGCCGCCAATATAGATTCGCTTCTCAAGAGCTGAATCATTCAATAACAAGTTCTCGGACGATCAGGTATGACTGCAGAGGTTTCCATTGTTATCCTCGCATATACCACAGGATTCGAACCCGGAACCTTCCATATCCATCATCAGAGTTATGGTACAACACTAAATACACTCTGGCACATAATAAATATCTCTGTATGCCCTAGGCTATACGAGATTTCACACGTCGAACAGATTACCTTGCTCCATGACCCGATGCTATGATCTCGCCCTTTAATTAGTAAGAGAAATCTACCAATTACTCTACAAGCTTATTCACAAGCTGCAAATTCAATTCACTATTTAACTCTTCCATTTCCTAGATTCTTGCATAGTTATATTCCCATTAACACAATATACTCTGATATTAATCTGCTTTTCTTAGCCCTTAATGTACTATCTTACTGCTTGGATAGATAAATATTCCAATGAGCATAAATATTTCTTACAACAACATTTTCCTGATGTACTCGTTTATACCTTTTTATTCATTATTATTATTATTATTATTATTATTATTACTGACATGAATTACCATTTTAATAATCGAACATCAGTGTTCGTTACGTTAAGTTCTTACATAACTGATTTGCCATTTTATAATAGTGGTAACGATTTATCCACTCTATGATGCATAAAAACATCTCACCTCTAAAAAAATCAACACAACAAATAAACATTACAACTTTTGAGGATCTACCTCCTAATACTGATTCTTACTGGCACACTTTATAATTTTGAAATCACTCTGCATACAGTGGACTATAGCTACTATAACATCACGGTTTTGGGTACTTACATACTGTAGGCTATCCAGGTGGCTCCAACCACTCAATCATCCCAGTAACGCCTGCCATTTGCATAATTAGCGAGACATTTCTACACTGATAACACACATTTTATATGACCTTTGCCTCCCGAAACACACGGAGCTTTTCTTTTCCATATTGAGGCATATAACACTGTATAACACTTGTTGCAATATTAATTTTATTGATATTTCACAGATCAACACTATAAAACACACGTCACTATTTACATTTCTTACTGGTTGAATTTTCCTGGCAAGATACCAGAACTGCAGGTGTTGACGGACTCTTCCTCGCTCCTTTCCACATCCTGACTGAAAGTCTCAATCATCTGCCAACGGATTCCTATAGATTCACCAACTGTCTATCCATTATCCTACGATAAACTTCCTGATTTGGCATGAATATGCTTACTTTTCGTCCTGAGCATTACTTATTGGCATTCTTATGACATTTCACCAATCGCATCATAAAGTTTATCCTGCGCAGTCCGGCATACTAATATAAGTCCACTCACTATTTTACATACTGCGCTCAACATTGTACATTGTACTTATACAAATTATTACTCTCAATAGTTCTACATAGTATATCACACGGTACCTTTTCTATGTGCACACTAACAATCGTTCGTACTGCCGACTATACAAATCTGGCACGACAGTCCTTAATAAAGAGGATTATAAATGTTTCACTGCACGGCTTCTCATACTGAAGTCCGAGCCTCCCTTCTTGACTTCGGTAACGCGCATTTCGCCTAATAAAGTTTATTGATTACAGTACTTATTATTATTATTTCATGACTTAATTTGTGCATTACACTGCACGGCGAATATATTGATTACCATTAAAATGTTCAAGTCTTTGAGCCTGCTTCTTTCCCTGGAGTCGGGCGACATACGCTCCGCGTTCGAGTCTGTTACAACTGTCCTCTCTGACCTGAGTCCACTCCCTTATATTCGTTTCACAAGAAAAAGTAGATCGAGAATTCCCTCGCAGAGTCATCTTCTGTCCCAGGATGATTCTGGTCTTGAAATAATGCTCAAAAGGTTCCTTTTTCCTTGCTGGTCACAAAACTATCTGCGTGCTCGGGGATCGATCGGCCAATTAATTAATATTAATTGCCTTTGCCATGGCGTGGGTACGCGGCGTCCTGTAAAAATCCCCGGCGACATGGTTAAAGCATTCCGCTAATTTCCCAAGTCCTGTGTCCTTGCGCAGTCCCCTGGATATGCCTCGATTTCACAGTTTAAATGCTTGATAATTAGCCTCCCGGCCAAACATTCACCTGTGTGCAACTCTAATGTCATTGCATTGCTCCAATCCACGAGTAATCAATGATTTTCACTGGGATCTTCCCACTCCATTCTCGTTTCTATTCTGAAACGGGGAAGAACTCGGTCATTAGTTAGCCCCCTGGCTTGCTCCAGACGACATAAGTAGGTCAGCAAGATTGAAAAGGCTCCACGGATCTCCTCCCACAATTCTGGGGCCATTAGTTAGATGTCAAACTCTCCAACTTTTGTGCTCAAGTCCAGCATAGCCTACCTCATACAGTCCAATAATGCTGTATTCCACTCATATTCCCTGCATTATATAAATAAATAATGTCAGCATCAGTTGGTATCACAACAGTAATTTCATATATCATTTCCTCTCGGGGTTTTTACATCTAAAACTCCCTCTAAAGATCTCGGGTTCGTTCCTAGGTGGAACCTTTATTCTGAGCTCACAGTCTCTGAGATCCACGTTCGATACCAGTCAGCCTAACCCCCTCGGGTTCATATTCCCCTTGCAAAACTTATAGAAGTCAATTGCAAGTGACCTTCTGTAAGTAACCAGCTGACTGTCCCACTGTCTGTGTTTACATTAGGGGTCCTTCACCTCGTCTGGCTGCGAGTGTGTTTGTCTGCTTTCCCCTTCCACTCTGCGCTCAGCTCTAAGCTGTGCATTCTCCCGGCGGAGGGTCTCATTTATTGCTTCAACCTCCCTGGCCGCTTCGACCATTTCTTTGTAAAGCTGTTGCAAACACTCGCATTCTAGCCGTCCGTTCCTTTCACTAGGCAAGCTGCTTGTTTCTCGTTCCGTCTCGCTGCGCGAACCTTCAGGCCTGACTGCCTGGCTGACTTTGCCGTCCACGTCCAGTTGGGTGTGTGCTGCTATCACTTCCTCTTGTTCATCAAATTCTTCTGGTGAATAATAAATTTTGAGATTGGCTGCATTCATAACGACCTCGTTTCCTGTTTCTAAATGCTTTATTCTGTATGCATTATTCTGTGGGTCTCTGATCACCTCGAACGGGCCGTGATAACCAAAATTGAACTTTTTATACTTCCGTGCTTCTGGATCTGAACTGGCTGGTTTTCTGACTACAACTTTTTCCCCAATGAGAAGCGGTCTGTGATATCGCTTCGCACGATCCCTTCTCTGGCGTCTCTCTGCCTGTGCTTCGAGATATTCGAAGGTTCGCTGGATTCTCAATTCTCGTCCTGGCTGTGCGTCTACAGGTAATGGAATAACACCAGTCCATGGTCTCTCCGGTCTCTGATCCAAATGTAGAGTCACGGGCACCTGACCTGCCGCCTCATGCACAGTATTATTTATGCAGTATTCTATTACTTCCAGGAAATCGATCCTCTTCCAGTTCTCTTCAGAGCAATAAATTTTCATGTACTTCTGTAACTCTCTCATAACGCGCTCAACAGGACTTGCCTCAGGATGGCGAATGGTAGATAAAATCTGCCTAATTCTTAGATTTTCCAATTCCCGACGAAATTCTACGCTAGTGAAGCAGCTCCCATGGTCTGAGAGAAGGTTATCCGGTTTCCCAAGTATCGGAATAACTCTCTCTTTCAGGCGTTTCAAAACCTGCTTTGAGCTGGTCTTCTGTATGGGGCATAATACCACCATTTTTGAGAATACATCCATGGCTACAAAAATATGTCTATTGCCTCTACGTGCTGTAGGCAGTGGTCCAAAATTGTCTACACTCAATAGCTGCCTTGGCTTCTCTGGTAACAACGGAATGGGTCGTTGTCTCATTAAAAAGGGCTTTACCCTTTGGCACAAATCGCATGTCCTAATAGCATTTCTCACAGTTTCTCTCAACGTTGGCCAAGTGAATGCTTCTTTCAGTAGAGCAGTGATTTTGTCTATCCCGGGATGTCCAAACGCTCTGTGTGCTAGCCATACCTATCTCCTCTGCAAAGATGCAGGAATAACAATTCTTTGGCGTGTATGATCCACATCATCCCACTTGTGTAGCATCTGATTGTACCATACATAATCTGTTGATAATGCCTCTGCCTCACTGTATATTGCAGTTCCCCTTGCTAAGCGTCCCTCGAAGTAATCAATCATCATCTTCAACCACGGGTCTTCACGTTGTAGGTTGGTAAGATTCTTTAAGTCATCCAAGGTCTTCTGATCCCGATTTTCAATCTGGACAGCTAGAGTTTCCTCTTCTCTTGGATATCGGCTTAATATGTCCGGTATTACATTCTCTTTCCCTGGACAGTATTGTATTTCCACATTGAACTGTTGAATATACAGGGACCATCTTGTCAACCTCTGGCTAGACAAGTCCGTTTTTAACAAAAATGTTAAAGCTTTATGGTCTGTTCTGAGGACTATTTGAAAACCATAGATGAGTTTGCGCCAGTACTGCAATGCGTACAAAATTGCGAGCAACTCTATCTCTGTAATCGTGTAATTTTTCTCATGGGCCTTCATCCTCCTACTTATAAAGGCAATAAAAATTTCTTTTCGGGCTTATCAACATTTTCTTGGAATAGCATCGCTCCTATCCCAACAAGTGATGCATCCGTCTGTATGATGAACTTCTGGGTATAATCAGGGTATCCCAGCTTCACATATTCCAAAAGCATTTGTTTTGACCTCACGAATGCTTCTTGACATTGCTCCGTCCAATTCCACCTGCCGCCTTTCTTCAATAGATCCTGCAGGGTTGCCACAGTCGTAGTATAGTTTGGGCAGTGGTTCGAAAAGAATCCAATTACTCCCAAATACTGTCGGACGTGCTTAACTTTCGTGGGTCGAGGAAAATTTCGAATTACCTCGAATTTCTCTGGGTTTGGCTTAACTCCATTTTCATCAATAACGTGTCCTAGGAATTTACCTTCCCTCTGACAGAAGTGCGACTTCTTGATATTAACCTTAAAATTAGCTTCTCGAGGGTTATCCAGCAACTTCTTCAAGTCTCTCATGTGCTCCTCCAGAGATTCTGATGTGAGTAGAATGTCGTCTACGTATCTGATGGTACTCTCTTTAACATCATCTGATAGATTGCGATCTAACGCTCTTATCAGGGCTGAACCAGCTGTTTTCAAACCAAAAGGTAACCTTAAAAACGTATATGTATGTTGATCAAACATAAATCCTATCAACAGACTAGTTTTCTTCTCTAATTCAAGATGGTGAAAGCTCGAGGTGATATCTAAATTTGTGAATATGGTCTTCCCTTTGAACTTTCTGAGCATTCCTTTAATAGGTGGCACTTGGTCGAACTCCGGAATTACCTTCATATTTAAGTGTCTCAGGTCCAGGCATATTCTGACAGTCCCGTCTGTCTTAGGTACGATTACCAATGGGCTTACATAAGGCGTAGGTGTTTTCTCAATAACACCGGTCTCCAACATCTCCTGAATTGCCTCTTTCACCTTAGCATAGTGTTTTTCGGCTATAGGGTAGGGTTTCTGCCTAAATGGTGTCCAGTCCCTAACTTGGAAAGCATAAGTGAAGTTCTTTATACGACCAGGTCTCGAGTCAAAGACTTCCTTCTGTTCCAATAATAATTTCTTTAAATTTTCTTTCTCTCTTGGCCCAATTTTTGCTTCTTCTAGTTTTTCCGAAATATGTTCTTCCAGTTCGGGTTCCAGATCTTTCTCCATGTCTGTGGCTAGTGTTTTCAGTTCATCTTCTAACTGCTCAATAGCTAACACTTCTTCCTCAGCCACGTCTCTGTATGTATGCCATACTTGTTCATCTGTCCCTGGTTCATTCTGATTGAGTAAGACCTCTAAGCCTTCGGCTTCCTCGTTCACACGAAACATAACTCTGTCCCGTGATAGGTCTATTACCACTCTGTATTCCCTTATAAACTCTGCCCCAATAAGCAGGTTAAAAGGCAGTTTGTTTACAAGTAGAAAACTCTGTGAGAACATAGAGCCTCCTATCTGTAAATCTAGGAATACCTGATATTTGCATATCATCGTTCTGTCTGGAATTACACCTTTTATTTTGACACTTGAGATAGGTATTTTCAAAACATTTTCTCTCTGCACTATCTCATTATATAAAGCTTGTGTCATAAGACATACTGTTGAACCCGTGTCTAACAGACTTCTTATTTTCAACCCTGCCACTCTTACTAAAATAATGGGCAATTCTCGTTTGACCATGATCCGTGATCCTCCTGTATCCTCAATTAACTCTTCTGGTTTGGCTATCCAATTAATGATGTTGACCGACTTCCATCCATCATTCTCAAATTCTTCTAATTTTGGAGGTTTTTTTTCTACAGCGCCAGTCCCCTTAGAGTTTCTTCTCTCCTGTTCACTGCGCTGTAACTCCAGACTTTTGGCTCCGTCTCCATATCTGTAGGGTGACGTCCTATTCTGCATAGCTTCTTGCCAGCGAACTTGTTGCTTCTGGGGCTCATCTCCCCTTTCATTGAGGTATTGCAATGAAGCGTGATAGCGTTCCTCTACCTCGTCATCAAAGTTACGTCTTCTTTCCTGGGGTCTCCAATTTCTATTGTTGCCTTCTTGGCCATTGTACCTCCATTGTTTTGGTACGATCTACCCCTGGTATTCTGTTTATTCCAAGAATTTCGGCCTCCTCTTCCTCTACCAGCATTCCCTTTGTATTTCGGCTGCCATCTTCTGGGTTCATGTTCCCATTGACGTCCGTTGTAATCTAACGTTTCAGTGCTAGTAGCTTTGTTGTTCTTCGGAGCTTGGTACTGGTCAGTCTGCGTGTTGGTCACGTGTACCTGTTCCACGGTTCGATTCTGACGCATAGTATTGGATGTTGTGAGGTCTAGTTGCCTGAGAACTGCCTCCATTTCCATAGCGGTTTTTGCATTTGCCGAAATCAGCAGCATTTGGATTTCATAAGGAAGCTGTTTGGCGATAGCAATACATAGCTCCAGCTCGCTAAGTTTCTGGTCAAGTTCTTTGAACCGACACATCTGAGAGATGAAGAATTCTGCGTACTTCGTTGGATTGTTGGTGCTGTATCTTTTTGAATATAAATCCAATCGTAAATTCTGCTGTGTCATTGGATCCCAGTACCGCTTCAAAAAAGGCCTCCCGAAACTCCTCTACAGTATCGAAAGCATAACGGAAACTGCGAAACCATAACGCACATTCTCCCTCTGTTCGTTTCTCTATGGCTCGTAGCCTGCGCTCTTGTGGTATCGGCACATCATTCAAATATTCAGACACTTCTTTCAGCCAATACTTCGGTGTCATATTACAGTGGCTACCTGAGAATTTTCTTGGTTTCTCTTCGCTTGCTCTAATTACGTTTATCACCTGGGTGTGCATAGCATTTTCATGTGGCGTAGAGGTTGCAACTGGTGCACCTGGCGTCATATAAGTACTTTCGCCTGGGCATGTAGCGTTCCTTATTATAGGTTGGGTTTCTAAGTCTGCCCACCTAGTTTTCCTCATATCTTCCACACTGCCTTCACTTGACTTAGGATCTTTCAATAGGGTTTCCTCCTGTGCGATTATCCTAGTCTCCATTTGATTGTGGCGCATCTCTGCTCTTTCCAGTCGAGTAATTACCTCTTTTTCTATTCTGGTAAGCCTATCTCTATTCTCTTCGGCCACTTGAAATATTTTCTTCTTATCTTCCTTCAGACTTTGCTTGATATGGGAGATTTCATCCTCTTCATCTTCCTTTATTTGAGCAAGGGTCTTGTCGCTTGCCTCTGTCTTCTGGCCTTCTCGCACTTCGAGTTCTTCTCTCAACCCCTTAATTTCCTCTTGGATATGTCCATTGACTTTTGACCTTTCATTTCGGACCTTAATCATTTCACCTCTGTTCTCCTCTTGCCTCTTATTAACGATAACAAGGTCGCTTTGAATTTGGTCCAGTTCTTGATGAACTTTGCTCATCTTACCCTTCATATTGCCTACCAGCTCTTTACTTTCATTAGTGAAAGCCTTAATCTCCCCTATTTCCTGACATTGATCTAATATGTTCTGATCCTGTTTCTTTAGATCATCGTTAATTGCTCTAGCATAGCTTTTCAACTTATCGTCCCACTTATTGTCGTTTTCTTCTAACCTCTGATCTACCGTTCTAGTAAATTCTGAAAACTGTTTCGCTTGGCGTTCGAGATTCGCCTCATTTTGGATTTGAATATCCTTAATGTCATTAGACAGCGCATCTAACCTACTGTTGGTTTCATCCTGCGCATGCTTTCACGCCTGTAAATTACTTTCAAGATTGGCTTCTATAGCCTCGAAACGTTTATCTGTCTTAACCTGCATTTATGATATAATGCTTACAACGTTTTCTGTTACTTTGGTCTTAATTGTTTCTTGCATTTGACCTAGCTTATCATTTAATTCAACCTTATTTGCATCCAATCGGTTGTTTATTTCAACCTGATTAGCATCTAAACGGTTATTCAATTCAACCTGATTAGCATTCATTGCAACCTGATTTGCATCTAAACGATTGTTTATATCATCCTGGAAAGCCTTGGCTTCCAGCTTATTCTGTTCATTAACAGCGTCAAAATGCTGTCTTAACTCCGCAATCCCCTGCAAAATCTCCTCTGTACCAGCCATGCTTACAACAATACACTTTGAAATACAGGCAGGCTTCCTGGAAACATGTGTGGATTCGTTTTGAAGAGAGATACAAGACACTGCACCCATATTGCAAGATTGTACTAAAACTTTGAATTTTAGGATAAATTGTGGATTGGGTGCGTAGCGCTCATACCCTTGGGTAATTCTCTTCTCAATAGAGGGATTCTGCGTTACGTCAAAAGCCTACTGAACTCACAAATCACTCAAACACAGTTTGAGGCAAAAAAAAAAAAATGGTTTTCCCCATGAAATACCGTAAAAATCTATGGGGTTTCCCTAAATCCCATAAGCTCCACAAACCTGGGCGCCATGATAATAAGATAAGAGAAGTAACACATGCTTTGCCCAAACACGGGCGACATGATAAATAAAATTATAGCTTGCTTTGCCATGAAGGTCAGGTCTTACAATGCCAAGATACACATATTGCACTACTGAGGCGATTCCACGATAGAATAATACCGCCCCATGTTACCTGGATCATGGTAAATAAGGTGTTTATCAAAATTTATATTGTTTGTATCGGAGCTTAGCTAAGGTTAGGTGCGGTCATCCCATAATTCATGTTATTCGTTACTTTAATAGAGTTGTTTGTACTAAATCTAGACCGACTTAAGTTGTACCGATAGCTCAAATCACTGTACAGGACATCAATCTCCATGTACCCATGTGAGTAATCTCCATGGCAAATATGCTCCTGCCTCCAGCTAGCTTCAGTTCTCAGGCGTGTACCGTCCACCCACTGAGCAGTTGCATAATTTTGATCTGAGACTAAAAGGTATCAACTCTACAATGATAAAACACAACACTATTCTAAAAACTTTAATTCAGCACTAAATCATGGCTTCAAACATATAAGAACACAATCCCAACAAACATAATACAAAATCAAACAAAATTACTCCCACAATCCACTAATTATTCAAACATTATCCTATTAAATTCACATCATTATTCAATCCTTTACCCTGAGATTGACTTCAACATTTCACTCTCAAGTGCGCTGATGCACATGTAACTTCCATAAAAACTGTACCTTTTTATCTTATGTCACCTGGTGTGACTTCTTTAATTTTCACAAGAATAATTATTTCTCACAACACATCTTACTTTACATTATGAATGCCTTTTGTGTTTTGCTTTACATTATGAGTGCCTTCTGTGTTTTACTCTACATTATGAGTGCCTGCTGTGTTTTACTTTACATTATGAGTGCCTTCTGTGTTTTACTCTACATTATGAGTGCCTTCTGTGTTTTACTCTACATTATGAGTGCCTTCTGTGTTTTACTCTACATTATTAGTGCCTGCTGTGTTTTACTTTACATTATGAGTGCCTTCTGTGTTCTGTATCTCTCTTCCCACCAAAATGCTTTAGCATGCTTTAGCCAATTCATGGGTTGCACAACAAATCTACTTGCAACTCCACAATTATGTAAATATACCCCTAAAGTTCCCTTTTTATAGTTCCACTGCATGCCGTTGTGATTTCAATTTCAAAACTTTCGTTACCGCTGTGTCGGATGGTATATTAGGCTACCCTTGCGAGAGCATAGCCTATGGCATCTAGTGCCAAGCTGCATAGCTTCGTGTCAATGTCAGAATAAAATGCAACTTCCAACAATTCATAAGTTTGCTAAATATTAAATCATCAGGGTGATCTTTACTTATCAATGTGTTTCAAACCACAAAATTACCTTATACAATATAACAATGGCTCTTTCAATAACAACAGGTTTGAAAGTCTGTCCCTTTTAAATGACAACATACAAGGGTCGTATAACGTCTCCCCTTGGGTTTTTGCTGCATAATGGGCTAGTGCGGACGGTAACGAGACCCTCGTTCCGTCTCCCCTAGCTCCGTTTCACTTTAATTCTCACTTTCCTCCCCAAGCAGTAACTTGTAACATTAAATACAATAGTGTAGTCACAATGACACACATATCCCATAGGATTTAAACTGAAGGGTATGCAATTTAGGTTCTGGTCGAGTTTAAACTTTTATTCCTAACCTTAGGATATTAATAACTGGCCTCAATAGGTCCATTTCATCATATGAAGGCACGAGATTCATAAAATACTGGTCGAACTCGATAACCGGTATCTTTAATTGCTACGGTCAGGCACAAGCTGCCGCCAATATAGACTCGCTTCTCAAGAGCTGAATCATTCAATAACAAGTTCTCGGTCGATCAGGTATGACTGCAGAGGTTTCCATTGTTATCCTCGCATATACCACAGGATTCGAACCCGGAATATTCCATATCCATCATCAAAGTTAGGGTACAACACTAAATACACTCTGGCACATAATAAATATCTCTGTATGCCCTAGGCTATACGAGATTTCACACGCCGAACAGATTAACTGGCTCCATGACCCGATGCTATGATCTCGCCCTTTAATTAGTAAGAGAAATCTACCAATTACTCTATAAGCTTATTCACAAGCTGCAAATTCAATTCACTATTAAACTCTTCCATTTCTTAGATTCTTGCATAGTTATATTCCCATTAACACAATATACTCTGATATTAAACTGCTTTTCTTAGCCCTTAATGTACTATCTTACAGCTTGGATAGATAAATATTCCAATGAGCATAAATATTTCTTACAACATTTTCCTGATGTACTCGTTTATACCTTTTTATTCATTATTATTATTATTATTATTATTATTATTATTACTGACATGAATTACCATAACCCGACACAACGCAACCATTTTAATAATCGAACACACATTTTATATGACCTTTGCCTCCCGAAACACACGGCACTTTTCTTTTCCATATTGAGGCATATATCACTGTATAACTCTTGTTACAATATTAATTTTATAGATATTTCACAGATCAACACTATAAAACACACGTCACTATTTACAGGTGTTGACGGACTCTTCCTCGCTCCTATCCACATCCTGACTGAAAGTCTCGATCATCTGCCTACGGATTCCTATAGATTCACCAACTGTCTATCCATTATCCTACGATAAACTTCCTGATTTGGCATGAATATGCTTACTTTTCGTCCTGAGCGTTACTTATTGGTATTCTTATGACATTTCACCAATCGCATCATAAAGTTTATCCTGCGCAGTCCAGCATACTAATATAAGTCCACTCACTATTTTACATACTGCGCTCAACATTGTACAATGTACATATACAAATTATTACTCTCAATAGTTCTACATAGTATATCACACGGTACCTTTTCTATGTGCACACTAACAATCGTTCGTACTGCCGACTATACAAATCTGGCACGACAGTCCTTAATAAAGAGGATTATAAATGTTTCACTGCACGGCTTCTCGTACTGAAGTTCGAGCCTCCCTTCTTGACTTCGGTAACGCGCATTTCGCCTAATAAAGTTTATTGATTACAGTACTTATTATTACTTCATGACTTAATTTGTGCATTACACTGCACGGCGAATATATTGATTATCATTAAAATGTTCAAGTCTTTGTGCGCGCTTCTTTCCCTGGAGTCGGGCGACATACGCTCCGCGTTCGAGTCTGTTACAACTGTCCTCTCTGACCTGAGTCCACTCCCTTATATTCGTTTCACAAGAAAAAGTAGATCGAGAATTCCCTCGCAGAGTCATCTTCTGTCCCAGGATGATTCTGGTCTTGAAATAATGCTCAAAAGGTTCCTTTTTCCTTGCTGGTCACAAAACTATCTGCGTGCTCGAGGATCGATCGGCCAATTAATTAATATTAATTGCCTCTGCCATGGCGTGGGTACGCGGCGTCCTGTAAAAATCCCCGGCGACATGGTTATAGCATTCCGCTAACTTCCCAAGTCCAGTGTCCTTGCGCAGTCCCTTAGATATGCCTCGATTTCACAGTTTAAAGGCTTGATAATTAGCCTCCCGGCCAAACATTCACCTGTGTGCAACTCTCATGTCATTGTGTTGCTCCAATCACGAGTAATCAATGATTTTCACTGGGATCTTCCCACTCCATTCTCGTTTCTATACTGAAACGGGGAAGAACTCGGTCATTAGTTAGCCCCCTGGCTTGCTCCAGACGACATAAGTAGGTCAGCAAGATTGAAAAGGCTCCACGGATCTCCTCCCACAATTCCGGGGCCATTAGTTAGATGTCAAACTCTCCAACTTTTGTGCTCAAGTCCAGCATAGCCTACCTCATACAGTCCAATAATGCTGTATTCCACTCATATTCCCTGCATTATATTAATAAATAATGTCAGCATCAGTTGGTATCACAACAGTGATTTCATATATCATTTCCTCTAGGGGTTTTTACAACTAAAACTCCCTCTAAAGATCTCGGGTTCGTTCCTAGGTGGAACCTTTATTCTGAGCTCACAGTCTCTGAGATCCACGTTCAATACCAGTCAGCCTAACCCCTTCGGTTTCACTACTTCCAGGCTCAGTGTTATTTCTAGTGTTGTGGTAGATATGAATAGGAATGTGAAAGATTTTATTAAAGATAATGAAATCCCAGCAACTGACATGAGTGATATATTAGTAGCAGACCTCAAACTAACTAGATGGTCACAGCTAGATCACTTATTTCAGAAGTACCATAAACTTAGTAGTCACTATGTTCACGTATCAAAAGTGAATAGTTATTTGGTAAAGGCCAACGTTGCTTTGGAAAAAGCAGTACAATTAGCTGAACTTGAAGAAAAGCCAATAAAGAAGACACTGCAAATTGTAAGTGATCAAGTGAAATTATTGCTGAATGTTAAGAAGCAATACTCTCCTGTTACTTGGCTTTTTACTGTTTTGATGTTTTCTTTTTCTTGGACATGCTACTACCTACGGTACGTGCAACAGATTTTTTCAAAATTAAATGTTGCTTGCATCTCTGCATACTATCTGAAAAACCATAATAAAAGACCTTTCTGAAAGAGACAAATATGTATCCCTAATTTAGATGAAAATTATGTGAAGAGTTGTTTGAGTTTTAAGGTGAATAATGTAGTTGTAACTGCTGAAAATGATATCAGTGAGTTAGTTAGAAGTGTGCAAAGTTTTATGATTAGCTCTTGTTTTGGTGATTTGAAGCATATGGATAAATTGTTACCTGTGAAAGGGATGACAGGGAAACAACTGAAGGTGGTTACTCTTGATGTTGTTAACTTTATACAAGAAATTGGCTTTGTCGTTCTTGCTGTTATAACTAACTGATATTGATAGGGTAGACCAAGGTTAGAATATGTTAAACAGATTGCCTCGGACGTACGGTGTGGTAGCTATGTAGAGATGAAACGATTAGCTCCGGAAAGGGAGGCATGGAGTTCTGCATCAAACCAGTCAAAAGACTGAAGACTCGAACAACAACAACAATAAAATGGTCAATCGAAACATGTTTCGCCTCTTCTCCGACTCAGAAAGAAAGCAAAATCGAAAGTTTTCCAATGTACCAATTTATCTGACGTATGACTCTGTCCATGTGTTTAAAAACATTAGAAATAACTGGTTAAATCAGAAAAATTAGGATAAATCATTTGTATATCCAGATTTTGAATGTGATGGTGTTATTAGAAAAGCATCTTTTCAGTATCTTGGGTCATTTTATAAGACTGAAAAAAACAGTGTCATTAGAGAAGCACACAAACTCAATGTCAAATCATTGTATCCGACAAGTTTTGAGAGGAAGAATGTGAGGTTTGTAGACAGTGTCTTTCATGAAACAATCATCGCTGCTCTGAAAACTGTGCAAGGATATGAAGATACTGTGATATTTTTAACAAACATTGGAAAGTGGTGGGATATTATGAATACTAAGTGCACTATAAAATGGGTAGTAAAGCGCAGTAATTGGATGACTCCTATATCCAGTGTCAGTGACAATAATGTTATGTACCGGTACCTCAACCAGTTTCTGTCTTGGCTGAGGAGATGGAAAAACATGAAAATTAGTGCAGGATTGTCAAAAGATACTTTTGAAGCCTTGGAAAGGTGTACTAAATTTCTTGTTGTGATTGTTGACTATTCTCTAAACCATCTATCTCTACAGTATGTTCTTCCAGGTAAATTTCAGACTGATCTTTTAGAAAAACGATTTGGGAAATATCGCAGTTTGTCTGGTAGCAATTACAATGTATCTTGTAAGCAAATATTTGAATCCGAGAAAAATATCAGAACAAAGTGTATATTTGGCATGATGGGAAAAAGCTTGCTTAGTTTTAAGGACATGAAAAGTTCTATGGATACTGTAGAAAACACTGAATTAAGCCCTGCGTTTCTTGCAATATTGTCATGTAGTTATTTAGAGGATTTTGAAGTACCAGACAGCTCAGAAGTATTGTATGTATGTGGTTATGTGTCACACAGTGTAAGTAAGATCTTAAATTGTGAACTTTGTATTCGTTTTTTGAGAGAGTGAAAAGGATTGGAAGTTAGTGATGTATATTTTGATCACTTACAACGTGGAGGACTTTCAGTGCCCAGTAATTCAGTTTTGGGTGTATATCTTCATGTGGCTTCTGTATTCCAGCACATTATGAAGTGTACTCAGTTGGAAAGTGTTATTTTAAGTTAAGTGACCAGTGGAGCTAGACTGTATTCATTAAGCCATGACGAGTTCATCTGTGGAAAAAAGTGAAGAATTTATTATTAAAGGCAGCCTCTAAGTTTGTAAGAATAATATTGAATAATTTTACTGAGTGCGTCAATTACGGCAGGTGAGCACACCAGCAAGAAAAAGAAGTACGCGTTGTATTGGTTACAAAACTGATAGCACTACGTGGCTGGAAATTATAACAAACAAGTAGTTCCGTGAATAATTATTCAGCCTATTTTCATATATCCTACTCATGTCAACTGCCTCTATCAACTTACAAAATTTCAGTTTGATTGTTGTAATAGATTCGTAGGTATTGAGAACCGTCTAAATATTTCAGATGGTCGCCATGTTGGATTTTTATTTATGCACTATTACATGAAGATTATTGTGTACGTGTGGTATTCAAACGTGATTCGCATGATTAGGACACATTAGTAAAAACGAGATTTTAAAATTTTACACAGGGATGGTTAAATCGCGAGAAACGTCCACTTAAATATTGATACTTCGCGTCACCGCCATGTTGGGTTTGTGCTCACCAGGTTATTGAAAGTCCTATAGATGAACTTAGGTTCATAGCCTCTATGAACATAAAAAATTTGTTTGATTGTTGCAAATGATTCGTAGATACTGAGAACCATCTAAATATTTCGGATGGTCGGCATTTTGGATTTTTGTAGGTTATGTACTGTCCCCGTTTACCTGGATAGTAGGCTGTCAGATATCCGCCCCCTCAATCGGATTGCCAATTATCAATCGCACCGGCACAGTTACATCAATGAAAATGGCACTGACAGATACTATCGAGATAAGAGCACAGAAATTCACAGGAAATCATTGTGGAACACACCAAAATAGATGGGGGTTTATACTTACCGTTGCTTACCTCTTAATTATCTCGGGGTTTGAGTTGACAACAGGATCACTAAAAGTCTGTTCACACAATAATCTCCGCCATGACATTTAAAAATGAACCAGAAACGAAGACGAGAATTTTGAACTGTATAAAAGCTTTATTTCTAATAAAGGGTCTGATTTTCCTAACACAACAAAATATACGTGGCTATCAGTAGCCCAAGTCAATCTGACTATGTCCTCCAGTAGGACTTGCAAAATTATTATACAACATGGTATAAAACATTTTAGCTCCCAAGAGCTCCAAATAACGTAATATTCATAACACTATTGGAATGGAAAAAGACGTCAGGGTGTGACATATATAGAGCATATGTTTCCTTTAATAAACAAGAGAATGATATTTATAGACGCAAGGCCGGAGTGTACGACCTCACTCTCTGAAAACCATATGTTGACACAGCTGCGGGCTACCTTCCAGCCTGACGCATACTGGTCAAATGCACTCCCTTCTCACACGCTATGTTACGTAAGAATCCAGCCTGCACTCTCAAGCTTTTAAATGTCTTACAAGACAACTCACATTATATTTACGCAAATCTTTCAAGTACTTTGATCACATCCTAATGGATCATTACATAAATTTCTTAAACTTGTTAACTTCAATCCAAATGTTTAGTTAGCTCTTAAATGTTTATAACAAAATCACATAAATTATTTATAACAATTAGAAATTGTTTATAATATTTGTCAAAGACAATAAAAATATTATAAGCACGCCTTTAACATCACTCTCGTTTCATATTATTTTCAAAAATATTTACAACAATTATTTACACTATTAACATTTAAATTGTTTAAATTATTAATGTAATAAATACATTAGCCACATGTTCATTCGGTTGGTAATTTTATAATCCTGTTTAATATAATCGACCAATGAAGGTTAGTTATACATGTTAATGTCACAATCTGTTTTAATAAAGTTCTTAATAATGATTTGTGACGGCAACCTTCATTCATAATCTTGTCTCAAATTCTTTCAAAACTCGTGTTAATTATAACAGTAAATCACTTGATTAATTTTCAACGAACTATAACAATCTTACTCCAGCGGAAAATCCTTCGCTAACATGTTAATGCACAATCTGCATTAAAAATATGCCCAAAATCATCATATATTAATCTATATGGCATTTAAAACTTTCACATCACTTACAAAACTTCCACAAATAATTCTTTAACATTAAATCTTGTGGAAACTTCCTTCATATTCAAGGGCATTATATCTCAGCGACTTTCAACACGCGCTGCACTAGCGATTATACATTCATAGTTCCACTTAAAAATTTTATAATCATAATTTGTTTCAAAACTGTTTTTCTATTTAACCTTCGTAGATTTCATTCATGAACTGAAATGAAGTCAAAACTTGCCAATCACAAACAAATTTAATAGTGAATACGCTTATATACGCCTATCTGGTCTATCAAAATTTTAAGATTAACATCTTAAAAGAAATTGTAGTATGAAAATACTATCTTCAAATAAAGTGCGACTAAACTGCAAAGTAGTCGAATAGAATCCAATTAGACTGGGGAATGCAAACATCGTTATATAATTCTCTAATTGAGAAAAACTCCTAACAAAAGTACTTGACTTTAATGCATTCAATAATTCATTATTAACATTACTCTTTCACAAAAGTGTCTATGATGCAATGTTCATTCATAACTGACGATAAATGTCTGTGTTGCAATCAATACAAATAACGACTAGTATTTCCAAGATCGTCGATAACGTAAGATTTTAACGCTCTAAAATCATTTAAATGTTCTTCCTTCTTGATGATGTCAGAAAATTGTTCAAAGTAATTAAACTGGGGTAGAATTACTTTAATAAAGTGACACGCTGTCTGAATTTAAATCTGCCATAAAAATCATTAACTTACAGTCAAATCGTGACTACAAAACAAATTAATTACTGAAAAATCTAAATATCAGTCTCAACTGATTCAAAATCGTTAACTATGCCCATGACATAACAATGTCTTAATAAATCGTCGAAAAATGCAAAATTCAACAAGGTGAACTGAGAATAAGAATCTCAACAAGAAAATAAGGCAAAATACATGAGGGTAAAAATACGGGAAAAATGGTTGCTCAAACATTACTATGATACTCAAATACAATAAACATTCACCTTATCTGCCGATTGACGTTCCAGAGGAAAATTCCCCAAAGAAGACTGCTGATGGATCCATTTCACCACGTTAAAGCTGAGCTCCATCCTCGAAATAGGAAATAGCACCCTCGAAGAATCGAACTGCTTCCTTCTCCGTGAATCACTCTGCTCCTCGAATACGAATAGACATCCTTCCGGCAATAATCTTCATTGTGAGTCGGGACTACCCTGACCTCTCTTGAAAAATTCCCTGAAGTTCCAGTAGACAATCATCATGACGTTTTGTAGAAATTTCCGAAGAAATTATTCATATACTGAGTATGAAATTGTTTCTATGGCTGTTCGATGGTATTCAGCCATTACTTACGAAACATGGGTGTAGATGGTATTCACCGCATGTTCGCTTGTGTGGAATAGCAATTAGCGAAGTTCCATGTCGCTATCTTACTCCATTGAAGTATGTCCCAATTGCAATAAGCCTTCTTAGCCTTCCATCTGCACTTCGGTTGTAGTGTCAGAAGAACAAACTGTCGTATTCAAATGCTCCATTATACTGTATCGTTCTGTAAGCAAGCAATCTGAAGTCTTTCTACTCCACTCACAGCGTTAGCCTTGCTTATACAAAAGTGTTTCTCTAGTGGTGAGATAATCACTTTTGCCAGTCGTATAAAACAGCTAATATCTTTTGAAGTACTCGGTCGAAACTGTTCAGCTTTTCTCTATAATTGCATGTAGTACTGCACAATACAATTATGTTATCGTAGACCGCTAACTGTTTGAAGCTAAACTTTTATAAGCTTTCTAAGGTCCGTTTCAACTTCACCTAGTTTGACCTGGTTCTCGTTAACAAAGTGGCCTCGCCACGCATTATAAAAACGATTCTTTTCACTTGCTGTTCACTTTGATGTCTCACTATATTGAATGTATAATAAACTGACTTTCACAAATACTTCGATGATCTGAGCATTAGATCTCAGAATGATCAGCGAACGTAAGAGAAGAGAAGAGAAGAGAAGAGAAGAGGTTCCTCTCTTCTGCGCAAGCCCTTTTATTACCTTCTCGAGGGGCGTTACCATCCCTTCCAAAGCGTGATACTGCGTCATCGCTAGAACTTCCAACTTCGTTAATACATGACGGATTTTCAAAATTCAAAAACTGAAAATAAATTTCATCAAAATTCCAAATCAATGCTTTTACTGCAAATGTATTTCCACAATTCTGCATTCAAAAAGTCATAAAAATACCATAGTTTCAGCAATCTCCGTCTTCCTTTAAACTATCGTTCATTGGTTCATGCCTCTCCTCCAATAGCATAGTTTCTTCCTCAGCAGAATTCCTCGTTTCCTGCGACTGCGTCGTACATCTTGGAACATTCTGGACTAAAATGCTGACGTCATTGAGAATCTCAGCTCAAGTAGCTTGCTGGCATAACATTTACGTCATCCGTGCTTACGTCATGACTACCCACGTCATAACTATGACAGCCATAACTCTAATCATAATTTCAAATATAGCCACCGTGGTCTCTACATAATTCAATTACGGGGGCAGTACCATAAAGAAAAATTATTGCGTAGCTTCATTATTCAAACTTTCACTTAGTTCGCATGATTACGACGCAAGAAACAAAAACTTAATTTTAAAATGTTGCACAGCCGCCATTTTGAGGTTATGTAAACAATTGAACTAAATTAGATGCCAGTGCATTAAAATGTGTATAAATATTTGCTGTACCAAGTTTCATTGCGTTTGGATGATTACATCGCGAGAAAAGTCTATTCAAATCTTTAAAATTCGCTTGGCCGCCATGTTCGTTTTGTACATAACAGGTTTTTGAAAGACTCACAAATAAACTTCTAGCAGTTCCCTTTATCTTCTTATAAAATTTTAGGGAGATATCAGTAATAGTTTCGGAGATATTGAATGCCGGTGAAATATTTCGCACAGCCGCCATTTTGAGGTTATGTAAACAATTGAACAAAGTTAGATGTTGGTGCATTACAATGTGTATAAACATATACTGTAGCAAGTTTTATTGCGTTTGGTTGGTTAAATCGCGAGAAACGTCTATTTTAAAGTCGCAAATTCGCTTGGCCGCCATGTTGGTTTTGTAGTTACCAGGTTTACAAAAGTCAGATAGGTGAACTTCCAGTAGTTCCCTTGATCACCGTACACAATTTCAGGGTGATATCGGTAATAGTTTCGGAGATATTTAATACTGGTGAAATATTTCGCACTGCCGCCATGTTGGATTGGTGAGACGTGATACAATTCGAAGTGCACGGTCGGGGTCAGCCAAAATGGTGCTATGACCTTCCTGAGTTTCACTGAAATCGCTCCAGCCGTTTATATGTTATTAGGGACACACACACACACACACACATGAATCACACACACACAGACATACGGACAAAAGGTGATCTCATAAGCCTATTTTTTTTTCATAAAATGAAAATAGGCTAAAAATGTATTTCAAACAACGAGGCCCATGGCATTATATCGGTCACCTGGCACTATAAGGTTTAATGTGTTAATGTTCATTCTTTTGTACAGGCAAGGCTACAATTCATTAAAACTCAGTAATTCACCGGCCGTGAAAGCCAATACACCATCTTCTACAATTCATTGTTTATTTATTCAAGGGCTAAATTATTTACAAAATATTTAGTTGCGTATGAATTTTAAATTTCACTTGTTAGGAATTTATTTAGAAGTCAGAAAATTTAAAAAATCATGTTAGCTTAATTTTCATTGCACTGTTTTTTATTTCCTTTATTTAGGAAAGTTGTTTTCATTTCACTTACAGGAATGGAATAAGTGTTTATTTCCGGGGACAGATATATCTCCGAACTTGATAGAGATTTATCTAGTACAATAAACATACTGCGTCGTCTACGTAACCAAAGAAGGCTTCCTGGAATAGCATATTCCTGCATATCGAAGAAATAAGGATTCGTAATGTACCCGTTCCGAGATGGCATGCGATGAACCAGCTGAACTCACATCGCATATCATCCGGTAGGGGACACACACATGAAAAAAACAAGAATGTGTCGAAATCCAGTTTGAAACATTTAAAAAAATCAGAGTCAGCTCCGGGTAGCACGAGACGATGTGTCTCTGGGCCGTTATGGGCTTAAACAACAAAAAAAAAGGAGGCGCCATCAATCTGGATTTCTAACATACCACATTCTTTCTGGTGAAGCATTAAACTTGCAAAGGAAAGGGAAAAGGAAAAGATGCTATCACGAAATCTTAAAAGAAAGAAAGAAAGAAAGAAAGAAAGAAAGAAAGAAAGAAAGAAAGTAAGAAATAACATTTATTTGAACTTGGCAAGAGATAAATAACGATAAATTTGTCGAAGGGATCCTGCTTGAGAGTATGGTGGAGAATAATAATTAGGATGAGAGTGTTCATTTTCAACTCCAACCATCTCGTTCCTATCTTAATCTTCACATGTTCTAAATAAAAGTTCGTTTGTCCACTCAGAGAATCTAATCGAAGGACTTCACTAATATCACTTGTGATTTCTGAGAGACCTAACCAAATTGAGTTAACATATTTTTCATGTGAACGCAAATATACATTTTCTAAACACCACGCATTTATATACAAGCTTATATTGATATGCCGTTGGGAAAAATATTTACAACTAACTCCACTAGATCGAAGTAAAATAACATTCAATCATATTCATCAACCAAAAATTTGAATAATCATCTGACATAGAGAAAATATATTATTAATCAAATGGGGATATAAATCGTCCCGTTCTGACATAATCTGAGATTTCCTCAACTCCAATAAATAATCATACTAATCAAACGACAGAAATTCATATACTGCTTTAACCATTTGAAATCGTACATAATTGTAGCTTGGATTGATTACTTATACTTAGGAGAGCTAAGTTGGATCGTATTAAACACGTTGTTTAATTTATTACATTTATTATAAGTGCCAAAATCCATTCTGGTTTGTGAACATGAGGATTATACTCGTCTGTTGCATTCATCAATCGTACAGATTGCCATAAAATATTTGCCATATAGCATATTAATTCGGATATCTCAATACAACGATAACCACATGAAACTTTGTTCATCAAACCACATCAATATTCATTTTATCAAAAACCACATCATTTGAACTTCTATTACATATCATGATAATTCTCATTAATTGTTCAGCGCGTTGCCTGAATCATAACCTCGACTGGATTCAAATTACATTTCCAGGCAATAAATTCCAATGTGGCAACAACCTATCTTAAATGTGGTAATATTATATCAAAAACTTTGCAATATTATCTCTCAAAAGAACGCATTTAATAAGAGCACCATGAGAATTTCATAAGCTGACCTCTAAATTATACACCCATGCTGTAACCAAAATCAATGTCTCCAAAGCTTCTCAAAATATACGGGTCACAGAATCAATCATTCAACATTCCAAACACAAATTGAGTAGGTGACGAAAGCATCGCACTGGATAAATTCCTGGTATTTATTCATTCAGTATAAGTATTAGTTAATATGAGACATCTAATCATATGAGATGTACTTTCACCTTAGAACAGCTCATAAGTGGAGTGAAATATCCCTAAAATCCATGGATATATTAATCAATCATTAATTTATATTTTACTGTTCTCATATAACAGAACTCAGACAAAACAAGGAAAGTCCTCTCGGCACGCCGGAAGGCGGAGGTAGATTTCACCGGACAAACTTGGGGATAGGCGAAAATAGGCAGAATATGCAGGTTTTCGTAGAAGGATCAGACCTCATTTATTGCGAGAAGGTATTTTATAATTGGAGCTTAATTAACTTTGTTCTTCGTCATTTTATGCTTATTTTAAACATTTTATTGTCTTATGGGAACGGTAACCTTCTTGTCATTTGGGGTCCATTTGTATACTTGTGGTCACACTGTCCTTATGCAAGGTTTCGACACTGATGTGTAACTATGTAGCGGTCTGTTACTTCTTCACGCAAAATTATATCTCCCGCAGAGATTTTGGTTGGTTCCTCAGTTTAGGGGCTGCGACAACGCGGTCATGTAACCCGGTGTACTTAGGGATGGCTGTATTAGTCTGTAATTCATGTAAGGACTGCAGACGGTCAATTTCAAGCAGTAGTTCCTAATGTTGCTACCAGGTACTACCGTCAACGACACCTAGCTGTGAACTTGGCTACTAGATGCCACCGGAACCAGCAACTCGCAACGAACGTTGGAACTTCGCCTCCAAAGGAAAGCATACTGAGGGATTTTAGCGCTCTTAGAAAATCCGACGACTTCGGCCGGCTTTGAAACCGCGACCTTGGGCATAGACATTCAGCATGCTACCAGTTACGTCACCGAAGCCGATTCCCACTTAGTCAGATGGAAATACTGAATCTAAAGCAAAGCAAGCATGTAGTTTAACGTGACCGTTAATCTCGAGATCATGAGCCACGGGACCTCCTTTTTACGTGGAATCCGAACCACAGGACATGGCATTTCACTTCGAAAATCTCACATGCTTTGACCGGGAATCGAAATACTGAATCTGATATCGTGCAAGTGCGTTGTCATGGCAACGTCTTATGGCTCATGCCTCATCAATTTAGTAGTGTTGCCATGGCAACCTCTGATAGCTCTTGGCATTTTCTTATAATTCCGAAATCATTTTTCTCATCCCTTGGCGTAATGGTGGGTCATATCAAAAATTATTTCAGACAAACGTTTTAGGTAATTATTAGGGGAATATTGTCCATTTTGTACGGTTTTGATATTGTGCCTATTAAGATAGATATGATTAATGTTTCCCGAAAAACCCACTTTTTCCCACCCCTTTGGTCAATGGTTGGTGCTATAAAAAAACTCTTCAAACATAAATTTTTGGGCTTTATCCGACACATAGTATGAACGTTGAAGGGATTCGATATTTCACATATTAAGAGAGTTATAGCAATATTTCACTTTTTCGAAAAATAGCCCCCCATTTTCACCCCCTTCGACCGATTTAGCCCAGTAACGAACTCGACCGAGAGTTTATAGGTATACATATTCGGTAAAAAATTCAAAGTGATTGGTGCAAAATTACGGCAGTTATCGTGTCCACAAGAAACTGATATACATATATAAACTGTTGAACTGACGGTGGTTTTGGGGTCTGGGGGATGTGAAACGCGAAGATATGTCGAAATTTTCTGGAAGTCGAAACATGGTACCCATTGCAATAGTTAGCTTTCTAATGAAATCTACCTAAAAATCTAGTGGATCACAAACAAGAATCAAACAAAATCCTGATGACGTTTACTATTACTATTATAATAATTATCAATTGATACGTGACTAACACTTATACTTGAATTCTCTTACAATCCATTCAGCATGAATATTATAAAATATATGAAAACGAGGATGGGTAAGAGGTATTACCTCACGCCACTGTAGAAGACAGGTGGGTCCCATATCGTCATCTACATGAAATGGTTACTAACATCGGTAAGAGGATCAACCCTACAGTCACTGCACGGTGGCAAGTGGGCCCCATAGCGTCAACTAGTTGAAAAATCCCTAGGATGGGTAAGAGGATTTACCCCACACCATTGCACTAGGCAAATGGGCCCCATAGCGACGGCTTGATCGAGACCTAGCTCAAGACGAAAACTCAAACTGGCAATCACATTACCTTAAGTTGGCCCAAGAATGTGTGATATGGGAACTGCTTGATCCAGGTCCTCCATCTCCTTGCCCTGAGGTATCCCATCATCGCATAGATCTTCATGTCCACAGATCGGCGGAGATTCCAAAGATCGTCGTCGCTTCGGTCAATATTGCGGATCTGGAATGACAATCGCTTATCCGGTCGCCTCCGGGATCGTCAATCCACTCAGCCATCATGCCTCTTCAGCGCTTAGTGCCTCATCTCGATGTCTAATAGTTCCATTTCACAATCGTATCCGATAAAGTCTAAACATATCACTGAGCTGGGTGGAATTAGAGATGACCCTGTTTTAACGGTCGATCCGTCACGCCACTGTATAGTAAGTCTATCCCTGCGTGGGTTAATTAGTTCACGAAATAAAGTCTGATGAGATCGTAGCATTATAAGTGCTAATATTGTACAGTATAACTGTAATTGCGGAACACCCTGTAGTTCAAAAATGTTCGAAGTGCACGACACTCGGTAATGGCTTACATGTACAATATTTGCAAATATCCAAAGTTGAAATCATATATGATAACATCCCATCACTCAATAGTGGCATAAATCAATGTTACGTGGCTAGTTGTCAACTGCTCATCTAACTGCGTAGAAGCCCCGTGGTCACCATGAATATATCGTACATAACACATCAGCATTCCTGTAGATTATACAGTAATAATCAAATAATACGCAAGTATTTTATGCACATAAAACACGTGTACTGTTAACCCGCGACATAGCCTGCTGGTTATTTAGAAATAGAATTGTAGTATCAAAGTCACTGTACTGTAAGTTAATCACAGCCTTAAGAAAGTATTTCACATCGTAAAGCATCAAATTCAGAATGCATGTGTTTCGATAACAACTGTGTAGCGCGTGCTGTAACACGGTCCTGTTATGCTAACCTGTTGAGTTCATAACATGTCATGATTACATGTAGGCAAGCTTTCTGTTGTGTGCGGCGATCAAATGCACATCCCACGGCACACAGCTTGAGCTGAGAACAAACGACTGTTCACTGCTCGCTATGACAAAGCTCACTGGTCGCTCGTGCAGTTTTGTAAAACTGACGTGAGTACACAGACCGGCACGAAAAACGCAACACTTCAATTTCTTACAAAAACCTAAATTAATTTTTAATTTATGACACTTTTATGACACTCATCTACTATAAAATGATGAAATATTGTAGTACTGTCCCATTTAGGTGTCTAACAATGAAAAAAAAAAGACGATTATAAACAAATTTAACAAATTAAGCCAGAGATGCACACTTCAAGGAAAGAGCGCTATAAGAGCGGGAAATGTTGAGTAAGCTCATAAAGGTAATGCACTTCTGTTTTGATTTTATACACTTCACCCTTTACTTCACAGACCTCGGAGATGATCTCTGAGATCTCTGTTCGCATCTTCAAAAGCGTGTATTGCTACCTCTTGCACCACTGACGGCATTCAACCTCTCAGGGATGCTCCTGATTAATGCTGTAATGTCCTGTTGAGGAATCATCTCCCAATCTTCCAGGAGGGTATTCCGTAGGTCCTCTAGGGTCCCTGGATAGCGCTGACGGGCTCCTCTCCTCAGCCGGTCCCAAACGTGCTCAATAGGATTCATATCAGGGCTTCGAGCAGGCCAAGCCATAGCATGAATCCCTACATTATCCAAGAACTCTCGCAACGTGTGGGCGTGCATTGTCTTGCATTAGTGTGAAATCATCGCCAATAAATGGAGAGAAAGGCACAGCATGCTCCAGAAGGATTTCCTCCACATACCAATGTCCAGTAAGGCTCCCATTCTCCACGAAGACCAAATCCATCCTTTCAGGCATACTGATTCCTGCCCACACCATCACAGAATCACTCTGAAAAGGCGTCCTGGATGAGAATGTGCAAGGGGAATACCTTTCCCCTGGCCTTCTCCAGACCCTCTCTCTTCCGTCAGGTGATTGGAGGCCAAATCATGACTCATCGGTGAACAACACTTGTTCCCATTGTTGTACTGTCCTACCATGATGTTCCCTTGCGAAAAGTATTCGAGCTGGGCGATGTGCTCTGGTGCGTTCTGGGCCTGTAACTGGTCTTATGGATTGAACATTGGTTTCTTCCAATCATCTTCGGACGGTTCTCTCACTAGCATCGACCCCTCGAACATGGTAGAGTCAATTTCGTGCTTCAATGGCGGTGGTTTGACGATCATGGAGAACTTGAAGTTGTAAGAAGCGGTCATCTCTCTTCGATGTTGCTTTTCTCAGGCCTGTTCCTGGTCTCCTTGCAAAGCCTCCAGTTTCCCTGTACCTTTGTACGGTTCTGGAAATCGTGGAAGCTGTAGTCCTCAACACTTCTGCAACGTAATGCATGCTGCGACCATCTTCCACCAAAGCAAAACTTTTGCAGCTTGTTCGGGGCTTAAGGGCATGTTGGCTCCAGAAAGCTAATTATGACTATCACAGAAAGATCCTACGAACACATGTGATTGAAAAGGGAATAATTCAAAGTACAACAATAAGCGCTATAAAAAGCGGGAACACATTATTGGCTCACATCCAGTGATGTGTTTTCCAGGTTGCGCGGGAAAAAACAATTGAGGCTAGTGCAATCAACAATCGGCACTTCATTGTTTGCTCGTAAAGCAACGCCAATAGCATACCCGGTCTAAAAAAAATGGTTGAAGTGCTTCACTTTGATTAAATAGATAATTACACAATAATTACACATCATTTATTGTGTGTTGCTTTTTTCGTGCCGGTCAGTGTATATTTCACCTTCCTTCCCGTGAGGGATCGCGGAACGAACTGTACTGCGTTTCCTCCCCGTGAAGGATCACGGAACCAAATGTAAGGTGACTCGAACTCACTGTGTAGAATCACGAAAACAACTGTACTGTAAACTGTGATGAGACTTTCCCGTGAAAGATCACGGCACAAACTGAACTGTATCTTAACTATACTCCGGATCGCTTGTTGAGTAGCGTGACTCAACCTCCCTCTAGGAGTGGGGGTGAAGGGTGAGTGCCTTTGACGTTACAAAACTTCTCCTGTGGTGCCAATAATAATTCTAAAATTTCAACCAGGCTTTTCAGAAGGCATTACAAAACAAGGGAAAGGAGAAATATAAATTCCCTTCAGCATTTTTAGCCTATTTTCAATTTTGAAAAAATAGGCTTATGAGATCACCTTTTGTCCGTGTGTGTGTGCGTGTGTGTGTGTGTGATTCGTGTGTGTGTCCCCCCCTAATAAAATCTAAACGGCTGGAGCGATTTCAATGAAACTCGGTATGTTCATAGCACTATTCCCGGCGACCTCGACCGTGCCCTTCAAATTTTGTTACGTCTCACCAATGCAAAATGGCGGCTGTGCGAAATATTTCACTAGCATTCAAAATCTCCGAAACTATTACCGATATCGCCCTGAAATTGTGTACGGTGATAAAGGGTACTACTAGAAGTTCACCTATGAGAGTTTCAAAAACCGGTTGACTACAAAACCAACATGGCGGTCAAGCGAAGTTGAGACATTTAAATAGACTTTTCTCGCGATTTAACTATCCACACGTAATGAAACTTGGTACAGCAAATGTTTATACACATTGTAATGCACTGGAGTCTAATTTAGTTCAATTGTTTACATAACTTCAAAATGGCGGCTGTGCGAAATATTTCACTGACATTCTATATCTCCGAAACTATTACAGATATCGCCCTGAAATTTAGTACGGTGATAAAGGGTACTGATACAAGTTTATCTATGTATATTTCATAAACTTGTAAAGTAGAAAACGAACATGGCGACCAAGCGAAGTTGAGACTTTTAAATAGATTTTTCTCACGATTTAACCATCCAAACGTAATGAAACTAGGTACAGCAAGTGTTTATACACATAGTAATGCACTGGAGTCTAATTTAGTTCAATTGTTTACATAACCTCAAAATGGCGGCTGTGCGAAATATTTCACTGACATTCTATATCTCCGAAACTATTACAGATATTACCCTGCAATTTTTTACGGTGATAAAGGGTACTGGTACAAGTTTATCTATGTATATTTCATAAACTTGTAAAGTAAAAAACGAACATGGCGACCAAGCGAATTTGAAATATTTTAATAGACTTTTCTCGTGATTTAACTCTCTGAGCGCAGTGAAATGTGGTACAGTAAATGATTTTGCAGATTGTAATGCCCTGCCATCTAATTTAAATCAATTGTTTACATAACCTCAATATGGCGGCTGTGCGAAATTTTAAATTAAGTTTTTATTTCTTGTGTCGTAATCATGCGATCGAAGTGAAAGTTTGAATAATGAACCTAGGCAATAATTGTCCTTGAATGGTACATAATTCTATGGCCTATACATATATCAATCCTAAATGGCGAGCTTCCGAAATATTTAGACGGTTCTCAATATCTATGAATCTTTTACAGCAACCAAACTGAATTTTTTTATGTTCATAGACACTATGAACATATGTTCACCTATAGGACTTTCATTAACCTGGTGAGCACAAATCCAACATGGCGGCGACGCGAAGTATAAATATTTAAATGGACGATTCTCGCGAATTAACTATCCGAGTGCTGTGAAACGTTGCACGTTAAATGCTTATACAAATGTTGATCCACTGGCATCTAATTTATTTCAATTGTTTGCATAATCACAAGATGGCTGCTGTACGTAATTTTAAAACCTCGTTTTTACTTCTTGTGTTCTAATCATGCGATTGAAGTTTGAATACCACACGTACACAATAATCTTAATGTAATAGTACAAAAATACAAATCCAACCTGGCGACAATCTGAAATATTTAGACGGTTCTCAATATCTACGAATCTGTTACAGCAATTAAACTGAAATTTTGTATGTTGTTAGAAGAAATTAACATGAACAGGATATATGAAAATAGGCTGTATAGTTCTTTACGGAACTACTTGTTATCATCTTGGTTCGATTTACAGCAGTAATATTCATAAAATAGACATCACAATATTCAGTTCCCGGCATGCCTGCTATTCTGGGGATCGCCATCCACTTCCTACCAGCTGGCCTGACATCACGCACCCACAATGCTCTGTTGCCGCTATCAGCGCTCTCTTTTCCATCATGAAATATGAAACTGGGTCAGCGTAGCTGATCTCGTCAGAGTCACATCGGGTACAGTAACTAGAGGACAATAGTGACTGTTTCATGTAAGTCATCACCAAAGTATAGAATACAGGGTTCACAAATTAAAACTACTACTGAAGGATCTTTTTATTTTGATACCCGAGTTTAGGCCTTAATTACAAAGAGAGCAACAGACCCATTGAAAAATGAATTAAACCAATATGTTCCTTGTTTAATTCTGCTTTAGGCTAAATAAGCCAATTATTCTCAAGTTAAATATATACCTTTTCATTTGTGGTTGTATGAAGAATTGTCCGGAATTTTGGCGTCTTTTCAAGGAACCGCTCACTTAAATCTAAATACATGGGAAACTACTTGTCTGACGGTAAAGATATTTCCATAAGTTATAGCCACAAGTATTGGTAGTGCAAAACTCAAGTTTAAATATTTTTCAACTACCCAATAAAAAGTTCTTATACCTTTTCTAAAGTAGTTTTTTCTCAGCCCAGGACAAACGTACAGCAGGAAACTTGGCCTAATTTTGAAGCTCTCATTCGTGATTATCGGAAACTACAACCACTGCAAATGTACAGTGTTATTAGTTACTTATTGTTGTTTTAAGGGGCGGAACTACGAGGTCATCTGCCCCAAATGTACAGTGTGATACGGAATTTATGAAGAGTAATATTGATGAACGGGTTTGTGCGCGCAGGCTGATGAAATCGAGTGCAGTGATGCCGCGTTCAGTAGCAGTATCGCTACTTGCAACAGTAATCAGACTGTCACCTAGTTAGCAAGAAACAGGCTCTTCTTTCCTCGGTCAGTTATGAAATGAATATTCGCCGTGGATTCTTAAACAGAAAGGTAAGTCCCACACCCCCAACACCCACTGTCTTTCACTGGAAATAATGGCTTTACTACTTTTAAGGGACTCGAGCATGAGAGCTTATCAAAATAGGTACAGTTTTAAGAGCCATTTTCTTGAAAAATGCTCATTCGGTTTTCATGAAATTGGAGATATTTATTCCACAGTCTATCTATAACCTCTGATTTTAATATTTGTGATCTACAGTGAATTTTTTTATGTGTAACATCTTTCCGCTCGGTTGCTGGATAGTTTCGTGGGAGTGATTTTGAAAATTGGGGACGGAACTGGATCGGAACGATCGAGCTGGCAGTGGTGGATCGAACGTAAGTATGCACTGCCCGCTCGATCAATCGAACGGAAGTGTACTAGCTAGCAGTGGTGGAAAACGGAAGTATGCACTGCCCGCTCGATAGATCAAACGGAAGTGTACTAGCTGGCAGTGGTGGAAAACGGAAGTATGCACTGCCCGCTCGATCGATCGATCCAGCGGGCGGTGGTAAAACCCAGCTGGCAGTGGTACGAGAAACAATGAGCGCGCGGTGTCGGAAATTGATACATGATGTAATCTCAGCCATGTGGAATGTATATGACATACTGAACGGAAAGCGCTCATGCGAACTCTGGTGTCAAGTGATTGAAACAAAGCACACGGTACATGTTCGAAGTCTTCGTATCAGTATTTAAATGGTAAAATGCCTTAATATCAAACATTGTAAGTAGTCGGCATTGCCGGTATTATGTTTCTGCACAATGGCTATTCAAATATTAACCCACATAACGGTAATGCAGTCATCAATATAATATAATCGTTGTGGTTATACGAGAATTGAGCAAGCCTTCATGAACTATTACTGAATAGGCCTACATTCTCTTTACTTACAAGAGGGCCTATTAATAAGGCATTTAAAACTCAATTTCACGGAGGAACATTATCGAAACAAGCAAAATTTAAATGAAACTTAATTCCGTAATGCAGTATTATTGGAACGTGGAAATAGTCACCACCTTGTGCACAAAATTTGCGTAGTCGAAATAGCCGTGGGGTTAGTGCTCATGACTGTTAATCTAGAGATCTTGGGTTCGAATCCCGGACGAGGTAGATATTTTTGCTACCAGATTATTATTTTAAACGATATTTATCATATCAATATGATTCATTTTAACAGAATCCATATGAAATTACGTGTTGGTCTGTGAATGAAGAGGACCTGTTTATAAGGAATTTAAGGTTATGAGCGGTGTCGCGTCTATTAATGTTGATCCATATCGTATTCTTTATTTAGGCTGGTGCTGGTGGAAGCTACAAATCATCTAATAAAACGAGTTCCTTATTATAAACTACAATATCTGTAAAACACTCCCTTTTACAATAGATTAATATTTGTGCCAATAATAGTATAACATACCGGTGTATCAACAATTTAACGTGAGGTTTCTTCTATGTTAGATGTTACACATCATATGCGACTACTGTAAGGCTCGTAATTTTTTTGTCCGTTTCATCAATGAATGTCCTCGCATGATTTTAGAGGCGTGATGGTGCAGTGGTCAAGTGCCTCTCTTCAAGGCATACCGGGTTCGATTCTCGGTCAATGCATATGAGATTTCCGAAGTGAAATATCACGTTTTATGGTTCAGATTGCACGTAATATTTGAGGTCCCGTGGCTCATAATCGCGAGATTAACGCTCATGTAAAACTGCCAGCTTCCTTAGCTACCTCACATGTTTTAAAAGTTTAAGTTCACAGATGTAAACATTGCTCCGAAGGCATTCCATAAAATGTGCACCACGGACGCGAGGGTAGCTGCAGCAAGTCCGGAGATCGTAGGTTTTAATCCCGGTGTTCACAGCGGCTATTCTCAGTGAGTTTTGTTCCACACTTCGTCCAGGAAATTGCTGGTATAGCACCTTACTTCAAGTCCCGGGGCACCTAACTCATCCCTGTCCCTAATACTGTACACACACTACTACAGTCATCACATAAATACAAGTTCCACACCCTTCCCCCCCCCCCCCTCCCTCAATAACGCGAGGATGTTGACCAAGATGTCCCAAGCACCTAAAATGAATTAACAATAATATAATAATAATGTTATGGTTTTTACGTTTTATCATTTCAAATGATCTTGTCGACTTCGTCGTTATGCTTGGGTACAACGTTATGCGTTACGGAGACGGAGACGGAGACGGAAGTGACGTCTTGTAGCCGCGCGGGAAGTGACGTCATGCAGCCACGCGGGAAGCAGAAGCTAATGGTTATTGGAGTCTGTTAAAAGAGTCCTGAGACGTCGAGCGACCAGGGGCTTTGAGCGAAGCGAACACAAGAATACAAGGTGACTTCTAAAGAGATATACATGATGCCATATAAGAATACAGGGTGCCTCCTAAAGAGGTGTGCAGGATGTCAGAGCAAAATACAGTACAAGATGCCATATAAGAATACAGGGTGCCTCCTAAAGAGGTGTGCAGGATGTCAGAGCAAAATACAGTACAAGATGCCAGATAAGAATACAGGGTGACTCATAAAGAGGTGTGCAGGATGTCAGAGCAAAATACAGTACAAGATGCCAGATAAGAACAGGGTGACTCATAAAGAGATATACAAGATGCCATATAAGAATACAGGGTGCCTCCTAAAGAGGTGTGCAGGATGTCAGAGCAAAATACAGTACAAGATGCCAGATAAGAATACAGGGTGACTCATAAAGAGATATAAAAGATGCCAGGTAAGAAAACAAGGTGACTCTTAAAGAGGTGTACAAGATGGCAGAGAAGAATACAGGGTGACCCCTAAAGAGGTGCACAAGATGTCAGACAAGATTACAGGGTGACTCCTAAAGAGGTGTACAAGATGTCACACAAGAATACAGGGTGACTCCAACAGAGATATATAGCATGCCAGATAAGAATACAAGGTGACTCTTAAAGAGGTGTACAAGATGGATGAGAAGAATACAGGGTGACTCCTAAAGAGGTGCACAAGATGTCAGACAAGAAAACAGGGTGACTCCTAAAGAGGTGTACAAGATGTCACACAAGAATACTGGGTGACTTCTAAAGAGATAAACAAGATGCCAGATAAGAATACAGGGTGCCTCCTAAAGAGGTGTGCAGGATGTCAGGGTCACACTTAACGAGGTGTACAGTATGTTAGATTTCATTCAAATACAGGGTGATCCTTAAAGAGGTTTGCGAGATATCAGATTCAAATAATGGGTGACTCTTAAAGAGTTGTAAAAGATGTCAGACTCAAATACAGGGTGACCCTTAAAGAGGTGCCCGTGCGGGAAGCCTAAGTTAATTGGTAATTGAGGCTGTTGAAAGAGTCCTGGGGCTTCGAGCGAAGCGAGAAGCCCTCCTGAGCCTTTCTAACATGTGTAGCATTTGTAGCATGCCTCATTTGAAATGATATACGTCTAGTCTTTCAGACTGACTGTAATCTTTTTACGTCCCTTTTCACTACTGTGGCTATTAGAGACGCAGCGGTGCCGGACTTTTGTCCCGATGAGCATCTTTAACGTGCCAGTAAATCTACAGACACGGATCTCTCATATTTAAGCACCCTTAAATGCCAACTGAATGCACCGGGATTCTATCGCACCATCTTTGGATCAGCGGGCAAAAATGTTACCGCTGCAATAAAAGCAACATCCATGCCCATGGCCGAATATAAATCTGCCGGCGACCACGAGGTCAGTTGCAGTGTCCGGCGGCTTCACTGCCTATCAAACTAATATCCAGCTACAATAAACTGCATTAGGATAGTAATGTACATTACCGAGACACCAATTATAGTTATAAACAGGGACCGATCGAGTGGCATATAGGTGCTGGCACTGAAGTTCAGTTTTATATTCATCAGCTGCGTCGAGAAATGTCTTAGGTCTTCGTTCCTAGGATGAAAGAGTAACAGCTGATTAACAAGATCGATAGTTGCTGAGGCTTCTTCAACAGCTTCATGGCACGACTCGATGATAATGAAAGAGTCAGTGAATCCTAGTACTACCCTAATTATCACAAGCAACAAAGCACTTATTCCGAACTCATAATAGTTCCCTGATAGTCCCACGACGAGAGAGAATACATTAGACACTATATAAAGCATTATTTTGAATATAAATAAGATTAAAAGTAATCCAAAGGAACTATTCAAGATGCATCCAATGCGGCAGAGTTTCATATGGATCCAGGAAATATTTTGAAGTTCTTCAAAGTTGCTCTGGTTCTCAAATTTCAAAGCATGAAAAAATCTTCCTTCTTCGTTATCCCAAAACTGCAATGTTCTTCTAACCCTAACTGCATTATTTGCCTGGTGTGTTTTATATATGTCAGAAGATTTTCTCCGTGGTTGTGGAGGATGGAGTTTAGGAAATATTCTATAAAGTTCACGGTTTAGGGCAGTTACTCTAATTTGTATAAGAGTAACACACGAAGTAAACTGTAAAGCAGTGATGTATGAAACGTAATAAATGACATACGTTCCGATCGCAAGAAAAGATTTTTCCACATATACGTGTAAACAAGTGGCAATGGTGAGCGAAAGTGAACCTAACACGATAAAAATGGTCAATCTCTTGTGGAATTTCTTGTGCAAAGGATCTCTTCGACATTTCAACAAGTCATCCACATCCTGAAATAATTCCAGAATTTCTTGCAAACTCTTGGGTATCTTTGTAATATGGAGAAGATAGACTGCAAAGGCTGCTCCATACGTGCAAAGTGTAATCAAAATTTCGGGCATAACGATTGAAACGGGGACTACATCGAAATAAGAAATCGATAAGTAGATATGCCATCCTGTGAGTGCTAGAACTACAGAGAGTAGAGTTGCAGAGTATATGCAAGCCGGGATGGAGCGACATAATACTGGAACTCGTGATTCGTTCACATCGTCTTTGACGTAACAGAAAGTGGCGGCTCCAAATATGCGGGAGATGATGTAGAGCGGCTTTAGAGCAGCAACAAGGTCCATTGTTACTTCACTAGTTACAGCTAGTTCCCGCTGGTGCGCCACTGTTGCACTACACCCAATACGCGGGAGATGATGTAGAGCGGCTTTAGAGCGGCAACAAGGTCCATTGTCACTTCACTAGTTACAGCTAGTTCCCGCTGATGCGCCACTGTTGCACTAGTCCCAAACAGCGCTCAGCTGGAGTGGCCAGCGAGTGGATTCCGCGGAAACTCTCGTAGTAACGACATACATTGCAGTAGTAGGTGGAATGACTTCAACTGCCTGTCTTTGCGTTCATCTACGGTGAATGACAAGAATACGTGATCATCAGTCACGCTATTTTAATATGTTAGCGAAAGCTATACTCACTAGAAAAAGCACACAGGATTTGCCCGACTCAGTCTCTTTTAACTTCCAATAACTCAAAAACGAGTAGTTGAAATGGTAAAGAAAAGAAAGCTACACGTCTGGGCGTACAAATTCATAATTCCTCTATTTATTACCCTTAAAGTTACTTCGCTAATACAGAATCGACATTCATTTCTTCTTAACAATCAGGCACCAAGTTCTCGTCCAACTGTATCAACAACTACGGTAGTTCACTTCTGTATCAGACAGATTCTACACACACCCAAAGTACACGGGGCTACATGACCGCGTTGTCGCAGCCCCTAAACTTAAGAACCAACCAACCACTAACTTGAGCGCTAAATATATTTGTTTATATCAACGTAGCTATGGAAACCATCCGATTAACTAGCAAGGAACCATTATGTTCATGATACGTGATCAACCGCTGCCTACAAACGGGAATATCACGTGTCTGGATTAATTCAGAAGTCTAGCACATTCATCAATAATATAATATTGACTTGAACGCGATGATTATGAAAGGTACTAGAGGCAATTATATGAATTATCTATTCGTCCATCTGGGATTAGCTACTTGGCTCTTTTTTGTTTGTTTTATGTGCCAGGTCGTTATGAAGGGTCCGCCTCTTTGCGTAGTTACTAAGCGGGACTGTTGTTGTTGATTCTTTTGGGGCTTTGCGACATCGCGGTCATGTAGCCCCGTAGTCATAGGTGTGTGTAGAATTTGTCTGATAACCTGTGTCAATGTGTCTGTACTAGTGTGTGTATTTGTAATTGAGGTAGGATTCGGGTAGGAAGCGACCGTGGCCTTAAGGTACTATCCCGGCATTTGCCTGGAGTGGAAGTGAGAAAGCACGAAAAACCACGTCCAAGATGGCTGAGGTGGAATCGAACCCAGCTCTCCTCAGTTTTGCCTCACGAGGCCGAGGGTACCCCGTCCAGTCCTCAGACCAGAGTTGAATTTCTTGGCAGAGCCGGTAAGTGAACCCGGGACTACGCGGTGACAACCAAGACTGCTGAGCAAAGGATCAAAGGTATTCATATAGGCTACGTTTAAAATGACGCATTTGGACGAAATTTTTGTTTTTGTGTTTTTGATTTCATATGAAAGCCTAATCCTTCTACTTTCAGAAAATATATGGTTTTTACATGTTTCATGCATAACTCTGCTTATAAAATTGATTTAAAAGGACCAGTGTACGCCATCTTAGTCTGGGGTGGGCGGGGCACCGCGCTGCATAGTGTATTTCATGATTCTTTTCGAAATTATTATTCAATTTTGGCGCTCGATGTTGCAGGATTTGAATAGCTCATAGTGCACCCTGTCTTCCACAGATGGCTCTACATGCACATTGTTTACAAGCCAGTATTGGCAGCTTCCATGGTTAAGTATTTGCAGTGAAAATATTTTATAGTCCCTTCATTATTTCTCGATCATGGGCTCTAAACATCGGCAAGTGAGAGAGAAGAAACATAGTTTTCGTGGTAACCAGCATATGAAACCCAGTGAAAGCAAAATCAATGAAAATGTAAATACAGAACCGTGTGGTGCATCACATTCCTAGATTTGCCCTACAGCTGATAATAGTGTTTCAGATGATTGTGATTTATCTGGTGGTAATTTGAACATTATATTTGTCACAATTGCCATCAGAATTTAATAAATGTGGTAGCATGTCCCAGTTGCTTCAAAAGCTCTTCACTGAAAGTTCAGAACTTTCAAATGGGAGATTTGGATGGGCAGTTCTTGGTTTATTGTGTGAATTATGTGGTTATGAAAGCAACAAATTTTGCTCTTCAAAAAGGTAGTAACGCTTTCCTGCGGTAAACAGATGCCTTGTTTATGGCATGAGGTCAATAGGTTGTGGTTACAGTGATGCCAAAAGGTTTGCTTGCATTAAGAACCTCCCACCACCAGCCTTGCCAAGGGTTTATAGTGAACATGGTGAAAGCTTTATCTTCTGTTGAATCTACCTATGCAGAAGAATGCATGAAGACTGCTGCCCTAGAAATTCAGGAAAAGAAGGTTAGGATGATACCTCAGGGGAAGATGAAAACCGAAAGAAGACAAGAAACTTGAAAAGGAAGGTCCCACATATGCAGCAGGAGAATTCTAATGTTGTCATGTAAGAACAAAGAGCTTCAACCATAATGTGAAACTTCCAACCTAATTTACTCAAAAACAAAAAATCGTGCTTCTCTTACAGGTTCAAACAAGAAAATGGCAAGTTCTAATTCAGCTATCTATCTCAACAAGGTTTCAAATTAAAGACAATGAAATAGGGCATGTTCGGTACCAAAACCGAGAAGACATATGGCTCCATTCAAAAACTGGATGTGAAGAAAGGAAATATATTATTGAAATTATGCATCTTTTTTGGAAAAAAAATATCATAATTCTAGACACAATGCTGATAAATTAACATTTCTGGTAGGGGACATGAAGGACACTAGTAGCAATACGTACGAGAAATAATAAATAAAATAGATGCATTTTTGTAATTGCTAGGGGATTTGAAAAAAAAAGTACCAATTTCTTTAATAATTTTATTTTGGACACCCCTGGAAGTGTAAATTAAGCATTCTGAAGGTATAACCGTCTTAATTTACTTAGCAGTGAACCGCCAGAAAGAATAAAAGGTGATTGGTTTAGAATTATGAATTTTTTCAGTAAACGTATATGAATACCTTAGTGCAGTAGTTCTGTGATGAACTTAAGAGCCTACTTTTCTTAAAATTTAAGATTCATGCCAATGATTAATCTTTATAGACTTATCTAGGATAATGATGAAATTAAGTTGGTAATTTGAAATGTTTAATTAGTTTGAAATATTCGTTGAAATGGTGTAGCTTAATAGAGCACTACTGTTGGCACCCCTAGTGACTGCATATATTCTTAGTTCCATCTTTCAAGGTACAGAATGCACATACAAAATTTGATTGAAGCCCAATGGTTTGTGTGGACGTTCCATGCAGTTAGACATTGGATCTATCAGCACGCGTAAAATCATGTTGGCGCCAATGTCATGTACAGGGTCTTTCATATAAAGTAAGAACGGCGAGCGGCGGATTTGTTATCCGCTGGTGTAGTGTCCTTGGCGGGGCTTGTGGCGTACCACGGTCCCCTGCTATAGTATTGAAAGCGCGCATAGAACATACTTGACTTTGCAATAAGCGTGCAGGTGTTCAGTCGCCAGTCTGAACGTCAGATGCTAACATGGTGAGACAGTTATCATTAAAACATCGTATTTTTGTATGTAAAACTTATTTTAAGTAAGAGTCGGCTCGGCGGGTACGTGATGCATTTGTTCCAGCAATTTCCTGATGAAGAGCCACTAGCACAGATTCACGTAATTGAAAATACGTTCGGCACTACTGGCTCATTGCTCAATAAAAGACATAAAATAAAAGACCAGAAACATTACAGTGGCAGAACTCACTCTCGTCAGCCAGAATGTGGTTAGCAGATACAATTCCTGTATAACCCAGGAAGAACGACACTTCCAGCATATTTTATGGGGTATTATTTCATATAGGATTGTACACACGCCAAACGCAGGGGGCCACTGCGCGCCACAAGCTCGGCCAAGGCCACTGCAGCAGCGATAACAAAACCGCTGATTGGCGTTCTTACTTATATGAAAGACCCTGCATGTGGTACTGAACAAGGCTACAAGATGTTGCAACTTTGCTTGGACCTTCAGCTGCTTTGTTTTGATGGAAGAGTCACTCGCTGTTTTGTGACCGAGAGTAACAGCTTAAGACAACAATGAACATTTGAGGTTATGGCCATTGTTGGTGCAATTTATTGTTAATAGGGAGTTGCTAGGGAAGTGTAGCTAGTAAGTTATTGTTGTTTTAAGGGACGGAACAGCGAGGTCATCTGCCCCAGAGTATAGCTATTTCTCACCGTTTATTTCGAAATAATATTACACAATATAATTAAATCGTTGATTTTTTTCATCATTTAGCACCATGCACAGTAAAATCGGATTGCATTTGGGTAATGGGGAAAAACAAAGACATTTCGGTGGCACTAGAGAGTAGTCGATTCTTTCTATAAAAACTATTAAGTACTGTAATTACCTGAATTAATAGTCGAGAGAATATCTGGAGAAGGTTTAGTATTTGATGTTCACTCCTCCGCTGTAATGGATCCACCGACCCTTCCAAATAGGAGCACGACTTATATAGTTGAAATTGCAACCATCTTTGTGACTCAGTCAATAATGCCAACCCCACGCATTCGGCACTATATCGCATCCGGCAGACCAATGGATTTTCCTAGACCAATATATTCGTCCAGGCCAATGGTGGTTGGGTAGCGCGGCTCTGCGGGCCGCGTTAGCTAATAGATAACACCCCTGGTTTTTGTCACGCACAGTGGGGGTAGTCACGCATCAATAATGTTTATCCAGGCCAATGGTTTTGCCTTTTATTTAATTATTCATGTTGGCAACATGTCACATGGGGTATGACGTAGTGTCCGATGTCAATGTAAAATGGCGGACCTTGTTCAAATGAACACGACCAATAATGCTTTATTTACGTAAAAAGCAATTATTTCCGATGCAGGCAGTGGGAATTCAAATTCAAATGAACTCGCAAGGATTCCCAGAAAGTTATGTAAATCATATATGATACATTTTTAATAAGTTATCTTGTGGAAAGCAGGCTTTAATTCACTGGCCGTGAGAGCCAATATTCAATCTTTTTGGAAGCCTTCATAGGGAGATTTAGGCTGCTTGAGCTTTTAGTTCTCGCAGTAGAGGGGCAGATGCGCTTCATAAAAAGGGAGGTAGTGCACAGTTCGCTACTCCTGTGGGGGTCTGGGCACGGACACCAAGATCCCGCTGATGAACCAGCTTGGTGTCCTAAGCGAAACCCCACAGAAGACACGGCATAAACCTAGAAAAATTGCTGAGTTTTAATTCACTGCCGTGAAAGCCAATCTGCCATCTTTTTGGAAACTACACTTGTGAGAAGCCAAAATTTGTTGGTTAGGTTAGATTAATGCTCTTAAGTTCCAACGTTCGTCACCGGGCGCAGGAGTCGATTGCATCTAGTTAGCAGCCAAGTTCGCAGCTAGGTGTCGTAGCATTTGGTGGAGGAAGTAGAAACTACTTGAAATCGTCTGCAGTCCTTACTTGAATTAAAAACAGATAACACACACTAATACAGTCATCACAATTGACACCGGTTATCAGAGAGATTCTACACACACCCGAAGTTCACGGGGCTACATGACCGAGTTGTCGCAGCCCCTAAACTAAGCAACCAACCACGTTTCCACCACAACAAATACGCTGATTCATTTACAGATTTCACCTTACATATAAATTTCATTTCTGGAGGTTTAGCCAAAAGAAATGTTGTAGGCTACTTATAGTGCCAATTATTGGTGTATTAGTGTATATCTGTAAATATCACATTGTGATATGTTTATTTATTTATCGTATGGCTTTTAGTGCCGGGAGTGTCCGAGGTTATGTTCGGCTCGCCTGACTCTGTAGCTGCTTCCAGCAGACACCCTTAGGGTGAGCTACAAGTTCCGTTCAATTTCAAGTAGTTCCAACTTTCGCTACCAGATATCAATGATACCTAGTGGTGAACGTTGGAAATTTGATAGAGCGTTCCGACGAAATCTAACCTAACAATTTAGCTTCACACAAGTTTAGTCTGTGGAAGGATCTTTTACATGCAATAAATCTATGACATGGGACCGCCGGCTTTACTTCACCTCCGAAGGAAGGCATACTGAAGGATTTTTAACGCTCTTAAAAATCCGACGACTTTGGCCGGGTTTGAACCCGCTATCTTGGGCACAGCAGTTCAGATTGCTACCAACTACGCTAACGAAGCCGCTTGTTATTTGTTTCTGATACGATTAAATACATGCATTTAGAGGTAGCCCCGTGTACTTGAATGTGTGTGGAATCTGTCCAATAACTTGTGTCATTGTGATAGCTGTAGGTGTTTGTGTGAATTTTAGCCTATTTTCATTTAAGAAAAATTGGCTTATGAGATCACCTTTTGTCCGTTTGTCTGTGTGTGCGTGTGTGTGTGTCCTCCCCCCCCCCCCCATGATAAAATCTAAACGGCTGGAGCGATTTCAATGAAACTCGGTAAGTTCATAGCACTATTTTGGACGACTCCGGCCGTGACCATTAAATTTTGTTACGTCTGACCAATCCAACATGGCGGCTGTGCGAAATATGTCACCAGCATTCAATATCTCCGGAACTATTACGGATATCACCCTGGAATTTTGTTCGGTGATAAAGGGAACTACTAGACGTTCTCCTATGTGACTTTTGAAACCCTGGTAACTACCAAAGCAACATGGCGGCCAAGCGAATTTGCGACGTTTAAATAGACGTTTCACGCGATTTAACCAACCAAACGCAATGAAACTTGGTACAGTATATATTTATACACATAGAAATGCACCGACATCTAACTTCGTTCAATTGTTTACATAACCTCAAGATGGCGGCTGTGCGAAATATTTCACCGGCATTCTATATCTCTGAAACTATTACCGGTTTCACCCTGAAATTTTGTACGGAGATAAAGGGCACTACTGGAAGTTCATCTATGAGACTTTCAACAAGATATTCAGTAAAGAACATATAGCCTAATTTCTCCTAAATGCATAGGTATTGTTCTAAATCTTCGTCCTTTTCAAGGAGTATAATTGAATGTTGGTTGTAGTAGCTTGTTGAAATACAACGTGCTACAATGATATTAAACATGAATATGAGGTGCCCTTTGCTAGTGCTACCTCTGTAAAAAAATTCATTCAATTCGGTTTCACAGTGTTTGAATTGATATGGGGAATGGATTTGCACACATACATGGCCGCTATTTGCAAACTATTGGGCTGATGACCTTGTAGTCAGTCATAAGATGCTTTCCACAAAAAGCCATGTTGTTGCAAAATCTGGTAGAGATCAAATTATTAGGATGGTCGTAATTTGATTTAAGCTTTTAACATTTGGGTGGCCGTCATTCCGTTTCCGTCAAGATGGCGGCGATATAAAACATGACACTGAGGTGCCCTTTGCTAGTGCTACCTCTGTACCAAATTTCGTTCAATTCGGTTTCACCGTGTTTGAATTGATAGGGGGAATCGATTTGCACACATACTTGGCCACCGTCTGAAAACTATTGGGCTGATGATCTTTCAGTTTGGTCAGAATATGCTTCCCACATAAAGATATGTTGTTGCAAAATTTGGTAGAGACTAGATTATTAGGTTGGTCGTAATTACATTTTAGCTTTTAACATTTGGGTGGCCGCGATTACGTTTCCGTCTAGATGGCGGTGATATAAAACATGACACTGAGGTGCCCTTTGCTAGTGCTACCTCTGTACCAAATTTTGTTCCATTCGGTTACACCGTGTTCGAATTGATAGGGGGAATCGATTTTCACACAAAGATGGCCGCCATCCGCAAAATATTAGGCTAATGACCTATTAGTTTGGTCAAACGATGCTCCCTCCATAAAGGTATGTTGTTGCGAAATTTGGTAGAGATCGGATGATTAGGTTAAGTTAATCGTAATTTGATTTAAGCTTTGATCATTTGTGTGGCCGCCATTACGTTTCCGTCAAGATGGCGGTGATATAAAACATGACACTGAGGTGCCCTTTGCTAGTGCTACCTCTGTACCAAATTTCGTTCCATTCGGTTTCACCGTGTTCGAATTAATAGGGGGAATCGATTTTGACACAAAGATGGCCGCCATCCGCAAACTATTAAGCTAATGACCTATTAGATTGGTCAAAGGATGCTCCCTCCATAAAGGTATGTTGTTGCAAAATTTGGTAGAGATCGGATGATTATGTTAATCGTAACTTGATTTAAGCTTTGAACATTTGTGTGACCGCCATTACGTTTCTGTCAAGATGGCGGCGATATAAAACATGGCACTGAGGTGCCCTTTGCTAGTGCTACCTCTGTACCAAATTTCGTTCCATTCGGTTTCACCGTGTTTGAATTAATAGGGGGAATCGATTTTGATACAAAGATGGCCGCCATCCGCACACTATTAGGCTAATGACCTATTAATTTTGTCAAAGGATGCTTCCTTCATAAAGGTATGTTGTTACAAAACTTGGTAGAGATCGGATGATTAGGTTAGTCGTAATTTGATTTAAGCTTTGAACATTTGTGTGGCCGCCATTACGTTTCCGTCAAGATGGCGGCGATATAAAACATGACACTGATGTGCCCTTTGCTAGTACTACCTCTGTACCAAATTTCGTTCCATTCGGTTTCACCGTGTTCGAATTAATAGGAGGAATTGAATTTCACACAAAGATGGCCGCCATCCGCAAACTATTAGGCAGATGACCTATTAGTTTGGTCAGAGGATGCTCCCCCCATAAAGGTATGTTGTTGCAAAATTTGGTAGAGATCGGATGATTAGGTTAGTCGTAAGTTGATTTAAGCTTTGAACATTTGTGTGGCCGCCATTACGTTTCCGTCAAGATGGCGGCGATATAAAACATGACACTGAGGTGTCCTTTGCTAGTGCTACCTTTGTACCAAATTTCGTTCAATTCGCGTTCACCGTGTTCGAATTGATAGGGGAGGGACAGACATTCAGAGTACACACACTCACACACACACACACACACACACACAGACTCACACACACACATACACACACACATACAGACACACTTTTTTTCGCCCTGTGTTGATCTCATAAGTCTACTTTTATTTTTTGCAAAAATCGAAAGTAGGCTAAAAACCGGTTAACTACAAAACGAACATGGCAACCAAGCGAAGCTGACAGTTTAAATCGACTTTTATGTTCGACTCTCACTATTATGTGTTAGAAAACTGTATCATAATGATGGTCATTATAACACTCTTTTTCATTATGATACAGTTTCTCCAGCCAATCAGAGCTCGTTCATTGACCGATTAGGTAACGATACCTTCACGCGTGCGCTCAAAATCCGACATGTCGGACATAAACACAACATCGAACTATAATAAATTACCGACATGGAATACGCACCGTCCATATGTTCGCGTAAATAAACTGGCGAATATGAGACAACAAATAGCACTGTAGGCTACCTTAATATAATTTCTACACAGCGCATTCATTGTCTTCAAACAACTCCAGTGATAATATTACTGAGGGGCGGCAGATGTCAACATATGGCCTGCATATGGCATTGCAAGCACACAGATCGCATGCGTCGGTCGTCCTGAGATCTTGCAAGACAGAGATATAACACCCAACGCTCGCTCTGCGATCACAAAATTCTTGTGGCTGACTCTCAACAGATATTTATGAATATTTATGTTAAAACATATAATAAAGTTATAATTATCGTCGAACATAAACAGTCGTATGCAACTCGCCTATAATGGTAATTAAGACACTCGTATGGAAATTATAAAACTCGCATACGCTCGTTTTATAACAAGAAGTTCCGTGACGAACTAAATAGCCTACTTTTCTTAAAATTTAAGATTCATGCCAATGATTAATCTATATGGATCTATCTAGAATAATGACGAAATTACGTTGGTAATATCGAAATTTCTATTTAGTTCGAAATACTGTATACCTGGCATAATGTAGCCTAATAGAGAACTACAGTTGGCAGCCCTGATGACTGAATATATTCTTAGTTCCATCTCTTAAGGTACAGAATACAAAATTTGTTTGAAGTCCAATGGATAGCTAAACATTGGATCTAACAGCGCGCGTAAAATCATGTTGGCAACAATGACATACATGTATTGGTCTGAAATAATCTGAAATAATATGATCTATTGTTGTGTCAATTTTGAATGAAATCCATTAGTTAGTATAGAAGTTACATGCATTTTAAAATTGGACCTATCAGCAGGCTTAGAATCATGTTGGCAGCACTGACGTATATTAGTTACACCAAATTAATCTAGACTGCCAGGTACTATACGTGTGCAAAGTTTCGAGCTATTGGCTTGCATACTTTCTGATATATTGATATTAGGGTAACACAAATAGAGACAGTTTTTATTAACAGTTGGCAGCCCTGGTTACTCTTAAGAATCGGCATAGACATATCTGTTATGGTACACATATCACACACGAAATTTGGTTGAAATCCAAATGATAGTATAGAAGTTACATGTATTTAAATTTGGACCTCTCAGCAGGCTTAGAATCATGTTGGTAGCACTGACGTATATAAGTTACTCCAAATTGATATAGAATATCAGGTACTATACGTGTGCATAGTTTAAGGTTGTCGGCTTGCATACTTTCTGATATATTGGTATTTGGATAAAATAAATTGAGAGCATTTATTAACAGTTGGCAGCCCTGGTCGATCTTAAGAAAACGTTCAGTCATATCTGTTTATGTACACATAGCACATACGAAATTTGGTTGAAATCCAATTGATAGTGTAGAAGTTATATGCATTTAAAATTTGGACCTATCAGCAGGCTTATTATCATTTTGGCAACACTGCCATGTATGGCCTCCTGGAAATTAAACTGCAATATTATTATCTATACGTGTGCCAATTTTGAAATAGCTCCCATTCATACCTTCCATGATATCCAACATGGAGCTCAAATTTCAATTGCGATTTTTCAGCAGTTGGTAGCACTGATATCATTTTCAAATATGGCCGTGAGATATTCAGGTATAGATCTTTACTCCTACCAAATTTTGTTTTGATTGCTGCACCCGTTTAAGAGTTGATAGGGGGGGACACACACACAGCCAGCCAGCCAGACAGACAGACACACATTTGCCCGATCTCATAAGTCTACTTTTTCCTCATTTTTGCAAAATGTGAAAAGTAGGCTAAAAATACTCGTGTCTTAATTATAGCCATTATAGGTTCGTTGCATAATGTACTATTCTCGCGATTTAATGATCCAAACGCAATGAAACTTGGTACAGCAAATGTTTATACACATTGTAATTCACTGGTATCTAATTTAGTTCAATTGTTTGCATAACCTCAAGATGGCTGCTGTACGAATTTTAAAATTATGTTTTATTTCTTGTGTCGTAATCATGCGATCGAAGTGAAAGTTTGAATAATGAACCTACGCAATAATTTTCCTTCAATGGTACATGACTCTATGGCGTATACATACAGTATATCAATAAAACATGGCGACCATCTGAAATATTTAGACAGTTCTCAATTTCTACGAATCTATTACAGCAATAACACTGTTTCTTTATGTTCATAGGGGCTATAAACATAAGTTCACCTATAGGACTTTCAATAATTTGGTGATCACAAATCCAACATGGTGGCGACACGAAGTATAAATATTCACATGGACGTTTCTCGCAATTTAACCATCCGAGTGCAGTGAAACTTGGTATAGTAAATCATTATACAATTGTTAATCCACTGGCATTTAATTTATTACAATTGTTTCCATAACCACAAGATGGCAGCTGTGCGAAATTTTAAAATCTCGTTTTAACTTCTTGTGTGCTATTCATGCAATTGAAGTTTGAATACTAGACGTACACAATAAAACAGTACATAACTCTAAGACCTACATATAAAAATCCAACATGGCGACCATCCGAAATATTTAGTCGGTTCTCAATATCTACGAATCTATTACAGCAATCAAACTGAAATTCTGTATGTTGATATTGGCAATTAACATAAGTAGGATAGATTAGAATATGCTGTATAGTTCTTCACGGAACTACTTGTTTTATTATACAAAGATTTTCGGTCGGTCAACACAAATTGTGCCCAATTACATTGGGCGGGAAACAAGTATTTATATGCCCTAACATTAAAGAAATATTACAAGAGATATTTACCACAAAATAACACGCTCAATCGTATGACATATTTCGACCTTCACGCGATCATCATCAGATCCTGCTCACCTAGGCTTTGATAAGGTATGATGTTTATGTATTAAATTTGTTGTTGTTGTTGATTCATTAAGGGGCTTTGCAACATCGTGGCCATGTAGTCCCGTGTACTTGGGTGTGTGTGGACCTTGTCTGATATCCTATGTTATTGTGATGGCTGTATTAGTGTAGACCAGGATTCCAACCTACAGCCCGCAGGACAGATATGATCCGCGAGACTATTTTTTTCAGGTCCGCCGCTCAGCGCCCACGCCATGTCGCTAAAACTTTGAAAAGAATAAAGCCAACTAGACAAAGAAGTTCCAGTCGTCGCACTAAATTAAATTATCAGGAACTTTATTTCATAATTTGATTAATAATTGTGTCAAATGGACATAATACTCACTCTTTGTCATTCCTGCTGTATGTGTATTGTATATCATCGTATTTATATTTTAAAGGGATTTATTAAAGATATGTGAATTCATTTTTAGTGTTTTATTTTTTATCCATTACACATAAAAATGGAAAACTGCAACAATTCTAAGGAAACTAAGGTCAGACAGACACAAATCTCACTATATTGAACCTACGGTATATTTTAAAAAAATCCATAACCCCCAAACTCCCCGGAGTACTATTGGTCCGCAAGGTCCCCCAACTATTTACAATGTGGCCCTTAGTTAAAAAAAAGGTTGGACACCCTTGGAGTAGAGGATGGTTCGATTCCCATCTTTTCCATCCTTTGCTTGGTTTTCCGTACTCTCCCCACCTCTAAACAAGTAGTACCGTGAAGAACTATACAGCCTATTTTCATATATCCTACTTATGTTAACTGCCACTATCAACATACAAAATTTCAGTTTGATTCCTGTAATAGATTCGTAGATATTGAGAACCGACTAAATATTTCGGATGGTCGCCATGTTGGATTTTATATATGTAGGTCCTAGAGTTATGTACTGTTACATGAAGATTATTGTTTACGTGTAGCATTCAAACTTCAATCGCATGATTTGGACACAATAACTAACAACGAGATTTTAAAATTTCGCACAGCTGCCATCTTGAGGTTATGGAAACAATTAAAATAAATTAGATGCCAGTGGATTAACGTTCGTATAAAGATTTACTGTACCAAGTTTCACTTCACTCGGATGGCTAAATTGCGAGATACGTCCATGTGAATATTTATACTTCGCGTCGCCGCCATGTTGGATTTGTGATCACCAGGTTATTTAAAGTCCTATAGGTGAACTTAAGTTCATAGCCCCTATGAACATAAAAAAATCAGTTTGATTGCTATAATAGATTCGTAGATATTCAGAGCCGTCTAAATATTTAGGATGGTCGCCATGTTGGATTGTTAAATGTATAGGCCATAGAGTCATGTACCATTTAAGGAAAATTATTGCGTAGGTTCATTATTCAAACTTCCTCTTCGATCGGATAATTACGACGCAAGAAATAAAAACTTAATTTTAAAATTCGCACATCCGCCATCTTGAGGTTATGTAAACAATTGAACTAAATTAGATGCCTGTGCATTACAATGTGTATAATCATTTCCTGTACCAGATTTCAGTGCGTTTGGAACATTAAATCGCGAGAAAGGTCTATTTAAAATTCTCTAATTCACTTGGCCGCCATGTTCGTTTTGTAGTTAACCGGTTTTTGAAAGTTTGTAGATGAACTTCCAGTAGTGCTCTTTATCTCCGTACAAAATTTCAGGGTGATATCGCCAATAGTTTCAGAGATATAGAATGCCGGTGAAATATTTCGCACATCCGCCATCTTGTGGTTATGTAAACAATTGAACGAAGTTAGATGTCAGTGCATTACAATGTGTATAAATATATACTGGACCAAGTTTTATTGCGTTTGGTTGGTTAAATCGCGAGAAACGTCTATTTAAAAGTCGCTAATTCGCTTGGCCGCCATGTTGGTTTTGTAGTTACCAGGTTTTCGAAAACAAATAGGTGAACTCTAGTAGTACCCTTTATCACCGTATAAAATCTGGGTGGTATCGGTAATAGTTTCGGAGATATTGAATGCTGGTGAAATATTTCGCACAGCCGCCATGTTGGATTTGTGACACGTATCAAAATTTGAAGGCACGGTCGGGGTCGCCCGGAATAGTGCTATGAACTTACCGAGTTTCATTGAAATCGCTCCAGCCGTTTAGAAGTTATTAGGGACACACACACACACACTCCTCACACACACACGCGCGCGCACACACACGGACAAAAGGTGATCTTATAAGCCTATTTTTTATTTCAAAATTGAAAATAGGCTAAAAATACCCATGTTCTACAGCCCATGAAGGGCCTAGGCCTATCAAGTGGCCGCTGCCCAGTCATTCGACCTGAAGATTATGAGGTGACGCATGGTCAGCGCGTTGGTCCCCTTGACCGTTAATCTTAGTGTCCATAACCGGGGCGCTACCTCACTGTCAGACAGCTATTCAATTGTCCTCACGAGGATGAGTGCACCCCGTTCCAGCCCCCGCATTACTGTAGTTTCTAAAATCCCTGAAGGAGACGGGAATCGAACCCGGGATCTCCGGGTGAGAGACAGGCTCACTAGACCAACACTACGAGGCCCACTTCTACCCCCAGGCAAATGCTGAGACGGTTCCTAACTTAAGGCCACGGCCACCTCCTTCGTAACCCTATCCCCAATTTACAAATGCACACACTAGCATAGCCATCACAATAACACAGGTTATCACACAAATTTCACACAAAGTACACGGGGTTACATGACGACGATGTTGCAAAGTTCCTACAATATTCACGGCTCGTTTTTGAAAATAGTGGGAGTTGAGCACCTTAATATCAATGAGAAAGGCTCTCTTTTGTTCTTTGTCTACGAAAATGTTAGCTATTACTATTATTATTATTATTATTATTATTGCAGACACAATGGCCAGCGTGTGGGCGGTCATCTTCCTGCTCATAACACCCTCTATGTTTGGCGGGCTGGCTCTACGCCGCCTCCAGACAGAATATGAATGGAGGAGTTTGGATTTCGACTTCCCCAGTAGGAGTTTCGAACTAAGCGCGATCAGCACCGGAAGGTACATACCAGGGAACTCGGTGCCGCTGGATGTGGACAGCACAGGTAAGATACACAATATACTACTGCGATAGGAAGCCTGCGGTGCGCCGCGCCTTCCTCTGCTTAGAAAGCGGGTAACAGCTTATTAAGCCCTGCAGAATTGTATGTAGCGTGGGTGATGTTGAACACGTCTCCCAATCCGTACAAAGTATAGTGGGTCATACAGCTAAGGGGGCCACCGCAAATATCTACGGAACCGTTCAAGATGTTGACATTCTTTTTTCATGTTCTTAACCCTTGAGAACTGGCGTTAGAAAATACAGGATGATTCCTTTGCTGGAGCCGTGCCGGCGGCCCGGTGCCGGGCGCACGCGCCTTCCACCAGCCAACCGAGCTCGCACCGCGGATTGCGCGCAGGTGGAAACCGTAACAAAGTACATTAATTAATGGTAAATTCACCAGAAAATCATGTTTAAAGAACTTACATATACACAGGTGATGCTGAGAGTGTTCTCATTCAGCTGACGGACAGGCGTTCTACCGCGTAAATAAATTAGCGTTTACACGTTGTGATTGCCTTCTGTTGTGAGGGATATCTGCTGCCGTATATTGTTCTCCAGCTCCACTAGAGTACGGGTAATTGATCTGTACACTTTGTATTTAAAAAACCCACAATTGCACATCAAACGGGCTTAGGTCTATGCTTCGATTAATTACAGTAAACACGAACGGCGGGGGGGGGGGGGGGGGGGGGTGGTGGTGCAGGAGTAGCTACAATCAGGCTGATCCAGCCGAGCAGCTCGCCGCCTTGCGTGAGTAAACCTGCAAAATGCAATACAGCTCTACTGTGGGGAGCTGCCGTCACTTCGCGGTGGATACATCAAGACTGTCTGGAAGCGCATGGACTTGTGTTATGACCTTCGCCCAGTGACGTATTGTCTCTCACCCCCAGTCCCTCTATAACCGTGCTCCGAGCATCACTGCTGAGTACTCGCGTGTACGCATACTCAAGCTCATGGATTTGGATCAATCTGAGCTACATAATGTAACGATGTAATTTCCAAAGTTACTCTCTGTCAGCTGAAGAACATTTTTCGTATCTTCTGTGAAAATATATGTTCTAACCTTTAACTGAAGACTTGAGGTCATCTACTGTATATTCCCAAGAAATAAAAAAGAACATCTGTGCTTCTTTAATTAAATCTTGCAGCTGATGTTTGTTACCTTCTTATCTGTGCGCTGACACTACACACCCTCATTGATGAAAGTTTAGTGACTTAATGACTTTAATGACCCTGGTTAGCTCACCTCCGCCTCGCTTAACCCTGTGGACCGAGCTCGGTTCACTGGCGGAAGGCACGCACGCCCGGCAGTCGGCCGCCGGCCCCGCTCCAGCCAAAGAATCTCACTGTATAACACGAAGACTAGAGCCTGCTCATTTTAGTTAGTTATTGTTGTTTTAAGGGGCGGAACTACGAGCACATCTGCCCCTCTTAACACAGCTTAAAGAATACAAATTTGGAATTGAACTTAAAATTAAGAGGTAGACACCTAAATTTGAAAAGACTGAAAATTAATAAAACAAAACAATAAATTAAAATAATAATTATAAAAATAAACAAAAATTACGGTAATACAAAAATCATCATTCAAAAACAAACAAGTCGTTGAGTCAATATTCACTGGAAAATTTAGATTGCTGACCCTAACCCACTCTCACTTATAGCCGGCTCATTTTGACCCTTATTGTGTCACTCCTTTTTAGCCTACTTTCGATTTTTGCAAAAAATGAAAGTAGACTTATGAGATCAACACAGGGCGAAAAAAGTGTGTCTGTCTGTGTGTGTGTATGTGTGTGTGTGAGTCTGTGTGTGTGTGTGTCTGTGTGTGTGTGTGTGTGAGTGTGTGTACTCTGAATGTCTGTCCCCCCCTATCAATTCGAACACGGTGAATGCGAATTGAACGAAATTTGGTACAAAGGTAGCACTAGCAAAGGACACCTCAGTGTCATGTTTTATATCGCCGCCATCTTGACGGAAACGTAATGGCGGCCACACAAATGTTCAAAGCTTAAATCAAATTACGACTAATCTAATCATCCGATCTCTACCAAATTTTGCAACAACATACCTTTATGGGGGGAGCATCCTTTGACCAAACTAATAAGTCATCAGAGTAATAGTTTGCGGATGGCGGCCATCTTTGTGTGAAAATCGATTCCCCCTATTAATTCGAACACGGTGCAACCGAATGGAACGAAATTTGGTACAGAGGTAGTACTAACAAAAGTCACCTCAGTGTCATGTTTTATATCGCCGCCATCTTGACGGAAACGTAATGGCGGCCACACAAATGTTCAAAGCTTAAATCAAATTACGATTAACCTAATCATCCGATCTCTACCAAATTTTGCAATAACATACCTTAATAGAGGAAGCATCCTTTGACCAAATAACTAGGTCATTAGCCTAATAGTTTGCGGATGGCGGCCATCTTTGTGTGAAAATCAATTCCCCCTATTAATTCAAACACGGTGAAACCAAATGGAACGAAATTTGGTACAGAGGTAGCACTAGCAAAGGGCACCTCAGTGTCATGTTTTATATCGCCGCCATCTTGACAGAAACGTAATGGCGGCCACACGAATGTTCAAAGCTTAAATCAAATTACGATTTACCTAATCATCCGATCTCTACCAAATTTTGCAACTACATACCTTTATGGAGGGAGCATCCTTTGACCAATCTAATAGGTTATTAGCCTAATAGTTTGCGGGTGGCGGCCATCTTTATGTCAAAATCAATTCCCCCTATTAATTCAAACACGGTGAAACCAAATGGAACGAAATTTGGTACAGAGGTAGCACTAGCAAAGGGCACCTCAGTGTCATGTTTTATATCGCCACCATCTTGACTGAAACGTAATGGCGGCCACACGAATGTTCAAAGCTTAAATCAAATTACGATTAACCTAATCATCCTGTCTCTACCAAATTTTGCAACTACATACCTGTATGGAGGGAGCATCCTTTGACCAATCTAATAGGTCATTCGCCTAATAGTTTGCGGATGGTGGCCATCTTTGTGTCAAAATCGATTCTCCCTATTAATTCAAACACGGTGAAACCGAATGGAACGAAATTTGGTACAGAGATAGCACAAGCAAAGGGCATCTCAGTGTCATGATTTATATCGCCGCCATATTGACAGAAACGTAATGGCGGCCACACAAATGTTCAAAGCTTAAATCAAATTACGATTAGCCTAATCATCCGATCTCTAGCAAATTTAGCAACAACATACCTTTATGGAGGGAGCATCCTTTGACCAAACTAATAGGTCATCAGCCTAATATTTTGCGGATGGCGGCCATCTTTGTGTGAAAATCGATTCCCCTTATCAATTCGAACACGGTGAAACCGAATGGAACGAAATTTGGTACAGAGGTAGCACTAGCAAAGGGCACCTCAGTGTCATGTTTTATATCACCGCTATCTTGACGGAAACGTAATCGCGGCCACCCAAATGTTAAAAGCTAAAATGTAATTACGACCAACCTAATAATCTAGTCTCTACCAAATTTTGCAACACCATATCTTTATGTGGGAAACATATTCAGACCAAACAGCAAGAACATCAGCCCAATAGTTTGCAGATGGTGGCCAAGTATTTGTGCAAATCAATTCCCCCTATCAATTCAAACACGGTGAAACCGAATTGAACGAAATTTGGTACAGAGGTAGCACTAGCAAAGGGCACCTCATATTCATGTTTAATATCCCTATAGCACGTTGTATTTCAACAGGCTACTACAACCAACATTCAATCATACTCCTTGAAAAGGACAAAGAGTTATAACAATACCCATGCATTTAGGAGAAATTAGGCTATATGTTCTTTACTGAACATCTTGTTATTGTCGTAGTCGTACGAATGTTAATGAAGTAATTTTACACTTGGTGTCTTCCTATGGACTATTCCCAACACAAAATGAGTTTATTTATATTTTTAAAATTTAACATGCATGGCATTTTTCGTAACAGTAATTGGTCTTGACAGTGGCGGTAGACCAGTCATCTCATGTTTTGAACAAAGGAGCTGATGATCAAGGTGTTCCTAGACCCTAAAAATGGATCAACAAGGACGTGAGCTATGTGATTGTGCTGCACCAAAAATAGGTGGATTTTCTCCCTTAATTTTTACAGATTGTTCCGACTAACGCAAACCGAAAATTGTTACGCGAGGACTGGCGCCATGGGTAAATCTGACCCGACCGTAAATAACTTGAGTGTTCAAAAAGCTATGGACATTTTCCTTTTGCAGGGTGACGTTCAAGGCTAGGAAGGAAGGTAAAATAAGCGACAGGAAATAATTGCTGAGGTATTCGAAAATATATATTTAAGCCTCGGGTCAAAATACGCATGCGCCAGTCCTCACGAGTTTAATAGTATTGAGGGGCTCATAAAATATGGTCCATTTTGTCCCCAGCACATACAATACGTAGTTATCGAGAAACCGGTAACAACTTTGTGTCTTTTAATGTGACTAAGACTAATTTCACCCACTAGAACAACTAAGAATCGATTGGTGAGTTCAGTGTGCTGTGCTTATTTTGCAAATCCGACTAGTACTTTTTGAGATATTAAAGGTTTCCATGAGTGTCGGCATTAAAGAGAAAGCGATGCCCTAGCCGCTGGAATACCGAGTGCAAGATTCTCTTGCGTGATCCACCCCTTTGTTGACAAACACACATACCGAATGTATTCCTTTCATTGTGTATTGTGATGTTTTAGTTATTGTTGTTTTAAGGGAACGAACTACGAGGCCATCTGCGAAGTGTACGTTGTCAAATATTGATGGTAACCAGACTCGTACAGTAGGAGTTAACATTTGGTGAGATGTTCGCACTAAGCTAAATGGGCGAGATTTGTTTCATTTCTGATTTAATATGTACATTAAGTTACTGTCGCAGTTCTGCCAGTAGTAAAGAATTTCCGCACATATTATGTATCCTATGCATTGAGGTGGTTTCAAATATTTCCGTTATGATTGAGGATGAGGTGAGAAAGGCATTCGTACATAGGCCTAAGAGAGTGAATTTAGAAAATTTGCAATGAGTGCTTTATCGTGTCTCTAAACACCGTTGTCCCAAGATATACTGTATACAGTATTCGCTACTTCTAGCGCTGCATCCCGATATCCTGACCTCTCCCTCTCTATATCCTAGGATTTTACGCATTGATTTTTCTTCTTTCAGATATTCCGTTTTTCGGTGCGCGTTTTCATTGCCACCATGGCTGCAAAGGAGAGATGGAAGTCCTTGTATTGAAGGGTTGAGTCCTGGAAATTCAAATGGCCATCCTGAGTGTGGCGTACCTCCGTTTTTCTCCACACTTCGGGCACCTAACTAACTCCCAGATCAAAATTACTTTAGTTCGATACAATATCACAACACCATAAGAAAACTAAGTTTCTTATAAAAAAAACTCACCCCAATACACGGGGCTGGCGACCAAGATGTCGCAAGTCCCAAATTAATAATCAGCAATTATTATTCATCTTTCATCGGGATGTCGGGTTGTTAATCAGTTTGAGATAAAGTATTTCATAAATATGCGGTTGTTTATTCGTGTAGGGGCTTGGACATGATGCTCACGAGTACTTGGGTCTATATGTCCTGTTGTTGTTGTTTGAGTCTTCAGTCTTTTGACTGGTTCGATGCAGCTCTCCATGCCTCCCTGTCCTGAGCTAATCGTTTCATCTCTACATAGCTACCACACCCTACATTCGAGGCAATCTGTTTAACATACTCTAACCTTCGTCTACCCCTACAGTTCTTGTCTTCGACCCTTCCTTCCATAACTAAGCTTGCTATTCCTGGGTGTCTTAGTACGTGTCCTACCAACCTATCTCTTCTCTTCATTAGCAGTCGCCAGAAACATCTCTCCTCTCCCACTCGTCTTAATACCCCTTCGTTTGTAACCCTATCTACCCATCTGATCTTCATCATTCTCCTGTAACTCCACATTTCAAACGCTCCAATTCTCCTCTTTTCTGCTGCACCAATAGTCCAAGTTTCACTTCCATAGAGTGCCACGCTCCAGACAAAGGTTTTCAAAAATGTCTTCCTAATACCTAAATCTATATTCGATGTCAACAGATTCCTTTTCTTTAGAAATGCTTTCCTTGCCTGAGCCAACCTACTTTTTATATCATCTTTGCTTCGTCCATCACTGGTTATTCTGCTTCCTAAGTAACAGAAGTCTCCTACTTCCTTTAGTTTTTCCCCTGCCAATTTGATGTCCTTAGAGGATTCTGATTTATTGCGACTGCATTCCAATATTTTTGTTTTACATTTATTAATTTTCATCATGAATTCTTTCCTCAAGACGGAGTCCATACCGTTCAAAAACTCATTCAAATCCTCAGGAGTGTCGGCCGAGATGACGATGTCATCAGCAAATCTCAGAGTTGAAATTATTTCTCCTTGAATTTTCACTCCCACTTTAAATTTCTCTCTAATTTCCTTCATTGCTTGTTCAATGTAAAGATTGAAAAGTATGGGTGATAAGTTTCAGCCTTGCCTCACACCTTTCTGAATACCAGCTTCTCTCCCATGTCCATAAGCTCGAATGACTGCTGTCTGATTCCTTTATAGATTGTAGATCACCCTCCTATCCCTATACTTTATTCCAATTATTTTCAAAATGTCAAACAATTTAGTCCAATCAACGTTATCAAAAGCCTTTTCTAAGTCTACAAATGCCATGAACGTTCTCTTATCTTTCCTTATTCTACCTTCCAAAATCAGCCTAAGACTTAGTACAGCTTCCCTTGTTCCTACATTTCTCCTGAAACCAAACTGGTCTTCACCCAATTCCGCTTCTACATGGCTTCCCATCCTCTTGTAAATTATTCTAGACAGGATCTTTGAAGCATGAGTAATCAAGCTGATTGTACGGTAATCCTCACATCTGTCAGCTCCTACTTTCTTCGGTATAGGGATGATAACATTCTTCTTGAAATCAGAGGGTACCTCACCTGTCTCATAAATCCTACACACCAAGTGAAATAACCTGATCAGACCTTCATCTCCTATGCAGCGTAGCAACTCAATCGGTATATCATCTATACCTGATGCTTTGTTCCTGTTTAAGTCTTCCAATGCTCTGTCAAATTCTGATCTCAATATTAAATCTCCTTTTGCATCCTCATCAATTTTTCCTCCCTTTCCATTACATGATTCTCAATCTCCTTTCCTTGATACAAACCCTCTATGTAAGCTTTCCATCTCTCAACCGTTTCTTCCCTATCTGTTAGAGGCTTTCCATTCGTTTACTTAATATTACAGCACTTAGTCTTCTTTTCCCCAAATGAATTCTTAATCCTTCGATAAGCTGTGTCTACGTTTCCTAATTTCAGACAATTTTCTATACCTGCACATTTCTCTTTCAACCATCCTTCTTTCGCTACCTTGCACTTCTTGTTAATCTCATTTCTCAGACATCTGTTTTCTGCTTTCCCCTTTTCATCTCTTGCATTCTTGTGTTTCCGCCTTTCATCCATCAATTCTAGTATATCCTGAGTGATCCACGGTTTTCTGCCTATTCTTTCTTTCCTACCAATGTTTTCTTCTGCGGATTTTGTTATTTCATTCTTCAAAAGTGTCCATTCGTCTGCAATTGAAGTATATTTAGGATTTTTCATTAGTCGTTCCTTTATACTCTTCTTGAATCTTTCGTTTACATCCTTCTCTTTCAGTCTGCCTATGGCCCACTTTTTTGGCTTTTGACTTTTCTTCAGTTTCTTCAACTTTAATCTGCATTTCATAAAAACTAGATTGTGGTCAGAGTTTATGTCATCACCGCGATATGTTTCACAATCCAAAATCTGGTTTCGAAACCTCTGCTTGACCATAATGAAGTCGATTTGGTAACACCCTGTATCTCCTGGTCTCACCCATGTGTATATTCTTCTATTGTGGTTATTGAATAAGGTGTTAGCTATGACCAACTCATGTTCGGTGCTGAATTCCATCAACCTGCTTCCTCGATCATTCCTTTCACCTAATCCGAAATCTCCTAATATCTTCCCTTCTCTCCCTTTTCCTACCACAGCATTCCAATCTCCCATTATTATAACATTTTCATCACCCTTGACATACCTCAGAATTTCATATATTTCTTCGTAGACCTTTTCAACATCTTCATCATCAGCTTGACTGGTAGGCATATAGACTTGTACCACTGTAGTGCACGTAGGTTTTGTATTGATTTTTGCTACAATAATCCGTTCACTATATTGCTCATAATATTCCACCCGCTGTCCAAGTATCCTACTCAATATGATACCAACCCCTGCTTGGCCATTGTTTGATTTAGTGCTAATGACCCTATAGTCTCCTGACCAAAAGTTCTGTTCTTCCTGCCAGCGCATTTCACTAATCCCAACCAAATTCAACCTCAACCTATCCATTTCCCTTTCCAAGTTTTCTAGCCTTCCACTTCCTAGCAGACTTCTAACATTCCACGCTTCGATCCGTAGAATATCAGATTTCCTCTTTGTTACTTCTGTGATGTTAACCCCCTCTCGAGTAGTCCCCACCCGGAGATCCGAACGGGGGACTAGTTTACCTCCGGATTGGAATTTTACAAGGGAGGAGGCCATCATCACATGTAATTATGCATAGAGAGGTGCATATCCTCGGAAAGAGCGTTACGGCTGTAGTTTCCCGTTGCTTTCGGCCGTGCAGCAGATCGCAGTGTAGCCATTAGTTGGCTTATAAATCAATATCCTAGCCGTCTATAAGACAAGTAAAGAATTGATTTATTCTGAAAGGCTGCTACTCCCTTTCAGAATAAGTAATGGAGCATTTCTACTAACAAAAATACTAACGTTCTACTAACAATTAAATACCAACATTCTACTAACGAAAAATACTAAAGTTCTACCAACAACAAAATAATACCACTAAAACAGTCTGTCACCAGGCACACTCATATGCATCCTCACACATCACAGTCTATTTAACTAAAATTAGTCTGATAATCTGTGTTATTATGGTGTCTGTAGTGGGCGACTGTAAACTTAAGTCAGAAACCATCCTGCAATTTGCCTGGACTGGAAGTAGATGTATGTCTTCCCGTTATTATTCCCGTTCCCCAACGGGGTCAGGGATGAGGTGCGATGTAAGTCATTGTGGTGGATGATTTTACGGCCGGATGCCCTTCTTGACGCCAGCCTCATGAGAGGAGTTAATGACGGATGCAATGAATGATGGTGAATGAAACTGGGCGAGGGTGTGGAAGGAAGCGACCGTGGCCTGTTATAAGATACCCTCCGAGCATTTGCCTTAAGTTGAAAATGGTGGAAACCACGGAAAACTATTTCAAGGACGGCCAAAAGTGGGGCTCAAACCCACGTCTACTGAGTCCGCAGAGAGCTTGGACCCATGGGCTAGAACTGCAAGTTAGCGAGCGTAGCTACCGCTGACGGTACGGTACTAGAAGTAGATAACCAAGAAAAACCACCGCTTCTCACTTCTGCCTCACGAAGCTGAATGTAGGCTACTCTATTCCAGTCCTCAGACCAGAAATTAATTTCTTTCAGTAAAGCTACGTTATATTGGTGCTGTTTGCGATTAGGTGAACCACAAGCTAGAAGTTTGCCCACGTAATCAAGTCACATGAAATTGGAGTTGAATCTGTCAGGTAAGCGTGACACAGCTGATAAATGGATCCAAAATCTGGGCTGAATTGAAAGGGTTTAAAGGCTAATGCTGCACACAACGGATTATGTGTGTCTGTATAATCAGGCTAGATGACAGAACCTTTCCACACTTCATCAATCATGGACGAGGTAACTAATAGGCGAGCATATCGAAATGTTTCAAAATGTAAGTATGAATACATGATTTATTACATGAAGTTAGTTATTGTAGGTTTAACATTTTATATAGCAGAATAGTACAGTAGTAAATATATTTTATGTGTATTTATTTACATTTTAATTATATTAGCCTAATTATATTTTTTCCCCTAACACTTTAATGTTCATAATTACCTTTATAATTCTAAAATTAAGATGGTAAAATTATTAGAAATTTCATTTTTATAAGCTTAATTATTTTCAAAATTTAGAGGCATATTAAGCATTATTAAACAATTAAAAATATTAAACAATAAAAATTAAAAAGTAAGGAAAATGAAGATAATAAAAATAAAAAATAAAATAAAAATTCATTATTTTTAATACCATTTTCAGCCTATTTTCAATTTTGAAAAAATATGCTTATGAGATCACCTTTTGTCCGTGTGTGTGTTCGTGTGTGTGTGTGAGGAGTGTGTGTGTGTCCCTAATAAATTCTAAACGGCTGGAGCGATTTCAATGAAACTCTGTGAGATCATAGCACTATTCCGGGCGACCCCGACCGTGCCTTCAAATTTTGTTACGTCTCACAAATCCAACATGGCGGCTGTGTGAAATATTTCACCAGCATTCAATATCTCCGAAACTATTACCGATATCACCCAGATTATTATACAGTGACAAAAGGTACTACTAGAGTTCACCTATGTGTTTTTCAAAAACCAGGTAACTAAAAAACCAACATGGCGGCCACCCGAATTTGCGACTTTAAAATAGACGTTTCTCGCGATTTAACCAACCAAACGCAATAAAACATGGTACAGTATATGTTTATACACATTGTAATGCGCCGACATCTAACTTCGTTTAATTGCTTACATAACCACAATATGGCGGTTGTCCGAAATATTTCACCGGCAATCTATATCTCTGAAACTATTAGCGGTATCACCCTGAAATTTTGTACGGAGATAAAGGACACTACTGGAAGATCATCTTTAATACTTTCAAAAACCGTTTAAGTACAAAACGAACATGGCGGCCAAGCGAATTTGAAAATTTTAAATAGAACTTTCTCGCGATTTAATGTTCCAAACACAATGAAATCTGGTACAGGAAATGTTTATACACATTGTAATGCACTGGTATCTAATTTAGTTCAATTGTTTACACAACCTCAAGATGGCTGCTGTGCGAATTTCGTAAATTAACGTTTATTTCTTGTGTCGCAATCATGCGATCGAGGTGAAAGTTTGAAAAATGAACCTACGCAATAATTTTCCTTTAATGGTACATGACTCTATGGCCTATACATTTAACAATCCAACATGGCGACCATCCGAAATATTTAGAAGGCTCTGAATATCTACGAATCTATTATAGCAATCGAACTGAATTTTTTATGTTCATAGGCGCTATGAACTTAAGTTCGCCCATAGGACTTCAAATAACCTGGTGATCACAAATCCAACATGGCGGCGACGCGAATTATAAATATTCACATCAACGTTTCTCGCAATTTAACCATCCGAGTGCAGTGAAACTTGGTACAGTAAATCCGTATACGAATGTTAATCCACTGGCATCTAATTTATTTCAATTGTTTCCATAACCACAAGATGGCAGCTGTGCGAAATTTTAAAATCTCTTTTCTTCGTCTTGTGTCCTAATCATGCGATTGAAGTTTGAATGCTACACGTACACAATAATCTTCATGTAACAGTACATTACTTTAGGACCAACATATATAAAATCCAACATAGCGACCATCCGAAATATTTAGTCGGTTCTCAATATCTACGAATCTATTACAGCAATCAAACTGAGATTTTGTATGTTGATAGTGGCAGTAAACATAAGTAGGGTATATGAAAATAGGCTGAATAGTTCTTCACGGAACTACTTGTTTAATTTGTATTTTTTATTGTTTTTATTAAAATAATAATCTATTACCCTAGGTCAAGGAGATAAACTAATAATATTTGGTTTACGGACACATTAACACTTTCACAACAAGTAGTTCCGTGAAGAATTAAAACCTCTATTCATATATCCTACTTATGTTAATTTCCACTATCAACATGCAAAATTTCAGTTTGATTGCTGTAATAGATTCGTAGATATTGAGAACCGACTAAATATTTCGGATGGTCGCCATGTTTGATTTTTATATATATAGGTCTTAGAGTTATGTACTGTTACATGAAGATTATTGTGTACGTGTAGTATTCAAACTCAATTGCATGATTCGGACACAAGAAGTAAAAACGAGATTTTAAAATTTCGCACAGTTGCCATCATGTGGTTATGGAAACAATTGAAATAAATTAGATGCCAGTGGATTAACTTTTGTATACGCATTTACCGCACCAAAGTTCACTGCATTCGGATGGTTGAATTGGGAGAAACGTCCATGTAAATATTTATACTCCGCGTCGCCGCCATGTTGGATTTGTGATCACCAGGTTATTGAAAGTCCTATTGGTGAACTTATGTTCATAGTACCTAAGAACATAAAAAATCAGATTGATTGCTGCAATAGATTCGTAGATATTAAGAACCGTCTAAATATTTCGGATGGTCGCCATGTTGGATTGTTATATGTGTAGGCCATAGAGTTAGGCTATGTACCGTTAAAGAAAAAATATTGCGTAGGTTCATTATTCAAACTTTCACTACGATCGCATGATTACAACACAAGAAATAATAACTTAATTTTAAAATTCACACATCCGCCAACTTGAGGTTATATAAACAATTGAACTAAATTAGATACCTGTGCATTACAATGTGTATAAACAATCGCTGTATCAAGTTTCAATGCGTTTGGAACATTAAATTGCGAGAAATGTCTATTTAGAACTTTCAAATTCGCTTGGCCGACATGTTCGTTTTGTAGTTAACAAGTTTTTGAAACTTTAATAGATGATCTCCCAGTAGAGCCTCTTATCTCCGTATAACATTTTAGGGCGATATCAGTAATAGTTTTGGAGATATAGAATGCCGGTGAAATACTTCGCACAGCCGCCATCTTGAGGTTATGTAAACAATTGAACGAAGTTAGATGTCGGTTTATTACAATGTGTATAACCATATACTGTACCAAGTCTCATTGCATTTGGTTGGTTAAATCGCGAGGAACGTCTATTTAAAAGTCGCAATTACGCTTGGGCGCCATGTTGGTTTTGTAGTTACCAGATTTTCGTAAGTCACATAGGCGTACTTCTAGTAGTGCTCTTTATCACCGTACAAAATTTCAGGGTGATATCAGTAATAGTTTCGGAGATATTGAATGCTGGTTAAATATTTCGCACAGCCGCCATGTTGGATTGGTGAGACGTAACAAAAATTGAAGGGCACGGTTGGGGTCACCCGGAATTGTGCTATGACTTACGGAGTTTCATTAAAATTGCTCCAGCCGTTTAGAAATTATTAGGGGGGACACAAAAATCCTCGCACACACAGACAGACACACGGACAAAAGGTGATCTCATAAGCCTATTTTTTTTTCATAAATGAAAATAGGCTAATAAAAATGCATAATTTTTATTACCATTTTTTATTTTTTTCCTTTTTTTATTGCTTTTGTTAAAACATCAATCTAGCATCCTAGGTCAAGGAGATAACCTAATAATATTTGGTTTACAGAACCATTAACACTTCTACAACAAGTAGTTCCATACAGCCTATTTTTAGCCTATTTTCAATTTTGAAAAAATAGGCTTATGAGATCACCTTTTGTCCGTGTGTGTGTGCGTGTGTGTGTGTGATTCGTGTGTGTGTCCCCCCTAATAAAATCTAAACGAGAGGAGCGATTTCAATGAAACTCGGAAAGTTCATAGCACTATTACCGGCGACCTCGACCGTGCCCTTCAAATTTTGTTACGTCTCACCAATCCAACATGGCGGCTGTGCGAAATATTTCACCAGCATTCAATATCTCCGAAACTATTACCGATATTACCCTAACATTTTCTATGGTGATAGAGGGAACTACTATAAGTTCACTTATGTGACTTTTGAAAACCTGGTAACTACAAAACCAACATGGAGGCCAAGCGAATTTGCGACTTTTAAATAGACGTTTATCGTGATTTGACCAACCAAACGCAATGAAACTTGGTACAGTATATGTTTATATACATTGTAATGCACCGACATCTAACTTCGTTCAATTGTTTACATAATGACAAGATGGCGGATGTGCGAAATATTTCACCGGTATTCTATATCTCTGAAACTATTAAGCGGTATCTCCCTAAAATTTTGTACGGAGATAAAGGGCACTACTGGAAGTCCATCTATAAGACTTTCAAAAACCGGTTAATTAGAAAACGAACATCGCGGCCAAGCGAATTTGAAAATTTTAAATAGACCTTTCTCGCGATTTAATGTTCCAAGCGCACTGAAACCCGATACAGGAAATATTTATACACATTGTAATCCACTGGTATCTAATTTAGTTCAATTGTTTACATAACCTCAATATGGCGGCAGTGCGAATTTTAAAATTAAGTTTTTATTTCTTGTGATGTAGTCATGCGATCGAAGTGAAAGTTTGAATAATGAACCTACGCAATAATTTTCCTTTAATGCTACATGACTCTATGGCCTATACATTTATCAATCCAACATGGCGACCATCCGAAATATTTAGACGATACTGAATATCTACGAATCTATTTTAGCAATCAAACTGCATTTTTATTGTTCATAGGGGCTATGAACTTAAGTTCACCTATAGGACTTTAAAAAACCTGGTGATCACAAATCCAACATGGCGGTGACGCGAATTATAAATATTCACATGGACGTTTCTCGCAATTTAACCATCCGAGTGCAGTGAAACTTGGTACAGTAAATCCTTATACGAATGTTAATCCACTGGCATCTAATTTATTTCAGTTGTTTCCATAACCTCAAGATGGCAGCTGTGAAAAATTTTAAAATCTCCTTGTTTTTTCTTGTGTCCTAATTATGCGATTGAAGTTTGAATACTACACGTTCACAATAAACTGCATGTAACAGTACATAACTCTAGGACCTACATATATAAAATCCAACATGGCGACCATCCGAAATATTAAGTCGGTTCTTAAAATCTACGAATCTATTACAACAATCAAACAGAAATTGTGTATGTTGATAGTGGCAATTAACATAAGTAGGATATATGAAAATAGGCTGTATAGTTCTTCACGGAACTACTTGTTATATATATCCTACTAATGTTAATTGCCCCTATCAACTTACTAAATTTCAGTTTGATTGCTGTAATAGATTCGTAGATATTGAGAACCATCTAAATATTTCGTGTGGTCGTCATGTTGGAATTTTATATATGTAGGGCTTAGAGTTATGTACTGTTACATGAAGATTATTGTGCACGTGTAGTATTCAAACTTCAATCGCATGATTAGTACACAAGAAGTAAAAACGAGGTTTTAAAATTTCGCACAAATGTCATCTTGTGGTTATGGAAACAATTGAAAAACATTAGATACCCGTGGATTAACATTTGTATAAGGATTTACTGTACCAAGTGTCACTGCACTCGGATGGTTAAATTGCGAGAAACGACCATGTGAATATTTATAATTCGCTCCACCGCCATGTTGGATTTATGATCACCAGGTTATTGAAAGTCCTATAGGTGAACTTATGTCCATAACCCCTAAGAACATTAAAAAAAACAGTTTGATTGCTGTAATAGATTCGTAGATATTGAGAACCGTCTAAATATTTCGGATGGTCGCCATGTTGGATTGTTATATGTACAGGCCATAGAGTCATGTATCTTTAAAGGAAAATTATTGCGTAGGTTCTTTATTCAAACTTTCATTTCGATCGCATGATTACGACACAAGAAACAAAAACTTAATTATAAAATTCGCACAGCCGCCATCTTGAGGTTATGTAAATAATTGAACTAAATTACATACCAGTGCATTACAATGTATATACACATTTTCTTTTCTGTAAAAATTCATCCTTTTTGGATGTGGCGTTGAATTCTACCACCATTGGGGGGAATTTGCTCTTTCAGTACTTTTTCCCTTCCTAAAACCGTAAGTTATAGGTGACCCTTTGAAAAATCCACAGCCTGCTTCCAGTCTCCGACCGGGTCAGGAATGGAATGAATGAAGCCCCCATCTAGCGGCGAGGATATGGACTGTGCCGGCTGCCGAGGCCTGACGCACTCCTCTGGGGCAATGATTAAATGAATGACAGATGAAATGAAATGATAGTGGAGAGTGTTGCTGGAATGAAATTTTGACAGGGAAAACCGGAGTACCCGGAGAAAAACCTGTCTGTCTCCGTTTTGTCCAGCACAGATCTCACATGGAGTGACCGGGATTAGAACCACGGACCCAGCGGTGAGAGGCCGGCGTGCTGCCGCCTAAGCCACGGAGGCTTCAGGTGTCCCTTTAAAATATCATATTTATTTAGGAAATCGTTCATCCCTTATCCGAGCATTTTTCCATTATTTTGTGTAGGATTGATAAAATGCATATTGGTCTGTAGTTGCCAAAGTCTAAGTGATCGCTATTCTTATATATTGGTTTAATAATTGTGTATTTCAGATATTTTGGTATTATGCCTGATTCGAATATCTTGTTTATGAGATGTGTTATGATTTGTATAGATTTTTGGATGTTGCCTTTATGTCTTTCAAGCGTATATTGTCTACACCAGGCGATTTGTCTGTTTTTAATTCCTAATTATGTTCTCTATTTCATATTCGTCAGTTTCAAGTAATGTAAAGGAATTCATTAATGTGTACCTATTTGATTGCCATATTTTGATATTACAGCCATGAGCTAGGCTGTTTATTTTTTCACTAAAGGTACTGTTGAATTTATTGACTATCACTTCGTTAGTATAATGTATTTTTAAAGGTTTGTTTATGACTTCATTGACAGTTTGTGTTTTCCGACCTGTTATATAATTAATGACTTTCCACATTCCTTTATTATCGTTTTTGGAACTATTTATCTTATTTTTTATAATATTGATGTTTTGTTTTGTTTATTATCTTATTTAATTTGTTTCTGAAAGCTTTGTATTCATTTTTATTGTAATATTATCCTTGTTTCTGAGCATTGTTTTGTCAAGTCTGTCTCTTTCCTTACATTGTATTTTAGGTCATATGTGAACTTCCTCTACAAACTAACGCACCACAGCATATCATGCATACACCAAAACATCCTGGCAGGTTGCAAATGTAACAACTTAATAAACAGTACTTCGACACATAAATACCTAGGAATTACCCTTGATGAACACTTTAAAATAAAAACACACAGTAAAAATAATTTAAAAAAACTAAAAGCAAACCTCTACACCTTCTATAATCTCCGATTTCATGTAGATAAGAAAAATTACAAAACCATTTATAGTGCTCTGATTGAAAGCAAATTAAGATATGCTATAGCAGCTTGGGGAAATCAAAACACAACTATAATTAATAATCTTCAAGATAGCCAAAACAGGTTCTTTAAAATTTCACTGATATCCCTTATTTTAATTTTAACGAGTTGTTTCAAATTTCAGTACTGAATCTCTACTACCATAAGGTCTCTCACAACATACAAACGAGAGCCATAACAAGTACTGAGCCCGTCAGAGGAGCTGCCAGGATAGCCAACAACCGAAATGACTTCCCTAACATCTCATCCGCCGGACCTAAATGCCAAGAGGATCGGGTGAACTTCCAAACAGGCCAAAGCGGCATGAGAATCCATCATCCACGGGGATTGTGGTACATGGTGACTAAAGGTCATAGACTGCCTAAGGAAAGGTTCACCTAAAAAGCTAGACAGAGAAAAGAAACATCCAGACTTATGTAAAACATCGTAAAGATTTATTTTAAAATCGACAAACCCCTATCCTAGTTCGGAGGGTTTCTATCGGCTAATCCGCAAGCTAATAAATAATCAAAAATAAAGAGCAGGTCCCTACCTGAGAAGTTACTGTAAACCCTCGCGAAAGATCCATCTCACAATTATTAAAGCAACAACAGCAACACTAGGAATATGGTACGGCGAGAAACCCTAGGTCAAGTTACAAGATCAAGCTAATATCGGAATTTACATTTAACAGGGCAGCAAAACAAATCTAAGTTAGGATGATACCATTCCCTTATTTACATTTAATATTAATTCATTTAGCTAAGTCCTACCAATTAATTACAAAATTTACGGCGGTGACGTCCGTAGTATCAAACAATTACAATCAAAGCTATGTGACAAGCCATAAAAAAATATCTAAGGCACTCTTACAAACTAGGTGCTAACCAGCACACAAAAGGTGACATAGAGGATTTATACATTTTCACATCAATAAATCAATAAATACAAGACCACAGTTTTATTCAAAGCCTACCTACACCTTGGTTTACTGTTCGTAAGCCATAGTCATATAACGTGTGTAATTACGGTGACGACTGCGTAGTGGAAACTACGTCTAACATCGTACGGCCTGAGCTCCACCAGCTACGAATTATAGGTTCAAGCAAGCCTCTGTCGTTACAAAAAATGTCAGCTGTCCTAAGGTCATTTCAGCCAGGAAATACTTTCAATTGGCACGGCTATGTCAGCAGGTTCCAAATGCAAATGAACAAGGTTAAATAGAGAGGATTTGTTAGTTATATTTTGTTTATCAAAAGTTATACGTTTTATTATTAAGATGTCGGTTTGAATTATCGTTGGTTTATGGCGAAGAACTGCTGACTAGCCTGGCATGGAGCGTCTCTGCGAGATCATCTCTGCCGAGGAGCCTCGACTCAAAAGTCGGGATACGATCAACGAGTAATAACATCTCGGACACACAATAACACAAGTTACCAGCGGCGCGCAGCTCGCGTTCAATAACTTTGGGACAGGCCTGGAAACACATCAGCTACCCTCCCTAAATATTTGGTCTACGGGAACTGTCCCGGACATGGTACACAAAATACCTTCTTACATGAGAAGCCTCTTCACGGGGGTCACTAGCCTCCAACATAATATAAGAATCCTGACATAACTGTACTCGTCGAAGCAACGGTACACGCAAAAGGCGTTTAACTAACAAATAACAATCTACAGAACATGTGTTCAGACACAGAAATGGACATTGGGTTCCATGAGTTATCATTGCAATGAAAAAGAAAATGCTGCAAGCATTGCGTCCTGTGTTAAAAATAAGTCTGTCTCACTTGGAAGCAAGCGCTCTCAATCGTGCGCTGGGAAATATTCACACACCTGTCCTCGTGTCACAGCGAGTTACTGGCTCCCTGTACTATTTGACACAACACGTTGACTGGGCCGGCAGTTTTGGCAAGAAAATAACTATAAAACTGGCCTCATAATAATACCCATACCATAGGTTATAAACATCAAAGAATGTGTGCATTAAGAGCACGCTATAAAGCTGAGTATAAATATAAAAATCTGTCTTTCATAGCAAAGACGTTTAAAAGATAGCAATGTCTATCATCGCTGGAGCTCTTTGCTCTCAAAGATAAAACACTTCATCTGTTTCTTATATGAAACATTCAAATAAATCACGTGTCATTACACTTGACACAAACAAAATAAGGTTATGGTGCAAACCTCACTCTGCTGGATTTGCTTAATGATACGTTGGGAACTGGGTTCGATGCTAGGTTACAACGAAACATCCCTTTTACTTACAAGGTCTACACTCGACCTGGATGGCTTCTGAGCACATCCTGAATGAAATATAAATGCAGTTACAAAACTGGTAATTACAGTCGATTACCTAAATGATACGACTTCTCTAATCAAGTTAGGGGCGTAACGTTGACTGGCTGCTATGAGTGCAGTTAAAGAATTATGACCATGGCATCAATTTACCATGACAGGAGTCTGCTAAGACTCGAAAATCACCCCAGATGGGGTTAAACAAAGTAGCCCTGAAATGACTACGGTCACGTTTAGCAATAGACCGGAATTGGCGTCCTACGACGTCCATCAGGTTGCACCAGGGTTAAACAAAATATCGCACCCAAGGGTGGCTCACAATCACTGTAAATAAATAACATCTAATTATACTAATTACTATCCCTGCCTATAAAATGGCTATCACGAAATTCGTCTGATTTACAATCAACACTAATCTAAATATACCACCAATGACTAGAACAATGAAGGGTTGTACAAACTCACGATATGAAGGAGCCCACACCTAGCTCTTTCCAACGACAAGGGTTGAACAAAGCACCTCTGGCCTTCAGGATTGGATTTATCCGTATCAGAACTTCCACCTTGGCTCTCCCAAAGATCAGGGTTCGGTCTGACCCCGTAGTTGACATCGTGAGGGGGTTGAACATGCCTAGAAAGGGCATCCTCGACTCCTTCCTTCTCGTTCGACGTTCTTGAAGTTCCAAATCATGCTCGTTCCATCCGAGACGTCTCTTTCATACCATGACGGTATCTAGCCCATCATCTTCGACTCGAACATGGTGTTATAAATGTCGAACACGTGGTCGGTAATATCAGACATCATGTATCTCTTTATCACTTGAAATTGCGGTGTGCTTTGTAGCTATCAAAGGCGTTACACATATATCTAGCAACACAGCCTCTACACTTTGCAGATATCATAAATAAATGGCCATGCACTGATCTGCTGGTTCACACGTGCACAGATTCTATTTTTACCATCACGTGGCATCCGTGAATTTGGCGTCGAATTCTTGCAGATAAATCCACTGTAGCAATTTGTACACGAAGCGTATTTAATATAACACTCGTTTAATGCAACGTTATCACGATTACTTGTAAATTTGACACCAGGCTTTAGCCCTCCACAAATCACGTGGGTACAAAATGCGGTGCTGCAAAATCGTAGAAAATTCACAATGCGTTTCAAATAAATTCACAATACTATTAGTGCTGATCACTACACTTTGATAATCGTGATGCACAATACGATGGTGCTCGATGACACTTCGCTATAAAGCGGACTATTCCCACGTCTTACACGACTGGTATTACAACACGCCTCAACCGGGCGGATCCTCAAGACGTAGTGCACGGAACTGCGTTCCCCGTGGAATCAGGTCGTCAAACTAAGTCGTTTAGCGACTATTTACATTCCTTTTTGCATATCCGCAATGATATTACCATACCTTAAAGTGGAAAAAAAAACATTCTCCAAAATGTTTCAATAATACTGAATGACGAAATGGAATATTCTGAGTCTCGTAGAAAGTTACAGTTGATTAATAAGACCTCAGATAAATAATTAGCAGACTTCACCAGAGTCAAAAGTGCGATCTTTCGCTACTCCAAAGAGAATTGTATAAGCTCTCAGCTTCTAGTTTCTTTCTGGGTGTGTTCAAAGGTAGTACATCCCATCATAAATGTGTTGTCATGAAAAATATCACATGAACCTTAGCTCAGTGGGTTCAGTACTAAATATGTAAATCCTTTATGTATAAATAGCTATGGTTTCAAGAGACTAAATTATATTATACCATCACTACTTAATGAACTACCACCTGGATTGATGATCATTAACAGCAAACAACTAGCTATAAGTCACATTAAAAATATTACTTAACTAAATATTAACTCCTAACGTAGATTTATTAATATAACTACCGTAGTGTAACTTTTTGTATCTTTGATTATTGTCATTAATATTTTATCATTATCACCATTATCATTATCATTACAAAAAAATTGCATGCACTGTTGTATTGAAATATAATCTGTATATATGTTGTAGATAATAATTAATATGTCTCACAGATAATCTGAAGTGTCATCAGATTCGTGAGACATATCACAATAATGTAACATAAATAGTATTTAATAAATAAATTAAATTAAATTAAAAATTATTGTTATTATTATTATTATTATTATTATTATTACTAGCTTTCCAGTGGGAGAACTCTCGCCTTTGTATAAACCACGCGCCTGGTTTTACTGTTATGCAGGCTTCTATAAATATGTTTATTTGTTTCAACGCACTTTCAAAACAAATTTTTGATATTTAAAAATCAGGAAGCAATTCATCATTACTGTTGGTTGTACAATGGATTGTGTGTGCCCCATGTGTACAGACTACCCACCCGGCCCTAGTGCTATGCGGGCTGTACGCAACACAGTTCTGATAGGGGCTATCGTCTTGTTTATTTGCTGAAACGCATTATATAAACAAATATATGTATTTCCGTTGACTTTTCAAGAAATGCAAGATTTTTCTTGTATTATAGAGACAATTTGGAATATTTTGGTACAAACCACACATTCTATCTCCCTCTGGTTTAGTAGCTTGAGAATTGTGAATCATGCACCTTTGCGTATTATATATATAGATTATTATTTACAAGAATTTTTTTCACGACCACAATGATACTACATTTAATGCAGTCTTTCAACTAGTAGGTCGTGTATTGCACGAATACTGCAAACTAATTTACTGACCCCAGCGGGATTGCAACTCACGATCTCTGGCTTTGTATGCCGGTGCTTTGACCACTGAGCTATAGCGGGACATTATAGCTCCATGCCCACAATGAGATTCTCAGCTTGTCAATATATCTACTGGTGGAAGAGTCTCATATTTAAATACCCTCGAATACCCGACCCCCGCAACATTGGATGTCCCTTACAGAAGCGCAACGCAGGTAGAAACAATCGGTGGTCCGTAAATGAAAGAATATTTTTCCAAAATGACTGCATTGTTTTTGCTCATTCATTTAGAGGCCTTGCGACTGGTTAGGCATTTTACACCGTATACTTAGGTGTGAGTGATTTTTTTTTTCATTGTAATGACTGAATTAGTTAATCCTCCGTGGCTTAGGCGGCAGTACGCCGGCCTCCCACCACTGGGTCCGTGGTTCAAATCCCGGTCACTCCATGTGAGATTTGTGCTGGACAAAGCGGAGGCAGGCAGATTTTTCTCCGGGTACTCCGATTTTCCCTGTCACAATTTCTTACCAGCAACACTCTCCACTATCATTTCATTGCATCAGTCATGCATTTAATCATTGCCCCAGGGGAGTGCGACAGGTTTTGGCAGCCGGCACAGTTCAAATCCTCGCCGCTAGATGGGGGCTTCATTCATTCCATTCCCTGACCCAGTCGGTCGACTGGAAGCAGGCTGTGGATTTTCATTCAATGACTGAACTAGTGTGTGTACATATTGCAATTCGAGCTGGCATTCGTTGGAGAGACAATGAGAAACCACTGAAAGCCACTTCTAGAATGGCTTTCGTATGAATTGAAGCCATCTTGTGTCAGTTCTGCCTCACGAGGATAAGTTGTTGTTGTTGTTTCATAAATGCATTCTATTTCTAAAAAAAATTGAGGGGCTTGGATATAGTGGTCGCATAACCACGTGCTCTTAGGTGTGTGTGTGTAAGTTTGTCTTATAACCTGTGTTTTTGTAATGGCTGTATTATAGTGTGTATTTTCAATTAAGGGGGAGATCAGGAGGGAGACGACCGTGGCCTTACGTTAGGAACCATTTCGGCATTCGCATGGAGTAGAAGTGGGAAAACTACTTCCAGGATGTCTGAGATGGAAATCGAACCCATCTCTTCTCAGTTTTGCCTAACGAAACTGAGTAGACCCCACTCCAGCCCTCAGACTAAAATTAAATTTCTTGGAAGAGCCGGGAATTGAACCCGGACCTCCGGGGCGACAATCAAGAACGCTAGCCACTACTCCAGTAAGTGGACACGGGGATATGTGAAAGCCGTTCCAGCCATCAGACCAGAATACATTTCTTGGCAGAGCCGGGAATCAAACCCGGACCTCCGGAGCGACAACCAAGAACGCTAGCCACTACTCCAGTAAGTGGACACGAGGATACGTGAAACCCGTTCCAGCCACCAGACCAGAATACATTTCTTGGCAGAGCCGGGAATCAAACCCGGACTTTCGGGGCGACAGCCAAGAACGCTAGCCACTACTCCAGTAAGTGGACACGAGGATATGTGAAACCCGTTCCAGCCACCAGACCAGAATACATAACTTGGCAGAGCCGGGAATCAAACCCGGACCTCCGGAGCGACAGCCAAGAACGCTAGCTACTACTCCAGTAAGGGGACACGAGGATATGTGAAACCCGTTCCAGCCATCAGACCAGAATACATAACTTGGCAGAGCCATGAATCAAACCCGGACCTCCGGAGCGACAGCCAAGAACGCTAGCTACTACTCCAGTAAGGGGACACGAGGATATGTGAAACCCGTTCCAGCCATCAGACCAGAATACATTACTTGGCAGAGCCGGGAATCAAACCCGGACGTTCGGGGCGACAGCCAAGAACGCTTGCCACTACTCCAGTAAGTGGACACGAGGATACGTGAAACCCGTTCCAGCCATCAGACCAGAATACATTTCTTGGCAGAGCCGGGAATCAAACCCGGACCTCCGGAGCGACAGCCAAGAACGCTAGCTACTACTCCAGTAAGGGGACACGAGGATATGTGAAACCCGTTCCAGCCACCAGACCAGAATACATAACTTGGCAGAGCCGGGAATCAAACCCGGACCTCTGGAGTGACAGCCAAGAACGCTAGCTACTACTCCAGTAAGGGGACACGAGGATATGTGAAACCCGTTCCAGCCATCAGACCAGAATACATAACTTGGCAGAGCCGGGAATCAAACCCGGACGTTCGGGGCGACAGCCAAGAACGCTAGCCACTACTCCAGTAAGTGGACACGAGGATACGTGAAACCCGTTCCAGCGATCAGACCAGAATACATTTCTTGGCAGAGCCGGGAATCAAACCCGGACCTCCGGAGCGACAGCCAAGAACGCTAGCTACTACTCCAGTAAGGGGACACGAGGATATGTGAAACCCGTTCCAGCCATCAGACCAGAATACATAACTTGGCAGAGCCAGGAATCAAACCCGGACCTCCGGAGTGACAGCCAAGAACGCTAGCTACTACTCAAGTAAGGGCACGAGGATACGTGAAAACCGTTGCAGCCATCAGACCAGAATACATAACTTGGCAGAGCCGGGAATCAAACCCGGACGTTCGGGGCGACAGCCAAGAACGCTAGCTACTACTCCAGTAAGGGGACACGAGGATACGAGAAACTCATTCCAGCCATCAGACCAGAACACATAACTTGGCAGAGGTGGGAATCAAACCCGGACGTTCGGGGCGACAGCCAAGAACGCTAGCTACTACTCCAGTAAGGGGACACGAGGATACGTGAAACCCGTTCCAGCCATCAGACCAGAATACATAACCTGGCAGAGCGGGAATCAAACCCGGACCTCCGGAGCGACAGCCAAGAACGTTAGCTACTACTCCAGTAAGGGGACACGAGGATACGTGAAACCCGTTCCAGCCATCAGACCAGAATACATTACTTGGCAGAGCAGGGAATCAAACCCACACCTCCGGGGTGACAGCCAAGAACGCTAGCTACTACTCCAGTAAGGGGACACGAGAATACGTGAAACCCGTTCCAGCCATCAGACCAGAATACATTATTTGGCAGAGCAGGGAATCAAACCCACACCTCCGGGGTGACAGCCAAGAACGCTAGCTACTACTCCAGTAAGGGGACACGAGGATACGTGAAACCTTTCCAGCCATCAAACCACAATACATTTCTTGACAGAGCCGGGAATCAAACACACACCTCCGGGATGACAGCCAAGAACGCTAGCCACTACTCCGGTAAGTGGGAATGAGGATATGTGAAGCCCATTCCAGCCATCAGACCAGAATACATTTCTTGGCAGAACCGGGAATCAAACCCGGAACTCCGGGGCGACAGCCAAGAACGCTAGCCACTACTCCAGTAAGTGGACACGGGGATACGTGACACCCGTTCCAACCGTCAAACCAAAATACATTTCTTAGAAGAACCGAGAATCGAACCCTAAACTCCGTGGTGTCAGCCAAAAATGCTAGTCACTACGCTACGAAGTGAACACAGAATGTTATATCCCTCCCTATATTATTCTGCTAAGGTCCCATTCCAGTTTTGTACCGAAAATAAGGTCCCATTAACACCAACCTACACATATGCGGTACCTATAGGTTCAGCATAACCCAGTACGTAAGCGAAACGCACTCACTAACTCTTTAATTGCCTCACAATTAAATAAATACCTTAAAACATGTATATTTACAATGTAATAATGAAATAATGCAACACGGTAACCATGGTAACAGAATCTCACAGGTCCATCTATTTCTGTAAGACGCAATGCAATTCCAATTATTACATTAGTGTGAACATTTCCAGGCGGTTATAAGGTTATCACTGAACAAAATTAAGCTGTAAAATGCATCAATACATACAGTATAATGCGCTTAAGGGAGTCAAGGGCACTCTAGAATTTTTTTCACGCAATTTTCACGTGTGAGTGTGGTACGAAAGGTCTTTTTCACCCGACTATAAAGGGTCTCCGAAAACCACATTTAAAGGCCCTTAAATTTATAGTGTGTGTGAAATTCCCAGAAAACTAACTTCGCTCTGATATACCTATGAAGGAATTACGAACCCCTAACCACTGCACCAGTAGCTGAATTGATAAAGTCTGATTATTCATACCAAGGATAAATCAGTCATAGCATTCATGATTGAGATTTTGCTAAGTGTACTCTTTACAACTAGAATATTCGCGGGCGAAGCCGCGACGGGTAATGCTAGTAATCTTAATTACTCTACCTCCAACGTTAAATGTACCGTAACAAGAATTCCTTCGATGTTTCTAGGCTGTATTACTGAATTATCGTTCTTTTTTTAAATATATTTGTCGGTATTTTGATGTCGTGCGACAAGTAAAGGGATGACAGGGCAAATCAGCCTGCAGGCCGCGTTACGCTTGGACCGTTCCATTTCCGGTTCGTTAGTCGCAGAATCAAACCACGCATGCGCAAATCACATTAGCAACACCATAGCCATTATCAGCACCCATTTCAATTTCCAAAACTTACGTGCGAGACAATTTCTTATGCGTACACTGCTAGGTCTTCAGACTAATGTCCTTTACTTAGGCAGACTAAGGAGTGTCTCATTATGGGGAAATGCATAGACAAAACGCGTGTGATTACTGTACATAATATAAGCAATGAAGGCTAAAGGAAGTATGAGAATTCTGCTACTTGGGAAGGAATAATAATAATAATAATAATAATAAACATATTAATATCGTATGGCTTCGGGTGCCGGGTGCAAGCTTTGCTATTTGACACCCAGAGGGTAGCTTGCATGTCGAATTTCGTTGTTCCTTGAAGCACTATGAAAGTCAAGGAGGTTAGGTATCTAAGCTCCTGGAACACTATAGCGCTTTCTAGTAGAGAAATTAGGAACTTTGTGTTGGCGGAAAATCCCGAGATTAATTTTGCCATTATGAACACGGCCTACTGAATTCAAATGGGTTCTTTGACATGCCAACATCGTAAGACATGCGTGTCGTATTTTTTCCGCCTTTCAAAAATCACTTACCACGGCCAGGAGCGAACCTGCAATCTTGGGGTTAGTAGACTGACACGCTACCCACTCACCCACCGTGGCAAGGAAGAAAATTAAACAGTGATAAACGAAGGCAAGAGGAGAGAAAATACATTAGGTTACCAGGTACTCTACGGAAAAGAAATCTTCTAATATAGATTTTGATTAACTACAGTAGTTTTTCATCCACATCTCTTCTATGCCTCGCCGTTTTATCAAGACTTTTCATATTTTTCTTAACACATTTTGTAACATATCTGTTTTTTTAGCCTATTTTCAATTTTGATTAAATAGGCTTATGAGATCACCTTTTGTCCGAGTGTGTGTGCGGGTGTGTGTGTGTGTGTGTGTGTGTGAGGTGTGTGTCCCCCCTAATAAATTCTAAACGGCAGGAGCGATTTCAATGAAACTCGGTAAGTTCATAGCACTATTCCGGGCGACCTCGACCGTACCCTTCAAATTTTGTTACGTCTCACCAATCCAACATGGCGGCTGTGCGAAATATTTCACCAGCATTCAATATCTCCGAAACTAATCCCGATATCACCCTGGAATTTATTACGGTGATAAAGGGAACTACTAGAAGTTCACCTATGTGACTTTTGTAAAACTCGTAACTACAAAACCAACATGGCGGCCACGAGAATTTGCGACTTTTAAATAGACGTTTCTCGCGATTTAACCAACCAAACGCAATAAAACTTGGTACAGTATATGTTTATACACATTGTAATGCTCCGACATCTAACTTCGTTCAAATGTTTACATAACCACAAGATAGCGGCTGTGCGAATTTTAAAATTAAGTTTTTATTTCTTGTGTCGTCTTCATGCGATCGAAGTGAAAGTTTGAACAATGAACTTACGCAATAATTTTCCTTTAATGGTACATGGCTCTATGGCCTAAACATTTAACAATCCAACATGGCGACCATCCGAAATATTTAGACGGCTCTGAATATCTAAGAATCTATTATAGCAATCAAACTGAATTTTTTGATGTTCATAGGGGCTATGAACTTAAGTTCACCTATGCGACTTTAAATAACCTGGTTATCACAAATCTAACATGGCGGCGACGTGAAGAATACATATTCACATGGACGTTTCTCGCAATTTAACCATCCGAGTGCAGAGAAACTTGGTACAGTAAATCCTTATACGAATGTTAATCCACAGGCATCTAATTTATTTCAATTGTTTCCATAACCACAAGATGGCAGCTGTGCCAAATTTTGAAATCTCCTTGTTACTTCTAGTGTCCAGTAATGATGCGATTGAAGTTTGAATGCTACCCCTACACAATAATCTTCATTTAACAGTACATAACTCTAGAACCTACATATATAAAATTCAACATGGCGACCATCCGAAATATTTAGTCGGTTCTCAATATCTACGAATCTATTACAGCAATCAAACTGGAATTTTGTAAATTGATAGAGGAAATTAGCATAAGTAGAATATATGAAAATAGGCTGTGTAGTTCTTCACGGAACTACTTGTTTTAATTGAAATTTGTGACCTTTTGGAACAAGGATATTTTTAGAGTCCTCTGTTATGGCAAAATGTATACATTAAGTGTATGTTCTTGCACATTTACATGTCCTAAATTACGCTGAGAAAGATCTCAATGTGACTGAAACCGGTGCGATTTTAATGTACAACATATGTTGACTTATGGTTACATAAATTGTATTAGGATTACATCGTCGACGAGGAATCGGGCTATCATGGTCAAGGTCATATTTATGTCATTTTATAAATTTTGATATTATTTATGTTCGACGATAATTATAACTTTATTATATGCTTTAACATAAATATCCATAAATTTCTGTGGGATTCAGTAACTTCAGTTAGTGAACAGAGCGCGCTGGGTGGTTTGCTGACTGAACAGAGCGCATGCGTGGGTCAAAGAATTTCGAAAGCAGAGACCATTTACTTTGCTTGGAAATGCTATTGTTTACAGCCTGCATGACGACTAGTGCCGATCAGAACTAGCATTCACTAATATTGTAACCGAAGTCGTTTGAAAGCAATGCGCTGTGTAGAAATTGGAGTTGGGGATATTAAGGTACACTGCTATTTCTTGTCCCATATTTGCCAGTTTATTTACGTGAACATATGGGACGGTGCACTTTCCATGTCGGTAATTTATATAGAAGGATGCTGAGTTGCTAACGTAGATTTATAAATTTGTTGCTTATGTCATAGTATTTTCTTGTTACCGTAAAGGTTCGTGCTGATTTTGTTTCTGTGTTTGGGATTGGTACTACAATGGTTGACCCGATATCCAATTTGAACTTTCAAATCATGTAATTCATGTCCAACATGCTGGATTTTGAGTGCATGCGCGAAGCTATCCTTACCTAATTGGTAAATGAATGAGCTCTGATTAATTAGAAACTGTTTCATAATGCAGAATAGTACTATAATGACCCGCATTTTGATACAGTTTTCAGACATATAATATTACATTTTGACATCGTCGAACATAAAGTCATTTTTGAAAGCATTTGTTTGTACTTTGATGTTCTATGGAAGTGACGCTTGGTCCAAGAGCAGCGGCATCCAGCCTTTGCACGCTCGGCGTGCTAGCTATACTGCGCCGCTCGCCGGCAGGCTAGCTCCTGCCTTTCTTGGCTGAGCTGACTGCCCTGACTTTTGGCGTGACGCTGCGACAGCTCTTCGCCGTGTTTGACCTAGTCAAGTTGAGATCACTAGCGCACCGATTGTAATGTTAACAATGAAACGACCGTTCATTGCCAACACTTTACGCTCTGCTGCACTCGCGCTTGCGTATTCTGCTGGTGAATACTGTGCTCCTGTGTGGGTGGACAGCGTCCACCCAAGAAAGATTGATGTGCCGCTTAATGAAGCCATGAGAGTTATAACTGGGACTGTCAGATCTACTCCCATTCAGTGGTTACCTGTCCTAACTAATATTGCTCCGCAAGATCAAAGGAGAACAGCAGCTAAGGTAAAGTTGCTCAAGGAGAACACATCTTAGAAGAACTCTCCCTTGTACGATGCCTTACGAGATCCACCAACAACTCGTCTGAAATCACGTAAGCCACCCTAGGTTGACTTGGAAAGTGTCAGTTCTTTCATCGTGACCTCCAAATGGTGACAGCGCTGGCAAGAGCATCCACCCAACAATGCTAATCTGGTTCAAGATCTGACAGGGAAGGTTGAGGGATTCCATCTACCACGACAAACCTGGTCGAAGCTGAACCGCATTAGGACGGGTGGTGTATTCTTTGGAATACACGGTAAGATAGAGTAATCCTTTGCTTCTCTTAGCTTTAGTTCATCCCTTCCTTTTTACTCAAACACCAACAGTGATCTTCTGATTTCTCCTTGTTGGTTATGTCTCTCATGTTACCTGTGAGTCTGTTCTAGATATATATCTTCCATGACCCACCTAGCGTCATCTAGCAGCGAATCTCTGAAGTTCCTCAATTCTTCCCTGTACAAGAGGACTTCCTTATCAATCTAGCCACCAGATCTCGTCGCCATCGCCAGCTATCATCTCCGTGATCAAGAGAACTTCGTCTACTTTTTCACCCACGAGGCTGCGCTAGTGACGCCTACTATCAACTCTTTGAAGACCATTTCATCAAGAGAAAATTTATTTCTGTTATGTTGTCTATTCTTATATGTATTCCTTTGTCTCCTACCCCCACTCTTTTCCCTTCCCCGGTCCCTCCGAGCTCCGTTGAGCGTGTCTCACTTGCACGTCGGAAGTCGACCCAATCAGTTAGAGCTTAACTAAAGCTCGCCTCCTCATCTCTAGAGGCAAACTTTTAAATTCTACGCCATGTTAGAATTTTAGTATCAACCATCAACAGGAACATCGCCTTCGTCATGAAGCAAAGCTAAGTACTACTTCTACGTTCTTCAACTTATTTTAATTGATTTTAAATAGCTACTTGCTTTTTAATGATCATTTTATAGGCAGTGTGAGATTTCTATATTTGGGGCAATAATCATCCTTCGCGGGATTTTCTATGTTGGGCTTTTGTCTATCTAAGCCAATCTTAATATGAAGCAGCATTTCTTATGCTTATTAAATGAGAGATTTTCTCACAACGTGGGACACCATAAAATTACCCACTGTCTATCAAATACTTAGCTCGTTCCACCGCTGGACTAACTTTTGCCCTATTCTTCAGTCATGATTGTTCTGGAACTTTCCATGCCGAACAATTTATCTACGAGTTAAACCTTCTAGTACTTTCCACTCACATATGGGAATACTTTTTCATACTAAGGAATCTTCCTTATTAACTGCTAATCAATATCTAATTTTTCTTCCTCCGTTGGGATTTTTTTCTGTGCATTCAACTATAACCTACAACTTTCTCAAGCAATAGACTCTCGCATATCTAGTGTAACTAGTTATTTTCATTGCAATAACTTTCTTTGCCATCAACTTTTTGAGCTACTACAGTGAACTTTTCAACTATATCAACAGACTATAGTGAAAACAGTGCTTGCTCAACCTTTCATCCGCGTCGCGCTCGTCCGTATACAATAAATACGGCCATGAACACTTTTCCACAATCCCATTTGATCTTTCCCAAACCCTTTACTAACAAACAAAAATAATAAAATTGTTACTTTAGGTCTTTTTTCAATGAGGTGTCACTCTCAATAAGTGCCCTCCCTCACTTGTTCCACGTACAACGAATTAATGTCTGTAAAACTTCGTGTCTAGTACACGCCTCAAATTATATTGTTTCTCCCTTCTAATAAGGGAATACAATTCTTTCAACTCATAAGTGAGTTATCTCTAGGTTTCACGAAAGGGAAACTTGCCCCATTTGTCTCGTGATCCCTACTTAAACATACGAGTTCTAGAAACTTCCTTTCGATTGTTCTCTTCAGGTTTCACAATAAGTGACCTGCCCTATTTGCATAATCTTATATGTACAGTCATTAAAAGTAATTCAGTATCAATACAGGACGTTATAGAAACTTCTATTTTATTCTTCCTGCTTTTTGTTGTTGTTGTTACTTCCGAAGTTGTTATTATTTCTAAGATACTTTTCTAGAAATCCTTAAAGTACACACCTTGTACTTGATTTATTGTCTAACTTTAATTAAGTCAGTTATCTTTAAATTTTTCATTTATTTATCTTTGTCATTTCAAAATATTACGAAGATTTTAGTACTTGAAACCAAAAGAATTACTAATTGCCTGGCGCAAGCATTAAATGTTTTCGGAGGTCTGCGACCCCAATAGTTTATAAAAATCAAAATTATATATTTGTTACAAAAACTACTTCCTTTTGCATTGTTAAATAAATCAAATATTTGTTTTTCGCTTCATCATTTCTCCAACATAACGGTTAGGCAAGATCCTGTCTTCCTTGACTCTTCCTATTCAATAAAAATAAATCTATTGATAGGGTTTTCACCACTTGTTGCATTTGAGCAAGAACCCTTAGTTGGTAACTTAGTAAAGTCTCTCTTAGCTTTAATAGCTAATTCTAACTGGCCAGTAAGGCAAGCATAGCTCGCTACCCAGCTTCCTGCTTGTGGAGATTCTCTCCAACACTTATGGTTGGTTTTTCAAAATATAAGTGTTTCTCATTGTCTAAACTTTTAGTCGGCGCCTTGCTGGGTAAAGGCTTAGCCATTTCTAAATGCAACTATTGGTGCACTTGCCAAAATTATTCCCAAAGGCATAATTGCTTTATCCCTATCCTTCTTGGAAGCATTTGGTCTCTCTTTAGGAATTCTACAATTTCAAAAAGTAAAATATCAAATCTGAATCAAATTATTGGCATTCTTGAAATTATCTGTTTAGAAACAAACTCTTTTGAACAGATACACAATAAATCTGTTACTCTTTGTCTTGCCAGACCACCAGCCTTCCCCATAGTAGGCATATGTATGCTTGAGAGGGGATACGCTAAAGTAACTTCCTTGCAAACAACCCAAGTTCCAGCTGCGTTTCCCGTTAGCTTTGCCCAGGTCCCTACCCACTTTAGGTATCGGAGAGCGGATTTGCAGTGGCAGCTGACTTTGAGTATATTTAAAGTTAAGCTTATAACTTCTGTAGGACTCTCGTCCTATTTCTCCATCCTTTTTCTCCAGTCCGAAACCCACTTCCTTTTCTTTATCATCTTCCCTTGGGGGTTAGGTTATTCCCAAGCTAATAATCTACCCAACGGGTCAAGGGAGGTGTGGTCACACCCTGAAGAAGTGGGGTTTCTGTTCATCTGCTAATTGCGACTGCGGAGCGGAAGACCAGACGATGGACCATATTGTTAAGGAGTACTCCCTTTGAGCTTTTGACGGTGATTTGAGGACTCTACACCAAGTGACTCCGAGTGCTCTGGACTGGTTGTCAAGTTTGGACATTTCCATTTGAATGACACTTTTGTATACTTGTAAAGCCATACGATATATATATAATGCTTTATTTGTCGGACACATCTCCATTGTGTTTCGCGCGTGTCTTAGCGTACCGGTACTTGCAGATTACGTGCTTAGCATTAAAACAGTCAGAAACTCTTATAAGGAATCATAAAACGTAAAAGCATTGCAATTTCGGTCACATTATTGTTTCTTTCTCCTTGTTTTCATTTTGTTTCAATTTGTATTCACATTTGTAATATACTGAATACCGTTTGATATTCGACCGATCAGCCACAACACAGCAAAGACAGTACGGGAGGGAGTGAGACGGGAAAGCGAGTGAGAGAGGCAGACATATGGTCTTCCCCCACAATCGCTGCAAGATCGTCCGCGTCAGAAACATGCCAGCGTGAAGGTGTGCTGTATTGACAGGTCTGTGCAAGAGAAGAATAGATACATTTGAGATGTAGTGTTGCGGGAGACTGATGAAGATTAGATGGGGATATACAGTAACAAATGAATAAGTATTGACAGGAGTGAGGGAGGAGAGATGTTTCTTGTTTCTTGCAGGTGTTAATGAAATGAAGGGATAGCAAACTCAGTTATGATAGGAATGGTAAGGACAAGAACTGCGGGGGTAGGTAGTGGTTAAACTAATGCCTCTGATGTAGGGTGTGATAGGAATATAGAGATATACGAGATAACAAAGGGGAAGGGGGGGGGGCGTGAGATGGAAATTTTGGGAACCACGGATGTAGAGCAATGTATATTTTGTTGTAAGAGTATCATTTGTCCCATTTTAATAATGATAATTAACTAATTGACCATGAATAGTAAAGGTCAAGTTGACTAACTGCAGAATAGAGACCGCAGGATATTGAGAAAAACCCTAGGTAGAAGATGGGCTGATGGACAGTTGCGAATGAGGGCAAATGAGGACTTGTACAACAAAATATACCATATTGCAGCATCAATTAAGAAGAGACGGCTAATATTTTTACGGTCACCTCTTGATGATCGATTAACAAAAAGAATATGGAGTTTCATTAAGAGTACTGTAGAGTTCGAGGAGTGCGGAAAAGATCATAGGCAAATTTGTATTCTAGACCGAGAAAATCCTGACAGGAACACATTTAGAAGATTGGTGAACAACTACCAAGGTTTTAAAATGGTATCAACTTCCGGAAGACGGAGACGCCCTTTGTCCGAAGAACATAAACAAGCACTGATTGCTGGGGTCCGAATATACTGGCAGAAAGTCAAAGCCGGAACAAGAACAAGACCTGGTAGGTTTTAGCTGAGGATTAACACTACCTAAGGGAAGTAGATAAGAGAGAAAAGGAGATAGGTTTCTGCATAGAGACAAGTATTGGTAGATAGGATGAGAATCCACCACACACATTTAAGTAAATTTATATATAGAACGAAATTTCGCTGTACAAAATTTAAGAGGAACCTAACTTTAGTGGGGGCCTGTTTCAGGCAAGCGGAGAGCGTAGCGTGAATTGAGGTTGCCTGCAAGCGCTCGGCGATTGCACTTTCCCTCCCGGTAATCCGGTACTATGGGGACGGGTGGCACTTTGGCGAGGCAAAGTAAGCCAAAAGGAAAGGACGTACTAACTTTCACTTCAGAAAGGTTATTTTTATGATGCATTCAAGAATGCTGGAAGGATTTGAATTTGGTATAATAATTTTATTTCTGGGCACAGTTGGATCTTTGGCAAACCAACCGAATGCTCCCAGAGAGGGAAGAGAGGAAGTTATTTTGATGATTTTAGCGAAGTTGTTATTGTTTTTTGTGAAATTCTTATACAAATACCAATTGTTGCACTTTAGGAAAACTAAGCTTTTACCCAGCAAGATGCCGTCTAAAAGCTTAGAAAAGAGGAGGACCTCAAACCTAACTCAAACAAAACTTAAATTTTGTCAGAGAGAAAATATCTACAAGTAGGAAGCTTGCGGAGCTAGCTATACTTGCCTCAATTGCTTGTTATACTTGGCTATGAAACCAAGAGAAACTTTAAAAATGTTGTTGTTTGAAATTTTGCTTATAATGCGACAAATGGTATAGGATTTACCAGTGAAGAAATTATGTTTTTCTCGTATATAAAGCTTAAGATTAGTGGAAGAATCAGGGGAGATAGGGTCCTGCCTAATTTTGATTCTAGCGAGAAAAGATAAAGAGCAAAGGAAAACAAATAATTTATTTAACAATGGTAAACGGTGAACTAAGTAACAACATTTTAGTTTTGATTTTAGTTTGTATTAAGAATAACAAGATGTTCAGTAAAGAACATATAGCCTACTTTCTCCTAAATGTATGAGTATAGTTATAACTCGTTGTTATTATCAAAGAGTATAATAGAACTATTCTTTGTTGAAGACCTTAGAAACGATTTATCTCTACCAAACGCCACAACCTAGATAAAAACTGCTACCATCATTGAATAAAGAAAGATAAGAAGTATATCAAGAATGTTATGGATCTGGAGACATAATCGACCGGACTGGCTGCGTGGCTCAGCGGTAACGTTCTCGCTTGCTGGGCCCTAGGTTGCAGGTTCGTATCCTGGCGCAGTCAGCTGGCATTTGAGGGTGCACAAATGTGAGGGAGCCGTGTCAGTACATTTACTGGCACGTTAAAGATACCCTTCGGGCCAAAATTCCGGCACCCCGGTGTCTCTAAAAGCAGCAGTAGTTAAAAGGGATGTAAAACCAATAACATTATTATTATTATTATTATTATTATTATTATTATTATTACATATACGACCTGCCGTGGGCAACATCCAACTTTAAGTTGAGGCATGTCTTTACACGTCTGGTTGTGCATGGCTTTCACAACCCTAATTGAATTAACAAATCTTTCCATGACCCTACAGAGACGTGTGTATACAAACTATGTGGATATATTCGATTGCTATTTGCCTGAAATAAAAGTAGTAATTAATAACCTGAACTAACACCAACGGCTTGAATTCAGTTACTATGTGAAATCGTTTTGTTCTTTACTTCAAATAACATTTTCAAGTAACGCAAATTAGGCTGTTACAAACCCTTTAAAATAAAAAGTAAAAATGTATCGTAGTATCATCTTGTCATTCTTCAAATTCGATGCGCATAGAATGCCAATGGTATAGTAATCAATGGAGCCCCACGTAGACTAGTCGTGACATCTAGTGGTGAAATATCGAACAATATAATCCTAACAGAGCGAGTGCATTCTAGCGGCCAGAAGAAGAAACTTTTCAATAAAATCTGGAAGTTAATAAGTAGGTCGGCGTGCAGTTACCTTTTTGGCAGCTAGATGTCTCGAGTAAATCTGCTGGCGAATTATGTTTTAATTAGATATATATTTTACACCATAATATGCACAATATAACGCTTAATTTTAAAACATCTCAGTCATTACAAAACAATAAACATATAACATTTCAAACAAAAAATCTAGCTCTGATCGGGTTTGAACCATAGGCATTTGAGCGATAGGCTAACGCTCTACCACTGAGCTAATTGTGACAACGAATATCGTTCTATATAAAATGACTTACATAGAACTTGTTAGCAAATAATGATTTATACTAAACGATTTCATCACTGGAGTATATTATTTATATATAAAGCATTTCATACAAAGTTTATTTATTTTGTATCAGTACGCTATATTGCATGCAATACTCAAATTAGTGAAATATAAGTCAGGCACAAGATATCCGCTGCCAACTTGTCTTATTACTGAATCGGCTCAGCTTTTTAAAATCACGTCTGCACTATAGTATTACAAAATAAACTTTTAATTTCGAACGTGCCTCTTCCTTTAGAACAGTTAAAACGATTCTCGGCTCGATAATCGGAACTGGTGGGTCCCATGATATGGATTATAAAGTTTGCATAATTCGCACGGCCGCCATCCTGAAATGGTATGGCGGACGACCATGTAGTTTGGTCACAAGACGCATCCTATACGAAGGTATGTTGTTACCAAATTTGGTAGAGATCGGATGATTTGGTTAGTCGTTATTTGATTTTACGTTTTGAACGTTTGAGTGGCCGCCATTCAGTTTTAGTAAAGATGGCGGCGATATAAAACATGACACTGAGGTGTCCTTTGCTAGTGCTACCTTTGTACCAAATTTCGTTCAATTCGCATTCACCGTGTTCGAATTGATAGGGGGGGGGACAGACATTCAGAATACACACACTCACACACACACAGACACACACACACACACACACACACACAGACTCACACAGACTCACACACACACACACACACAGGCAGACACACTTTTTTCGCCCTGTGTTGATCTCATAAGTCTACTTTCATTTTTTGCAAAAATCGAAAGTAGGCTAAAAATTGGTTGTAAAATACGAAGGTCTCAGACCTAATAATAAGTTTACAATTTGTAAACAATATTAAATGGGTACAAGTTTCAAACTTGTTACAAGCACTAAACCTATACAAAGGTTTTAAAATGTGCTTAAAATTGAGAAATTTAAAGTTCTGAGGACAATAAATTGTACAGTGATTATAACTTTTACAAATTAAGTAAGTTACAAGCGTTATTTGACTGCACTTTTGGCAAGCCAACAAGTTACAAACAAATCGATTCAATCCTGGTCGTAACAGGGGAAAGAAAAAGAAAACAGAAAATGGAAAACAGAAATTACCGCTATTTGAAACAGTAATTACTAGATGCGAAATACAAAAAAAATGTGCAGGTCGTATTAACGAAACCTGGAGAGAGTAGATTAGATACATTAATACTTAGAAAGTAGTCAAATTCCTGAGCTAGCATGAAAATAAAATAAAATTAAGTTAGAAAAAGTACAAATCCCTAATTTTTAGAAGGGAAGGGTGATTAAAATGTGGACTAGCCACACGTTTGCGCAGAATTACAATGTTGGAAATAGAAGAAATTTGGGAGGGCGCTTGATTTCAAGCGAGGCCTCTTAGTTTTTTGACTTAAATTTAAAGTTTAAATTAATTGAGTTAGTAAAGGTATTTTTGAGAAGGAAAATTGGAACTTTAGGAAGTAGTCTAGGCCAGATTTATTGCTCTAACGAACGCGGAGCGGGTGATAGTTGAACGGGCACTATTTTGAACTATATTCTATTGATGGATTGGAAAAGTTCACTATTGCAGCACAGAAAGTTTATGAAGCGGAAATTTATTGCAGTTGTGGCGATCACTTAGTTGAATTTTGACATGTTACTTGCGTTGTACAAGTTTTAAGATGGACATAATAGTTCCAGAATTGTAGCAACAATTAATTGATGCAGTAGTAGTCCCGCGGTGGGGTAACGTATTCCCTTATTTTGTGTAGGAAATACCAGGTTTCTTGACGATTAGACAGTTTGGAGTTATGATGACAGTTGAATAGGGCAGTAAAGTTCCCACGGAGGAAGAAGCTAAGTTTTATAGACAGCGGTTTAATTAACATGAATCCCTCGGTGTGAGAATGTATTCACAGTTATTTTGTACAAGTAGTACTAATTTTTTCTCTTAGAATGCTAGTTTAGATAGCCATAGCCTGACAAAGGACAATCCCTCGAAGACGGTTATTGCACAACATTTAGCAACTCCACACACTGTCTATAAAATTTAATTAAAAAGCATTTAGCTATTTAAAAATCCATTAAAATGTGTTTAAAACATTGAAGTTTGTACTTAGCTTTCTTTCATGCCAAGCAGGCGAAGGTTCCTAGTGACGGTTGGTTTTACGAAGTAGACATGGCGTCTAGTTTAAAATGTCTCGTGAGTGCAGGAGACTTGCCTGTGGGAGGGCTCAAACTGTATACTCGAAGACTAAAGCAAAAGTGAGAACGAGCGGTTCCGCACTGAAGGCTTGACGGCCGAACAACAAGAAGTGAGCAAGCGGAGCGGCGCACCGATAGAGGTAAGCGATAACGCACACGTCAAAAGCAGGCGGGCGAGGGGGTAGGGGAAGGAAACAAAAGAGTTTATACAAACATAGGAAACATTATAAGAGCACAATTTCTTGTACAAAGGCTTCTTCATGGAGTAGTTAGCTGGCGGCGAACACGAAGCGTGGGGGATTGGTAAAGAAGTCCTCTTGACCTGAGGCGATTGAAGAGCTTCAGAGGGTAGCGGCGAGATGCTGCTAGGCTGGTTCCGCAGAAGCTGCACCTCTAGAACAAACTTATACAGAAATAAGCAAGTGTACGGGGAAAATAGAATAAAAGGGTTCGCTGTTGGTGTCTGCGGGAAGGGAAATTAAATAAATAAATTAATGTGGAAAACCAAAGAGCAGCAAAAGCTAACTCTGTCTGAACGTGTATTTCGAGAAATGCACCAAGACCTCGACACTAAAGTGAAGTTAGTTGTTACAACGGAGTCCGTAGAAACTCAACTCGATGTGTATATATTAAAAAGAAGAAGGTACGAGCCTTACAGTAGTCGCATATGATGTGTAACATCTGACATGTTATCCTACTAGGAAATTGAGATGAAATGTATGTGACATGTTATCCAACTCGTATACTACACTGCTTGGACATTCTTAAAATGTTAATTTACGCTCGGTTTTCATACTAGTACTATGGTGAATGTGTAGATTGAATTGGAGATGTGCTACTGTCACACTTGTTTGAACAAACATCACATTTTATATTGTAAATAAGAGGAGGAATAAAACCATAGTGTCTAGCCTATCTATAGACTACTAGAAATAATGTTCAATACAATTAAATTTCCCAACTCCTGCTTGGTGCAAACTATTGTAACTAAAATTAGATAAAATCGTAATTTCATGTAGATTCTGTTAAAATGACGCATTATGTTATGATAGATATCGTTTAAATCGATAATCCGGTAGCCAGAATAATTGCCGGGACTGGGGTTCGAACCTGAGACCTCATTATTCGTAGACCAAGATTCTATCAACGCAGCCATTACAACCACAGACATTTTGAGTACAAGACAGTTACTAATTTTCACGTGCCGGTAATAATATGGAAGTATTTTTTAATGCTCCTTTAATATTTTGCTTTTTTTTTTCGATAATGTTCCTGCGTGGAATTGAGTTTTAAATTAGTTATGAAAACGCCTACTTGACAGTAAAGGGAATTCCCAGAGTGTGTCCATGAAAGGCTAGCTCATTTCCCGTATATAAACATCGATATATATTACATTGATCACTGCATTACCGCAATGAGGGGTAATATCTGAATAGCCATTGTACAGAAACATAATACCGGCTTTGCTGACTAGTTACAATGGTTCATATTAAAGCATATCATCATTTAAATACTGATACGAAGACTTTTAACATGTGGTTTGTGTTTCAATCAGTTGACACCAGAGTTCGCATGATCGTTTACCTTTCAGTATGAAAGTGTTGAACAAAGTTACTCGGGGAGTGGATGCCCATCACATTTATCCAGAGATTGAAAAACAGACTCTTAATAACTCATAATTGTTTTCAGCATATATGATATAATGATTTTGTTTACACCAAAGAACGACAACTTGAAGATGATTTATTGTAGAAATATCTGTAATGGCGCCTCCAAACCTTGAAGTAATCCGTATGAGATATTCATTCCACATGATACCATTGCCAGTGCGTCTTACACACTTCCGTCCGATCCACTTCCGTCCCATGTTTCAAAATCACTCCCACAAAAATATCCAGCGACCGAGTAGAAAGATGTTACACATCAATAACTAATACATGAAAATATTTCCAGCCCGCCCTGTCATAGGGAAAATTCGTGTTGACCGACTGACGAGTTACAAATGGTGGAGTATCATTCATAAATTATTTACAGACAGATGGATTTATTTACAATCAACAGGACAGGCACCCAATTACAGATGATATAATAAACATTACATTATCTTAAAAACAACTATTCTAACTAACCTAAAAACAGTGAATTAAGTTCTTTGAATACTTAAATAAAAATTAAGTTACAATTTTTACACACAACACATTAGGACTACAACAAACACCTACGAACTAGAGTTCAACATATCAACAAGGACCTACGAATTTCAGTAGGCTTGGAGTAAAATATATCTCTAGTGCTATCAAGATGGTTTAGAGAGCGTATCGCCATCAATAACCAGGAATTGGCATGAGCTACAGTTCTACACTTTTGGATGCGGGAAAAGAGTCTTTGCGTTGTATTTCGGCCTGAAACACGAAGCGGACCGGCCACGGTGGCCGAAAGCCCAAAGTGCTAGCTTGCGCCGGGCTGGCATAGGGAGAGCGTTGATTCGAGTCCCACCTCGGCCATCCTGAAAATGTATTTCGTGGTTTCCCATTTTCACCACCAGACAAATTCCAGGACGGATCCATTCACTAGGTTCACGGCCGACTTCTTCCCCAAATCCCTTCCATGAATCAACTAGAAATTAAAATGAATCGCCGTAGGCTGCATTAATGATGATATTATTCTTTTAGTACATAATAGTACATTATGCAACGAGCCTATGAAGGCAATAATTTAGACACGAGTATGTTTATAAAACGAGCGAAGCGAGTTTTATAATTTCCATACCATTATAGGCGAGTTGCATACGACTGCTTAAGTTCGACGATAATTATAACTATTTTATGTTCGAACATAAATATTCATATATATCTGTCGAGATTTCGCCTGTTTTATGTACTGAACAGAGCTCATGGGACGCAGAGAATACCTTGTATTTACCATGGCCTCCTCGAATACTCCACTATGACACTAGCCGCGCAGTGAAATTTAAAATAGGAGGCCGTGGAAGTCAGCGCAGTTGCGATGCTAGCCTTACCTGATTGGTCACACAATATCTTGAGCTCTGATAGTTGGTAGAAACTGTTTCATAATGAACAAGTAGTTCCGTGAAGAACTATACAGCCTATTTTCATATATCCCACTTATGTTAATTGCCTCTATCTACATACAAAATTTCAGTTTGATTGCTGAAATAGATTCGTAGATATTGATAACAGACTAAATATTTTGGATGGTCGCCATGTTACATTTTATATATGTAGGTCCTAGAGTTATGTACTGTTACATGAAGATTATTGTGAACGTGTAGCATTCAAACTTCAATCGCATGATTAGGACACAAGAAGTAACAAGGAGAATGTAATATTTCGCACAGCTGCCATCTTGTGGTTATGGAAACAATTGAAATAATTTAGATGCCAGTGGATTAACATTCGCATATGGATTTACTGTACCAAGTCACACTGCACTTGGATGGTTAAATTGCGAGAAACGTCCATGTGAATATTTATACTTCGCGTCGCCGCCATGTTGGATTTGTGATCACCAGGTTATTTAAAGTCCTATAGGTGAACTTAAGTTCATAGCCCCTATGAACATAAAAAAAATCAGTTTGATTGCTATGATAGATTCGTAGATATTCAGAGCCATCTAAATATTTCGGATGGTCGCCATGTTGGATTGTTAAATGTATACTATAGGCCATAGAGTCATGCACCATGAAAGGAAAATTATTGCGTAGGTTCATTATTCAAACTTTCACATCGATCGCATGATTACGACACAAGAAATAAAAACTTAATTTTAAAATTCGAAAAGCCGCCATCTTGAGGTTATGTAAACAATTGAACTAAATTATACACCAGTGTATTACAATGTGAATAAATATTTCCTGTATCAGATTTCATTGCGGTTGGAACATTAAATCGCGACAAAGGTCTATTTAAAATTTTCAAATTCGCTTGGCCGCCATGTTCGTTTTGTAGTTAACCGGTTTTTGAAAGTCTAATAGATGAACTTCCAGTAGTGCCCTTTATCTCCCTACAAAATTTCAGGGTGATACCGCTAATAGTTTCAGAGATATAAAATGCCGGTGAAATATTTCGCACATCCGCCATCTTGTGGTTATGTAAACAATTGAACCAAGTTAGATGTCGGTGCATTACAATGTGCATAGATATATACTGTACCATGTTTTATTGCGTTTGGTTGGTTAAATCGCGAGAAACGTCTATTTAAATGTCGCAAATTCGCGTGGCCGCCATGTTGGTTTTGTAGTTACCAGTTTTTCAAAAGTCACATAGGTGAACTTCTAGTAGTTCCCTTTATCACCGTAAAACATTCCAGGGTGATATCGGGAATAGTTTCGGAGATATTAAATGCTGGTGAAATATTTCGCACAGCCGCCATGTTGGATTGGTGAGAGGTACCAAAATTTGAAGGGCACGGTCGGGGTCGTCCGCAATAGTGCTATAAACTTACCGAGTTTCATTGAAATCGCTCTAGCCGTTTATAAATTATTACGAGGGGACACACACACGCACACACTCCTCTCTCACACACACAGACACTCACACTCGCACACACACACACGGACAAAAGGTGATCTCATAAGCCTATTTTTTCAAAATTGAAAATAGGCTAAAAATAGTGTTAGAATGACCCTCATTATGATACAGATTTCTGACATATAGCCTAATATCTACATTTCGACATCGTCGAACATAAATATAAATATTAACCACCTAAGATAATATCCTCCCGTATGTGTGTTTACCGACATAGAATTGGCTGATTCATGAGATAAATACTATTGCTAAAGAGAGTAGGCTACCTCAACCATGAGTTAATATTTCAGTAAATGGAAGATATTTCTGAAGAATTTGATAATTCTGTAACATTTCAGCAAAATATACTTGGTCACTACCGTGTCCAGGAAGGTTTATAAATAATATGTAATTGTTGTATTTCTACTATTTTGCAGAGGACGGACGGGTTTGGGTGACAATTCCACGGTTGAAGCCAGGAGTTCCTGCCACTCTAGCGACTGTCAACGACCGGCCAGGAGACATTTCACCCCTACTTGCACCCTACCCCAGCTGGGGTTGGCATCGTGAAGGTGACTGTAGTGGCATCACCTCTGTCTTCAGAGTGCAGGTCAGTGGGATAAGTGTATGTCACATACTGATCAGGAAGGAAGGACGGAATTAGGCCGATATTAGGTTCTATCAAGACCATAGTTCAGTTTAGAAGTTGCACACGGTTGATTCAACTACGGTAATCAGTGGAAAATTCGAAATTTAACCTTTGAATGTGACAAGATGCACTGTAAAAATACGTAAATGTTCGAGTTAACGACAGAGTTGAAATGATAGGGATATAATTTAACCCTTTATGGGATAGTGGTCCCTGTACCTATATGAACCACCTGTTATAAGGACAGTTTATTCTTTCAAATATGCTGATGGCTGAATCTTTTAGCCAAATTTCGGAGAATTTTCATGCCGAAGTGCTAGTATTTCTAAAATTCAAATATTATATACGTATCTGCTTGACAAAATGTGCTGGATAAAATAACAAAAAACATTAACAATTAAAGTGTACAAATAAAATATAAATATAGAAATGAAAATCAAACATAAAATTACAATAATAAAATAAATACAAAAATTAAAATAATTAACATAAAGAAAATAATTGTAAAATCAATTCGAAATTAATTAATTTAATAAAAAGGAAAATATCAAAATTAAATCTATAAGAACATAAATTAAAAATTTTGAATCATATAAACATTAAAATTAGAGAAACAGAAAATAACAAATAATAATAGTAATAGTTTAAATGTCGCCTCCGTAGCGTAGCGGTCAGCATGGTTAGATGCCGCCCCGGAGGTCCTGGGTTCGATTCTCGGCTCTGCCACGAAATTTGAAAAGTGGTATGAGGACTGGAACGGGGTCTACTCAGCCTCGGGTGTTCTAAATGAGTAGAGGGGGTTCGATTCCCACCTCAGCCTTCCTCGAAGTGGTTTTCCGTGGTTTCCCACGTCGTCTTCGGGCAAATGCCGGGATGGTACCTTCTTCAAGGCCACGACCGCCTCCTTCCCTCTCCCTTGCCTATCCATCCTGACCATCCATTACCTTCCCCCATGAAGCCCCTGTTCGCTTTGCATGTGAGGCCGCCTGGCCGAGGTGCCAATCACTCCTCACCAGTTGTATCCCCTCCGATTAGATGTTCCCAGCTCTAGGACACTGCCCGTAGAGGCGGTAGTGGTGAGTTCCCCCGCCGAGTCCGTGGGTTCCACCAACCTGGAGGGTAAACGACTAAGAAAAAAAATAGTTAAAATAAATTAAAATGAGAAAACGCATACAAATACAAAAACAAGAAGTTCCGTGACGAAATAAAGAGCCTACTTTTCTTAAAATTTAAGATTCATGCCAATGATTAATCGATATGGATCTATCTAGAATAATGACGAATATAAGTTGGTAATATCGAAATTTCTAATTAGTTCGAAATACTGTATACGTGGCATAATGTAGCCTAATAGAACACTACAGTTGGCAGCCCTGGTGACTGAATATATTCTTAGTTCCATCTCTTAAGGTACAGAATACAAAATTTGGTTGGAGTCCAATGAATAGCATGGACGTTACATGCAGTTAAACATTGGATCTAACAGCGCGCGTAAAATCATGTTGGCAACAGTGTCATGCATGTATTGGTCAGAAATAATCAGAAATAATATGATCTATTGTTGTGCCAATATTGAATGAAATCCATTAGTTAGTATAGAAGTTACATGCATTTTAAAATTGGACCTATAAGCAGGCTTAGAATCTTGTTGGCAGCACTGACGTATATTAGTTACTCCAAAGTAATCTAGAATTCCAGGTACTATACGTGTGCAAAGTTTAGAGCTATTGGCTTGCATTCTTTCTGATATATTGATATTAGGGTAACAAAAATAGAGACAGCATTTATTAACAGTTGGCTGCCCTGGTTGCTCTTAAGAATACGCATAGTCATAGCTGTTATGGTACACATAGCACATATGAAATTTGGTTGAAATCCAAATGATAGTATGGAAGTTACATGTATTTAAAGTTGGACCTCTCTGCAGGCTTAGAATCATGTTGGTAGCACTGACATATATAAGTTACTCCAAATTAATATAGAATGTCATGTACTATACGTGTGCATACTTTAAAGCTGTCGGCTTGCATACTTTCTCATATATATTGGTATTTGGATAATAGAAATTAAGACCATTTTTTAACAGTTGGCAGCACTGGTGGTCCATAAGAATACGTTCAGTCATATCTGGTTATGTACATATACAACATACGAAATTTGGTTGAATTCCAATTGATAGTGTAGAAGTTATATGCATTTAAATATTGGACCTATCAGTAGGCTTATAATCATTTTGGCTACTCTACCATATATGGCCTTCTGGAAATTAAACTGCAATATTATTATCTATATGTGTGCCGATTTTGAAATAGCTCCCATTCATACCTTCCAAGATATCCAACATGGAGCTCAAATTTCAATTGCGATTTTTCAGCAGTTGGTAGCACTGACATCATTTTCAAATATGGCCGTGAGATATTCAGGTATAGATCTTTACCCCTACCAAATTTTATTTCGATTGCTCCAGCCGTTTAGGAGTTGATAGGGGGACACACACACACAGCCAGACAGACAGAAAGAAGGACAGACAGACACACATTTTCCCGGATCGATCTCATAAGACTACTTTTTCCTCATTTTTGCAAAATGTGAAAAGTAGGCTAATAATTTACCCCTATAAAGGCTTCGAGATATAATTTAAAAAAACGAGTTATGAAAATGCGAAAACAAGAAGTTCCCTGACGAACTAAAGAGCCTACTTTTCTTAAAATTTAAGATTCATGCCAATGATTAATCTATATGGACCAAGGCCTATCTAGAGTAATGACGACATGAAGTTAGTTAAACCGAAATTTTTAATTAGTTCGAAATACACCTGGCATAGTGTAGCCTAATAGAGCACTACAGTTGGCAGCCCTGGTGACTGAATATATTCTTAATTCCATCTCTTGAGGTACAGAATGCACATACAATATTTCGTTGAAGTCCAATGGATAGCATGGAAGTTACATGCAGTAGACATTGGATCTATTAGCGCGCGTAAAACCATTTTGGCAACAATGTCTTGCATGTGTTGCTCAGAAATAATCTGAAGTATTATGATCTATTGATGTGCCAATTTTGGATGAAATCCATTTGTTAGTATATAATTTACATGTATTTAACAACTCATTGACATTGGAAACGACAAATTTCCTCCAGACGTTTTGTCTGGCTGCATTATATTTCCTGACAATTTCTGTAAATTTACTGATTAATAAAACGACCTAATTCAAAAGGTGTTCTCAAACATTGCTCAAAATTACAGAGATCATATTTGGTTGAGCGAACGAGCTATTCTGACTGCCAATAACATGGATGTAAATGAATCGAATTTCAAAATTCAAAATGAAATTTCCAGGTGATTTGAGGACATACAAAGCAGTTGATTCCGCCACCAACCAAGATGATGTCAACTATCCACCCAAATTTTTGAACTCGCTGGATTTGACAGGATTGCCGCTTCACAATCTTCAATTAAAGCTCGGATCGGTGGTCATAATGTTGCGAAATGTAAACCAACCACGTCTTTGTAACGGCACACGGCTAGCGGTGAAAAAAATTATGAACAAAGTGATAGAGGCAACCATTCTAAAGGGAAAGTACAGAGGAGAAGATATTTTGATCCACGCATACCAATGATTCCTTCTGACATACCATTTGAATTCAAAAGACTGCAGTTTCCAGTGCGTCTTGCTTTCGCTATGAAAATAAATAAATCCCAGGGGCAGTCAATGAGTGTTTGCGGCATTAATCCTGAAAACCCATGTTTCTCGCATGGCCAATGGACGACTAGAACAGTACCGCCCTCTGACGTCACGCTATCACGTGACTTTGTTTACAAACCGATCTTGTGGGCAGCCATGACTATCATGTGTGAGTTGTAGTTACGAATTACGCTTAAATATTCGTTGTTTTATACATTATAGAATAATGGTTCAATATTGTGCAGTTCACCAGTGCAAAAACAGATGTGGCAACTACAAAGTAACGTTTACTTCCTTTTCATTGGTCGTATTTTGAGGAAATGGTGGCTTTTCAAAATTCTTCGTGCTGAAAGGAAATCACACATATCAGCCCACATGAGAGTATGTTTAGCCCATTTCTTACCTTTAGATTACAAGCCACGAAGCCAGTATTGCCTGGAAGGAAATTTTTAAGTGATGATGCTGTGCCAAATGTATTTCCCGCTTTCTTCTCCAATAAAATTGAAGCCACCACATCCTAAGCTGACATATAAATTAGGCCTACGCCTAGATATAAGACGGTATTATTCACACTGTCATTGTTAAACGCTTGGTTTGATATGTTAAAATAATAGGCTAGTATAAAAATAAACTAACGAAATTAATTTCTGACTTTTATCTAATTATCTCCCTATTGATGAATACGGTGTCAGTGCAGTGCCTACAAGCCATAATTCAGAGTAAAATAAGTGCAATTCGCAGCTGAAGTCATAGCCTAGGATAATATTTCTAGTTATTCTAACATATTGAAAACTCTAAGGAAAAATACCGATATTTTAGGTGAGGATTATGAGCTTAGTTACTTTCACATACCGGTAGGCCTACGGCAGTTCTGGAGGATTACCTTGACGTTATCTTTAGTTGACATTTTTGAAATTAACTGGCTTAAGGTAACCTTTCTTTCAAAAGACGGTATTAGATTTCCGATACAAGCCGTTTTTATTTAAAAAAGATATACCGGTTGAGTTGCTTTAATACCGGTATCAGTTTTTAAATTAGACATACCGCTACTGTACTGGTAGTAGCCTACAAAGGTTTTATGAACTTCGCAATTAACAAGCTAAAAATAATGAAAAGAGGAAGATTGGTGTATGTGGCCTTAAATCCAGGTCGTCAGTCAAAAATTGAGGATGGAATATATCTATATGTAGACCTAGGCCTACTGTAAATACCAGTATGATTATTAAAGCAGCTTACAAAATGATTCTGTACAGTTCTACACTCTTATTTGCTTGTAAAAAGACATCACATGGAATTTGCCCTAGGTTGCTATTATCCTCTACTGCAGTAAATTGGGGGCAGATAATCTTGCTGTTCCGCCCCTTAAAACAACACTAACTAGCAGCAGTAAATTCAGACATAAATTAAAATTTACAGCTGTATTTTAACCCTGCAATGCTCGCGCGGCGTCTGACAGACGCCACACTAGTTTATTTTTGTAATTGAAAGGAAACTTCCAAGGCCACTGACCGGAAATTCCATCTACCTTTCAAGTAACTATTCATAACCAACGTAATAATGCGTCAGTGCGCCCGTGTTAGTCTAGCGCGTGTGGTGGTGTCATTGTTACACGAGTGTGTACGGAGTCTGACAGACGCCACGCAACCTTCGCTGCGATCAAGTAAGTACTCGTTCTGAAGTATTCTCTTCAAAATTTTTACCGTAATTATTCTTCATGGTGTCTTATATTGCATGGCTTCTTGCTGAAACGTTATATTTTCACGTTTTTCACGTTTTGAGGACTGAAAATGAGTGGAAAGGAGAGGAGATACACTGGTATCCTCAATCGTCCTGATGATAGAGGGATTGTGCAGAGTTTGCTTGAGGAAGATGATTCTGAAGATGATGATGATGATGATGAAGTGATAAGGAGGAAGATATTCTAGAATCCAGGAGTGAAAGTACTGACACGGAACAAGACGTAGACAGTAGTGATGAACCAGGGGAAAATGAAAGTGATAGTAATTGTTTTGTAGGGCGTTACAAAGTTTCTAGGCCTAAGTGGCGTAAGGATAATCCTCCTAGAAATGTTCGAACCCGCCGACAAAATATCGTCACATATTTACCTGGTGTGAAATGTGTTGTGAAGCTCGCTAAGACTCCTGAAGAATGCTGGGAATTATTCTTTGATGGTATTATATTCATATCTTATTCAATAAATTATAAATGTGCTTCGTTAGTAGCTTTTATATCAATATAAAAGATTAATTATTTTTTTCAAAATGCCCTCAAATTAATTTAAATCGTTAATCACAACTTGGTATAACAGAAATGCCTCTGAAACGAAATGGCGTCTCCCAGACGCCACGCGACCTTCTATGATGTAAAATACTGCGCGAGCACTGCAGGGTTAAGAAGTCTACTTGTATGTCTGTGGAATTTGGAAAATTGACGGAATTAAGAATTGTCCTCTTCCTGTTAGGTTTCATCGCCGGTTCTGGATCTATGCACTTTCCCCTAAGTTTAGCCTATACCATTGCTGCTCAACAGATGTGCAGGATATTGTAGCAAGAATTTCAGTGGCTCCAGTACAGCAAATATGAGGTAAAACAATCCCATTAGATGAATGCATTTCCTTAGCTAAAAAAATATGTTTTAATGTCTTCCCAGACAGCCAATTCCTATTAAATTGGAAATATTCACGAAAAAATCACCCAGCTTTGCACGAACAGTACGACCTAAGAACGTTGAACACGTCATTCTCTTCATACCCTTGAAAATAAAGAGGCTTTTGCAGTTGTTGTTGTTGTTGTTGTTTCATTTGAGGGTCTTGGACATCGTGATCATATGGCCCCATGTACTTGAACGAGTGTGGGATGATTGTTTGATAATCTTTGCTATTGTGTTATTTGTAGTAGTGTGTGTATTTATAATTCAGGTGAGATATGGGAAGGAAACGGCCGTTGCCTCTTAGTTAGGAACGATCCGGTATTTGACTGGAGTATAAGTGGGAAGCCACGGAAAACCACTTCCAGGATGACTGAGGTGGAAATCGAACCCACTGCTTCTCAGTTTTGCCTCACGAGGCTTAGTGTAGCCTACTCCATTCCAGCCCTCAGACCTGAATTAAATGTCTTGACAGAGACAGGAATCGAACCCAGACCTCCGGGGTGACAGCTAACAAGGCTAGCCGTCACACGACGAATAAAGTATTCTTGGAGGAGATTTCCCTCTGTCTAGCAAAACAGATAGCCTTAAAAGTCATTAGATAACCTTGATAGGCACACCAAACATCTTCAATAATTCATGTAGGCTATGCACAGATTATAGCCTTCTTTCATTAGTCATTGAGAACCATCAACACCTACCGTACCGGTACGTATTCTGTAGCACAGTTCATACTAAACGTTTTGAGGTTCTCTAACGACTTGGTCCATGCCATCTGCTTTAGAAATAAAGTTTCATTTCGCACAATGAAACTGTCATATCTACGAACACGGTGCCGTAACTATAAGAACATAAACCGGTTCTGGTAATTTCATGCACTATATTTTGCAAGCCTCATCATTACGCCTATATTGGAGGTATATTTAATACGAATTGCGGTAATATATACGTATTACCAAACGCAAATCGTTGACATTTCAACTCGGTAAGTAACATTCTGGCACAAGAGAACGTGCCTCCATTCGTCTCTCGCCCACAAGACCACCTGCGCACTCTGTGAAACACTTCAGGAACCTCAAAGCCACGCCACAATTAAAGTCGTCAATTTATTGTATGTTGCCTGTTCCCGTGTTCGAAAACCATCAACTTTGATTGCTTACGCGCCTGGTAATCAATCAAGAAATATCGTTTACCATAAAGCATTACAATGAAAACATTTAACATAAGAATCTTCCTTGGAACTGGTCAGTATTGTTACATGTGCAAGAAGTATTTCATTATGTGACAGTAAATTATTACCTACACCCAAGAGTTGTGATCATGTGAGGAACACTCTTACGCCAGTGGAAACAGCAGTATTTTTTGACGGATTTTTTTCTTCATAGTGTTAATTGGAATCAGTGTTTTCTATGATAATTATTTGCCCCGAAGAACGAAGATTACGTTTTGGCACATTATCTTCATGGTATCAACTTATCAAATTACTCGATTTGCAACGGGGGAAAATTATGGCTCAGTGAGGAATTTGAAGACCTGCCAAACAGTTCCCATCTACGCAAGTCAGTCAGGGTTATTTCTGGGTAGTTATATTCTGATAACTTTTCGAGCATTTCCATAGTCACTATAAAGATATTAATATTGCAGCTACTGAAAACACATGTAGTTTCTAAGTAACTTTTGGTAGCAGTAAAAAATTAACTCATTTCAATTGGATGATGTAGTGATTTGCATTATTCTGATTTTCTTCGTGCAGTACAGACTGAATTGGACTTCAATACATTGTAATTTATTTTGACAGAACAACGTCTGTTGGGTCATCTAGTATATATATAAGTATATTATATACAGGCAGCTAATGAATGCAGGGACCGAGTATCTCCCGGTATAAGGAGACCACCTTCTATATCAAATGCCAACGGCCTCGTAGGAGGATGGATGCTCGGATAGTAGGAAGGGCACTCTCTTCCCCTTGGAGTGAGAAACTGCTCCTTAAGGTGGAAGAGCCACTAGATGGCCAACGGCATGGAGAAGGGAGAAGGGAACGGGAAACCAATCCATAGGAATAGGAACTTGGAATGTAAGAACCCTGTATAAACCTGGATTTTCCAAAATCCTCAGTCAACAGTTGGAGAAGTATAGAGTGGGAATTGCTGCAATTCAAGAGACTAGACTATTAGGTAATGGTATACCGGAAATGGAGAACTAGACACTTCTTAAGAGTGGTAAAGAAAATGGACCCCACGAATTTGGTACTGCATTCTGTGTCCAAAATTCTCTAGTATCGTCAGCGCTGTCCTTTGAACATGTTTAACGAAAGACTATGCTATTTGACGGTACATTCTAAATGGTTTAACATATCACTGGTGAACTACCATGCCCCCACAAAGGACAAGGATGACCATGTTAAAGACAAATTTTATGAGGATTTGTTGAAACTGTGGAATAACTTACCCAAACATTTTTTGGGTGATTTCAATGCAGAAGTTGGAACGGAAGAAATGTTTGTGCCAACAATAAGAAGGGAATGTCTGCATGATGAAAGCAATGATAATGCCTTTAGACTAATCAATTTTGCTACATCCACAAACATGAATGTGCGGAGTACCACCTTTCCACATAAACAGATACACATGGAAACATGGTATTCGTGTGACGGTAAGACTGCCAATCAGATAGATCATGTACTGATTGATAGCAGGCATCGAGCTCCATAACTGATATCATAGCTTACAGAGGAGCTGATCATAATGATAATTGTTGTTTTAAGGGTCCTAACATCTCAGAGGAGCTGAGATGGGATCTGATCATAATATGATAATTGCTTAAACAAATGATGAAGTTTGTGAACGAATGTGGAATAACTCGAAACAAATCATGACAACAGCAGCCATGTAAGTGATGCCAAAATGTATTAATAAGAAAAAGACATGGTTCAATGTGGTATGTCAAGATGCAGTTAATGAAGTGGCAATTTGGCCTTGTATGTGGCTGCAGTCTAATAAGAATACAGCTGTTGAGGAACTCTACAGAGAAAAACAGAAATAATGTAGTAAATTAATTCTAGGAAAGAAAAAAGTCCACCTGAGACAACAAATAGAATCAATCCAAGATGATCACAGAAACAGGAACATCCGCAAGATGTAAGGAACTGTCAACACAATTAAAAAGGGATTTCAAACAAGGTCGAGTATTATGTGGAAATTTAATTGCTGATCAGGATAAATTATTACATTTCTGTAAGGAATACTTCGATTCCTTGCTGAATTGTACAAATCCAGAAACCTGTATTCGTAAACCATCAAGTTCCCCATCAGAAAAACAAATACCATAGTCATCATATCAAGAGGTATTACAAAGTATTACACGTTTAACAAGTAGTTCCGTGAAGAACTGTACAGCCTATTTTCATATATCCTACTTATGTTAATTGCCACTATCAACATACACAATTTCAGTTTGATTGTTGTAATAGATTCGTAGATATTGAGAACCGACTAAATATTTTGGATGGTCGCCATGTTGGATTTTATATATGTAGGTCCTAGAGTTATGTACTGTTACATGCAGATTATTGTGAACGTGTAGTATTCAAACTTCAATCGCATAATTAGGACACAAGAAGTAACAAGGAGATTTTAAAATTTTTCTCAGGTGCCATCTTGAGGTTATGGAAACAATTGAAATAAATTAGATGCCAGTGGATTAACATTCGTATAAGGATTTACTGTACCAAGTTTCACTGCACGCGGATGGTTAAATTGCGAGAAACGTCCATGTGAATATTTATAATTCGCGTCGCTGCCATGTTGGATTTGTGATCACCAGGTTAATGTCCTATAGGTGAAGTTAAGTTCATAGACCCTATGAACATTAAAAATGCAGTTTGATTGCTAAAATAGATTCGTATATATTCAGTATCGTCTAAGTATTTCGGATGGTCGCCATGTTGGATTGTTAAATGTATAGGCCATAAAGTCATGTACCATTAAAGGAAAATTATTGCATAGGTTCGTTATTCAACTTTCACTTCGATCGCATGACTACATCACAAGAAATAAAAACTTAATTTTAAAATTCGCACTGCCGCCATCTTGAGGTTATGTAAACAATTGAACTAAATTAGATACCAGTGGATTACAATGTGTATAAATATTTCCTGTACCAGGTTTCAGTGCGCTTGGAACATTAAATCGCGAGAAAGGTCTATTTAAAATTTTCAAATTCGCGTGGCCGCCATGTTCGTTCTGTAGTTAACCGGTTTCTGAAAGTCTTATAGATGGACTTCCAGTAGTGCCCTTTATCTCCGTACAAAATTTTAGGGAGATACCGCTAATAGTTTCAGAGATATAGAATGCCGGTGAAATATTTCGCACATCCGCCATCTTGTGATTATGTTAACAATTGAACGAAGTTAGATGTCGGTGCATTACAATGTATATAAACATATACTGTACCAAGTTTCATTGCGTTTGGTTGGTCAAATCGCGAGAAACGTCTATTTAAAAGTCGCAAATTCGCTTGGCCGCCATGTTGGTTTTGTAGTTACCAGGTTTTCAAAAGTCACAAAAGTGAACTTATAGTAGTTCCCTCTATCACCATAGAAAATGTCAGGGTAATATCGGTAATAGTTTCGGAGATATTGAATGCTAGTGAAATATTTCTCACAGCCGCCATGTTGGATTGGTGAGTCGTAACAAAATTTAAAGGGCACGGTCGAAGTTGCCCGGAATAGTGCTATGAACTTTCCGAGTTTCATTGAAATCGCTCCTGCCGTTTAGATTTTATTAGGGGGACACACACACACGAATCACACACACACACACGCACACACACACGGACAAAAGGTGATCTCATAAGCCTATTTTTTCAAAATTGAAAATAGGCTAAAAAAACAATAAAGTTTCAGGTAGTGACAACATTCTTGCTAAGCTTATTAAATATGGTGGAGAAAGATAACATAAATTCATACATAAGGATATGGCACGGTTAAATTATTCCAAAAGAGTGGCATGAATCATTTATTATCCTAATTCATAAAGAAGAGAATAAGGAAGAAATTCAAAATTACCGTAGTATATCTCTTTTAAACACGGCCTACAAAATTCTGTCCTTTATTCTTTTACAGCGTTTAAAACCATTTACTGAAAATGTTATTGGGGACCATCAGAACAGTTTTCGTAGTAACAGATTCACTACAGACAATATTATTTGCAATGAAGACTATTAATGATAAGGTATGGGAACACAAGGAGTCAGATCATTATCTATAGATTTCTTCAAGGCATATTATTCAATTCATAAAGAAGGGCTGTGGAACATCAGGATGGATTTTGTCTTTCCCATAAAATTAATTAACCTGTGCAAACTTTGTGTGGATGGTAATGCCAGCTCTGTTTTGCTCAAGGATAGAAAATCAAGTTCCTTCCATAATGAAACTGAATGAGACAAGGGGATGAATCTCCTCTTCTATTCAATATTGCACTGGAGAATATTATCAGGAAATTAGCTCTTGTACATGCTGGCATCATATTGGGGTGACAACACAAAGTCTTTGCATAAGCCGATGATATTGCTATTATTGGTCGCAATGAAATCTGAAATTAGTCAGTTATTTGTGGAACTAGAGGATATGGCAGCAAAAATTGGCTTACGGGTGAATGGTAAAAAATTACGTGCTTTCAGTAGTCACATATGATGTGTAACAAGTGATATATTATCCCTTGTTATCAGTGAACTCCATTGGTCATTGAAATAACTACTTGTAAAACTGCAGTGCCAAATGCTGACCGGTTTTCAGCAAATATGATATAATGAATATTTTCACACCAAACAACAACAACTTGAAGATGATTTATTGTAGGAAGAATATATTTAATGGGGCCTCCAAATCTTGAAGTAATTTTGTATGCGAATAGATTCCACATATCCACATGGCCGACAGTACCTCGAGTGCTTATATTAAATAAGAATACAGAAAAAGTATGAAGATTTAATAAATCATAATTGTTTTCAGCATATTGGATACAATGAATATTTTCACACCAAAGAACGATTTATTGTAGGAATATATTTAATGGGGCCTCCAAACCTTGAAATAAACCGTATGCGATGTACATTCCACATAGCCACATGGCCGACTAAGTGTCTGCCGGGAGATCAATGAACTCTGTTGGTCATTGAAATAACTACTTGTAAAACTGCAGTGCCAAATGCTGACCGGTTTTCAGCAAATATGATATAATGAATATTTTCACACCAAACAACGACAATTTGAAGATGATTTATTGTATGAAAAATATCTTTACTGGGCCTCCGAACCTAGAAGTAATTTTGTATGCGATATAGATTCCACATAGCCACAAGGCCGATAGTACCTCGAGTGCTTACATTAAATAAGAATACACCAAAAGTATGAAGATTTAATAAATCATATTTGTTTTCAGCAAATATTATATAATGGATATTTTCACACCAAAGAACGACAATTTGAAGATGATTTATTGCAGGAATATATTTAATGGGGCCTCCATACCTTGAAGTGAACCGTATGCTATATACATTCCACATAGCCACATGGCCGAGAGTACGTCGTGGTATCAATCTCCGCCACCGCGCGCGCTCATTGTTTCCGTCCTATCCATTTTCGTTTCATTGTTTCCGTCCCATCCATTTCCGTTTCATTTTTCAAAATCATCCCCACAAAAAATATACAGATACCGAGTGGAAAGATGTTACATATCATAAGAAGGTTGACAGATTGCCTTTGAGGATTGGGAAATACATATTTAAAAGCGTTTAATGGTGTTCGGGTACTTCATATTGTGCCCTTGGGAGAGGCACAAGTATCGAACCCACACCCTTTTACCTCAGGAAAAGAAGAATATTAATTTCAGTACAGTTTTAAGGGTAACTAAAGGGTTAATAGGAAACTACACCACTGTATGACGCACGGAGGATGGCGTCAGCTTGAGCCACAGCGTGCAGCTGGAGAATGAGATCACAGCCAACGCAGCGATAAAGGCGTTACACATGGATTAAAATAGAACCGATGGAAGTTTCCGTGTATGACAAGGATAGAAGATCTTGAAATAAACCCTTACTCAGCATGAAAACGAGAACGCTGTATTAGAGGTGTGGCCATGGTAAATGATAAAATAATTGAAATTAGCCAGAAGCACGCAAATATTTTATGAAAACACACCGCCAATGTTATTCATTTGGGAGAAGAGAATTTTGAGAGCAGAAAAAATTCTTAATAAATGAGTATATTAGAAGTGCCATTGTCATCATTACGTAGTCGGTGAGTTCCCGAACCAGGAGCCTATGGTAGGGGACAAACGAAGGCACCACCTACGCAATTGATGAGCTCATTTTAATTAATATTAAGGATCTGTACGATCGATTTTTGGAAAGTTTGATATATTTGAGAGACTTAATGTCTCAGCTCCAAAGAGGTATTTATTATAGCCTCGTACGACCATTATTTTGGAAGATAATGTTAAAGAAGAAGCAAAATTGATTTATTTTTACCAGTATCAAATATAAAGGCCGTGAGCCCTAGGAAATTCATTCAGTCTACCATCGACCGCTGAGGCGGGTCGCGCTGAATCAGTATTCATGCAGTTTACCCGAGACGCCAGAGAGCGTGATACTGCACCGCAGTCTATCATACCACGTAAGGTCACGTTACGTCGCATCAGTTACAGTACTCCTGAGGGGAGGTACTGGTCAAATATTCATCGAGTGTCGCCGTGCAAAGAAGTATAGGAATCATTGTTAGAGGAAAAGTACCGTCAGGCTTCGAACTTTATAAATCAGTCTACAGACTCAAATATAGTATTATACTTTTGTTTAAATACGTTAGCCGGCGAGGGTAGTAAAGGCCAAAAAGACACTAGTAATTGAAGTTACATCGCATCAGCTCGAAAGTATACGAGACATCGATAGAGTAGTAAAAACTCTATATTTCTATCCAAGTGCGTTGAAAACCACGTTAGGGTTGCACGTAGGATATCCGCCTAATTTTCCTGAACTGGGTAAATTAGAGCAGAAAGTGGCGATAGATTCGAGAATTCTACAATATAGGCATCAGTTACCAGGTGAAATTGCAAGTGAGGACTTGGGAATTTATTCCGCAAATAAGAGACTAAGGTCAACAAAATAAAGTCCAAACGTGTACTAGAAAAGCAATTGTAGAGTCGAGGAAGCTTAGTACAGCGACTCTAGAAGGGAAAGTTAAACTAAAGACAGTTTACTAACAGAACAATTGCGTACCGGATAAGACATTTATATCGTGCATTAATTTAAGTGTACCAATAAAATCCAGGAACAGAATAGGAGAACTTGCCGTAGCCAGGAAGGGGAACTTTGAAAGAGACTGTCAATCATCCGAATAGGATTTAGGAGACAACGATTTATACTTGTGCCCCTGCGAAGCGGTACAGAAAGAATTCACGCGTGTAAGGCAATATAAATGCCAAAAGTGAAATTCATTTGTGTAAATATAAATTGTTAAGTGAATTTTTTTTTTTTTTTTATTTTAGATTTTTAGTGATTTTATATTTTTAGTGATTGTGAAATTATGAGTGTATTTCCTCATACAGAGTTAAAAGTGTATAATATGTATAAATTTGAGGAAAATCTACCGTGTGTTATTATGTGTGTCAACATGGCGTAAGAAATCAGGTGGGTGAAATGTCACTTCACTGGAGTCCAGAAAGTCTGGCTGGATAAATCATGTAAGTAATGAAAATTTGATTACATATTTTGTACTTTGGGAGAGCTCGTGTAATGATATCTATGGAGAAATTGTTCTCAAACTTTGAAAAACAGGGATATGCAAAGAAGTGAATAGAGAAAACACGAGATATGAACGAATAAATGAATTACTGTATGAATGTAACTAATCTTATATATATATACCAGCTGACCCGGCAGACGTTGTCCTGACAATCAAAGAAAGCCTGCCAATCAAAGAAAGTGTTGTAACTTTGTATCTTGAAGTGCTCTTGGATACACAATATTTTTTTCAATTTCTGTTAACTGCCTCTAAACTATCGTGAAATTAATTAACTAATCTAGAAACATTCGTGGGAGCGTGCACAACAACTCTCCAAAGTTTCATCGCAATCGGACAAATGGCATATAACGCATACGGGATTTTGTTTAAATGATTCGTGTGCTGTCACTCATTTGTTGAATCTACTCGTACTCTACCAACTGTGAAATGGATTTACTAAGTTAGAAAGCTTCACGTAAGTGTACACAACAACTCATCAAAGTTACATCGCAATCGATGAATAGTATATGAACGCATACGGGATTTTGTTGGAACGCTTCGCGCGTCCTCACCCATTTGTTACATCTACTCGTGCGCTACCAATATTGTAAAATGGGTTTATCAAGTGGAACACCTTCCCTGGCGTGTACACAACAACTCATCAATGTTTCATCGGAATCGGATGAATGACATATGAATGCATACGGGATTTCCTTTAAACGATTCGCATGCCGTCACTCATTTGTTGAATCTACTCATGCGCTACCTATTGTAAAATAGATTTACTAAGCCTGACACCTTCTCTGGAGTGTACTCAATGATTCACCAAGGTTTCATCGCAATCGGATGAATGATATATGACCGCATACGGGACATTGTGGAAACGATTCGCACGCCGTCGCTCATTTGTTGAATCTACTCGTGCGCTTCTTATTAAAAACTGGATTTACTAAGCCAGAAACCTTTACTGGAGTGTACACAACAATTCACCAAAGTTTCATCGCAATCTGATAAATGGTATATGAACATATACAGGACTTTGTTGAAACGATTCTCGCGCCATCGCACATTTGTTGAACCTACTCGTGCGCTACCTATTGTAAAATGAATTTACTAAGCCATAAACCTTTACTGAAATGTGCACAACAATTCACCAAAGTTTCATCGCAATCGGATAAATGGTATAAGGACGCATACGGTACTTTGTTGAAATGATTAGTGTGCCGTCACTCATTTGTTGAATCTACTCGTGCGCAACCTATTGTAAAATGGATTTATTAAGCAAGAAACCTTCCGTAGGGTGTACACAACATCTCACCCAAATTTCATCGTAATCGGACGAATGGTATTTGAACGCATACGGGACCTTATTGACACGCTTCGCGCGTCATCGCTCATTTGTTGAATGTACTCGTGCGCAACCTCCTGTGAAATGGATTTACTAAGTTAGAAACCCTCACGTAAGTGTACACAATATCTCACCCTAGTTTCATTGCAAACGGATGAATGGTATATGAACGCATACGGGACTTTGTTTAAACGTTCGCGCGTCGTCGCTCATTTGTTGAATCTACTTGTGCGCTACCTATTGTAAAATGGAATTACTAATCCAGAAGCCTCCCCCTGGAGTGTACACAACATCTCACCCAAGTATCATGGTGATCGGACGAATGGTATTTGAACGCATGCGGGACCTTGTTGAAACGCATCGCACGTCGTCGCTCATTTGTTGAATCTACTCGTGCGCAACCTCCTGTGAAGTGGATTTACTAAGTTAGAAGACTTCAGGTAAGTGTACACAACAACTCATCAAAGTTTCATCTCAATCGATGAATGGTATATAAACTTATACGGGATTTTGTTGAAATGATTCGTGTGCCGTCACTCATTTGTTGAATCTACTCGTGCGCAACCCATTGTAAAATGGATTTGTTAAGCAAGAAACCTTCCGTAGGGTGTACACAACATCTCACCCAAATTTCATCGTAATCGGACGAATGGTATTTGATCGCATACGGGACCTTATTGACACGCTTCGCGTGACGTCCCTCATTTGTTGAATCTAGTCGTGCGCTATCTATTATAAAATGTATTTACTAAGCCAAACACCTTCCCTGGAGTACACTCAACATCTCACCCAAGTTTCATCGCAATGGGATGAATGATATATGAACGCATACGGGACTTTGAAACGCTCTAACGTGCAGAGACAAACAGTAGAATTCGACATCACTGCCACCTTTGGTATAAAACACAACTTTTCGCCACGGGCAGAGTGTATGTTATGGCGGTAGTTGTACAGGTTGTGACCAGTTGGCTCTAACGTGCAGAGGCAAAGAGAAGAATTCGACATCATCTCCACCTATGGTACAAAACATAACATGCGCCCCGGGCGGAGTGTAAGTTATGGCGGCAGTTGTACAGGTTGCGACCAGGTGGCTCTAGCGTGCAGAGACAAACCGTCCAAAGACATCAGCTTTCACCAAGGCCAAGGCTAGTGGTTACCATGACGACTGTTTTTGACTGCATATTGTGGTTCTAAAATTGTGTGTAAATTGTGGTTCTAAAATTGTGTTCATTCCACCTACGGGGTCAGATTGTGAATCTAAACCATACAGGGACCCACCCTAATATACATACCAAATTTCATCAAAATCGGTCCAGTCGTTTAGGAGGAGTTCAGTGACATACACACGTGTCGAAGAATTATATATATAAAGACAAGCTGTACCCGGCATGCGTTGCAATGCCAATCAAAGAAAGTGTTGGCGTTGAAATTCTGTTTCTTGAAGTGCTTTTGGATACACAACATGTTAACTGCCTCTAAGCTATCGTAAAATGGATTTTCTAATTTAGAACCATTCGTGGGAGCGTGCACAACAACTTTCAAAAGTTTCATCGCTGTCACACATTTGTTGAATCAACTCGTACGCTACCTATTGTGAAATGGATTTACTAAGTCGAAACCCTTCCCTGGCGTGTACACAATAACTCATCAATGATTCATCGCATACGGATGAATGGTATATGCACGTATACGGGGTTTTGTTTAAACGATTCGTGCGCTGTCACTCATTTGTTGAATCTACTCGTGTGCTACCAATTGAGAAATGTATTACTAAGTCGAAGCCCTTCCCTGGCGTGTACACAATAACTCATCAAGGTTTCTTCGCAATCGAAGAATGTTATATGAACGCAATAGGGGATTTTGTTGAAACGCTTCGCGCGTCGTCACCCATTTGTTGCATCTACTCTTGCGCTACTTATTGTGAAATGGATTTACTAAGTCCCCTTCCCTGGCGGGTACACAATAACTGATCAATGTTTCATCGCAATCGGATGAATAGTATATGAACGCATACCTGATTTTGTTTAAACGATTCGCGCTCCGTCACTCATTTGTTGAATCTACTCGTGCGCTACCTACTGTAAAATGTATTTATTAAATTAGAAACCGTCACGTAAGTGTCCACAACATCTTACCCAAGTTTCATCGCTATCGGACTAATGGGATATGAAGACATAGGGGACTGCCGCGTGTCGTCGTTCATTTGTCGAATCTACTCGTGTGCTACCTACTGTGAAATGTATTTACTAAGCCATAAACCTTCCTTGGAGTGTCCACCATATTTCACCCAAGTTTCACCGCTAACGGCAGAATGGTATATGACCTTATACGGGACTTTGTTGAGCGCTTCGCGCGTCGTCCCTCATTTGTTGAATCAACTTGTGCGCTGCATATTGTATAGGGGATTTACTAAGCCAGAAATTTTCCATGACGTGTACACAACATCTCACCCAAGTTTCATAGCTACGGACGAATGGTACATGTATTCATACGGGACTTGGTTGAAACGCTTCGCGTGTCGTCGCTCATTTGTTGATTCTACTCTTGCGCTACATATTGTAATATGGATGTACTCAGCCAGAAACCTTCCCTGGAGTATACACAACATCTCACCCAAGTTTCATCGCAATCGGATGAATGGTATGCGAACGTATACGGGACGTTGTCGAAACGCTTCGCGCGTAGTTACTCATTTGTTGAACATAAACGTGCGCTTCGTATTGTAAAATGGATTTACTTAGGCAGAAACCTTTCCTGGAATGTACACAACAATTCACCAAACATTTATCACTATCAGACGAATGGTATATGACTTTATGCGGGACTTTATTGAAACGCTTCGCGTGTCATCGCTCATTTGTTGAATCTACTGGTGCGCTACCTATTGTAAAATGTATGTACTAAGCCAGAAACCTTCCATGGAGTGTACACAACATCTCACCCAGGTTTCATCGCTATCGGATGAATGGTATATGAAATTATATGGGACTTTGTTGAAACGCTTCGCGCGTCGTCGCTAATTTGTTGATTCTACTCGTGCTCTACCTATTTTTAAAGGGATTTACTAAGCTGGAAACCTTCCCTGGAGTGCACACAAAATCTCAGCCTAGTTTCATCGCTATCGGACGAATGGTATATGAACGCAAACGTGACTTTGTTGAAATGCTTCGCGCGTCGTAGCTCATTTGTTGAATCTACTCGTGCGCTGCCTATTGTAAAGTGGATGTACTAAGCCAGAAAATTTCCCTGCAGTGTACACAACATTTTACGCAAGTTCCATAGCTATCGGACGAATGGTATATGAATGCATACGGGACTTTGTTGAAACGCTGTGCGTGTCGTCGCTCATTTGTTGAATCTAATCATGCGCTATCTACTGTGAAATGTATTCACTAATTTTGAAACCTTCACGTAAGTGTACACAATATCTCACCCAAGTTTCATCGCTATCGGACGAATGGTATATGAACACATACGGGACTGTGTTGAAATGCTTCGCGCATCGTCGCTCATTTGTTGAATCTACGCGTGCGCTACCTATTGTAAAAAAGATTTACTAAGTCAGAAACCTTCCTTGGAGTGTACTCAACATCTCACCCAAGTTTCATCGCAATCGGACGAATGGTATATGAACCCATAGGAGACATACCCACAGATCCACAGACAGACAAACTATCACGTAACATTGATTTTTAGCCTACTTTTCACATTTTGCAAAAATGAGGAAAAAGTAGACTTATGAGATCGGGCAAATGTGTGTCTGTCTGTCTGTCTGTCTGTCTGTCTGTCTGTCTGTCCTTCTGTCTGTCTGTCTGTCTGGCTGTGTGTGTGTCCCCCCCTATCAACTCCTAAACCGCTGCAGCAATCGAAACAAAATTTGGTAGGAGTAAAGATCTATACCTGAATATCTCACGGCCATATTTGAAAATGATGTCAGTGCTACCAACTGCTAAAAAATCGCAATTGAAATTTGAGCTCCATGTTGGATATCTTGGAAACTATGAATGGGAGCTATTTCAAAATTGGCACACAAACAGATCATAATATTTCAGTTTAATTTCCAGGAGGCCAAACATGGCAGTGTTGCCAAAATGATTATAAGCCTCCTGATAGGTCCAATTTTTAAATGCATATAACTTCTACACTATCAATTGGAATTCAACCAAATTTCGTATGTTGTATGTGTACATAACCAGATATGACTGAGCGTATTCTTAAGACCTACCAGGGCTGCCAACTGTTAATAAATGCTCCTAATTTATTTTATCCAAATACCAATATATCAGAAAGTATGCAAGCCGACAGCTTTAAACTATGCACACGTATAGTACCTGACATCAGTAGCGGCTATTCAGGTGAAGAGAGTGAAGAGCCTCTTCACATGCCATCTCTTAAATAAAATAAACATTATTTTTTCTTATTTAAATAAAAATGTTGTCATTGTCTTGGGCTACTTTTTCACTTAGTGTACTGTTATTTCTACACTCCGTCGCTAGATGGTGCGCAAGCAAGGCAGCATGACGTCCTTGTAGCAGTTGTACTCCCTGTCGCTAGATTGTACTGCCGTAACTTGGAAGGAAGCAGGAGACGAAGTGTCTTGTTTATGTCAGCTACATCGTCTCGTTGCCATGGTAACCTGACGTCAGTTGTGACGTCATTACCTGCCGTTAGACAGACGAGTGAAGATGTTCCTGTGTCGGCAAGGCAATATCGTCTAGTTCAGTTGATGAAAGTTTACATTGCAACAGGCTTCTTTTTCTTTTATATTGAGGCTTTTATTTACTTTCCCAATGAATAGTATGTATTTATAACGTTATCTACCCTGTTGTTGATGAAGGTTGATGGCTTTTAGTGTATAATGTTTGCAGTGAAAGACACGTTACTAATTTTATTAGAAATTCCCTTCAGTAGGTGGAAAGATGAAGACAAAAAGGGATTTATTAATTAATTTATTAATTTGTGGGCGGCCAAAGAAATTAATAGAACTGTGCACTAAAGAAATAAAACCGGAAAGTCCTATAGCCTTCATCGCAAGGGATCTTGGTTCGAACAGTTCACATAGTTGTGCAGTAGTTATAGAACTGTTCTGTTGGCCTTGCTTACTATACAGTAACAGTAACAAATTTCCAAAACATTACGCGCGGGTTGGACAAACACAAAGACAGTGAGCAACATTTAAAGAACCAGTTACCACTTAGAACACGCACACAAGCACGATAGCTGACACTTTACGGGAAAATGCAAGACTAAGTGCACTTAAATGTAATGTGAATGTGACTTTAAATAGGCAGATCCTGGGACTTGTGATTAGAGTTGTTACAGGAACTCTCTTCTAGAGAGGAGGGCCGATAACCTAGATGTTAGGCCTCTTAAAGCAACAATTATCATCATCATCATCGTCTTCTAGAGGACATGACAAGACCTCTTTAAACCGTGTGCGCTTTAAGGAATTATTGAAGATACTGATATCTAAAAAGTCCTTAGAACCTCAAAATTATTAAAATAAAATTCAAAGTGTGTTCTCTGGAAATAACTGATGCAACATCAGAGTACATCAGAGATCATATTAAGGACTGACTTAATAATGTTAGAGCCTCCGTGGCTTAGGCGGCAGCACGCCGGCCTCTCACCGCTGGGTCCGTGGTTCAAATCCCGGTCACTCCATGTGAGATCTGTGCTGGACAAAACGGAGGCAGACAGGTTTTTCTCCGGTTACTCCGGTTTTCCCTGTCAAAAATTTAATTCCAGCAACACTCTCCACTATCATTTCATTTGTCATTCATTTCATCATTGCCCCAGAGGAGTGCATCAGGCCTCGGCAGCCGGCACAGTTCATATCCTCGCTGCTAGATGGGGGGGGGGGGCTTCATTCATTCCATTCCTGACCCGATCGGAGACTAGAAGCAGGCTGTGAATTTTCATTTTTTTCTTAATAATGTTCCGCTTTTTTCTATGCTAACGCATGGCTGTGATAAATTACAATTCTTAAATAAGTCTTATAGATTCCGACAAATTTGAGCTGTATAACAAACATAATCAACAATAGGCCTACCCCACATTTAAGAAATTAACTGTCACTCTTTTATGCTCATGAATCCTACATCGTAAAAATAGTCGGGAGAAATACATCAAGAACTCCGTGAATAGAAGAGACTTACAAACTTTTGCTTAAGGACACCACGTACTCTTGCATGATGAAAATATCGATTTTTTGATTTTGGCGCCATAAAATTCTTCATTCTTTTCTGAATCCAAATATATATAGTTTGTGGTTTTTTTTTTATGTCTACAACTACCTTAAATTCGTTTTTTTTTTAAATTAGCGTCCCATGCTCTGAATAATTCACTTTTAACTTTGCCAGCTGTTTTCCGTTAATACTCATTTTCCATGTTTAGGTACCAATAAATCTGAAACCATTTAAGATAGAGGGCTAATTTTTTTACATTAACTTGCCTAATGGAGTACTTGAATATTAACCTATTTGCACTTCCAAAACGTAGTAGGCATGGATTGGGAAGAGAAAAATTAATACATATTTTTGAATAAATTTAAAAAGAAAGAGTTCGGATTCTTTTTTCTTGCATTCTGTCCCAATAATAATGAAACAAAGTGGTTACCGGTACTCATCTGCCATAATCCATTCCAAGTGTGTGAACAGAATTTGAGAATATTTGATTGAAGAACAACTGAGAAATGTGTACCTGAAGCAAATTATACAACATTTTTTTGAAAATGTATCTGTCCAAATTTGTATTCATTTCACACATCCTATAAAAGCAAAGTAGCACTACATGGTCATAAACAGCTCAGAATATACCGCTTCTTATATGTGACAAGAATCATAGCTGTACCTTTAGCATAAATCCAGAAAATACTTAATAAAGTGATGCCACAAAAATAGACTTTTTCATCGTGTAAGAGTACGTGGCGACCTTAATTGGGTACTGGCAATACCTTCTACAAGTGCATCAGTACAACGCAGTTTCTCTTGTTTGAAAAGATTCAATACTTTTGCATGTAACACAATATCTGACTCCAGAATTACATCATTGGCTATCTCCATAAATCGTGAATTGTAGTTGAAATTGATTGAAGACCTTCTATGAGGACATCATAGATAAGATTGCCAACCTTAGAGAACGGAGGATTCATTTAAGCTATACAAATAAGCGAGTTTGACTTTTTAGTGCGATAACTTATGTTTGGTTTGGTTTTAAGTGCTAGGCTTTTAGTAGATATTTTAGCATTAAAATAGGAAAAGGATGTCAATATTCACAAACGCAAACATCATGCACTGATGAAATTAGGAGTTTGGCTCTTCACCTGATATTTTATCTACGAGCCGCCACTGCCTGACATTCTATATTAATTTGGAGTAACTTATATACGTCAGTGCTACCAACATGATTCTAAGCCTGCTGACAGGTCCAACTTTAAATACATGTAACTTCCATACTAGCATTTGGATTTCAACCAAATTTCGTATGTGCTATGTGTACCATACCAGATATGACTATGCGTATTCTAAGGAGCAACCAGGGCTGCCAACTGTTAATATGTGCTGTCCCTATTTTTGTTACCCTAATATCAATATATTAGAAAGTATGCAAGCCAATAGCTCTAAACTTTGCACACGTATAGTAACTGGCATTCTAGACGAATTTCGAGTAAATAATATACGTCAGTGCTGCCAACATGATGCTAAGCCTGCTGATAGGTCCAATTTTAAAATGCATGTAACTTCTATACTAACTAATGGATTTAATTCAAAATTGGCACAACAATAGATCATATTATATCAGATTATTTCTGACCAATACATGCATGACATTGTTGCCAACATGATTTTACGCACGCTGTTAGATCCAATGTTTAACTGCATGTAACGTCCATGCTATTCATTGGACTTCAACCAAATTTTGTATTTTGCACCTTAAGAGATGGAACTAAGAATATATTCAGTCATCAGGGCTGCCAACTGTAGTTCTCTATTAGGCTACATTATGCCAGGTATACAGTATTTCGAACTAATTGGAAATTTCGATATTAGCAACTTAATTTCGTCATTATTCTAGATAGGTTCATATTCTGTAGAATAATCATTGGCATGAAAAGTAGGCTGTATAGTTCTTCACGGAACTTCTTGTTATATGTATAGATAGAATAGATAGAAGATAAAAAGGAATGTCTGTGTGTTAGTCTTTTATGCGTTCATAAACCATTCATCCTATTGCGATCAAATTTTGGTGAGTTGTTGTAAACACTTCCGGGAGGTTTATGGGCATAGTTATTCCATTTCAAAATAGATAGCGATAGTTTAAACAAATGAGTAATGGCGATGCGTTCATATACAATTCATCCGATTGCGATCAAATTTTGGTGAGTTGTTGTGCACAGTCCGGGAAAAGTTATAGGCGTAGTAAATCCAATTTACAATAGATGGCGCGCGAGTAGTTTCAACAAAATTGCGTGTGTTTGTTTCAAGAAAGTCCCACATGCGTTCATATGCCATTCATCCCATTGCGATGAAACTTGGGTGATATATTCTGTACACTTCAGGTAAGGTTTCTGGCTTAGTAAATCCACTTAACAATAGGTAGCGCACGAGTAGATTCAACAAATGAGCGACGACGGGTGAAACGTTTCAACAAAGTCCTGTATGCGTTCGCATACTATTCGTCCGATATCGATGAAACTTGGGAGAGAGGTTGTGTACACTACAGGCAAGGTTTCTGGCTTAGTAAATCCATGTTATAATAGGTAGCGTACGAGTAGATTCAAAAATGAGTGACGAATCCCGAAGCGTTTCAACAAAGTCCCGTATGCGTTCATATACCATTCGTCCGATAACGATAAAACTTGGGTGAGATGTTGTGTACTTCAGAGAAGGTTTCTGGCTTAGGACATCACTTTACAACAGGTATCGCACAAGTAGATTCAACAAATGATCGACGGCACGCGAATCGCTTAAATAAAGTCACGTAGCGTTTAAATACCATTCATCCGATTGCTAAGAATCTTTGGTTGGATTCTTGTGCTTACTCCAGGAAAGGTTTCTGACTTAGTTAATCCTTTTTACAATAGGTAGCGCACGAGTAGATTCAATAAATGAGTAACGGCGTGCGTATCGTTTTGAAAATGTCGTATGTGTTCATATACCATTCATGCGATTGCAATGAAATTTAGAGAAATGTTGTTTCCACTCCCGCAAAGATTTCTGATTTAGTAAATCAATTTTACAATTGGTAGCGCACGAGTACATCCAACTAATGAGCGACAGCGCGTGAATTGTTTCAACCAAGTCCCGTATGCGTTCATATACCATTCATCCGATTGTGTTAAAACATTGGCGAGTTGAGTACAGTCCTGCGAAGGTGTATGAATTAGTAAATCTGTTTTTCAATGGGTGGCGCACAAAAGATTCAACAAATGAGTGAAGGCGCTAGAATCGTTTAAACAAAATCCCGTATGCGTTCATATGCCATTCATCCGATTGCGATGAAACGTTCATGAGTTGTTGTTTACACGCCAGGGAAGGTTGTCGACTTAGTAAATCCATTTTACAATAGGTAGCGTACGAGTATATTCAACAAATGGGTGACGGCGCTTGAATCTTTTCAACAAAGTCCCGTATACGTTCATATACCATTTATTTCATTGCGATGAAACTTTGGTGAGTTGTTGAGCACGCTCCCATGATTTTTTTTTGAGATAGTAAATCAATTTTACAATATTTTAGAAGAGGTTAACGGAAAATAAATAAATTTTGGGAATCCAAAAGCACTTCAACAAACAAAGTTACAACGCCAACATTTTCTTTGATTGGCATTGCAACGCATGCCGGGTACAGCTAGTTAAAAATATTAATTGATACTCAGTGAAATAGTATGCATTGAAATACCAGTAAGATAATAATATATTATTCAAAACAAGCAGGATAAAAGGATAATAAAATGTATGAATAAATTAATTATTTAATTTCTATTATATTTGACATGGAAAAGCCATTGTGTGCCTTGAAATGATGATAATAATGAATTATGGAACGATTTGAGTTCAAGTTATAGGAAATATCAAGAGTTGTGTTAAAGGCAAAATTGTTAATTTCAGACGGAAATAAAGTAATTTTAGTTTGAAATAAATATCTTACTTTGGAAGGCATAACGAAAGTACTGAAGTAATTATCGCTAATGAGCGCATATGTGTTAATTGTCACGCAAAATGCAGTGAAAATATGCCAGGAGCTATTTAATTGTGAGCACCTGTTGGATGCGGTATGAATTAATATGTGTGATTGCTGTATGCAAATTTGAAGGGTGCTATATTTTATTGTTGAAAAGCGCAGGATGTAAGTGCATAAGACAACCTTAAGACGCTGATACAGGATGAGTGGTTTGTTGCCATTGATCCAAATTATACATGGTCCTAAGCCATCTATGTTGGAAGTCTCCAAGAGGCAGGCCGGGATATTAACGAGCGTTCTTTTGCTACAAGAGCCCTTTAACCATAGTTGTCTTTTATGAATATTTTACCTGCCAATGCTAAGACCTCACAATTATAACCCTACCTGAGCTAAATAAGTAGGTTATTGAAATACCTTATAATATTTGTTGAATGAATTAACGGATGGCATTCCAAGTAAAAGAAGTATTAGGCTTGTTGTAACCGAGCCATGAATAAGCCGTCTGGGGTGAGGGAAGTCTGAAATGTCCCCTAATAGTCATAAATTTCTTGCCTGAAAAGCCTTGACAGACGTTAATGACCGCCGGGTTGGGGTAGGTCTTTAAATGAATCGTTTGTGTCTGCGGCCAGCAGAAGTAAATAACCTTGTATGAAGATCCAGTAATTGATCTGAGATCCATTTGATTTAAAGTATCCTTGCTGCCAATGTTCAGATCCGTATTTAATAATGATATGATTGTCATGCAGACAATAATAATAATCCCTCGTTTTATTGTTACACGTTGAAATGCTATTGTTTCCTAAGTATTGTTGGAAATCTTAAGATAATTGGGAGTTTATTTTATTTTGATTCATATCAGTAGTTTCCAAAACTTGAGGTATGTGAGTTCTCCCGGGACAAATACTCATTTTTGCAGTGTTGAGAAAGAGATGATACATTTTGAAAATCATAGGTACCCTAGTAAATGGTAATTGTTGACACCATTATAAACACTAACTCAAGTTATGAATAATATTCAAAGTAAGAATATTTTATTATGTTTTGAACATGTAATTGTATGTAATAATATTCCGAGCTAGTTGGAGCTCGGTTTGATGAATTTTTGAAGATATAGTATATGGAAGTGAAAGTTTATTTTTGATTTTTTGTCCGGTTAAATGGAACCGTTAATTAGTAATCTTTTTAATTTGTTTTATGATTCCTTGTTCTATTTTGTAGCAAGTGTGAAGTGTTCAGTTTTTATGTTTATTTGTAGCGCCTAATTTGAATAATTAAATAATTTGTGTAGTAGGATTCTTGATGTTTATTTTTAAAGTGTATCCTATGCTTGATCCGGAATGTGTATATCATATCAGTGGGAGAACATACTAGGCCCCGAATGTCTGATTAGAGCTAGCGGACTATGCTTTGCACATTTCTTTGTTGAAAAGGGCACAGTATGGCATAAGCGAGGTGCTCACAGTCTACGGAAAACTCATGCCCTACAGTAGATAAGACAAATTGCCCTTTTCAGGCCTTGTAGGCCTACTGCCTAGCTATGTGGTGAGGGGAGAATCGATTACGAGCTAGAGAACGCGGGCTTATCTGACGTGAACAGGATCCTGTCTCTCAAATTCCCTATCTAATCCTAGGCCAGGCTAGTCCTGAGCCAGTTGGGACGGATGAAATGGATGCTTTGAGTGGATATGCTGACTGGATCGTTGGACCTGGACTGCTATGCTGGAACCTCTCTCGTGGCCGCAAGTGGGGCAGGACATCTCCTTGCTGATCGAGTCACTGGTTTGGCCGGCTGGTGGGCTAGGCAGTTCACTTTAGGGACTGAGCTCATCTAGGCTAGCAGGCCCTGACTGAAGAGTATTTTGGAGTTTAGACACATAACGTGTTATTAACTAGGCGATCGTGCTTTGAAGAGTGCCGGTCTTGCTGAATACTCGTTTCCACACCACCATGAGGTAGAGTACATGGCGCGTATTTTTTAGCGTGGTTTCCCCTGTAGGCCTAGTCCACGATACTCCATTTGAGGTGTCGTTTGAAATGTCAATATCGAAGGTTCTGGTCCTCAGAAATATTTACCAATACTACGTCACTTTTGCTGTGCACTTATAGTAACGTTTGACTGTTCTCCAAGTTGACGAGGAACATTGCAACTGGTGCCTCGTCATCCGTTGACTTTTTCTTGTGAATATTAACTGGTTCTCCAGTTATAGAAATTAATGATCACTAAACATTGTATCTGTTGTGATACCAGGTACCAATTGGTCTCTATTGCGGTCTTTAACTAAATATCAAGAGCTGGAGGCTCCTTCAATCATTTGAGTTATTTTTTGTATATTTGTTTTTCAGTCTTATTTGAATCAGCTCTCAATGCCTCCCATCTTCAAACAGATGCCACACCCAATATCCGAGGCAATTTGTATAGAATAATTTAATCTTGATCGACTCCTACAGTTCTTATCCTCAACCCTTCATTCCATAACTAAGTTTACTATTCCTGGGTGTCTTAGTATGTGTCCCAGCAAACATTTTTTGTTTTCCGGGGAGGTTCCGAAAAAGTACCCACACAAAAAGCAAAAGGTTTGAGGACGCGTTCTAAGGCACACAGGAATATTAATATTAATAACGTTATTGGTTTTACGTCCCATTTAAGTACTGTGGCGTTTAGAGACCGGGGTGCTGGAATTTCGTCCTGAAGGGGATCTTTAACGTGCCAGTAAATCTATTGGCACGACTCCCTTGCATTTGCGCACCCTCAAATGCCAGCTGACTGACCCGGGATTCAATCCTGCAAGCATGGGGACAGCAAACGAGAACTTAAAATCTCTAACAAATTGTATGTTAGGCCTAGATAAGAGTAAAAATCAGACTTTCACTACCGGCGTTGAAATAGGAATCTCTGTTTCGCGAGCTTATAGGCCGTGTTCTAAGGACATTTTGTCGTCCTGACGTTTCGCCGAAGACTACGTTCGGCTTGTTCGCTTAATGTAACCTGTAAACATGCTGAACGCAGTCTTCAGCGAAACGTCAGGACGACAAAATGTCCTTAGAACACGTCCTATAAGCCCGCGAAACAGAGATTCCTATTCCTAGACAAGAGGTTTACATAATACCACTAAACATTGAAACAGAATTACAAGTATATGAAAGATTACAAAAATGGGGAGGATTTCCGATGAAAAACTTCAATTTTACAACAACAACAAAGTACATTGATTATTGAAGATTAAGTTGTTATCCGGACAAAGGGAAGAAATGGGAGGAAGGAAATAGGGGATTATTCGCTGCGAGAGTCCGTTCGATTTGATAGGTACGTCGCACTTGAAAGTGTTTGGCACTGAATGTCACTATTAAATATGATGGCTCTTCTACACAATCCGAGTGTTGATTATGTTTGAATGTTCATTTAATCTTGATACACTTGCAAAATTACTTGTTGAATATGTACAAAGTCTCTGTCACAGTTGAATGGGGCGAAGTATGGGTGTCACGAAGAAGTTAAATTTATTTACACAGCAAAAGGTTCAATGAGGCAATTAGAATGATCCCACGTTGAACCAAATGAATGACTTTTAAAAGAGCGAAGTTAGACAAGTTGAATTATCAACTTTAAATTAACATGAAGAATAGGGTTTCCCACGTTGGGAGCAACGTTGACTATAAACCACTATAAACTGCATTCCCACCCAGCGTGATAAAAATATGGCAATTTTAATAGGAATTCCAGAAGTGGATAAAAGTGCCCCATCAGACAGAGATTAAATACTCATGAAAGTTTCACTTATCTTGGCATGGCAGAAGGTGATGATGCTTGTAGATAGCCGTTACGAAGTCACCATGACATGGCTAAAGGAGAATGGTGTTAGACCATTATAACATGTCTGCTGGATGTTCGGTTGCCTCATGAGAGTGACGAGTTATGCATAGACTGCACTGAAGAGAAGTGACGAGTAAGTAATTGCAGGCGGCCCTTTAAGAATTTTACGAAATCGCGTAAGTTGTCTCTTATAAGAGGCGCGCCTGTTGACGAGTTTGTCAACCAGGGGTGGCATGCTAAAAGTTGGTAGCCGGAGTCCAACTTACGCTTCTTGAAGAAAATGGAATTGACCAGGCCGTCAGGTGGGCTGCAAGACAAGTCGCTGAAGTAGACGGCACCGTCTTCGTTCTGGACACGTTTGCTGAACATTCCAAATGAAGATTAATATTTTGTAAGTTCTTGACAAATTTGGTACAACGGGTTTCAGTGCCAAAATTGGAGCAATCGCCAGAGAGAAGATGAGGTAGGAGAAATGAAATAGGTGTGGGAGAGAAAGTAGAACAATTTGGTATTGAGGGATGGACCCAAAAACATTTATTTGATAAACAAATCAGCATAAAAAGCTGACAATTAGAAAATAAAGATATTGTACCTCTTGTAGAAGTAATGTAATAGTGAAAATGGTCAAAAAGGGGAATTCTGAAAAATGTGGGAGTACCCGTGGCCAATTACTAGTTCACAAAATACTAGTAGTTGATGACCAAGAGGAGGAGTAACTTTTGTGCATGCAACATGCCGGTTATTCATAAAAGTTACAGACTTCAAAATGAAAAATGAAACTACTGTTGTGCTTAACATAAAGCTGAATCTTTTATAAGAGAAAATGCTAATAAAAGAATTAGGGAGACTAAACACAGTCTTGATTACAGTAGAGAAGTGATCAAGAGGGATAGAGTGAAAATGACAACAGGTAGGAAGCTTGCTGAGCTAGCTGTACCAGCAATAGACAATCTTAAGAGAACTTTGAAAAGATCCACAGACTTGACTACAATGATCGAAACTGAACAAGTTTCTGGTTAGAGCACTAGTATATGTTAGCATACAAGTGTACCGGCTAACATCCCAAAAATTGTTGTTGGAACAACATGCCTAAAATGAGGCTTGTCTATAAGTAACCATGTTGAACAAGAATCAGTAAAAATAATTTGCCTAGCAAAAATTAGGGAATATAACCCAGTGAGAAAAATAATCACCAATAGAGCTTACAAATTTTTGCTCGGTAACAATTAGTATAAAAACGATAAGGACAGGGATGATCCTCATATTAGGCTTCAGCAGTAATCCAATACAATTTAAACTGTGTACGAAGTACAATTAAGAAAATCCTTAGGATTGGGTTCAGCAGTATTCCAATACATTTTAATCTGAGTACGAAGTACAATTAAGAAAATCCTAAGGGATTTAAACGGAGATATTTTGCCTCTTGATATCAAGAAGCCTTAAAAGCTCGAACAAATTGTATGTCAGGCCTAGAAAAGAGGTTTACAGAATACCGCTACACATTGAAACAGAATTACAAGTACCGGTATATGGAAAATTATCAAAATGGGGAAGATTTTCCGAAGAAAAACTTCAAGTTTGCAAAAAGAAAAAAAAATAGATTACATAGGTTATTTAAAATTAAGTTGTTTTCCAGATAACGGGGCAGAAATGTGAGGAAGGAAAATGGGCATTATTCGCATAGAGTCTGTTCGTTTTGATGGGTACGTCGCACTTGAAATATTTGGCACTGAGTGTCACTATCAAATACGATGGCTCTTATACACAATCCGAGTGTTGATTATGTTTGAATGTTCATTTCATCTTGATACACTCTTGCAAAATTGCTTGTTGAATTTGTACAAAGTTTCTGGCCCCGTTAAATTGGTCAAAGTATGTGTCTCACGAAGAAGTTAAATACCCAGCAAAAGATTAAATGAGGTAATTAGAATGATCCCACGCTGAGCCAAGTGAATGACTTTCAAAAGAGCGAATTTTGACAAGATCAAATCTCACGTTGAGTTGGATAATCAACTCTTAATTAACATGAAGAATAGGGTTTCCCACGTAGGGAGCAACTTTGACTAGAATCACAATGACAAACATGACAGAGCAAATTACAACACACAATGCAAAAATTTCTTATTTCTTTATGGGAGGTTAGAGAGAGTTGAACAATGTTCTTGAGAGCCATCTGGTGTCGAGTGAATGAACTCCCAGTGTTGAGTACGTATCATGATAAGTTTATTCAAAGTGTCGAGAGATCGAAGCACAAGGAGAACGATTGGCATTGTAGATAAAATTGAAGACATAGAAACATTCACTGAAACAAGCTAAAGTACACATAAATACCTAGCGCCAGGAGAAAGCAGGCATGCAAAGGAATCTCTGTTGGTGATTAAAGAAGGGAAACAAAATTAAGAGAGTGCAAGAAAAACAAAATCCCAATGCGGGGAAACCATGTGAATAGTATATTTGGTGAATATACCGACAATCTCGTGTTTACGCACTTTCAAATGCCTGTTCACTACGCCATAATTCGATCCTGCATTCTTGGGAACATCAAGAGAGAATGTCACTGGTTACGCTTTTTATGACTCATAGGGTCGCCCATCTTTCCGTATTGACTTGCTATAACAATCAAGAGATTTCCTTGATTCCGCATCGTCAATACAATTTATTAAAATTTTGTGATATAATCACATGTCACTTAATTTTTCATCGGTACATGTTTCGATGCCTATTTGCATTGGCATCATCATCAGCCTTTCAATGTATTGGCAGCACTTAAAATCACTTTGTACATTGGATGTGATAAAATGTTAACATAAAACACACTTATACACTAAATCACTTCAAAAGTTTTTAAAAATTATGGTAGGCACTCATTACAAAACTCTTGAAGGTTTTAATTTTCTTTCTTGAGGTTTTCAAAATTCAATACCTGATGTCATCTCCGAAATTTCTGGTCAAGGGTTTCCATTTCCAAGTAATTTGCGGCAAGAGTCGAACAGAGCCGAGTTGTGCTACGTGACTTAGTGTATAAGTGATTTAAGTGTGTTTTATGTTAACATTTTATCACATGCAATGTACAAAGTGATTTTTAAGTGCTGCCAAAACATAGAAAGGCAAATGATGATGCCAATGCAAATAGGCATCGAAACATGTACCGATGTAGATTAAGTGACATATGATTATATCACAAAATTTTTATAAATTGTATTGACGAGGCGGAACCAAGGAAATCTTTTGATTGTTACTGGTTACCGCTGAGCCACGTAGCCAGTCTTTTGCATATTCACCATGCGAGCGGTGCGTGTGTGGCTACTGTATGGAGTTGGTGGTAGTGGTGGTGAGGGTGATGATGGCCCTTGTTTCCGCCCCAGTCTTTGCCAGCCAGGCTGTTCGGGGTCGCAGAATCAACTGCAGGGGTATAATGGATAAACAAGAATACATTATGGTGTTTGAATCCATTTTTCAGTTGCCTTAGTAAACAAATAAAGGTTTGGTGCTTTTCAGTCGGTCAACACGAATATACCCAAATGAGATGGGTTATTCCCTAATCCTGAAAAAATTACATCTACTTTGGGTACAATCGTGTTGACCGACTGAAAAGCGCCAAAATGTGTTTTGAAGAATACGTCTTCAACTAATAGGGCTTGTACCAGAGCCTAGATAGGCATTGTTCTTTTCAGAGCGCAAAACAAATTGCTATTTTTAGAGTTAAGCCTGTTACTGCCTATGTATATGAGGGGAGAATCAATTGCGAGCTAGAGAACGCGTAAACAGAGCCCTGGCTCTTAAATTCCCTATCTAATCCTAGGCCAGGCTAGTCCTAAGCCGGCAGTACTCGCCAGAAATATCTCTCCTCGCCCATTCGTCTCAATACATCTTCATTTGTTACTCTATCTACCCATCTGACGTTCATAATTCCCCTGTAACATCACATTTAAAATGCTTCTATTCTCTTCTTTCCTGCTACACCATCAGTCTTAAGTTTCACTTCCATAGAGCGACACGCTCCAGACAAAGACTTTCAAAATTATGTTTAATACCTAGATCTATATTTGGTGATTTTTGTTTCAAGGGACGTAACAGCAACTTCATCTACTTTTTAAATCTATATCTGATGGCACAGCTGAAGTCACAAATGTACTGCGGCGTATGGACAAAGACTAGGAAATTCTCAATCTTCAAAAGGAGAAAACTAGAATACTTTGCTCATTTCATGCGCTACAACAAATACCACCTCTTGCAATTAATTATCCAAGGGAAGATTGATGGCATTAGGGGTCCAGGACGCAGACGAATATCCTGGCTAAAGAACTTAAGCCAGTGGTTTGGACTTAATACAGTGCCACTGTTCAGAACAGCTATGGACAAACAACAGATCATGCTACTGATCGCCAATGTTCTTGGAGGACGAGGCACTTGAAGAAGAAGAAGAAGATGGCACCATACTCATTTTCTGTAGAAATGCTACTTTACTTTTTAGGTATAATAATAATCGTCACTTTCTGCCGAATATATTTGGGCACTCTTGTGTTGACCGACTGAAGAGTAATTTTGTTCATTGCCCGTGTCAGCCTATCCTCTTTGCTTCAACCATCTTTGCTTATTATTTTGCTTCCCAATTAGCAGAATTCTCCTACTTCCTTTAGCTTTTTATGATGTCAATACACGTTTCTGTTTTCTTCCCGTTGGATTCCATTTTGTCTAAATTATTAATTTCCATAACGAATTATTTCCTCAGGACTGATTGTGAGCACATACCGTTTAGACACTCATTCAAATTCTCTGGTGATTCGACAAAGATGACATTGTCATCAGCAAATCTCAGAATTGGAATTATTTCACCTTGAAACTTTACTTCTACTTTAAATTTCTTCATTGCTTGTTCAATGTAGCCTATAGATTTAAAAGTATGGGTAGCAGCCTTGTCTTACATATTTCTGAATACCAACCTCTCACTCATATCATTTTCTTATTGCTTGCCACGGTAGGTGAGTGGTTATCGTGTCGGATTACTAACCCCCAAGCTTGCAGGTTCGCTCCTGGCCGTGGTAAGTGATTTTTGAAAGGCGGCAAAAATCACGACACGTATGTCCTACGATGTTGGCATGGTAAAGAAGAACCCATTTGAATTCAGTAGGTTGTGTTCATAATGGCAAAATTAATCTCGGGATTTTCCGCCAACACCAAGTTCCTCATTTTTCTACTAGAAAGCGCTTTAGTGTCAAGGAGCTTAGATATCTAACGACTTTCATAGTGCTTCAAGGAACAACAAAATTTGACATGCAAGATGTCCTCTGGGTGTCAAAAAACAAAGCTCGCACCCGGTACCCGAGGCCATACGATATTATTATTATTATTATTATTATTATTATTATTATTATTATTATTATTATTATGTTCTTATTTTCTCACTTAGCATACCATCAACTGGGGTTACTTGGGACTGTTTCATGTTTCAATTGACTGTACAGCCTAGAAATTTGAAGTTACAAATGCTTTGATTTAACAGTGACTCCAGTGACTGTGTGTTAATGCTCATTATCATCAATCAATTAATGAATGTTTATTGATTGTACCCAAAAAGTAAATTTTTGTCACTGTCCCAAGTTGCCCTTGAGAAGGTGTAACTTGGTACAGTAACATAATTTCGATAGTAACCTTCTGTTGTGATGTCTGTGGCCCATGATAAACAAAATCCTGGTTATGTGGGACACTACAGTCACTACCAAAATAAGAAATAATTGATACTAGTTGAAACCCGTCAAAACATGACGGTCAAAGGGAAAATATTTACTGAAGAATCTCCTTATATAGGCCTAATGTACATTCTTTGTACGATTATTTTTAGCTCTATTGAAACTACTAGGGCGTCAAAAGATTGCACTCTTGACATTGCAAAATACTGCTGGCAAATGACTGAAAAATTGATGAGGCAAATTGAGACCTGTACGTTCCAGAGTTTCCCCTTGAGCTTTATTGATTGTCATAGAGTATGCCAAACGAATTGGAAAATATTGCCTCTTAAAAGAAAATTATAGTGTTATATCTGATGGTATTAAATCAAGTCGATGGATTAGACCTCTCTGCCTAATTTTAACTGCACTTATTATTTCCAAATCCAAGCAATATGGTGGCATTTAGGAGCCCTTGGGAAACCTTCAGATTCTAATCAGCATAACTATGGGTCAAGCGTTTAGAGTATGTGGAGGCAAATCCTTTAATTCCAAGGAATTCAAGAACTCTGAGAAGTCTAATACAACTGGCCACAAACCGTCGCTTATAATTTTGGAATATAACGAAGAAATGCGATGATGTGCAGAACATGACGGTCATTGGGAAAATATTTACTGTAGGACTTTCTTATATGCATTCTCTGCATGATTACAGAGAAAGATCGACTTTGCAACATATAACTGGCCATGACTGTCATGAGGCAAGGTGATTTTACGCATGCGTGAGGGGAAAGAATTCTGCAATTTTCTATATTAATTTAAAAATATTCCTTCCCTCTTCCTTGTCTATCCATCCTAACCATCCCTTACCTTCCCTCATGAGGCCCCTGTTCGCTTTGCAGGTGAGGCCGCCTGGGCGAGGTGCCAATCCCACCTCACCAGTTGTATCCCTTCCGATTCGTTGTTCCCAGCTCTAGGGCACTGCCCGTAGAGGCGGTAGTGGTGAGTTCCCTCGCTGAGTCCGTGGGTTCCACCAACCTGGAGGGTAAACGACAAAAAAAAATAAAAAAAAATATACGAATTCCTTATTTTACGGGAATGCTAAGAGTAAAATATGTTTTGACAATGGAATAGCAATACCAAGAAATAATAATACGGAAATACAAAAATATGTGGGAGGTGGGACTCGAACAGCTTCCATTGCGCGATGCATAAATTTAGAGTCTTTGCCGCTACGACCTGAGCTACCGAATCACTGGTAATCTGACGCAATAATAAGATTGTTAAACAATATAGGCCCTACACACTCAACTGTCAGTTTACGTATTTCAACATTTTCCGTCGTGTATATTAATTGAAGTCGCTTCCGTAGCGTAGCGGTCAGCATAGTTAGCTGCCGCCCCGGAGGTCCTGGGTTCGATTCCCGGCTCTGCCACGAAATTTGAAAAGTGGTATGAGGACTGGAATGGGGTCTACTCAGCCTCGGGTGGTCCAAATGAATAGAGGGGGTTCGATTCCCACCTCAGCCATCCTCGAAGTGGTTTTCCGTGGTTTCCCACTTCGTCTTCGGGCAAATGCCGGGATGGTACTGCCCCCGTAAATTGAATTATATTGAGACCACGATGGCTGTATTGGCAAATATGAATAAAGTTACGGATGTCATAGTTGTGACGTGGATATTCATGACGTAGGCACGGATGACGTACACTTCATGCAAGTAGGCTGGTTGAGCTGAGATTCTTGGTGACGTCATGATTTTGTTCGAGAAAGATCGGAGATTTACGACGCAGTCGCAGGAAACAAGGTATTGTGCTAAGGAAGAAGTTACGCTATTGGAGGAGAGACTCGAACCAATGAACGATAGTTTGGAAGGAAGACGGAGATTGCTGAAACTACGATATTTAATTACTTTTGGCATGCAGATTTGTGGAAATCTATTTTCAGTTATGGCATTGATTTGGAATTTTGAAGAAATTAATTTTGAGTTTTTGAAATTTGAAAATCCGTCAAGTATAGCCAAAGTTAAAACTTCTAGCAATGACGCAGCAACAGGCTATGGAAGGGATGGATACGCCCCTTAAGAAGTTGATAAAAGGTCGTGCACAGGATAGAGGAGCTCTCAGAACTCATAATCTCAGAACTCATACGGATCATACCGCTGATACCGCATATATATTTCAGATGTCATAGAGTCATTTTCGAGTGAATAAGTGAAGCAAGTTGTCTTTAGCGTGTGGTTAAAGCCCGGCGCATCGAACGAACACGGAGCAGTTCCATTTTACGCTGCTCGAAACTAGGTGAAGTTGAAACGCTCACATTAACGTTTCCACCAGATAAGATATCAAGAGTTAACTTCAGCCTTTATTATAACTCTATTGGGAAGTACAACATTGAGGTGTGTAGAAGATTTGAACAATTTCACAGTTATACTTCGAAAGATATTGGCACTTTAAGGCTGCCAACAAAAGTGATTTTCTCGCCACATGAGAAACACTTTTAAAATTCCACATTATACACTACGGCTGACACGTGGAGTGCAACAGTGATATTGGAGAATACGTTTGGTAATACAACGATACAGTCTACTATGGAACATTATAATCTTGCAGTGCTTTCAATGATTATAACAGAAGTTGAGATGGAAGGCTAAGGCTTTAATGCAATTGGGACATATATCGCTGGAGTGAAATAACAGCATGGAACTTCGTTAATCGTCTTTCTACAAAAGCGAGCATGTAGTGAATATCCAACTACACTCATGCATCGTGAATCCATCGCTGAATTATACCAAATGACAGTGGAAATATTTTCATACTCCAGAACTATGAATATTTCTGCGGGAATAACTACAATAAACTTCATGAAGAATTACGACCAGAACTTCAGGGAACTTTCAAGAGAGGCCAGGGTGGACCCGGCTCACAAAGAAGAGTTTTGCCAGAAGGATGTTTTTCGTATACATGGAGCAGTGCAATTTTCGGAGGAGGGAGCAGTTCGATTCTCCGAGGACGCTGATTCCAGGTTCGAGGTCGGAGCACATCTTTACGCTGGTGAATTGGAACCAACAGCAGTTTTCTTTGAAAACTTTCCTCTCGAACTTCAATCAACAGATAAGGTAGTCGTGAACGTTTCTTGTATTATTTGAGTCTTGTAGCGATATCTGAGCAACCATTTTTCCATATTTTATGTCCTATCTTTTGCCCCATTTTCTTGATTGATATTTCTGTACTCAGTACACTTCGATGATTTATGCCTTTTTCTACGATTTGTTGAGACATTGTTATGTCATTGGCATACTTAAATAATTTTGGATCAGTTGAGACTGATGATTTAGATTCTTTCAGTAACTTGCATATTTGTGTAGTCACGATTTGACAGTAAAGTTAACGATTTTCTATGGCAGATTTGAATTCAGACAGCGTGTCATTTTATTAAAGTAATTCTATTCAGTTAATTACTTTGACCAATTTTCTGTCATCCTCAAGAAAGAAGAATGATTAAATGATTTTAGAGCGTTAAAATCTATTACGATATCGACGATCTTTGAAATACTAGTCATCTTATGAACATGATTGCAACATAGACATTTATCATTGCATTATAGACAATTTTATGAAATATGAACTTTGATTACGATTTATTGAATACACTATAGTAATGAACATTTGATAGGAGTTTTTCTCAATTATAGATTGGAACAATAATGTTTGCATTCCACAGTCTAATTGTATTCTATTCGACTATTCATGCAGTTTAGATGAACTTTGATTGAAGATAGTATTTTTATACTGCGTTACTTTGAAGATATTAATCTCAATTTTGATAGACCAGGGAGGAGTGTCTAATCGTATTTGCTATTAAATTTATTTGTGATTGGCAAATTTTTACTTCATATCGATTCATGAATGAAACCCACGAAGGTTAAATAATAACAGTCCTTAATACAATTGATGAATATAAGAATTTTTAAAGAGGAACAATGGATGTATAATCGTTAGTTCAGTGGACATGTAAAAGTCGCTGATGAATAATGCCCTTGAATAATGAAGGAGGTTCCCACAGTAATTAATGAAGTTGATGAATTTATAAGTGGAGGATTTTTGTATGTAGTTTGGAAGATTTTTATGCCATATATATGAAGATATATGATGAATTTTGGGCCAATTGTTGTGCAATTTTGTGCGTTTTGAGCGAAGTATTTTCCCGCTGAATGTATTGTTCTGGTTCTTTGAAAGTTATTCATATGAAGATACTGTTAAAATTAACAAGAGTGTTAAATAATTTGAGAGGAAGATGTTGAATGGAGGTTACCGTCACAAATATTAATAATTATTATTAAACCTTATTAAACCTGAATTTGACAGTTAAATATAACTAACCTTCATTGGTCGATTATATCACCACGATTTAAGTAATTATCAACCGGATAAACGTGTGGTTTAATGTATTTCTTGTATAAATAATATAAACAATATTAATATTGTAAATAATTTTGTAAATATCTTTGATAATAATTTGAAATGAAAGTGATTAATAGAGGCGTGTATAAAATTTTCAATTGTCGTTTGACATTGTTATAAACAATTTATTATTGTTATAAATAATTAATGAACTTTTGTTATTAACATTAAGAGTTTTGTTTTTATACTCTAAACAACGCTAATTAAACAAGTGGTTTGAACAAATAAATCATGATTTGGGATTGTTGGAGTAATCCACTGGTGTTTGAATGGAGTATTTAAAACATTTGCGTGATAATATTTCAGTTGAGATGTGAACATTTACGTGTTTGAAAAGGAGAGCTGAGCTCTGAGGTAACTCGCTTATGCTAGGGTTGAACGAACGGGGAGTCCGCTTTGACGATGCAGGTGCATTGCAGCTGGCGCGACAACTGTATGACAGAGGCCAAGGACGTATCCATAATAGCCTTGTGGCTATAAATAAAATGTGAAGTATATAAAAACGCAAAACAATTGATATATGTGTCTCGTCCCAAATCCCGTTTCCATTCCAAATGCATTATTATTTTTACGTTACTATGAGCTTGAGAAAGCTGAAACATTGTATGTAGAGTATACAAGTCCTACAGGAGGACATGATTATATGGACGATGGCTTCTGATTGCCACGTGGATTTTGTTGTTTTATTTTTGTTAAAATCATTCTTTATGTGAAATAAATTATTGTGCAGTTTAAAGTTTCTCGTCTTCGTTCTGGTTCATTTTACATATCATGGTGGAGGTTATTGTGAGGGCATACTTTAAGTGATCCAGTTGACAACCCAGTCCCCGAGATAAATTTAAGAGGTAAGTAAAGGTAAGTATGAACCCCCGTATATTTTGGTGTGTTCCACAATAATTTCTTGTTAACTATTGTGTTCTAATCTCGATAGTATCTGTCAGTGCCATTTTCATTGATGTAGCTGTGCCGGTGCGATTGATTATTGGCAATCCGATTGAGGGGGCGGATATCTGACAGTCTACTATCCTGAGATCGGGTACAGTACCTACTGTATGGCCACGGCCGCCTCCTTCCCCATTCCTAGCCTATCCATCCCAATCTTCCATCCCTTCCCATCCCTCATGAGGCCCCTGTTCGCTTTGCAGGTGAGGCCACCTGGGCGAAGTGCTGATCACATCTCCCCAGTTGTATCCATTCCGACCAGATGTTCCAAGCTCCTGGACACTGCCCATAGAGGCGGTAGTGGTGAGTTCCCTCGCTGAGTCCGTGGGAACCACCAACCTAGAGGGTAAATTGACTAAATAAAAAAGTATAATAATTGTATTCCAGTATATATCGTGGGAACGTCATAAATAATGTTCCCTTCCTTTATACTTCTTATAAATAACTATCAAATTGAAACGCGATGCACTTGAACCGCCATGACTGTCATGAGGCAAGGTGATTGTGCGCATGCGCTAGGGCCAATAAATTTGCATTTTTTATTATAAATTTTAAAATATATCATAACATATTTGTTTATTTTAAATACACTCTGCAAGACACTCATCAGAGTGCATTGCGAAGTCAATAGGTTCAGCCGTTCTGTCAATCTCGCGGTAACAAAAATCAGCTTACTGTTTTAAATATATAGATTAGTCAAAATAAATGCATTTCATTTATTTTGTATGCATTTTCTTAGTACAGACATTCTGAAGTCTACTGAATTCAAAGGAGACTAGGCATATTGAAAACATATCTGCCCCTACTCATTACCTTCACAGGCAAAATAACTTTCATGATTTGCTGCTTCTTAACATAGTCTACGTCATCAACTGCAGGAAAGACAAATATACTGGTTTTCTTTCCTTGGTAGCTACGCAGAAATTTGCACTGATGGGTTCCATCATTTTCTATTGAAAGAACTTTCCCTAAGAACAGCTTTTCTTTCTGCTTCTTGGTGCTTTCATCGTACACAAGTTTAATCATCACAAAATCATTAACACTTGGTTGGATGTGTCCAGAGGATTCCTCGCAACTTACACCAGCAACATTTTCAATTTCTTCCCAAAATTCATCATCACTTTCAGCATCTCTAAGCACTTCTGAACGAAAATTATCCAAGTCCAGTTCATCACTTGAATCGTGAATTGAAAATGATTCACTGTCTGATTCACTGTCCGAGTCCTCATTGTAACATTGCTTCTGTTTTTGTTTCTGAGGGAGAACTGAACTAGAGGTACCGGTACCCTCCTGTGTCCCTTAACTGCCGTTGAACCTTTTGCTTTTCACTTCTGCAAGCATTTTAGGTGAAATGCTTTGCCCTGCAGCTAGCTGAATTTTCTGTCGTTTCTTCTGGGTTTGAGTTTCCGAAGTCCGCTTTTCTTTCAAAAATTCTTCCAAAGATGCTTTCCACTGACACTCTTCTACAGCTATTTGTGGTAGACGTCTCAGAACTTGCTGTGAGTCAAGTGGTCTTATTCAACTTGCTCGGAAACCACTAATTAAGTTCTCTCATGCACTCTCTGCAAGACCATCCAAACACGTCTTCAGGAGACGTGGGAATGTGTCTTTGGAAATGGTTCCACGATGCTTGCTTTTCCACTCTTCAAGCACCTTCCTCCATTCTACCTTTAATGGTCTGAAGAATGCCAGATCCAATGGTTGGCAAAGATGTGTTGCATTGGGTGGCAGTAAAACAAATTTAACATTGTTTCTCTCGCATTCTTCTATCACTCTTACAGAGATGTGGCATGGGAGATTGTCACCAATAATAGCCTTTGGTTTGTCTCCTAAACTTTTTAGATATCGTAAAGCCAATGAGAGAAACCAATCTTCAAAGATTGGGCCTTCGAACCACCCAGATTTTGATCTATTATACCTGGCTCCCTGAGGTCCTCCTTCCACCCAGGATTAGTAGAGATGATCAGCCTTATAAACAATGTAAGGGGGTATCGAATGCCCACTAGCTGTTCCAGCAAACATCAGTGATACACTAGACTTGGAAGAATCCACCAAACGTTCTGGATGTTTTCAGGTCCGACGAACAATAACTTGCTGCCTACCTGGATCGTCGCACAAGTTGGTCTCGTCATAGTTTAAGATCGCCTCAGGTGAAACATCATTTAGTGTCTTCTCTAGCTCTGTAAAGTAGTCTTTAATTAATTACTGATCTACACTAACTCTGGATCGCTTAATGTTGTCACTAAACCTCACCTTCAATCGATCCGATTGTCTCTTCAGGAACGACTTCGCCCAGTCTACACCAGACATATTGTTTTTAAATCTCGGTTCTTTCACACCACTCTTGTCAAGATATCTTTTGACTAGTATTCTTACGTGAAACTCAAACATTGGAAAACCCCAGTCCGCAGTCAGGAGTAAAGAATGTGTCAAAATATTTTCGACATCTGTTGATAAAACACATGGACGCCCATATTTGTTTTGGTGTTTCCCGGACACTTTGCGAGCAATTGTGCTCTTAGGTAAAACGTACATTTCAGCAGCTTTCCTCAATGAAAGTTCTTTATTCTTAACAGCGTCGAAAGCACGTTGAAGATTTTCCTCCGAAAAATCATGATATTTTCGGGCCCCTAACTCCCGTCTATACTGCCGCGGCATGATATATAGCCTGAAATATAAATAAAACCAATTCTTCATTAAAATTTAGCCCATTCTAAAACAAGTGTAACTTGGGACACTGTCCCATGTAACCCCAAAATGACAATTTATGACTTAAGTAATTTTTTTTGCTTAAGTTGGCAGTAAAACAAAATACAACACATGTGCGATGTTGTTGAATAGTTAGGTTAGTACACAGAGACATGTAAAATTTTATATCTTTATTGTCTCAGCTCATGCACACAGAGTTTTTAAGCTTACTTTCTTTGAAAATCAAGTACCTTCAATAAATTCAACCTCTATTCTACACCTACCGGTACCTTAATATTTCCTAGAAATATGTGTCTTACAACAGTAAACGGTCTGACAAACGCGTCTGGTGTTTATGGAGCGTTCTCACTCAAGTAGTTGGTGGCAAAGAGTTTACAAAGTATGGGTCCAAACTGTCCCAAAACATACCGTTTGACGGTATGTCTTAAAATACCGTACTTCAACTAAGTGAATGTATTCATTCTTGGTTCTGTAGCGTGGCATCTCTACTACGAGAATTGTTTGCTGTTCCTTCATCTCGGCAATAGTATACTCTTTTTTATCGTTGACCAACCGTGTTAGTATACAGGTATTTATTTTATTTCTCTTTTATTTAGCGGTGTCTCCGAGTTGATGTTTAAGCTGTCCGAGCTTGCTGAAACATTTGAGAATCCTCCACTTTATTCACTCAGTACGGTTTGAACAACATTTGACTATGATTCATTGTTAACACACACATGATAGGGAGTGCATTGGAGGGTACACCAGTCTCACAGCCAATGGGGGACCAGTTATGGGAACGTAACCTCCTCACTGACATGGCTGTGCTCCTGATACCAGTGATCGAGACTTCTGATGACACACATAGGTACACATACATGATAGGGAGGGCTTCGGAGAGTACTGTAATCTCACAGCCAACGGGGGCCAAGTTATGGGAACGTAACCTCCTCACTGACATGGCTGTGCTCCTGATACCAATGATCGAGACTTCTGATGACACACATACAGACACATAACTTACATGATATGGAGGGCTTCGGAGAGTACAGTAATCTCACAACCAACGGAGGCCCAGTTATGCGAACGTAACCTCCTCACTGACATGGCTGTATGCCTGATACATGTGACCGAGACTACTCTTTGATGATGGCCTTTCTCCTTCTCTCTCTCTCTCATACACACACACAATCACACGCACACACATGACAGTGGGGATTCTGTTGGAGGGTTCTGGAGTCTCACAAACCATGGGGGACCAGTATAGCAAGATACCGAGACTACTGTATGGCACACCCACACATGATATCAGTAAATAAACATAACACTTACCGATTTAGAAACCAATGCTGGACCTTTGTTTATTACTACACTGAGATTCTTTTGCTGGATCGTGGTCAGCGTCCAGCCACCAGGCGCACACGCCCTCCGCCAGCCAACCAAACTCGTGCCGCAGATTGCGCGGCGGCGAGCTAACCAGGGTCATTTAAGTCATTAAGTCACTAAATGTTCATCAACGAGGATGTGCAGTTTCAGCACACAGATAAGAAGATAACAATCAACAGCTTCCTGCAACATTTAATTAAAGAAGCACAGATGTATTTTCAAATTTCTTGTGAATCTGGATGACGGCACGTCACCAGTTAAAGGTCATAACTTACCTTTCCACATAAAACGTTGAAAATGTTCTCTCTCAGTTGACAGTCAGTAACATTCGAAGTTAGATTGTTACATTATGTAGCTACTCCTGTACCCCCTGGGTGTTTACTGTAATTAATCGAAGCACGGACCCAAGCCCGTTTGATGTTTAATTGTTGGGTGGTATAAAATACGAAGTGTACTATCGCGTGTATAAATAACGGGCCGCCTTGCCGTGCGGGAGTTGTGTTTCCGAGCCATCAGGTTGCCATCACTTGGTGTGTTCTCGGGAGGGGAATGCAGAGAGCCGAGATTGGGCAGCTGTCCTTGTAGGCAAAGGGGGAGAGGAGGGGGGAGTGTGGTATCACCTATTAATCACAAGAGGCTGACAGTGGCTTAGTAACACGACAGCGAACTCAATGGGGCAGATGGTTGGGATCTATGAAGCTGGCCTAGGAATAACAGAAATATAATTAGTTTAGGATGTTTGCGATTTCTTCTTTTTCTCCTTATTATACTGCGTTTAGTCCCTGTGAAAACTCGATTCTCAAATTAATTCACACACAGTAAAACTCAACAGTGCATTTCTAAAGAGATATAACAATTAATGGGTTACTTGCCATTTGAATTTAGATTTATTAAAACCGTCTCGTTATCTGTAACAATCTTCCAAGCGCGAAACTAAAGAAAATAAAAGTTGGCGCTGCGCTTTTCGATCTGTCCCCCTCCTCCCCCCCTCCCCCCCGCGAACAAGGAGTGGTGTGCAACCACGGCTTTGAGCATTCCCCTCCCGAGAACACTCCAAGTGATGAAAACCTGATAGCTCGAAAACTCAACTCCCACTCGGCATGGCGGCGCGTTATTTATGCACGCGATAGTACAGATACCCGTACTCTAGTGGAGCTGGAGAACAATATACGGCAGCAGATATCTCTCACAACAGAGGGGAATAACAAGGTATAAACGCTTATTTATTCACACGCTACAACGCCTATCTGTTTGATGAAGGCTCACCAAGGCGGTCCGGGTTCGATTCCCGGTCAATGCATGTGAGATTTTCGATGTGAAATGTCATGTCCTGTGGTTCGGATTCCACGTTAAAAGGAGGTCCCGTTGCTCATGATCCCGAGATTAACGGTCACGTTAAACTACAAGCTTCCTTCCATTTCCTGTTTGATAAAGGAGAACGCCCTCAGCATCCTCTGCGAAAAGGTAAGTTCTTTAATGATGATTTTGAGGTGAATTTACCATTAATTAATGTACTTTGTTACGGTTTCCACCTGCTCGCAATCCGCGGACCGAGCTCGGCCGCCTGGCGGAACGCGTGTTTGCCCGGCACCCGGCAGCCAGCCCCGCTCCAGCAAAAGTGTCTCCCTGTACCTCTTAAATATTCATGATCCTCCGTCTTTGCAGTTGGCGATGCGGTGCGCTGAAATGTTCAATCTATGAGGCACAGAAGATTAGATATGACTCGAAAGGAATGTCTGGGATGACTTCCATGATGATCTAGTTATTCTGATCTGCAATTCAGTGAATGGCATTGGCATTAGTAAGTCAGATTGCATCCCAAAGCTCTAGTTAATAACTATTAACTGTCTGCTAACAACTGCTCACTACGCAGCTTTGGAACACGTGTGCTTAAAGCATGGCCTCCTCCATAGACTTCTGTTCTGAAACACATTAGTCTAACATGCCGGTGCCAAACCCACGCACAAAAAGGCTGTGTTCCGCATCAGTTCTCTGTATTAACTGTATTAACTTTTCCTGATGAGTAGACATAGAACTTCAGGCAAATGCCTTTAAGGTACGGTTTGGCTACAGCGATGATCACCGGCTCACATCGCTTGCGGTGATCGCTCGGCGCACAAAGTCAGAAAAGCGGTTTCCCTAGCCGGCGATCATCGTCCTTCGTCCAATGCCTCCTACAACAGAAGCAGTGTCATTTCTATTAGCTCTGCAGTAGCCTACTCTTTGCTTATGGGATACACAGGTTTGTGGAGTAAATAATAATCAGCTGATTATAGTCTGAAATAATATAACGTTGCCAGAATGACCGCAAGCAGAGTGAAATAAGCGTCAATATTGCTTCTTTTATAGGAGGAAGAAGAGACGATGATCGAATTAAGTATAATATGTACCGTACATGAAGCGAAACGATTACAAACTAATAACTTGTACAAAACTATGTTTTAATGCACTGATTCATGGACACCTGCTTAATGACCAAACACACTTAAAAGAATACTGAAGGCTTTATCTTTATCAATTTACTTTTGTCATCATCTTCATTTCCCCTTTTCCAGCTGACACTGGGTGGGGGCAAATATGGTTCCTCTCCACTTTGCTCTGTCGTTCAACCATTCCTCCTCCGACACAGTGATCCAATACAGGTTCCGTTTTCTAATACTATTCTCCACCGAGTCCATCCAACGCATTCTTGGTCTTCCTCGTCCTCTCTTCCCTATCATCCGTCGTTCCAGTGCTCGTCTTGGTAGCCTTACTTCATTCATCCGTTTGACATGACCAAACCATCTCAATCTGTTTTGCTCAAGTTTGTCATTTAGTTTCTGTACTCCCAGTTCTTTCCGTATATCTTCATTTCTCACTCCGTCCCGCCTCGTTTTCTGGACCATACTTCTCAGGAATCTCATCTCTGCTGCTTGTACTCTGCTCTCATCGCTCTTAATCATTGTCCAAGTTTCCGCTGCATATGTCATTATAGGAACATAATATGCGTTGTACGTAACTTCTGTGTTATATTTAATTGAAAATGATTTAAAGATAAACCCTACCCCAATTGTTCCAAACCCAGTAAGTCCAGCAGTGTCTTGTTACTTTAAGGGAAGGTATTTTTCTCCTCGAGGTTACGGCGTTCTCTCTCCACTCCACATTCAGCACTTGATCTGCTGCTGTTAATTTACTTTAGAGGATATGATTTCTGGGTCATCAGCCTCGTATACTTGGGCTTGCGTGTTTGATTTGTTCGATAGCCTGTGTTTCTGTGATGACCAGTAGAGTGTGTAACAGTAATTATCGGGTGAGGAATTGATGTACAATTTAGGCATTTGCCTAGAGGGACTGTAGAAAAACCGAGGGAACATCACACTCAGGATGGTTGCTGTCAGCTCCGGGACTGAAACCACTGGTCTCTGTGCTTGCTGCAGCTACCTAACATAATAGTGGTGAGCGAATTTTGGTGCACGGCTACGCCGCGGGGTATCTTAGCTACTGCATAAGAACCTTATTTTCTGTACTCTGATGTGTTTTAGTAAAGAAAGATTTCTAAAAGACAATAATAATAAAAAAATCTGTGAAGATATTTGGAGAACAGAGAGGATTCCAGAGGAATGGAAAGTGGCTCTAATACACCCATTGCATATAAAAGGGGACAAACATAACGTTGATAACTATAGAGGCATCTCTCTTCTTCAAATTTCATACAAGGTATTTTCAAAAATATTGCTGAATAGAGTAGAAACATTACTTGACAAGCAACTGGGCGAGTATCAAGCTGGATTTCGAAAAGGTAGCTCTTGTTCAGAACAAATATTTAACTTAAAATCCATAATTCGCCGTAGGATTCTGAATTCAAAGGACATAATTGTGACTTTTGTAGATTTTAAAAAGGCCTTTGACTCGGTTGATAGAGAAACCATTGATAAAACAATTCGTGAATTTGGAGTGAAAACAAAATTGGCAATCCTAATACGTGAAACCCTTACTGACACGATTTCAAAAGTAAAATTTATGGGTGATATATCAAAATCTATTAAGATAAATACCGGTGTACGGAAAGGTGATGGTTTATCACCCCTTCTGTTCAACTGTGTTTTAGAGAATGTTGTAATAATTTGGAATTTAAAGCTAAAAGAACATAACATTTCGCCAGTAACTTTGGGGAGAAGAAACAAAGGTATTGAAATAAGTTGCCTAGCATTTGCAGACGATTTTGCTATATGGTCAGCAAATCTAACAAGTGCAACAACACAAATCAATCTCTTGGAAGAAATAGCCAACAAAACAGGTTTGAGAATCTCCGTAGAAAAAACTAAATTTATTACAAACATCAAGGACGCTTCAAAATATTTGGCAACAGATATTGGCCCAGTGGAAAAAGTAAAGAAATTCAAATATCTGGGAGAAATGATTCAAGAAACTGGTTTAGAAAAATCTTCGGTAGAAGAAAGGGTACACAAGATGGAAAGACCATATGGTATCACTAAGAATTTTTATAACAAAAAGTGCTTATCTAAAACTCTTAAAATAAGGCACTACTCTACAGTGGTGAAACCGGAATGCTTATACGCAAGTGAATGTCTGGTACTAAACTATAGATTAGATAAACTTGAAGTACTAGAAAGGAGAATCATGAGGAGAATTTTAGGCCCAGTGAAAACAGCAGAAGAATGGAAATTAAGATCTAATGATGAAATATACAGGAACATAGAAAATATAACAGAAACGATAAGAAAAAGGAGATTGCAATTTTTTGGACATATTTACAGAATGGATGATTCCAGATTAACAACAAGGATATTCAAGTACCTTTGGGAGAAAAGGGCAACAACGAGCTGGATTCAAGAAGTAAAGAAAGATTTAGAAAGAAATAATATAAGTGAAGAAGAAACGGTGAACATAGAGATCTTTAGAAAAAGGGTATTAAGTATGAAAGGATTCCAAGGAAGATTGCCTGGTGCGAAGTGGTCCGAGGACAGAAAGAAGCAGCATAGTGAACGGATGAAGAAGTACTGGAGGGAACGGAAGAGAAAACAACAAAGTGTGAAGAATTGAAATTGGCACGTGGTCCCTAACAGGCCTCATTGGAAAGAAAAAAAAACAAGATTTGTATTTTTTACGACCGCAGGGATGACAAGAAAGTTTAGTTAGCCAATGAGTCGATAGCAAACAACATTTTGTCTCTCTACGAATAAGGGCTATGAAATCATCAGGCCCGTGTGTTACACGATGACCTGTCTTACTGTGTGTCTGCCCTAAATAGAATGTAATAAAATACAGGTGAACAAATAAGCACACTTACTACTCTTGCTTATCATTTCATCACGTTTCAGTGACTAGCAACATAATTTATTAAAATATCATCTGTTTCTTTTGAGAAATCGCAAAATACGGGCTGTATGGAAGCCATGATACTGTGATACTGTTTCCCAAAGAGATAAGAGCTTTATCGTTATTGTTTTGTTTACAAAATGGCCAGCGATCATCGCTAATAATAATATCGTATGGCCTCGGGTGCCCGGTGCAAGCTTTGCTATTTGACACCCGGAGGGTAGCTTGCATGTCGAATTTCGTAGTTCCGTGACTATGAAAGTCAAGGAGGTTAGATGTTAGATATCTAATCTCCTTGAACACAATAGCGCTTTCTAGTAGAGAAATGAGGAACTTTGTGCTGGCGGAAACTCCCGAGATTAATTTTGCCATTATGAACTCGGCCTACTGAATTCAAATGGGTTCATTGACATGCCAACATCGTATGACATGCGTATCGTATTTTTGCCGCCTTTCAAAAATCACTTACCACGGTCAGGGGCGAACCTGCAATCTTGGGGTTAGTAGACCGACACGCTATCCACTCACCCACCGTGGCTGCCGAATTGAAATGAATTGACACCAACGAAGATCGCCAGCGATGTGCGCCCGACGATCATCGCCGTAGCCAAACCGTACCCTTTCTTAACACATACATGCCTCACCTTTTGAATGTACATGTTTCTTGAACGTTTAGGTCTAAATAAAGGAGTTTTATTGCAAAAATGCCTATTTCACGTTAGCGTCTATTTTACAATCTAAGTCTATTTTTAGCCTATTTTCAATTTTGAAAAAATAGGCTTATGAGATCACCTTTTGTCCGTGTGTGTGTGCGTGTGTGTGTGTGTGTGTGTGTGTGTGAGCGTGTGTGTGTGATTCGTGTGTGTCCCCCCCCTAATAAAATCGAAACGGCTGGAGCGATTCCAATGAAACTCGGGACGTTCATAGCACTATTCCCGGCGACCTCGACCGTGCCCTTCAAATTTTGTTACGTCTCTCCAATCCAACATGGCGGCTGTGCGAAATACTTTACTAGCATTCAATATCTCCGAAACTATTACCAATATCGCCCTGAAATTGTGTACGGTGATAAAGGGCACTACTAGAAGTTCACCTATGAGACTTTCAAAAACCTGGTGACTACAAAACCAACATGGCGGCCAAGCGAAGTTGAGACATTTAAATAGACTTTTCTCGCGATTTAACTATCTAAATGTAATGAAACTTGGTACAGCAAATGTTTATACACATTGTAATGCACTGGAGTATAATTTAGTTCAATTGTTTACATAACCTCAAAATGGCGGCTGTGCGAAATATATCACTGACATTCTATATCTCCGAAACTATTACAGATATCACCCTGCAATTTTGTACGGTGATAAAGGGTACTGATACAGGTATACCTATGTATATTTCATAAACCTGTAAAGTACGAAACGAACATGGCGACCAAGCGAATTTAAAATATTTTAATAGACTTTTCTCGTGATTTAACTCTCTGAGCGCAGTGAAATGTGGTACAGTAATTGATTTTGCAGATTGTAATGCACTGCCATCTAATTTAATTCAATTGCTAACATAACCTCAAGATGGCGGCTGTGCGAAATTTTAAAATTATTTTTTTATTTCTTGTGTCGTAATCATGTGATCGAAGTGAAAGTTCGAATAATAAACCTAGGTAATAATTGTCCTTGAATGGTACATAACTCTATGGCCTATGCATAAAACAATCCAAAATGGCGAGCATCTGAAATATTTAGACGGTTCTCAATGTCTATTAATCTTTTACAGCAACCAAACTGAATTTTTTTATGTTCAAAGATACTATGAACATATGTTCACCTATAGGACTTTCAGGAACCTGGTGAGCACAAATCCAACATGGCGGCGACGCGAAGTATAAATATTTAAATGGACGTTTCTCGCGAATTAACTATCCGAGTGCCGTGAAACGTTGCACGTTAAATGCTTATACAAATGTTGATCCACTGGCATCTAATTTATTTCAATGGTTTGCATTATCACAAGATGGCTGCTGTGCGTAATTTTAAAATCTCGTTTTTACTTCTTGTTGTCTAATCATGCGATTGAAGTTTGAATACCACATGTACACATTAATCTGTAATAGTACAAAAATAAAAATCCAACCTGGCGACCATCTGAAATATTTAGACGGTTCTCAATATCTACGAATCTGTTACAGCAATTAAACTGAAATTTTGTATGATGATTGTGGCAGTTAACATAAGTAGGATATATGAAAATAGGCTGTATAGTTCTTCACGGAACTACTTGTTTTGTGTCTATTTTCCAGTTTAAATTATTTTTCCTGTATTAGATTTGTAATTCCGTTTCATTATTTATGCTTTACACTATTCATAATAATTAGGGTCCGGATGTTGATGACATGTCATCTTTTTACTGAGCTGTCTAAAACAATGCTGAAGTACATAGAAACTCCGGACGGGTCACCCCATCTTCAAATGTGTGTTTTTAGCCTATTTTCAATTTTGAAAAAAAAAAATAGGCTTATGAGATCACCTTTTGTCCGTGTGTGTGTGTGTGCGTGTGTGTGTGTGTGCGTGTGTGTGAGATTCGTGTGTGTGTGTCCCCCCCCTAATAAAATCGAAACGGCTGGAGCGATTTCAATGAAACTCGGGAAGTTCATAGCACTATTCCCGGCGACCTCGACCGTGCCCTTCAAATTTTGTTAGGTCTCTCCAATCCAACATGGCGGCTGTGCGAAATATTTCACTAGCATTCAATATCTCCGAAACTATTACCAATATCGCCCTGAAATTGTGTACGGTGATAAAGGGCACTACTAGAAGTTCACCTATGAGACTTTCAAAAACCTGGTGACTACAAAACCAACATGGCGGCCAAGCGAAGTTGAGATATTTAAATAGACTTTTCTCGCGATTTAACTATCTAAATGTAATGAAACTTGGTACAGCAAATGTTTATACACATTGTAATGCACTGGAGTCTAATTTAGTTCAATTGTTTACATAACCTCAAAATGGCGGCTGTGCGAAATATTTCACTGACATTCTATATCTCCGAAACTATTACAGATATCACCCTGCAATTTTGTACGGTGATAAAGGGTACTGATGCAAGTTTACCTATGTATATTTCATTAACCTGTAAAGTACGAAACGAACATGGCGACCAAGCGAATTTAAAATATTTTAATAGACTTTTCTCGTGATTTAACTCTCTGAGCGCAGTGAAATGTGGTACAGTAATTGATTTTGCAGATTGTAATGCACTGCCATCTAATTTAATTCAATTGTTTACATAACCTCAAGATGGCGGCTTTGCGAAATTTTAAAATTAAGTTTTTATTTCTTGTGTCGTAATCATGCGATCGAAGTGAAAGTTTGAATAATGAACCTAGGCAATAATTGTCCTTGAATGGTACATAACTCTATGGCCTATACATATAACAATCCTAAATGGCGAGCTTCCGAAATATTTAGATGGTTCTCAATATCTATGAATCTTTTACAGCAACCAAATTGAATTTTTTTATGTTCATAGAGACTATGAACATATGTTCACCTATAGGACTTCAGTAACCTGGTGAGCACAAATCCAACATGGCGGCGACGCGAAGTATAAATATTTAAATGGACGTTTCTCGCGAATTAACTCTCCGAGTGCCGTGAAACGTTGCACGTTAAATGCTTATACAAATGTTGATCCACTGGCATCTAATTTATTTCAATGGTTTGCATTATCACAAGATGGCTGCTGTGCGTAATTTTAAAATCTCGTTTTTACTTCTTGTGTTCTAATCATGCGATTGAAGTTTGAATACCACACGTACACAATAATCTTAATGTAATAGTACAAAAGTAAAAATCCAACCTGGCGACCATCTGAAATATTTAGACGGTTCTCAATATCTACGAATCTGTTACAGCAATTAAACTGAAATTTTGTATGTTGATTGTGGCAGTTAACATAAGTAGGATATATGAAAATAGGCTGTATAGTTCTTCACGGAACTACTTGTTTATTTTGTTTATTTTGTATCTTCTTGCATTTTTTGCCATTTTTTCATTTTAAGAACATTTTATAAGTTTGGTAGATTTTTTGGGACATATTTTAGAGAAATCGGTCTTTTAAGGTCATTTTTATCCAATTTAGTCATGTCACAGCTTTAAATGAGGGAGTTAGGTCTCTCAGAGTTAAGAAGAATCTAGTAGCGTTATTGACAGCAACAATCACATCGTTGGAGAAAACCGACGAAGAAATGGTTGATTCCGTTTCCTTAATCAAGCGGGTGGAAACTAGTCTTAGCAACAGTCATGGCGAATTTGCTGCGGGTATTGCATCAAAACTGAAAAAAGTGCTGGGCAAAAACACCGGCTAGAAAACAATATGTGAAATCTCAAGATATTCATTTTTGAAATATTGGTGAGTTTATTATAATAAGATCATGTTCACCATTTTATAGTGCATTTTTCCAATTTATAGGCCACTAGCTGAAGTACCCGTGCTTCGCTACGCGTCATAAATAAATTAAAATGTGAAGGTGACAGTAAAAATAGGGGATAGGCGAGGTGCTGCGCCGAGGGAGATTAAGGATGAAACATTTTGTCCAACTACAACGCTCGGCGTTGACCGTGTTTTATAGCACAAATTTAGATTTTACTCGCTAACCGTTGGAGATACCTTTCGGATAGAAAATGTAATTTTAAACCTCGTATATGCCATCAAAAGTTTGCTATTTCTTAGCGTTCTCTTTTTATTTCAAATGGAAATATGAGTTTGAAACCAAAGGGTGTAGTGACGTCACTAAAATGGTCGCCATCTTTAAATAGTGCAAAGTATTGTAATCAAAAGTAACCTATATGTTAACCAGGTAAATCAGCTACTTCCATGTAAAATTCACGTATATCGGACCAGTGGTACTTGCGTGATTGAGTAATACACAGACACACACCATATCATTTTCAGCCTTGCTTCGCTCGCGTCATTACTTACATTACTTACATGGGTAGGAGCGATCATCCTTTCAAAGTTAAGGGCCGACCACAGCGAACAAATTATGGTAAATATTCTTTTGTAAACCGTGCCATTGATAACTGGAACTCTCTACCTGCCGCAGTCTTAGAGCCTTTTCCCAAACAGATAGGTGTGTTTAAGAAAAGACTGACTATTTGTGTAAATACTCCAGTTTAATTGTTGTATAATTGTTATTGAATTGTTATTTGTAATTATTTATTTGTTATGTATATCCAATTTGCCTCCGGGGGCCACACCCTCCATTGCAAATAAATGAATGAATGAACGAATGAGTGTCATATTGTTATATAATGAAATGCAGTTTTAACCCCGTTAACACCCCTTTAGAACCTGAATATCCAAAAATCCCTCCTTAGTAGACGTTTTCGACACACAACGAACATATCCCCAAAATGTAATTCTTCTAACTTTAATAGTTTTGGTTGGTCGATGAGAGTGAACATCCAAAAATCATTCCTTGTGGACGTTTTTCTTCCAAAATTTCACCCCTCCCCATAGGCCCCTTAAATTGCATTTATGAAAAAACGGTCGAACACCTATTTATTTTATATATTTATTTATTTATTTATTTTTAAGCTGATTGATTTCCTCCGAGTTTGAAACTCCTCGCCTATGTCTTTTAAGAGATACACGCTCCGGTAGGAATCTTTCAACCCCCACTTTTCATTCCTTTAACCTCATAACATACACTACATGGAAAAACCATTAGACATGTGTCAGCTTATTTTTAATGATTAGTATATATGCCAAGTATCACATCCCCAAATGAAACCACTCGTCAGATATTGTTATTCAATGAAATGCACGTTTACCCCCTTAACTCCTCTTTAGAACCTGAATATCCAAAACTCTTTCCTTAGTGGACGTTTTCGACATACAATGAACATATCCCCAACATTTCATGTTTCTAATTTTAATTATTTTGGCTGGGCGATGATGAGTGTGTGAGTCAGTCAGGACATTTTTTCATTTATTTTTGATAATTTCACCCCTCCCCATGAACCCCTTAAATTGGATTTATGAAACAAACGGTCGAACACCTATTTACTTATTTAAAGCTGTTTTCCCCCTGAGTTTGATGAGTGACTAAGTGAGTCAATCATTTAGGACACTTTCTTTCCTGTTTTCCCCCCCCAGAATTTCTCCCCTCTCCAAGGGCTCCTGAAATTGGATTTATGAAAAAAACGGTCGAACACCTATTTACTTGTATTTTAAGCTGTTTTTCCCGCCGAATTTAAATTTTTTCGCCTATGTCGTTCAGAGATACACGCTCCGTTAAGAATCCCTCAACCCCCAATTTTCACCCCTTTCACCTCATAATATACATCACATCGACAAACCCTTAGACATATGTCTGATTATTTTTAATGATTAGTTTCTATACCGAATATCACATCCCCAAAGAAACAAATCATGTGATATCGTTATTCAATGAAATGCACCTTTACCCCCTTAACACCTCTTTAAATCCCGAATAAACAAAAATCATTCCTTAGTTGACGTTTTCGACATACAACGAACATATTCCCAAAATTTCATGTTTCCAACATTAATAGTTTTCGCTGGGCGTGATGAGTGAGTGAGTCAGACAGGACATTTTCTTTCAATTATTTTTACCAGAATTTCACCCTTCCCCATGGGCCCCTTAAATTGGATTGATGAAAAAACTCTTGAACACCTATTAACTTATTTTTTAAGCTGTCTTTTTCCCCTGAGAATGATGAGTGAGTGAGTCAGTCAGTCAGTTAGGACAATTTCTCTCCTTTTTTCCCCCAGAATTTCACCCCACCCCATTGGCCCCTTAAATTAATTTATGAAAAAAAAACGGTCGAACACCGATTTACATATTTATTTAGCTGATTTTCTTTCTCTGAGTTTCAAATTTCTCACCTATGTCGTTTAAGAGATAGGCCTTCACGCTCCATTAGGAATCCTTCAACCCCCACTTTTCACCCCTTGCACCTCATAATAATACACCATATCGAAAAACCCTTAGACACCTGTCTGCTTATTTTTAATGATTAGTTTATATGCCGAGTATCACATCCACAAATGAAACCACTCTTGAGATATTGTTATTCAATGAAATGCAGGTTTAACCCCCTTAAGACCCCTTTAGAGCCTGAATATCCAAAAATCCTCCCTTAGTGTACGGTTTTGACATACAACGAACATATCTCCAAAATGCCATGTTTCCAACTTCAAAATTTTTGGCTGGGCGATGATGAGTGAGTGAATGAGTCAGGACATTTTCTTTCATTTGTTTTTCTTCAGAATTTCACCCCTCCCGATGAACCCCTTCAATTTGATTTATCCAAAAAAAAACTGTCGAACAGCTATTTACTTTAAAGCAGTTTTTCCCCCTGAGTTTGATGAGTGAGTCAGTCAGTCAATCGGTTAGGACACTTTCTTTCCAGTTTTTTTTCCCCCTGAATTTCACCCCTCCCCATGGGCTCCTTAAATTGGATTTATGAAAAAAAAAACGGTCAAACAAATATTTACTTATTTTGTATGCTGATTTCTTTCCGCTGAGTTTCAAACTCCTCGCCTATGTCGTTTAAGAGATACACGCTCCGTTAGGAATCTTTCAATCCCTACTTTTCACCCCTTTCACCTCATAATATACACCACATCGAAAAACCATCGGACACGTGTCTTCTTACTTTTTAATGATGAGTTTATATGCCGTGAATCACATCCCCCAATGAAACCATTCGAGAGATATTGTTATTCAATGAAATGCAGGTTTAACCCCCTTAAGACCCCTTAGGACCTGAATATCCGAAAATCCTCCCTTAGTAGACTGTTTTGACATACAATGAACATATCCCAAAACGGTCATGTTTCTAACTTCAATAATTTTGGCAGGGCGATGATGATGAGTGAGTGAGTGAGTGAGTGAGTGAGTGAGTCAGGACATTTTCTTTCAATTTTCTTTTTTCAGAATTTCACCCCTCCCCATGAACCCCTTAAATTTGATTTATGAAAAAAAAACTGTCGAACAGCTATTTACTTACTTTAAAGCAGTTTTTCCCCCTGAGTTTGATGAGTGAGTCAGTCAGTCAATCAGTTAGGACACTTTCTTTCCTGTCCCCCCCACCAGAATTTCACCCTTCCCCATGGGCCCCTTAAATTGGATTTATAAAAAAAACGGTCAAACACATATTTACTTATTTTTTATGCTGATTTTTTTCGCTGAGTTTCAAACTCCTCGCCTTTGTCGTTTAAGAGATACACGCTCATTTAGGAATATTTCAATCCCCACTTTTCACCCCTTTCACCTCATAATATACACCACATCGAAAAACCCTGAGACTCGTGTCTTCTTATTTTTAATGATGAGTTAATGTGCCGAGTATCACATCTCCCAATGAAACCAACAGGGAGATATTGCTAGTCAATGAAATGCAGGTCTACCCCCTTAACACCCCTTTAGAACCTGAATATACAAAAATCCTTTCTTAGTGGGCATTTGCGGTCCTTGGGGAAGCTGCATACCAAATTTCATTCCAATCCGTTCGGTGGTTTCTGAGATTTCGTGATGAATGAATGAGTGAGTGAGTGGTATTTGACAAATATATAGTAGAAGATAGTGTCAAGTCTTTGTTATGCTAAACTCGGTTGACAGTGCTGTGTGAGTAGGTGAGTAACTAACGGGATTTCAAGTAAAGATGCTCATTTTCTATACCAGTAGTGCAGAGCGCAACTGGCATCCAGACGGCCGTGTCTCGACTTGAGCTATGTTGCCATGGAAACTATCTGCCTTGCCATTCCTTCATGAGTATATTTTATGATTTGATTAGCCTGTGCTTGAGTCCAAAAGGGCCTAAATCAAAAGAATGAGAAAGACTATCGAAAATTCATGTAGCCAGCGGTTCCTTCCGGGTCCTAAACTATGTGTATGCAAAATTTGGTTGAGATTGGTGGAACGGTGTGGATTTGTATACGGAACAGACCCACATACCCACATACCCACATACAGACTTTCACTTTTATATATTAGATTTATTACAGTCATTTTAGAAAATTTTAAGTGCATTTTTTAAACCTTTTAACGATATCATTATCCGGGCCCTAATAATAATGACATAACCTACTATAGGCTACCATGCTTCTTAACTCTTAAAGAACCTGTAGTCTAACTTAGTGGTCTACTATAATTCTTGTTGTTGTTGATGTTGATTCATTTGAGGGGCTTGGACATCGTGCTCATTAAACCCCATGTACTTGGGTGTGTAGATTCTACAAGATGTTGACCGATTTTCATATCTCGGCAGCCTTATCTGTAGTAATGGGGACGTAGATGCAGACATAGGCAGCAGAATTGCGAAAGCTTCGGCAGTCTTTCAACGAATGCGATCCGTATGGCAATTAGAATCTATAAATATGTCCACAAAGATTCGGTTATATTCCTCTATCTTCTTACCGATCGCCGTATATGCATGTGAGACCTGGAAAATATCAGTAAAATCAACACACAAGCTCAACGTTTTTCACAAACGATGCTTAAGGCAAATTTTGAAAATCAGTTATCGTGACCACATAACAAATGATGAAGTACTGAGAAGAACTGGTCTACGCAGCCTGCACAAAATCGTTCCTCAAAGAAGAATGAAGTTCGCGGGACATGTTCTACATATGATTCCCAAATTGCACTGTTGTGGAAACCAACGGCAGGATACCGAAGTAGAGGAAGACACCGTAACACCTGGAAAAGAACTTTTGCAAAGGATCTTGAATGCATGGATATGAACTGGGAGGAAGCTGAAAACCTGGCAGCTGATAAGAGTTCGCAGGAGGAAACTTGTTGCCCGATATGCTACTTAGCATTGGACGAACTAAGTCTAAGTAATACTTGGGTGTGAATGGATTTTTGTCGGATAACCTGTGTTGTCGTGATAGCTGTATTAGGGTGTGCATTTGTAATTCAGGTGAGAACTTCCGCTGTCTACTGATGAGATTTTTACTTCGAATAAAATTCAAAGACAAAATACTACTTACTTCTATAAATTCTTTGTACAAGTCGACAATAAAGCACTATCCTTCACTAGCTCCTACAGACTTGATTGCTATGTGCTTTGGATTATAACTTGTGGCGTCATATCGGGAATATTAGTCGACTATTCAGTTTACTACGGCTGGAAATGTAGCCGTTTAGAGCCTAAGCATGAAGTGTTCGACGTAGAGCAATTGAATCTTCCGCAATTGAACTAATAAATAATTCATAATAACTATGGTTACGCACTCGTTGTTAGATGCATGGTTTGTTGAGCTCGCATCACGACCAACAAAGATGATTATAGCGTAAAGACTAAACTATTATTGTAACAAGGAAGCATCCAATGCACGGTATTACAGGCAGTGGCACTAGAACTTTCAAGTAGGCAGTTTTTTCCACTCATCAACTGATTGGAACAACACGTCGCTATCACAGGGGTGAGGTTGAGATAGAAGTTGATGATGATGATGATAATTGTTGTTTAAAGGGGCCTAACATCTAGGTTGTGGGCCCCTAATTGTTTGGATGATCATGAAGATGAAAATGAAATGTAAACTATAACTAATACGAACTACTAACTTATATACTAGAAGAAGAAATGGAAAACAAAAGGAGAATAAGGCAAATAAAGGACAGGAGGAAAAGAAATGCACTCAACCCTCTAAGAATGTGGATTGAGGGACTTGGAAAGAAGGAGAGCCACGAAAGGCAGATAGGAAAGTGAAAGAGGAGAGGGTCCGCCCCAGAAGTAATGGATAACAGGGGGAAAACCCGACCCAGCTCAGGAATCCCTCGGGGTCGCCAACTCCCGAACTCACCAGCCGTGAGCCCCTGAGGGTGTAGCAATATCCAGGGTGCACCAGAAGTGGTGGGGCTACATACACCTTGCCTCCTTGAGGGCCTAGAGCAGAAGGCAAGAGATAACAGGAATAGAAAAAGAAGGCTGACCCCTCGCAGGAGGAGGGTATCAGAAAAGTTGAGATACGGGCCAATTAAGGCGGGAAAGGAAGAGACTCCCTAGGCCTCGGATACCCTAATTCTGTCGGGGTCGGGAAAGAACAAGAGTTGACCAAGGGAGGTCGACAGGAAAGAAGGCAGAGAGGAGCCCGGCACAAGTAAGTGGAAGCAATGCCGGACTCAGCTGGGGCCCCGTGGTCGCCAACCCACGTCCCACTAGATGTGAGCCCCAGGGGAGATAGAAGTTTAGTACAACGAACTATCAGAAAACATACCTGTGCGCCAGGTCACTCGGAGGGCAGTGTATAGAGAATACTATTTGGATGGGATGAATTTCGATGAAGATTGTCATTTTATGGGGTGGAATAGCGAGGTCATATTTCCCTCGTAACACAGTTGAATAAACAAATATGTATTCGTTTAACATTTTGAGGTGGATACCTAATACGATGGTTGGTTCATCAGTTTAGGGGCTGTGACAACGTGATCATGTAGCTCCGTGTACTCTGGGTGTGTGTAGAATATCTCTGATAACTGGTGATAATTGTAATGACTGTATTAGTGTGTGTTATCAGTAATCCAGGTAAGGACTGCAGACGATCAATTTCAAGTAGTTCCTACTTTTGCTACCAAATGCTACCGTCAACTGCACACAGCTGTAGGGGCGTGGTGGCTCAGCAGTCTAGCTGTATGCCTCTCACCAAGGCGGTCTGGGTTCGATTCCCGGTCAATGCATGTGATATTTTCGAAGTAAAATGCCATGTCCTGTGGTTCGGATTCCACGTAAAAAGGAGGTCCCGAGGCTCATGATCTCAAGATTAACGGTCACGTTAAACTACAAGCTTCCTTTTTTACACCCAGCTGTGAGCTTGGTTACTAGATACCACCGCAACTGTCACCTGGCGGTGAACGTTGGAACTAATAGATCGTTAATCGAATCTAACCTACAAATTTAGCTTCGCACAACTGATCCTAATACGATGTCAGCTTTATATTAATATAACAAAGAAGAAAATAAAACTAATAATTATACACTAATCACAAACAAAAATACATGTTAAAGAAAACAATAAGTTCTTTGAGTGAAGTAAGACTTGGGCATTTTGATTGTTTGCCCTCACTCACTCTCTTCTAAAAAGCGGATGACGCGATCATCAGCCACAACCTCGTCGGCTAAGACTGAGCGTATTCTGCAGGCGAAGGTTTCTTCGTAGATCAGCAAGATCCACACACTCGCTTAAAATAGAGGCCATGGTAAATACGTCTCCGTTGTTTCTTCAGTATGACGCAATGCCTAGCAGAAAAAGATCAACACCCATATGACACCATCAATTTAACACATGGCTTAATCCACGTTTTTTGTGATTTACTGCGGTGTGATATTTCTGTAATTCTCGTTGGATGCTCCAACAACAGTCCGCGATCATATGCATGCTCATCGTCCACAGTACTGGTCTACCGTGATCCTAATGTCTAAATTACTGTAATAAATTATCACGAAATCAACAATATCATTGAAAAACTAGAGCTGCTAGAACAACATGGACAGCAGTTTTGGAATCAGCAGCGCAAATATACCCAGAATCTGCTACAAAATTCCAGACCCCACACTCTTTTTTTATATTCCCCAATGAGACATTATATCTTCTTCTTCTGAAACGTTTCTGCTTTCGCAGGTCGTTCACATAGCCTCCACCAATCTTCCCTTTTCTCCCACATTCTATCGTTCAGTATTTCCTTCCTCTGTATTCCTCTTCGGGTCACATCATCCTTCACCTGGTCTCTTCATCGTGCTCGTGGTCTTCCAATGGGCCTTTTTCCAACTTCTGAGCCCTTCTTGGTAATCTCAACTTTGCTATTCCTTTTAATTCTTGAACAAACCATTTCAGCCTATCTTTCCACTCGGTTGCTGGATATTTTTGTGGAAGTGATTTTGAAAAAAGGGACGGAAGTGGATAAGATGGAAGTAGATCGGACGGAAGTGGATCGGACGGAAATGTGTAAGACGGACTGCCAGCTGGCAGTGGTAAGAGGAAACAATGAGCGCGCGGTGTCGGAGATTAGTACCATGACGCACTGTCGGCCATGTGGAATGTATATCACATACGGATTACTTGAAGGGTTTGAGACGCCATTACAGATATTTCTACAATAAATCATCTTCAAGTTGTCGTTCTTCGGTGTAAAAATATTCATTATATCATATTTGCTGAAAACAATTATGATTTATTAAAAGTCTGCTTTTTAATCTCTGGATTAAAGTGATGGGCATCCACTCCCCGAGTTACTTTGCTCAACACTTTCATACTGAATGGTAAACGCTCATACGAACCCTGGTGTCAACTGAATGAAACACAAACCACATGTTAAAAGTCTTCGTATCAGTGTTTAAATGATGATATGCTTTAATATGAAACATTGTAATTAGTCGGCAAAGCCGGTATTATGTTTCTGCACAATAGCTATTCAGATATTAACCACATTGCGGTAAAGCAGTGATCAATGTAATATATATATCGATATTCTTATACGGGAACTGGACTAGCCTTTCACGGACCACTATAGGAATTCCTTTTACTGCCAAATAGGCGTATTCATAATTAATTTAAAACTCAATTCCACGCAGGAACAGTATCGAAAAAAAAAGCGAAAAAATCTTCCCTATTATTACCGGCACGTGAAAATAAGTAACTGTCTTGTACTCTAATTTTCTGTGGTTGTAATGGTGCGAAGATAGCATCTTGGTCTGTGAATCATGAGGTCTCAGGTTCGAACCCCAGTCCCAGCAATTATTTTTGCTACTGGATTATCGATTTAAACGATATCTATCATAACATTATACGTTATTTTAACACAATGTACATGAAATTACGATTTATCTAATTTTAATTACTATAGATTGCACCAAGCAGGAGTTGAGATATATGATTGTATTGAACATTACTTCTAGTAGCCTATAGATAGGCTAGAGACTATGGTTTCATTCCTCCTCTTAAATTACAATATAATATGTGATGTTTTTTCAAACAAGTGTGACAGTAGCATATCTCCAATTCAATCTATACATTCATCACAGTAGCCTACCAATATGAAAACGGAGCGTAAATTAATATTTTAAGAATGTCCAAGCTGTGTAGTATACGAGTAGGATAACATGTCAGATGACTTCACATACATTTCATCTCAATTTCATAGTAGGATAACATGTCAGATGTTACACATCATATCCGACTACTGTAAGACTCGCATCTTTTTTTCCATGGCTTCTTTTAAGGTCTTGACCTGAAGCGTGTGTCGTATTGTCTCCTGTTTCTTTTCGTTTTACCCAGGATCCCTCGTAGAAAACGCATCTCGGTAGCTTGTAATCTACTTAGATCTTTCTTTGTCCATGTTCAACATTCTGATCCGCAGGTCAAAATTTGTAATTAATATGACTTGTATATCATTATCTTTGTTTTCTTTTAGGTATTTCCCAATTATATATCTATATTTATATAATTCTTCGACACGTGTGTATGTTTTTAAACTCCTCCTAAACGACTGGACCGATTTTGATGAAATTGTGTATGTATATTGGAGTGGGTCCATGTATGGTATAGATTCACAATTCGACCCGGTAGGTGGCGTAGTGACCCAAATGTAGTATGGACACCGTTTTAGAACCACAAGCTACAGTCAACAAAACGAAAACTGTCGTCATGGAAACTGCTAGCCTTAGTAAAACTGAAGTCCCACCTCAAGAGGGTCTTCTTTCCCCATTAATTCTCCCAAGCTCCAGTAGGGAGGCTGAGGGGGTTTTGAACCAAATACCGTTATTTATGCAAATGAGGGGGGCGTGGCAAGGTCAATGACCTTGAGGTAGGTCATGCTCAATGACCTTGAGGTAGGTCATTGACCCCCAAGGTCGCCGGGACCCCGGAAGGTAAACAAACCTTGGAGGGTCCAGGAACCGGTTTGAGGGGTGTGGGTGGAGGGGGAGGAGTGGGGGTGGGGAGGGGGGAGTGGGGGTGGGGAGGGGTAAGGGGTGGTGGCGAGGTTGGGGGATGAGGGGAAGGATGGAAGAGGGTCTGCACGAGACCCTCTTCGACCCAGTCTCTCTCTTGGACTGAGCGCCTTCTCTGATATTATCCTGGGCTATATAGCTTTGCTTTGATCCCGACGAGATCCGAGTGTTGCCGAAGGTTTCCGAATATTTGTCGGTGAATGAATCGTCAGAGAATTGAACGGTCAACTGATGTGTGTGACGTCACAGCAGATTACGGGATGTGAGGTAGGTCATGAACGGGAGTGTTTTGAAATGGAAAACATTAGTGTAACTGGTGTGTGTGTGACGTCACAGCAGATTACGGGATGTGAGGTAGGTCATGAACGGGAGTGTTTTGAATGGAAAACATGAATGGCGGTGGTTGTTTGGACCCTGACGTGGTAGGTTGGTTAGGTGTGAATGGGTCTGAGAGACAAACAAGATGGGGTTGAAAGCGCTCAATGGTAAACAAACATCAATGGTATCGGGAGTAGTGAATGGAATTGAGGGAGAGAGAGAGGTGGAATGAACTGGTTGTTGAATGTGCTCAATGGTAAACAAACGTCAATGAATCTGGAGTATTATTTCCTGTAAATGGTAGGGTGGGGGTAGGATACAAATCGCATGGCATGTTGAGTCGGCCAGCTCGACATGAAATAAAAACAAGAAGGTGTACACCAGATCTGATTTATTAATCATTCTTCTTCCTCTTCATCTTCCTCTTCATCATCATCATCATCTTCTTCTTCCTCATCATCTCCTACTCTCTGGCACCCTTCCATCTCCGCCATCAATTGGGTGAAAAACTCCACCAACACTGGATCATTTCCAAAGCTATAAAAAAAAAAAAAAAAATGTATACAATAAAGAGTACAACAAAATTGTTTTATAACGCTTGTTTATCTAAATATTGGATTGTGAATTGCTGGGAGTGTGTGAGAGCAAGTACAGTTCACCTAAGTCTGCAGCAGCTTCCAGCGGACGCCTTAGGGTGAGCTACAAGTTCTGTTCATTTTTAAGTAGTTTCAAAATTTTGCTACTAGATATTAATGATACCTAGTGGTGAATGTTCGAACTTGAGTATGGGTTTCAGTGCTGGCAGTGTTCACGAACATGTGTGACTCACTTGAGTATGTAGGTGCTGTGAATTGCTGGGAGTGTGTGAGAGCATGTTCACCTAAGTCTGCAGCAGCTTCCAGCGGACGCCCTTAGGGTGAGCTACAAGTTCTGTTCAATTTTAAGTAGTTTCAAAATTTTGCTACTAGATATTAATGATACCTAGTGGTGAATGTGCCAGCGGACGCCCTTAGGGTGAGCTACAAGTTCTGTTCATTTTTAAGTAGTTTCAAAATTTTGCTACTAGATATTAATGATACCTAGTGGTGAATGTTCGAACTTGAGTATGGGTTTCAGTGCTGGCAGTGTTCACGAACATGTGTGACTCACTTGAGTATGTAGGTGCTGTGAATTGCTGGGAGTGTGTGAGAGCATGTTCACCTAAGTCTGCAGCAGCTTCCAGCGGACGCCCTTAGGGTGAGCTACAAGTTCTGTTCATTTTTAAGTAGTTTCAAAATTTTGCTACTAGATATTAATGATACCTAGTGGTGAATGTTCGAACTTGAGTATGGGTTTCAGTGCTGGCAGCGTTCACGAACATGTGTGACTCACTTGAGTGTGTAGCTGCTTCCAGCAAACACCATTAGAGTGAGCTACAAGTTCCAAGTTTTTTTGCTACCAGATAATAATGCCATCTAGTGGTAAATGTTGGAACTTGTTTGACAGAATCTAACCTGTCAATTTACCTTCACACAAGTTTAGTCTGTGGACGGATCTTTTACATGTCATAAAGTGAGAATATGTAACCACTGGCTTTACTCCCCCTCCAAAGGAAGACATACTAAAGGATTTTAACACACCTAAAAAAAATCTGACTTCCTTCCCAATCCTTTTTTTTTATTCATCGCAATAACACGGGTTATCAGACAAATTCTATTCACACCCAAGTAAACATGGGTGTAGTGCTGAAATATCCGTTAAAAGATAAGGAATATGTGGTTATGACAGATGCTTCACATATAGGCATTGCTGGAGTATTATGTCAGAAAGATGATGAGGGTAATCTGTGCATTGTACTCCCCCTCCAAAGGAAGGCATACTAAAGGATTTTAACACACCTAAAAAAAATCTGACTTCCTTCCCAATCCTTTTTTTTTATTCATCGCAATAACACGGGTTATCAGACAAATTCTACTCACACCCAAGTAAACATGGGCTACAAAGGCGGTAACTACGCTCAGTATTTCTAATCATTTTGAAGAAAAAAAACACCGCTTGCTTCCAGTATTTGATCAGATCAGGAATGGAATGAATTAAACTCCATCTAGCGGCGAGAAAGATCTGTGTTGGCTGCCAAAGCCTGTCTCACTTTTTAGAGTCAATGTTTAAATGAATGACAGATAAAAAGAGAAATGATAGTGGAGGATGTTGTCGGAAGAAAATTTTGACAGGGAAAACTGGTGTTCCCAGAGAAAAACCTGTCTGCTTTTGGTTTGCCCAGCACAGATCTAACATAAAGTGACTGGAATTAAACCACGCACCCAGCCGTGAGAGACTGGGGTGCTGCTACATAAGGCTTTAGTAAATAAATAATACTTACATTAACAGATCCAGCGACAACTCCTCCTGGTTTTCTTCTTCTGGCATCTCCATGTTGTTGTCTCCAGACATTGGAGCGAATGATATGTTGTGAAAAGGAACGTCCTCCTTATATACTGTGTGTAGTTTCTGGTGAAAGGCAGATTAATTAGATGTGTTTAAACTTGTTGTACAGGGTTATACAGTGTGGAGCTATTTCTGGTGAAAGGAAGGTCAGTAACGATTCGTGTATTAACGCAGGGTAATGCCGTATGGAGGTCATGTTTTTGTGAAAGGAACGGTAATCCAGAGACGTTTCCTGTATTCGGAGGGGTATAAATACTCGAGCAGAATTGAAATAAAGGTAGAGTTGTCCACGGGCTTACAGAGTTCACACCAGATTGTAATTTGGATCCTTGTCTATCAGGTAATATTCAACATACTTAAGTATATAACTTTAAAGTATATCCTAGTGTATATATTTGACTATGTGCTACTGGGAGACTAACTCAGCTAGATAGTTTACAAAATAAGTAATTGTACTGTACAGAAAAGAGGAGAATTGAAGCATTTGAAATGTGGTGTTACAGGAGAATGATCAAGATCAGATGGGTAGAGAGAGAGTAACAAATAAAGAGGTATTAAGACGAGTGGGAGAGGAGAGATGTTTCTGGCGTCTGCTAATGAAGAGAAGAGATACATTGGTAGGACACATATTAAGACACCAGGAATAGCAAGCTAAGTTATGGAAGGAAGGTTCGAGGACAAAAACTGTAGGGGTAGACCAAGGTTAGAATATGTTAAACAGATTGTGTCGAGTGTAGGGTGTTGGAGCTATGTAGAGATGAAACGATTAGCTCAGGACAGGGAGGCATGGAGAGTTGCATCAAACCAGTCAAAAGACTGAAGACTCAAACAACAACTGTACATTACAGTACTTGTAAATGATGAGATGGTATGTTTAAATCCACATGAAGATGTTTAGAATTTTAATAGTATAATGGCCTATTGACAAAGCTGGTTTAAAAGTCAGATGGTACGAATCAGACAAGCAATAATTACTTCATGTTTGAAACGAGCAGAATTCATAGCATGTAATAAGATTGGTTTTAACGTGACTTGCATCTTAAACCACTAGCTGCCGGGAATATATAAAATGAATGCAGCTCAATTATATATAAGTACTGTTATTATCCAATTAAATGTTGCCGATTTCACTGCATTGCTCCGCGAGATAATGAGCGTGCTCGAGGCATTCACGGAATAGATAATAATCTCTTATGTAACATGACCCCCGTGACATGGATTCACTTTTATACTTTAGTTTCAAGTCAAGTAACCTATTTAGTTAAGGACATTTAAATCATCACCTCCCAACTAATGTAGGCCCCACGCACTAGGGTGTATTGAACACATAAATTATTTAACCAACCTGCAACGGCTTCACCCGGGAACAGATATAATATACAAACAACCCGACCCGGCTTCGCCCGTGAACAGTTATGTTATACCAGAAACCCAACCCGGCTTCGCCCGCGAACAGTTATATTATACCAAAAGCATGCACCGACTTCGCACGAGAACAGATAAATTATACATGCAATCTGCCCCGGCTTTGTCCGGGAACAGATAAATTATACAGACAATCCGCCCCGACTTCGCCCGGGAACAGTTGTAAACCGGCTTCGCCCGGCGGAATAGATAATGACCTCTTATGTAACATTAGCTCTGAGCCATGGATTCACTTTTATACTTTAGTTTCAAGTCAAGTAACCTATTTAGTTAAGGACATTTAAATCATCACCTTCCAACTAATGTAGGCCCCCACGCACTAGGGTGTATTGAACACATAAATTATTTAACCAACCTGCAACGGCTTCACCCGGGAACAGATATAATATACAAACAACCCGACCCGGCTTCGCCTGTGAACAGTTATGTTATACCAGAAACCCAACCCGGCTTCGCCCGCGAACAGTTATATTATACCAAAAGCATGCACCGACTTCGCACGAGAACAGATAAATTATACATACAATCTGCCCCGGCTTTGTCCGGGAACAGATAAATTATACAGACAATCCGCCCCGACTTCGCCCGGGAACAGTTGTAAACCGGCTTCGCCCGGCGGAATAGATAATGACCTCTTATGTAACATTAGCTCTGAGCCATGGATTCACTTTTATACTTTAGTTTCAAGTCAAGTAACCTATTTAGTTAAGGACATTTAAATCATCACCTTCCAACTAATGTAGGCCCCCACGCACTAGGGTGTATTGAACACATAAATTATTTAACCAACCTGCAACGGCTTCACCCGGGAACAGATATAATATACAAACAACCCGACCCGGCTTCGCCTGTGAACAGTTATGTTATACCAGAAACCCAACCCGGCTTCGCCCGCGAACAGTTATATTATACCAAAAGCATGCACCGACTTCGCTCGAGAACAGATAAATTATACATACAATCTGCCCCGGCTTTGTCCGGGAACAGATAAATTATACAGACAATCCGCCCCGGCTTCGCCCGGGAACAGTTGTAAACCGGCTTCGCCCGGCGGAATAGATAATGACCTCTTATGTAACATTAGCTCTGAGCCATGGATTCACTTTTATACTTTAGTTTCAAGTCAAGTAACCTATTTAGTTAAGGACATTTAAATCATCACCTCCCAACTAATGTATGCCCCCACGCACTAGGGTGTATTGAACACATAAATTATTTAACCAACCTGCAACGGCTTCACCCGGGAACAGATATAATATACAAACAACCCGACCCGGCTTCGCCTGTGAACAGTTATGTTATACCAGAAACCCAACCCGGCTTCGCCCGCGAACAGTTATATTATACCAAAAGCATGCACCGACTTCGCTCGAGAACAGATAAATTATACATACAATCTGCCCCGGCTTTGTCCGGGAACAGATAAATTATACAGACAATCCGCCCCGGCTTCGCCCGGGAACAGTTGTAAACCGGCTTCGCCCGGGGAACAGTTAAATTACACAAGCAGTTTGCCCCGGCTTTGTCAGGGAACAGTAAAATTATACAAACAATCTGACTCGGTTTCATCAAAGTACAGTCATGACCAGCACCTGACCATGTAGCACCTGGATGTATAACTTGTTTGATAACCTGTGTTCTTGTAATGGAATGAGGAGAAGTAGGAAAATGGTGAACGCAAGCTGCTGACAATTAAATTAGTGGCTAGCGATAATGGGTGTGTAGAAGGGTTTTGATAACTTTGTGTGTATATACATATTTGCTAATGGCTTAGGTATACTAAAACACTATTATAGATATCAAATTCGATTTCAGAATGTCGGCAATAAAAAATGCGAATTCCATAGGGAAAGATGCTGGAGCAGAGACTAAACGACTACAGGATCTGCAGGTAAACGAGACTTATTTGGTAACTGCTGTTCGTCGTGTCAAGACGAAATTTGGGGACCGTATTTTATGCGAACTGGAGGACTTTGTAGTATTTCTACCGTCGAGATTCAAGGAACTCAGCGAAGAAGATGTAGCCGATCTCAACAAAGGAACCATCTATTTAAAATACATGGGACTGGAAAACAAAAGATGTCTTGTTGAATTCATAGAAGAAAAAAATAAAATTTAAAATTAGTTTATGTAAAACGGAATTTGCAGGGAAAATAAACTTTGGTTCACTCTCTCTGCAAACCGTTCAGTTTTTTTAATTGTTAAGTACTAAGGGACATCATGTCGTCACCGATACAAAGTTGGGAAGATGTGGATAGTTGTTTCAATAACAATATCTGTTCCACTAAAGTCAATAATGATGCAAACATTTTAAATCTCAATGAATATTTAAACACTAGTTACATCATTTTTCAAAACAAAATACAAGACTGTTTAAGAGAACATGTAGCGTTAAAGGTTAACGCTGAATTATTATGTGACTTTGCTATTTTGAAACAAGGTGTCGAATTTATTCAGCCGATCTATTTACACACCCACATGACTAAATTATACCGCACTGATAATATACACAGTTGGTATAGTAAAAACATTGTTGATAAACTCACAACACGCTTTGCCGAGTTTCAAGAATTAGAAAGCGGCAAATCGCTGGAAGCTATCAATCATCTTAAAATTAATGTATGCACCTTTGATCCCATAAATAGTGGGTCATCTCATGTTAATTTGCCTAAACAGTTGGAAAACCGTCACGCAGTTATCAATGTGGATAATAATGATGTTTTCTGTTTTGTGTGGTCTCTGGCTGCTGGGCTATGTTCTGCAAGTAAACATGTTCACAGAATGGGCAAATATCACCAGAAATTTATGGAATTAATGAGCAGTCTAAATTTAGCAGACATAGAATTCCCAATGGACCTCAACGCCATTTCTCGTTTTGAATCTAAAAATCTGCTTTACTCCATTAATGTATACGGAGTTGAAGGGGACAAAGTTATTGGGCCACTCTATGTGACAAAGGAAAAAAAAGAAAAGCATTTTAATTTATTGTACATTGAAGGGGAATTGTGCAACCATTATTGTTATATCAAAGATCTTTCCAGACTAGTTCGTTCACAAGTTACAAAGAGTAAAAATAGGGTATATATATGTGATCGCTGTTTGCAATATTTTACTAGCAATCAAAAGTTGACAGCCCATACTATTGATTGCATTACACAACCAGCTGTAAAAATTACATTCCCAGAAAAGGATAAAGCCAGTATGAAATTTCAAAATGTGTCTCGTCAAGAACCGCTTCCATTTACAGTATATGCAGATTTTGAATGTTTAACTACACCCATTGACACATGTAACCCGGATCCAGCACGCCCGTACACTCAACAAGTACAGCAACATGTGCCATTCAGTTGTGCTCTAAACGTGATTTGCTCATATGACCCTTCGCTTTCTTACTTCAAATCTTATCGCGATGCAAATGCTGCTGCTTGGTTTTTAAATGAATTGGACGCCTTGGCAGATCGGGTGTACAATATCCTGGAAAACCCAATTCCGCTTCAAATGTTGGATGCAGACGAGGTGGCTTTTGCAACAGCAAACACTTGCCACATTTGTCAAAAACCAATAGCAACTTGTGACACGCCGGTGAGGGACCATAATCGGTACACTGGCAAATTTAGAGGAGCGGCTCATAGTGCATGTAATTTGGCCTATAAAAGAGCACGCTATATTTCTTGTTTCTTGCACAACATGTCTCGGTATGACAGTCATCTAATTATTAAGGAATTTGTTAACCTTGAAAACCAAAAGTTTTCTTTAATTCCACAAAATCATGAAAATTTTATTTCGTTTACAAAATGGCGAAATGGAATTAGTATACGATTTTTAGATTCGTATAGATTCCTCGCATCATCATTGGATGCGCTGGTTCAAGGGCTTCACCCAAACAATTTGAATTCTGTACGTCAAAACTTTACTGGTGACGAACAATTTGAATTATGCATTCGAAAAGGGGTGTTTCCCTATAATCATGTAAACAATTGGGCATGTTTGCAGGAAACTGCACTCCCTTCAAAGGATAAATTTTACAATGACTTAACAAAAAGTCATATTTCTGAAGAAGACTATTTACACGCCCAAAAAGTATGGGACGTGTTCAAGATATCAACTTTGGGCGAGTATGCTGATTTATACCTCAAAATTGATACACTACTTTTGACAGACGTGTTTGAACACTTTCGCAAACTGTGTCTTGAAATCTACAATCTAGATCCAGCCCATTACTACACCCTTGCCGGATACAGTTGGGACTGTATGTTGAAGGTGACTGAAATAGAACTGGAACTATTAACTGACATCGACATGTTGCTCTTTTTTGAACGCGGGATACGTGGCGGGCTTGTATCGCTTGTGCAAAAGCATGCCAAAGCAAATAATCCATATATGGATACATACAAACCAAAGCAACCTACAACATACCTCACCTACCTGGATTGTAACAATTTATACGGATATGCTATGGAAAAACCGCTTCCGTATCAAAATTTTCGATGGCTGACTTCAGATGAAGTTTCAAATTTTAATTTACAGGACGCGTTGAGCAATAACACACGTGGCTATGTTCTAGAAGTTGACATATTATATCCCCGCGAGATACACAATGATCATTCTGATCTACCATTTTGTGTTGAAAAACTACAACCTCCCAGTTCACGTTCCAACAATAAAAAGTTGCTGGCAACGTTAAATCCGAAAAATCGCTACGTCATACACATCGAAAATTTAATGCAATGTTTGAAACACGGTTTGAAGCTACAAACCATTCACCGCATTATTTGTTTTGACCAGAAACCATGGTTACAACCGTACATGCAATTAAATACTCATTATCGGCAGCACGCCAAGACTACATTCGAGTCAAATTTTTATAAATTAATGAACAATGCATGCTACGGTAAATCTATGGAAAATATTAGAAAGCAAAGAACTATTCATTTGGTAAACCACTGGGATGGTCGATATGGCGCACGAAAATATATTGCTATGCCCAATTTCCATTCAGTACGAGTTATTGAAACTGATTTAGTAACCATTGAATTGTCAAAGACAGAAATCATGTATAACAAACCAATTTACTTAGGAATGGTAATACTTGACTATTCAAAATTTGTAATGTATCAATTTCATTATGAGTTTGCCAAACAAAAGTTTGGAGATGTAAAATTACTGTATATGGATACAGACAGTCTTATTTATCAAACCAATAAGACGGATATTTACTCTGTGATGAGAGAACATCCAAGTTACTTTGATACCTCAAACTATGAGGTTAACAATATGTTTGGCATAATTCCCATGAATAAAAAACACATTGGTCTATTTAAGGATGAGTGTGCTGGTGATGTTATGACGGAATTTGTGGCTTTGGCGCCGAAAATGTACGCATTTTCAACACAAAAGAATAAAGGTCAATGCAAAGCGAAGGGTGTTCTTCGTAGCGTCACACAATTCCTCAATGTTGAGGAATATCGATGTGTACTCTACACAAACACCTCTCGCTTGTACCAGCAAACACGCATTCTTTCAAAGAACCATAATATATTTACAGTAAATCAAAATAAAACATCGCTGTCTACATATGACAATAAACGGTTGTGGGATGGTGTAAATAGCTTGCCTTTTGGACATTTCCACACCTTGTAAATAAGAACACACTTTAATTTTTCAATTCTTTTTTATTACAATTGTATGTTTTTACAAGAAGAAACCAAAACATCTTTTGTGAATGCTGTAATCTGGTGGACTGACTCTCAAATAAATACTTAACAATATTTGATTCATGGTTATTTCTTTGTCCTTTTCCTCGCTAATCCACCACCAATCATTAGCTTTGACTTCATAGCTCCTGCCACGATCAAGGCTGCAATCTTTTCACCAATGGAAGCAGTAGACGATGTCACGCGCTGCACAGCCTTTCTTAGAAGAATGTGGTCTGCAACTCGACGTACATCTGCATTCTTGTTGCTGTAAGCAATGTCATGATCTCTACACGCAGCATCCAATTTGTTGATTCCAGAATTACCTTGTGCTAGACGTTGGTTTAGTTTAGTCCCAGGTCCACAAAATTGATAGCCGGGAATATGCAGTTCAATGGGAAGTACATCAATGGCCTTGTTAACTAGACCATGACCAGCAAAGGTCCGGCATATCTTTTTCAATCGTTGTCTTACTTTTTGGTGCTGGCGATACGGCCGCTGCTGTCTCTTCTTCCTCGTCTTCATCGCAACCATGGAATGATGAAGCAAAGTCTTTACAGGATGGTATATTTGTATGGCCGTGGTACAATTTGATGAGCTGACACGTTCCACACTGTCTAATGGATGGCATTTTAGTAATAGACACTTGCTGGTGATGACTAAAGTCAGTGCATGGTTGTAGTTCACGCAGACCAGGATCTCTGCTCCATTCACTAGGTACACTGTGCCAAATATTTTTCACCGCGTTTGAAGCAACATAAAAAAGGAACGCCTTGGGCAAAGCGTTCAATTCTTCATCTGTGAAACTGTCAAGCTTCTTTTTACAGGCAAAAAACTTGACAATAGCTCGCTCTGTGGGGTTTGAGTCCAAACCTTCAATTGCTGCCATATTACTACACGTCCACACTGATCACTGGTATGTCTCACACTGAAGCTGACGTTACGACGCTTTGCACTCGACAAGCAAGTTTTGACATGCTCTGCGAGCTAGCCAATCAAAAAGCTTCCAAACATTTTGAAGTGTTTTATTTTGTAGAGGTTCATCAGGCACGGACAGGTTGTACAGTGCAGGACATCCCAGATCATGAAGGTCAACAAGTTGACATGTTGAATTAACATACTGACGCAACCATTCCTTTTTTTCACTTCCCTTTACAAATACAAGGTCAGCACCAAACAAGTGAGCTTTCAGAACAAGTGATAGATGCTGGTAAGGAATGTCGCCTTCTTTCCAGACTAGTCCCAAATTGCGTTGCAACCACTCTGTTTGTCTTCTGTCCTCGTCTGACTGCAAATGCAATGGAAACGGCGGTTCAAAGACAAAACTGGTTACTCTTGGTGCCCACATGGTTGTGCAGTCAATAATTCCTACTTCTTTAAATACAAACTTGTTTCCGTTCACCTTGAAACCCTGCACGTCGACAATCAATGTTTTCGGCATGGCGACGGATATCAGACCTTCCACGACCGCTGCTTCTTAACAACTAACTGATTGGGTAGGAGCGGGAAAATAATATACACACAAAGAATCAATTACACAATTTTATTCATAAAGTTATCAGTACATCGCTTACAATTTTTTATCATAGGATTTGGACCATCCCAATCACAGTGAGAATCTCCTCGATGCATAAAGTGTCTACGACAAGGACGGCAGGCTGCAACATCCGCCGACATACGGAGGTGTAATGGTAGCTTATCCCAATTAAGGTCAATGTCGTGTGCACCGTACGCGGTCAGAAATCCAGCTGGTAAATAGGCAATCAGATGCTGCGGCATTTCACGAAGAAATTGTGCTTTATGGTAGGCGCGTATTGCTAAGCTCACCAGGGTGCGATAAATCTCAAATGCTGCATCAGCGTCTCGACTTGTTGAGCAACGATCGCATTTGCAGTCCATACAATCTACCCGCTCTCCAACATGACAAGATGAAGCTTTGGCAACGCCATCGTCCACATTATTTGTTTGATTAGCGATGGGCTTGTTGTTGTAGCCCCTGTCATGAATACCAAACGTAGACATGAATCCATCTGGTAAATAGTGAACCAGATGCGGCGGCATTCTAAGCACAGTATGATTCTTGTGATAGGCAGTTATAGCTTCACTCACTAGCGCGCGATAAATGGTAAACCTTGAATCTTCATCTGAGCCTGGCGAATCACTTTCACATTTGCAGACCCACCTCGCAGAGGGGGTTGTGACTTCATCGTAGCTTTCCATGACTGTGAAGGACAATGGAGGAAGACATGCTATTTATACTCTGGTCACCATATTGGACAGCGGTTGATAAAACACTTGCGCCTCGTGAACAATAAGGCAATAAGCTGTTGTTTTTTCTGGAATAACTGTCGATGTTTCAAATTCTAGTCTGATATCAATTGTTGTTTCCTTCATCGACTCCTCCAAATACGAACAGTCCATCACCACCAGAGGCGCCTTGGACTTGAAGTCTTGTGGTGATAATAGCGGACATGCCTCTTTCTGATAATAGGAAGACTGAAAGTTTACAAACATGTCATAGAGCTTACCATATTTGTTCTTGTTAAAGTTTAAATCCATTCCCTCATAGGGAAAGGTAACTCCGTTCAAAAAGAGTCGTATATTTCGTAATTGGATGTGGTCAAATTTTGATGCATCTTTATTCTGTTGATATTTGCGATCTGTTTGAAATCCAACCAGGACGTAGAGTGGCCGCTCTGTATACCGTGAGGTTTTTATAGACCAAGTATGTGTATCGGAGAGTGGTAATACCGGGTATTCATGCAGCTCCCAGCTTCTAAATTGAATGGGTAAAGCTGTATCCTTCTCCACAATCTTGAGCAGACTCAATTTTTTCTGATCTGATAGAGTAACGTGCGGTACTTTCCATAGAATTCGTTGCAGTAGAATTTTTGTATCTATTGGCGCTGTATCAGCTCCCTTTAGCGCATTATAATCACTCCTGTCTCGTACAAGAATCAGATCCTGTCTTGCGTTCACAACAATGCGCTTATGATCCTCTGCAAAGCCTAGTATTAATTTTAGAGGTAAATGTCCAGTAAATGTACCATCATCGTTAATCATCCAGTCGTTGGTTGAGTTGGGACACCAACCAGCCATACAAAAAGCTTTACTCTCTTCGCTTCCGTACGAGGGATAAAGTTTCATGACACTTGTTATGCCAACATTTCGAGTAGTATCCACTTCAATACCGTTGATCACGTAGCGAACCTCAGAAAACAAAAAGGCCAAAGCATTGTTGGCCAACTTTGACGTTGTTGGAATGGTACCATCCAATTTGGTGAGTTGCCCTTCAATCTGGATGTAACTTTCATGTGGAAGCGTGTAGATATCTTGTTGGTTAATAGTAATTCGAATCTCATCATTATTATTTAGTCCCTGAGTATACGGTTGGTAGGAATGGTGTTCAATTCTTACAATACCCTCCTGAACTTCGACAGGGTTTGTCACGTCTAGAATCGAATTCATGACGTAAGATGTAACCAAGTTGTTGTAGGATCTGCTTGTTGACACGTGTTAACCTGTACACGTGTTGACCACAACTAACACCTGCTCTTGACAGCGTTGCCGCTTTATACACTTGTTTCATGCTGGCTTCAGATACAGTTTGTAGGTCACAGGTGTATGAGGGTCTAACCGGATGAGACGTTGGTTTCTATTCACCAGCCTTAATGTAATATTCCTGATGTTGGTCACACTCACAGGATGATAGAGCACCACCGACGGGTTTTCGCGGATGATATAACCACCAGGTGAAGTAACAATAAAATCATAAAGCGAATGCGAGGGATCTTGATTGGTGTAGACGTCTGTAATAATATTACACGTGACAGATACGTGATGATCTTCAATTATTTTCACCGGTTGGTCAGACTTGTGTATCACGTTCGGTACTAACACTTGTGGTGAATAGCCTAACAATGACCCAATCGAATCTGGTTGAGATTTAAAATCAATCCTAAAAGAAGAAAGAATACTGCAGCGATGTGTCACGTTGTTGGCTATGAGTTCAAACTTGCGTGTCCCGTCCAGAAATGCTTTTAGACTAAATTCTTTGGTGAGAGTTGTGTAGATGTGATCGTGAATATCATCTACGGTGTAGCTGCCAGACGGTAGAGTTAACACATAGTCATCGTAGTAGAACTTATCATTGACGTCTTCAATTATGTTGCAGATTCTATTATAGCCTTCAAACGAAACAAGTCCCAGCACGTAGGGTCGTCGTCCCAATTCAATAGGAGGATAAAAGTCAACAGTTACTTCCGCACCTTGTCCGTGCACTGTAAACGTTCTACTTTCTGTTGTCATAATGACCACGTCACCCGCCGTGCTCGGTCTTATATAGAAAAGTCAAACATAGACGACCGCACTGTTGCGTGTTAAAATTTTGCACTCGTTTCACATTATAGTGTATTGTTGCACTGCTTCCAAAATAGCGAACAAGCTCTGTCGGAGGAGGAAGATTTCCAAAACTGTCAAAGTACCACACGGTTCGACCATGCTTTATGTAGGCCACATAATGCGTTCCCGGTCCATGACTGTCATCCAAATTGACAACTGCACTTTCATGGCTCCGTGGTCGAGACGGTAGTTGGTTGCGCATAAACACGCCTCGAAAGTGGGAGATCTTAAGCTGTTTTGCATATCTTATAACTTCCTCATGCGTCATGGCTCGTCGTGGCAGTGCATCGATTAACCGTTTTTTGGCGACATGTAAATGCCGAGTCCTTTCTTGTAGGGTGCTAGCTTCATGTTCACACCTTTGCCGCGCAGTGCTATAGCCTCCATAGTTTTATTATGCCTTTCACTTTCCTTCAACTGTTGCTTCGCCTCCTCAACAGCTTTCACCGTTCGTGCTACCGCACTTGCTCCTCCAAGAAGTGAACCCAGGGCTGCTAGTCCAGCAAACAGTGCAGGTAAAAATCCACCACGTTTCGGCACAGGAATAACTCGGGCACGTTTTCTAAAACGTAGTTTACTTTTGGGATTCGCATGCAATCGTGCTGCTCGGAGTGCTTTCTTAATAGCCAACTCACTATTTGTTTCTCCGCGCGAAGCTTGACGTGCCGCATGAAGAATAGCTTTAAAGCCTCCCTTTCTGGACAACTTCTTCCTCTTCTTCACCGCATATCTCTGTTTCACCATCGCGACCAAAGAACAAGACAACCTCACACCGCAAAGTATAGAACACAACTAACGCTCCTCTGGAAGGGAACCTGTAGTTATTTATTCAATGGTGGCTGTATATTCAAGTTCTATATAGAGAGGAAAATCGTTCATCGTTTTCCCCGCCTCTTTTTCTTCAGACGAGAGTTTCAAGTGAAAGAATAATTTGTCTCCGGCTTTCACCGGTTGATCAATAAGTGGTTGAACACTACCGTTTAATCGTACCTCTAAATGTTTCAAATCTGGTGCATACTCAATTACACGAATGGCACCATCATACATTAAACGGTAATTGTCATACCCCGAACGTAGTATGTAGGCGAGGTTATTGGGATCTTTTACCGGCTGTTGGTTTACAATGTGAAGCAGAAATATAGAGGGTATTGATTTAATAAAAAGCGATAACCGTTGTTCCAAAAATCGTTTGGTCGTCACGTCGTGAGGTTGCACAGGATCAGCAACTTCGGCTATTCGTCTTCGCTTCATCTGTAGAGCGTTCTCCTTAATTTCCCACACCTTTTCCATTTCAGAGTTTAAAAACCGTTTTGTACAAACATCTTGATCATCTTCAGGATCGGCCACATGCACAAGGCGTGCATTATTTGCTGTATAGCCCTTTACAGTTAGGGTGGGCACAATACTGAGCACCTGTTTCACCTTGTTATCTACATAGTCCTTTCGAGCAGCGTCCGTGTTGTTTGTTGGAAGAGCCAGCTGAGTGATTCGACGTTGGTGTACGTCATAGTCCTTTGCTTCTGTTAACACCACAGCATTGGTTAACACATAGGCTTTGGTGCACACATCTTGATCGTTCACAGGATCTGCAACGCCTGTAATACGTTTATTCTGAGCCTCATAATCTCCTTTGATACGTCGTAATCGATAATAATCTACATACTTTTTTGAACATGCGTCCGAGGGTAATACGGGTTCTGTTATATTGGTCAATCGCTTTCCATTAAAGTTGTAATTGCCATCTGTAGTGCGTGACAATACATTAGCATCGACATATCGTTTAGTAGCCGGATCTGTATCATGTTTTGGATCGTTTGTCAAAGCAAATCGTTCATTTGTTTTGAGAGTTCTTCCAAAGGCGTCCATGGTTACACTGGAACTGAAACACCCGTTTGCCTCATGTATATAGAGACCAGCTCTTCCCCTTTCACATTTAGTTGATATGCAGATTATTAAGCAACAACATTCACTTCCGGTGGGAGACTTGGTTTCACACCTCTTCTCAACATCGTCCGAACAACGTCATGGATCACTCTTCCCATCCTCCATTCGCTGTCTCATCGCCGGCCCGTCGGGATGTGGAAAAACCAATCTTCTGCTTACCCTCATCACCTCCTTAAACGGAGTGCGCTTTCAAAATATCTATATTTTTGCCAAATCGCTGTATCAACCGCTGTATGTGTTCTTGGAACAGGTCATGTCAGGTCTGCGCAACATGGGCTACTTCACATTCGCAGCACACGAAGATGTCATTTCTCCAGACAATGTTCGCCCCCATTCGCTTATGATTTTTGACGATGTGGCCACAGAACGACAGGGTATTATTCAGGCTTACTTTAGCATGGGACGTCATAAATATATTGATTGTTTTTATCTCGCTCAAACCTATTCGCGAATACCAAAACAGTTGATTCGTGACAATGCCAACGTGATTGTTCTCTTCCGACAGGATGAGCGCAACATGCATCACGTCTACGATGATCACGTGAACCCAGACATGACCTTTCAAGCCTTTACACAGTTGTGTGCCATGTGTTGGAACGCTCATCACCACAGTTGTCTTGTTATTGATAAGCAGAGCAACATCAACAATGGACGCTACCGCATGGGATTTGATCATTTCATTCGTATTTAAGTAGCTGCATCGCTTTTCTGAACATCATTAGTTCAGATGTCATGGCGACAACAGGGAGTCAATTAAAAAAACACATAATCCGTGCGCGAAATAGCATTCGACAAAAGTTTCGCTATCTAAAACGTGCACATGCCGACAGTGAACTGTTTGTCGAAAAACATTTGAAATCACCTCTGGAAGCTGTGTTGAAAGGAACAACAAAGCCTAGTACACGCTCAAAAGAAACACAAACAATTGAAGAGGAGGAGGAAGAAGATGATGAAGAACCTGAGGATGTTTTTTCTCCATTGCTTCCGTCTTCTAGCTCCAAAGAATCACCGCTGCCCCAGTTTTTGAAAACATCAATAATTGCTGAAACACCCACTAGAGCCAAAGAAAAGCAGCCTACTCTTAAAGAAATATTGAATACGCCCGAACAATATGTGCGGTTAAAATCCATTTTACTACAAAATTATGGTGCGTTGGTTACCCCCTTCCTTGAAGATCTTTTTACTAAGAAAACTGATACTACCTATGGTGTTCGCTATGAAAACAATAGATTTCGAATTGGCGATTCAGCAATCAAGATAAGTGACAATGTTTTGATTGTTAAAACAGTTCGTTACAAATTGACGCCAGGGCTTTTAGAACTTTTATTTTCACGTACACCTTCTACCGAGGACTATGATAAAGAAGATCTTGAAAAGTATAAAGACATCTTGATGGCTACAAATGGTTTTAGACGTAATTATAAACGTTCTGAAGCAATAAATGCTAATAAGGGCTTCAAATATAAAACCATCATATCAAAATTGTTTCCCACCTATGCAAGTGTTCGCCGTGCAAATTCAGCGTCCGGTATCACGTTTAATACTTTGAAACCATTCATCGATTTCGCCTATTGGAACAATCCAAATAAGTTGGTTAAACGTCTGCAACTGTTGCGTGCATCGGAACAGGCCGGTCATACCGGACACGAGGCGGAAGTTTTAGAAATAGAAGAGGAGCTTCGTCATGCTGGCATTATTGTCTAATGAGTCAACGTGTTCACACACCCTCGCCTGTTAAGGCTGCCATTGCTCGCGAGTTGCATAGACCAGCTCGTCGTCTCTACCATCGTCGTCGTGTCATCACACGGGGCGTTGACGATCTTTGGCAAGCTGATCTGGTTGAAATGATTCCCTATGCCAAAGCTAACAACGGGGTCAACTATCTGCTTACCGTCATCGACGTTTATTCCAAAATGGCCTTTGTTGAACCTGTTCGGAATAAATCTGCACAACTGGTCACCGCTGCATTCAAGACCATCGTTCAGCGGTCAAGACGACAACCTCGTTTGCTTCAAACAGATCAAGGCAAAGAATTTTTCAACAAGACTTTTTCCGCTTATCTCAAATCGCTTGACATCCATCACTATTCCACTTTTAGCAATCTAAAGGCAAGTGTTGTAGAACGTTTCAACCGCACACTCAAGACGCGCATGTGGGAACAATTTACAGCAAGAGGATCCTATCGCTGGCTTGAACTTGTAGGCGATCTGGTGACACGTTACAACAACACTAAACATAGAACCATCAAAATGAAACCACGCCTTGTAACCAAGAACATTGCGCAATTGGATCGCATTCATCACAAAATCAAAACAGTAGATCCACGACGTCATCAATTACGTATTGGTGATTATGTGCGCATCAGTAAACATAAATCAATCTTCGCCAAAGGATACACACCAAACTGGAGCACGGAAATATTTCGTATTCGCAAGGTAAAACTTTCTAATCCAGTTGTTTATTTACTTGACGACCTCAACAAGCAGCCAATCCAAGGAGGATTCTACATGGAGGAACTGCAAAGGACGCAATATCCCAATCATTATCTTGTTGAAAAAATTGTACAAAAACGTGGCAATAAACTTTTTGTTAAGTGGCTAGGTTTTAATGCCACATATAATTCATGGATTAATAAATCAGATCTGGTGTACACCTTCTTGTTTTTATTTCATGTCGAGCTGGCCGACTCAACATGCCATGCGATTTGTATCCTACCCCCACCCTACCATTTACAGGAAATAATACTCCAGATTCATTGACGTTTGTTTACCATTGAGCACATTCAACAACCAGTTCATTCCACCTCTCTCTCTCCCTCAATTCCATTCACTACTCCCGATACCATTGATGTTTGTTTACCATTGAGCGCTTTCAACCCCATCTTGTTTGTCTCTCAGACCCATTCACACCTAACCAACCTACCACGTCAGGGTCCAAACAACCACCGCCATTCATGTTTTCCATTCAAAACACTCCTGTTCATGACCTACCTCACATCCCGTAATCTGCTGTGACGTCACACACACACCAGTTACACTAATGTTTTCCATTTCAAAACACTCCCGTTCATGACCTACCTCACATCCCGTAATCTGCTGTGACGTCACACACATCAGTTGACCGTTCAATTCTCTGACGATTCATTCACCGACAAAGATTCGGAAACCTTCGGCAACACTCGGATCTCGTCGGGATCAAAGCAAAGCTATATAGCCCAGGATAATATCAGAGAAGGCGCTCAGTCCAAGAGAGAGACTGGGTCGAAGAGGGTCTCGTGCAGACCCTCTTCCATCCTTCCCCTCATCCCCCAACCTCGCCACCACCCCTTACCCCTCCCCACCCCCACTCCCCCCTCCCCACCCCCACTCCTCCCCCTCCACCCACACCCCTCAAACCGGTTCCTGGACCCTCCAAGGTTTGTTTACCTTCCGGGGTCCCGGCGACCTTGGGGGTCAATGACCTACCTCAAGGTCATTGAGCATGACCTACCTCAAGGTCATTGACCTTGCCACGCCCCCCTCATTTGCATAAATAACGGTATTTGGTTCAAAACCCCCTCAGCCTCCCTACTAGCTCCTTTTCTTGGCAGTGGTTTCTTCTGAAAAGTTCTTGAACAATTGACTTTCTGAGAAAAATTCATAGTTATGTTTTGTACCATTGATGGTGGTGATGTCGAATTCTTGGTATTTGACGTAGGCTTCAAAACATGCACAAATCACTTCCATCGTAGAGCTTGGCATTGTTTGGACATTTCAATAACGGCTCATCTCTACTTAGTATAAAACAAAGTCCCCGATTCTTGGATGTTACGGGTAAACTCGAGAACCACTGGATAGATTTTGATGCGGTTTTCACCATTCTGTAAAGGATATCTCGAGGATCATTTCTGTACAAAATAATTTATTTATGATCAAAGGAAGCCGAGCAGTAACGATTTCAGTGGAAAAGTCGGAAAAAACAACATGGCGTCCGAGCGCTTTGTAGCTTACGCTTGGCAAACCGTTAAAAATATCTAAATACAATGGGTGTAAGAATTGTTCAGCATGAAAAGTCCTTCAAAAAAGTCCGCGAGAGCATATGTCTATCTTCAATACATCGCCCACTATAAGTGTTTTTACGTTTTAATTTCTTCCATTCAACTAATGAGGCGAGCTAGCTAAGGGCGAGTCTATCATCCCTGATACAGCCTAGCTAGCGGGCGAACCTATTGCCCCCAGATGCAGCCAGCAGCAAACCGTTGAGTCGTGTTGAGTTAAGACTTCTGAGAAGGGCGATTGTGTTTGGAGTTTCCCTGGAAGTGCAACTCGGCTTTTCTTCATTTCGTCTGTGAACTTTTCGTTGCGCAAAATTCACAGTGAAGTTAAGATTGGACGGAAGGGGGATTTGTGTTTCATGCACCTCGCCATTCTTAAATTACGTGTGACAAGAATTTGTTGCACACGCATCTCCATGATAATATAATTAATAGACCAGTCAGTGATTTTAACACATCATCCCGAGACGTAAAACGGATATTGGTCATTGTTCATTGACATTGGAGAAAGAAAGCGCTTATCACGTAATGCATTCATAACTGTTCCCGGGCGAAGCCGGGCCGGGTTGCTAGTAGAAAATAAACAACAAGTAATTTTGTTTGAGTGGGTCCTGCATGGTTTAGATTTTCAATTGGACCCAATAGGCAGCGCACGAGTAGGTTCGACAAATGAGCATCGACGCGTGAAGCGTTTCAAAAAAGTCCCATATGCATTCATATACCATCCGTCCAATAGCAATGAAACTTGGGTGAGATGTTGTGTCCACTCTAGGGCGGGTTTCTGGCTTAGTAAACCTATTTTACAACTGGTAGCGCATGAGTAGATTCAACCAATGAGCGACGTCACGCGAAGCGTTTCAACAAAGTCCCGTATGTATTCATATAACATCCGCCCAATAGCAATGAACCTTGGGTGGGAAGTTGTGTCCACTGAAGGGAGGTTTCAGGCTTATTAAATCCATTTTACAATAGGTAGCGCACGAGTAGATTCAACAAATGGGCTATGACGCGTGAAGCATTTCAACAAAGTCCCGTATGCGTTCAAATACCATTCGTCCGATAGCCATACAACTTGGGTGAGATGTTGTGTACACTCCATGGAAGGTTTCTGGCGTAGTAAATCCATTTTACTTTAGGTAGCGCACGAGTAGATTCAACAAATAAACGACGACGCGCGAAGCGTTTCAACATATCCCATTCGTCTGATAGCGATGAAACTTGGGTGGGATGTTGTGTACACTCCACGGAAGGTTTCTGGCTTAATACATCCATTTTACAATAGGTAGTGCACTAGTAGATTCAACAAATGAGTGACGACTCGCGAATCGTTTCAAAAAAGTACCGTATGCGTTCATATACCATTCATCCGATTGCGATGAAACTTGGGTGAATCGTTGAGTACACTCCATGGATGGTTTCAGGCTTAGTAAATCAATATTAGAATAGATAGCGCATGAGTAGATTCACAAATGAGTGACGGTGCGCGAATGGTTTAAACAAAATTCCGTATGCGATCGTTCATATGCCATTCATCTGATTGCGATGAAACTTTGGTGAGCAGTTGTGCACGCTCCCACGGATGTTTCTAAATTAGTAAATTCATTTCACGATAGTTTAGAGGCTGTTAACGGAAATTGAAAAAAATATTGTGTATCCAAAAGCACTTCAAGAAAAACAAGAAGTTCCGTGAAGAACTATACAGCCTACTTTTCATGCCAATGATTATTCTACAGTATATGAACCTATCTAGAATAATGATGAAATTAAGTTGGTAATATCGAAATATTTAATTAGTTCAAAATATACCTGGTATAATGTAGCCTAATAGAGCACTACAGTTGGCAGCCCTGGTGACTGAATATATTCTTAGTTCCACCTCTTAAGGTACCGGTACAGAATACAAAATTTGGTTGAAGTCCAATGGACGTTACATGCAGTTAGACACTGGATCTATCAGCACGCGTAAAAGCATGTTGCCAACAATACCATGCGTGTGCTGGTCAGAAATAATCTGAATTATTATGATATCCTGTTGAGCCAATTTTGGATGAAATCCATTTGTTAGTATAGAAGTTACATGTATTTTAAAATTGGACATATCAGCAGGCATAGAATCATGTTGGCAGCACTGCCTTGTATTAATTACTCCAAATTAATCTAGAATGTCAGGTGCTATACGTGTGCAAAATATAGAGCTGTTGGCTTGCATACTTTCTGATATATTGATATTAGTGTAAAAAGAATATAGACAGCATTTATTAACAGTTGGCAGCCCTGATTGCTCTTAACAATACTTATAGTCATATCTGTTAAGGTAATCATATCACATACGAAATTTGGTTGAAATCCAACTGATAGTATAGAAGTTACATGTATTTAAAAATTGGCACTATCAGCAGGCTTATAATCATGTTGGTAGAACTGACGTATATAAGTTACTCCAAATTAATCTAAAATGTCAGAATATACGTGTGCATAGTTTAAAGCTGTTGGCTTGCATACTTTCTGATATATTGGTATTTGGATAAAAAAAATAGAGAGAGCAATTATTAACAGTTGGCAGCCCTGGTGGCTCCTAAGAATACGCTCAGTCATATCTGTTTATGTACAGATATTACATACAAAATTTGGTTGAAATCCAATTGATAGTGTAGAAGTTGTATGCATTTAAACATTGGACCTATCAGAAGGCTTAAAATTATTTTGGCAACACTGTCATGGTTGGCCTCCTGGAAATTAAACTGAAATAGTATTATCTACATGTGTGCCAATTTTGGAATAGCTCCCATGCATACCTTGCAAGATATCCAACATGGAGCTCAAATTTCTAGTGCGTTTTTTCAGCAGTTGGTAGCACTGACATCATTTTCAAATATGGACGTGAGATATTCCGGTGCACATCTTTACTCATACTAAATTTGGTTTTGATTGCTGCAGCCGTTTAGGAGTTGATAGGGGGACACACACACACAGCCAGACAGACAGACAGAAGGACAGACAGACAGACAGACAGACAGACAGACGGACAGACAGACAGACAGACAGACAGACACACATTTTCCCGGATCGATCTCATAAGTCTACTTTTTCCTCATTTTTGCAAAATGTGAAAAGTAGGCTAAAAATAACAATCCCAACATTTTCTTTGATTGGCATTGCAACACATGCCGGGTACGGCTAGTATATATATCTGACACACAATAATACAATTTTGAGCAATGTTTTATCATCTTTGAAATTTCTTCTTTCATGTCTCCTTTTCTCGTACCGGTAAGCTTAATTCTGAGATATTAAAAAACTTTCTGTAATAATTTCTCTATTACACCATACATCTTTCATTTCATGATTCAAAACCTACCCGCGTCCATGCACGTAATTTTACTAGTGGGGGCTTGGACCCCATACTCCCCAAGTTTTAATTTACTATATTTTATGCTCTCCACTCCTATCAGGGGTCATTAGTAGTCCTTTCTTGTTTTTGAAAATAATAATGCCAAGCTTACAAATAAGGGTTCTTTCATCTTCAGAACAAAACGTTGGTTGGTTCCTTAGTTTAGGGGCTGCAACAACGTGGTCATGTGGCCCTGTGTAATTAGGGAGTGTGTAGAATTTGTCTGATAACCGGTGTTAATTTGTGATGGCTGTATTAGTGTGTGTTATCTGTGATTCAGGTAAGGACTGCATAGATCAATTTTCAAGTAGTTCCTACTTTTGCTATCAAATGCAACCGTGCACGACACTTTGCACGCGGACTTGGATAGTAGATGCCATCGCAGCCAGCACCTTGCTGCGAACGTTGGAACTAATATATCGTTATTAATTCCAACCTACAAATTTTGGCTTCACACAGGTGTAGTTAGTGGAAGGTTCTTTTTCATGCCATATATCTATGACATGGGACCGCCAGCTTTACTTCCTCTCCGAAGGAAGGCATACTGAGGATTTTTTGAGAGAAATAAAATTGGAACTATCAGCATGCTTCGGATCATGTTGGCAGCACTGACGTATATTAGTCACTCAAAATTAATGTCGAAGGTCGTGTGCAAAATTTCGATCTATTGGCTTGCATACTTTCTGATATTGGTATTGGAATAACGAAATAGAGAGAGCTTTTTACTAACAGTCGGCAGACGTGGTTGCCCTTTAGAATACGCATAGTTATATCAGTTATGGCACATATAGTACATACGAAATTTGATTGAAATCCAATTGATAGTATAGAAGTTACATGCATTCAAAAATTGGACTTATCAGCGGGATTAGACTCATGTTGGCAACACTGTCATGTATGACCTCCTTGAAATTGATTCTGGAATGTAATTATTTATGTGTATGTCAAATTTGGAATACTTGGATACTTTCTGAGATATTCAACATGGAGCACAAAGTACAATTGCAATTTTTCAGCAGTTGGTTGTTGGTTGCACTGACGTCATTTTCAAAAACGGCCGTGAGATATTGAGGTATAGATCTTTACTCATACCAAATTTGGTTTCGATAGGTGGAGCCGTTCAGGAGTTAATAGGGGTGGTGGGGGGCGGGAAGATAGAGAGAGACAGACAGACAGACAGACAGACAGGCATACAGACAGAAGGACAGTCAGAGACACATTTGCCTCGATAGATCTCATTAGTCTACGTTTCCATCATTCTTACAAAATGTGAAAAGTAGTATAAAAAGAAGTTCCGTGATGAACTAAAGAGCGTACTTTACTTAAAATTTAAGAATCATGATAATGATTAATCTATATGGATCTATCTAGAATAATGACGAAATTAACTTGGTAATATCGAAATTTATAATTAGTTCGAAATAAACCTGGTATAATTTAGCCTAATAGAGCACTACAGTTGGCAGCCCTGATGACTGAATATATTCTTAGTTCCATCTCTTAAGGTATAGAATACAAAATTTGGTTGAAGTACAATGGATAGCATGGACGTTACGTGCAGAAATACTTTGGATCTGCCAGTGCTTAAATCATGTTGTCAACAAGGCCATGCATATGTTGGTCGGAAATAATCTGATATATTATGATCTCTTGTTGTGCCAACTTTGGATGAAATTCATTTGTGAGTATAGAAGTTACATGTATCCTAAAATTGGACCTATAAGCAGGACTAGAATCATGTTGGCAGCACTGACATATACAGTATTAGTTACTCCAAATGAATGTAGAATGTCAGGTACTATACGTGTGCAAAGTTAAGAGCTATTGGCTTGCATACTTTCTGATATATTGATATTTGGGTAAAACAATAGAGACAACATTTATTAACAGTTGGCAGCCCTGGTTGCTCTTTAGAATACGCATAGTTATATATGTTATGGTATACATAGCACATACGAAAGTTGTTTGAAATCCAATTGATAGTATAGAAGTTACATGTATATAACTATTGGTCCTAACAGCGGGCTTAGAATTATGTGGTAGCACTGTCGTATATTAGTTACTCCAAATTAATCTAGAATGTCAGGTACTATACGTGTGCATAGTTTAAAGGTGTTGGCTTGCACACTTTCTGATATATTGGTTTTTGGAAGAAAAAATAGAGGGAGCATTTACTAACAGTTGGCAGCCCCGGTGGCTCTTAATAATACGCTCAGTTATATCTGTTGTGTACGCATAGTACATACGAAATTGGGTTGAAATCCAATTGATAGTGTAGAAGTTATATGCATTTAAAATGGATTTATCAGCAGGCTTAGAATCATTTTGGCAACACTGCCATGCGTGGCCTCCTGGAAATTAAACTGAAATATTATTATCTATATGTGTGCCAATTTTGGAATAGCTCTTATGCATACCTTCCTAGATATTCAATATGGAGCTCAAATTTCAATTGCGGTTTTTCAGCAGTTGGTAGCAATGACATCATTTTCAAATATGGGCTTGAAATATTCAGGTATAGATCTTTACTCATACCAAATATAGTTCTGTTTGCTGCAGCCGTTTAGAAGTTGATAGGGGGCAAACACAGAGACAGACAGACAGACACACATTTGCCCGGATCGATCTCATAAGTAAACTTTTTCCTCATTTTTGCAAAATGTGAAAAGTAGGCTAAATATAGGCTACATATTAATTATAGAATGTTTGTTCAGGAAATAATAAATATAACAAATTATCGATATATCGAGCTATGAAGGTTCAAGATATCGAAGACGACTGTATTTTGAAATCAATGGGCAGCGTTTACTTATACGTTGGAAGCAACTCTGCCAAGATACAATAATTGCTAACTTATGAACTGTCGATTTAAGACCAACCGATACCCAAGGTCCTGTAAAATGGTGAGCTAAGACAAGTACAGTGACCCGGTGGGAAAACGCTAGGGTGAAGAAGAATAATAGACTATTCACTGGGCTCGAAAATCAAATGTTCACCCCATCCTCAGAGACGCGGGTTGGCGACCATGGAATCCCAGCTGCGTCAGGCATTGCTCTCACTTACTTGTGCCGGACTCCTCTCCGTCTTCTTTCCTGTCGACCTCACTTGGTCAAATCTTGTTCTCTTCCGACCCAGACGGTATTAGGGTATCTGAGGCCTAGGGATTCTCTTCCTTTCCCGCCTTCATTTGCCCTTGTCTCATCTTTCCTGATACCGTGCTTTTGCGAGGGGTTAGCCTTCTTTTTCTTTTCATGTTATCTCCTGCCTTCTGCTCAAGTCCCTCAAGGAGCCAGGGTGTATGTAGCCCCACCACTTCTGGTGCACCGTGGATATTGTTACACCCTCAGGGGTTCACGGCTGGTGAGTTCGGGAGTTGGCAATCCCGGGGATTCCTGAGCTGGGTCCGTGTCTTCCCCTTTTTCCACTGACTTAAGTGCGGGCCCTTTCCTCTTTCCCCTTTCCTATCTGCCTTTCATGGCTCTCCTTCCATAAAAGTCCCTCATTCCTCATTCTTCGAGGATTGGGGGCATTTCATTTCTTTCTGTCCTTTATTTGCCTTATCCTTTATTTGTTTACCATTTCTTCTTCTAGTTTATAGTTTTAATTCTCATCTCATCTTTCACTATCACCCAAACAATTAGAGGCCAACAACCTAGATGTTAGGCCCCTTAAAACAACTATCATCAACATCATCATCAAATGTTCAGCCACTGACTTCAATCAAACCCAGTTCAAGAACAGCTCAAATTTAATCTTAGGTTGAGGCGCTGTGTCAATATCTGGAACGCAGACGAAACCCGAGTTGGTATTACTCCGATACGACTTAACGATCTTCATTAATTATTGTTAACTCATGAGTAAGTTGAGTCTAATGAACATGCTTGCAAGGCTGAAGGGGCAGCTTAATATGGACCATCCGTCTTCTGTTACACTAGCAGTAACAAGCAAAGCAAAACATATTATACAGGAGTTACCGCTACTTGCAGAGCTGAAGTCTGAAGAGAGTTAGAGAAAAAAAAAATCATAAAAAATTTGGAGCCTTACAGTAGTTGCATATGATGTGTAACATGAGACAATATGTTATCCCTTGTTAACAGTGAGCTCTGTTGGTCATTGAAACAACTACTTGTAAAATAGCAGTGCCAAATCCTGACCGGTATTCAGCAAATATGATAAAATTGATATTTTCACACCAAACAACGACAATTTGAAGATGATTTATTGTAGGAAGAATATCTTTAATGGGGCCTCCAAACCTTCAAGTAATTTTGTATACGATATATAGGTAGATTCCACATAGCCACATTGCCGAAGTATGAAGATTTAATAAATCATAATTGTTTTCAGCAAATATGATATAATTAATATTTTAACACCAAAGAACGACAATTTGAAGATGATTTATTGTAGGAATATCTTTAATGGGGCCTCCAAACCTTGAAGTAAACCATATGCGATATACATTCCACATAGCCACATGGCCGACTGATCGTCGTAGTATCGGGCAAAGTCTCACTGCACTCGGATGGTTAAATCAACAGGAAACGTCCCTTTAAATATTTATACTTCGCGTCACCGCCATGTTGGATTTGTAATCACCAGGTTATATAAAGTCCTATAGGTGAACTTAAGTTCATAGCCCTTACGAACATTTAAAAAAATCAGTTTGATTGCTATAATAGATTCGCAGATATTCAGAGCCGTCTAAATATTTCGGATGGTCGCCATGTTGGATTGTTATATGTATAGGCCATAGATTTATGTACCATTAAAGGAACATTATTGCATAGCTTCAATATTCAAACTTTCACTTCGATCGCATGATTACGACACAATAAATAAAAATTTGGCGCAGCCACCATCTTGCGGTTATGTAAACAATTAAACTAAATTAGATGCCGGTGCATTACAATATGTGAATTCGTTTACTGTACCACATTTCACTGCGCTCAGATTGTTAAATCACGAGAAAAGTCTATTAAAATGTTTCAAATTCGCTTGGCCGCCATGTTCGTTTCGTACTATACAGGTTTTTGAAAGTTACATAGTTAAACCTGTAGCAATGCCCTTTATCACGGTACAAAATTTCAGGGTGATATCATAAATAGTTTCGGAGATATTGAATGCCAGTGAAATATTTCGCACAGCCGCTATTTCGAGGGTATGTAAACAATTGAACTAAATTAGACGCCAGTACATTACAATGTGTATAAACATTTGCTGTACAATGCTTTATTACGTTTGGATGCTTAAATCGCGAGAAAAGTCTATTTAAATGTCTCAAATTCGCCTGACCGCCATGTTGGTTTTGTAGTTACCAGGTTATTGAAAGTCACATAGGTGAACTTCTAGTAGTTCCCTTTATCAGCGTACAACATTTCAAGGTGATATCGGTAATAGTTACGGAGATACTGAATGCTGGTGAAATATTTCGCACAGCCACCATGTTGGATTGGTGAAACACAATAAAATTTGAAGGGCACGGTCGGGATCGGCCAGATTGGTGTTATGATCTTACCGAGTATCATTGAAATCGCTCCAACCGTTTAGAATTTATTAGGGGGGAGGGGCACACACACACCATCACACACACACACACACACACGGACAATAGGTGATCTCATAAGCCTATTTTTTTCATAAAATGTATTTAGGCTAAAGATGCACGCTATTTTCAAACTTCCAATGTAAAAAAAAAAATCTCTTTCTTTCTCTTTTCTTTTGTAAAATACGTTTCGATTTTCTTTTGTTAGAAGGGTAAAATACGATAAAACATCCGGTTAACAATAATGTTAAATTAGCCGTGTACAAATATCTAGGGTGGCTTCGGTGGCGTAGTTGGTAGCATTTTGAGGTTCTATGGCCAAGATCGCGGGTTCTAACCCGGCCGAAGTCGTCTGATTTTTTAAGAGAGTTAAAAAAAACTTTAGTGTGCCTTCCGTCGGAGGGAAATTAAAGTTGACGGGCCCATGTCATAAATGGCATGGCATGTAAAAGGATCTTCCACTACCTACAATAATTGTGAGAAGCAAACTTTGTAAGTTAGATTTGATTAACGCTCTATCAGTTCTAACGTTCGCCGCCAAATGCCGGTTGCGGTGGCATCTAGTAGCCAAGTTCGTGGCTAGGTTTCGTTGAAGGTAGCATTTGGTAGCAAAAGTAGGAACTACTTGAAATTGATCGTCAGCAGGCCTTACCTGAATTACAGATAACACACACTAATACAGCCATCACAATTAACACCGGTTTTATCAGACAGATTCTACCCCACTCACACCCAAGGTACTATCGCGTGCATAAATAACGGGCCGCCTTGCCGTGCGGGAGTTGAGTTTTCGTGCTATCAGGTTGCCATCACTTGGTGTGTTCTAGGAAGGGAATGCTCAGAGCCGTGGTTGGGCAGCTGTCCTTGTCGGCAAGGGGAGAGAGGAGGGGGGAGTGAGGTATCACCTGTTAATCACAAGAGGCTGACAGTGGCTCAGTAACACGACAGCGAACTTGATTTTGAGGTCCGTGACCTTTAATATGAACAGCCGTTTGGTGAGGAGGGGGCAGATGGTTGGGCTCTATGAAGCTGGCGTCGGATTAACAGAAATATTATTAGTTTAGGACGTTTGCGATTTCTTCTTTTTCTTCTTAATACACTGCGTTTAATCCCTAACTGTGAAAACTCGATTGTCAACAGTGCATTTCTAACGAGATTTAACAATTAACGGGTTACTTGGCATTTTAATTTAGATTTATTAAAACCGCCTCGTTATCTGTAACAATCATCTAAGCGCGAAACTAAAGAAAATCAAAGTTGGCGCTGTGCTCCTCGCTCCGTCCCCCTCCTTTCCCCCCTTGCCAACAAGGACAGGTGTCCAACCATGGCTCTGAGCATTCCCCTCCCGAGAACACAGCAAGTGATGGCAACCTGATATCTCGAAAACTCAACTCCCGCTCGGAAAGGCGGACCGTTATTTATGCACGCGATAGTACATGGGGCTACATGACCGCGTTGTCGCAGCCCCTAAACTAAAGAACCAAGAAATCTCGCATGTGTTAAACCACCCGTCCGCCTTTACTATTATGCTGATTACACGCGACACAGTACTGGCAGTGGCTATTGTTAGATCCCTGCGCGGTTAAACAAAATGTTATCCGTATCCGCCCCGCAACCACACGGCTGTTATCCGCATCCGCCCCGCATCCGCACGACTGTTATCCGCATCCGCCCCGCATCCGCACGACTGTTATCCGCATCCACCCCGCATCCGCACGACTGTTATCCGCATCCGCCCCGCATCCGCACGACTGTTATCCGCGTCCGCCCCGTATCCACATGACTGTTATCCGCATCGGCCCCGCAACCGCACGACTGTTATCCGCATCGGCCCCGCAACCGCACGACTGTTATCCGCATCCGCCCCGCATCCGCACGACTGTTATCCGCATCCGCCCCGCATCCGCACGACTGTTATCCGCGTCCGCCCCGTATCCACATGACTGTTATCCGCATCGGCCCCGCAACCGCACGACTGTTATCCGCATCGGCCCCGCAACCGCACGACTGTTATCCGCATCCGCCCCGCATCCGCAAGTTTGTTATCCGAATCTACTGGCATTACAATCATATTTTCAATTAGATAAAATATTAAAACAACAGATTTAGTTTTGAGGAGAAAGTTGTTTCCTTTGGCTGTGTGTGTCAAGTTCTCTGTTTAAAATTAATGTTCTACAGCCAGAATTGCTACTCTCTTCAGTTCGGAGTGTTAATTGTGCTTTTTGGCATAATTTGAATAAGATTAGCGTAAATCGTCTTAGATTTGTCATGAAAAAAAATTACGAGCCTTACAGTAGTAGCATATGATGTGTAACATCTGACATAGAAGAAACCTCACGTGAAATTACTCCAGTTCCTTTCATTTTATCATAAAATGCACTACTTATGCAACTCTTCATACAACCACTATCATTAATTAAAACATCTGTGTACGCCTCGGACACGTTAAATTTAACTATGGGGCTCTTACTAACCACTTCCTGAATAATACCTTCATCATTTAGTTCATGTAATAATTCATTTCTTACATTTAGGTCATAGGGTTCCTGTATAATTGTATGGACAGGGCATGCTACAGACTGAGATTCTGACCTTACTTCGCAGCCTGGTTCGCGTTTAAAGAACCGCTACAGCTGGCCGTAGTACTACTAACTACTGCACTGGTCTGGTTGTTCTGGGCTGTGTTGTCATTGTTTGGCTGTATATTACTACCACTAGGCTGTCCTCTTCCTTGACCTCTATTCTGGTTGTAATTATTGTCATTATAATTTCTCCCTTGATTTCCCCTGAAATCATTGTTTCTCCCTTGATTTCCCCTGAAATCATTGTTCCTACCTTGGTACTGATTACCATAGTCATTTCCTCTGTTCTGATTTAGCTGATTATTATTATTATTATTTCTACTTTGAGCGTTGGCCCCTTCGCCACCGTTCCTTTGAACTTCCTGATGCCTGGCTTCATTAGGCCTATTATTATTATTACCCTGGTTCCTATTGAAATTGTCCTCATAACCCCCTCCCCCTAGTGCATCAAATGTGCTTAACAATTTTTCTACTTGTGATATAGTCTCTACATTATGGATACAAGCAGCCTCCTTGATCCTATAGGGAAAGTGCCTAAGTAGCAACCTCACCACATCACTTTCCTCCTTCAAGCCATCCAGATATTTACACACTAATACCTGCCCTAAAAAGTATTCGGTCATGGTGGAGCTTCCTTTAGGGTTATATTTACCACACACTACTCCCTCACGATGCTGCGACTGAATAACCTCATTCCAGAACTTTTCACAGAATTTCATTTTAAAATCATTAATATCAGTAAACTTGTCTCAGTAGACAGCAAACCAATTCCTCGTTTCCCCCACAAACACTTGTTCTAAAATTTCAACTACCTGGCACCACTCAATACTACCATTTTCCAACCTCTCCCCGAATTTATTTTCTATAGTATTCATGAACTCCATTGGGCACCCCTGTCCATTGCTGAACTTACCCAGTTCTACCTCCCTGTGTGTGCTATTCACAAAAACTGGCCTATTCTGACTATTTTCTTGCCTGATCCTAGCTTTTAATTTTAATTCTAATTCTGCGATTTTCTCCTCAGCCTTCCTCTCAATACTGTTTACTGTTAATTTAATGTTTCCTTCTGGTTCTTCTACTTTATCATATAGCTTTGCTTGTTTCACCTCAATCTTGCTAATGCTCTCTCTATTATTCTCTCTTAAATCATTTACTTCTGCAACTATTTGCGAGTGGACTTTCTCAATTCTACCCCCCAGCTGTTCCTTAACCTCTTTAGTTGCTACCTGAACTTTGTCAATTTCTCCCTCCAATTGCTTTTTGACCTGCTGTGTTTCCAGTTGCACTAGTTCTTTTAAATTTTCAGCCTGTGTACTGATTCTAATTTCTAACTCCTCCTGTACTTTTCCTAATTTTCTGTCTACATCTGCAATAATCTCTTTAGCCTTCTCTTCCATCACCCCCCTGATCTCACCTCTAATCATTTCGAATTTATCACTGATCTCCCTACTGTTTCGTTCTAATTTAGCATTTAAAGTTTCAGTACTCTCTCTATTAGGTAGATTTCATTAGAAAGCTAACTATTGCAATGGGTACCATGTTTCGACTTCCGGAAAATTTCGACATATCTTCGCGTTTCACATCCCCCAGACCCCAAAACCACCGTCAGTTCAAAAGTTTATATATAATTTATGTATATATGTATCTATCTATATATATATATCAGTTTCTTGTGGACACGATAACTGCCGTAATTTTGTACCAATCACTTTGAATTTTTTACATAATATGTATCCTTATAAAATCTCGGTCGAGTTCGTTAATGGGCAAAATCGGTCGAAGGGGGTGAAAATGGGGGGCTTTTTTCGAAAAAGTGAAATTTCGCTATAACTCTCTTAATACGTGAAATAGCGAATCCATTCAAAGTTCGTAATATGTGTCGGATAAGTGCCAAAAATGTATGTCTAATAAGTTTTTTGATAGACCAACCATTGACCAAAGGGGTGGAAAAAGGTGGGTTTTTCGGGAAACATTAATCATATCTCTCTTAATAGGCACAATATCAAAACCGAACAAAATGGAAAATATTCCCCTAATAATTACCTAAAACTTTTGTCTGAAAGAATTTTTAATATGACCCACCATTACGCCAAGGGATGAGAAAAATGATTTCGGAATTTTAAAAAATGCCAAGTGCCATCAGAGGTTACCATAACAACGCTTTTAAATTGATAAGGGATGATCTATCAGAGGTTGCCAAGACAACGCCATTGACGAGATCACATTCATTTTTAGCCTACTTTTCACACTTTTCAAAAATGAGGAAAAAGTAGACTTATAAGATATATCAGGGATAATGTGTCTGTCCTTCTGTCTGTCTGTCTGTCTGTCTGTCTTTCCTTCTGTCTGTATGGCTGTGTGTGTGTGCCCCCCCCCTATCAACTACTAAACGGCTGCAGCAATCGAAACCAAAATTAGTATGAGTAAAGATGTATACTGGAATATCTCAGGCCCATATTTGAAAAAGATGCTAAAAATACGCACTAGAAATTTGAGCTCCATGTTGGATATCTTGGAAGGTGTACATGGGAGCTATTCTAAAATTGGCACACATGTTGATATTACTATTTCAGTTTAATTTCCAGGTGGCCATACATGACAGCGTTGCCAAAATAATTTTAATCCTTCTGATAAGTCCAATTTTAAATGCATATAACTTCTACACTATCAATTGGATTTCAACCAAATTTTGTATGTAATATGTGTACATAAACATATATGACTGAGTGTATTCTTAAGAGCCACCAGGGCTGCCAACTGTTAATAATTGCTCTCTATTTTGTATTCAAATATATCAGAAAGTATGCAAGCCGACAGCTTTAAACTATGCACACGTAAATTACCCGACATTTTACATTAATTTGGAGTAACTTATATACGTCAGTTCTATCAACATGATTCTAAGACTGCTGATAGGACCAATTTTTAAATACATGTAACTTCTATACCAACAAATGGATTTCATCCAAAATTGGCACAAAAATATATAATATTTCAGATTAATTCTGACCAGCACTCGCATGACATTGTTGCCAACATGCTTTTACGTGTACTAATAGATCCAATGTCTAAATCCATGTAACGTCCTTTGGACTTCAACCACATTTCGTATTCTGTACTTTAGGAGATGGAAGTAAGAATATATTCAGTCACCAGAGCTGCCAACTGTATTGCTCTATTAGGCTACATTATGCCTAGTATACCTTATTTCGAACAAATTAAGACATTTCGATATTACCCACTTAATTTCGTCATTATTCTAGATAGGTTCATATACTGTAGATTAATATATGGCCTGAATCTTAATTTTAAGAAAAGTAGGCTCTTTAGTTCGTCACGGAACTTCTTGTTCCATCTGACTATGAGGGAAGCGGCTAACTGGTAGCATGCTGAACTTCTATGCCCAAAGTGCTGGTTCAAAGCCGGACAAAGTCGCCGGATTTTCTAAGAGCGCTAAAAATCCGTCAGCATGCTTTCCTTCGGAGGGGAAGTTACAACGTTCGTTGCAAGTTGCTGGTTGCGGTGGCATATAGCAGCCAAGTTCACAGCTAGGTGTCGTTGACGTTAGTATTTGGTACAAAATTAGGTACTACTACTTAAAATTGACCGTCTGCAGACCTTACCTGAATTACAGACTAATACAGTCATCACAAATAACACCGTTTATCAGACAGATTCTACACACACCCAATGTACACGGGGTAACATGACCACCTTGTCACAGCCCCTAAACTGAGGAACCAACCAACATCTCTGCGGGAGATAAAATTTTGCGTGATGAAGTAACAGACTGTTAGATAGTTACACATTATTTCCAAACCTTGCATAAGGACAGTGTGATCACAAGTATAAAAATTAACCCCAAATGACAAGAAGGTTACCATCCCCATAAGACAGTAAAATGTTAAAAGTATGCATAGAAAGACGAAAAAATGTTAACTAACCTCCAATTGTAAAATACTTTCTCGCAATAAATGAGGTCTGATCCTCCTACGAAAACCTGCATATTTTGCCTATTATAGCCTATCCCCTAGTTTGCCCGGTGAAATCTACCTCCGCCTTCCGGCGTGCTGAGAGGATTTTTTTTCCTACTATTTTGTTCTAATTTAGCATTTAAAGTTTCATTACTCTCTCTATTTTCCCTACTGTTTTGTTCTAGTTTAGCGTTGTTTTGTTCCAGTTTAGCATTTAAAGCGTCTGTACTTCCTTTATTTTCCCTACTGTTTTGCTTTAATTTTGCATTTAAGGCATCACTACTAACTTTGTTCTGATACATGAACTCGAGAAGTAAAGTTTTTAATTCTGGTTGGCCGCCTACACTCCCTGTTTCAGTATCGGGATTTACCTCCGCTACCCCGGTACTACCATCACTCGACATACTGCTCGCATCATCACTCTCCAGTTGATGACCACTACGTAACCTCATCTGTTTTTCTTTCTCATCCCCCATAATGATATACACTGATAAAGACAAATAACCCCCAAAATACAGGCACAGAAATATATACCCTTCTCCTTCCACAAATGTTATTAGGTTTTCAGCCCCAAGTTGTCGGCGACAAATGTAACGTTATTCACTTCGCTCCACGTTGAGCGTACAAGTGCAATGTTTTCTACTAAGATATGTTGTTTTAATGGGCGCCAAGACCTCAACGCTATGTTGAAATCTAAATTTGTATTTAACAACACCTTGCACTGGTAGAACACCTTCAAGAATCTTTGCTCTCAGATCGTGGTATGATTGGATCATTAACCCAACAAACAATTGTATCAGGAGAAGGAATTGGTTTATATCCAATGCTACCTACTGAAAGCAAAGATTGCATGGTTAAAAGAAATGAATTTATTATATCAAACAAGTATGCAAAATTAATAATAATAATAATAATGAATTTAAATTTTCAGTTGGAGCGTTGCGATTTGAATATTACCGCTAGAAAATTACGTGAAAACGGAGTCGGATGAATTACTGATTTTACTCTTATTCCCAAGCTATGAAGTTACTGAAATACTGAATACAAAAAAAGAGAAACGAGAGATTGCGTAGGTCTGTGTCATTAGCGCTTACCACTGGAAATTGCCGAAGCATTTCCCTCGTACTGGATGATGAAGAGAGCTTCCCACTGTTTCCTGGACGCCGTCATCTTCTTCGTTAGTAGATGATATACTTGTAGATTTGGTGACTTTATGGTCCGAACATCGGAGCCATACACTCGTACAACCACACTGGTTAAGTTTTACAAAGATCGTCCTCCACTCCACGGAACATCGGAGCGACTCCCGCGTGCAACCATACTGGTCAAGTCTTTCACAGATTGTCCTTTATTCCACGGCGCGCCAAACGATATATGCACTCGTCGGCTTCCCACTCCAGTGCCGACTTCCACCTTACGTAGTCTCCACTGATTGGCTGCACCCCACGCGCTACTTCCCCACCTCTGGCTCATTACACTCGGCGGGAGGGTGAAGTCAATTGCCGTTCCATACTATCCGCCTTTTCTTGACGCTGCGACCCAGGCTTGCGTAATGCCTATTGACAAGAATCAGCCTGTATCTGAATTCCCAATGAGTCATGTCTCTCATAATACCCCAACTGACGAAACTCCGTAAAATTCCGTAATCGCATAATTTTCTATGTTCATGTCGTTCGTAATAATTTGCTTGATAGTGTTTTCTAAGACATAGAAAACCTATCTGTATGCTTATAATTTTATAAAAATGCTCCAACAAATACCATAATAATAATAATAATAATAAATTAACATGAAAAATTCTCTTGGCTGAACAATTTGCCGCGTAAATAAATATAGATTGGCTTCCTACTGACTTATGCCAGTGGCATAAAAAAACTCGAAAAACACGTTACAGTTTTCAGGAGAAAGTTGTTTCCTTTGGCTGTGTATGTCAAGTTCTCTGTTTAAAATTAATGTTATACAGCCAGAATTGCTACTCTCCTCAGTTCGGAGTGTTAATTGTGCTTTATGGCATAATTTGAATAAGATTAGCGCAAATCGTCTTAGATTTGGCATGAAAAAAAATTACGAGCCTTACAATAATAATAATAATAACGTTATTGGTTTTACGTCCCTTTTAACTACACTGGCTTTTAGAGACGCCGGGGTGCCGGAATTTTGCCCCGAAGGGGATCTTTAACGTGCCAGTAAATGTACTGAAACGGCTCCCTCGCATTTGCGCACCCTCAAATGCCAGCTGACTGCGCCAGGTTTCGAACCTGCAACCTTGGGCTCAGCAAGCGAGAACGTTACCCCTGAGCCACGCAGCCAGACGACGAGCCTTACAGTAGTAGCATATGATGTGTAACATCTGACATAGAAGAAACCTCACGTGAAATTGTTGATACACCGGTATTTTACAGTATTATTGGCGCAAATATTAATCTATTGTAAAAGTGGATGTTTTTCAGATATTGTAGTTTATTATGCGGAACTCATTTTATTAGATGATTTGTAGCTTCCACCAGCACTAGCCTAAATAAAGAATACGATATGGATCAACTAGATTAATAGACGCGACACCGCTCATTACCTTAAATTCCTTATAAACAGGTCCTCTTGATTCACAGACCAACACGTAATTAAATATGGATTCAGTTAAAATGAGTCATATTGATATTGTTACGTGCCACCCCCCAGTGGCACTTTTGTTAACTGGATTAGGGGGGGGGGTAGAAAACACAACACCAATTACTGCTTTAAAGAGAAGTTAGCTTTATTGCTTGCAGGAAGAGGTACACTACTCACCAGCAAATACAAGCAATTGGAACCTTACTCCAGTTTCCTCAAGTCTCTTCCTTGAGCGCTCTTGGCCCTTTCACTTGTCAACAAACCACAGAAGTTAAACCGTCTTAATGAGTTCGGTGGCCTTGACAGAAACTGCCGGCTCCTCTCCCTTATGTATACCAACTCCAGTTACTTACGATAGCTTGCTGCACGCTGCTCGCAAGCTGGGAAACAATGTCACTGGGTTTCGTAACTCGCACGGCACTTCGTCACTACACTTCTGTCGCTCAGGAAAACACGCACTAGCTCAGAAACACACACCCACAGAAAACTCAGTCCCCTCACTTTGAGGCCACTTATAGAGCAGGCTGGTGACTCAATGAATTCTAGAGTCGTCCAGGACACACGGCTTCCAGAGATTACCTTCACTGGCTGGGTCACGAATATTCTGGACCATCCCTTTGTCCTAGTAGCCCTGTTGCATAAGGCGCACGCAATACACGAGGCAGGGCACAGCCCAGCCCTGGGGTGGTTGTGACTCATGTGGCGAGCGATGACACAAACTCACAGCCGTAACACCACCCCCTTCCTAAAAAGGCTGATCGTCCCGATCAATCATTGGTCCGTCTGTGTCCCTCCGTAGGCTGCCAGGCGATCTCGATGCACGATCTTCATCTTCGCCCTCGGGCTCCGCTGGATCCTGTAGACGACATCGTTGATCCGTTTCACGACTCGGTACGGGCCCTCCCAGGACTTCTGCAGTTTGGGTGACAGGCCTTTCTTCCGTAATGGGTTGAAAAGCCAGACCAGGTCGTCCACGTGGAATCCGCCGGCATCCGTCTGCTGGTCGTATCGGGTCTTCATTCAGTCGGTCCCGATCCGCAGTTTCCTCCTCGCGAACGCTTGCACGTCCTCCAGTTGGTCGACCAGTTCTTGACAATACTGGCTTACCGGGATCGGATCATTCCCAGGTCGGCCGAAGGCAAGATCGACAGGTAGACGGAGCTCCCTCCCAAACATGGCCCGGGCTGGTGTGCACCCGGTGGCTTCATGCACGGCGGCGCGGTAGGCCAGGAGAAATAGTGGAAGATGTTTGTCCCAATCCCTCTGGTGCTCGCTGACGACTATTCGGAGATGGTTCTCGATGGTGCGATTGAATCGCTCTACCATCCCGTCGGACTGAGGGTGTAGCGGCGTTGTCCTTGTCTTCCGGATTCCCAGCAGCTGGCATAGGTTCTGGAACACCTGCGACTCGAAGTTCCTCCCTTGGTCGGAGTGCAGCTCCAGGGGTACTCCGTACCGGCTGACGAATTCCTTCACCACGGTCTCTGCAATCGTCGCGGCTTCTTGGTTAGGGAGCACATACGCCTCCGGCCATTTGGTAAAGAAGTCGCTGACGACTAATATGTAGCGGTTCCCTGCCTCGCTTAACGGGAATGGCCCAGCAACATCGATGGCCACTCTCTCCATGGGGCCGCCCACGTTGTAGGTCTTCAGTGGACCCCGTCGTCTTCGTCCTGGGCCCTTGCTGACTGCGCAATAGTGGCACCTCGCGCAGTGGTTCTCCACGTCTGTTCGGCATCCGATCCAGTAGAACCGCTCTCTCAGCTTCTCCAGGGTCTTCTTTATCCCTAGGTGTCCACCAGATGATCCTCCATGAACTTCCTTCAGGACTTTCTCCGTCATAGCCTTTGGAACGACGACTTGTTCCCGAGATGTCTTCCCGTCGGTGCTCTCCCAGGTACGGCAGATGAGGCCATCCCTTACAATCAGCGAGTCCCACTGTGCCCAGTAGGACTTAAACTTTGGGCTGCAGTCACTCACAATGTTCCACCCGAGTCTGGGGACACAGGCCCTCTTCCATTCGGCTATCAGTCCCAGGTCATCATCTTCTGCTTGTGCCCGCGTGAAAGATTCGTGGCTCCAGTTCCCTTGAAGTTCCACAGTAGTCCGTCGGCACTGTATCCCGGTGTTCTCCTCCCTTCGGGCACAGAAGGTGCAGTCTTCGGGGCACGGTCTTCGTGACAGGGCGTCGGCGTTAGAATGCAGTTGGTATTTCCTGTGCTGAATCTCAAAATTGTACTGTTGAAGCCTCTCTAACCACCGCGCGAGTTGACCCTCGGGCTGCTTGAAGTTCAGGAGCCACCGCAGGGATGCATGGTCGGTCCTGATGAGAAATTCTTGCCCGTACAGGTACTTGTGGAAGTGTTCAATGGTCTTAACGATGGCAAGCAGCTCCTTCCTTGTGACGCAGTAGTTCCTTTCTGGCTTTGACAGGGCCTTGCTGAAGTAGGCCACTACTCTCTCCTCGCCGTCCACTACTTGCGACAGGATCCCCCCTATGCCAAAGTCGCTGGCATCGGTATCGCCGATGAACCTTGTTCCAGGTCTTGGGTAGGCCAGAATAGGCGCGGTGCACAGAGCCTGCTTGAGTTGTTCGAAGGCACTGTGGCATTCTGCTGTCCACGTGAAGAGTTGGTCCTTCTCAGTCAGTCGATGTAAAGGTTTGGCGATGTCGGCGAATCCTCTCACGAAGCGACGGTAATAAGGGCAGAGTCCGATGAAGCTTCGTAGTTGGGACTTGTCCTTCGGAACTGGCCACTCCCTCACAGCTGCGGTCTTTTCTGGGTCGGTGCGCACCCCTTCCTCGGAGACAATATGCCCAAGGTACTGGACCTGCTTCTGGAAGAGCTGACACTTCTTGGGGCTCAACTTCAGCTGGGCAGCCCGTAGCTTCATCAAGATCTCCTTCAGGTTGCTGTAGTGCTCCTCGAAGCTTTTTCCCAGAACGATGACGTCGTCTAGGTAGACCAGGCAGGTCTTCCAGTGTAGTCCCCTCAGAATGGACTCCATTAGCCTTTCGAAGGTCGCAGGGGCGTTGCACAGACCGAATGGCATCACGGTGAACTGCCAGAGCCCGCTGCTCACAGAGAACGCCGTTTTCTCGCGGTCCTTAGGGTGGACCTCCACCTGCCAGTAGCCACTCTTCAAATCCAAGGTGGAGAACCATATTGATCCTGATATGGTGTCCAGCGTGTCGTCGATCTGGGGTAGAGGGTAGCTGTCCTTCTTTGTGACGTCGTTCACCCGCCTGTAGTCCACGCAGAACCTGGTGGAACCGTCCTTCTTCTTCACTAGCACGACCGAAGAACTCCAAGGACTATGTGATGGCTCGATCACCCCTTGCTCCTTCATCTCTTCTACCATCCGGTCGACTTCGGCTTGCTTGGCGAGCGGACACGTCGGAATGGGGCCCTAATCGGTGTGCTGTCCCCAACGTCGATTCTGTGCTGGACCAAGCTTGTCCTACCGAAGTCTTTGCTCCCCACGGAGAAGACATCCTGGAATTCGCGTAGCAGGTCCTGAAGTTGGCGTGATTGCTCCTCGTCTAAATGGTCCTGGGATCCTTGGTACAGCTTCTGTAGTTCTTCTGGCAGGGCGAGTCTTCTTCGGTTGTCCGTCTGCAGGTGTCCGTCCGTCGTGTCTGTGATGCGGGCAATCCAGGTAACGGGCTCGCAGACTCCTAGGTTGGTGTCCCGGTGAACCGTAATATCGTAGTCGTTCAGGTTGGACAGGCGGACGTACGGCCGAGGCGTCGTGTTGATGAGGGTCTTGGCAACTAGCAATCCTTTTTTCTGGATGTCCTCATATTTTGGCTCGATGACAGCCGCCACTCCCTCAGCAGTTCCGTCGACAATTACGGCGGCGCTGACCTCCGTCCTGGCAGGAAGGATGACGTCCTCTCTCAGCCTTACTCGTCGTGCGGTGACGGCCTCGTGTGCTGGTTGCAAAGTAAATTCCTCACCTCCGAAGTGAAGAGTGTTGGTACTCAAGTCCAAGATGATGTTGTTCTGGTCCAGGAAGTCCAGTCCGATGATCACTTCATTTGATACGTCAGCCACAAGCACTGGATGTTTTATCGCCCGTCGACCAATGACGAACTCCATTGATGCTTCGCCATGTACCGGTGCGGTCTCTCCGGTCGCGGTTATTAGCTGGAGGTTCCTTTGTGTGGATTGCACTCTCCACTTCGGGAGCACCGTGGGGCTGACGATGGTCCTCGATGCTCCCGTGTCGATTAGCATGGGCCAGCTCACTCCGTTGACGACTCCGTCGACCATCAGGCTGCTATTGTCCCTCCGTAACTTCGTCACACGCACTTGGACTGCCGGGGCTTGACGACTGTCACAAGCCAACCTTTGCCCCCAAGGCTGGCTGATACTTGCTTTCCGGGGCCGCGCGGTTTCCCTACGGCTGACTGCCCCGACGGAAACCATTGGCGGCGGCGATCACCGCAGTCCTTGCTCAGGTGGCCTTTCTTACCGCAGGTCCAACAGGTCGGTAGTCCTCTTCCGGGCCGCCTCTCCGGTTGTCTTCCGGCTGTGTCGTTGCTGGTAGTGCCGCGACTATCGAAGAAACGGCTTAGCGCCTCCATCAATTCGTCGGCCAGGGGCTTGGTCTCGTTGGTTTTTGCTGGTTCGTCGACGTCCACTTGACGCACCAGCGCGTGCATTCTAGATGCCTGTTTTGCCGTCTCGAACTCAAGTGCGTGGCTCAGCGCATCTGCCAGGGTCTTATTGCGCGCGAGTCGCAGCGCCTGTTGAGTGTCCGAGTCCCGTAGCCCGACGGTGAAGGTATGCGTCGCAATCTGTTCCAGAAAGTCGGGCGGCGCTGTTGGATAGGCGAGCCTTACGAGGCGTGCGAACTCGAACTCCTGCATGGTTTCCGCGTTCTTCTGTACCCGGGTCCGGAGCTGCATCTGGTAGGCCTGCTGAAGATGGCTATCTCCATATCGGGACTCCATATGGGCGATCAGTGAAGCGTAGTCCTGGGATCCAGTCGGGATGGCCTGAAGGACGTTAAGGGCGTCACCTCTCAGCGCTACAATGAGAGCTGTAGCCTTTTCTGTGTTGTTCCAGTTATTTATGGAACAGGCCACCTCGAACTGACGTAAGTAGGTGTTCCACGGGACCTTTCCGTCGAAGGTTGGGGGCGTCACTCTGCTCTGTCCCGTTCCTGATGTCCCCGGTGTACCTGTGGGCGGGCGTCGGCGCAGCTCGGCAACTTCCTCTTGAAGAGCGTTGAATTTCTCTTCCACCCCCGTGAGTGGGCGTTGGCGCAGTTCGGCAACTTCCTCTTGCAGGGCTTTGACTCTCTCATCCACCCCGGTCGGCGGGCGTCGGCGCAGCTCGGCGACTTCCTCTTGTAGGGCTTTGAATCTATCTTCCATCCCTGTCGGCGGGTGTCGGCGCAGCTCAGCGAATTCCTTTTGTAGAGCGTTGAATCTCTCTTCCACCCCCGTCAGCGGGCGTCGGCGTAGCTCAGCAACTTCTTCTTTTAAGGCGTCGAACTTCTTTTCCACTGCCGTGACTTCCTCACGCAGACCCAGTTCTAATTTCTTCAGGTCCTGTGCTAACTTATTCTGCCCGTCTTCCATCTTCTTCTGGCCGTCCTCTATCTTCTTGGTTAAATTCTTCTGGCCATCTTCTAATTTAGCAGTTAGGTCCTCGGCCAACTTCTTCTGGTCGTCCTCCATCTTCTTCTGGCCGTCCTCCGCTAACTTATTTTGACCGTCTTCCATCTTCTTCTGGCCGTCCTCTAATTTGGCAGTTAGGTCCTTGGTTAAATTCTTCTGGCCGTCCTCCATATTCTTCTGGCCGTCTTCTAATTTGGCATTTAGGTCCTTGGTTAAATTCTTCTGGCCGTCCTCCATCTTGGTTTCCATGCCATTTAACTTTTCTAGCAATGCTGCCAATTGCGCCTCCATTTTAGTTGTTTGTCTTGTAAAGGGCATGCACTCACAGGAAAATTAGAGAAAATGACCTGCTCGGGTTTTGAAATCAGGACCGTCAGGTGTTGTGCTTGAGTTCGTAATCCGGCTTCTGACACCAGTTGTTACGTGCCACTCCCTAGTGGCACTTTTGTTTACTGGATTACGGGGGGTAGAAAACACAACACCAATTACTGCTTTAAAGAGAAGTTAGCTTTATTGCTTGCAGGAAGAGGTACACTACTCATCAGCAAATACAAGCAATTGGAACCTTACTCCAGTTTCCTCAAGTCTCTTCCTTGAGCGCTCTTGGCCCTTTCACTTGTCAACAAACCACAGAAGTTAAACCGTCTTAATGAGTACGGTGGCCTTGACAGAAACTGCCGGCTCCTCTCCCTTATGTACACCAACTCCAGTTACTTACGATAGCTTGCTGCACGCTGTTCACAAGCTGGGAAACAATGTCACTGGGTTTCGTAACTCGCACGGCACTTCGTCACTACACTTCTGTCGCTCAGGAAAATACGCACTAGCTCAGAAACACACACCCACAGAAAACTCAGTCCCCTCACTTTGAGGCCGCTTATATAGCAGGCTGGTGACTCAATGGATTCTAGAATCGTCCAGGACACACGGCTTCTAGAGATTTCCTTCACTAGCTGGGTCACGAATATTCTGGACCATCCCTTTGTCCTAGTAGCCCTGTTGCATAAGGCGCACGCAATACACGAGGCTGGGCACAGCCCAGCCCTGGGGCAGTTGTGACTCATGTGGCGAGCGATGACACAAACTCACAGCCGTAATAATATGATAAATATCGTTTAAAATGATACATCTGGTAGCAAAAATATCTACCCCGCCCAGGTTTCGAACCCAAGAACTCTAGATTCACAGTCACACGCAATAACCCCACGGCTCTTTCGACCACGCAATTATTGGACACAAGATAGTGTCTTATTTCCACTTTCCAATAATACTGCATTTCAGAATTAAGTTTCATTTATATTTTGCTTGTTTCGATAATGTTCCTGAGCGACATTGCGTTTAAAATGCCTTATGCCAATGCAATGCCGACTACTTACAATGTTTGATATTAAGGCATTTTACCATTTAAATACTGATACGAAGACTTCGAACATGTACCATGTCATTTGTTTAAATCACTTGACACCAGAGTTCGCATGAGCGTTTTCCGTTCAGTATGTCATGTACATTCCACATGGCCGAGAATGCGTCATGGTATCAATTTTCGACACCGCGCGCTGATTGTTTCTCTTACCAGTGCCAGCTGGATCGATCGATCGAGTTGGCAGTGCGTCTTATACTTCCGTTCGATCCACCACTGCCAGCTAGGGCACACTTCCATTCGATCGATCGAGCGGGCAGTGCATACATCCGTTGTCCACCACTGCCAGCTAGTACACTTCCGTTTGATCAATCAAGCGGGCAGTGCATACTTCGTTGTTCACCACTGCCAGCTAGTACACTTCCGTTTGATCGATCGAGCGGGCAGTGCATACTTCCGTTTGATCCACCACTGCCTGCTCGATCGTTCCGATCCACTTCCGTCTCCATTTTCAAAATCACTCCCACAAAACTATCCAGCAACCGAGCGGAAAGATGTTACACATAAAAAAAACATAACGGAAATTTGCCTATATATCATAATCATCTGGGTCTTAGTAGCCTAATGATATTCAAAAAGTTCGGATTGCATCCTAAAAACTATCCGCAAATTAACTCCAAACATTATCCGCTATCCGCACAGCCAAGTAAACTATATCCGCATAGCGAAAATTATTGCGGATATTCATATCCGCGCAGGGCTTTAGTTATTAACTAGTTTATTTGTTTTAACGCACTTCATAAAGAAATAAATATACTCGTATTTTCTTTGCCGTTTCAAGAAATGCAAGATTTTTCGTATATTATTCAGATGATAAGGTCGCCTCCGTAGCGTAGCGGTCAGCATGGTTAGCTGCCGACCCGGAGGTCCTGGGTTCGATTCCCGGCTCTGCCACGAAATTTGAAAAGTGGTATGAGGACTGGAACGGGGTCTACTCAGCCTCGGGTGGTCCAAATGAGTAGAGGGGGTTCGATTCCCACCTCAGCCATCCTCGAAGTGGTTTTCCGTGGTTTCCCACTTCGTCTTCGGGCAAATGCCGGGATGCTACTGTACCCGATATCCTGATAGTAGGCTGTCAGATATCCGCCCCCTCAATCGGATTGCCCATAATCAATCGCACCGGCACAGCTACATCAATGAAAATGGCACTGACAGATACTATCGAGATTAGAGCACGATAGTTAACAAGAAATTATTGTGGAACACACCAAAATATACGGGGGTTCATACTTACCTTTACTTACCTCTTAAATTTATCTCGGGGACTGGGTTGTCAACTGGATCACTTAAAGTATGCCCACACAATAACCTCCACCATGATATTTAAAATGAACCAGAACGAAGACGAGAAACTTTAAACTGCACAATAATTTATTTCACATAAAGAATGATTTTAACAAAAATAAAACAACAAAATCCACGTGGCAATCAGAAGCCATCGTCCATATAACCATGTCCTTCTGTAGGACTTGTATACTCTACATACAATGTTTCAGCTTTCTCAAGCTCATAGCAACGTAAAAATAATAATGCACTTGGAATGGAAACGGGATTTGGGACGAGACACATATATCAATTGTTTTGCGTGTTTATATACTTCACATTTTATTTATAGCCACAAGGCTATTATGGATACGTCCTTGGCCTCTGTCATACAGTTGTCCGGGCCAGCTGCAATGCACCTGCATCGTCAAAGCGGACTCACCCCGTTCGTTCAACCCTAGCATAAGCGAGTTACCTCAGAGCTTGGCTCTCCTTTTCAAAACACGTAAATGTTCACGTCTCAACTGAAATATTATCACGCAAATGTTTTAAATGCTCCATTCAAACACCAGTGGATTACTCCAACAATCCCAAATCATGTTTAATTGTTCAAACCACTTGTTTAATTAGCGTTGTTTAGAGTATAAAAACAAAACTCTTAATGTTAATAACAAAAGTTCATTAATTATTTATAACAATAATAAATTGTTTATAACAATGTCAAATGACAATTGAAAATTTCATACACGCCTCTATTAATCACTATCATTTCAAATTATTATCAAAGATATTTACACAATTATTTACAATATTAATATTGTTTATATTATTTATACAAGAAATACATTGAACCACACGTTTATCCGGTTGATAATTACTCAAATCGTGGTGATATAATCGACCAATGAAGGTTAGTTATATTTAACTGTCAAATTCAGGTTTAATAAGGTTTAATAATAATTATTAATATTTGTGATGGTAACCTCCATTCAAAATCTTCATCTCAAATTAATTAACACTCTTGTTAATTTTAACAGTGTCTTCATATGAATAACTTTCAAAGAACCAGGACAATACATTCAGCGGCAAAATACTTCGCTCAAGACGCACAAAATTGCACAAAAATTGGTCCAAAATTCATCATATATCTTCATATATATGGCATAAAAATCTTCCACTCTACATACAAAAACCTCCACTTATAAATTCATCAACTTCATTTCTTACTGTGGGAACCTCCTTCATAATTCAAGGGCATTATTCATCAGCGACTATTACATGTCCACTGAACTAACGATTATACATCCATTGTTCCTCTTTAAAAATTCTTATATTCATCAATTGTATTAATGACTGTTATTATTTAACCTTCGTGGGTTTCATTCATGAATCGATATGAAGTAAAAATTTGCCAATCACAAATAAATTTAATAGCAAATACGATTAGACACTCCTCCCTGGTCTATCAAAATTGAGATTAATATCTTCAAAGTAACGCAGTATAAAAATACTATCTTCAATCAAAGTTCATCTAAACTGTATGAATAGTCGAATAGAATACAATTAGACTGTGGAATGCAAACATTATTGTTCCAATCTATAATTGAGAAAAACTCCTATCAAATGTTCATTACTATTGAACCCATGTGCCATCAGGTCCATGGATGGTCGAATCCATGCCTTTGAGAAAGAAATCAAAGAAACGTACAGTTTCTAATGTGACTTAAAGAAAGATCCAGCTAGGAGGCTAGTATAAGGTTGTGCAACTAACGAGGACCAGGTGTTCGAGAGGATGATATCATCCCTCTTGACATTCTGAAGGGAGCGAGTCACGAGTATTAATAACCGAGTGGAAATTTCCCAGGATTAGACAAGGAAGCCTGAATCGGAATTCGAGCTGACGTTGCTGGAAAATGACAACCCCGCTTATGCGCCAGAAGAGGAATAATTAAATTTAACCCGTTTACAAGTATAATAATGAGTAAACAAGTACAGTACAGTGAATCATTTTGAATGAGAGATTTTTTAGTAAAGAGAAACCATTTAATAATTGCGCAGAAAAAAACTGCCGACGCAAGACGACGTCATTGGGGAATTGCCTAAGCCTGTGTGGAGGGGAGAGAGCAAAAGAAATGCAACACCCACACAATTGAGGACGAGAAATTAATTCATATCTCCGAATTGCACGATCGATTCTTAGGTGCAATGAGATTATTTGACATTGAGAAGACGAGCTTTCGGAAGGGATAATTTTTTTATTTTTGGTACCATTATTTTAGAAGTTGGCCACAGAAAAGGCTAGAGTCTTATTTTTTTGTAGTGAAATAGTATAAAGCTTTGGGCTTCACCAAGCCAATCATGCAGTTATTCTGACAACCCGTGAGGGTGTTACTACGCACGCAGTTCAAACGGCCTGAGGGCACGTCACTAAGCTACATCAAACACCGAATGCAGTTCGACAGTCCGTGAGGGGCATAACTCTGCGTCACATCGAAGACAGTTACCAGTACTCCTTGAGGGGAGAAGCGCTGTGTTACACCGCAGAAGTAATATCCGATAGCCATAGGCGTCGCAGTATTAACGACTTGCTTGCCTCCATAAGGAGTGGTCAAGAAGAAATTTAAAGTATCGCCGTATTGAAATATTAGGAAAATCCTAGTTACAGGATTTAGGCCCGACTGTATACAAGTTATATTGAAAGTTCGTAAGATATAGTCAGAGCAGGCCGCGAACGTCGGACTTAAAGGCGATAGGTTGTTAAATAGACGAACGAATATATAATAACGTACGGAAGTACCGTACCAGAAAGATAAACTGTTATTTAAATTAAAGAACCCAAAAAGGGAAGAACAGAATAAGGTTCGGAACGTATACCAGAAACGTAGGAGTGTTAAAACAGTTCCAATAAAGAAGATAGGAGACTATAAACATTATCTCCAGAAAGCAGGCGAACTATTCTAAAAGTACTAGACTCGAGAAGTACTAGCTGCTATAAACTGAATCCGCAGGTCATTGAGGAGACCTCGATCCGAATAGACTTTCGCTAGGATCGATAGACAGATCTACAAAGAAGCCGTTCAAGCTAGATAAATAGCCGGTCATCCAGGATAGGAGTAGCAGAATTTGGACTCCAGGGAACAGTAGATGTTTCGAGACTTTCGTATTCTGCAGGATAGGAAGCCGACATCGAATAAATTTCACCCTTGGAAACGGGAAATTAAGAAGGTCACGTGTGATAGGCTCAGAAATACGGCCTAGTGATCAAGAATTGTGAAGTGTAAATTTATCAAGATTGTGTATTAAATTAATATTTTTAGTGTTTATTATGTGTTCAAAAGGGACACATCAGTGTATAAAAATGTCGTCAATGTTAAGTGTCTTAGATGTATGTCAAAAAGTGTTTATATATAAGATGAATTCCTTTAATATGGAGTAAAAAGTTCAAAGTGGGCCCAAAATGAAGCACCGCACAAGAATAAAGATCATGGGACGATCTTAATAACATGTGAGTACTGAATTTCATTCTATTTTGGTGTCAGAAATTGGTTGTGTACAAATCCACCGGAGTTTTTGAGTAAAAGGGATGTGTTTTAATAAATAAATACTGAATAAGCAAGAACGCGGTCTGAACAATAATAGAAAATTTGATAAATTATAAATGATTATGTAAAGAATAAATCCCGTAGGGGAAATAAGTGAATAAAATGTTAATGTATTTAACAAATGTCATAAGAGCAAGCGAAATATCAGTAATTGTCATGAAAGATATTCAAATAAAGTAAAGTTGAGACATGAAAGAAATAGCTTTTGAGCTTGTGTAAAGAATAAAGATAATAATAATTAAATATGGAAATATCAAATAAAGATCAAATAAATTGATGTGAACATAAGAGCGTTAAAGCCTTAATGTATGTGTAAGATATGATGTTCAATGGAATATTTTAAAAGGGAGCGATTTATTGGCAACGGAAAAGATTAATATAAGAATAAAAATAATATGAATTGTTACTAATGAGATTTATCAGTTCTTGGGAAGACAATTCGGCTTAAAATAATGCATAGCGCATAAAGAGCGCAAATAATATTAAAATGTCACGCTAGGAACGCGCAGAGGTTAAAATACTTGGTAGATTACTTATGGAGGGTAGTTGATTGCAGTGAATTGATAATTGTATAAGTCCTCTATTTGTGACGTAGTATCACGAGGCATTGTGTATGTATTTGAAAGGGAGCTAATATATGGTATTATTGAGCGTATGTCATATGGGCCACGGCCGACTTTAAATCGCATTTTGTATAAGTCCTCTGTAAGGGAATGGTTCCCGAGGCACGTGAAGAGATTCGAACGCAGAATCTTCTTATGATAAAAGCCCCTTTATTCTTCGTCGTCGATTGTGTATTAATCTTCCCAATCAATGAGGACCCTCTCATAATTAATAAATGCCAAGGTTACGAAAGTGGTCTTTGAACCAAAGAATAGTTCTTTGAATGAGTACGGTACAGTAAAAGCCCGGTCTCTCCCCAGAACTGAATATAATGTGAAGGTTTGTTTTGAAAGCCTTGGAAATAAGCTACTAACGTGGGTTAGACAGGGAGTCGCCGTCACCCTCTGTGTCATAAATCGCGCCCGAGTAGAAGGGTCTAGCTCTCTTAAAGCGAGAGGGGCCAGAAACCGTCTCGTAAGATGTTGTAAAGAGAAATGAATACACCAGGAGTGTTTAAAGTTGTTAACGACCCGGGCGTTGAACCGAGGTCCTTGTAGATTGATATTTTCGTTTGCCTATTCAGATCGTAGTTTCTTATATGATAATGGTCTTATAAAATATAAGAGATAAATAACAATCCCTATTGTAATAATGTATGGACGTAGGATTCCACGAGTTAATTGAAGGCAACTAAGTTTCGGGAGTAACTATAGTTTTTTGACTGTGTCAAGTATCTTCACGCTCTGGAGTACACAATTGATTTCCTGATTACCTTAATATATTTGTGAAAATAAAGAGAGATGATAACAACTGAATGGGTGGACATGCCCAAAATATTGAGTTAGATAATTAACATAGATTTTAAATATAATTATTATTATTATTATTTTTTTTTTGAGAAATAAGAAAATATAAAGGATAGTATTTGAGGTGTACCAGAAGGACACCATAATTATGTAAAGCATGGAGCCTAAAGAGCTCGGAGTTATATAAAACTTACTGTTAATGCTTTATGGAAGTAAGACTAAGTAGGAATTGTTGGTTTATGTGGAAACCACATGTTTTAAAATACAATATTTGTTTTATTATATTTGTGATTCCTTGTTCATTTGGAATAAGTAGATGATTATGGGTCAGTAATTAAATTGTTAAAGTGTTTGTAGCGCCATTAATTTTATTAATTAAATGTGTTTAAATAGGAGTTGATTTTGTTGTTATTTTTGCAAGTGTATCCTCTAATTGATCCAAAATATGTGAGTCACAGAGTGGGGGAACTTACCGCTGCCCCGAAATTCCGAATTGAGCTACGCTGGTATACTGTGATTGGCATATTTCTTGCTAAAAGGGCACATGGGGGTCGTATAAGTAATGTGCTGGATTAATAACTAGAGGAACACTTAAGACGGTCATTTCATGTAAATTAAAGTAATGATAGGTATAGCTACAACATAAAATCTTAACTGACCGCATGGGTCCCTAGAAACTCATACCGAGCAGCCCTGTAATTATATTAACAACCCCCTAGCAAACCCAAACATTTGGCGCCCAGTACGCAGGGCAGAGTTTTCCTAGGGAAAACCCAAGTTTTCTCGAAAAATCAAAATTTTCATTTTTTGAAAAAAAAAATGGTTTTTCGAAATTTTGAATTTTAAATACTTCCATAAAGGTTTATGAAATTGAATAAAAGTATCAAAAGGGTACGTTGTAAGTGAATACCCGTACCAAAGTAATATTTTAAAAGAAATTGGGACACACCGATTCAGAGTATCATCTCTCAAGCATGTACTAGTGTGGTGGCATTAGTGGCCCACTGTATTTTTATATTAGAAAAGATGGTGACGATGATGGAGTTAAAAGAGTGTTTGGATGAACATTTCCAAAAGAATAAGGAGGAGATAGTAAAAATAAGTACGAAAAGTACGGAAGATGCAAAAAAAGAGAATAGGGAAGAGAGGCAGGAACTTTTAAATGCTATAAAAGCCGATAGCAAAGAAAAGTGGGAGACCATGAACAATAAATTGGGAACAATAGACAATACATTGAGTCTCCAAAAGGAGGAAAATAACAAAGTGTTCGAATCCATGAATGAGAGTTTAGAGTCACTAAAAACTGATAGTGCTAATATGGGAACTAAATTAGAAGCTATCGAAATTAAAAGTGATAGCATGGGAACTAAATTAGAAGCTATCGAAGTTAACTGTGTAAAAATGAACGATGAATTGAAGGCTGAGATAGAGGGCAAATTGAATAGTATAAAAACAGAAAATTCAGATCATTTGTCAGCACAATCCAGGGCTTTGGAAGATAAACTAGGAATAATGGAAGGGAAACTTGAAAATAAATTACATTCATTTCAGGAGAAGATGATAGGTGATAATTTTTTGAACAGTCAAGCCATGAACACTAAATTAGAGGCCATGGAGACTAAAATACAAAGTAATATAAATAAGAAATTAGAAGAAACAATGAATAACAAATTTCAAGCTTTTGACACTGATTTTGGGAATAAGTTAAATGAATTAAAAGGGGGAATAAAACAGGGGTCTAATGAACTCCGAGAGAGGATAGAAGAAAACATAGAGTCCAAATTTCAAATATTGGATAAAACATTTGGGGAAAAGTTAAAGGCATTGCAAATTGAGAGTAACACATTTAATGCAGGATTGAGAACCCAGATAAATACTATAGAAAAAAATAGTATAGAATCCAAAAAGGAATGCCAGGATAATTTTAAAATGTTAGAAACTAAATTAATTAACATAGAAACAAAGGGTGATGATTGTGAAAAGAAACTTGTAACCCAGATCCAAGGTGTGCAGGAAAAGTTAGAAACTCAGATAAAATCTAACAGCGATATTTGTGAGGCCTCCCGGGAGGAAATAAAACAAAGCGTGAATAAGCTAGGAGATAGATTTGAAGGGGTTGAGAAAAAAATGGGAGAACTTGAGGGAAAAGTCAATAAAGTTCAAACCGAAGTAACTGAGTTGAAAAATCAAAATCAAAAGGATGTTAAGGATATGAAAGAGCAGATTGATCTTTTTACCGGGCAGGTAGATGAGAACCTGAAGAAGTACGAAGCGGAAATAAATAAAAATTTAAGTGAATACGGAGAGCATCTTCAGAGAGAAAGAAAACAACGAAATGAAGAAAATGAAGAAAGTACCCATAAGATAAATGAAATAAGCAAGGGTATTAATGAGGTTCAGGAAACCATCGGAACATTAAAGGTTCATGTAGGAAAAACCAATAAGGAAGTAAATCAGGTCCAAGATGAAATGATGAAATTGTATAAGAGTCAAGAGAAAACTGAGGGAAAGCTTGAAGGAATTAAAGTAGATATGGTCAAAGGACGAAAAGAAGTGGAAAAGCAAATAAAGGAGATACGAGAGGGCCTGGAGACCATAGGTGACATTAAGCCAGAAATTATAGACCAAAGGGTCATGATCTTTAAGAAAGAGGTAGAAGAAAAACTAAATGAATTCAGGGATAGTTACAGGGATGAGAAATTCCAATCCAAAAAGGTAGAGGAAGATATTAAAAGGAATCAAGAAAGAATTCAGAATGAGTTAAGATCCCGATTAGAGAGGACTGAACATAAGAATAGTCAAATAGAAATCCAACTTATGGCTAATGAAGAAAGTGCCCGAAGGGAAAGGAAGTTAGAATTTAAGAATCAGGAGGAGTTTCCAAAGACAGGATGGGTAGATTCTCGTGAACAAGGCACAGATACGGAGAGGGACTTAGGAGGGGAGAGCCCTTATAAGAACCCAGGATATCCGATGGCGATGTCAACCCCGTACATGAATCAGACAAATGGCCAGATAATAAACATTATAAAATCCAATGAGGACAGACCAGTAAAGTTTACGGGTAATAACATGTCTATTACTCCAAAATACTGGCTAAAAGAAGTGGCAGAGTATCTAAACGAAATGAAGGTTCCTCAGGATCGGAGACTGAGAGCTATTGAAAAGCTGTTGGCAGGTGATTGTCTCACCTGGTTCAGAAGCTTCAGATATACCTTTGATACGGTGGAAGGCTTTAGGGAAGCATTTTTAAAACGATATTGGGCAGCAGACGTCCAAGAGAATTTAAGGCTAGATCTGTACTCTAGGAAGTACAGCACAAATGCACCTACTAAATACTCGGAATTTTTCACCGCTCAGCTGTGTAAATTCCGCGAACTGGATATTGCTCCGGCAGAAAACGACCTGTGTGCTGCCATTGCAAGACAGCTTCCGTATGAGATTCAGAGGCTGCTAATCTCATCCAAAGCCAGAAGTGCTGTGGAAGTGGAAAGTGTATTACGTCAGTTAGATATGACGACTTCGCACGTAACTCCTCGGCATCAAAGACAAACTGAGCAAGTACACATGGCCAGCAGTCAGGAAACAGGAGAAAAACCAGCGACCAGGAATCAGTCCACCAGTACGGATACTCAAGGACTAGATCGGGAGTATGGACACCAGGAGCCTAGAAGGATACAGCCATACTACAGATGAGGATATCGAGGAAGAAATCCTAGAACGACGGGTTATAGGCAACAAGAAAGCCGACCCTATAACAATAACCATCAAAGGCCGGACAACAGAAAGAAATGGGAGAATTATCCCAGGAGAAATGTAAGGCCAGACGATAGGGATGATGAATATCGGGCCGAAATAGAAGAAAGATATCAGGAAAGTCTTCGTTATATGAACGAAAGACCAGATGAACCTGATAGGCAAAAAGTCCGTTGGAGTGAGGCAATTAAGAACCGGAAATCACCCGACCGACTAGACGGAGCTCAAAGCTTGGAACTACAAGCTCAGCTAAAGAATGAGGGAAAAGGGAGCCCTCAGGATAAAAAAAACTCCAAATTTAAATTGTCAAAAGTGGAAACATACCAGGAGCTGGGAGGAGGTAGAAATTGTAAATTGGATAGCTAGACCAGATGAGCTAATTAACGAGGATGTGGAAGGAATCCCACCTGTTAAAAGAGAACTACCTATAATTATGCTTAGGATAGAAGGATTACTGGTCAGAGCATTGATTGATACTGGATCCACAATAAGTCTAATTACACAAACCCTTTTAAATGAATTGGAGACAAGGGGCCGAGTACTAAAGATTCCCACATCAAGTGTAAAGATTAAGGGAATTATCCCTGAAAAATCTTTGACATGTAAATTTCAGGTATACATTGATCTGATCGTGGGTAACGCTGAAATTTCGCAGTGCTTTTTGCTGGTAAATCAATTACCGTATAATGTCATATTAGGTATTGATTTTATCCGTGAGAACAAGGTCATCATAGACCTAGCGCAAAACTGCATTAGAATTCAAAGAGAGGATGTGGATGAACAAAACATTAACCTACAGGAACAGGATGCGAAAATAGAAGAACAGGTATGGCATATGGAAGAAGTGAGTGAGGAAGATTATAAGGACATAGAAAATATATTTGAAGTCCTCAACATAGAACTCGAAGATAATGTGGAAAATGAGTTCGAGACCAACCTGTCAGAAAAAGTGGAGGAAGCTAAAGTCAGCCTCAAAATTAAGGAACAGTTAAAGAAATTATTATTGGATTATAGGGACGTATTTGATTCCAAGCCAGGGAAGATTGAAAATTTTAAATACGCGTTCCAAGTCAATGATTGGGCACCGTTCAAACAAAAACCATACCCGGTTGAGGAAAAACATTACCCACAAACTAAGAAAACACTGCAGGAGATGATGAATGCAGGTGTTATAGAAAAGATGGCGACACCATATGTTAGTCCATTAGTGATTGTGAGTAAACCGGATGGATCAGTAAGGGTGTGTTTAGATGCCAGAAATTTAAATGCAAAAATCATACCAGAAAATGATTCGGCACCACCCATAAAAGAAATACTGAGGAAGTTCAAAGGCAAGAAGATTTTTACAAATATTGACATGACTTCTTCGTATCATCATCTCGAACTGGAAGAGAAAACCAGCTTGTTGACTGGATTTCAGTTCGACCAACAAACATACTGCTTTAGAAGATGTTCGTTTGGATTGAAGACCGCAGGATCTGCATTAATAAGAGCGCTTGATCGAAACCTGTCAGAGGAGGTGAAAGATTGCACTATCCGATACGTAGATGACATTTTGCTTACCTCGGAGAACATTGAGGAACATTTAGAAAATTTGAAGAAATTATTTGAAGACTTAAGAAGGGCCAATTTTAAAATAAATTTAAAGAAGTACGAATTTTTGTCAAAGGCAAGTGACATTTTTAGGGCATGTGATTGACAAGGATGGTGTTAAACCAAATCCATGCAAATTGGAATCGATAAGGGATTTTCCAAGGCCTTTGAAGGTAAAGAACGTTCGCCAGTTTTTGGGATTGATCGGGTTCTTCTCAGGACATTGTCCATCATACACCAAAACTGTTGCACCACTACAGGACCTTCTGAAGAAGGGGGGCAAGTGGAAATGGACGGAGGAAGCAGAAAAAGCATTGTAGAAGCCAAGGAAATGCTCTTAAATTACGTGAAGCTAGGATATCCTGATTTTAATCAGAGATTTATCATCCAAACAGATGCATCCCAGATTGGAATAGGGGCAATGCTATATCAGGAGAACCCGGAAAACCCTGATAAGAAGAACTATCTAGCTTTCACAAGTAGGAGACTGAAACCACACGAGAAAAATTATACGATCAGCGAGATCGAGCTGTTAGCGATATTGCACGCGTTGCAATATTGGCGGAAGATCGTATATGGGTTTCAGGTCATTCTAAGAACGGATCATAAAGCCTTAACCTTTTTGATGAAGACTGATTTATCCAGTCAAAGGTTGATGCGTTGGGCTTTATACATTCAACAATTTGATGTCAAGATAGAGTACTGCCCAGGAAAAGAAAATATAGTTCCAGACTACTTAAGTAGACAGCCAGAGTCCATAGAAGAGGAAGTAATGGCTATAGATTTGGAACACAGGGATCAGCGTACTCTTAATGAGTTAAGAAGCATTAGTCAAAGACAACGGGAGGATCCATGGATGAACATGCTCATATCTTTCCTAGAGGGAAGCTTGATAAGAGGAACACCAGCGTACACGGAAGCTGAGAAGATAGCACAAGACTACACGTTTTATAATGGATTGTTATATAAGTTTGTGGACTCTGACCATACAAAATTAAGGATTGTTGTACCTGCAATTTTGCAGAGGAAAATAGTATGGTTAGCCCATAGATCGTTCGGACATATGGGAGTCGACAAAACAGTCTCGATGCTGAAAGAAGCATTTGTATGGCCGAGACTGAGAGAAACTGTAAGGGACACGTTAAAGACATGTGATCTATGTCAAAGGATCAAACCTAATGCATTTCTGATGAGACAGAAGCCTATACCATTGTTGCCTGAAAGGCCCGGCCAAATCATATCTATTGATAATTTTGGACCTTTGCCAAAGGCAAGAAGAGGAAATCGACACATAATGGTGGCTATGGATGTCTTCACTAAAATGGTTGTCCTTGCTCCCATACAGAAGACTAGTACCAGACAGGTGTTAAAACGACTTAAAGAAAAAGTGATACCGATTCTGGGGAAACCTGAGAATTTGTTGTCGGATCACGGCAGTTGTTTCACCAGTGTAGAGTTCAGACGAGAATTAGAAAGACTTGGAATACGTCAGATTTTGTCAAGTATTCGCCATCCTGAGGCAAATCCTGTAGAAAGAGTTATGAGAGAGACGGCCAAGTATTGTAGAATATACTGTGCCGAAGAAAATTGGAAGTGGATAGATATCTTGGATATTATCGAATTTTGTATAAATAATACAATCCATGAATCCACAGGAGAGATACCCATAACGTTACATCGGAATGAGCAACCAGAAAGACCTTGGAGTCAGGTAATTCCTAGGCCAGCAGACGCTCAGCCTGGAAGAGATGTACGTATTAGAAGAGCCTTTGAGCATCTAAAAGCACAAGCCGACAGGAGGCAGAGAAGAAATAGGCATAAGAGGTATCATCGACCATTATTAGCAGGAGAAATGGTGTTAGTGAAAAGACCAGCCATTTCGGATCCAGGGAACCGTGTGTACAAGAAATTCCAGAAAATGTACCACGGACCATATCAAATAATCAGAGATTTGAGGAATAACGCATATAGAATTCGGCACTGTGAAACGGATCACGAAGTGACCATGAATTCAGCAAATTTGAAATTATATTACCCTCCCGAAGATTTTGATGAAGAAAATGAACAAGCCATGGTTATGGAAACATTTAGAGATGAATCCGCTTTTGACATAAACAAGAATAAGGAAGAAATAGAAAATAGAGCTCAAGCATTCGAGTGCGAATGCGAATTGGAGAAATTATATTGGGAAATTAAAGAAATAATTGAATTTATTGAAGAAGAAAATTCCAATTTAAGAAAAGAAAATGATGAAATAAGGAAACGGGTAGGGATAGACCAAACCCGTAAGGAAGAATGAGGTTCTGGGGACTTAAAGTCCAGACAAATAAAGAAAGAAAGAAAGGGTAGGGACAGAGCATACCCGACCTACACAATTACCGGATACGACTTTAAAGAAGTAAAAACAACGGAAGGTACGGACAACGTTATGATGGCTTCGACGAATAAAGAAATACAAATTTAATTGAAATAAATTTCCTCAAAAATTTTCGAAAATTTATTTACCTAAGGAGGGGAGAGATGAACCCATGTGCCATCAGGTCCATGGATGGTCGAATCCATGCCTTTGAGAAAGAAATCAAAGAAACGTACAGTTTCTAATGTGACTTAAAGAAAGATCCAGCTAGGAGGCTAGTATAAGGTTGTGCAACTAACGAGGACCAGGTGTTCGAGAGGATGATATCATCCCTCTTGACATTCTGAAGGGAGCGAGTCACGAGTATTAATAACCGAGTGGAAATTTCCCAGGATTAGACAAGGAAGCCTGAATCGGAATTCGAGCTGACGTTGCTGGAAAATGACAACCCCGCTTATGCGCCAGAAGAGGAATAATTAAATTTAACCCGTTTACAAGTATAATAATGAGTAAACAAGTACAGTACAGTGAATCATTTTGAATGAGAGATTTTTTAGTAAAGAGAAACCATTTAATAATTGCGCAGAAAAAAACTGCCGACGCAAGACGACGTCATTGGGGAATTACCTAAGCCTGTGTGGAGGGGAGAGAGCAAAAGAAATGCAACACCCACACAATTGAGGACGAGAAATTAATTCATATCTCCGAATTGCACGATCGATTCTTAGGTGCAATGAGATTATTTGACATTGAGAAGACGAGCTTTCGGAAGGGATAATTTTTTTATTTTTGGTACCATTATTTTAGAAGTTGGCCACAGAAAAGGCTAGAGTCTTATTTTTTTGTAGTGAAATAGTATAAAGCTTTGGGCTTCACCAAGCCAATCATGCAGTTATTCTGACAACCCGTGAGGGTGTTACTACGCACGCAGTTCAAACGGCCTGAGGGCACGTCACTAAGCTACATCAAACACCGAATGCAGTTCGACAGTCCGTGAGGGGCATAACTCTGCGTCACATCGAAGACAGTTACCAGTACTCCTTGAGGGGAGAAGCGCTGTGTTACACCGCAGAAGTAATATCCGATAGCCATAGGCGTCGCAGTATTAACGACTTGCTTGCCTCCATAAGGAGTGGTCAAGAAGAAATTTAAAGTATCGCCGTATTGAAATATTAGGAAAATCCTAGTTACAGGATTTAGGCCCGACTGTATACAAGTTATATTGAAAGTTCGTAAGATATAGTCAGAGCAGGCCGCGAACGTCGGACTTAAAGGCGATAGGTTGTTAAATAGACGAACGAATATATAATAACGTACGGAAGTACCGTACCAGAAAGATAAACTGTTATTTAAATTAAAGAACCCAAAAAGGGAAGAACAGAATAAGGTTCGGAACGTATACCAGAAACGTAGGAGTGTTAAAACAGTTCCAATAAAGAAGATAGGAGACTATAAACATTATCTCCAGAAAGCAGGCGAACTATTCTAAAAGTACTAGACTCGAGAAGTACTAGCTGCTATAAACTGAATCCGCAGGTCATTGAGGAGACCTCGATCCGAATAGACTTTCGCTAGGATCGATAGACAGATCTACAAAGAAGCCGTTCAAGCTAGATAAATAGCCGGTCATCCAGGATAGGAGTAGCAGAATTTGGACTCCAGGGAACAGTAGATGTTTCGAGACTTTCGTATTCTGCAGGATAGGAAGCCGACATCGAATAAATTTCACCCTTGGAAACGGGAAATTAAGAAGGTCACGTGTGATAGGCTCAGAAATACGGCCTAGTGATCAAGAATTGTGAAGTGTAAATTTATCAAGATTGTGTATTAAATTAATATTTTTAGTGTTTATTATGTGTTCAAAAGGGACACATCAGTGTATAAAAATGTCGTCAATGTTAAGTGTCTTAGATGTATGTCAAAAAGTGTTTATATATAAGATGAATTCCTTTAATATGGAGTAAAAAGTTCAAAGTGGGCCCAAAATGAAGCACCGCACAAGAATAAAGATCATGGGACGATCTTAATAACATGTGAGTACTGAATTTCATTCTATTTTGGTGTCAGAAATTGGTTGTGTACAAATCCACCGGAGTTTTTGAGTAAAAGGGATGTGTTTTAATAAATAAATACTGAATAAGCAAGAACGCGGTCAGAACAATAATAGAAAATTTGATAAATTGTAAATGATTATGTAAAGAATAAATCCCGTAGGGGAAATAAGTGAATAAAATGTTAATGTATTTAACAAATGTCATAAGAGCAAGCGAAATATCAGTAATTGTCAAGAAAGATATTCAAATAAAGTAAAGTTGAGACATGAAAGAAATAGCTTTTGAGCTTGTGTAAAGAATAAAGATAATAATAATTAAATATGGAAATATCAAATAAAGATCAAATAAATTGATGTGAACATAAGAGCGTTAAAGCCTTAATGTATGTGTAAGATATGATGTTCAATGGAATATTTTAAAAGGGAGCGATTTATCGGCAACGGAAAAGATTAATATAAGAATAAAAATAATATGAATTGTTACTAATGAGATTTATCAGTTCTTGGGAAGACAATTCGGCTTAAAATAATGCATAGCGCATAAAGAGCGCAAATAATATTAAAATGTCACGCTAGGAACGCGTAGAGGTTAAAATACTTGGTAGATTACTTATGGAGGGTAGTTGATTGCAGTGAATTGATAATTGTATAAGTCCTCTATTTGTGACGTAGTATCACGAGGCATTGTGTATGTATTTGAAAGGGAGCTAATATATGGTATTATTGAGCGTATGTCATATGGGCCACGGCCGACTTTAAATCGCATTTTGTATAAGTCCTCTGTAAGGGAATGGTTCCCGAGGCACGTGAAGAGATTCGAACGCAGAATCTTCTTATGATAAAAGCCCCTTTATTCTTCGTCGTCGATTGTGTATTAATCTTCCCAATCAATGAGGACCCTCTCATAATTAATAAATGCCAAGGTTACGAAAGTGGTCTTTGAACCAAAGAATAGTTCTTTGAATGAGTACGGTACAGTAAAAGCCCGGTCTCTCCCCAGAACTGAATATAATGTGAAGGTTTGTTTTGAAAGCCTTGGAAATAAGCTACTAACGTGGGTTAGACAGGGAGTCGCCGTCACCCTCTGTGTCATAAATCGCGCCCGAGTAGAAGGGTCTAGCTCTCTTAAAGCGAGAGGGGCCAGAAACCGTCTCGTAAGATGTTGTAAAGAGAAATGAATACACCAGGAGTGTTTAAAGTTGTTAACGACCCGGGCGTTGAACCGAGGTCCTTGTAGATTGATATTTTCGTTTGCCTATTCAGATCGTAGTTTCTTATATGATAATGGTCTTATAAAATATAAGAGATAAATAACAATCCCTATTGTAATAATGTATGGACGTAGGATTCCACGAGTTAATTGAAGGCAACTAAGTTTCGGGAGTAACTATAGTTTTTTGACTGTGTCAAGTATCTTCACGCTCTGGAGTACACAATTGATTTCCTGATTACCTTAATATATTTGTGAAAATAAAGAGAGATGATAACAACTGAATGGGTGGACATGCCCAAAATATTGAGTTAGATAATTAACATAGATTTTAAATATAATTATATATTTTTTTTTTTTGAGAAATAAGAAAATATAAAGGATAGTATTTGAGGTGTACCAGAAGGACACCATAATTATGTAAAGCATGGAGCCTAAAGAGCTCGGAGTTATATAAAACTTACTGTTAATGCTTTATGGAAGTAAGACTAAGTAGGAATTGTTGGTTTATGTGGAAACCACATGTTTTAAAATACAATATTTGTTTTATTATATTTGTGATTCCTTGTTCATTTGGAATAAGTAGATGATTATGGGTCAGTAATTAAATTGTTAAAGTGTTTGTAGCGCCATTAATTTTATTAATTAAATGTGTTTAAATAGGAGTTGATTTTGTTGTTATTTTTGCAAGTGTATCCTCTAATTGATCCAAAATATGTGAGTCACAGAGTGGGGGAACTTACCGCTGCCCCGAAATTCCGAATTGAGCTACGCTGGTATACTGTGATTGGCATATTTCTTGCTAAAAGGGCACACTATAGTGTATTCAATAAATTGTAATCAAAGTTCATATTTCATAAAATTGTCTATAATGCAATGATAAATGTCTATGTTGCAATCATGTTCATAAGACGACTAGTATTTCAAAGATCGTCGATATCGTAATAGATTTTAACGCTCTAAAATCATTTAATCATTCTTCTTTCTTGAGGATGACAGAAAATTGGTCAAAGTAATTTACTGAATAGAATTACTTTAATAAAAATGACACGCTGTCTGAATTCAAATCTGCCATAGAAAATCGTTAATTTTACAGTCAAATCGTGACTACAAAAATATGCAAATTACTGAAAGAATCTAAATCATCAGTCTCAACTGATCCAAAATTATTTAAGAATGCCAATGACATAACAATGTCTCAACAAATCGAAGAAAAATGCATAAATCATCGAAGTGTACTGAGTACAGAAATGTTAATCAAGAAAATGGGGCACAAGATAGGACAGAAAATATGGAAAAATGGTTGCTCAGATATCGCTACAAGACTCAAATAATACAAGAAACATTCACGACTACCTTATCTGTTGATTGAAGTTCTAGAGGAAAGTTTTCCAAGAAAACTGCTGTTGGTTCCAATTCACCAGCGTAAAGATGTGCTCCGACCTCGAACCTGGAATCAGCGTCCTCGGAGAATCGAACTGCTTCCTTCTCCGAAATTGCACTGCTCCGTGGATACGAAAAACATCCTTCTGGCAAAACTCTTCTTTGTGAGCCGGGTCCACCCTATCCTCTCTTGAAAGTTCCCTGAAGTTCCGGTCGTAAATCGCCATGAAGTTTATTGTAGTTATTTCCGCAGAAATATTCATAATCGTGGAGTATGAAAATATTTCCACTGTCATCTGGTATAATTCAGCGATGGATTCACGATGCATGAGTGTAGTTGGATGTTCATTACATGCTCGCTTTTGTAGAAAGACGATTAACGAAGTTCCATGCTGTTATTTCACTCCAACGATATATGTCCCAATTGCATTAAAGCCTTAGCCTTCCATCTCAACTTCTGTTATAATCATTGAAAGCACTGCCGTAGTGTATAATGTGGAATTTTAAAAGTGTTTCTCATGTGGCGAGAAAATCACTTTTGTTGGCAGCCTTAAAGTGCCAATATCTTTCGAAGTATAACTGTGAAATTGTTCAAATCTTTACACACCTCAATGTTGTACTGCCCAATTGAATTATAATAAAGGCTGAAGTTAACTCTTGATATCTTATCTGGTGGAAACGTTAATGTGAGCGTTTCAACTTCACCTAGTTTCGAGCAGCGTAAAATGGAACTGCTCCGTGTTCGTTCGATGCGCCGGGCTTTAACCACACGCTAAAGACAACTTGCTTCACTTGTTCACTCGAAAATGACTCTATAACATCTGAAATATATATGCGGTATCAGCGGTATAATCCGTATGAGTTCTGAGTATAAGTTCTGAGAGTTCTGAGTATGAGTTCTGAGCGTTCTGAGTATGAGTTCTGAGAGCTCCTCTCTTGTGTGCACGACCTTTTATCAACTTCTTAAGGGGCGTATCCATCCCTTCCATAGCCTGTTGCTCCGTCATCGCTAGAAGTTTTAACTTTGGCTATACTTGACGGATTTTCAAATTTCAAAAACTCAAAATTAATTTCTTCAAAATTCCAAATCAATGCCATATCTGAAAATAGATTTCCACAATTCTGCATGCCAAAAGTAATCAAATATCGTAGTTTCAGCAATCTCCGTCTTCCTTCCAAACTATCGTTCATTGGTTCGAGTCTCTCCTCCAATAGCGTAACTTCTTCCTTAGCACAATACCTTGTTTCCTGCGACTGCGTCGTAAATCTCCGATCTTTCTCGAACAAAATCATGACGTCACCAAGAATCTCAGCTCAATCAGCCTACTTGCATGAAATCTGCGTCATCCGTGCCTACGTCATGAATATACACGTCACAACTATGACATCCGTAACTTTACTCATATTTGCCAATACAGCCATCGTGGTCTCAATATAATTCAATTTACGGGGGCAGTACCTTCTGTAAGGCCACGGCCGCATCCTTTCCTCTTCCTAGCCTAGCCATCCCAGTCTTCCATCCCTTCCCATCCCTCATGAGGCCCCTGTTCGCTTTGCAGGTGAGGCCGCCTGGGCGAAGTGCTGATCACATCTCCCCAGTTGTATCCATCCCGACCAGATGTTCCAAGCTCCAGGAAACTACCCATAGAGGCGGTAGTGGTGAGTTCCCTCGCTGAGTACGAGGGAACCACCAACCTAGATGGTAAATTGACTAAAAAATAAATAAAATTATTCAGATGATATGGAAGATTTTTTTGCAAACTGCACCTTATAAATCCCTCTGGTTTACTGTACACCCATAATTGTTGGTTGCTTTATTGTATTAATAATATTGACTTATAACAATCATTTTCTTTAATTGTTATGAGATGATTAAATATCTTTTTGACTAATACTGTTAGCGGCACTGTAAAGAAAGTCAAAAGCATGACAAGTTGTGAGATTGGACTCTACAAATATTGCTTGGTTGGTTCTTCAGTTTAGGGGCTGCGACAACGTGGTCATGTAGCCCCGTGTAATTTGGGTGTGTGTAGAATCTGTCTGATAACCGGTGGTAATTGTGATGGCTGTATTAGTGAGTGTTAACCTCATAATTTTTCAAGTGGTTCCTACTTTTGCTACAAAATGCTACCATCCACGACACCTAGCTGCGGACTTGGCTACTAGATGCCATCGCAGTCAGCACCTGACGACGAACGTTGGAATTAATATTGCGTTATCCAACTTACCTAGAAATTTTAGCTTCCATAAGTGTAGTTAGTGGAAGGTTCTTTTTCATGCCATAAATCTATGACATGGGACTGCCGGCTTTGCTTCCCCTCCGAAGGAAGGCATACTGAGGGATATTTAATGCTTTTAAAAATCCGACGACTTCGGTCGGGTTTGAACCCTTAATCTTGGGCATAGAAGCTCAGTATGCTACCAACTACGCACCGAAGCCGTCTGTACACATATTAATGTAATTGCTTTTAGCCTACTTTTCACATTTTGCAAAAATGAGGAAAAAGTAGACTTATGAGATCCATCCGGGAAAATGTGTATCTGTCTGTCTGTCTGTCTGTCTGTCTGTCTGGCTGTGTGTGTGTCCCCCCCTATCAACTCCTAAACGGCTGCAGCAATCAAAACCAAATTTAGTATGAGTAAAGATGTGTACCGGAATATCTCACGTCCATATTTGAAAATGATGTCAGTGCTACCAACTGCTGAAAAAACGCACTAGAAATTTGAGCTCCATGATGGATATCTTGCAAGGTATGCATGGGAGCTATTCCAAAATTGGCACACATGTAGATAATACTATTTAAGCTTAATTTCCAGGAGGCCAACTATGACAGTGTTGCCAAAATAATTTTAAGCCTTCTGATAGGTCCAATGTTTAAATGCATATAACTTCTACACTATCAATTGGATTTCAACCAAATTTTGTATGTAATATCTGTACATAAACAGATATGACTGAACGTATTCTTAAGAGCCACCAGGGCTGCCAACTGTTAATAATTTCTCTCTCTTTTTTTAATCCAAATACCTATATATCAGAAAGTATGCAAGCCAACAGCTTTAAACTATGCACACGTATATTCTGACATTTTAGATTAATTTGGAGTAACTTATATACGTCAGTTCTACCAACATGATTATAAACCTGCTGATAGTACCAATATTTAAATACATGTAACTTCTATACTATCAGTTGGAGTTCAACCAAATTTCGTATGTGCTATGTGTACCATAACAGATATGACTATAAGTATTGTTAAGAGCAATCAAGGCTGCCAACTCTTAATAAATGCTGTCTATATGTTTTTGCCCTAATATCAATATATCAGAAAGTATGCAAGCCAACAGCTCTATACATTGCACACGTATAGCACCTGACATTCTAGATTAATTTGGAGTAATTAATACAAGGCAGTGCTGCCAACATGATTCTATGCCTGCTGATATGTCCAATTTTAAAATACATGTAACTTCTATACTAACAAACGGATTTTTCCAAAATTGGCACAACAGATATCATAATATTTCAGATTATTTCTGACCAGCACACGTATGGTATTGTTGGCAACATGCTTTTACGCGTGCTGATAGATCCAGTGTCTAACTGCATGTAACGTCCATTGAACTTCAACCAAATTTTGTATTCTGTACCTTAAGAGATGGAACTAAGAATATATTCAGTCACCAGGGCTGCCAACTGTAGTGCTCTATTAGGCTACATTTTACCAGGTATATTTTGAACGAATTAGATATTTCGATATTACCAACTTAGTTACGTCATTATTCTAGATAGGTTCATATACTGTAGAATAATCATTGGCATGAAAAGTAGGCTGTATAGTTCTTCACGGAACTTCTTGTTAACATACAAATTGTAATTATTATTGTCACTTGCGGATAAGCGTAAGCTTGGCATGGCCATCACTTGGCTTAAATAAACAAGCGTAAACTACTACTTCTATGATATTTTTTGTAAAAATTCCCCGATATTGTTGTTAACTCACTTGAGTAAATGTTTGCGGATGTTTGTTGACACCGATTTTTCTTTTTTTCTTGTAGCACTATTTTTAAAAATTTATAATTGGACTCAGAGACGTTAAAAGAAGATTTTTTTTTTTTTTATGACAGCAACTTGACAGGCTTTTAGTCCATACCAGTTAGGACTGTCTCACGATGGATAAGCCTACTGACTTTCAATAATTGCAAGTAAGATGCTCTTAAAGCAAAATATAGATATCTCTACTGAACTACAATACCTTGTTGCCATGGTAACCACCATGTCGGTTTCTTCGTCCACGCATATCACAGATAGTCCCCAAGCACTAAATAAAATGGATGTTAAAAATGAATCATCGTGATGGCCAGTTAGCATGTTCAGGTAATAGGTTGCTTTATAACCCCTCATTAATGTCACACAGTGTACACATTACAAGACAGACATGCATACGTCCTCTCGAAAACATTTTCACGACTGCCCTCTGGACAACCATAATATATCTGATGATGCATGTGTAAAACATGTAGGGTATAACTGTTAATTAAGTTATGAACATAATTAATTGTATGAGGAGAGTATTGATCATCTAATTACAAACTCACGCAAATGTAGTTACTATTATAAACCAGCCGCAAGGAATGACGCGTTCATCAGCAAGTTTTGTTCTACCACTAAATCTACTTTTGTCCAACACTGCCCATATTAACATGTAAACATGGAAACACTAGGTGGATGGTTCGCGTTACCGAAGAAATGTATTACACACCCATAAAGCTGATCTATGTCATTTTATTTTTTTAGTTAATTTTTTCAGATATCAATCAATTTTGCCAGCGTTTTGTCTCTATGTACTCGTAATATAAAGCTTCATATTTGGTATGGTACACCTCCTCAATAAGCAATAAAAATACTGAAATTTTCCATATACAGGGTGCGGCAGAAATTACTGACGAATTTCAAACGTAAATAACACAGCAACTCAACACGATATTTACAAATTTATTGTGCAGTTTAAAAGAGCAGTGATTGCCATTTTTGTTACATAGATTGGAGCGGCAGATCTAACACCTGTATTGGCCACAGCGCTTAAGCAGGTGTTATTGTCGATGTGCGCGCGGCCTGGGAGAACACGTGCATCGCCTTGTCAGGGCTAGTCAGTCGCTAGCATGGCGTGGAGTGGCTAGCAGCGATGTTTCGTGATTGAAACGTATACTTCAAAAATGCTGACTCTGTTACCACAACACAGCGTTTATTTCGTAGGCACTTTTGGTCAGTGGTTTAGTTGGACCGGAACGGGCCGGAACGGCGTTCCGGAAAATATCTTCCCGCTTTAGAATGACGTAACAATTTTACATTCAGTAAGAAAATCGTTTAAAATCTATACATAGCGCTGAAACGTCACGGGTGTACTCTAGCGGACTAATATCGAACCTTACGGTTTTATGTTCATAAAATACGGTCGCTTTTACACTGGGCGTTTTTCTGGTTCTCTAAGGTTGGCTACACTGCTATTGGATACGGAGAGCGGGAAGTGAGCACAACAACTTTCTTCCACTCGTTATGTCTGTGTGAATCCAAGTTTTATTTTATGTTTTGCTCGATGTGTTGCTGTGAAACAGATGTTACGGAATCTCTCTGCAGATAATGATCATCAGTAGCCCCATAGTACCTTTCAAGTTTTCCAGTGACTGTGAAAGTGAGTTCTGAGTCACAACTTGTGACAATGAGTTTACTTAAGTGGCTGGGTTCTAAAAAACGTGCTGGGGATGAAGATGAAGAATCAAAGAATACTAAAAAGGTGTTTGATGGCTCAAGTAAAAACGAAACTGACTGGAGTTCCGAGAACATTAGTTTCATTCAAGACGTGAGTATAGAGATAGACCCTGGGTTAAATGTTGCTGAAACGTGTGATGCAGATTCAAGGGAGAATCTAGGTTATGGTTCTACACCTTCTACCATCGACTGTGAAATTCAAGGACCCACCTACCGAAAACAAGATTTTCCAGACTGTTGGAACGAGTCTCAGTACCGTTATTTTTTGTCAGAGAACGAGTGGTTATTTGCAGGAAATAAAAATTTAGGCTGCAATATATGTAAAGAGGAAAGTAAATTAGGATTAGGAGTTTCTAAAGGGGCAGGACTTAAGCTAATGAAAGAATGGGTAGAATGCAAGGTTCATCCTAACGGAAATAATATTAATCAACAACAAACAAGCCTTAGGAAAAAAATATTTGAGCACAAAAATTCAGAATCTCACAAAAATGCTATGTTACAAAAATCAGAATCCAATAAAAAGATATTTGAAAGTTGCTTGGACACTATGAATGTCAAACACCTAGAAACCACTCAATTGCGAAAAGAAATAGACCCTTCGTAGACCTACAGGCTTATATTGAACTTCAACAATTAAATGGTTTAGATGTGGGACGAGTTCTCCATACAAATTTTAGTTGTGCTAATATTATTGAACACATATCACAGGAAATGAGAAATAAAATAGCAAAATCTATAACAGAAAATCAGAGGAAAATCAGTATTATGATTGACGAATCAACAACAGTTAGTGTAAAATCTGTGTTAGTATTATGTTTGAGATGTGCTCTTTCAGATAACTCTGAAGTTGTTCCCTTTTTCTGGGACTTGATAGAACTTGAATCAACTACAGCAGATGTTATTACTCGAGAGATATTGAAGAATCTTTCTTCATATGGGATGAATGAAAACTTTCTGGCAGAACATTTAGTTGGTCTAGCATGTGATGGGGTCTCTGTAATGTTAGGTAGAAAAAATGGAGTTGGAGCACAGTTTTTAAAGTTATTTCCAGATATAGAAATCTGGCACTGTTTAAACCATCGCTTGGAATTGGCCGTTTCTGATACAAGGAAGGAAGTTACAGGTGTTAACCATTTCCATTCTTTCTTTGACAAATTGTATTCTTTATACAGCATGTCTCCCAAAAATCAAAGGGAACTCAACATTTGTGCTGCTTCACTGGAACAAAGAGTTAAGAAGTTTGGGAAAATATTTACAATAAGATGGGTAGTTTCAAGCCAGAGAACTGTAAAAGCTGTCTGGGAAAACTACAGTGCTCTAGTAAAACATTTTAGTGGGGCCAAAAATGACCACCAGAGAGACTCCAAAGAAAGGGCAAAATTCCAAGGTCTAGAAAATATGTTAACTTGTGTAGAATTTATAGAAAATATTGCAACTATGTATGATGCTCTTGTTGAGTTAGCTGATTTGTCATTAGAGTTCCAGTAAAGAGAGACAAGTCTGACAGAGGCTCAAAATGCAATCAAGCGCACTCTAAAAGTGTTTGAATCTATGTGTAACTCAGCTTCTGGAGAATACTACAGAACAGTTCTTAAAGCAGCAGAAAACAAAAAGTTTAAAAACATAGGAGTATATGATTCTAAAAAAGTTATAAAAATTGACAGAAAGCAGTTTTTCAGAAGTCTTGTGAACAATTTAAATAACAGGCTTATGGAAAATGTGTCCACATCATCTCATCTTGATTCCAGCTCTAGTCAGCAGAGACATGAGAGAATGACAAAAGTTATCAGTGATTCAAAGGTACTATACAAAAATAATTGGCCCTCCACTTCTACTTTGGATATCTGCTATGGTGATGAGAGGGTCGGCAACCTTTGTGACTTTTTCCACATGTCAGACAAGAGGAGGCACATTAATGCTTTTAGAAAGTATGTCGAGACCAAGGAAATTCCAGTGGAGCTGATGCCTTTAATCAAGACTTTACAGACCATTCCCATCTCTTCAGCAGAAGCTGAAAGAGCTTTCAGTACCATGAATGAGATCCACACCGAAAAGAGAAATAGGCTGCTGGTTGAAAGATCAAGCGGACTTATTTTCATAAGCGGCGTAGGACCTCCTGTGCATTTATTTAACCCACAACCATATGTCAAGTCATGGCTACGAAAGGGGAGACGTTCAGCTGATGAAACAACTTGTCGGAAACACGAGGCCGCTGATTTTGACACCCAATACGAGTCCATTTGGAAATTGCAGAATTAATAAGGTGAGTTCCTGTAATTTTTCTTTCCAACTAAATCACTGCTTTAGGTTACATAGATTTGCGAAAGGTCCAAGCAGGAATACCATTCTGGTATGGGTGAATAATTTGAGAGGAACTGGTTCACGTGTTAAAACGAAACCGCCTGGTAGGCCTCGTAGCGTTAGATCACTAGAGAATATCCTTGCAGTGAGACAAATTGCCTTTACGCAATCTCCTCTGAGAGATGTCTCCAGAACGTTTAATCTCTTTACGGGGTGATGTTCCATGGCCAGCCCGCTCTCCTGATCTCGCCTCTTGCGAATTCTTTCTCTGGGGATACCTGAAGGCTCGCGTCTTCCAACGTAAGCCGCGAACGCTACACGACCTGAAAGTAGCTATCCGTGAGGAAATCGAGGCAATACCACTAGACATGACTAGGAGGGTCACGCGGAACTTCAGGGAGAGGCTTCAGAAGTGCATCGAAAGGGGCGGTCGACATTTGGACGACATTATTTTCAAAACCTAGTGTGTATGTGTATATGATGAAAATGGCAAACATTGCTCTTTTAAACTGCGCAATAAGTTTGTGAATATCGTGTTGCGTTGCTGTGTTATTTACGTTTGAAATTCGTCAGTTATTTCTGCCGAGCTCCTCAGTAGGTATGGTTCATCACGTTCTTTTAATGATGTAGTTATTTTAATTTTAAGAAATATACATTTCTCCTTGAAGTTGAAAGAGGTACAACATGGAAATCATAGTCAAAATAGTATTTCAAATTTTACACGTATTAATATGTATTCAGACTTATTTAGTTATGAATGATACTTAGCCTTGATAACAGTATGTGAAATATCAAAATGCATTCAACATACCCTCAACTCCAACAATGCGTTCTCAAAATACGCTTTATATTCTGGCAGATCCAGAAATTTTTCAGATATCAATTAATTTTGCTAGGGTTTTGTCTCTGTACACCTCTTCAATTTTCTTTTATTTAAAGTCTCACCACCCATCCACCTTGACTCTCATCCCACCACCAGTCTGTCGCCTGTTTTTAGTAGTAATATTACCACCATTGTTGCCAATTAAAGTATAAAATAATTTATTTTATTTATGTTATGGGCATTGAAACAAAGCTTATATCATGGGTTACGTTCCTGTTTTTCCATTACCAGTAGCCGTATTCTACTGTTTCTCAATAAGAAAAAGTATTGCTCCTTGAGAAAGTGTTCTTTTAATTGATTATCAACGACGACGACGACAGCATCAACAAAAAATTATACGAGCCTTACAGTTGTCGCATATGATGTGTAACATGTGACATGTTATCCAACATGTGTGTCCCGGGAGCGTAAATCCCTTGTTGACAGTGAACTCTGTTGGTCATTGAAATAACTACTTGTATAACTTCAGTGCCAAATCCTGACCGGAGGCAATCCACTGCCTACTTGATGCGAGCTGCGCTCTACACCGGCCAATTAGTGAACCCATACCAGCGATGTTATTGAAAATGGCCTCGTTTAGCCGATAGAGCTCAATGCCAAGTATAGGCGCGATTAAAAATTAGGTGTGCGGAAAGTATATTAAATGTGTTTCTCCCAGTGATATGTTTAGACCAACGAAGTTTCAATTATTTTTAGTAGTCGGCGTTAATATACTGAATTCCTACGTTGTTTGGAGTGTTTGTTGGTGCGATATAGATTCCACATAGCCACATGGCCGACAGTACATCGAGTGCTTAAATTAAATAAGAATACAGCAAGAGTATGAAGATTTAATAAATCGTAATTGTTTTCAGGAAATATGATAAAATGAATATTTTCACACCAAAGAACGACAACTTGAAGATGATTTATTGTGGAAATATCTTAAATGGGGTCTCCTAACCTTGAACTAAACTGTATGCGATATACATTCCCCATAGCCACACGACCTACAGTACGTCGTTGTACCGATCTCTGCCACCACGCATGCTTATTGTTTGCGTCCCATCCATTTCCGTCCCTTTTCCAAAATCACTCCCACAAACATGTCCAGCTACAGAGTGCCACAAAAATATCCAGATACCGAGTGGAAAGTTGTTACACATCAAAAATCATGCTGAGTTGTTGTAGTTGTTTCATTCGAGGAGCTTGGATTTCGTGGTCATTTAGCCCAGTATACAAAGGTGTATGTGAAATATTTGTCTGAATACCTGTGTTATTGTGATGGATGTATTACGGTAGTGTGTGACTTTGTATTCCAGGTAAGGATTGTAAAAGAGGCGGCCGTGGTCTTGAGTTAGGAATCATTCCGGTGTTTGTCTGGAGTAGAAATAGAAACCCACGGAAAACCACTTCCAGGATGGCTGAGGTGGGAATCAAATCCTCTTCTTCTCAGTTCTGCCTCACAAGACTGAGTGTATCCCGTTTCAGCCCTCAGAATGGAATTGGCAGAGCTAGGAATCGAACTGGGATTTCTGGGGTGACAGCGATGAGGTGGTTGGAACACAACAGAGTCCAGATTGAAACACTTAGAGCGGTCGGACAGACGTACCTTACAAAACTTGAACTAATAATGGCCTTGATTGTTGAAATGTATTAAACAATGACCCATCAGTCAAAATTGGCCAAGAAAAACAGAAAATAATTCATTTTGGGTACAGCTCGGCTAGAAAACATGAGGTCTTTTACATGTCTTGGAAGCAAGATAATATCAGATGGGAGGCCGAAGAGTGAGGATTTAAGGGGCTCCAAAATTCCAAACATCTTCAAATAGTTAAAAATTTTGTTTTTGCGCCATTAGTGCCATTTTAGGTTTCCACCGGTGCATTTATTTATTCTTATCTCATTCCTATCTCATTCTTATCTCATTTGTGCGCCCTGGTAATCGCGGCAAACTATGGCGTCATTTGGCTGGACAGGTGCGGAGCGAGTGGACCTCGCAATACCCCGCTCCGCTGATTCATAGTGTTAGTTAAACATGTGTTTTGTCTTTCAAATGGACGTGTATCTGCAAAGCTTAGACGTTAGTGTTGCTAGTGTTGTACGTTTAGTGAGTATTGTGATTACTGTGATTGTTGGTCATGCCTAGATACCAATTCACATTGCGCGAACGTATGTATTTCCATAATTCGTATATGAAAAGCAGAAAAACTAGTTCTGAAACAAGACGAAAATTAAAATTTCGAATCAAGTTTCCAGGAAGGCCTGTGCCTAATGCCAGTACAATTTGGAGCCACGCTTAACGATTCAAGAAAACAGGCTCCGTAAATGATAAAGAAAGTTGACAAAGTTGTGTTCTTACAGAACAATAATTAGATGAGCTTGTTGTCCATTCTTTCATCAGAGGATGTTAGGTGTGTGTTACATAAGAGGGAGGACATATTCAGCATCGGCTATGAACACTGTAAGTACACATTATTGAACATAATGGTAAAAGTGTAAAAGTATGCGCCACCACCGACTGATCCGTTTACGCGCACCCGCGATCTGCGCTAGTCAACGGCGGCTTAGCTTGCCGTGTTTACCGGGGCGCGTAGGTGTACTATTAGCATTGGATTCAGATGCAGGCACATGATCATTTCCATGGAAACGTCTTCTAGATTGAACATTCCGGAGATACAGATATTTATGATGACGATGATAATTGTTATTTTAAGAGGCCTCACATCGAGGTTATCGGCCCCTATACAGATATTTAAGGGAGTCACTGCATAACAACTGAATTTATTTATGTTTGCTCTAATTACTTTGAAATAATAAGAAACACACTTCCAATTGGAATTTTTCGACAAATGATGCATCAAATTATTCAGGAGAGATCAAATATATTTTTTTTTAATTTAGTCAATTTACCCTCTAGGTTGGTGGTTCCCACGGACTCAGCGAGGGAACCCACCACTACCGCCTCTATGGGCAGTGTCCTGGAGCTTGGAAAATCTGGTCGCGAGGGATACAACTGGGGAGGTGTGATCAGCACTTCGCCCAGGCGGCCTCACCTGCAAAGCGAACAGGGGCCTCATGAGGGATGGGAAGGGATGGAAGATTGGGATGGATAGGCTAGGAAGAGGGAAGGAGGCGGCCGTGGCCTTACAGTAGGTATCATCCCGGCAATTGCCCGAAGACGAAGTGGGAAACCACGGAAAACCACTTCGAGGATGGCTGAGGTGGGAATCGAACCCCCTCTACTCATTTGGGCCACCCGAGGCTGAGTAGACCCCGTTCCAGTCCTCAAACCACTTTTCAAATTTCGTGAAAGAGCCGGGAATCGAACCCAGGACCTCCGGGGCGGCAGCTAACCATGCTGACCGCTACGCTACGGAGGTGACATTCAAATATTATTAAGAGATAATAATAGGAAAATGTCATTTTTCGACCAATTTCACCATACCGTACGTACTCCCCTTAACAGATTTCTGATGATTAGATTGGTGATCGTCTAGTAGTGCCCTTTATCACCGTACAAAATTACAGAGTGATATCGGTAATAGTTTTGGAGATATAGAATGCCAGTGAATAAATTCGCACAGCTGCCATGTTGGATTGGGGAGACATAATAAAATTTTAAGGCTACGGTCAGGGTCGGCCAAAATATTACTATGACCTTACCGAGTTTCAATGAAATCGCTGTTGCCGTTTAGATTTTGTTAGGATGACACATACACACGGACAAAATAAACAACGAAAATCTTTCATTCCATTATATCGCTATAACGTAGTTCTTCATATGCAATTTCCTTTTCTTTTCTGAGATTTCCAACATACGAAGCTGGAAATTTTAGATGTAATCCCTCCTTTTGTGTGTTATATTTCAACACGCCTGTTTAGGCCTATTCAGGATTTACTTTAGTTTATTTTTGTTTTGCCAGATGGAAATGTTAATGAGAGTGCCGTTAAATTTATGCAATTAAAGATAAATTAAAATTCAAAAATACGTTTATTTTTAAGATCACTGCGTTAAAATAAGGAGAGAATCTGGAAGAACATCCATGAAAAAAATCGATCAGTTACTGTTAAAAGTTGGTGAGCAAAAGGTAAATAAATATTTCGAAATTAACATGGGCGATAGAGGACATTGAGGAGCCCCTTAAGTGCAAGAAATCAAGCTAAGGCCTCAGGCCATCTTTATTAATAATTACGAAACCTCTTCACGTCAAGGGGCATGGGAAAGCACTTCATAAAATCTGTTAGAAATATTTGAAGCGTGAGTGATGTTGAATAGCAGTATCGAGGTGCTTTCATAGAATGTACAGGATTCCTCGGGTGGCCAAAGTGACTAATGAAGAGGTTCTACAGCGAGTTAAATAGGAAACCCTACGTCTAAGGAAGCTAATTTGCAAGAGGAGGGATGTGTGGATTGGTTATGTCCTCAGACACGAAGGAACATTGAAAAATAATATTATTGGAGCTGTGGACGAAAGGAGTACAAGAGGCAGACAATACATCGACCAGTTCATGAATGATACTGACTGCAATAACTTAGAGGAGAGTATTTAAGGTAGAGCTCTCAGTGAAGAGCAGCTTGTGCCATTACTAACCTATATTAGAACTGTTGCCACTTGATGATGGTGAATGAAATATAAACAAGTAGTTCCGTGAAGAACTATACAGACTATTTTCATATATCCTTCTCATATTAATTGCTCTATCAAGATACAAAATTTCAGTTTGATTGTTGTGATAGATTCGTAGATATCGAGAACCGTCTAAATATTTCAGATGGTTGCCAGGTTGGATTTTTATTTGTGTACTATTACATGAAGATTTTTGTGTACGTGTGGTATTCAGACCTCAATCGCTTGTTTAGGACACAAGATGTAAAAACGAGATTTTAAACTTTCGCACAGCTGCCATTTTGAGGTTATGTAAACAATTGAACTAAATTAGATGCCAGTGCATTAAAATATGTATAATCATTTACTGTACCACATTTCACTGCGCTCAGATGGTTAAATCACGAGAAAAGTCTATTCAAATATTTCAGCTTCGCTTGCCCACCATGTTCGTTTTGTACTTTACAGGTTTTTGATAGTTACATAGATAAACTTGTAGCAGTGCCCTTTATCACCGTGCAAAATTTCAGGGTGATATCATAAATAGTTTCGGGGATATTGAATGCCAGTGAAATATTTCACACGGCAGCCATATTGAGGTTATGTAAACAATTGAACTAAATTAGACGCCAGTGCATTACAATGTGTATAAACATTTGCTGTACCATGTTTCATTAGGTTTGGATGGTTAAATCGTGGGAAAAGTCTATTTAAAAGTCTCAAATTCGCTTTGCCGCCATGTTAGTTTTGTAGTTACCAGGTTTCTGAATGTCTCATAGGTGAACGTCTAGTAGTTTCCTTTATCACCGTACAAAATTTCAGGGTGATATCGGTAATAGTTTCGGAGATACTGAATGCTGGTGAAATATTTCGCACAGCCGCCATGTTGGATTGGTGAGACACAATAAAATTTGAAGGGCACGGTTGGGTTGACCAGAATGGTGCTATGATCTTACCGAGTTTCATTGAAATCGCTCCAGCCGTTTACAATTTATTAGTGGACACACACACACACACCATCACACACACACGCACACACAGTCGGACACACGGACAAAAGGTGATCTCATTGGCCTATTATTAGCCTACTTTTCACATTTTGCAAAAATGAGGAAAAAGTAGACTTATGAGATCGGACAAATGTGTGTGTGTGTGTCTGTCTGTCTGTCCTTCTGTCTGTCTGTCTGGCTGGCTGGCTGGCTGGCTGTGTGTGTGTGTCCCCCCCCCTATCAACTCCTAAACGGCTGCAGCAATCGAAACAAAATGTGGTAGGAATAAAGATCTATACCTGAATATCTCACGGCCCATGTTTGAAAATGATGTCAGTGCTACCAACTGCTGAAAAATCGCAATTGAAATTTGAGCTCTATGTTGGACATATCGGAAGGTATGAATGGGAGCTATTTCAAAATTGGCACATGTATAGATAATAATATTTCAGTTTAATTCCCAGGAGGCCATACATGGCAGTGTTGCCAAAATGATTATAAGCCTGATGATAGGTCCAAATTTTAAATGCATATAACTTCTACACTATCGATTGGATTTCAACTAAATTTCGTATGTGCTATGTGTACATAAACAGATATTACTGAGCGTATTCTTAAGAGCCACCAGGGCTGACAACTGTTAATAAATGCTCTCATTTTTTTAAAATCCAAATGCCCATATATCAGGAAGTATGCAAGCCGGCAACTTTAAATTATGCGCAAGTATAGTACCTGACATTCTACATTAATTTGGAGTAACTTATATACGTCAGTGCTACCAACATGATTCTAAGCCTGCTGAGAGGTCTAACTTGAAATGCATGTAACTTCTATACTATCATTAGGATTTTAACCAAATTTCGTGTGTGCTATGTGTGTTGTTGTTTGTTGTTTGAGTCTTCAGTCTTTTGACTGGTTTGATGCAGCTCTCCATGCCTCCCTGTCCTGAGCTAATCGTTTCATCTCTACATAGCTACCACACCCTACATCCGAGGCAATCTGTTTAACATATTCTAACCTTGGTCTATCCTTACATTTCTTGTCCTCGACCCTTCCTTCCATAAATAAGCTTGCTATTCCTGGGTGTCTTAGTATGTGTCCTACTAACCTATCTCTTCTCTTCATTAGCAGTCGCCAGAAAAATCTCTCCTCTCCACCCGCCTTAATACCTCTTCGTTTGTAACCCTATCTACCCATCTGATCTTCATCATTCTCCTGTAACACCACATTTCAAATGCTTCAATTCTCCTCTTTTCTGCTGCACCAATAGCCCAAGTTTCACTTCCATAGAGCGCCACGCTCCAGACAAAGGATTTCAAAAATGACTTCCTAACGCCTACATACATTTCGATGTCAAGAGATTCCTTTTTTGTCGAAAGGTTTTCCTTTCCTGAGCCAACCTACTTTTTATATCCTCTTTGCATCGTCCATCACTGGTTATTCTGCTTCCTAAGTAACAGAATTCTCCTACTTCCTTCAGCTTTTCACCTGCCAATTTGATCTCCATAGAGGTTTCTGATTTATTTCGGCCGCATTCCAGTATTTTTGTTTTACATTTATTAATTTTCATCATGAATTCCTTCCGTAAGACGGAATCCATACCATTCAAAAACTCATTCAAATCCTCAGGCTTGTCGGCCAAGATGACGATGTCATCAGCAAATCTCAGAGTTGAAATTATTTCTCCTTGAATCTTCACTCCCACTTTAAATTTTTCTCCAATTTCCTTCATTGCTTGTTCAATGTAAAGATTGAAAAGTATGGGTGATAAGTTGCAGCCTTGCCTTACACCTTTCTGAATACCAGCTTCTCTCTCATGTCCTTCAGCTCGAATGACTGCTGTCTGGTTTCTGTATAGATTGTATATCACCCTCCTATCCCTATACTTTATTCCAATCATTTTCAAAATGGCAAACAATTTAGTCCAATCAACGTTATCAAAAGCCTTTTCTAAGTCTACAAATGCCATGAACGTTCTCTTATCTTTCCTTATTCTACCTTCCAAAATCAGCCTAAGACTTAGTACAGCTTCCCTTGTTCCTACATTTCTCCTGAAACCAAACTGGTCTTCACCCAACTACGTTTCTATCTGGCTTTCAATCCTCTTGTAAATTATTCTAGACAGGATCTTTGAAGCATGAGTAATCAAGCTGATTGTACGGTAATCTTCACATCTGTCAGCTCCCACTTTCTTTGGTATAGGGATGATAACATTCTTCTTGAAATCAGGGGGTACCTCACCTGTCTCACAAATCCTACACACCAAGTGAAATAACCTGATCAGACCTTCATCTCCTATGCAGCGTAGCAACTCAATCGGTATATCATCTATGCCTGGTGCTTTGTTCCTGCCTAATTCCTCTAATGCTCTGTAAAATTCTGATCTCAATATTAAATCTCCTTTTGCATCCTCATCAATTTCCTCCTCCCTTTCCATTACATGATTCTCAATCTCCTTTCCCTTATACAAGCACTCTATGTAAGCTTTCCATCTCTCAACCTTTTCTTCCCTATCTGTTAGAGGCTTTCCATTTGTGTCCTTAATATTACAGCACTTCGTCTTCTTTTCCCCAAAAGTATTCTTAATACTTCGATAAGCTGTGTCTACTTTTCCTAATTTCAGACAATTTTCTATACATGCACATTTCTCTTTCAACCATTCTTCTTTCGCTTCCTTGCACTTCTTGTTAACCTCATTTCACAGACGTCTCTATTCTGCTTTCCCCTTTTCATCTCTTACAATCTTGTGTTTCCGCCTTTCATCCATCAATTCTAGTATATCCTGAGTGATCCACGGTTTTCTACCTATTCTTTCTCTCCTACCAATGTTTTCTTCTGCGGATTTTGTTATTTCATTCTTCAAAAGTGCCCAATCGTCTGCAATTGAAGTTTGTTTAGGGGTTTTGATTAGTCCTTCCGTTATACTCTTCTTGAATCTTTCGATTACACCCTTTACTTTCAGTCTGTCTATTGCTCACCTCTTTGGCTTTTGACTTTTCTTCAGTTTCTTCAACTTTAATCTGCATTTCATTACAACCAGATTGTAGTCAGAGTTTATGTCAGCACCAGGATATGTTTTACAATCCAAAATCTGGTTTCGAAACCTCTGCTTGACCATAATGAAGTCGATTTGGTAACGCCCTGTATCTCCTGGTCTCATCCATGTGTATATTCTTCTATTGTGGTTATTGAATAAGGTGTTAGCTATGACCAACTCATGTTCGGTGCAGAATTCCATCAGTCTGCTTCCTCGATCATTCCTTTCACCTAATCCGAAATCTCCTACTATCTTCCCTTCTCTCCCTTTTCCTACCACAGCATTCCAATCTCCCATTACTATAACATTTTCATCACCTTTGATATACCTCAGAATGTCATCTATTTCTTCGTAGACCTTTTCAACATCCTCATCTTCAGCTTGACTGGTAGGCATATAGACTTGTACCACTGTGATGCATGTAGGTTTAGTATTGATTTTTGCTTCAATAATCCGTTCACTGTATTGCTCATAATATTCCACCCGCTGTCCAAGTTTCCTACTCAATATGAGACCAACCCCTGCTTGGCCATTGTTTGATTTAGTGCTAATGACCCTATAGTCTCCTGACCAAATGTCCTGTTCTTCCTGCCAGCGCATTTCACTAATCCCAACCAAATCCAACCTCAACCTATCCATTTCCGTTCTAAGTTTTCTAACTTTCCACTTCCTAGCAGACTTCTAACATTCCACGCTCCGTTCCGTAGAATGTCAGATTTCCTCTTTGTCACTTCTGTGATGTTAACCCCCTCTCGAGTAGTCCCCACCCGGAGATCCGAACAGGGGACTAGATTACCTCCGGATTGAAATTTTACGAGGGAGGAGGCCATCATCACATGTAATTATGCATAGAGAGGTGCATATCCTCGGGAATAGCATTACGGCTGTAGTTTCCCGTTGCTTTCAGCCATGCAGCTGAACGCAGTGTAGCCATTAGTTGGCTTTTATTATCAACTAGCTGAAGTACCCGTGCTTCGCTACGCGTCATACAAAAATTAAAATATGAAGGTGACAGTTAAAACAGGGGATAGGCGGGGTGTTGCGCAGAGGGAGACTAAGGATGGATAATTTTGTCCAACTACACCGCTCGGCGTTGACCGTGTTATATAGCACAAATTTAGGCTTTACTCGCTAACCGTTAGGGATACCTTTCGGAGAGTAAATGTAATTATGAACCCCGTATATGTCATCAAAATTTGCTATTTCTTAGCGTTCTCTTTTTATATGAAATGGATGTATGAAAGTTTGAAACCAAAGGGTGTAGTGACGTCACTAACATGGTCGCCATCTTTAAATAGTGCAAAGTATTGAAATCAAAATTAACCTATATGTTAACCAGGTAAATCAGCTACTTTCATGTAAAATTCATGTAAATCGGACCTGTGGTACTTGCGTGATTGAGTAATACTCAGACACACACTATCTCATTTTTAGCCTCGCTTCACCTGCGTCATAGTCATACCATATTGTTATTCAATGAAATGCAGATTTAACCCCGTTAACACCCCTTTAGAACCTGAATATCCAAAAATCCCTCCTTAGTAGACCTTTTCGACACACAACAAACTTATCCCCAAAATATCATTCTTCTAACTTTAATAGTTTTGGTTGGTCGATGAGAGTGAACATCCAAAAATCCTTCCTTAGTGAACGTTTTTATTCCAGAATTTCACCCCTCCCCATAGGTCCCTTAAGTTGCATTTATGAAAAACAGTCGAACATCTATTTATTTTATTTACTTATTTATTTATTTTTAAGCTGATTTATTTCCTCCGAGTTTCAAACTACTCGCCTATGTCGTTTAAGAGATACACGCTCCGTTAGGAATCATTCAACCCCTACCTTTCATCCCTTTCACCTCATAATAGACTATACACCACATCGAAAAACCATTAGATATGTGTCAGCTTATTTTTAATGATTACTATATATGCCAAGTATCACATCCCCAAATGAAACCTCTCGTGATATATTGTCATTCAATGAAATTCACGTTTACCACCTTAACACCTCTTTTGAACCTGAAAATCCAAAACTCTTTCCTTAGTGGACGTTTTCGACATACAACGAACATATACCCATATTTTCATGTTTCTAACTTCAATAATTTTGGCTGGGCGATGATGAGTGTGTGAGTCAGCCAGGACATTTTCTTTCATTTATTTTTGATAATTTCACCCCTCCCCATGAACCCCTTAAATTGGATTTATGAAACAAACGGTCCTATTTACTTATTTAAAGCTGGTTTCCGCCTGAGTTTGATGAGTGAGTAAGTGAGTCAATCAGTTAGGACACTTTCTTTCCTGTTTTTTCCCCCAGAATTTCATCCATCTCCAAGGGCCCCTTAAATTGGATTTATGAAAAAACGGTCGAACATCTATTTACTTGAATTTTAAGCTGTTTTATCCCGCTGAATTTCAAACTCTCGCCTATGTCGTTTCAGAGATACACGCTCCGTTAAGAATCCCCCAACCCCCAATTTTCACCCCTTTCACCTCATAATATACACCACATCGATAAACCCTTAGACACTTGTCTGCTTATTTTTAATGATTAGTTTATATGCCGAGTATCACATCCACAAATGAAACCACTCGTGAGATATTGTTATTCAATGAAATGCAGGTTTAACCCCCTTTAGACCCCTTTAGAACCTGAATATCCAAAAATTCTCCCTTAGTGTACGGTTTTGACATACAACGAACATATCCCCGAAATGCCATGTTTCCAACTACAATATTTTTGGCTGGGCGATGATGTGTGAGTGAATGAGTCAGGACATTTTCTTTCAATTTTTTTTTCTTCAGATTTTCACCCCTCCTGATGAACCCCTTCAATTTGATTGATCAAAAAACTGTCGAAAAGCTATTTAGTTACTTAAAAGCAGTTTTTTCCCCTGAGTTTGATGAGTGAGTCAGTCAGTCAATCAGTAAGGACACTTTTTTTCCTGTTTCCCCCCCAAGAATTTCACCCCTCCCCATGGGCCCCTTAATTTGGATTTATGAGAAAACGGTCAAACACATATTTACTTTTTTATGCTGATTTTGTTCCGCTGAGTTTCAAACTCCTCGCCTATGTCGTTTAAGAGATACACGCTCCGTTAGGAATCTTTCAATCCCCACTTTTCACCCCTTTTACCTCGTAATATACACCACATCGAAAATCCCTCAGACACGTGTCTTCTTACTTTTTAATGATAAGTTTATATGCCGTGTATCACATCCCCCAATGAATCCAATCGGGAGATATTGTTATTCAATGAAATGCAGGTTTAACCCCCTTAAGACCCCTTAAGAACCTGAATATCCGAAAATCCTCCCTTAGTAGATGGTTTTGACATACAATGAACATATCCCCAAACTGTCATGTTTCTAACTTCAATAATTTTGGCTGGGCGATGATGAGTGAGTGAGTGAGTCAGGACATTTTTTTAATTTCTTTTTTCAGAATTTCACCCCTCCCCATGAACCCTTTAATGAAAAACACTGTCGAACAGCTATTTACTTACATTAAAGCAGTTCCCCCCCCCCCCCTGAGTTTGATGAGTGAGTCAGTCAGTCAATAATTTAGGACACTCTCTTTCCTGTTCCCCCAGAATTTCACCCCTCCCCATGGGCCCCTTAAATTGCATTTATGAAAAAAAAACGGTCAAACACATATTTACTTCTATTTTATGTTGATTTTTTCGCTGAGTTTCAAACTCCTCGCCTATGTCGTTTAAGAGATACACGCTCCGTTAGGAATCTTTCAATCCCCACTTTTCACCCCTTTCACCTCATAATATACACTACATCGAAAAACCCTCAGACACGTGTCTTCTTATTTTTAATGAGTTTATATGCCGAGTATCACATCCCCCAATGAAACCAATCGGGAGATATTGCTATTCATGGAAATGCAGGTCTACCCCCTTAACACCCCTTTAGAACCTGAATTTCCAAAAATCCCCTCTTATTGGGCATTTGCAGCCTTGAGGAAGCTGCATACCAAATTTCATTCCAATCCGTTCCGTGGTTTCTGAGATTTCGTGATGAATGAATGAGTGAGTGAGTGGTATTTGACAAATATATACGTAGTAGATAGTGTCAAGTCTTGGTTATGCTAAACTCGGTTGACAGTGCTGTGTGAGCAGTTGAGTAACTAACGGGATTTCAAGTAAAGATCCTCATTTTCTATACCGGTAGTGCAGAGCGCAACTGGAATCCAGTCGGCCGTGTCTCGACTTGAGCTATGTTGCCATGGAAACTATCTGCCTTGCCATTCCTTCATGAGTATATTTTATGATTTGATTAGCATGTGCTTGAGTGCAAACGGGCCGAAATCAGAAGAATGAGAAAGACTATCGAAAATTCATGTAGCCAGCAGTTCCTTCTGGGTCCTAAATTATGTGTATGCAAAATATGGTTGAGATTGGTGGAACGGTGTAGATTTGTATACGGAACCAACCCACATACATACATACATACACACAGACTTTCACTTTTATATATTATATATCTTAACCATTAGACTAGTAAAGAATTGATTTACTCTGAAAGGCTGCTACTCCCTTTCAGAATAAGTAAAGAGCAATTCTACTACAAAATACTAACCTTCTACTAACAATTAAATACCAAAATTCTACTGACGAAAAAAATAATAAAGTTTCACCAACAACAAATACTACCACTAAAACAGTCTGTCACCAGGCCCACTCACATGCACCCTCACCAGACACACTCACACACCACATTCTAATAGAACAATGACATATATCTAATAAACAAATTAACTTCATACTTACAACTAAAACTAACTACATACTTACTGTACTGTAATTTGAATTGACAATATTTACAAAATTTAAAATGATAATCTGGTAGCAAAAATATCTACCCCGTCCGGGATAACAGATATGACTATGCCGATTCTTAAGAGTAACCAGGGCTGCCAACTGTTAATAAATACTGTCTCCATTTTTGTTACCCTAATATCAATATATCAGAAAGTATGCAAGCCAATAGCTCTAAACTTTGCACACGTATAGTACCTGGCATTTTATATTAATTTGGAGTAACTGATATACGCCAGTGCTGCCAACATGATTCTAAGCCTGCTGATAAGTCCAATTTTAAAATGCATGTAACTTCTATACTAACTAATGGATTTCATTCAAAATTGACACAACAATAGATCATATTATTTCAGATTATGTCTGACCAATACATGTATGTCATTGTTGCCAACATGATTTTAGGCGCGCTGTTAGATCCAATGTTTAACTGCATGTAACGTCCTTGATATCCATTGGAATTCAACCAAATTTTGTATTCTGTATCTTAAGAGATGGAACTAAGAATATATTTAGTCACCAGGGCTGCCAACTGTAGTTCTCTCTCAGGCTTACATTATGCCAGGTATAAAGTATTTCAAACTATGTAGAAATTTCGGTATTACCAACTTAATTTCTTCATTATTCTATATCAATCCATATAGATTAATCATTGACATGAATCTTAAATTTTAAGAAAATTAGGCTCTTTAGTTCGTCACGGAACTTCTTGTTTATTCATAAAATTAAAATAGGCTAAAAATTAAATATATCTCTACCTCATAAAATAGAATGGATTGCTATTTACCAGCATATTGTTTTGATGTGTGCCTAACTATAGTTATTATGATCAGGGATTTGATAGGTGCTTCCGGACTTGAAATAAGCTATGAACTCAGTTGTTACCAGAAAGAAATGTGTACAAACCTGGGGAATACAGGATAGCAGGCGTTAGCACAGGGATTCGAACCACCTATAACCCAAATTGCTGAAGATCTCTCTCGTAGTCGTATTGCCTGACTAGGCATCGTGGGGGAGAGGAGAGGAAGGAAGGGTTATCATACACAACTGCAGTAATGGAACAAAAGAGAAGGGACATACATTACGTGATGAGTACATGTTATACAGTTGAGTAAATTACCTGCCACATGCAGCGCTCGAGTGGGGTGACGAGGCCCATTGCCCATGAAATGAGCTTACTCTTCTGTGGTGACAGCTTTGAAGCTACTCAGCTAGACCCTAGTGGAAGGTAAATGATGATAATAATAATAATAATTCGTCACTACAACACTGTCATTATACCAGTACCGCTATATGCATCTGAATGCCTTATCCTATCCGAGAAATGTTTGCTCGCGAATTTAGAGAGAAAATAAAGAAAGAAAGAAAGAAAGAAAGAAAGAAAGATCCTACACATCATTCTTGGCCCGGACTACAAAAATGGCTTCTACATCAGAAAATCCAGGCAAGAAATATACTCTACGATAGAGAAGATCACGGACATAATGCAAAAACGGTCATATACGACGGATGATTGACTCCGCATGGAAAAACGTATTTCAGTATCTTTGACTCAAAACCAAAAACGACAATGCCATGGTACGTTAACGTCCAGAAAGATCTTAAAGAAATGGGTTTACGAGCAGAAGATGCACAAGATTGAAATCTTTAAAGAGCTGCCATAAAGAAGTTTGGAACTTTCCGGGACTAAAAAAAAGTCCTTTCGGCACGCCGGAAGGCGGAGGTAGATTTCACCGGACAAACTTGGAGATAGGCGAAAACAGGCAGAATATGCAGGTTTTCGTAGAAGGATCAGACCTCATTTATCGCGTGAAAGTATTTTATAATTGGAGATTAATTAACTTTGTTTTTCTTCATTTTAAAAATATTTTACACATTTTATTGTCTTATGGGGACGGTAACCTTCTTGTCATTTGGAGTCCATTTTTAGCCTATTTTCAATTTTGTCCGTGTGTGTGTGTGTGTGTGTGTGTGTGTGTGTGAGGTGTGTGTGTGTGTCCCCCTAATAAAATCTAAACGGCTGGAGCGATTTCAGTGCAACTCGGTAAGTTCATAGCACTATTCCCGGCGACCTAAACCGTGCCCATCGAATTTTGTTACGTCTCACCAATCCAACATCGCGGCTGTGCGAAATATTTCACTAGCATTCAGTATCTCGGAAACTATAACGGATATCGCCCTGAAATTGTGTACGGTGATAAAGGGCAATACTCGAAGTTCACCTATGAGACTTTCAAAAACCTGGTGACTACAAAACCAACATGGCGGCCAAGCGAATTGGAGAATTTTAATTGACATTTCTCGCGATTTAACGATCCAAACGTAATGAAACTTGGTACAGCAAATATTTATACACATTGCAATGTACTGGAGTCTAATTTAGTTCAATTGTTTGCATAACCTCAAAATGGCGGCTGTGCGAATTATTTCACTGACATTCTATATCCCCGAAACTATTACAGATATCACCCTGCAATTTTGTACGGTGATAAAGGGTACTGATACAAGTTTACCTATGTATAATTCATAAACCTGTAAAGTACAAAACGAACATGGCAACCAAGCGAATTTGAAATATTTTAATAGACTTTTCTCGTGAGTTAACTCTCTGAGCGCAGTGAAATGTGGCACAGTAAATGATTTTGCAGATTGTAATGTACTGCCATCTAATTTAATTCAATTGTTTACACAACCTCAAGATGGCGGCTGTGCGAAATTTTAAAATTAAGTTTTTATTTCTTGTGTCGTAATCATGCGATCGAAGTGAAAGTTTGAACAATGAACCTAGGCAATAAGTGTCCTTGAATGGTACATAACTCTATGGCCTATACATATAACAATCCTAAATGACGAGCTTCCGTAATATTTAGACGGTTCACAATATCTATGAATCTTTTACAGCAACCAAACTGAAATTTTTATGTTCATAGAGACTATGAACATATGTTCACCTATAGGACTTTCAGTAACCTGGTGAGCACGAATCCAACATGGCGGCGACGCGAAGTATAAATATTTAATTGGACGTTTCTCGCGAATTAACTATCCGAGTGCCGTGAAACGTTGCACGTTAAATGCTTACACAAATGTTGATCCACTGGCATCTAATTTATTTCAATTGTTTGCATAATCACAAAATGGCTGCTGTGCGTAATTTTAAAATCTCGTTTTTACTTCTTGTGTTCTAATCATGCGATTGAAGTTTGAATACCACACGTACACAATAATCTTAATATAATAGTACAAAAATAAAAATCCAACCTGGCGACCATCTGAAATATTTAGACGGTTCTCAATATCTACGAATCTGTTACAGAAATTAAACTGAAATTTTGTATGTTGATAGAGGCAATTAACATGAGCAGGATATATGAAAATAGGCTGTACAGTTCTTCACGGAACTACTTGTTATACTTGTGGTCACACTGTCCTTATGCAAGGTTTCGACACTGATGTGTAACTATGTAACGGTCTGTTAATTCTTCACGCAAAATTATATCTCCCGCAGAGATGTTGGTTGGTTCCTCACTTTAGGGGCTGCGACAAAGCGGTCATATAACCCCGTGTACTTTGGGTGAGTGTAGAATCTGTCTGATAAACGGTGTGAATTGTGATGGCTGTACTAGTCTGTAATTCAGGTAAGGAATGCAGACGCTAAATTTCAAGCAGTAGTTCCTAATGTTGCTACCAGATACTAACGTCAACGCCACCTAGCTGTGAACTTGGCTACTAGATGCCACCTCAATCAGCAACTCGCAACGAACGTTGGAACTTCCCCTCCAAAGGAAAGCTTACTGAGGGATTTTTAGCGCTCTTAGAAAATCCGACGACTTTGGCCGGCTTTGAACCCGCGACCTTGGGCATAGAAGTTCAGCATGCTACCAGTTACGTCACCGAAGCCGCTTCACACTTAGTCAGATGGAAATCGGAATCTGATCTCGTGCAAGTGCGTTGTCATGGCAACGTCTGATGGCTCATCCCTCATCAATTTAGGAGTGTTGCCATGTCAACCACTGATAGCTCTTGGCATTTTCTTATAATTCCGAAATCATTTTTCTCATCCCTTGGCGCAATGGTGGCTCATATCAAAAATTATTTCAGACAAACGTTTTAGGTTATTATTAGGGGAATATTGTCCATTTTGTACGGTTTTGATATTGTGCCTATTAACAGAGATATGAATAATGTTTCCCGAAAAAACCACTTTTCCCACCCCTTTGGTCAATGGTTGGTGCTATCAAAAAACGTTTCAAACATAAATTTCTGAGCTTTATCCGACACATAGTATGAACTTTGAACGGATTCGATATTTCACATATTAAGAGAGTTATTTCATTTTTTCGGAAAAAAAAGTCCCCCATTTTCATCCCCTTCGATCGATTTAGCCCAGTAACGAACTCGTCCGAGATTTTATGGGTATACATATTCGGTAAAAAATTCAAAGTGATTGGTGCAAAATTACGGCAGTTATCGTGTCCACAAGAAACTGATATACATATATACAAATATTACATAAATTATACATAAACTTTTGAACTGACGGTGGATTTGGGGTCTGGGGGATGTGAAACGCGAAGATATGTCGAAATTTTCCGGAAATCGAAACATGGTACCCATTGCAAAAGTTAGCTTTCTAATGAAATCTACCTAAAATACTACCGTCAACGACACCTAGCTGTGAACTTGGCTACTAGATGCCACCTCAATCAGCAACTCGCAACGAACGTTGGAACTTCCCCTCCGAAGGAAAGCAAACTCAGGTTTTTTAGCGCTCTTAGTAAATCCGACGACTTCGGCCGGGTTTGAACCCGCGACCTTGGGCATAGAAGTTCAGCATGCTACCAGTTCCGATACCGAAGTCGCTTCCCACAGACATATGAAAACTGAATGTGATCTCGTGCAGTGGCGTTGTCATAGCAACTGCTGATGGCTCATCTCTTATCAATTAAAAGTAAGGTTGTCATGGCAACCTTTCTTGGCACTTGGCATTTTCTTATAATTTAAATCATTTTGTTCACCCCGTGGCGTAATGGTGGGTCATATCAAAAATTCTTTCAGACAAAAGTTTTAGGTAATTATTGGAGGAATATTGTCCATTTTGTGCGGTTTTGATATTGTGCCTAGTAACAGAGATATGATTAATGTTTCCCGAAAAACCCACTTTTTCCCTCCCCTTTGGTCAATGGTTGGTGCTATCAAAAAACTTATTTGACATACATTTTTGGCACTTATCCGACACATATTATGAACTTTGAAGGGATTCGATATTTCATTTATTAAGAGAGTTATAGCGATATTTCACTTTTTCGAAAAAAAAAGCCCCCCATTTTCACCCCCTTTGACCGATTTTGCCCATTAACGAACTCGACCGAGATTTTATAGGGATACATATTATGTAAAAAATTCAAAGTGTTTGGTGCAAAATTACGGCAGTTATCGTGTCCACAAGAAACTGATATATATACAGGGTGTATTTGATATGATGGAAGTCCGTTACACTGGTGATAGAAGAGACTATTCTAAGCTTCCTAGGTAAAAAATTTGTCACCTATCTTGAAATTGATAATTAATCATTAAAAAGTCAATGTTTTTAGTTATTTCAGAAACTAATCAGGCAGAAAGTGGTGCGGCAGGCTGGGGAAACGAGGCGGAGCCCGATGTGACGACGCGCGAAGGGGAAGTTGTTACGTAATCGGAGCATTGACCTTACCGGTTGACTTGAGGGGTGGTAGGCTATCAGCTGTTTGAGCTCTACCGTCTCGTAAGAAAATGTGCATTGCCGTTGTTCTTGTTGTTGTTGTTGACAACGCACGCAATGGCTTGGGACGTCAGGACCGGTAGTATTGTGTAGCCTACTTTGTAAGTGTGGAATTCATTGATTGATGTTCATGTATAAAATAATTTCGATACTCAGCCCTGATGTATCATTGGCGTCCGTGTCGGACCTTCTGTTGACTAGTTTCTGAAAATACTAAAAACATTCTCTTAATGAAATGCAGTGTGACAAAATTCCGACATCCCGCAGTCTGTTCAGAACTAGGCATTTAGGACGGAAGTAAAAAACTTGATGTTTTGTTTGAGAGGCTTGGCGATTTTGGTCATTTAGCCCCATGTAGCTGGGTGTGGGTAGAATTTGTGTGATAACCTGTGTTTTGTGGTTTCTGTAGTAATGTGGGTATTTGTAATTCAGGTGAGGATTCGGAAGAAGGCGCCGGCCCTGTGGTGTTGGGGCAGTGCAACTGCCTCTCACCTGGAGGCCCTGGGTTCGATTCCTGGCTCCATCAGGGATATTAGAAACTGACGTGAGGGCTGTAACGCAGTGCACTAAGCCTCGTGAGGGCAATTAAGTAGCTGTCTGACAGTGAGGCAGTGCCCGAGTCAGGAAAATCAAGATTAATGGCCGAGGGGACCCGTTGCACTGACCACGCGTCACCCTAATATCTGCAGGCCAAATGGCTGGACAGCGGTCGCTTGGTAGGCCTAGGCCCTTCATGGGCTGCACTGCCAGCGGTTATGATTATTGAGAAGAAGGCGGCCGTGGCCTTAAGTTAGGAACAATCCCGACATTTGCCTGGGGTAGAAGTGGGAACCCATGGAAACCTACTTCCAAGATTTAATACTAGTATGGTACCACATGTTCATATTGTGAATTGTCCCATCCCATCTCCAGCCCTCGGGTGGCCATTAACTGGAGAGGGGGGGGGGGGGGGGGGGGGGGAGGATTGATTTATTGGTCCATCAACAATGTAAATACATATGAAAATACACGAAAATGAAAATAAAATACAAATACATTGTTATAATACAGTGTTATAATTATAATAATAATAATAATAATAATAGTCTAATAATAATAATAATAAGAGTCAGCATGTGTAGTTCTGGTGGTAGAGTGCTAACCTTCCCGAGGGTGCGATCTACGTTCAGTCATGTAGTAAATGAATGGGATCTAATAAGATCATCTCCATGGATTTCATGGCACATACAAGAAATCCTACGTACATTAAAGTCTGGCAACTCGACATACCAAAAAGAAACATAAAAGAAGTTAGTGTGTCTAAAAGCCTACTATTACTATTATTAGTATTATTAATAAGTTTATTACAGTTGTTGCACTATCTTCACACAAAGATAGACCAACAGTTCCTTAAATTAATTTACTAAATCTTTAGGATTTCTATTTTCTATGCATAGTTCATGAAGCTGGAAAAATCCTAGACAGATCCACCATCACTAGTCATGTAGCCACTCCCCATGAAGGTGTGAATCAGGTGTTCATAGGCTCGGTTTGTGTATTTCAATGTCATTGGCAGACAAGGCGAGGAGGTCACTCAACTGCAGATTCTGGTCAACATTCCTCAGCGTAGGAGGGGAGGGAGACGGGGAGAAGTCAGCTCTGCTGCTGAGGGGAACGAAGTGAAAGCCCGTTTCCAAGATATTGACCGACGATTTTTGTGATTTAATTCCACCTACACTAATTAAGATCCGACTTAATTTCATGAAGATATTTGCTTAGAATACCATCTTCTATCACCAGTGTAAAGGACTTCCATCATATCAAATACACGGAGGCTTCCACCACCAGAACTACACATGCTGACTCTTATTATTATTATTAGACTTTTATTATTATTATTATTATCCTATTATTATTATTATTATTATAATTATTATTATTATTATTATTATTATTATTATATTATAAAAGCCTCCGTGGCTTAGGCGGCAGCGCGCCGGCCTCTCACCGCTGGGTCCGTGGTTCAAATCCCGGTCACTCCATGTGAGATCTGTGCTGGACAAAACGGAGGCAGACAGATTTTTCTCCGGGTACTCCGGTTTTCCCTGTCAACATTTCATTCCAGCAACACTCTCCACTATCATTTCATTTCATCTGTCATTCATTTAATCATTGCCCCAGAGGAGTGCGTCAGGCCTCGGCAGCCGGCACAGTCCATATCCTCGCCGCTAGATAGGGGCTTCATTCATTCCATTCCTGACCCGGTCGGAGACTGGAAGCAGGCTGTGGATTTTCATTTCATTATTATTATTATAACACTGTATTATAACAATGTATTTGTATTTTATTTTCATTTTCGTGTATTTTCATACGTATGTACATTGTTGATTGACCAATAAATCAACCCCCCCCCCCCCTTCTCCAGTTTATGGCCACCCCAGGGCTGGAGATGGGAAGGGACAATTCACAATATTTACATGTGGTACCGTACTAGTATTAAATCTTGGAAGTAGTTTTCCGTGGGTTCCCACTTCTACCCCTAGGCAAATGCCGGGAATGTTCCTAACTTAAGGCCACGGCCGCCTTCTTCTCAATAACCATAACCGCTGGCAGTGCAGCCCATGAAGGGCCTAGGCCTACCAAGCGACCGCTGTCCAGCCATTTGGGCTGCATATATTAGGGTGACGCGTGGTCAGTGCATCGGGTCCCCTCGGCCATTAATCTTGATTTTCCTGACTGGGGCACTGCCTCACTGTCAGACAGCTACTCAATTGCCCTCACGAGGCTTAGTGCACCGCGTTCCAGCCCTCACGTCAGTTTCTAATATCCCTGAGGGAGCCGGGAATCGAACCCAGGGCCTCCGGGTGAGTGGCAGTTGCACTGCCCCAACACCACAGGGCCGGGGCCTTCTTCCGAATCCTCACCTAAATTACAAATACCCACATTACTACAGAAACCACAAAAACACAGGTTATCACACAAATTCTACCCACACCCAGCTACATGGGGCTAAATGACAAAAATCGCCAAGCCTCTCAAACAAAACATCAAGTATTTTACTGCCGTCTTAAATGCCTAGTTCTGAACAGACTACGGGATGTCGGAATTTTGTCACACTGTATTTCATTAAGTGAATGTATTTAGTATTTTCAGAAACTAGTCAACAGAAGGTCCGACACGGACGCCAATGATACACCAGGGCTGAGTATCGAAATTATTTTATACATGAACATCAATCAATGAATTCCACACTTACTAAGTAGGCTACACAATAGGCCTACTACCGGTCCTAACGTCCCAAGCCATTGCGTGTGTTGTCAACAACAACAAGAACAATGGCAATACACATTTTCTTACGAGACGGTAGCGCTTATCCTCATATCAGCTGAAGGCCTATCACCCCTCAAGTCAACCGGTAAGGTCAATGCTCCGATTACGTAACAACTTCCCCTCGGCATGTCGTCACATCGCGCTCCGCCTCGTTTCCCCCAGCCTGCCGCACCACTTTCTGATTGATTAGTTTCTGAAATAAACTAAAAACATTGACTTTTTCATGATTAATTATCAATTTCAAGATAGGTGACAATTTTTTTTACCTAGGAAGCTTAGAATAGTCTCTTCTATCACCAGTGTAACGGACTTCCATCATATCAATTACACCCTGTATATATATATATATATACAGGGTGTATTTGATATGATGGAAGTCCTTTACTCTGGTGATAGAAGATCGTATTCTAAGCAAATATCTTCATGAAATTAAGTCGGATCTTAATTAGTGTAGGTGGAATTAAATCACAAAAATCGTCGGTCAATGTCTTGGAAACGGGCTTTCACTTCGTTCCCCTCAGCAGCAGAGCTGACTTCTCCCCGTTACCCTCCCCTCCTATGCTGAGGAATGTTGACCAGAGTCTGCAGTTGAGTGACCTACTCGCCTTGTCTGCCAATGACATTGAAATACACAAACCGAGCCTATGAACAGCTGATTCACACCTTCATGGGGAGTGACTACATGACTAGTGATGGTGGATCTGTCTAGGATTTTGCCAGCTTCATGGACTATGCATAGAAAATAGAAATCCTAAAGATTTGGTAAATTAATTTAAGGAACTGTTGGTCTATCTTTGTGTGAAGATAGTGCAACAACTCTAATAAACATATTAATAATACTAATAATAGTAATTATAGGCCTTTAGACACACTAACTTCTTTTATGTTTCTTTTTGGTATGTCGAGTTGCCAGACTTTAATGTACGTAGGATTTCTTGTATGTGCCATGAAATCCATGGAGATGATCGTATTAGATCCCATTCATTTACTACATGACTGAACGTAGATCGCACCCTCGGGAAGGTTAGCACTGTTCCACAAGAACTACACATGCTGACTCTTATTATTATTATTATTATTAGACTATTATTATTATTATTATTATTATTATTATTAGACTATTATTATTATTGTTAGACTATTATTATTATTATAACACTGTATTTTCATATGTATTTACATTGTTGATGGACCAATAAATTAACCCTCCCCCCCCCCCCCCCTCTCCAGTTAATGGCCAACCGAGGGCTGGAGATGGGATGGGACAATTCACAATATGAACATGTGGTACCGTACTAGTATTAAATCTTGGAAGTAGTTTTCCATGGGTTCCCACTTCTACCCCAGGCAAATGTCGGGATTGTGCCTAACTTAAGGCCACGGCCGCCTTCTTCTCAATAATCATAACCGCTGGCAGTGCAGCCCATGAAGGGCCTAGGCCTACCAAGCGACCGCTGTCCAGCCATTTGGCCTGCAGATATTAGGGTGACGCGTGGTCAGTGTATCGGTTCCCCTCGGCCATTAATCTTGATTTTCCTGACTCGGGCACTGCCTCACTGTCAGACAGCTACTCAATTGCCCTCACGAGGCTTAGTGCACTGCGTTCCAGCCCTCACGTCAGTTTCTAATATCCCTGATGGAGCCAGGAATCGAACCCAGGGCCTCCGGGTGAGAGGCAGTTGCACTGCCCCAACACCACAGGGCCGGCGCCTTCTTCCAAATCCTCACCTGAATTACAAATACCCACATTACTACAGAAACCACAAAACACAGGTTATCACACAAATTCTACCCACACCCAGCTACATGGAGCTAAATGACCAAAATCGCCAAGCCTCTCAAACAAAACATGAAGTATTTTACTTCCGTCCTAAATGCCTAGTTCTGAACAGACTACGGGATGTCGGAATTTTGTCACACTGCATTTCATTAAGTGAATGTTTTTAGTATTTTCAGAATCTAGTCAACAGAAGGTCCGACACGGACGCCAATGATACATCAGGGCTGAGTATCGAAATTATTTTATACATGAACAGCAATCAATGAATTCCACACTTACAAAGTAGGCTACACAATACTACCGGTCCTAACATCCCAAGCCATTGCGTGCGTTGTCAACAACAACAACAAGAACAACGGCAATGCACATTTTCTTACCAGACGGTAGAGCTCAAACAGCTGATAGCCTACCACCCCTCAAGTCAACCGGTAAGGTCAATGCTCCGATTACGTAACAACTTCCCCTTCGCGCGTCGTCTCTCCTGGCTCCGCCTCGTTTCCCCCAGCCTGCCGCACCACTTTCTGCCTGATTAGTTTCTGAAATAACTAAAAACATTGACTTTTTAATGATAAATTATCAATTTCAAGATAGGTGACAAATTTTTTACCTAGGAAGCTTAGAATAGTCTCTTCTATCACCAGTGTAACGGACTTCCATCATATCAAATACACCCTGTATATATATATATATATATATATATATATATATATATATAGATAGATAGATAGATAGATACATATATACATAAATTATATATAAACTTTTGAACTGACGGTGGTTTTGGGGTCTGGGGGATGTGAAACGCGAAGATATGTCGAAATTTTCCGGAAGTCGAAACATGGGACCCATTGCAATAGTTAGCTTTCTAATGAAATCTACCTAAAACGGACAACTGGTGCGAAATGAACAGAAGAACGTCGCACAGTGTGTCGAATTCCAATTCTAGGTGGAAAAAAATAATAACTTCGTTAATAGTGCTGGAATTCTATTAAAAGTTGGCAATATACCGTTTTCGAGGTCACCGAATTCATTTCTGGCATCGTCTAGTGTGTGCGAACTTCGGGGGGTAAATATAAAGGGGTGAGGGGTAAGGTGAGGTGTAAAAAATGACCGAATGCAACACAAAAATCATCCATTTTTGGTAGTAAAAATCACGATTTGGATGTGCATATGATAGTTTATGACAGTGGTAAACATACTATTTAAAACTGGATAAAATATGAATAACAATGAGACTTTCAGTCAAGTATTCTTGTTACACCTTATTTGAGGGAATAGCCGAAGTCACTGCATGTAAAATCATCCAGATTAAAAACTTATATTAAATTGTTATTAAACATAGAACAGCGAAATATGCACAAAATATAACATTTATTTTCCAAAAATAAAATTAAATATTCGTCAAAATCATACACACAATTCCTTTATAACAAAATGTCATTTTATAGTCCTGTTAATGACGTAGTTTTAGTAAACACACTTCACACACGAAAACAATATTATTTCTATAGAAAAGCATGGAAATAAAGACAACATATATTGAATATTAGGCCTATTTCTCCCATTGCAAATAAAAATAAAACTTCCATTCATCAAGTTATGTTCTCATTAATCTCATTCCCCTTGATAATAACACAATGTCTAATGTTCATTCGTCCCCTGATTCTTCTGTAGAGTCCAGAGCATCGTAGTCGTTGCTATACTGGTCTTCATCATTTGATGTCAAAGTTCCTGGCGGGGGGGGGGGGGGGGTGTCATTAAGTAACTCAATAGATTCCATAGGTAGATTACCTATGTACGTGGCATTGTTCTTCTTGTTAATATTATGGGATACCAACTTAATTTTGTTTCTTAGCTCCTGCACCTGAGTGTCAGTAAGAGTTATAGGATCAAATCTATTCGTAATATATTGAAATATGAGTCTGTACGGGTATTTACGACACGACCGCTACGCGTTGAAAAATTCTTCTCGTGGTAATGCCCACATAGTCACTGAAAATAAGAAAATAAACCATCATGCACATTCGTGCGCAACCAAACCACTACAGATCCTGAATCTACATTAAATTTCCTATCGAATGACGTTTAAAGTAAAGTGGCACTATGAGGCACTCATAAAGTAAATAATTTAATTAGTGCAGAAAGCTTGTATTACGCATAAAAGTGCGAACACATACCTCTTTTCACTATTCCATGAGCCGCAAAAGACAATACCTCGTTGAACTCACTAAAATCACAACGTTCGGTTCACTCCGACACCTCCTATCAAAGGCCTGATAACTGCCAGGAAGACGTTTCAGCACCTATAACCTCCCTCCTACGCACCAGAGAGCGGAAAGGAAGACCGAAGGTCACCATCTGGTTTGTTCACTATCGAATGAGCCAGTTTTCGCTTTCATTTGCGACAGTGAATTTTGTGCAACTAGATATGGGACTCAACACTAGAGCTGGTAATAATCGATTTTCAATTAATCGATTAATAATCGATTAATCGATAATTTGAAATTAATCGGAAACGATTAAGCAATCACTCTTAAAACCGATTAATCGATTAACCAAATAATCGATTAATCGATTAACCGCAAAATCGATTAACTTATTAGTAGAGAGCTAGTAGAGAGGAGATAAGAAAATACGGGTTGAAAATGGTTTAAATGGGAAGTCATCGCTTAAGTTGAGTTACGCTTATTTTCGGAATGAGGTATAGAAATCTATAAAAGTTAAATTTTGCGTAAAGATACGTGTCCTTCCTTGCTTATGTTAACAACAACCAAATAACAGTCAGTGACAGTGGAAGGACAAACATCAATCAAATTGGTAAGGGTTTCAGGAAAAGAAAACGAGGAGTTTTCAGCAAAGCTTTTGAATCTTGTTCAATTTTTGTTGGGAAGGCTGTTTAAAATTTAGGACAGGAACATTTTTGTTTTATTCGGGTTTAGCCTAATTTCCACAAAGACCTGTAGGTTGTAACTCTTCAGGCGGTCAACTTGAATTTGTCCAAAGACTGGGCGGAGCTCAATGTATAACATAGATGAATTATAAGTAAATAACACTCCTAGGAACATTACATGTGTTAGTTATGATCGCTATTACAATCACTATCACTATTACGTCGCCACACTCGAATGATCGGAGTGGGTGAGAGATTTCACGAGCCCTTCATCCAGGAAAGCCACCAACAGCAAGGAGGTTCAACCACGTTTTGGGGTGGAATCATGTTCGGTGGACGTACGCCTCTAATTCCTATCCACGATAACATGACTGGTCTGGTGTATAGAGACAACATCCTTGAACCTGCCGTTACAGGATTTGCTGCAACAATGGGTGAGGGCTTTACACTAGTGGACGATAATGCTCGTGCCCTTCGAGCTACGGTGTTCAATTAGTTCCTTCAGATGCATGTCATACAGAGAATGGAGTGGCCTACCTATTCTGCGGACATGAACTGTAATGAACATGCATGGAAAGAGCCCAAGAGGGCAATTTCGCACCGGCCCAATCCTCCAACAAACAAAGAGCAACTGATTGAAGCTGTTGTCCAAGAGTGGGGGAATCTACCCCAAACCACGTTGGATTCGTTGGTGGTCAGCATGCCTCGTCGTCTGCAAGCATGTATTAGAGTTCGTGGTGGCCATACACGGTATTGATATGTCCCAAAATGAAAAGGACGGTTGTGTGCTCAGACCCACATTATCACTTTTGTTATTCGTTGTGTACTTCTGTCTCTTTTGCAAAGCAGATTGTGTGTTGTTTTTCTTTGTATGTACCCTATATAGTGTATAATATGATAACATACATATAGCAAAATAAGCAGGTTACTAAATCACAATATGTGAAACCTTTTTTGAGCATTGTATAAGTTTTAAGTAGTTTGTGAATTACTTATGAGTATTATGATCGTGTATACAAATAAGAATAAAACAATATAATAAATAAAATAAAATTAGAGCATGCACTTGAATTCTATTATGCATAAGGTTACAAATCTCAGCGGAGCCTTGGCCGTACATTTGTTACGCTTTAGCCTGCCTACTCCCGCCGGGGTCATTGTGATCAAAACTAATACGAGTAATTTTTCAAGGAGTTTATTTACGTATTACTTATATTATTTATACATTACAGCCCGCACAGTCATTGTACAAATTCATGTAGACCGACTGAAGAGTTACAACTGACAGTTTTTGTATAGGCCATACTGAAATAATGGCTTCAACAGTTCACAAACAAGATGCATTATTTAAAGATTAATATGACAATGTATTTAATAGACGGTCTGTTTTGGTGCAAAAATACTAGCAAGTACTCATTTTCTGGGGCAAGGCAGCTCCGTTTTGCAGTCACAATGTTTCCAGCAATTGAAAATACTCCTTCAGCGCTGTAGGTGGTCGCGGGGAATATCAAGTATTTTGTCGCTAGTTTAGCGGGCCTTGGATATATTGTTTATTCATATTCCACCTGTGAAAAAGGGTGAGTATGCAAGTCAGGCGGTGAATTCCCAAGATAGACGTCCAGCTCGTCTTGCAATGATTGCAATATTTACGCTACATCTACAGGATTTCCTATTTTTACCGCGCTTTTTATAACTGCCCTACCATGAGATCATTGACTTTAGACATACCTTTGTTCGTAAGACGTCACATTTGTGTCTTTGGAGTCGAAATTTAATGTTTTTCGGACGGTCAATACCGAATAATTGTCTAATGGGTGATTCCCTAATCCTGAAAAAGACTTTTTACATGAGATTAATAAATACAATTGAATGACCAGTTTCGATCGTCAAGAGATCATTAGATCTTTACACTTCAGCTATTAATCTGTGTCGACAAGTAAGGGTTATGATATTTACAATATATACACTAATTTAGTTGCAGTAGTAATTAATCTAGCACAAATAGTAAAGATGTGTTATTTTTTTGTTGAGATACTGATAGTTGTGATTGATCTTCAAGTGTGCTTGCTTAGTGCCATTATGTGATTGTTATTAAATGGTCAGGTTATTGTGTCAGCATAATCGTCCTCACACGTTGTGCACAAAAGCGGACCACACATAGCTCAAACTGCTAAGTGCACCATTTAATAACTATCAGTATCTCAACAAAAAGCACATATCTTGACTAGTTTGCTAGTTTAATTGCTACTGCAAATAAATAAGTGTATATATTGTAATTATCATTCCATACTTCTCCATATACAGTAGATTTAATAGCCTACGTGTAAAAGATCTGATGATGATCACTTGACGATCGAAACTAGTTATCCAAGTGTATTTATTAACATCATGTACTATTTTTTCAGGATTAGCGAACAAATTTCGATTTCTAAGGCAAGCCTGAAAAAGGGCTTCCAACACGGTAATCCTTGGAGTGAAGTTAAATGAAACCTCAAAGCGGGCGATGAGAAGTGGCTAGCATTCTTAGCTGTCACCACAGAGGTTTGGGTTTGATTCCCGGCTCTGCCAAGAAATTTAATTCTGGTGTGGGGGCTGGAACGTGGTACACTCAGCCTCGTGAAGCAAAACTGATAAGAGGCGGGTTTGATTCACACCTCAGTCATCCTGGAAGTGATTTTCCATGGTTTCTCATTTCTACTCCAGGAAAATGCCGGGATGGTGCCTAATTTATGGCCACGGAAGGTTCCTACCCATATTTTATCTGAATTACAAATACACACAAGGGTACAGACATCGCAGTGACACATGTTATCAGACAAGTCTTAAACACACCCCAGTACACGGGAATACGTGACCACGATGTTGCAAAGCCCCTAAAAGAATCAAAAACCTCATCCATCATGGGACTACCCCGGCTAACTATGTCGAATGATTGCATTAAGAAACCAAGTTGTGTCATAGTTTGTTGATCCTGTGAGAGCGTAGTTAAAAATGCGAAATACATTGAATAATCGACAAAACTAATCAAAAACCGATTAATCGATTAATCGATTATTCGAATAACCGATTAATCGTTTTTTCTGTAAACCGATTAATCGATTAATCGACTAATTTATCAATCGATTAATCGTTATTTACGATAATTGATCGATTATTCGGTTTCGATTAATCGATTAATCGAATTCTGAAATTAATCGATTAAAAGTAACAGCTCTACTCAACACACTGTGCGTCGTGTAAACACAGAGAGCTCATGAAGACAATGTGGATCAAGCGAAAAATGAACAAATGCCAGAATGTAAAATGAGGCTTATCGTGGTCCCTAGTTGGCCGATTAGCGAAATTGAATGAATGAATGAATAATAATAATAATAATAATAATAATATGGTCCCAGGAATAAACCTGGGAGGAGTCATTGTGACTCTGTCAAATGGGAGTGAAATGCTTCGTTGCTAACATCTGCAACATAAACCTATTGGATTCAGCAAGAGAATCCAACTTAGCCTCTTTCAATCCAACTCCAGCACGTAACCTACACGAGGTGCCCCTCTTAAGTCGAGCAACCCAGTGGAAGGTTGGGAAACAAATCCTAGCGGGAAGCTGGGTCGACGAACCGATCAGTGTTGGGGGACTCCCAGGCTTGAAGCCTTGGTAGTATAGAGAAGCCAGAAAACACCTTGAGGCAACCTCTAGGGCTAACAACCTTAGTTGCAACATGGATGCGTATGCGTCCAAAGAAACTCAAGTAGAGTGAGCATGATAGCAAAACATTTCAACATTTCTTTTACCCCAGGGGGTAAGTCTTCGGATAAATCCCTCTTCGTGAAACCTGCGACGCACGAGTCTCATTCGGATTCTGGGGGAGACTCGACATCATGCGAGAGACGAGTCGGAGCGTCTCGGTGTATCCCAGCCAGTCAGAAACTCAGAACCAAATCAAAAACCTTTCTATCAACGTTCAACATTAACACCCTTACACAAATTGGCAAACTGAAAACTCTCACCGACGCACTACATGAAAATCAGATATATATCATTGCCATACAAGAAACACGTTACCCAGACGAAGAGACTTTCGAATCTGAAGGTTACCGCTTTTTCAAGAGCAGAGCTCAAAAGAGGGTCCTCAATGAATCTGTGATGCTTGGAACAGCGTTTGCTGTGCGAACCAGAATCCTTAAGTCGTTCGCAAATTTTGAGCCAGTTAATGACCGATTATCCATATTAACAATCAAATGCGCCAAGAAAACCTACAGCCTAGTTAACGCACATGCCCCCAAAAATGACAAGAACAGATCAGACCCGGACGAAGTGGATAACTTTTGGGACCTACTGGATGAAAAGTTCGCCAAAATTCCTAAACACCATGTTAAACTTCTTATGGGGGACTTCAATGCTCAACTTCGTCGAGAACACAAGTATAGGAAAATCATTGGACAAAAGAACCAATAAAAATGGTGAGAGATTGGTCTCCATTTGCGAAAACCATAACTTGCAGATCATGTCGACACACTTGCGCCATCTTCCCAGAAAGCAGACAACATGGCGATCTCCTGTCGACGCCATCGGCGAGTTCCAAATAGATCACGTCGCGATCTCTCGACAAAACAGTCCTGAGATTATGAATGTTAAGGTTAAAAAAGTCATAAACGAGGCCTCAGAACACTAGCCTATATGTCCATAATTAAATTCAAACCAGTCCCTGCAAACACCAACAAGACGCCCAAACAAATTATTCGCTTCGACACTGATAAACTCAAACAGAATGTAACCGAGTTCCAGGAAAAGGCTCGACCAATCGACTAGGACTTTAACAACACAAAAAACCACCTGATCGAGGCTGCCAAGGAAATTGATGAAATTAAAAGAGGCAAGAAACATGCCTGGTGAAATGATACATGTGTTTCAGTTCTCAAGAAAAGGCTCGATGCATGGAAACAATATTACTCAACAAAATCGCAAACTGATTGGGAAACCTACAAAGCCCAAGGAGCCCAGCCAGCTAAAGTGATCCGAGCTGAGAAACGTAAATATGAAAAGTCACTTATTGAGAAGATCGACCAAGACTTTAAAAGAAACAACTCCAGGGAGTACTACGGAACCTTCAAAAGGAAATTTACGGGTTATAAACCTCCGTCGTTATGCTTTCAGCGGAAGGACGGTACTCTGGCGACCTCAAATGAAGAAAATTGTACTATCCTAGCTAATTACTTTAGAATTTACTAAATTGCGATCAACCCAAAAATCCCATCAAGACCGAGGAACCCATTCGCAGATGCCCAGAATCAAGACCACCCAACAAAGACGAAATCAAGCGTCACATTGCTCGATTAAAAACAGCAAAGCGCCCGGGGAAGGCTCTGTAGTTCCAGAACTTTGGAAATATGCTCCTGAAGAAGCAGTTGAAATCTTGCAGAAGGAAATAGTACACATTTGGAAAAATGAAATTCTACCAGAAGATTCGAAAACGGCCTTATCCATCCGTTACACAAGAAAGGCAGCATGAAAAACGTCAACAACTACAAAGGAATATCCCTCCTACCGGTAACATACAAAATTATCTCACTTGCTATCCTGGAGCGATTAGAAGCCGAAGTCGAGCATCAAATAGGAGAATACCAAGGGGGATTCAGAAAAGGTCGTTCAACTGCCGAACAGAGCCACAACCTCAAAACGATAATTAGATATTGCAATTTCAGGTCCAAATCGTACGTATCAGTCTTGGTGGACTTTAAGAAGGCTTACGATTCGATAGACCGCGTAGTTCTGTTGAACATCCTCAACGAATTCGGGGTTGACCTGAAACTGCTGGCATTAATTAGAGCCACCCTAACTGAAACAAAATCCAAAGTAAAGTTCCTGGGATGTCTGTCGGATTCCTTTGAGGTCAAAACCGGAGTCATACAAGGTGACGGGCTCTCTCCAATGCTTTTCAACTGCGTCCTCGAAAAAGTAATTCAGACCTGGCGAACAAAATTATTAGAAACTGAGTATAGCCCTCTGAGAATGGGAGCAAAATCCAAAGGGATCATAGTCGACTGTCTAGCATTCGCTGATGACATCGCCATTCTGTCGAACGACGTAGAAACTGCTAGGATGCAAATCGACCTTTTAAAAGAAATCGCTGAACAAACTGGCTTGCAGATATCATTCGAAAAAACAGAAGCAATGACTAACATCAAAGACGCCCCAGCAAAACTGCAGACAAAATACGGGAAGATCAACAGAGTGGAAAAAATAAGTACTTGGGAGAGATCATCATGAAAAGTGGACTGGACAAAGAAGCACTCAAGGAACGAGTACGCAAACTCGAAATAGCGCTCAATGTGCAGCAAGAAATGCCTGTCCAAAAATACTAAACTACGTCATTATGAAACTGTTCTGAAACCAGTAGTTATGTATGCAGCCGAAACCCTATCCCTAAATGCTAATAAAGGACTCCTTGAAGAACTGGAGAAAAAAAAGGCGCAAAATCGTCAGAGGTATAATGGGATCAAATTACAAGAATGGCATCCACTATAAAAAATCCAACAAAGATGTCTACAGTTAAATAGAGAAAATTTCAGATCGATCCGGAAAAGGCGGGCTTGGTATTACGGTCATCTCAAACGAATGGACGGAAACAGGCTGACCAAACAGATTTTTCATTTCTTTGACTCCAAACCCAAAACCACAATGCCCTGGTTTATGAATACCAAAGACGACCTCAAAATACTGCATCTAAAACCCGACAACGCCTTCAATAGAGATCTCTTCCGCAAAAGGATACTGACTAATGGGCTAACACGAGACGAGACATTGAACCCGAAAAGAAGACAAGGTACACCTGGACAGCAGAGCGCAAGATGGCCCACTCACAGAGAATGAGGAAATTCTGGGCTCAGAGGAAGGCGAAACAAATTGCCAAGTGTAGCAAGACTTAACGTGGTCCTAGATGGCCTCATATATATAACACTAATACGTATAAAAGAGAGGAGAGGATGTCAAGGCCGGTAGAAGAACACGATCTAGTCACACATGTAATTCATTGTTTACACGCAGTCCATAGGGGATCAATTCAAATATAATAATAATAATTATTATTATTATTATAAACATTATTATTATTAAGAGGAAAAGCTCAGAAGAACTGTATTCACTGACTGAACGATTCACTTCACTTGCAAGGAAAAGACGCATGAATTTCTACGGACATAATAGCTCGAATGGACAACTCCCGACTGACCAAGAAAATCTTCCTCATGAAGAAGTCAATAATTGAAACGACAAACCAAAGTACGCAGGCTAGCAGACACCCTAAAGGACCTCACAGAATTCAACATTGACCCACTAACAACGACACGGACTGCATATAGCAGACAAAGTATATTCATATAAGTATCCACCCAAGTTCCCTACGGGACGGAATTTGAAACTCAAAGCTGCATGGGCACAAGATGTGCCTCATAGAGAAAGAATGAGGGAGTTTTGGGAAGATCAGAAGAACATAAGACCAATGCTATATTATGGTTCTAGGTGCTCCTTAGAGGGCAAAACGCATTATATAGTAAGAAGAAGCAGAAGAAGAAGAAGAAGAAGAAATAATAATAATGATAATAATAAGAAACTTGGGGAAATGCAGAGTTTTCAGCCAAAACCCATATTGAAAACCGGCAAGAAGTGGACCAAAGAACTAAAAGAAGCTCACCGAAGAAGAATGCGCGAATACTGGGCCAATGTGAAAGGACGAGGGAAAGGGCAGTTGAAATAACGTGGTCCATAGAATACCGAAACGATTATAAGAAAATAATAATAATAACAATAATGACCAGTGATGGACAAAGCAAAGAGGATATAAAAAGTAGGTTAGCTCAGGCAAGGAAAGCATTTCTACAGAAAAGGAATCTGTTGACATCGAATATAGATTTAGGTATTAGGAAGTAATTTTTGAAGGAGCGTGGCGCTCTATAAGTGAAACTTGGACTATTGGTGCAGCAGAAAAGAGGAGAATTGAAGCATTTGAAATGTGGTGATACAGGAGAATGATGAAGATCAGATGGGTAGATAGGGTTACAGACGAAGTGGTATTAAGACTAGTGGGAGAGTAGACATGTTTCTGGTGACTGCTCATGAAGAGAAGAGATAGGTTAGTAGGACACATACTAAGACACGCATGAATAGGAAGCTTAGTTATGAAGGGAAGGGTCGAGGACAAGAACTGTAGGGGTAGACCAAGGTTAGAATATGTTAAACAGATTGCCTCGTATGTAGCGTGTGGTAGTTATAGAGATCAAACGATTAGCTCAGGACAGGGAGGCATGGAAAGCTGCATCAAACCAGTCAAAAGACTAAAGACACAAACAACAACAACATAATGACCCGAATGAAATCAACACAGGTAGCCAACTGAATTTTTGCTATTCTCCGTGAGGAAAAGGCAAGTGGCCTGGTTAAGTGGAGAAAGATCTGTTGGACACTGGGATAACATGCGAAGATATCCAGGTTCGTGGCCCACTTAGGGAAAAACTTCAAAAACATAGGAGTTTTCAACATAAGCGGAAACTAAAACCCGGGAAGGCGTGGACGACTGAGAGAAACGTGCAACATCGATTGCGAATGAAAGAGTACAGGGGCGACATTAAAATGCAGAAGAAACTGTTGACATGACGTGGTCCTTAGTTGCCCGTAACGAAGCAAGAATAAGAAGAATACAAATAATGCATCACTACCCCCTTAATATTCCCATTTGTACAGAGTCAGTGATGAAATGTATTTCTCTGTGGTGTCCTTCCTGATGCCAATCTCATAACCGTAGTTATTAAAATATTAAATAAATGTCGACGAATGAAATTGGGCAATGAATTGAAGGGAAGCGGCCGTGGCCTATTGAAATTACCGTCATGGCTTTTCTCCTTTGCAAATTATTTCTATCCCTTTCACTTATGTCAAAGCTATGAGAAAATAACCTGTGTTCTTTTGATGGCTGTATTCGTGTGTGTATTTATAATTCAGGTTAGGATTGGTAAGGAGGTGGCTGTGGCCTTAAGTTAGAAACCATCCTGATATTTACCTGGAACACATGTGGGAAACCACGGAAAACCATTTGCAGGATGACTGGGGTGGGAATTGTACCTACCTCTGCTCAGTTTTGCCTCAGGATGCTGAGTGTATTCCGTTCCAGTCTTCAGGTCAGAATCAATTTTCTTAGCTGAGTCAGGAATCGAATCCGGAACTCTGCGAAGACAGCCAAGAAAGCTGCCGCTACACCACGTTGTGTAGATTTTCTGGAGATTACTTCAAAACTGTCTGGTTTCGTCATGTATTGGATTGGCTGTGCTATAATGTCAAAGCTACCACTGTTAGCCTTTGAACTATGGCTTCACAGAAGAATACTGAGAATATCATGGATTCATAAAGTTTCAAATCAGGAAGTTCTACGCAGAGTTGAAAAATGACCAGAACTGATCAACATCATTAAGTGTCGTAAACTACAGTACCTTGGTCACATTATGAGGAATCAAAAAAGGTATGAGCTGCTTCAACTTATACCACACGGAAAAATAGACGGAAAGAGATCGCCCGGCAGAAGGAGAATTTCCTGGGTCGACAACCTTAGAACGTGGTTCAACAAAAGCTCTGAACAATTGTTCCGAATTGACACAGATAAACCCAGAATAGCCATGCTGATTGCCAGCGTCCGAAACGGACAGGCACGCTAAAATAAGAAGAAGAAGTGCGTATTTTGTCTGACGGGCAACATATTCGATTCCTGGCCCTGTCAAGCGATTTCAACTTCGTGCTATTAATTCGGCAGCTGGATGTTTCTGGCACCTTCATCATTCATTTGCTTGCCACGGTGGGTGAGTGGTTATCGTGTCGGACTACCAATCACAAGCTTGCAGGCTTGCTCCTGGCCGTGGCAAGTGATTTTTGAAAGACCACAAAAATCACGGTACCCATGCCATACGTAGTTGGCATGTTAAAGAACCCATTTGAATTCAGTAGGCCGTGCTCATAATGGCAAAATTAATCTCGGGTTTTTCCGCCAACACAAAACGTTCCTCCTTTCTCTACTAGGAAGCGCTCTAGTGCCAAGGAGCTTAGATATCTAACTTCCTTGATCTTCATAGCACTCCAAGGAGCGATAACATTCGGCAGGCAAGCTGCCCACTGGGCGCAAAATAACAAAGCTTGCACCCAGCACCCAAGGCCATACGATTTTTTTTCATCGTTTCGGTCGTCTATGGACCACGTTATTTCAACTGCCTTTTCCCTCGTTCTTTCACATTGGCCCAGTATTCGCGCATTCTTCTTCGGTGAGCTTCCCTTCGTTCTTCGGTCCACTTCTTGCCGGTTTTCAATATAGGTTTTGACTGAAAACTCTGTATCTCCCCAAGTTTCTTCTTCAAACAGTCACGTTCCAAGATGTCCTCATGTGATATCCCCAGTTCTTGTAGGTCCTTTTCCACCTCTGTAAACCAGATCCCTTTGGTTTTCTTTCCCACAAAGTAGGCACAGATTCGATTGGACAATCTTCCGGAGTTCATTCGTGTTAAATGGCCATATTATTATTATTATTATTATTACCGACAGTAGTGGCTACGCTGACTAACGCGCAGCATTAGGTCATGGGGCCGAGCTCTCTGCTGACTCGGTAGACGCGTGGGTTCGAGCCCCACCGTCGGCCGTCCTTGAAATGGCTTTCCGTGGTTTCCCATTTTCAACACCAGGCAAATGCTGGGACGGTACCTTCTGACAGCCCACGGCCGCTTCCTTCCACATCCTTGCACAGTTTCATTCACCATCATTCATTTCATCTCTCATTAACTCCTCTCATGAGGTTGGCGTCAGGAAGGGCATCCGGCCGTAAAAACCATCGCCACAAAGACTTCCATCGCATCTCATCCCCGACCCCGTTGGAAAACGGGAATAATAAGGGGTAGACATACATTATTATTATTATTATTATTATTATTATTCATTTCATCCTCATCACGACGAGAAGGTGGCTAATAGAGACGTCTAATCGAATGATCTGAAACATGCCTCTTCTTAGGTTGCAGACTATTATCATCACTTCGAAAAAGATATGCTATATTTCCAACAGTGTAATAATCATGTCAATAAATTTGGTTTCATTCTTGAATTCAACCTTCGTATCTCTCTTTCAGGTGGACAGATGTGGTCGTCTCTGGGTGCCCGATACTGGCCAAGTTGATGTCTTTGGGAGGAGAGACCAACTGTGCCCTCCAACTCTGTTGATCTTCAACACCGCATCAGACTATCTGTCTGTCAGATACACCATACCTTCCTCTCAGTTGGCAGCCTCTTCACTGATCGTCACAATCGCAGTGGATATCACAACATCATGTCGAGATGCCATAGCTTACATGGCAGATGTTACAGGATTCGGTCTCATTGTTTTTAGTATACGTGACCGGAATTCTTGGCGTATTAAATCTAACTATTTCTATCCTTACCCTCACTGGGGGTCCTTCAGAATAGGAGACTCAACGTTCGATCTCATGGATGGAGTTTTAGGTCTAGCATTGAGCCCAGCCTACCCTTATGGTGATAGAATACTTTTTTTCCACAGCCTAGCCAGTGATAGTGAATCATGGGTACAAGCTTCTGTCTTACGTGATGCTTCTAACTTTCGGAATGGTACGAACCAAAAGGCTCGCGCCTTCCAGGTGTTTCCTGGACGAAGATCAGGACAGGTTGCAGCCCAAGCTATGGATGATGAAGGGATCCTCTTCTTCGGTTTTCTTCCCAGAAACTCCCTCATGTGCTGGAACTCTCGATACCCGTACACAGAAGCTAATTTTGTGGAGCTTGATCGGGATAATGAAGCACTGCAGTTTGCATCTGGAGTTAAAATTGTACAACGCAGGGGTTATCAGGAACTGTGGGTCCTCACTTCACGGTTACAGAAGGTAATTGCAGGCAATTTGAACCAAGCAGACACTAACTTCAGAATCCTGCGAGCACCAGTGGCGATTGTGGTAGCAGGAACTCCATGTGAGGTTCAATATGATAGCGAAGAATCCATTGGGACTCGTCCAATTTTCCTTGACAGAGGTGTGTAGAAGTTAGTCAAATGTAGATGAAGAACATGTTGAGTGGATTAACAATATTTTAACAAGTAGTTCCGTGAAGAACTATACAGCCCAATTATATCCTACTTATATCAATTGACTCTATCAACATACAAAAGTTCAGTTTGATTGCTGTAATAGATTCGTAGACATTGAGAACCGTTTAAATATTTCGGATGGTCGCCATGTTGGATCCTTATATATGTAGGTCTTAAGAGTTATGTAATATTACATGAAGATTATTGTGTAGGTGAAGTATTCAAACTTCAATTGCATGATTAGGACACAAGAAATGAAAAACAGATTTAAAAATTTTTCACAGCTGACATCTTGTGGTTATCGAAACAATTGAATTATATTAGATGTCAGTGCATTACAATGTGTATGGACATTTACTGTGTCATATTTCACTGCGCTCAGATGGTTAAATCGCGAAAAAATATAGTGAAATGTTTCACATTTGCTTGGCCGCCTTGTTCGCTTTGTAGTTAACATGTTTTCGAAAGTCTCATAAGTGAACTTTTAGTAGTACTCTTTTTCACCGTACAAAATTTCAGGGTGATATAAATATAAATAATAGTTTCGGAGATATAGAATGTTGGTGAAATATCTCGCACATCCACCGTGTCGGATTGGTGAGACGCAAAAACAAGTAGTTCCGTGAAGAACTATACAGCCTATTTTCATATATCTTACTTATGTTAATTGCCACTATCAACATACAAAATTTCAGTTTGATTGCTGTAATAGATTCGTAGATATTGAGGAAATTGCGAGAAATGTCCATGTGAATATTTATACTTCGCGTCGCCGCCATGTTCGATTTGGGATCACCAGGTTATTGAAAGTCCTATAGGTGAACTTAATTCATAGCCCCTATGAACATAAACATATTATGTTTGATTGCTATAATAGATTCGTAGATATTCAGAGCCGTCTAAATATTTCGGATGGTCGCCATGTTGGATTGTTAAATGTATAGGCCATAGTCATGTACCATTAAAGGAAAATTATTGCGTAGGTCATTATTCAAACTTTCAATTCGATCGCATGATTACGACGCAAGATATAAAAACTTAATTTTAAAATTCGCACAGCCGCCAACTTCAGGTTATATAAACAATTGAAATAAATTAGATACCAGTGCATTACAATGTGTATAAACATTTACTGTACCAAGTTTCATTGCGTTTGGAACATTAAATCGCGAGAAAGGTCTATTTAAAATTTTCAAATTCGCTTGACCACCATGTTCGGTTTGTAGTTAACCGGTTTTTGAAAGTCTTATAGATGAACTTCCAGTAGTACCCTTTATCTCCGTACAAAATTTCAGGGTGATACCGCTAACAGTTTCAGAGATATAGAATGCCGGTGAAATATTTCGCACAGCCACCATCTTGTGGTTATGAAAACAATTGAACGAAGTTAGATGTCGGTGCATTACAATGGGTATAAACATATACTGTACCAAATTTTATTGCGTTTCATTGGTTAAATCGCTAGAAATGTCTATTAAACGTCGCAAATTCGCTTGGCCGCCATGTTAATTTTGTAGTTACCAGTTTTTCAAGAGTCACATAGGTGAACTTCTAGTAGTTCCCTTTATCACCGTAAAAATTCCAGGGTGATATCGGTAATAGTTTGGGAGATATTGAATGCTGGTGTAATAATTCGCACAGCCGCCATGTTGGATTGGTGAGACGTAACATAATTTGCAGGACACGGTCGGGGTCGCCCGGAATAGTGCTATGAACTTAGCGAGTTTCATTGAAATCGCTCCAGCCGTTTAGAATTTATTAGGGGGACACACACACACACCTCTCTCTCTCTCTTTCACACACACACACACACGCACACGCACACGGACAAAAGGTGATCTCATAAGCCTATTTTTTCAAAACTGAAAATAGGCTAAAAATGTGTAGGGCACGGTCGGGGTCGACCGAAATAGTACTATGACCTTACCGAGTTTCATTGAAATCGCTCTAGCCGTTAAGAAGTTATTAGGGAGGGGGAGGGGGCACACACACACACATGCATACGCACACACATACACACACACGGACAAAAGGTGATCTCATATTTTCATAAAATGAAAATAGTCTAAAATCCTGTTTCTCTAATTGTATGCGAGGATTTAAAGTACTTTTTACGTAGGCCTATTTTTACAACAAAGTAAACCATTACGATTGAATCGTGCTGCCGAACAACAGGAGAAGCGCCACTGAGTTAATCCTGCAGGAGAGAAAATGTAAAATACTTCAGCTCATGCTGAAACTATCTAGGACAGACTGTGTCCCGTTATTCCTTTCAACGACGCAACTCCGTTTGATCTTACTGAGGGGAAATTTGATTTGGTTTCTGGATTTATTTAGCGTATGGCCCGTACAATCAAGTGATATACAGAAATAAATTATATACATATTTACATTACAAGAAAATAACAATAAAATACATTTTACAATTGAATGTCAAGATCATTGATCCACTGCATTGCTGCTGGAGTTGCCATCAAAAAATCCTCTTGGCTGTCTGTGTACGCCCGCGTTTCAAATCCGCTCTCAATATGGTGGATGGTCTGTCGGGCAGCCCCGCAGTCACACACAGCTGTCGGCAACTTGTTCCATTTAAACAGCATGTCTCTGCACCTACCATGGCCTGTTCTTATTCTACTCAGGGCAGTCCATGTTTTACGTGGTAGCTGGAATCCACCTGGAAGTGTGGCACCCGAGAACATACTGTGTAGGTGCATCTCTGTTGCTGCTTCCCACTGTCTTTTCCACTCTGTAGTTGGGTCGTAGCCTCTAGCAACCATGTAAGAGGCGTTACCTAGAGCTGGATGGCGTGTAAGTAATCTTTTTTGATTAAGAGGGGGTGGATGAGGATTGCTTGATAAGAGCGGTGTACCTGCGTAAATCAGATGGCATTATTCCAGACAAAAGCGGTAGCCAATGAATTGGTGTATATCGAATTGCGCCAGTTATTATGCGCACAGGAGAATTCAGTTGAGTATCAATAAGTCTTGTGTGATGACTTTTCATCCATACTGGAGCACAGTACTCAGCACGTGAATACACCAAGCCTAAGGCTGAAGACCGTAAATCACTTGCTGAAGAACCCCAGGTGGTTCCACGGAGCGTATGTATGTTGTTATTACGTGTTAGGTAGATTTCATTAGAAAGCTAACTATTGCAATGGGTCCCATGTTTCGACTTCCGGAAAATTTTGACATATCTTCGCGTTTCACATCCCCTAGACCCCAAAACCACCGTCAGTTCAAAAGTTTATATATATAATTTATGTATGTATAGATATCAGTTTCTTGTGGACACGATAACAGCCGTAATTTTGCACCAATCACTTTGAATTTTTTACATAATATGTATCCCTTTTAAATCTCGGTCGAGTTCGTTAATGGGCAAAATCTGGCAAAGAGGCTGAAAACGGGAGGCTTTTTTCGAAAAATTGAAATATCGCTATAACTCTCTTAATATCTGAAATATTGAATCCATTCAAAGTTCATACTATGTGTCGGATAAGGCCCTAAAATTTATGTTTGAAATGATTTTTGATAGCACCAACCATTGACCAAAGGGGTGAGAAAAAGTGGGTTTTTGGGGAAACATTAATCATATCTCTGTTAATAGGCACAATATCAAAACCGTACAAAATGGACAATATTCCTCCAATAATTACCTAAAACTTTTGTCTGAAAGAATGTTTGATATGACCCACCATTACGCCACGGGGTGAGCAAAATTATTTAAATTATAAGAAAATGACAAGTGCCAAGAGAGGTTGCCATGACAACTTTTTTACTTTTAATTGATAACGGATGAGCCATCAGCAGTTGCTATGACAACGCCACTGCACGAGATCACATTTAGTTTTCCATCTGTCTGTGGGAAGTGACTTCGGTATCGGAACTGGTAGCATGCTGAACTTCTATGCCCAAGGTCGCGGGTTCAAACCCGGCTGAAGTCGTCGGATTTACTAATAGCGCTAAAAAATCCCTGAGTATGCTTTCCTTCGGAGGGGAAGTTCCAACGTTCGTTGCCAGTTGATGGTTCCGGTGGCATCTAGTAGCCAAGTTCACAGCTAGGTGTCGTTGATGGTAGTATTTTTAATGATGTAGCCTATTTTAGGTAGATTTCATCAGAAAGCTAACTATTGCAATGGGTGCCATGTTTCGACTTCCGGATAATGTCGACATATCTTCACGTCTCACATCCTCCAGACCCCCAAATCACCGTCAGTTCAAAAGTTTATATACAGTATATGTGTGTATATATATGCATATATATCAGTTTCTTGTGGACACGATAACTGCCGTAATATTGCACCAATCACTTTGAATGTTTTATATAATATGTATCCCCTTAAATTCTCGGTCGAGTTAGTTAATGGGCAAAATCGGTTGAAGAGGGTGAAAATGGGGGGGGGGGGGGGGGGGAGGGGGGGGGATTTTTTTTCCGAAAAAGTGAAATATCGCTATAACTCTCTTAATACGTGAAATATCGAATCCTTTCAAAGTTCACAATATGTGTCGGATAAGTGCCAAAAAATTATGTTTGAAAATTTTTTGATAGCACCAAACATTGACCAAAGGCGTGGAAAAACTGGGTTTTTTTGGGAAACATTAATCATATCTTTCTTAATATCAAAACCGTACAAAATGGAAAATATTCCCCTAATAATTACCTAAAACTTTGTCTGAGAGAATTTTTGATCTGATCTACCATTACGCCAAGGGATGAGAAAAATGATTTCGGAATTAAAGAAAATGCCAAGTGCCATCAGAGGTTACCATGACAACGCTTCTAAATTGATGAGGGATGAGCTATCAGAGGTTGCCAAGACAACGCCATTGCATGAGATCAAATTCATTTTTCCATCTGACTCTGTGGGAAGTTGCTAACTGGTAGCATGCTGAACTTATATGCCCAAGGTCGCTGGTTCAAAGCCGGCCAAAGTCGTCGTATTTTCTAAGAGCGCTAAAGATCCCTCAGCATGCTTTCCTTTGGAGGGTAAGTTCCAACGTTCGTTGCTAGTTGCTGGGTGCGGTTGCATCTAGTAGCCAAGTTCACAGCTAGGTGTCGTTGACGTTAGTATATGGTTCAAAATTAGGAACTACTACTTAAAATTAACCGTCTGCAGACCTTACCTGAATTACAGACTAACACAGTCATCACAATTAACACCGTTTATCAGATTCGACACACACCCAATGTACACGGGGTTACATGACCACGTTGTCGCAGCCCCTAAACTGAGGAACCAACAAAAATCTCTGCGGGAGATAAAATTTTGCGTGAAGAAATAACAGACTGTCAGTTCCAAACCTTGCATAAGGACAGTGTGACCACAAGTATAAAAATGAACCCCAAATGACAAGAAGGTTACCATCCCCATAAGACAATAAAATGATAAAAATATGCTTACAAAAACGAAAAAAGTTAATTAACCTCCAAATGTAAAATACTTTCTTGCAATAAATGAGGTCTGATCCTCCTTTCGAAAACCTGCATATTTTGCCTATTATAGCCTATCCCCTAGATTGCCCGGTGAAATCTACCTCCGCCTTCCGGCGTGCCGAGAGGAATTTTTTTTAAGTTTCTGTGTGGAACTCAGCAGATGCTGCTTGTAGGACAGTGTTCGATCCAAGGTTACTCCGAGGTATTTTGGATTCCAGTTGTGACGAAGTACCCTGCCGTAGAAACTCACGTTCACGTTTCTGGATGTTTTTGGAATATAGACGAGAGGGATATCTTTAATTTTTATGGAATAATATGCAAGAATTTCATTATTCATTTTCATTTGAGACTGTTTTGCTCTTCAGCGTCTAGTCTAGTTCGCAAGTCTCTGTTTGCGAACGAGTCGCCTCAATTATCCCCTATTGTCAGTTAACACAACGACCTCCTCTGCCTCTACACCTCTCACTTTTAAATAGTTCAACATAGAAACTAACCATCGAGTCTTAGGTCTACCTCTGCTTCCCTTACCCTCTACAACCGTATCCATTAACCTCTTACATATTCTCATCACATGGCTCTATAATCTGAGTCGACTCATATGAACAACGTTATCTAGCGTGTTCATTTCTAACTTAGATGTTCTATCTTCATTACGATTAGGCTACCTTTCATCTATTCGAACCAGCAATTATTTATGGTACCCTCATATATTGAATGCGACAAATTGGGATCAGTCAGAATTCTCTCCAGGGTTAGACGTATTCAACTGTTTGAAATTTAATGCGCTGTTCGGTATCATTAGCCTAAATCTGGCTGGAAGCAACAACACATAGCTCTCAGCAGCGACGTCCGATAGTCCATTAAGGTAGATTAACATTAATCTTGTTCTTTTATGTATTTTCTAATTTTTTTGTGAACTTCCATTTATTTACATTCTAATCCTATTGTTAGGATATCCATTTTTATCATAGTTTTTAAGATTTTTTAATTTAATCTACGCTGATGAAGGTATTATTGTTATACCGAAACATGTACGTTTTATTTTAATTATTAAACTTCCTAGTGTTTGACAAGGCGGATTTTATAATTGGAGATTAATATCAGTCAACACGGTTAATATTTAATACCATATTCACAATGGTTAATGATTGATTATGTATATTAATTACCCTCATATCAGATACCTTTAGCTTATGAATGAAAAATCCTACTGAGCGATGTACTTTCATCACTACATATTCATAAGAAAATTATTTTTTGCAATATTTATGGAAATATATAATTTTTCTTCTATATGTTTTATCAATTTGATAAAATCCTTCATTATGCCTTCCTTCGGAGGGGAAGTACAGCCGGCGGTCCCATGTAATATATTTATGGCATGTAAAAGATCCTTCCAGAACTAAACTTGTGTGAAGCTAAAGTTCTAGGTTAGATTTCTTTGAAACGTTCAATCAAAGTTCCAACATTCACCACTAGGTTTCAGTGATATCTGGTAGCGAAAGTTGGAACTACTTGAAATTGAACGGAACTTGTAGCACACCCCATGGTTGTCCGCATTGAATCAGTTAGGGCCTATAGCCTCTGGTGAGCCGAACAAATCCTAGGACACTCTCGGCACTAGAAGCCATACGATAAATAAATAAATCAATTTGACTATTTAATCATTTTGTATTTGAGTGCGAGGGACCTTGCCTCGAATACGGTATGGCCGATTCAGATGTCAGGAAGGAAGGAACTGTTTAAATGTACATGGAATGTAGATTTCAGTAATGAGTATTTACCTTGTCTCATGTATATGGAAAATTGGCTGCTTCGTTCCTTATATTAGGGGTTGCGAAAACGCGATCATATAGCCCCGTGTACTTTGGGTGTGTGTAGAATCTGTCTGATAACCCGTGTTAATTGTGATGTCTGTATTAGTGTCTGTTATCTGTGATTCAGGTAAAAGGACGAAGTTAATTTTAATTTGAATATTTTCCGTATTAAAATTAGCTTTTCGTCGCTAATATCACTGACAACAAGCAAATACGTAAATAACATTCAATAGAAACAATGGAGAATTTTATCTAAAATCTCTTGTAGAATCAAACACAAAGAAGCTTGAATTTAAAACACATCGATGAATCTTCAATACACCTCTGACCGGCAAAAAAAAGTGGAACACTTTAACTTTTAATGTAATTTCTTAATTTATACCACTAAAATGTATCGGTTTTCCAATATTTGCATTATTAATGTAAATTTTGGATGGTTGGCTACATAAAATACCCAAACATGTTTTACAACACGCTTTAACTCACAAATTTCGTTACATTTTGCAAATCTTACAATTTTCTATTTTTTAGTAATGAACTTTTGGGCTGGTTTTTATCAAATGTATTGCCAAACAAAACAGTGTTAATGTTTGCACTGCACTGCACGAGAACACTGGTCACTAAAAACGAGTTTTTCTGCCCTTAGAGTCTATGACAGCTTGTAAACGCTCAGGCATACTGTTCACAGCTCGTAGAATGGCATCTGCCGGGATGCGATCCCATTCCTCCAGCAGCGATGTTCTCAGTTGTGCCAAGGTGGTGTGGTCACGCGGTCTGACGTTCCGTCCAAGCATAGCCTATCCCATACATGTTCGATGGGGTTCAAGTCAGGACTACTTGCTGGCCAGTCCAGGTTTGAATCCCCACTTCCTGCAGATATTGTACAACACAGCGAGCAGTACGAGGGCGGGCATTATCCTGCATCAGCATGAAATTCTGACCAATGAAAGGCGCAAAGGGCATCACATGGTTCATCAGGATCTCTTCGATGTACCTTTGGGAATTGAGCGTCCCGTGATCGATGCACACCAACTCAGTGCGGGCCATAACGTTGATGCCACCCCTCACCATAACCGAGCCACCTACAAATGGAGTCCTGGAGGAGAAAGGAACAGGGCTGTACCTCTCCCCACGCCTTCTCCACACTCTTTCTCTTCCATCAGGAGCTCTAAGATTAAAGTGACTCTCATCAGTGAAGAGAACAGAGGCCCACTGCTCGTGGGTCCATCCCAGTTGCTGCTTCGCGAAACGAAGACGCCGCCTCTCTGTTATGCCGTTCGAGTGCGCGTCCACGTGCAGGTCTCCTGGATGAAAGATGAGCATCTTCAAACCTTCTTCTTACTGTTCGCTCACCCACTCTCACATTTCTGACATTTTCCAGTTGATTTCGTGCTTGGACTGCTGTGGTATGGCGATCACGTAGGACTTGCAGGGTGAGAAATCTGTCATCCCTGGCACTTGTGCTTCTTATACGGCCTGACCCTCGTCTCCTGTCGTATGTTTGGAGTTCTCTGTAATGTTGGACTGCACAATGAATGCTACCGAGAGATGATCCAATGACCTCAGCAACATAACGGAAGCTGCGGCCATTCTCCACCAATGCAACTGCCTGTGCAGCTCCTTCACGGCTATGAGGCATGTTTTAGTGTGAACTGTACATGGATAACTTACTAAAATGTATGACAATGGTTCACAGGTGTTCAACAAGTGCCAGTTGTTATCCCTAGAACAACAATAAGCGAGCGGCAACACTCATAAACCTTAAACGCTTACAGTGCGCTTCCCGCCATAAAACCATTAAGATAGGCTCATCGAAGATTGGAGGTGATAAATTACCCTAAGACATGTCATATTAACAATTTCTATTCACGGGTGTTTCGGATGCTTGTTCTAATGCGTGAAAAGCTTTTAAAAAGTGATTACATATTTTTCATGGCTAATTTTATACTATTTATATTACTTTTTTAACTGTTCCACTTTTTTTGCCGGTCAGTGTACAAAAATAACATTCAATAGAAACAATGGAGAATTTTATCTAAAATCTCTTGTAGAATCAAACACAAAGAAGCTTGAATTTTAAACACATCGATGAATCTTCAATACACTTGAGCCGTTAATATGATAATAATTTGATTTTATTTTATTCTCTATTTCAACGCAGTGCCAAAATTCTAACAATAACAAGATGTTCAGTAAAGAACATATAGCCTACTTGCTCCTAAATGTATGAGTATAGTTATAACTCGTTGTTATTATCGAAGAGTATAATAGAACTATTCTTTGTTGAAGACCATAGAAACGATTTACCTCTACCAAACGCCACAACCTAGATAAAAACTGCTACCATCATTGAAGCAAGAAAGATAAGAAGTATCTAAAGAATGTTATGGATCTGGAGACATAATCGACCGGACTGGCGGCGTGGCTCAGCGGTAACGTTCTCGCTTGCTGGACCGTATGTTTCAGGTTCGTATCCTGGCGCAGTCAGCTGGCATTTGAGGGTGCACAAATGCGAGGGAGCCGTGTTAGTAGATTTACTGGCACGTTAAAGATCCCCTTCGGGACAAAATTCTGGCACCCCGGCGTCTCTAAAAGCAACAGTAGTTAAAAGGGACGTAAAACCAATAACATTATTATTATTATTATTATTATTATTATTATTATTATTATTATTATTATTATTATTATTATTACATAATCGGCCTGACGCGGGCAACATCCAACTTTGAGTTGAGGCATGTCTTTACACGTCTGGCTGCGTATGACTTTCACAACCCTAATTGAATTAACAAATCTTTCCATGACCCTACAGTGACGTGTGTATACCAACTATGTGGATATTTTCGATTGCTATTTGGCTGAAATAGAAGTATTAATTAATATCCTGAACTAGCACCAACGGTAGAGTTCAGATACTATGTGAAATCGTTTTGTTCTTTACTTCAATTAACATTTTCAAATAACGCACAATAGGCTGTTACAAACCCTTTAAAATAGAAAGTAAAAATGTATCGTAGTATCATCTTGTCATTCTTCAAATTCGATGCGCATAGAATGCAAATGGTATAGTAATCAATGGAGCCCCACGTAGACTAGTCGTGATATCTAGTGGTGAAATATCTAACAATATAATCCTAACAGAGCGAGTGCATTCTAGCGGCCAGGAGAAGAAACTTTTCAATAAAATCTGGTCGGCGTGCAGTTACCTTTTTGGCAGCTAGATGTCTCGAGTAAATCTGCTGGCGAATTATGTTTTAATTAAATATATATTTTACACCATAATATGCACAATATAACGCTTAATTTTAAAACATCTGAGTCATTACAAAACAATAAACATATAAAATTTCAAGCAAAAAAACTAGCTCTGATCGGGTTTGAACCATAGGCATTTGAGCGATAGGCTAACTCTCTACCACTGAGCTAATTGTGTCAACGAATATCGTTCTATATAAAATGACTTACATAGAACTTGTTAGCAAATAGTGATTTATACTAAACGATTTCATCACTGGAGTATATTATTTATATATAAAGCATTTCATACAAAGTTTATTTATTTTATATCAGTACGCTATATTGCATGCAATACTCAAATTAGTGAAATATAAGTCAGGCACAAGATATCCGCTGCCATCTTGTCTTATTACTAAATCAGCTCAGCTTCTTAAAATCACGTCTGCACTATAGTATTACAAAATAAACTTTTAATTTCGAACGTGCCTCTTCCTTTAGAACAGTTAAAACGATTCTCGGCTCGATAATCGGAACTGGTGGGTCCCATGATATGGATTATAAAGTTTGCATAATTCGCACGGCCGCCATCCTGAAATGGTATGGCGGACGACCTTGTAGTTTGGTCACAAGACGCATCCTATACGAAGGTATGTTGTTACCAAATTTGGTAGAGATCGGATGATTTGGTTAGTCGTTATTTGATTTTACGTTTTGAACGTTTGAGTGGCCGCCATTCAGTTTTAGTAAAGATGACGGCGATATAAAACATGACACTGAGGTGTCCTTTGCTAGTGCTACCTTTGTACCAAATTTCGTTCAATTCGCATTCACCGTGTTCGAATTAATAGGGGGGGACAGACATTCAGAGTACACACACTCACACACACACACACACACACACAGAGACACACAGACTCACACACACACAGACTCACACACACACATATACACAGACAGACACACTTTTTTTCGCCCTGTGTTGATCTCATAAGTCTACTTTCATTTTTTGCAAAAATCGAAAGTAGGCTAAAAAAATAAAATAATAATGATAGCAATTAACAAGGACCTGACAATCGATTGTTTAGCTTTCGCAGATAATCTAGCAATTCTCTCTCATTCCCTTAACACGGCCAAGCAACAAATCAGTCAACTGCAAATGCAAGCAGCAAAGGCAGGGCTTCAGATTTTATTTGGGAAATCACAGTTCATAACGAACAACAAATCAGCAGCCAGAGAACTTCAAGTGAACGAAGGAGAAATACAACAGGCAGAGACATTCAAATACCTGGGTGATTGGATAGAGCCCATCATTTGTGAAAAAGAAGCTTTCGTGTCAAGTATCAACGAACTGGAAATGGCTTACCGTCTAACCAAAAAATCTACAATAAACGATCAGTGTCCTTCAAGGTCAGACTCAGGCACTATCGTAAGTTATCGGTCGGAAGCGTTATATGCATCAGAAAGCCTTGCGATGAATAAGAAAGGCCTGGCAGAAAAACTGGAAGCCAAAGAGAGGAAGATTCTGAGAAAGATCTCGGGCCTGGTCAAAGAACAGGGAGAGTACGAAATACGACTCAACGGTGGACTATATCTTCATGTGAACGAACATCATACGCAAAAGGAGAATCTCTTTCTATTGCCACTTGACACGAATGAGCTGTGGAAGATTGTCCAATCAAATCTGTGCCTACTTTGTGGGAAAGAAAACCAAAGGGATCTGCTTTACAGAGGTGGAAAAGGACCTACAAGAACTGTGGATATCACATGAGGACATCTTGAAACATGACACTTGGGGAAATAATGAATTTTCAGCTAAAACCCAAAATGAAAACGGGCAAGATGCGGATCGAAGAACGGAAGGAAGCTCACCGAAGAAAAATGCGGGAATACTGGGCAAATATGAGGGATCGAGGAAGAAAGCAGTGGTCCATAGATGACTGAAACGAAAGAAGGAAAAAAATGACCAAATATATGCCTCTGGTTGAGGAGATTTGACAGGTATGACGCCAGGAATTTGTTACTGTATTGTATATCATAAACTCTTTCACTGGGAACATACCAAAGTCGCTGAAGGCCAACCTCGATAAACTGGAGCTCTACCATAATCTGCATAACAGTATACAGAAGGCAGTCATTTTAGAGACCTGCTCCATAGTTCGTTCTTTCCTCAACCTACTAACATAGAGAACTCAACTTCATCTTGCAACAAATGTCGATGAAATGGAGAATTGGACCCAATGGTGAACATATGAATAAATAACAATAATAATAATAATAATAATAATAATAATAATAATAATAATAATAATAATAATAATAACTTCTTTGGATTCATTAGGTGGAACAAGTGAAGGTTACAGGGGATAAAGATCACGGTCACGGGAGGCAAGTTTTGAAGATTCACATAGAACAGAATTCCAGAGCTAGAGAATTTATGTCTTGATATTATAAAAGAACCGTGTTTTGAGAAAACATTCACATTTCTTCTTCTTCTTCTTCTTAAGTAAATATTGTTACGAAAATTTGTTCATCACACAGTGGACCCTGATGGCTATTTCCTGGAATTAAATACCTAAAGTTATTATTATTATTATTATTATTATTATTATTATTATTATTATTATTATTATTATTATTCATGCAATTTCTCTAATCAGCCAACTAGGGACCACGATAAGCCTCATTTTAAATTTCTGACATTTGTTCATTTTTCGTTTGATGCACATTGTCTTCATGAGCTCACTGTGTTCAGCACGACGTTCTTCTGTCCATTTCGCACCAGTTGTCCGTTTTGTGTCCCAGAAAGTCCCAAACGTCTTGATGGCTGCTCTATAAAGATTTCGGTCTTGTGTACCTTCTGCTCGTATCCCCATTTCTTTAAGATCTTTCTGGACGTTAACGTACATTGTCGTTTTAGGTTTTGAGTCAATGATACTGAAGATACGTTTCGTCCATCGGGAGTCGATCATCCGTCGTATATGACCGTAGAAGCAAACTCTGCGTTTTCGCATTGTGTCTGTGATCTTCTCTATCTTAAAGTATATTTCTTGCCTGGATTTTCTGATGTAGATGCCATTCTTGTAGTCTGGGCCAAGTATGATGTGTAGGATCTTTCTTTCATTCTTTCATCCTTCCTTTCTTTCTTTCTTTCTTTCTTCCTGTTTTCTTTCTTTCTTTCTTTCTTCTTCTCTCTAAATTCGCGAGCAAACATTTCTCTGATAGGATAAGGCATTCAGGTGCACATAGCGGTACTGGATTGATGACAGAGTTGTAGTGACGAATTTTTGTGTTCATAGAAAAGCACTTTTTGTTATACATGTTATTATTATCATTATTATTATTACGTGACAAAAGCATAACTGTTTGTATTATGAGTATGTTATTTACATAATACATCATTAGAAAATCCTAAGTTAAAAATAAAACAAACTAACTATAATTAATTAATTTATTTATGTATATATATTATTAGCCTATTTTCAATATTGAAAAAATAGGCTTATGAGATCACCTTTTGTCCGTGTGTGTGTGTGCGTGTGTGTGTGTGTGTGTGTGTGTGTGTGAGGTGTGTGTATTTCCCCTCTAATAAAATCTAAACGGCTGGAGCGATTTCAATGAAACTCGGTAAGTTCATAGCACTATTCCCGGCGACCTCGACCGTGCCCTTCAAATTTTGTTACATCTTACCAATCCAACATGGTGGCTGTGCGAAATATTTCACTAGCATTCAATATCTCCGAAACTATTACTGATATCGCCCTGAAATTGTGTACGGTGATAAAGGGCACTACTAGAAGTTCACCTATGAAACTTTCAAAAACCTGGTAACTACAAAACCAACATGGCGGTCAAGCGAAATTGAGACTTTTAAATAGACATTTCTCGCGATTTAACTATCCAAACGTAATGAAACTTGGTACAGCAAATGTTTATACACATTGTAATGCACTGGAGTCTAATTTAGTTCAATTGTTTACATAACTTCAAAATGGCGGCTGTGCGAAATATTTCACTGACATTCTATTGTATATCTCCGAAACTATTACAGATATCATCATGCAATTTTGTACGGTGATAAAGGGTACTGATACAAGTTTACCTATGTATAACTCATAAACCTGTAAAATACAAAACGAACATGGCGACCAAGCGAATTTGAAATATTTTAATCGACTTTTCTCGTGATTTAACTCTCTGAGCGCAGTGAAATGTGGTACAGTAAATGAGTTTGCAGATTGTAATGCATTGTCATCTAATTTAATTCAATTGTTTACATAACCTCAAGATGGCGGTTGTGCGAAATTTTAAAATTAAGTTTTTATTCTTGTGTCGTCATCATGCGATCGAAGTGAAAGTTTGAATAATGAACCTAGGTAATAATTGTCCTTGAATGGTACATAACTCTATGGCCTATACATATAACAATCCTAAATGGCGAGCTACCGAAATATTTAGACGGTTCTCAATATCTATGAATCTTTTACAGCAACCAACTGAATTTTTTAATGTTCATAGAGACTATGAACATATGTTCACCTATAGGACTTTCAGTAACCTGGTGAGCACAAATCCAACATGGCGGCGACGCGAAGTATAAATATTTAAATGGACGTTTCTCGCGAATTAATTATATGAGTGCAGTGAAACGTTGCACGTTAAATGCTTATACAAATGTTGATCCACGCTATTTCAATTGTTTGCATAATCACAAGATGGCAGGTGTGCGTACTTTTAAAATCTCGTTTTTACTTCTTGTGTTCTTATCATGCGATTGAAGTTTGAATACCACACGTACACTATAATCTTAGTGTAATAGTACAAAAATAAAAATCCATCCTGGCGACCATCTGAAATATGTAGACGGTTCTCTATATCTACGAATCTGTTACAGCAATTAAACTGAAATTTTGTATGTTGATAGAGACAATTAACATGAGCAGGATATATGAAAATAGGCTGTATAGTTCTTCACGGAACTACTTGTTTTTATATATATAATTTTTACCCTTATGGACAATGTTTGAACTTAAATATTTCATGATGACACAATTTTCACTTTTCTCCCTTCATCCTCTTCTCTTCCCAAAATCTCTTCATCCTTTGACTGTGCTCCTGATTCCGTTCTTCTCTCCTCAATGTTCCCAAGTTCTTATTTTCATTTGCTATGAGTGTTGTATTCTTAATTTTGTTTCAGAGTTCTCCTCTGTCTCCAATCATTTGCCTGTCGATCCCACCTGCCTTAAGACTTCCTCTATTTCTTGACACCAATTAGTTGTCCTGCTTGAGCTGTTTACTACATCAAAGATTTTCTTTGTAAGTCTGTTGTGGTTATATATATATATATATATATATATATATATATATATATATATTAATTATTTATTTATTTATTTATGAAAATACACGGGTCATCAGCCCAATTAAATACCTTCTTGACCCAGAAATTAAATGCAAATAATTGTAAATGTAAATAATATTAGTAAGAAAAGGAAACAAAATAAAACTAAAAAGAAAACTGCAGAACTGAATTAACCTAGTTAGCCATATAGCTAACGTACTGTTATAAATAAAACAAAGAACTAATAACTATAATAATAATAATATCATTCTTGTTCTTTTAATTATTCATTATTTAAGAAATTGTTTAATTACTTTTTGTTACCTTATGTACCCTTTCCGTCATTTCCCAAAATTTACTATGAATTGTAGGCTATATTATAACAATATTAGTATTATATCTGCTTAGTTTATAAGGAAAACTTGTTATATAATATAGACTTATAATTTGCTGATGAAGAGCTCAACGTAAGCTCGACACATGTAAAAATTGTGTAATATTTTGTTTAATTAAATAAAGACCTACGGATAACACTGTAATTTACGATTGTAATCAATTCTTCATAATTAACCAATATGATTATCATACATCCTTTAATTGTATCCAATTATTATTAATATTATTATTATTATTATTATTATTATTTCAAGGTGGACCCAGAACAGACATGATTTGCCATTAGGAAGTTAGGGTTCAGAAGGTTATTGCCATAGCCTGGTGATTTGAGATGTCGAAAATTTTGAACATTGTCGAAATGTCGTGTTAAGTGCCATATTACAGTAATCTACGAACCATTGGCTTTCTAACAGCATTATTATTTCCTTCATACCAAATTCCTAAAGCTTTCCCACAACCGAGCGCCGTATTAGTAAACTCACCAACATACATTAAACAAGTAGTTCCGGGAAGAATTATATAGCCTCTTTTCAGATATCCTACTTATTAACATCAAATACACAAATTTTCAGTTTGATTTCTGTAATAGATTCGTAGATATTGAGAACCATCTAAATATTTCAGATGGTCGCCATGTTGGATTTTAATATATGTAGGCCGTAGAGTTATGTACTATTAAATGAGGATTAATGTGTAGTTTCATTATTCAACAATTGTCTTCAATCGCATCATTAGGACACAAGAAATAAAAACTTAATTTTAAAATTTCGCACATCCGCCATCTTGAGGTTATGTAAACAATTGAACAAAAATATTTGTCAGTGCAATGCAATTTGTATAGTCATTTGCTGTACCAAGATTCACTGCGTTCAGATGGTTAAATCGCGAGAAAAGTCTATTTAAATGTTTCAAATTCGCTTGACCGCCATGTTCGTTTTTTAGTTAACAGGTTTTTGAGAGTCACATAGGTAAACTTCTAGTAGTGCCCTTTATCACTGTACAAAATTTCAGCCGTCATAAAAGAATTCTTAAGACAGCAAGCAAGGCAGACATTAGAAGGAAGGGCGATGGTGCATGGAAGATCTGGAAATAGAATAAGAATCCTGTGGGACTGGAATGTTCTAAAAACCTTAATACAGCAAGATGAGCATTACAAGCGAGGGAATAGAGGAACTGGAAACGGAAGATGGGGAATCCTGTAGGACTGGTAGAATCAAGGACAAAGGAACATGGCTAAACTGGAAATGCAAGAATAGGAATCTCGTGGGACTGGCGTGTAATAAAAACCTTAATACAACAAGACGGACATTAGAAGCGAGGGTATGGAGGAACTGGAAATGAAAGAAGGGGATTCTTATGACAGGTAGAAGCAAAGACAAAGGAACATGGAAGAACTGGAAATAGAAATGGAAGAAGAGGAATCCTGTGGGACTCGTACAAGCAAGGACAAGGGGGCATTGAAGAATTGGAAATGGAAGAAGAGGAGTCCTGTGTGACTCATAGAAGCAAGGACATAGGGGTATGGAAGAAATGAAAATGGAAGAAGAGGAGTCCTGTGTGACTCGTAGAAGCAAGGACATAGGGGCATGGAAGAACTGAAAATGGTAGAAGAGGAATCCTGTGGGACTCGGCCAAGTAAGGAAAAGGGGCATGGAAGAACTGGAAATGGAAGAAGAGGAATCCTGTGTGACTTGTAGAAGCAAGGGCATAGGGGCATGGAAGAACTGAAAATGGAAGAAGAGGAATCCAGTGTGACTTGTAGAAGCAAGGACATATGGGCATGGAAGAACTGAAAATGGAAGACGAGGAATCCTGTGAGACTCGTAGAAGCAAGGACATAGGGGCATGGAAGAACTGAAAATGGAAGAAGAGGAATCCTGTGGGACTCGGACAAGCAAGGACATAGGGGCATGGAAGAACTGAAAATGGAAGAGGAGGAATAGTATGTGACTTGTAGAAGCAAGGACATAGGGGCATGGAAGAACTGAAAATGGAAGAAGAGGAATAGTATGTGACTTGTAGAAGCAAGGACATAGGGGCATGGAAGAACTGAAAATGGAAGAAGAGGAATCCTGTGGGACTCGGACAAGCAAGGACATAGGGGCATGGAAGAACTGAAAATGGAAGAAGAGGAATCCTGTGTGACTTGTAGAAGCAAGGACATAGGGGCATGGAAGAACTGAAAATGGAAGAAGAGGACTCCTGTGTGGCTTATAGAAGCAAGGACATAGGGGCATGGAAGAACTGGAAATGGAAGAAGAGGAATCCTGTGTGACTTGTAGAAGCAAGGACATAGGGGCATGAAAGAACTGAAAATGGAAGAAGAGGAATCCTGTAAGACTCGGAAAAGCAAGGACATAGAGGCATGGAAGAACTGAAAATGGGAGAAGAGGAATCCTGTGTGACTTGTAGAAGCAAGGACATAGGGGCATGGAAGAATTGGAAATGGAAGAGGAGGAATCCAGTGTGACTCGTAGAAGCAAGGACATAGGGGCATGGAAGAACTGAAAATGGAAGAAGAGGAATCCTATGTGACTTGTAGAAGCAAGGACATAGGGGCATGGAAGAACTGAAAATGGAAGAAGAGGAATCCTGTAAGACTCGGACAAGCAAGGACATAGAGGCATGGAAGAACTGAAAATGGAAGAAGAGGAATCCTGTGTGACTTGTAGAAGCAAGGACATAGGGGCATGGAAGAACTGAAAATGGAAGAAGAGGAATCCTGTGTGACTTGTAGAAGCAAGGACATAGGGGCATGGAAGAACTGGAAATGGAAGAAGAGGAATCCTGTGTAACTCGTAGAAGTAAGGACATAGGGGCATGGAAGAACTGAAAATGGTAGAAGAGGAATCCTGTGTGACTTGTAGAAGGAAGGACATAGGGACATGGAAGAACTGAAAATGGAAGAAGAGAAATCCCGTGTGACTCATAGAAGCAGGGACATAGGGGCATGGAAGAACTGAAAATGGAAGAAGAGGATTCCTGTGTGACTTGTAGAAGCAAGGACATAGGGACATGAAATAACTGAAAATGGAAGAAGAGGAATACTGTGTGACTTGTAGAAGCAAGGACATAGGGGCAAGGAAGAACTGAAAATGGGAGAAGAGGAATCCTGTGTGACTTGTAGAAGCAAGGACATAGGGACATGGAAGAACTGAAAACAGAAGAAGAGAAATCCCGTGTGACTCATAGAAGCAAGGACATAGGGGCATGGAAGAACTGAAAATGGAAGAAGAGGACTCCTGTGGGACTGGTGTGTTCTAAAAACCTTAATACAACTAGATGGACATTTGAAGCGAGGGTATGGTGGAACTGGAAATGGAAGAAAGGGAATCCTGTGACTGGTAGAAGCAAGGACAAAGGGACATGGAAGAACTGGATCTGGAAATGGAAGAAGAGGACTCCTGTGAGACTCGTACAAGCAAGGGAAAGGAGGCACGGAAGAACTGGAAATGGAAGAAGAGGAATCATGTGAAACTCGCAGATGGAAGGACATAGGGGCATGGAAGAACTGGAAATGGAAGAAGAGGAATCCTGTGAGACTCGTAGAAGCAAGGACATAGGGGCAAGGAAGAACAGGAAATGGAAGAAGAGGAATCCTGTGAGACTTGTAGACGCAAGGACATAGGGGCATGGAAGAACTGAAAATGGAAGAAGGGGAATCCTGTGGGACTCGTAGAAGTGAGGACAAAGAACAAGAATGAATAATAAATTGATGAAGAGAAAACCTGTGGGACTGGCATGATCTAAAAACCGTAAAGTCCTTTGATTCAATTTCTCCCTAAAATGCATTTATAGCTGCAAAACTTACCTTTCATTCAGAACTCTTCAACATACAAGGTTGATATTTTAAGAAGTGATTGCTCCTTTTATATGCTATATTTTAATACGGGCGTATTTAAAAATTTCGTTAATTTATTATTATCAAATGGACATTTTCATGAAATTCTGTAAAAATTACGCCATTTTAAAAAGAACATGATGATCAGAACTATGTTTTCTCTGTGCTTGTGATAAAGTAAGTAGAGGATCTTAAAGTATATCTCTGGAAAATTAAAATTATTCCCTATTAATAGAATCTGAAAAAAAGGGTAAACAAAAAGTTTACAATTATTAACATGGGTAGTATAGAACATTCCGGAGTCTCTTCCCAGCATTAGCTTGAAATAGAACTGGAAACTGCGGAAAATCACTTCTGGAATAACTAAGCTATAAAATCGTTGTTGTTTCTTTTGAGGGGCCTGGGCATCGTGGACATTCATACCCGTGTACATGGGTGTGTGTGGAATTTGTCTGATAAACTGTGTTATTGAGGAGTCTGTAGTGATTTTCCTTGGTTTCCCGTTTCTACTCCAGGCAAATGACGAGATGGTTTCTAACTTTAGGTCTCTTGCCACAGTGGGTGAGTGGTTATCGTGTCGGACTACCAACCTCAAGCTTGCAGGTTCGCTCCTGGCCAAGGTAAGTGATTCTGAAAAGGCAACAAACATTACGGCACGCAAGTCATACGTTGTTGGCATGTTAAAGAACCCATTTGAATTCAGTAGGCCGTGTTCATAATGGAAAAATGAATCTCGTGATTTTCCACCAACAAAAAGTTCCTTCTTTCTCTACTAGAAAGCTTAGATATCTAACCTTCTTGACTTTCACAGCGTTCAAAAGAACGACAACATTCGATATGCACGCTGCCCTCTGGGCACAAATAACAAACCTTGCACCCGGCACGCGCGGCCATACGATATTATTATTAACTTAAGGTCACGGTTGAGGTGGATGAGTGGAGTAACTAAACGCGAAAGAATTAAAAAAAAAAGGAAAATTAAGAGAAAATTGAAGGTTGTGAAAATATCTAAGAAGGTACAAGAAAAGCGACTTCAGTAGTACGGGCATGTGAGAAGAAGAGAGGAATCCTACGTGGGAAGGAGAATGCTAGGCATGCAATTACAGGGAGTGAGAAGGAGAGGCAGGCCTAAACAACAACGGATGGATTGTATGCAGGAGGAACTCAGGGAAAACACAGTTGTCGGAAGAAGCTGTGTATGACCGGGCTAAATGGAGGAGAGCTGTCAGAACATCGACCCCACATAGAAGTGGGAATGATGTATAGAGAAATAGCAAGAAAAAGATTCAGGAGTTTGCAGTAGTGAGTATGTTTGTAATTCAGGCGAGGATTGGGAAGAAGGCAGCCGTAGTTAGTAACCATCTCGTCACTTGCCTGGAGTAGAAACGGGGAACCAGGGAAAATTATTTCAAGGATAGGTGAGGTTAGAATCTAACCCACCACTACTCAGTTTGGCTTCATGAGATTGATTGTTGATCTCAGTTTAGGGGCTGCGCCAACGCGGTCATGTAGCCCCGTGTACTTTGGGTGTGTGTAGAATCTGTTGAGTAACCGGTGTTAATTGTGATGGCTGTATCAGTGTGTGTTATCTGTAATTCAGGTAAGGACTGCAGACGATCAATTTCAAATAGTTCCTACTTTTGCTACCAAATGTGGTCGTCAACGATGCCTAGCTGTCAACTTGGCTGCTAGATGCCACAACACCTGGCACCTGGCGACGAACGTTGGAACGTAATAGAGCGTAAATCAAATCTAAACTACAAATTTTGCTTCACACAATTGTAGTTAGTGGAAGGTTCTTTTACATGACATATCTCTATGACAGGGGCCCGCCGGATTTACTTCCTCTCCAAATGAAGGCACAGTTAGGGATTTTTAACGCTCTGAAAATGTCCGACGACTTCGGCTCGGTTTGAACCCGCGAACTTAATGAGACTGAATGAACCCCGTTCAAGTCCTAAAACCAGAAATTCATATTTTGGCAGTGTTGTGAATCTAACCCAGGACCTGTCAATGAGTACCTCAGGACTTTCAGAGTAGCCCAATACTGGTGTGGTGCTGTGCCGGATAATGTCGCTAAAGTATGAATTGTTCTGATCAAAAGTCACAAAGCCACAGAACAAATGTATTAACAGGTGGAACCCGTGAGATTAAATCCCCACGCTTGGATGATGGCATCATGAATAATTGATGATCACTAATTATAAGCTTGTAATTGTTGAATGTTTACTCATGAATATAAATTTACTTATAAATGCATGCTAGTTTGTAACTGGTACATTAAATGGGGTATTATAAACGGAAGCAGGATCATCGGGAAAGAGCTTAATCTTGTGTGTTGTAGCTTACTTTTTCCGTTGTGAACCAGTACTGTTGATTACTGGTGTTGAAACGCTATTATTCGTGGATTTAAAAAAAATATTGCTTCTTCTTCTTCTTCTTCTACTTCTGTCCTTCAGCCCGACGGTGGACCACGCTAATTTTATTTCAGCTTCTGGATCTTTACTTTTGCCCAATACTCGTTCATTCTATCGCTCTGCGTTCTCCTCCATTCTTCAGACCATGGTGCCTGGATCCGTGATGTAGGATGGCTCTTAAAACACGTGACATTCTTAATTTTCGCTTTGTATGCTTCCCTGTTGCTGATTTCAGCTTCAGATGTTGCCATTCCTTGTAGGTCCTTCTTCACCTCCTGATACAAGCGAGCTGTGGTTTCCTGGTCGAAAAGAAATTCATTATCTGGTTGGTTATTCTAAATGGGTCCATCTGTATACAGGATGTCGCAAAATTACGTCGACAAACTGAAACAAGAGGTTTCGGCCATTATATGAAGCAACTTGAAATAGGACACTTCCGGCCGGAAACGAACCGTTAAGAATCTGGGCGATGTTAAACTTTTAACGTGGTAAATCCCCAACACTGCGTCGAGAAAGTGAGACTTTTTCTAATGTTTTCGTTCCATACCAGCCGCGGAGGAATGCCACCACTTCGGAGATAAAGGGCACTACTGGAAGTTCATCTATGAGACTTTCAAAAACCGGTTAACTACAAAACGATCATGCTGGCCAAGCAGAGTTGAAAGTTTTAAATAGACTTTTCTCGCGATTTAATGATCTAAACACAATGAAACTTGGTACAGCAAATGTTTGTACACATTGTAACGCACTGGTATCTAATTTACTTCAATTGTTTACATAACCTCAAGATGGCGGCTGTGCGAAATTTAAAATTAAGTTTTTATTTCTTGTGTCGTAATCATGCGATCGAAGTGAAAGTTTGAATAATGAACATACTGTACCCGTTTTTAACGGAGGATGCTCAGTCAGACCTCGGCTTGGCTACTGCGGTTCGGGGCGCGTTACGTTCCCTCCACCCTGACTTAGCATCTGATATGTAGGCACAATAAGGTTGACAAGATTTTAGGAAAAACTCAACATTATAATTTAAAATAATCATTTATTCAATAAAAGAAAAATCAATTCACTCAAAACATGTAAACCACAAAAGAAAATCAATTCAAAATCACATAAAATTTAAATCACTTGGGATCGTCTCTTCAAGTAGTATTCACTTCACAAAAATAGATTCACGACTAGAATCACTAAAATTCACTGTAATGTCATTTCATTGTTGTGTGAAATTTCGCGGATACTTTGTCTTGCTTAAATTAAATCATAAATATTTATTTAAATTTTATTTCACTTAGGCGTCGAGCGCGCCTATCATTTAAATCTAATACTTTCTCCAAGACTTTGGATATTTATATTCGTTTCAATTTACCCTTTAGGGTTTCTTTACTATTTATGTTACTTTAATATCTGTTTATTCACCATTTATTTCGTCTTTTGGACCTTCAAAACACTCTTCTCAAAGCCTTAGATGTTAAACATAATACCAAGGAAGGAAGGAAGCTTGTAGTTTAACGTGACCGTTAATCTCGCGATCATAAGCCACGGGATCTCCGTTTTACGTGGAATCCGACCCACAGGACATGGAATTTCACATCGAAAATCTCACATGCACTGACCGGGAATCGAACCCAGTCCGCCTTGGTGAGAGGCCTACAGCTTGACCGCTGAGCCACCACGCCCAAAAAAAAACATAATACCATGCGGTACAAAAACATGCCATGTCTGTTGATCGAACTCGTACCTCTCCAGTTACCCTCCATGCATCTAGGTGATTTTGTTTTGTGCTGTACGGTGCATTGTACTGTTTATTACTGTGGGATATTTGTTTATAACAATGTTCCATTATTCCTTAACCCGTTATTTATTTATTCATGAAAGAAGGAATTTTCTTTATCAACAATTTTTGTTTTTTACCAATCCGCCAATCTTTTATCTAGCCTTTTAAACCTTGACTTGGGAAGACATTTTCATCCCCATAACAACACTTTTACAATTAGTTTTACTTGCACCCTTTTGTTTTTAAATATTATAATATCCGCGTAATAATTTCCTTTCCATTATTCTCGGCGCGCCCCTAGTTTACGGCCGGACTCATTTCGAGGTTTCATCTTTCTCCCCACAAGGGCAAGGTCGTCTACACAAGTCGTCCCCTCCTCCTGTGGTGCTTCACAATAAGATTTACGATAGCTGGCCGACACATCCTGCATTCATGCCAGGGTAGCTTTTAACCATTAAGTTTCCAAGGTTTAAAATTCACTTCAATACGGATATTTGCTTCGTCCTATTATTATTATTATTCTTTCGTTCCCAGGATATTGAATTTTTGATACAGAGAGGCTATACGGTAGTTTATTATTATAACCTTTTCACGACGCTGAAAATGCCTCTTACAACAATACTTCAATTCAACAATACCTCACGACAACAATGCCTATCATATTGCAACAATACCTAGCTGGGATATTCATCCTACAGCGGGAGTTACATACAACAATATACGACGATTCATTCAACTTTTAGTGGGAATTTATACCTCCACGATACAACAATATACGACGATTTATTCAACTTTTAGTGGGAATTTATACCTCCACGATACAACACTATACGACGATTCATTAGGCAAAAATATAGGAGGCTTCTATAATATTTTCAGTGGGAATTTACCTCCACGCATTTCGACGATTTTTACCACATTTCCATCTCGCGAATCAATCTATTCTGGCTTACCGCATATTTATATTCAACTTTACTATACTTTATCATTTTTCTTGGCCTTTACGGCAATGCCACTTGCTTGGATACTTTACAACAATAGCCTGATTTCGGCATTCCTACAATTTAATTTTACAACCATGGCACAGTGGCCTAACAGGTAATACATTCGTTCTTGGATATTTTATTTTTCTTTAATTTACTAACACATTATTTCTCGCTCGAATTTTTACTTTGAGTTTCTAGACACGGATCATTTAATATAACTTGATTCACTTTTGGATTATTATTACTTGTATTCTTATTATTCACATTGTTTACTCAATCTTGTTATAACCTTTTATTCTCCTGGCATCTGTTATTTGATATACAAATTAACCCTTTTTATTTAACTTATCTCTTTGATTTATATTTATTATGGTGCGTATTTAACTCATAATTTAGGCAATGATTTCAGCCTTTTGAACCATTACTTTATTCCTTCTTTCAAATTCATTTTTCTTATTTAACACATATTTCGTCACTGGGCTTTATTTCTTTATTTTAACTAATACCAATAATGCTTAATTTACACCGAGGCGGTCCTCGTGATTAACCATCATCTTTATCAATATTTCAATTATTTGCATATTTATATTTTCAATGAGTCATTCGTCTAACTCCCTAGTCGACGAATGTCTCAATTGATATTAGCACAGTAAAACACAAAGACATATTAATAAAGTTTCATCAACTCACCCAGGCGACGACTCCATTCCCAGACAGATTCACCCATCGTCTGGATATCTTAGTCTTCCATTTCAACACTTTTTCCTGACATTTCTACACTACATTTATTTATAATTTTCATGACACTTAAAACATATTGTAACACGCTGACATTATAGAAATTTTAACACTAAAACACTTTTTCTTCTAGCACGCACCCATATCTCAAAGCTTTGGCACTGTTTTCTCGCATTGGATGGTTCCTGCCAATACCTCGCGTTGGACGTGCTTTGGACGTGCTAATTGGCTCCTTCCTTATTTACCAACGTTCCTGATTTCCTGTTCTCCGTGAAAATTTCTAATTCGCATTCCTGCTCACTCGATCATATTTCTTCCTGAATATAAATGTTCCTCGTGTTCACCCCTACTCGTTTCGTGATCTTTCTTCGTTCTACTGATATAGTTCCTAGCTTGTTTATCTCGTATTTTTGGATGCTTTGTCTTGAGTATCGAACCCGCAGTCTTCTAGGTCCCTTCTCATATACTTCGTGATTAATACTCGTTGGTATTATTTCTTTCTAGGATTCGCTGTTTATGTTGTCTTTCTTTGACGTAGTGGATTTATATTTCGTGTCCCTGAGACACCGATTTATAATTTTTAAATATTGTCTTTTCAAAATTTAATGTTCCGTAACTATCACTCTTATTTCGGGTCTTTCTGTATATTTTTGGCTTTGCGTATTTAATTATACTGGCCCGCACTTTTGACGTTATAAGTGTTCCTTCACTTGAAGCTATGTAACTGATTTTCGTCGCGAATTTTACTTGATCGAACGCCAGGCGCTATAGTTATCAACTTTGAGTAACGACACGATGACCCATAGGTTCTGTTACGGTGAGTATACTGTATTTAATGGTCTCATGCTGCGATCAAGCATCCTTCCTAAATTTGATCTGAAGTGTGACGACCAACACCCGACCTCTCAAAGGTTCGTTGTAGAACTGAGTACTACTGCGGAACAGCACGGCTTCCTTCAGAAGTCCGTTGTCGACTGAATGACTGCGAACGGTACCACCCGCTACTTTATGGGTTGTAGACAGAATGAAACTGCCTTCGATGATCGAGCGTCACGTCCTCTCTTGGTCTGTCGGAAAACTGAATGCGATCCAGCACCTCCGCTCAGGAGTGCTCTTAAACTGCATGCTTCCTCTGGCTAACAGGCTCAATTTATATGATTTACGAAAAATAAACAAAAATGGCCTTCTTCTTGAAATTATCTCCCAAACCAACCGTGGTATTTTTATGAAAAATATATAATCTTACAGCCTTTAATCTACATGTTTTATGTCTGTTTATTATTTTACAATCGCATCGTGAGAACCTATTTTAATTAATTTAAATCGCTCCTCCAATCGCGTGGGTAGACGTTTCTTTTTGCCTTACTCCCACTTCGTGAGTCGGTGAAGTTCCTTTAATATATTGCTGACATGGCTTTTCTGTTAGGCATAACTCTTTGAAACATTTATCATTCTTAAAATTCTAACTTCCAAAATAAATGTTATCTGTGGAATGATCCTTCAATAATAGTGCATATTTTAGCCAATATCAATAATTTTTGCTAATTTCCTGCTTGCAGCGTTGCCATTTTATCGCTGAGTGTGTACTTCTCTGTTTCATCTACTGTCTTCGTCGTGAATGGAAATTTTATAAGGTCCTATTTATAATCGTGCGTCAACTGTTTTCTGCATCACTAGCAATGACATCATATGCAGTTGTGCCTTCTTGCTCAACTCTAATCTTTATTGCTTTATGCGTCATCTGGACGTGCGTTTAGCATTAACCCTTTCGGTTCTTTTAAATTTCTGGGGCGTGGTGGCGAAGCGGTCAAGCTGTATGCCTCTCACCAAGGCGGACCGGGTTCGATTCCCGGGCAATGCATGTGAGATTTTCGATGTGAAATGCCATGTCCTGTGGTTCGTATTCCACGTAAAACGGAGGTCCCGTGGCTTATGATCGCGAGATTAACGGTCACGTTAAACTACAAGCTTCCTTTTTCCTTTTAAATTTCTACCAAACTGTATATTTCCTTGGTTCTCTTGAGTTGAACTAGTGCGGGTTTGTCGCCTGTATCAAAGTTCACTTGGGTACAGATCCCTCATTCAAAGGAAATACATTTTAGAAAAATTTTGGGAAAATTTATTTTCAAAAAAAAAATTTTTCCTTCAACTTTTGGCACACTCTGTTCTTTCTATTCCTTTTCGCTAGTTATCCTTATATGGGTACGTAGACACCATAACCCGTTTTGAATTGAAAAATACAAAAAATGGAAAAATTATTGGGACACGCTTTATACCGTTAGCTTTTCAAATCTTCAGCACGCTTGTGGATATCTCTCTTTCTGAAAGAGGCTCCTGGTTGTCTAGCTCAATGGCTCTTCTTACAGGGTGTCCCCTTGTGGCTATTACATTTTACGACCTTACTAATTGTGTTTGTCTCGACATCATCGGCCTGCCACTTCTTCACGGTTCTATTTATAACTCTGGACCGTGCTACTCCATACAATGTGGACTGCAACCTCTCGCCACTCAACCATTTCTTTCTTATTTTTCCGTGGTTTCCTTTCCACTGTGAGGTGTATAATTTGTTTATAATTCCTCCCACTTTGAGATATGGTCTCATTCTTTCTTTCTCAGTGTCATTCCCTTTTATTCTATATTCTTATCGATTATTTTACATACTATTTCTAATAAACAAAATCTTAATTCATATGTATATTTCTCATCTTAGGTTTATAGACACCCAACTATTTCCTTATTTCTTTGTTTATGGGCCCTATCCTGGTTTCCTCCTAGATCTGAATTCTCTGGATATTTCTTCGTCTATTTCCACCTCAACTTCTTCTTCTTCTTCTTCTTCTTCTTCTTCTTCTTCAAAGTAATTTTCATCCTCTCCTTCTATATCCATTTCGTCTTCAAAATAATTCTCATCTTCTCCTTTCATTTCTTCTTCTATTTGTCCTACAGGATCCTTTTTCCAATTTTCATTCCTTGCTTTATTTTCTCCTTCTGCGTCTATTTCTTGATTCGCAATTTCTTTCCCTTTCATCACTAATTCTCGGGCTTTTATTTCTACTTCTCCTCCATACATTCTCAGTTCGTTCACAGTTTTTCCTACTAATGTTGTTTCTAAATACCTAACATTTATTGGTAAATGATTCAAAATATTTAAGCAGTACAGCATTGTGCCTTCTGCATGTCTAAATCTCTCTGACGCTCTCTGATAGTAGATAATCGTGTTCCTTACTCCTGAACTGTCGTAATTTACGTCTTCCTGTTTTTTTCTCTCTATTTTGGGCCTTTTAATTCTCTCTCGAGGAATTTTCTGTCCCCACATCTGCAATTCACTCCTTGTTAATCTCAAATTTAGCTTCTTTTTCACTCCTTTCCAAAGTTGTGATTTTCTATTGACTATTCTTGATTTCTTTCTACCTCTTCTTTTAGTCTCTTTCTTCTTTCCTGGTCTTGGATAAAACCTACCCGAGCGTTCTATTTCTCCTGATTTTACATATCTACATTCGTCTCTTTTAGCTATCTTTTCCTGCTCCCGTTTTTCCTCTTCAATTTCTGCTATCCAATCCCTAACTTCGGTCATTTTGATCTCTAAGTTGACTTCTGTCGCATTTGGCGCAAAAATATCGCTTATTCCTAAAATGCCATCGATAATAAATTGGATTGAATTCTGACTGAGCTTTTCCGTTTAAGAGGCTGATTTTAGCTCTTATTTCTTCGCTATCTTCGGGTTTCTCTACCACCATGTCAGTATTCAAATTTTGGTTATCATCGCGCAAAATCTTTGAGATATGGTTCGCGTGTTGATTTCCTATTAACTCACAAATATTTCTCTCATATACCTTTTCAAATTCACATTCATTTATAGTGTCTGTTTTCACCAATTCATGTTCATTAATATTCACTAGCACATTTTCATGCTTATTTTTCTTATCTCTAGATTCATTTCCCTTAATACTAAATACATTTACATTTTCAACATGCATTTCATCTCATCAATATAGTTTATATGTTCACTTTCCTTAGAACTTTTCTTTTCCTTAATATTACACACATAGATATCTTCATTTTGACCCTTGTTAACTTGCATTTCATTTTCAACACAATTTTCATTTTCATTAATAAATGCACTCATATTTTCTAAACTTATTTCTATAACATTTGTTTCTTTATTTTCTACTAGTACAACATCCTTACTATTCCCCCTTGACATTACTCTGTCATGTACTTCAATTGACTCGATCTTGTCATCACTATTAATGTTTTCAATTTCTACAATATCGTTTGCTTCTACACTCTTGTCACATTTAATTTGCTGTCTCCATTTTTCAATGTATTAAGTACTTTATCACACATATTATTCATATTAATTCTTATAGTCTCATAGTATCCTAGACGATTTTCATTCCACTGCTTGATGCTTTCTTGCAAAATCTCTGTCTGTTCCACCAAGTTATTTGTTACATTAATGTTTTCTTGGATCTTATTCTTTATACCTTCCAGGCCTTTTTCCCTTTCTTTTCTACCTTCCTGAAGCTTATTGTTTCTATCTTCTAATTCCTTTTTATTTTCATCCCTACTTTCCTGAAGCTTACTGTTTATAGCTTCTAAGTCCTTTTTATTTTCATCCCTACTTTCCTGAAGCTGACTGATTATTACTTCACCCTGTCTCTTGCTCTCCTCCTTAATGCTATACTTAAAACTGTCCGGGAGTGCCTTTATCTCCTCAACTTCCATTTCTCTACAATATTTGAGAATAAATGGGTTACTACTATCTAAGAATGAGCCATGCATACCAGGTAATCCCGAGCCCGATCTGACATACCTGTATTGTTTTTCTTTTCATTTTGAGATGAAGTGTCCAACGGGTGCGTCCGTACAGAAAGCCGTTCGCACGTCCCTCTTTCAAAACCATTAGCCACATTAAGCAAGGCATCTTCTTTTTAAAATTTAAAATTTTGAAAAACTCGAAATCTTCCACAAAAGAAATCCGGAAAAACTCGAGTATTTCTGGTTTTTCTTCGGAAAAACCCTCCCCTAAAGATGGGCGCCAAAGAGGAGTTTATGCAGGGGGCATATCTCCTTAATTTTATATAGGTTCGGCGAGCGGTTGCGGTCACTATCTTTTACCTTTACTTCTACCTTAACATTATTTGGACCGTCTTTTCTTGTCACATTATGCACATATCAAGTACCTCAGCATATGAGACCCCAGTACCCGTTTTTAACGGAGGATGCTCAGTCAGACCTCGGCTTGGCTACTGCGGTTCGGGGCGCGTTACGTTCCCTCCACCCTGACTTAATATCCGATATGTAGGCACAATAAGGTTAACAAGATTTTAGGAAAAACTCAACATTATAATTTAAAATAATCATTTATTCAATAAAAGAAAAATCAATTCACTCAAAACATGTAAACCACAAAAGAAAATTACTTGGAATTTCCTTTTCAAGTGTCACACAAAAATAATCAATTCAAAAACATATAAAAATTAACTCACTTGGGATCGTCTCTTCAAGTAGTATTCATTTCACAAAAATAGATTCACGACTAGAATCACTAAAATTCACTGTAATGCCATTTCATTGTTGTGTGAAATTTCGCGGATACTTTGTCTTGCTTAAATTAAATCATAATTATTTATTTAAATTTTATTTCACTTAGGCGTCGAGCGCGCCTATCATTTAAATCTAATACTTTCTCCAAGGCTTTGGATATTTATATTCGTTTCAATTTACCCTTCAGGGTTTCTTTACTATTTATGTTACTTTAATATATGTTTATTCACCATTTATTTAGTCCTTTGGACCTTCAAAACAACTCTTCTCAAAGCCTTAGATGTTAAACATAATTCCATACTTTACAAAAACATGCCGTGTCTGTTGATCGAACTCGTAACTCTCCAGTTACCCTCCATGCATCTAGGTGATTTTGTTTTGTGCTGTACTGTGCATTGTACTGTTCATTACTGTTTGATATTTATAACAATGTTCCATTATTCCTTAACCCGTTATTTATTTATTCATGAAAGAAGGAATTTTCTTTATCAACAATTTATTTTTGAACAATCCGTCATTCTTTTATATAGCCTTTTAAACCTTGACTTGGGAAGACATTTTCATCCCTATAACAACAATTCTACAATTAGTTTTACTTGCACCCTTTTGTTTTTTAATATTATAATTTCCGTGCAATAATTTCTTTTCCATTGTTCTCGGCGCGCCCCTAGTTTACGGCCGAACTCATTTCGAGGTTTCATCTTTCTCCCCACATGGGCAAGGTCGTCTACACAAGTCGTCCCCTCCTCATGTGGTGCTTGACAATAAGATTTACGATAGCTGGCCGACACTTCCTGCATTCATGCCAGGGTAGCTTTTAACCATAAAGTTTCCAAGATTTAAAATTCACTTCAATACGGATATATGCTCCGTCCAATTATTATTATTATTCTTTCGTTCCCAGGATATTGAATTTTTGATTCGGAGAGGCTATACGGTAGTTTATTATTATAACCTCTTCACGACGCTGAAAATGCCTCTTACAACAATACTTCATTTCAACAATGCCTCACGACAACAATGCCTATCATATTGCAACAATACCTAGCTGGGATATCCATCCTACAGCGGGAGTTACATACAACAATATACGACGATTCATTCAACTTTTAGTGGGAATTTATACCTCCACGATACAACAATATACGACGATTTATTCAACTTTTAGTGGGAATTTATACCTCCACGATACAACACTATACGACGATTCATTAGGCAAAAATATACGAGGCTCCTAACATATATTCAGTGGGAATTTACCTCCATGCATTTCGACGATTTTTACTACATTTCCATCTCGCGAATCAATCTATTCTGGCTTAACGCATATTTATATTCAACTTTACTATACTTGGTCATTTTTATTGGCCCTTACGGCAATGCAACTTGCTTGTATACTTTACAACAATAGCCTGATTTCGGCATTCCTACAATTTAATTTTTACAACCATGGCACAGTGGCCTAACAGGTAATACATTCGTTCTTGGATATTTTATTTTTCTTTAATTTATTAACACGTTATTTCTCGCTCGAATTTTTACTTTGAATTTCTAGACACGGATTATTTAATATAACTTTATTCCCTTTTTGATTATTATTACTTGTATTCTTATTATTCACATTGTTTACTCAATCTTGTTATAACATTTTATTCTCCTGGCATCTGTTATTTGATATACAAATTAACCCTTTTTATTTAACTTATCTCTTTGATTTATATTTAATATGGTGCGTATTTAACTCATAATTTAGGCAATAATTTCAACCATTTGAACCATTACTTTATACCTGCTTTCAAATTCATTTTTTTATTTATCACATATTTCGTCACCGGGTTTTATTTCTTTATTTTAACTAATCCCAATAATGCTTAATTTCCACCGAGGCGCTCTTCGTGATTAACCATCATCTTGTTCAATATTTCAATTATTTGCATATTTATATTTTCAATGAGTCATTCGTCTAACTCCCTAGTCGACGAATGTCTCAATTGATATTAGGACAGTACACCACAAAGACATATTAATAATGTTTCATCAACTCACCCAGGCCACGACTCCATTCCCAGACAGATTCACCCTTCGTCTGGATATCTTAGTATTCCATTTCAACACTTTTTCCTGACATTTCTACACTACACTTATTTATAAATTTCATGACACTTAAAAACATATTGTAACACTCTGACATTATAGAGATTTTAACACTAAAACACTTTTTCTTCTAGCACACACCCATACCTCAAAGCTTTGGCACTGATTTCTCGCATTGGAAGGTTCCTGACGACACCTCGCGTTTCTGCTTTGGACGTGCTAATTGGCTCCTTCCTTTTTTACCGACGTTCCTTATTTCCTGTTCTCCGTGAAAGTCTCTAATCCGCATTCCTGCTCAGTCGATCATATTTCTTCCTGAATATAAATGTTCCTCGTGTTCACGCTTACTCGTTTTCGTGATTTTTTTTTCGTTCTACTGATACAGATCCTAGCTTGTTTATCTCGTATTTTTGGATGCTTTGTCTTGAGTATCGAACCCGCAGTCTTCTAGGTCCCTTCTCATATACTTCGTGATTAATACTCGTTGGTATTATTTATTTCTAGGATTCGCTGTTTATGTTGTCTTTCTTTGACGTAGTGGATTTATATTTCGTGTCCCTGAGACACCGATTTATAATTTTTAAATATTGTCTTTTCAAAATTTAATGTTCCGTAACTATCACTCTTATTTCGGGTCTTTCTGTATACTTTTGGCTTTGCGTATTTAATTATACTGGCCCGCACTTTTGACGGTATAAGTGTTCCTTCACTTGAAGGTATGTAACTGATTTTCGTCGCGAATTTTACTTGATCGAACGCCAGGCGCTATAGTGATCAACTTTGAGTAACGACACGATGACCCATAGGTTCTGTTACGGTGAGTATACTGTACTTAATGGTCTCATGCTGCGATCAAGCATCCTTCCTAAATTTGATCTGAAGTGTGACGACCAACACCCGACCTCTCAAAGGTTCGTTGTAGAACTGAGTACTACTGCGGAACAGCACGGCTTCCTTCAGAAGTCCGTTGTCGACTGAATGACTGCGAACGGTACCACACGCTACTTTATGGGTTGTAGACTGAATGAAACTGCCTTCGATGATCCAGCGTCACGCCCCCTCTCGGTCTGTCCGAAAACTGAATGCGATCCAGCACCTCCGCTCAGGAGTGCTCTTAAACCGCATGCTTCCTCTGGCTAACAGGCTCAATTTATATGATTTACGAAAAATAAACAAAAATGGCCTTCTTCTTGAAATTATCTCCCAAACCAACCGTGGTATTTTTATGAAAAATATTTAATCTTACAGCCTTTAATCTACATGTTTTATGTCTGTTTATTATTTTACAATCGCATCGTGAGAACCTATTTTAATTAATTTAAATCGCTCCTCCAATCGCGTGGGTAGGCGTTTCTTTTTGCCTTACTCCCACTTCGTGAGTCGGTGAAGTCCCTTTAATATATTGCTGACATGACTTTTCTGTTTGGCATAACTCTTAGAATCTTTTATCATTCGTAAAATTCTAACTTCCAAATTAAGTGTTATCTGTGGAAAGATCCTTTAATAATATTGCATATTTTAGCCAATATCAATAATTTTTGCCAATTTTCTGCTTGCAGCGTTGCCATTTTATCGCTGAGTTCGTACTTCTCTGTTTCATCTGCTGTCTTCGTCGTGAATGGAAATTTTATAAGGTCCTATTTATAATCGTGCGTCAACTCTTTTCTGCGTCACTAGCAATGACATCATATGCAGCTGTGCCTTCTTGCTCAACTCTAATCTTTATTGCTTTATGCGTCATCTAGACGTGCGTTTAGCATTAACCCTTTCGGTTCTTTTAAATTTCTACCAAACTGTGTATTTCCTTGGTTTTCTTGAGTTAAACGAGTGCGGGTTTGACGCCTGCACCAAAGTTCACTTGGGTACAGTATCTGGCAGCTTTGTCATCATATACAACTGGGGATGGTGACAGGCCAATTGCTTAGGCGATAGCTAACTTGAGTCTAACTAAAGAATGATCAGGAAGAAAATCGATAGTAGACCTGTTGAAAAGAACCGTCCGATAGGCCTATTTGCCTGTTGGTGAAAATGGATCAACACGAACATTATTTTCAGGATGGCCAAGGAGTGATTCGAAACCACGCTCTCTCGATGCCACCGTGGCTGGTTTGATCTGCATAGCCCTAAATGTATACACATTGAGATGATGCCAATTATCACAGAAGCCGCTTCGGATTACTAGCCCCAGGTTCGCTCCTGGCCTTGATAAGTGATTTTTGGAAGGTGGCATAAATTGCGATAGGCATGTCATACGATGTTGGTATGTCAAAGAATTCAGTAGGTCGTGATCATAATGGCAAAATTAATCTCGGGATATTCCGCCAACACAAAGTTCCTCATTTCTCTACTAGAAAGCGCTATAGTGTCAACGAGCTTAGATATCTAACGTCCTTGAATTTCTTAGTGCTTCAAGGAATAACAAAATTCGACAAGCTGCCCTCTGGGTTTCAAATAGCGAGGCTTGCACCCGGCACCCGAGACCATACGATATTATTATTATTATTATTATTATTATTATTATTATCACAGATGCCATTGATTGTAGAGCAAGCAACCCTCAGCCGCTACCCATACTAACACTGTATTCTTCCCTGTAGATTTGTAACTGTTTATTACGGCTCGAAATGTTGGTCTATTGTGAATGATTTCTTCGTTGATAATTTCTTGTAGATCTTATGTTATTTCTGCAAACTAATTCTAGTGGATTATCAGAGAAAACGCTAGACTTAAAATTTCTTTGTTAGTCTATTGTCATTATTATTATTATTATTATTATTATTATTTATTATTATTTTTATTATTATTATTATTGAATCAAAGAAATTATGCAGGTAAAAAAAGGACTAGAAATGGTTGAAGAAAGAAGATTACAATGGTTTGGACAGGTGAAAAGAATGCAGAATCGTAGAATTAAAAATTTAATGTTACATTGGCAAGCTGACGGCAAACGGAAACGGGGTAAAATAATAATATCGTATGGCCTTGGGTGCCAGGTGCAAGCTTTCTTATTTTAGCTTGTATCTCAAATTTTGTTGTTCCTTGAAGAACTATGAAAGTCAAGGAGGTTGGATATCTAAGCTCTTTGACACTATAGTGCTTTCTAGTAGAGAAATGAGGAACTTTGTGTTGGCGGAAATAACCGAGATTAATTTTGCCTTTATGAAAACGGTCCACTGAATTCAAACGGGTTCTTCAACATGCCAACATCGTATGACCTGCATGTCGTGATTTTTGCCTCCTTTAAAAAATCACTTACCACGGCCAGGAGCGAACCTGCAAGTTTGGGATTGGTAGAACGACAGGTTAACCACTCACCCTCCGTGGCAAACGGGGTAAACCAAGAGAACAATGGATGGATGGTGTAAAGAGAAGCATGGCGACCAGAGGTTTAACCGAGGAAAATGCTGAAGACCGAAATTTTTGGAGGAGTAGAGAATTTTTGGGTTGGAGAAAAACTACTGTATTGTAGAATATTCCTAAGAAAGAAGAAGATTATTATTATTACCGTATTAATATTATGATAATTATTGTCATTTTTATGTTATTACTAGTAGGGGAGTGATGACAGTTCTATTACCCCCCACCACTACTCCAAATGCGAGCCGATATCTCCCGAACCCGTGGTCGGAGATTCACGAATGAGGTGTCGTTGGACTCGACAATTGCTATGGACCACTCGTTATATTTTTCATAAATTTTCGAAAAATTAATTTTTGAAAATAGGCGATAGTTTAAAAACCAAACATGATAGAACGTTGTGCCATGGTTGAAACGAATGGTCTTTATGTCCCTTATATTTTATAATATAACTTTTTTTATTTTTGATGTTGTTTTTTTGAAAACAGTCCAATTTTGAAATTCCTATATTTTGGAAACTAGCAAGTTTACAAAAAACTTTGTGTGACGTAAATCAATGGTCCCTACCCCCTCTACCCCCAAAATAAATTTTAAGTCTCTAGGATAAAAACTTGACAGTAGTGGGATGAGGGGACTTCTACCCACAGTCACGTGCGTGCTTGAATACGACTGGCTATGTTGGAAAAAGTTTAGGTGGTGGGGGAGGAGTAGGGTCGAGTGAGGAGTCGTTTAGATGGTATTTCTTCCACTCTATTTTATGGTGAGGTAATTTTCTTAAATGGGTGGAATTTGAAAACGCAATTTGAGATAAACGTGCGTTTTTGATATTTTGGTGATATTTAATGAGCTTGTAAGGCTAGAACGATGTGTTCTTTAGGAAGGGGGTGACGTTCTCTTTGCTAAGAATGTGTGTTGGTATTCTTTTTTAATTGAAAATTTTGGTTTTTTGGATTGACACTATTTTGGAAACGGTGAATTTTGGAAAAAGTTTTGTTTGACTTTAATGAAAGGTAGCTATGCCCTCTAGGTGGACAGCAAGTATAAAGTGTAAAGGACCAAAAAAAAGATAGCCTACTTTCTCGCGAACATTGGCGATAATTTGTGAATGGATGGTCGGATTTTAACAAATAAGGTGTTGTTGGACTCGAGCTGACGGGCGCTTTGCCCTGGACCACGTATTATATTTTTTAATTTTTTTGGAAAAGATTTTGTTTTTGAAAGTAGGAGATAGTTTGAAAACCAAACTTGATAGAACGTAGTTCAATAGTTCAAACCAATGGTCTGTATGACCTTTACTTTTTATAATAACACTTTTTATTTATTGAGATTTTTTGAAAACACTTAAATTTTGAATTTTTTATATTTTGGAAACTAGGGATTTTACAAAAGAGTTTGTTTGACATAAATGAAAAGTCCCTACCCCGTGTACCAGGAAAATAAATGTCAAGTCTTTAGGACAAAGAACTATGCATTTAATTATTTTTTAAATACTTTTATTATAAAGAGTGTGTGTAGACAGGGAGCCCGTAGCATTTGAGGTATGTTACAACGAGGCTATGACTGGCCATGGTGGATACGGGAAATGGCTATTTCGAGGGGCAGCCGGGCGAGGAGTCGTTTTTCGATATTTTCCTATGACAAATGAATGAAGGCGAATATTTCGAAAAACCATTATCGCAATCTTTAAAACATGTTAGTAAACACTGACCTGTAACCTGACAAATTCATAATGGTATCAGACTAATAAAAAAGCAAGGCTTTTATAGTCGACAACAACAGAACTTGCTTTGTGTATGTATGTCTGACTGGCTGTCAGAACGCAAAACAGAATATCTGCTCGAGAGGCCTGCTTGGAGCCTTTCTGGCCGGGTGACAGGAATGTGAGCCAGAGCTGACAAGAGACCAATGGAAAATTACAGTGACGTAGAGGTGACTTGAAGGTCGAATAATATCACAACTACGTCAGAGAAATAATACAGTAAGCGAGTTTAACTCCTCCCACTACCATTGCCATAGCCAATTGCAGGGCAAGAGTGATGTTAACAGCTGTGGTAAGAGGGACACAGGACGAGGGGCTGGGACAGGAGGACAGGGGGTAATATTATGTTGATCATCATATGACACACAGTCAGTTATTCCTATGGTAAACGTTACTGTGTTAATATAGGCTGTATAAAATAATTGCATTCGTGTGCTTAACCCCAGTTGGTTACTATATTGGATACATTATATACTTAGAAGCAGCTCAGTGTAGCATACGTGAACATAGATTTAAGTTAGATAGTGAGATGCTTAAAAATAAATTGAGCAATATTAATTGGGATACAGTATTAGGGAACAACCACTTGGATTCTAAAGTAGATAAATTTATACAAACTATCCAAAATTGCATAAAAAATTATTCAATACAATTAAATTCAAAGCAACGAAAGAGAAAAGAGTGGATCACGCACGCGCTAATTAAGTCCATTCACACCAGAGATAGGTTGTATCAGGAATGTATAGCAAATAAAGAGAACAATGCCATGAAGGAGAAATATAAGCGGTATAGAAATAAATTAAACGAATTGCTTAATAAAGCTATAACTGACCACTATAAACAATTAATAAATTCCAATTCTAATAATCCAAGAAAAGTATGGGGCATTGTCAATGAAATAACACAAAGAATAAGTCATAAAGAAAAAATAACAAAAATAAGATCGCAAAATCATGTTTACGATGATGATTTCACTATAGCTAATACATTCAATGATTATTTTATTAACAAAACTACTGACATGTCTAAACATATTAAGAACAATCCAGATTTTTCCTTGAAAATCAACAGAAACACATATTCCTGTTTTTTATTCCGATTACCGAAGCGGATTTACATAAGTACCTACACGAAATAAGCGACACTAAAGCAATGGGAATAGATAACATCTCAGCTCGAATTATTAAGCAGAATTTTAATTCTTTAAAGAATCCTTTACTAACCATAATAAACGAGTCACTTTCAGTTGGATACTTCCCAAAGCAATTAAAAATTACAATTGTAAAACCGCTACATAAAGCAGGCAATCCTTCAGAACTATAGAACTATTGACCGATATCGTTAACGACAGTCATATCAAAATTATTTGAAAAATGTATAAAAAATCATATTTATCAGTTTTTGAAGAAACACAATCTACTATCAACTAGACAATTTGGCTTTATAAAAAATGTCAGCACCACTGATGCTATTGGGGAATTAACTAGGCGAATTTATGAAAATATGAACAGTATGAAACCGACCTTGGGCTTATTTCTCGACTTAGAGAAGGCTTTTGACACCATACCTCGCCATATTCTCCTTCAGAAGATGGAGAGATATGGCATCAGAGGCATAGCACTGAAATTGATAGCTATTTGACTGAAAGGATTCAATACGTTAGAATAAATGGAACTACAAGTCTACCTTTAAGAGTGAAAAGAGGAATACCACAAGGCACAGTGCTGGGTCCATTATTATTTTTTATTTTTATCAACGATATTGAATCATCCATACATGGAATTGAAAATGTTAATGTCATATCATACGCAGATGATACGGTAGTTTGTGTTGAAGGTAGAACATGGGGAAATGTAAAACAAATTGCAACTGCGGCATTGAAAATGTTAAAGTTATGGTTAGATGGTAACGAACTATTTTTAAATGTAAATAAATCAAAGTTGGTAAGATTCAGTTTAAAAGCAGTTGAAGATGATTTTAATGAACTAAAAATACACACTTTGAACTGTAATCAGAACTGTGACTGTCCTAAAATAGCTAAAGTGGATACAGTTAAATATCTGGGATTATTTATAGATTGTGACATGAAATGGAAAAGCCAATGCAAACACCTTACAAGTAAAATAAGAAGAACAATCTATATATTTCACAATTTAAAACATATTGTCAATTACAAATTAATAAGAGATATCTACCATGCTCTAGTCCAGTCAGTTCTTACATATGGTATTCTTGCCTGGGGAGGCGCCTATGAAAATGTACTAAAAAGTGTTCAGATAGTGCAGAATCTCATATTACGAATAATGTTGAAGAAAGATAGATTATATCCGACTATGAGACTGTATGCTGAGACAAGGGTCTTCAACATTAAACAATTGTATGCTTTTGAAATATATAAATACATTTTTAAAGATAGAAATAGAATTCAAGTTGTTAGCCACGAGTATGAAACCAGAAGTATTACAGAGAATCACTCTATTTTATATCAACCTAAGTTAGGTATAGCCAAACGTAACTTTCTGTATTTCTCACCAAAATTATATAACATTCTCCCAATTAATTTAAAAGAATTTAAAGGAAATCATGCAAACCTGAAGATGCAAATAAAACATTTTCTCAGAGAAAACAAAATTAAAATTGAAAATATAATTATTTGAGCTTACAAGTTTATAAAACACAAATTCAATTTTCCTTCTTATTCATTTTTTTTGTGTGCATACACCATTTACATAGAACGTGTTATTCGGCTAAGCCATTATGCAATTTTTAGAAATAGTAATCAACGATATGCATGCCACACACCTGGTTGCACCTTTTAGTGGCATATGCGATATCTCTTCCCGCTCTGTATGAATTTGATATCCTATTTCGACCTGTCTTTATCATATTGTAACAATATAATTTAATAATTGTAAATTTACAGGTTAAATAATGAGTAGGAAGTGCAAGTAAATTCATAAAATGTGTACAGATATTATGAATTTTGTAAAATGTGTGTATTTGTAACGATTTAATAATAATAATAATAATAATAATAATAATAATAATCATTTACAGGTAAGTGTAACATTAACATTGTTTAGTTCATGTTAATGCTAATGAATGTTTATATTATTATTGGTTTACCATTTCATTGATGAATTGTTTTTATTTTGTTTGTTTTAGATAATCTGCATACCTGTTGTAGGAGACAGAAAAAAGCCTGGAAAACCATTCTATTAAAGCCTACGAGAGGAAGCTAACGCACGGCATTCATCAAGAGCAAGGTAAGATTTATTAAATTATATATATAACCTGTTTTATTTTTATTTTATTTATTTTTGTTTAAGAAACATGCGATTTGAAATATATATACTCATGGTGGTTTATTTTATTTCTTTTTTTAGTGTGTGTTGGAAAACGCTTGTCCGCTACAACCACTGCTGAAAACCAGGAACGTGTGTGTTTGGGACCATTGTTTGGCGAGCAGTCTACGGCTGAAAACTTGGGTGAGATTGTTTTTTATAAAAAATCATGTCTTTTGCACTGCTACCGATACATTAACTTGGGAGCCCCTTGAGTCCTGTTTTAAGAAACGCGTTTGCTCAGGCCGTGTGGTGAATGTTAGAGTTTAATCCCAAAAGACTTTGTCGAATCTTGTTTGGACATTTTTAAAGAACAAATATGTATAGCACAAAGGTTGCATACGGCTTTGATGGTCAATACACAACTCGTGTGCAATTTTATATATAAAAACAAGGATGGTGAGCATTAAAAACATTTTATATTGGCAGTAAAATGCAAGAGCTTTTGATAGCCAATAAACTGAACGAGTGGTATCAATGCCATGTGGTGAATGCCTTGCTATCAAAATTTGATAAACTTCAACAAGGACCGAGTGGTTTAGCGTTAGACAAAATCCATTACCTGCAAATCAACATGTGTCATTTCAACACGTTGATTGCTGGATTTAGCTATATTAAAACACCACCGGCAATAGCTTCGAAAAAGGCTGTGGTGAATATTGAAAATTTTGACTGCCTATTTGCAGCCAGCACAACGTGCCTGTCACAGACCAGGAATGTACAGGACCAAGTTTGATGAATTAAAAAAACTTTAAATTTAACTCGAGTATCGTTCCCTATGGACTTAACCGAGATCCATAGGTTTGAACAAGATAACCAGAACATTTCGTTCATGGTGTATGGTCATGATGGTAATGAGATTGTGGGTCCTCTTTATGCCACCAAAGAACCAAAACGACACCACATTCATATTTTATATCTGTCTCAGGTAGAGGTGAATCACTATTGCCTGATTAAAAGCTTAACTAGATTGCTAAGCAGTCAAATGTCCAAACATGATGGTAAGAAGCACATTTGTGATCGTTGTTTGCAATATTTTACCACCCCTACGCTTTTGGAACGTCATAGGGTATATTGCGTTTCTCAGGAAGCGGTGAGGCTGATATTGCCACAAGGGAACAAGACTGTGTTAAAGTTTAAGGACATTCACAAGCGTGACACTGTTCCCTATGTGGTATATGCAGATTTCGAATCACTCACCACACCCATGGTGGGATGTGAACCAGATCCCACCAACAGCTCAACCTCACCCATTCAAAAAAATCAAACCTCTTCCATAGGACTTAATGTGGTGTGTGCCTATGACCCCACTCAATCCGTTTACAAATACCGTGAGGGGCCAGATTGTGCTAGATGGTTTTTGGATGAACCTGTAAAAGTTGGCTCATGATGTACAGGGATTACTGGACCACCCAGTACCCATGAGCATAACTCCAGAACAGCAGCAGCAGTATGAGCATGCCACGACATGTCATATTTGCGAAAAGCCACTGATCAATGCTGAAGACACCTTTCGTGATCACTCGCACTTTACGGGAGAGTTTCGTGGAGCTGCGCACAGCAAATGCAATTTGAAGTTTTCAGCTCCTCGTTTTATCAGTGCCTTTTTCCACAATCTGGCAAATTATGACATTCAGTTTTTGATTCGTGAATTGGGTCATGTCAACAAGGGCTCGTTTACCATTATCCCCCAAAACCATGAGCGTTTAACAGCCCTGACATGGCGGTTGAGCAACTTTAGCATTCGAATTTTGGATTCCTGTAAGTTTATGGCATCCTCGCTAGACAGTCTTGTGAATGGCTTGGATGAAGAGGAATTAAACAAATTCAGAAAACATTTTAATGATCCTAAGCAACTTTAATTGTGCATTCGGAAAGGTATATTCCCGTATGATTTCTGCAACAGCTGGGACGTGATAAAGCAAAGAAAACTCCCACCACAAGATAAATTTTACTCGAAACTAACAAGCAGTACCGTTTCCGATGAAGACTATGCACATGCATGTAATGTTTGGCGAGTGTTTGATACCAAGACGCTAGGGGAATATGCTTTGCATTACCTAAAACTGGATGTATTGATGCTCACTGATATGTTTGAAAAATTTCGTGAGTTGTGTCAGCACACTTATGGTCTTGACCCGGCTCACTATTATACGAGTCCTGGGCTCTCGTTTGAAGCCGCTTTAAAATACACTCAAGGGGATTTGGATTTACTCACTGATATAGACATGGTTCTATTCTTTGAGAAGGGCATTCACGTTGGCTTTGTGTCGCTTAACCAGCGCCATGCCGAAGCGAACAATCTCTACATGCCTGATTATTCACCAGACAAACCAAAATCGTATATAATGTACTATGATGTGAGTAATTTGTACGGCTACGCCATGAGTCAGCCTTTGCCCCATGGGAAGTTTACTTGGCTGTCAGAGAAACAAGTGTCAGAATTTGATGTGAACATGGCTAGCCAAGAAACAGGTCGTGGATATGTGCTAGAAGTGGTTATTGAGTATCCCTCATCCTTGTATGATGAACATGCAGATTTCCCATTCTGCCTTGAGCAAATGGTTCCCCCTGACAGTAAAGTGAAAATTGAAAAACTCATGGGCACACTTTACAGCAAAAATCGGTATGTGCTGCATATCCAAAAGTTGGTGCAATGTTCAGCCCAAGGCTTGGTGTTAAACAAGATCCATAGGGGTATTTCCTTTGTCCAAAAACAATGGCTCAACACAGAGCACCGACAAATGGCAACACAGCAGATTGAAATTAATTTTTTTAAATTAATTAACAACTGCATCTAAGGCAAGTCTATGGAGAATGTCCGCAAATACCGTGACATTAACTTGGTGAATGTCTGGGAGGGGCAATAGGGTGCCCGGCGGTATATTGCCAAGCCAAATTTCAAATCGATCAAAATTATCGATGAGGATTTGGCCACTATTGAAATGAGTAGGACAAGTTTGACCATGGATAAGCCCATTTACTTGGGCCAAGTCATTTTAGACTATTCTAAATCAGTCATGTATCGATTCTACTATGAGTTTGCCAAACGCCATTTTGAGGACGTATCTCTTTTGTATATTGATACGGACTCATTCATTTACCACATTCGCCACTGCAACCCCTATGACGTCATGAGTCAGCATAGTGACTGGTTCGACACCTCTTCCTATATCGCTGACAACCTGTTTCAGCTGCCCAAAAAAACAAGAAGGAAATGGGTGTTTTAAAAGATGAATGCGGTGATTCCGTCATGACGGAATTTGTAGGTTTTTCCTCGAAAATGTACGCTTATCGCACACTAGACTGTAAGGAAGCCAAAAAAGCAAAGGTGTAGGTAGGGCAGTGGTAAAATCGCTACGTGTAGATGACTACCTGGCGGTTTTACGCACTGGCAAAGCTATGTCTCATACACAGTGCAGGATACAATCCAGCAACCATCAATTGTATCTTGTGGAACAGAGAAAACGCACCCTCGCCTCTATGGATAACAAACGTGTGTTGGCTGATGACCTGCTCACCACCCTGCCCTGGGGTTTTGACAGCAAGGAGGAGGAGGTGAGATTTCTCTGTTTAATCGTTTAGGGACATGGCTTTTTGTAACTCGTATATTTAGTATTATGTAAATATTGGCTTCTGTCATTGTAAATAGTAGATTTTGTAAATATTGGCAACCCACTTAGGCCTCTTGCTCTTTAAAAAAACTTCTGTGCAACCTTATTTTTATTTTTATTATAAATTTAACAGAGTTGGGCATTGGAAATTTGTAAATAGTTTGATTATTTTAAAGCTGTACAAAGTTGTAGTTTTTTGTAAATATTTAATGAGTGATTGTATTATTTTTTAGTAACTTTAATTATTTTTGTAATGTAAATTATAAATGGTAAACAAAAAAGTTCTTTTGGGATGAGTGTGCATGTCGAGAATGTGCTTTAGGGAATAAATAAAGTGGTTGTGTTTGTTCCCAAGGACAGGTGTCAATGTGTGAGTAGCGTGAAAGCCGATGTGTATGTATGACTAGAGCAAAGACGGTGGGGTAGGGTGAGTGGGGAGGGGGAAATTGTCACTTATATAGTCATTTTGTTTTGTGAAAAGTTTTGTTTTGTTTGAAATGTAGCGGTCAATAGACATTATTTTTGTAAAACAGTCTTACCTGCACTAGTCGTAGACCTCTACGTTTCTCCAAACACACATAAACTCACTGCATCATCACCATCATGGTCAAGCACTCGCATCAACATCATTGACAAATCTCAACTTTCGACATACACCAAATGGAAAAATGTGAAAACAGCAAAATGGAAAATCCATGTTTGATACCGACAATATTCAAAAACGTAAAACTGTCATTTCAAAAATTGGAATTCACCATGTGTCAAATATGAAAATTCAAAAAAATTCAAACGGACATTTTTGAAAAGTGTAATCAACAAAATGGAAAATCCATAACATCAAAAACACAACACTTGAAAAGAACATTTAAAAAAACTGTAAAGTGGAAATGGCAAATGGCAAATGTGTAAATTGGTCAGGTGTGAAATGTGAAAATTAAAGATCAGCTCATCAACATCATGACTTTTAAAAATTAAAAAAACCATCGTGCTCTGTTAAACCTTTGTTTTTTATTTCATAGCCATATGGAATTGACAAAAGAAAACAGAATACTAACACATCCCAATTCCTTAATCCTAAATTCCTTAATGGTCATGTCCACGCATCATCAACTTTCCTTTCATAGCACTCATCACAATCAGAGCTGCCATCCTTTCACCCCCTGAGGAATCACAGGATGTGAAACGTTGTTTAGATTTTTAATAACAATTTATCTGCTACATGTCTTAAACCAGGATGAATATAGCGATAAGAAAGGTCATGTTCTTTGCATGCTTGATCCAAAAGATTAATGGGTACATCACCACGCTGCAAACGTTTTTCAAGATGAGTTCCAGGGCCACAAAAACGATAACCTGGAAGATGGATTTCGAAAGGTAAGCATTGAATCACTTTGTCAATGACGCCATTGCCAGTACAAGTCTGGCATATCCTTTTCCATCGATGGTGAAAAGGTTTGGTCTTCCTCCTCCTCTGTGGACGATGATTGTGTTTGTTGTTGTTTTTGTTGTTGCTTTTTCTCGCCATGACACCCGTGGAATGATTCAAAAAAGTCTTTACACGGACTTTTACGACCATGATACAGTTTGACCAGTTGGCAAGTTGCGCACTGACGCATAGAGGGTATTTTTGCCATGGCCACTTGCTTAATGTGATCGTAATCCGTACAGGGTTGCAATTCACTCAACACGGGGTCTTGAGTCCATGATTTTGGTACATGTTGCCAGATTTCTTTCACCGCGTTGGCGGCCACATAATAAATGAACGACTTGGGCAACGCTAAGAGTTCCTCTTTGGTAAGACTGTCTAGTTTCTTTTGCACACAAAGTACTTGCCGATGGCTTTCTCCGTAGCATTGCCTTTCTCCATGGTATCACGTGCTGTAGATGTTACACGTCGCTTGTAGAAATCTCACTGGCGTCATTCACAGGTAAATCTGGATTCTTAATTTTGTTCAACAACTCCCGACAGGCATGGGTGGTTAACCAATGAAAGAGATGCCACACATGGGCTAGGGCTGTATGGGTAATGTTGCCACAGGAACAAGTATCCATGAGCGTTTGCAGGGATGGGCAGCCCAACTCCATGAGGTCAATAAATTGACAGTAAGACGCCAAAAATGGTTGCAACCATTCACGTTTTTCATTACCTTTCACAAATACCACATTAGCCGAGGACAAGTGTGCTTTCATGACCACGTCCAAATATTTATAGGAAATGGTTCCTTGATTCCAGTCAAAATGCCTATGATTTTCAATCCACTGGGTTTGTTTACGGTCTTTTTCACACAAGAAATCAAAAGCATGGGGCGATTTTAATAGCAAATGTGTAGCTTGCGATATCCAAAACGTGGTAAAATCGATAGTGGCCACTTGTTTATATATAAATTTGTTGTCACCAATTTTAAACCCTTGGCAATCCACAATGAGTGGGCGCAACATGTTGCCGCTTGTCTGGACAAAGTTCAACTATCAACTGACTGACCATCAATGACTAGTTGTGCCCATGACATGGACTTACCTACCATGCTAGTTTGAAAAAAAAAAGAGTTTAGGGTAGGACAGGGGGACATGAAAAAATAAGGATTTAAGAATTACAGCATTTTATTAACATAACACGTCTTACAGGCTTTTGTCATTTTGGGATAGGGACGATACCAACTGATACAACAATATAGTCTCTTGTGTTTGTAACGTCCATAACACCAATGATGTCCCAATGTCTCTAAACAAGGCGTTTTCGATGATGAGCTGCTTACTGAAGCACCATGGACACTATACGGTCCACACGTATCGTAACTTGTTTTTTCATCTCTCAGAGGCACGAGTGAGGGGTAGCTTGAATGAAAGGGTATATTTCCCACCTCCATTCTGCTCAGGTAGGGGCAGGCAGGTGACCAGCGCTGATGTTCCTGCGTGGGTTCATCGCTCTCTTGCCATTGGTCTATGATGATGGGACAAAAGGCACATTTCACTTCATCTCTTGGTTTTAAATAGTACAATCCAGCGGCAGCCAAATCTTGAGGGTTTATGAAAGGCACCGGCCACGTTGCAAAAGTCTTGAAACGTTGTTCTTCAGAGTTTAAATTTACGGATGTGACTTCTCTTGATGCTTTAAAGCAAGACATGACTGAGCGGCTTGACGTGGATTGACCTGTTGTTTATACACTCGTCACTCAGTTGGACAGTGGATAATAGTTGACTTGTTTGTGATGAATAATCAAACAGAAGGCCGTCGTATCGGCTGGTACATTGTCATGCATTTCAAAATCTAGTCGAATGTCAATATTGGATGTCTTGACAGACTCTTCCAGGTAAGAACAGTCAAAGAAAATCAGTGGCGCCCTTGCCTTAAACGCTTGGGGTAGCAGCATGGGGTAGTTCTCTTTTTGATAATACGACCATCGAAATTTAGAAAACAAGTCGTTCAGGTGACCAAACTTTCAAATCCAGTCCTTCATAGGGAAACACAGCTCCGTTGAGAAAAAGACGAACATTTCTCAATTGCAGGTGATCAAATTGAGTGGCATCTTTGGTTTGTTGATACTTGCGATTTGTTTGAAAACCCACGATCATGTAGAGAGGTCTCTCTGTATAGCGGGCTGTTTTTACAGACCATATGTGTGTGTGTTGGTAGTGGGCAATAGCGTGTACTCATGGAGTGCCCAGCTTCTAAATTCCATGGGAAGAGGCATATCTATTTTTACCATTTTGAGTATGTCCAGTTTTTTGCTATCATCAAGGGTCACATGGGGCACTTTCCATAGCAAGCGTTGTAGTTGAATTTTTGAATCTACGGGGGCATTGTCGGCTCCCTTGAGTGCATTATTTTCACCCCTATCTCTCACCAAATAAAGCACTTGCCTTGCGTTGACCACAATGCGCTGGTGATCTTCGGCAAAGCCTAAAATCAGTTTAAGAGGTAAATATCCAATAAAGGTGCCATCGGTGTGTACCATCCAGTCATTGGTCGAGTCAGGGCACCAACCCGCCATGCAAAGTGTGTTAGCTTCTTCCTCACTATAAGAGGGGTATAGTTTCATGACACTGGAAATACCCACATTTCGAGCTATCCTGCGCGATATCGTTAATGACATACCGCACCTCAGAAACAGAAAGGAAAAAGCATGGTTTGCCAACTTGGATGTGGTGGGTGTAGAGCCATCGGCTTTGGTGAGCCGACCTTCGATCTGAATGACACTTTCATGCGGTAGGGTGTAAATATCTTGGTTGTTGATAACATATTGAATTTCATCATTGTTATTGATTCCAGGTGTTTGAGCTTGATAGGAATGGAGATCAATTCTTACCTCTCCTGGTTGCTCCTCGATGTGGATCGCTACCTCTAGGATAGAATTCATCATACGGGTTGACGTGGTAACCCAAATGCTGTAAAATATGCTTGTCTTGAGATGTTAACGTGTATTCACGTGGCAAACAACTAACACCATTTATAGGCGGTGTTATTGCTTTATACACAAACTTCATAGTGGATTTAGCACCAACTTGTAAGTCACTGGTTTGGTAGAATCTAGTTGAATGAGTTGTTGATCTCTATTGATCAGTCTTAAAGTTATATTACTAACACCATCGACAGCCACAGAATGAAAAAGCACCACTGGAGAGATTTCACGAATAATATAGCCATTGGGCGATGTCACAATAATGTCATAAAGCGAATGCGATGGTTCTTGATTGGCGTAGACTTGGCTAATAATGTTACACGTCACCGACACATGATGAACCTCAATGAATTTCACTTCATGGACTGATTCATGTTTTTTGTTGGGCTCCAACACGCATGGATTAAATCCTAGTAATGGACCAATGGAATCGGGGCGTGCTTTAAAGTCAATTTTGAATGTACAGTAAATACTGCAGCGATGAGTGTTGGTATTTTCTACAAGTTCAAACCTGCGCGTTCCATCGAGAAATGCCTTTAAACCATATTCATGATCAACACCACAAAAATGTGTTCATAAATATCATCGATCGTATATCCACCAGAGTTCAGGGTGAGCACACAATCATCATAGTAAAACTTGTTGTTCACATTTTCACTTATGTTGTATATTCGATTGTACGTTTCAAGTGAAACAAGTCCCAAACCATCAGGTCTTCCACTCAATTCCATGGGCGGATAAAAGTCTAGGCTGACTTCAGGTCCACGTCCATGCAGTGTAAACGTTTTACTTTCTGCCGACATACTGTTGACGTTTTTGCTTATGCTGCGTCTTATATTAAAAAAATAAACACAAACGTGCACACTGTTGGCTGTTGAACTTGTGCTCACGTTTCACATTATAATATATCTTGATCCTGTTTCCAAAATAGGTCACTAGTTCCATGGGCGGGGGCAATTTCCCAAAACTGTCAAAGTACCATACAGTGGATCCCTCTTTGACATAAGCTACACAATGCGTTCCTGGTCCTCGGTGAACATCCAAATTGAAAACAGCACATTCCTGTTTCCAGAGTTGTGGGGGTAATTGGTTTCGCATTAACACAAGTCAAAAATGAGAAAGCTTTAGTTGTTTAGCATAGCTTTCCACTTGTTCATGCGTCAGGGCATCTCTTGCTAAAGCTGAGGTTATTAGCCTACTTTTCACATTTTGCAAAAATGAGGAAAAACTAGACTTATTAGATCGATCCGGGAAAATGTGTGTCTGTCTGTCTGTGTGTGTGTGTGTGTCCCCCCTATCAACTCCTAAACGGCTGCAGCAAACAAAACCAAATTTAGTATGAGTAAAGATGTGCACCGGAATATCTCACGTCCATATTTGAAAATGATGTCAGTGCTACCAACTGCTGAAAAAACGCACTAGAAATTTGAGCTCCATGTTGGATATCTTGCAAGGTATGCATGGGAGCAATTCCAAAATTGGCACACATGTAGATAAGACTATTTCAGTTTAATTTCCAGGAGGCCAACCATGACAGTGTTGCCAAAATAATTTAAAGCCTTCTGATAGGTCCAATGTTTAAATGCATATGACTTCTAAACTATCAATTGGATTTCAATCAAATTTAGTATGTAATATCTGTACATAAACAGATATGACTGAGCTTATTCTTAAGGCCACCAGGGCTGCCAACTGTCAATTATTGCTCTCTCTATTTTTTTTCATCCAAATACCTATATATCAGAACGTATACAAGCCAACAGCTTTAAACTATGCACACGTATATTCTGACATTTTAGATTAATTTGGAGTAACTTATATACGTCAGTTCTACCAACATGATTATAAACCTGCTCATAGTACCAATTTTTAAATACATGTAACTTCTATACTATCAGTTGGATTTCAACCAAATTTCGTATGTGCTATGTATACCATAACAGATATTACTATTAGTATTGTTAAGAGCAATCAGGGCTGCCAACTGTTAATAAATGTTGTTTATATTTTTTATCCTAATATCAATATATCAGAAAGTATGCAAGCCAACAGCTCTATACTTTGCACACGTATAGCACCTGACATTCTAGATTAATTTGGAGTAATTAATACAAGGCAGTGGTTACAACATGATTCTATGCCTGCTGATATGTCCAATTTTAAAATACATGTAACTTCCATGCTAACAAATGTATTTCATCCAAAATTGGCACAAAATAATATTTCAGATTATTTCTGACCAGCACACGCATGACAATGTTGCCAACATGCTTTTACGCGTGCTGATAGATCCAATGTCTAACTGCATGTAACGTCCATTGGACTTCAACCAAATTTTGTATTCTGTACCTTAAGAGATGAAACTAAGAATATATTCAGTCACCAGGGCTGCCAACTGTAGTGCTCTATTAGGCTACATTATACCAGGTATATTTTGAACTAATTAGATATTTCGATATTACCAACTTAATTTCGTCATTATTCTAGATAGGTTCATATTCTGTAGAATAATCATTGGCATGAAAAGTAGGCTTTGTAGTTCTTCACGGAACTCCTTGTTTTTATAAATATTTTGAAGTTGTGAAGTCCCATATCCTTGTTGATAAAAGGCTGGCTTTAAATTAGCATTTCTAGCCCTTATAGCAATCGCTTCCATTGTTTCATTATGTCGCTGACTTTCTTTTAGTTGTTGCTTGCCCTGCTGTGTGGCTTTAATGGTCTTCGCTACCGCACTGGCACCGCCCAAAAGGGAACCCAGAGTAGGTAAACCGGCAAATAATGCTGGTAAAAATCCCGCTGGTTTGGGGACGGAAATCACTCGCTCTTGTTTTAAACCCTGTCGCTGTCGTTTTGGAATAACACGTCTTTGTACTGCTCGAAGGGCCTTCCTTATGATCAATACATTATTTTTTCATTTATTCTTTTTCAAGGGCTTGTCCATGAATGTCTTAAGCCCGGGCTTTGCCAAGGACAGGGTCTTATTTTTAGTCTTTTCAGCCTTTCTCACGACATATTTTTGTTTCACCATGATGATGATGACCAACAACCTTTCACAAGAAAGTTTAAATCACAACTAACGTCAGATTGTTATTTCATGGCTGTATATTCCAATGCCACATAAAGTGGGAAATCGTTTATGTTTTTTCCTGCTTGCTCTTCATCCCATGTCAACATGAGATGAAAGGATAATTCGTCACCTGCATTGACCATTTCATGATTATGTACCAACATCCAATGACCATTTATCTGTATTTGTAAATGGTTTTCATCAGGCATCGCGTATTTGATGTGAATGGTTCCATAATAGTGTAATCGATAGTGGTTTAAACCCGAAGCAAGCACATAGGTCACGTGCTGGTCATGGACTAGCGGTAAATGGTTTCTATCATTCACAGGTTTTTCATTTGTCAGATACACTAAAAATACAGATGGGATGAATTTATAAATCCTTTTCATTTCATAGGTCATGTAACGTTTGGTACGGACATCGTCTTCATCTTGCGGGTCTTCCACGTGAATAATGCGGTGATGATTAGCGCTATAGCCATTCAACGTAAGCTGGGGCACTTTGTCATAAAACTCATACTTTTTTGTAGTAACGTCTGTAGACACTTGAGGATGTTTCACATGGGTTAACCACTTTCCCTGAAAGTCATAATCTCCCTGTTTTGTGCGTTACACTACTGACCTATCCTCATAGTGTTTATTAGCAGGATCTGTTTCTCGTTTAGGATCATGTATGGGAACAGACCTAGCTTTGGCCATCAACGCACGTCCAGAGACATCCATCATCAACCTGTAGTACGAGTCTACTGTTTCTATGACAAGCCTCGGTGCCATGTATATGGACAGCATGCTAGCCTGTCCAAGCCTTAGTTGAAATGAAGATTATTAAGCAGCAAGAGTCATTCCCCGTGGGGGACAAGGTTTCCCATCTCTGTCCCACATCACGTGAACAACGCCATGGTTCACTGTTTCCATCTACCATTCGCTGCATCATTGTGGGACCTTCCGCCTGTGGAAAGATCAATCTTTTGCTGACGCTCATCACAGCGCCCAATGGTCTGCGTTTTCAAAATATTTATATATTTGCAAAATCTCTCCACCAACCCCTCTACGTGTTTCTGGATCAAGTCATGTCTGGATTACAAACTGAGTATATGCGTTATTTCACATTTTCCATGCAAGAATATGTTATTTCACCGGATGAGGTAAAGCCTGATTTACTCATGAGTTTTGGTGATGCATCCACTGAACGACAAGGCATCATTCAAAGCTATTTCAGCACGGGTCGTCACAAACATATCGATTGCTTCTATCTTGGACAAACGTATTCTAGAATGTCCAAACAGTTGATTCGTGACAATGCCAATGTCATTGTTTTATTTCGCCAGGACGGGAGGAACAGTCGTTACATTAATATGTACATGTGAATCCGGATATGACCTTTCAAATGTTTACAGATTTGTGTGCCAAGTGCTGGAACCCTCAACGTCATGCCTGTTTAGTGATTGACGAACAAAGTGAACTCAACCAATGACGGTATCGCTTAGGGTTTGATCATTTTTTTGCTATTTAAGGCACTGTCACATTCCCTGTCAAGTCATTTGTCAAGACACCATGGCGTTATCAGAGAGTCAATTGAAAAAGCATATTATTAGAGCAAAAAATACTATTCGCCAAAAGTTTCGTCAATTGAAACGATCACGTGCAGATCATGCTTTGTTTATACAACAACATTTAGCTCCTCCGCTAAAAGCCTTGTTAAAACCCCCTTTCAAGCCATCTGAAACGCTACCCACCGTTTCACAAGCCACTCAGACGCTGCACGAGGACCCTGAGGAAGAGGAAGAGGAAGAGGAACAGGAAGATTTGACTAGTGTTAGCGAAGTTGAGGATGAAGAGGAACACGTGTTTACGCCTCAAAAAAGGCCGCACCCCTTGCAGAGGTTTTAAGAAAAAAGAAATCCTTGGTCATGGTCGAAACACCTTGCCCTTCCAGATCGTCTCCGTTTTCACTACTCTTGGCCACCCCTCAACATAAAGCTCAACTGAAAAACATTTTAATAAAATATTATGGATCAACACTGGAACCCTATTTCACCGATCTATTTATTGGAAACACAGATACCACGTATGGTGTTCGCTATGAGGATGATAGTTTTAAAATTGGTGATTCATCGATTAAATTTGCTCGTACTAAAGCTGTCATTAAGAACATCAATTGTAAATTAACGCCAGGACTTTTAAAGCTGCTCTTCTCTCGGACCCCCTCTTCCCATGATTATACACCAGAGGATCTTGGCAAATAAAAATCCATTTTATTGGATACCCATGCCCAAAAAAGACAGTATGATCCCATTCAACAAGTGAATGCCAATATGTCTCAAAAATATAAAAACATCATTGCAAAAATGTTTCCCACCAGTCAAAGTACTCGTCGTAAAGCATTCGCTTCGGGAGTGTCATTTAAACCATTAAAACCCCTTGTGGATGTTACCTACTGGCACAATCCCAATAAGCTCGTCCAGCGGCTACAGTTGTTGCATGCTTCACGTCAAGCCGGCCATACCGGTCACGATTGGGAATTTCAAGAAATTGAACAAGAACTTCGAAATGCCAAAATTATTGTTTAAGCCCTCACCCATTAAAATGGGTATTGCTCACGAGTTGCATCGCCCAGCTAGGCGTCACTATCCGCGACTCAAGGTGATTTCACGAGGTGTGGATGAACTTTGGCAGGCTGACTTGGTTGAAATGATACCCTATGCTGGCGTTACCGATGGTGTACACTATATGATGACCGTCATTGATGTCGATTCCAAAATGGCCTTTGTTGAACCTGTGCGTCGCAAGTCTGGTCCACTAGTTACCAAGGCCTTTCAACATATTATTCAACAATCCAAACGTCAACCCCAGTTGCTACAAACCGATCAGGGAAAGAATTTTTCAACAAGGATTTCTTCAGTTTTCTCAAATCGAAGGATATTCACCATTACACCACGCACAGCAATCTCAAAACCAGCGTGGTCGAGCGGTTTAACCGAACATTGAAAACCCATATGTGGAAAGCGTTTACCGCTCAGGGCACTTATCGCTGGTTGGACATGTTACCAGATCTAGTGTCACGTTACAATGACACCAAAAATAGAACCATTGGGACCAAGCCACGCCTCGTGACCAAAAATATTCAGCGACTGGATAAACTGTTTAACCCCATAAAAACAGCAGATCCTAATCGTCACCGACCGAAAATTGGGGATTTTGTTCGTGTGAGCAAATTTAAGTCTGCCTTCAATAAGGGCTACACGCCTCTGTGGGGGACCGAACTATTTCGAATTCGTCAAGTCAACCTGGACAGACCAGTCACCTATTTACTCGAGGACCTCTACCATCAACCTATAAAAGGTAGATTTTATCTCCATGAACTTCAGAAAACAGCGTTTCCTAAACATTATCTGGTGGAAAATGTGTTGAAACAAAAAGGAAATAAACTATATGTCAAATGGTTAGGATTATTTCTACCTTTAATCCGTGGATCAATAAAGTACATGTTGTGTGATTCTGTGCACTTTATTTATTTATTTTATTGAATTATGTTGTACAACTGCCCTGTGTACGGCACTCCGCGCTTCGTGCATGTCCATACATGTTTCTCTTTCTCTCTCCACACCTGCGTCTCACTCTTTCACTCCATGTTGACATACAACTCGTTCAGCTATTGGCTTTCATGGGTTTTCCACTCCTCCCCTCACCTCTCCCCGCATCCCTGGCCCCGCCCCCTACCGCTCTGCGGTGGTCACGTGATTTCCTGTTCTCTCTTTGTGTTCACCCTTTCCCCCTCTCTCCCCTTTCCTCTCTGCAGGGCCCTGCCTGCTGCTGCTGCTCTGCTCGGGGCCTGGTTGACAGGATGTGAAATATCATCTCTGTTACAGAGTTGCCACATTGTTCCAACCTGTTATCATATGACAGCAGTGTTGTCAGATCTTACTTATATTACATTCTCTTAGCCGGATAGCCAGCCTGAAGCGGATTTTTCTTTCTTGGCTGCCAGTCAGACACACATGCACACAAAGCAAGTTCGTCTTCTTAAATTTCTTAAAGACAAATATCAATACGTTCCCCGCTTTTATTCACCTCATACCATTATTATCATTTGTCATGTTACCCACGACCCGTTCACTAACATGTTTTAAAGACCGCCATGAGGGATTATTTTGAAAAATATTCGCCTTCATTCGTTCGTTATAACAAAATATCAGAACGCGCTCCCTCGCTTTGTCGTCCCGTCGAAATAGCCATTTCATGTATTCACCATAGCCAGTCATAGCCTCGTTGTAACATACGTCAAGCGGTACCGGCTCTCTGTCTACACACACTCTTCATATTAAAAATATTAAAACAAGTTTTAAAATGCATAGTTTTTTGTCCTAGAGACTTGACATTTATTTTCCTGGTAGAGGGGGTAGGGACCTTTCATTTATGCCAAACAAACTCTTTTGTAAAATTCCTAGTTTCCAAAATATTAAAAAAATCAAAATTTAAGTGTTATCAAAAAATCTCAAAGAAATAAAAAAGTTTTTTTTAAATAAAGGTCATACAGACCATTCGTTTGAACTATTGAACAACGTTCTATCAAGTTTGGTTTTCAAACTATCACCTACTGTACTTTCAAAGACAAAAAAAATCCAAAATAATTAACAAAAATATAATTCGTGGTCCAGAGCAAAGCGCCCGTCAGCTCGAGTCCAACAACACCTTATTTGTTAAAATCCGACCACCCATTCGCAAATTATCGCCAATGTTCGCGAGAAAGTAGGCTATAATTTTTTTTGGTCCTACACACTTGAAACGTGCTGTCCTCCTAGAGAGCATAGCCACCTTTCATTAACGTCAAACAAACTTTTTCCAAAATTCACCGTTTCCAAAATAGTGTCAATCCAAAAAACAAAAAATTTCATTTTTTTAAATACCAACACACATTCTTAGCAAAGAGAACGTCACCCCCTTCCTAAAGAACACATCGTACTAGCCTTACAAGCTCATTAAATATCACCAAAATATCAAAAACGCACGTTTACCTCAAATTGCGTTTCCAAATTCCACCCATTTAAAAAAATAACCTCACCATCAAATAGAGTGGAAAAATACCATATAAACGACTCCTCACTCGACCCTACTCCTTCCCCACCACCTAAACGTTTTCCAACATAGCCATACGTATTCAAGCACGCACGCGACTGTGGGTAGAAGTCCCCTCATCCCACTACTGTCAAGTTGTAATCCTAGAGACTTGAAATTTATTTTGGGGGTTTTGCTAGTTTCCAAAATATAGGAATTTCAAAATTGGACTGTTTTCAAAAAACCATCAAAAATAAAAAAGTTTTATTATAAACTATAAGGGACATAAAGACGTTTCCTTTCAACCATGGCACAACGTTCTATCATGTTTGGTTTTTAAACTATCGCCTATTTTCAAAAACTAAATTTTTCAAAAATTTATGAAAAATATAACGAGTGGTCCATAGCAAAGTCCCCGTCAGCTCGAGTCCAACGACACCACATTTGTGAATCTTCGACCACGGGTTCGGGAGATATCGGCTCGCATTGGGAGTAGTGGTGGGGGGTAATAGAACTGTCATCACTCCCCTACTATTACTGTTGCATAATACTTAAGAACGTGTGTGCATTTTGCATCCAGCTAATAGTTTAAACTGTAGGTCTTAGAGATGACATACATGTCTGGCCCTTGATATTCCCTTTTCCAACGAAGTCGTGCATGAGATGCGATGAACGTCTATGAGGCGGGTGATTTATACGGCCTGGTGTCCTTCCTGACGCCAACCTTAGGCCTTAAAGTTGATACCTAGAATGTTTTATGTTACTTGATTAACACCAAAATTTAAATGTATTTAGTTCGCCTCCTACTGTAGCCATGATGACCAAGTTTTCTTTGCTGTCACCCAGGAGTTCCGGGTTCGATTACCGGCTCTTTCAAGAAATTTAATTATGGTCTGAGGAATGTAATTGGTGTATACTCAACCTCTGAGAAGAGGTGAGTTCGTTTATCACCTACCTAAACCATTTTGGAAATGGTTTCCCGTGGGTTCAACTCTAGTACTCTAAGAAAATACCAGGATGGTTCCTAACGTAAGGCCACGGCTGCCTACTTCCAAATCCTCACCTGAATTACGAAGACACCCACTAATATAGATACCACAAAAAGGTTATCAGACAAATTCTACACACCCCCAAGTACACGGGGCTAAAATACCGCCATGTGCAAGCACTATGAAGAACTTTCTTCGGCTTTTCCCAATTAATTCGGGTCGCCGGAGCCAACCAGGCTCACTTAGGATTTGACCGGGGATTTAAGGCTGGATGCCCTTCCTGATACCACGTGATTTTTCAGTTGAAAATTCCACCCCGCTGTCATTGGGATTCAAACCCCGGCCGCCCTGCTGAAATACGAGCAGCTAAGTCAATGCGCCATCACGGTCCCGTCCAAGCACTAAAATTATTTACATGAAACTCATGAAGGCTGTATAGTTAATGTATCAGCCGTTGTATAGCAGGTAAACTTCCACTGTGTACAGTATGGAGACGCAAACAAAATAACAACGCTGCGCTGGTCACAAAGGTAGGCGCTCGTTAGACAAATACAGAGTGCAACTCAATAGCCACTTGACGCTCATTAATACCTGTCCTACTGATCGCTTGGACACACTCCAGCAACAAAAACACGAACAGTGTTCCCCTGGGCGAGCTGATTTACAACTGTATTGTATCTGTATGCGGAACAACGCTCTAAAGGCTGGTTCACAATCACCCGGGAAGGAGAATGAGAACAGAAACGGGAACGAGAAGGAAGTTGAAATGTACGCTACTTTAAGGGTCAGTTCACAATCAATCTCCGGGAACAAGAAGCTAAAACTAGCCCGGGAAGGCCAACGGGAACGAGAAGGAAGTTGAAATGCACTCGACTACAGTATATGGGTCGATTCACAATCAATCTCCGGGAACGAGAAGCTAAAAGTATCCCGGGAAGGCAAATGGGAACGAGAAGGAAGTTGAAATGACTCTACTATATGGGTCGATTCACAATCAATCTCCGGGATCGAGAAGCTAAACGTATCCCGGGAAGGCAAACGGGAACGAGAAGGAAGTTGAAATAAACGCTACTATATGGGTCGGTTCACAATCAATCTCCGGGAACGAGAAGCTAAAAGTATCCCGGAAAGGCAAACGGGAACGAGAAGGAAGTTGAAATACACGCTACTATATGGGTCGGTTCAAAATCAATCTCCATGAACGAGAAGCTAAAAGTATCCCGGGAAGGCCAACGGGAACGAGAAGGAAGTTGAAATACACGCTACTATATGCGTCGGTTCAAAATCAATCTCCATGAACGAGAAGCTAAAAGTATCCCGGGAAGGCCAACGGGAACGAGAAGGAAGTTGAAATACACGCTACTATATGGGTCGGTTCAAAATCAATCTCCATGAACGAGAAGCTAAGAGTAGCCCGGGAAGACCAACGGGAACGAGAAGGAAGTTGAAATTCACGCTATTTTATGGGTCGGTTCACAATCAATCTCCGGGAAAGAAAAGCTAGAAGTAGCCCGGGAAGGCCAACGGGAACGAGAAGGAAGTGGAAATGCACGCTAACTTGTGAGTTGGTTCATAATCAATCTTCGGGAACGAGAAGCTAAACATAGACCGGGTAGACCAATGGGAACGAGAAGGAAGTTGAAATTCACGCTACATAATGGGTCGGTTCACAATCAATCTCCGGGACAGAAAAGCTAAAGGTAGCCGAGAAGGCCAACGGGTACGAGAAGGAAGTTGCAATGCACTGTATTTTATGGGTGAGTTAACAATCTATCTCCGAGAAAGAGAAGCTAAAAGTATCCCGGAAAAGCCAACGGGAACGGGATGGAATTTTAAATGCACTATACTTTATAGGTCGGTTCACAATCAAGCTCCGGAACGAGAAGGAAGTTGAAATGCACGCTAACTTATGGGTCAGTTCACAATCAATCTCCGGGAACGGGAAGCTAAAAGTAGCCCGGGAAGGCCAACGGGAACGGGAAGGAAGTTGAAATGCACTATACTTTACGGGTCGGTTCACAATCTATCTCCGGGAACGGGAAGCTAAAAGTAGCCCGGGAGGGCCAACGGGAACTAGAAGGTAGTTGAAATGCACGCTACTTTATGGGTCGGTTCACAATCAATCTCCGGGAAAGTGAAGCTAAAAGTAGCCCGGGAAGGCCAACGGGAACGGGAAGGAAGTTGAAATGCACTATACTTTATGGGTCGGTTCACAGTCAATCACCGGGAACGAGAAGCCAAAAGTAGCCAGGGAAGGCCAACGATAACGAGAAGGAAATTGAAATGCTTGCTACTTTATGGGTCGGTTCACAATCAATCTCCCGGAACGAGAAGCTAAAAGTAGCCAGGGAAGGCAAACGGGAATGAGAAGGAAGTTGAAATGCACGCTACCTTATGGTTCGGTTCACAATCAAACTCCTGGAACGAGAAGCTAAAAGTAGCCCCGGAAGGCCAATCTAATGAGTAGGAAGTAGAAATGCACGCTACTTTATGGTTCGGCTCACGATCAAACTCCGGGAACGAGAAGCTAAAAGTAGCCCATGAAGGCCAATCTAACGAGAAGGAAGTTGAAATGCACACTACTTTATGGGACGGTTCACAATCAATCTCCGGGAACGAGAAGCTAAAAGTAGCCCGGGAAGGCCAATCTAAAGAGAAGGAAGTTGAAATGCACACTACTTTATGGGTCGGTACACAATCCATCTCCGGGAACGGGAAGCTAAAAGTAGTCAGGGAAGGCCAACGAGAACGAGAAGGAAATTGAAATGCTCGCTGCTGTATGGATCGGTTCACAATCAATCTCCCGGAACGAGAAGCTAAAAGTAGCCAGGGAAGGCAAACGGGTATGAGAAGGTAGTTGAAATGCACGCTACCTTATGGTTCGGTTCACAATCAAACTCCGGGAACGAGAAGCTAAAAGTAGCCCGGGAAGGCCAATCTAACGAGAAGGAAGTTGAAATGCACTCTATTTTATGGTTCGGTTCACGATCAAACACCGGGAACGAGAAGCTAAAAGTAGCCCGGGAAGGCCAATCTAATGAGAAGGAAGTTGAAATGCACGCTACTTTATGGTTCGGTTCACGATCAAACTCCGGGAACGAGAAGCTAAAAGTAGCCCGTGAAGGCCAATCTAACGAGAAGGAAGTTGAAATACACGCTACTATATGGGTCGGTTCACAATCAATCTCCGGGAACGAGAAGCTAAAAGTAGCCCGGGAAGGCCAATCTAAAGAGAAGGAAGTTGAAATGCACACTACTTTATGGGTCGGTACACAATCAATCTCCGGGAACGAGAATCTAAAAGTAGCCCGGGAAGGCCAATCTAAAGAGAAGGAAGTCTAAATGCACACTACTTTATGGGTCGGTACACAATCAATCTCCGGGAACGAGAAGCTAAAAGTAGCCCGGGAAGGCCAATCTAAAGAGAAGGAAATCTAAATGCACACTACTTTATGGGTCGGTACACAATCAATCTCCGGGAACGGGAAGCTAAGAGTAGCCAGGGAAGGCCAATCTAAAGAGAAGGAAGTTGAAATGCACACTACTTGATGGGTCGGTACACAATCAATCTCCGGGAACGAGAAGCTAAGAGTAGCCAGGGAAGGCCAATCTAAAGAGAAGGAAGTTGAAATGCACACTAATTTATGGGTCGGTACACAATCAATCTCCGGGAACGAGAAGCTAAGAGTAGCCAGGGAAGGCCAATCTAAAGAGAAGGAAGTTGAAATGCACGCTACTTTATGGTTCGGTTCACGATCAAACTCCGGGAACAAGAAGCTAAAAGTAGCCCGGGAAGGCCAATCTAAAGAGAAGGAAGTTGAAATGCACACCACTTTATGGGTCGGTTCACAATCAATCTCCGGGAACGAGAAGCTAAGAGTAGCCCGGGAAGGCCAATCTAAAGAGAAGGAAGTTGAAATGCACACGACTTTATGGGTCGGTACACAATCAATCTCCGGGAACGAGAAGCTAAGAGTAGCCCGGGAAGGCCAATCTAAAGAGAAGGAAGTTGAAATGCACACGACTTTATGGGTCGGTACACAATCAATCTACGGGAACGAGAAGCTAAGAGTAGCCAGGGAAGACCTATCTAAAGAGAGGGAAGTTGAAATGCACACGACTTTATGGGTCGGTACACAATCAATCTCCGGAAACGAGAAGCTAAGAGTAGCCAAGGAAGGCCAATCTAAAGGGAAGGAAGTTGAAATGCACGCAACTTTATGGGTCGGTACACAATCAATCTCCGGGAACGAGAAGCTAAGAGTATCCAGGGAAAGCCAATCTAAAGAGAAGGAAGTTGAAATGCACACGACTTTATGGGTCGTTACACAATCAATCTCCGGGAACGAGAAGCTAAGAGTAGCCAGGGAAGGCCAATCTAAAGAGAAGGAAGTTGAAATGCACGCTACTTTATGGGTCGGTACACAATCAATCTCCGGGAACGAGAAGCTAAGAGTAGCCAGGGAAGGCCAATCTAAAGAGAAGGAAGTTGAAATGCACGCTACTTTATGGGTCGGTACACAATCAATCTCCGGGAACGAGAAGCTAAGAGTAGCCAGGGATGGCCAATCTAAAGAGAAGGAAGTTGAAATGCACACGACTTTATGGGTCGGTACACAATCAATCTCCGGGAACGAGAAGCTAAGAGTAGCCAGGGAAGGCCAATCTAAAGAGAAGGAAGTTGAAATGCACACTACTTTATGGGTCGGTACACAATCAATCTCCGGGAACGAGAAGCTAAAAGTAGCCAGGGAAGGCCAATCTAAAGAGAAGGAAGTCTAAATGCACACTACTTTATGGGTCGGTACACAATCAATCTCCGGGAACGAGAAGCAAGGAGTAGCCAGGGAAGGCCAATCTAAAGAGAAGGAAGTCTAAATGCACACTACTTTATGGGTCGGTACACAATCAATCTCCGGGAACGAGAAGATAAGAGTAGCCAGGGAAGGCCAATCTAAAGAGAAGGAAGTCTAAATGCACACTACTTTATGGGTCGGTACAAAATCAATCTCCCGGAACGAGAAGCTAAAAGTAGCCCGGGAAGGCCAATCTAAAGAGAAGGAAGTCTAAATGCACACTACTTTATGGGTCGGTACACAATCAATCTCCGGGAACGAGAAGCTAAAAGTAGCCCGGGAAGGCCAATCTAAAGAGAAGGAAGTCTAAATGCACACTACTTTATGGGTCGGTACACAATCAATCCCCGGGAACGAGAAGCTAAAAGTAGCCCGGGAAGGCCAATCTAAAGAGAAGGAAATCTAAATGCACACTACTTTATGGGTCGGTACACAATCAATCTCCGGGAACGAGAAGCTAAAAGTAGCCCGGGAAGGCCAATCTAAAGAGAAGGAAGTCTAAATGCACACTACTTTATGGGTCGGTACACAATCAATCTCCGGGAACGAGAAGCTAAAAGTAGCCCGGGAAGGCCAATCTAAAGAGAAGGAAGTCTAAATGCACACTACTTTATGGGTCGGTACACAATCAATCTCCGGGAACGAGAAGCTAAGAGTAGCCCGGGAAGGCCAATCTAAAGAGAAGGAAGTCTAAATGCACACTACTTTATGGGTCGGTACACAATCAATCTCAGGGAACGAGAAGCTAAGAGTAGCACGGGAAGGCCAATCTAAAGAGAAGGAAGTCTAAATGCACACTACTTTATGGGTCGGTACACAATCAATCTCCGGGAACGAGAAGCTAAAAGTAGCCCGGGAAGGCCAATCTAAAGAGAAGGAAGTCTAAATGCACACTACTTTATGGGTCGGTACACAATCAATCTCCGGGAACGAGAAGCTAAAAGTAGCCCGGGAAGGCCAATCTAAAGAGAAGGAAGTCTAAATGCACACTACTTTATGGGTCGGTACACAATCAATCTCCGGGAACGAGAAGCTAAGAGTAGCCCGGGAAGGCCAATCTAAAGAGAAGGAAGCCTAAATGCATACTACTTTATGGGCCGGTACACAATCAATCTCCGGGAACGAGAAGCTAAAACTAGCCCGGGAAGGCCAATCTAAAGAGAAGGAAGTCTAAATGCACACTACTTTATGGGTCGGTTCACAATCAATCTCCGGGAACGAGAAGCTAAAAGTAGCCCGGGAAGGCCAATCTAAAGGGAAGGAAGTCTAAATGCACACTACTTTATGGGTCGGTACACAATCAATCTCCGGGAACGAGAAGCTAAGAGTAGCCCGGGAAGGCCAACGGGAAACATGGTTAAGTTTCATAAAACAATAGTGTGATGCTTTTCAGTCGGTCAACACGATTGTACCTAACCGAAAAAAAACCAACATAAGATTATTTATCTTATGTAATTTTTTGGATATGGCGTCAGTGATACCAACTGCTGAAAAATCACAATTGAAAATTGAGGTCTATGTTGGATATCTCGGGAGATATGCTTGGGAATTGTTCCAAAATTGACACACATATAAATAATATTACATTAGACTAATTTAAAGGAGCCCATACATGAGAGTGTTGCCAACATGATTCTATGCCTGCTGATAAGTCCAATCTTTAAATGCATGTAACTTCCATACTATCAATTGGATTTCAACCAAATTTGGTATGTGCTTTGAGAACCTTAAGAGATAAAACTAAGAATATTTTTAGATTCGCCAGGTCTGCCAACTGTTGATATATGGTGTTTATAATTTGAAGAAAAGTAGGCTCTTTAGTTCGTCACGGAACTCTTTGTTTATTTATTAATCTTATGTATTTTTTTTTCAGAATTAGGAAATAACCCATCTCATTTGGATACAATCTTGTTTACCGACTGAAAAGCATCAAACTTTTGTTTACTAAGGGAACACTAAAAAATGGCTTCAATCACCACGATGTTAAGTTTCATGTTTGGTGTTCTCGGAGCTTCCGGGAGCCAATCAGAAGCGTTGTACCTGCACCATTGTACTGTAGTTACTACTGGAACAACTCCTCCCATGGTAACCCTCGCTGAAAACTGCTTCCTGGTCATCGCCTCCTTGACGTGCACTACCAGGCGTAGCTAGTCGCACCAAAAACTGTCAAACTATTGAACTCGAGGTTGCAAATCAGCTGATATGTTGTGGTTCTTTTCATATACCGGTATATGATCGTACGTACCTCTCTGCAACGTTATATGTATGGTATTTTCCAATAATACGGTAGGTTTACGGTCTACTTTATTTTTAGCCTATTTTCAATTTTGAAAAAATAGGCTTATGAGATCACCTTTTGTCCGTGTGTGTGTGCGTGTGTGTGTGTGATTCGTGTGTGTGTGTCCCCCTAATAAAATCTAAACGGCTAGAGCAATTTCAATGAAACTCGGTAAGTTCATAGCACTATTCCGGGCGACCCCGACCGTGCCCTTCAAATTTTGTTACGACTCACCAATCCGACATGGCGGCTGTGCGAAATATTTCACCAGCATTCAATATCTCCGAAACTATTAGCGACATTACCCTGACATTTTGTAAGGTGATAAAGGGAACTACTATAAGTTCACTTATGTGACCTTTGAAAACCTGGTAACTACAAAACCAACATGGCGGGCAAGCGAATTTGAAAATTTTAAATAGTCCTTTCTCGCGATTTAATGTTCCAAACGCACTGAAATCTGGTACAGGAAATATTTATACACATTATAATGCACTGGTATCTAATTTAGTTCAATTGTTTACATAACCTCAAGATGGCCGCTGTGCGAATTTTAAAATTAAGTTTTTATTTCTTGTGATGTAGTCATGCGATCGAAGTGAAAGTTTGAATAATGAACCTACGTAATAATTTTCCTTTAATGGTACATGACCCTATGGCCTATACATTTAACAATCCAACAAGGCGACCATCCGAAATATTTAGACGGCTCTGAATATCTACGAATCTATTATAGCAATCAAACTGAATTTTATAATGTTCATAGGGGCTATGAACTTAAGTTCACCTATAGGACTTTAAATAACCTAGTGATTACAAATCCAACATGGCGGCGACGCGAAGTATAAATATTCACATGGACGTTTCTCGCAATTTAACCATCCGAGTACAGTGAAACTTGGTACAGTAAATCCTCATACGAATGGTAATCCACTGGCATCTAATTTATTTCAATTGTTTCCATAACCTCAAGATGGCAGCTGTGCGAAATTTTAAAATCTCCTTGTTACTTCTTGTGTCCTAATTATGCGATTGAAGTTTGAATACTACACGTACACAATAATCTGCATGTAACAGTACATAACTCTAGGACCTTCATATGTAAAATCCAACATGGCGACCATCCGAAATATTTAGTCGGTTCTCAATATCTACGAGTCTATTACAGCTCTCAAACTGAAATTGTGTATGTTGATAGTGGCATTTAACATAAGTAGGATATATGAAAATAGGCTGTATAGTTCTTCACGGAACTACTTGTTTGAATTGAGATTTATAATGAAGTAGCCTATTCTGCGTTTATGGATACGTCTTACATCAAATTTTGACATATTAGGCATAAATAGCATAATGGCAAATACACGTAGGCCCTATTATAGGTTATAAGTTATTAGTCACAGAATTATAACCTAGGTGTAGCTTATATTACAGATTTCCACGGAAACGTCCAGATGTATTAAAGGAATGGGTTATATGTGCGAACAATTTTATAAATCATGCTACTTGCTTCATTCAAATAGAAACACACTAACTGCTTAGAGATGATGTAGTACCTGCAATTTTCAATTTCCCACAGCATCTGCTTCAGCCACCCGAGGAAAGACCGAGAGTTATTGGACGACAAGTACAAGTTGAAGTATGTAGACCTAGGCCTAATATTTACTGTTACTTTTTTCATTAGTATAGGCATAAAATTTCACATTTTCCAGTATACGTACAGTATATGATCTCAGTCTTGGAGACGATAAAAAGAATTGGGCTTATGGGATCTTCCCTGCAGGACTCTGTTCGTTTGCTGTTTGACTTATGTGAGGTCTAAGTTTCGACCTGATTTGAAGAAAAAGAAGCTTGTAGGTTTGCGTGACTGTTAATCTTGTGATCATGAGCCAAGGGACCTCCGTTTTACGTGGAATCCGAACCACAGAACATGTCATTCCACTTCGAAAATCTCAAATGCAATGACCGGGAATTACACCCGGTCCATCTTGGTGAGAGGCGAATAGCTTGACCGCTGCGCCACCACGCCCCATTGCTTTGAAGAATATTGAACATTTGGTTGTTTTGTGTAAATAAAGTATGTATTTTTATTCACTAAGCATCTATTTAATTGTTTAGTTGTAGGCTTATGCATATTCACACACATATGAATGCTGCCTTTAAGTTAATAAAAATGTTGAATACCAATTACCATATTTTTTGTTCTTTATTCTTAGTCATCCCCAGTCTAACCTTATTTTTATTTTATTTTAATGTACGTATGGCTTGTATTTTTTTGCCATTAGGCCTATAGTTATTGTGTATGCTGCCTTTGATCTAAGGATAGATGAACAATCAGGCTGCAATATAATATTTTATGTTGGCGTATATTCCTAGCCATTTTAAGTATCAAATTACTATGATATTTTGAAATATGTATTTCGGCGTAAGTTCCGTTTAGTTTACCATTCACCTAAATGTTTAAAAGTACCTCTTTTACTTGCATCTCGTCGTACGTACGTACATCATCCTTGTGTTCGTATACGTCAAACTCTCCTCCTTGGCGTGCACTACCAGGCGTAACTAGTCGCACCAAAAGCCGCACTTTGCTCCCATACAGTCGGCATTCCAGTATTACCTAGAGTTCAATGACCTGCACATGCGCAGTACGGAAGGAGTATGCCGCGATGTAAGCATAACCTGTGAATGAGCTCGATTACCATCATGAGATTATTTTAAAGCGCATACACTTGGCACACACAATAGAGTAAACAAACATAGTATATACAAGTGATAGCTGATTGCGCGTGCATGTACAAGTTCACGTTCCCGGGCCAATATTGTTAACCGGGGCCCCAGGAAGCTGCACGTTCTCGTTCCCGGCCAATTGTGAACCAGCCTTAACTATAGCGTAAGAAAGAACGTCTAGTTACAAATCAGTCACAAGGTAGACAGATTTGTTGAGAGTAAGTTGATAAACATAGAATTCCATATGTAAAGTTTTGAAGTCATTTTTCAGTGTTGCCAACACAAACTGTTATGTGTAGCTCTTCAGTCGGTCAACACAAATTTGCTCAATTACTGGGCGAGGCACAATGTATGTAATATACAGTATGTACAACAAGTAATTCTGTGAAGAACTAAATAGCCTATTTTCATATATCCTACTGGTCTTGATTAAGACACGAGAAAGAAAAACGGGATTTTAAAAATTGCACAACTGCCATTTTCAAGTTCTCATACATTTCCATTAAAATAGACGTCAGTATATTAAGGCTTGTATGAAGATATACCGTGCCAGGTATCACAGCGTTCGGATAAAAAGTCGCGAGAAAAATCCTTTGAAATATTAAATTTTCGCACCGCCACCAAGTTGGTTTTGTGCTCGTCGGGTTATTGAATAATCCATAGGTGAACTTATGTTAATAGCATCTATAAAAAAATATTCAGTTTTATTGCTGCAATAGATTCGTAGATATTGACGGCAGTCTAAATATTTTGGATTGTTATATATGTAGGCCAAATAGTTATGTACCATTCGATGAAGATTATTGCGTAGATTCATTATTCAAACTTTCACTTCGATGGCATGATTAAGACACAATAAATAAAAGCTTAATATTAAAATTTAGCACAGCCGCCGACATGAGGTTATGTACACAATTGACTTAAGTTGATGTCAGTGCATTACAATATGTATAAACATTTGCTGTACAAAGTTTCACTGTGTTCGGATGGTTAAATCTCGAAAAAAGTCAATTTAAATGTTTCAACTTCACTTGGCCGACATGTTCGTTTTGTACTTAACGGGTTTATAAAGGTCTCATACATTAACATTGTACCCATATGATGTTTTATGGAGAACGTGTGTTCGTATCCCGCCAGCTCGCGGTCTTTCGGAGGTGGAGCGTTCTCCCATTGTACGACCACACGTTCAGTATTTGAATACTACCAGGTATCAACTCTACAATGAAAATACACACTCCTACAAAAATGAATTTAATTTGTGCTAAATCTTGCCATAAAACAAACAAAAGAACATTTACATTTACAAAAATAGCAAAGCAACAACAAAATTTCGAGCAATTAGATGAACAAATCTAATAAAACAATCCTAAAATTGGTTATTATCTGTGCTCTTCACTGCTGGTTATTCTAATTCTCAGATTAGATTGTATCCAGCTCTCATGGTTTCCATGACCATCGTCTGCTAATTACACAAATCATCTAAATAATGTGAGTCCTTCAATTGATGCCTCACTGCATCCACCACTAGCTTGATCTCACTTAAGAATGCTCCTACAATCACTCATTCCCATTTATCATTATTATAAGTTTTCACAATTTCGTTTAGTTCACTTCAGACTTCAATCTCTAATTGAGTCCATATTATTATGTACTTAATATCAAACAACACTTGCTTCTGCAATTACGTTATCTTTAAATACAACTTGACTATAATTGCTCAGTATTATCAAAAATGCAAGTAGATCATTTATCTTATAATATTAACTTACAAACGCATACAACTTTGACGTGGTTCCGTCATCAACCTTTCCCTTCTCAAAACGCTTTAAAAGAGTAACATGCTGATGTTTCAAACCATACTGAATTCCAACTTCACCATATGCCACATTGAACCGGTCATATCAAGTCATTACAATCATTAACTTGTGTCAAGTCATCATAACCCCTACCCATCTGCATGGGATACCATCAGACACGGGTTTATCCCTTAGATCTGTGATTATGAAGTCGTGCAAAAGTTATTATTATAATTATTTTATAACTGGGCCAAATATTAATATATCCTTGTAATTTTCGAGATGATTACTCCTTATCATACATACAATGGATTCTTACTTTCATAACATTCAAATTCTATTTAAATCAGGGCATAACATTTTCATATCTTAATTACCACTATCTTTAGGAAAGGTTTCAGGTCGGTCTGACCCTCCCCTCGCCTTACAATGGGCTCCTAGTCCGGCCCTCAACAAACATATATCTTCAGCTGTCACCCAGTGCCTTCCTGGTGTGATACTTAGGGCAACCTCGGGTCTACGACAACAGTATGTTACAAAGAGCAAGGTTACTCCCTTGGCTTAATTCATGCAGGCTGTCGATTCTCACTGTGTTTACCTTAGCAAGACGGAAGGATTTCATCGTTTCAAATTTCCCTTTCATTAGGTTTCATTAACTGGCCTACACGGCTCATCTACATAGCTCATCAGAGGAAAGAGTTTCAGTTAGTAGAGAAGTCCTGGGGATTATTGGCAGCTCACGTTTTAGTGGGGTAGAGTGTCCCGTGTTTCCCTCCACACAATTATTATCATCCTCCCGTAGGGTGATTATACAATACATATAGCTGGCTTAGGATGGCTTTTAATCCACTGCCTAACCGCTCGATGATGCTGGTCTGGGGTAGGCTCTTACCAACCTATCATGTCCCAACCGCTCTAATACCATAAATAGGATGCTCCACGGCAAATCCTTGAAGATTCATTCGCATGCCCACGGCTATGCAAGAATTATACTCGATGCTTCGCCTACCTAATTATCCTGACCGTCACTCTACTGAACTGTCCCTCGCATATTTAATATAAAATATCTGGATTCCATCTCTACATTGCTGATAGTAGCAGCACTTCAAAGTTTCTATTAATTTCTTCCTTTCCTAATACCTTCATTTATCTGCATCTCATATACTGTCGCCCTTTTACTCAAGCTTTAATACATTGATTAATTATCTTAAAAGTCTCAATTAGCTTTATAAAACTGTTAGTTTATTTACTACGGACCTTCTTTACATAAACTCGCTGCTTCAATTACTGCAGGTATTACATTTAACATGTTTACAAACATTATCCTGATTTTTATTATCTTTACAAACCTCAATTACGTGCACATTAACTTGTAATCCATTTGACTTGACACAATATAACGTTATTTACCATTATCATTCTGAACATCATGTTCGCAATTGACTCTGACCATTCGATCATCTTGCCATTCATCTTTACTTTTATCATAGACTTGACTTGACTCATTACTTTACGTAAATCAATCATAAATCAATCACAAATTGCTTCAACAACAATGCTAAGGGTTACAGATTATCCCTTCATTTATAAACTTAATCTGGCATGTTAACACACTATAGATTGGCGTATGGTGAGTCCTACTGTTACATAATAATCATAATTCAGCACTTACCCCTGCTTCAGGTGGTTGTGTGTAATGGAACATCCTATTTCCCACCATTGTTGCATTTCTAGCACGCCATTTTCACTTTAATAATACACATATTATGTGGGTCCTGCAACACTGATTCCACTTTACATTTATACATTAGTGAAAGATTGCACTTCACTGTTAACACCCTGACTATTTTACACACTTGAAAATACATAAAAACACGAAAACACTTGATTATTTACACAATGCCTCGTGGGCTATCCACATTGCGAAACTTCAGATTTGCAGGTGTATGTCACGCCGAGCTCCTATTCCCGATTCGACTCCTGACCCTCCTGAATTGAGAGTCTCTCGGAATCTGCATACAAGGCTTGTAATACATCTGATTACGGCAATCCCCTCGCAATCCGGTGTCCTGCTCTAGTGCAACTGCTTACAGTTCCTAGGAGCATGTCTCACCTCTGACTAAAAAATACTTATCAAGTTCAGCCTCGTAAGTCTCTAGACTTGAACTACTGTTCGTGCTAATTACAATTATTTTTCCCAAGACCCACCCTTCTATGAGAAGTACGGTGAAGAGTTTTATACATGATTTGTGTATTGACTCATGGTTACAACACAAAATTTTTCGTTGCTCCAAACACCCGAACACGAGTTAGAGGCGTACGTATACATAAAGATATATCAACCACACAGTGTCAAACAAAATCATCTTTACGATGAACCCGTTTGTCGACAAAAATATGATTAGTTAAAATGTGCTGTCAAACTAAATTCACCTAACGTGTACTTCCTGACGTGAAAATACATAATATTGAAAACCTCGTAGACGAAACGCAATATATGGCACTTTAAAACTGACCCTCACCGTCGTGGGAAGTCCCCATCCCCAGGAAAACTCCTTTAATAAATTATAAAGGCTTGTGGGGCATCAAAATGTAGGATCTTTAGTCTCCAATAGTACAAAAGCTGCAAAATACACTATTTCAATTCAGGAATTCTTGAAAATAATTTTGCTGTTTGGAGATATAATAGACCTTCTGTACAACATATTGAGTCGCCGATTTAATTGCATGTTGCAATTCACTAATTCGATTAAAGAAAGCTTTCCACTCGGTCATCACATATTTAGGCTAATAGAACTAGGCAACGCTGAAAAATGGCTTCTATCACTTCACTCCACCAATTCAGTGTGATGTTTTAGCCGAGGTTTCAGACACATTTACGAGAGGTTTTACTAGAGTTTTATCTCTATGTTGTTGATTAGATTACTTCAGACAGCTATTTTTATAGTTGTCCTTTACGATTGTTTACGCACTTACTCTTCATGTCCAGGGACAGTACCCGGGGCAATTTTTACTCTCCTAGATCAAAATTTGTCTAACATTTTGCCAACAATCTTGATTGGTTGGTTCCTCAGTTTAGGGGCTGCGACAACGCGGTCATGTAGCCCCGTGTACTTTGGGTGTGTGTAAAATCTGTCTGATAATCAGTTTAATTGTGGTGGCTGTATAAGTGTGCATTATCTGTAATTCAGGTAAGGACTGTAAACGACCAATTTCAAGTAGTTCCTACTTTTGCTACCAAAAGCTACCATCAACGACACCTTGCTGTGAACTTGGCTACTAGATGCCCCTGCAACCGGCTTCTGGCGGCGAACGTTGGAACTTAATAGAGCGTTAATAAAATATAACCTGAAAATTTAGCCTCACACAATTGTAGTTAGTGCAAGGTTATTTTACATGCCATATGTCTATGACATGGACCCGCTGGCTTTACTTCCCCCTCCAATAGAAGGCACACTGAGGGATTTTTAACGCTCTTACAAAATCTCACGAATTCGACTTGGTTTTAACCCGCGATCTCGGGCATAGAAGCACAGCATGCTACCAACTACCCAGTAGGCTAATCTTCATTTATAATTACTGAACTTAGATAAAATCCAAATAACTCGCCGAAAAGCTTCATATTCAACCCCAAAATTGAGAGATTATTGTAGCTGCCCCTTGGATGAAGGCAAAATCTTATAATTGAAGCTCAGCAGCAAATACCTATCTTAATCCAGTTAGGTCAAATGTATCTACAGTAGAACCCCTCTCATCCGCCCTCGGCTGGTCCGTCACTCCGGTTGATCCGACCGTGCTCGAGCCGAAGTTGGGGCCCCGACTTGTACGGTGACTCACTGCCCGTCGCGCCATTGTTGTTATCTCTTGTCCGTTTTAGTGCTCCGTCATCTCTCGTATCGTTTCTGTTGTCCGCGTTTTGTACAGTACAGTACGTACTGCACTGTGAAGTTTTTAGTGCTTACTGTTCGTTGGTTTTACGACATTGCTCTTCTGTGTTCGTTACAGTACTGAACAGTTGTGTGTGTTTTTTTCAACATGTTAGGAGTGAAACGTAAACACGTTATTCTTTCATTAAATGATAAATTACCAGTGCTACGAAGACTGGAAAAAGGGGAATCACTCCAAAAAATTGCCAAGTAATTCAATGTAGGCGTTACGACAATAAAGGATTGTAGTAGGGGGGTAAGGCGGTTTCTAAATAGTGTCATGGCCGCCGCGTGAGTTCAAGCCAATATCTCGTGAACCCATGGTCGTATTTTAACAAATGAGGTGTCGTTGGACTCGGGATGACGGGGGCTTTGCTATGGACCACTCGTTATATTTTTGAATTTTTTTGGAAAATTTTTGTTTTCGAAAGTAGGTGATAGTTGGAAAACTAAACACGATAGAATGTTGTGCCATGGCTCAAACAAACGGTCGCTATGTCCTTTATTTTCTATAATAATACTTTTTTATTTTTTATGTTTTTTTGAAAACACTCGATTTTTGAAATTCCTATATTTTGGAAACTAGGAAGTTTACAAAAAGGTTTATTTGACGTAAATCAATGGTCGCTATGCCCTCTACCCGCAAAATAAATTTCAAATCTCTAAGATAACAAGAGGTTCCGTGAAGAACTATACAGCCTACTTTTCATGCCAATGATTATTCTACAGAATATGAACCTATCTAGAATAATGACGAAATTAAGTTGCTAATATCGAAATTTCCAATTAGTTCGAAATACTGTATACCTGGCATAATGTATCCTAATAGAGCACTACAGTTGGCAGCCCTGATGACTGAATATATTCTTAGTTCCGTCTCTTACGGTACTAAATACAAAATTTGGTTGAAGTCCACTGGATAGCATGGACGTTACATGCAGTTAAACATTGGATCTAACAGCGCGCGTAAAATCATGTTGGCAACAATGTCATGCATGTATTGGTCAGAAATAATCTGAAATAATATGATCTATTGTTGTGCCAATTTTGAATGAAATCCATTAGTTAGTATAGAAGTTACATGCATTTTAAAATTGGACCTATCAGGAGGCTTAGAATCATGTTGGCAGCACTGACGTATATTAGGTACTCCAAATTCGTCTTGAATGCCATGTACTATACGTGTGCAAAGTTTAGAGCTATTGGCTTGCATTCTTTCTGATATATTGATATTAGGGTAACAAAAATAGGGACAGCACATATTAACAGTTGGCAGCCCTGGTTGCTCCTTAGAATACGCAGTCATATCTGTTATGGTACACATAGCACATACGAAATTTGGTTGAAATCCAAATGATAGTATGGAAGTTACATGTATTTAAAGTTGGACCTGTCAGCAGGCTTAGAATCATGTTGGTAGCACTGACGTATATAAGTTACTCCAAATTAATATAGAATGTCAGGTACTATACGTGTGCATAGTTTAAAGCTGTCGGCTTGCATACTTTCTGATATATTGGTATTTGGATAAAATAAATTAGGAGCATTTATTAACAGTTGGCAGCCCTGGTAGGTCTTAAGAATACGCTCAGTCATATCTGGTTATGTACACATACAACATACGAAATTTGGTTGAATTCCGCTTGATAGTGTAGAAGTTATATGCATTTAAAAATTGGACCTATCAGGAGGCTTATAATCATTTTGGCAACACTGCCATGTTTGGCCACCTGGAAATTAAACTGAAATATTATGATCTGTACGTGTGCCAATTTTGAAATAGCTCCCATTCATACTTTCCATGATATCCAACATGGAGCTCAAATTTCAATTGCGATTTTTTAGCAGTTGGTAGCACTGACATCATTTTCAAATATGGCCGTGAGATATTCAGGTATAGATCTTTACTCCTACCAAATTTTGTTTCGATTGCTGCAGCCGTTTAGGAGTTGATAGGGGGGGACACACACACAGCCAGACAGACAGAAGGACAGACAGACAGACAGACAGACAGACAGACAGACAGACAGACAGACAGACACACATTTGCCCGATCTCATAAGTCTACTTTTTCCTCATTTTTGCAAAATGTGAAAAGTAGGCTAAAAATCTGACAGCGTAGTAGTGCTAGGTCAGGGGTTCTGTCTCATTTACCAAGTTGCGAGCCCCTGCGACCTTGGAATGGAAGGAGTCATGCTAGGAGGGCGTGCTAGGATTCGTTTTTTTCGTCTCGTTGTGGTCTTCACGGGAATGTAGGTGTCGAAAAGGTGAAAATCTGGAAACATGTTTTTTTGGGGGGGGGGGGGGGGGGGGTAAAACCATGATTTTTTTTTTTGCTATATCTCGCGAACCAATCATGCTAGAGGCGTGTACGAGGGGTCCAAGGACTCGGGCTGACGTCCTCTTTGCTAAGGACCAATCGTTATATTGATTGAAGAAGACGTAATCGGCAAAGCATGGAATCATGTACAGTGATGATAGATGGTGAAAATGCTCTTAAGAATCGCAAAATATTGAAAAAGCCTAAAGTTGAACTGCTTGACAACGCATTGTGGATGTGGATCTTCCAAGAAAGAAGTAGCCTAGAGGAACCCAGATATCTTGAGTTCAGAGATGGTTTATTTTAATGTAAATCCCTGTTTCAAAGTAAATCTGTACTTTCTGATAATCCGACCTCTTTTGCGTTCCGACCATTCCCACAGTCCCAAAGGTGACGGATTACAGGGGTTGTACTGTATATATGTATTTATTTATTTATTTGGAGTATTGTTTTAGTGCCGGGTGTGTCCGAGGACATGTTCGGCTCGCCAGAGTTTGTAGCTGCTTCTATGTGGACACCCAAGGGGTGGGCTACAAGTACGGTCGCGTGTGGATGGGATGAAATTAATGAATGAAGATGAATGAGCAAGGTCAATATCAAACATTTCCTCCTTTGGCTACCAGATGCCACTGACACCTAGCAACGAACTTTTCTAACGAAATATAACCTACAAATTTGGCTACACACTACGAATTGTAGTGGTAGGTTCTTCTTCATACCATAAATCTATGACATGGGCCCGCTGGCTTTACTTGTCCATACTGAGGGATTTTAATGCTTTTAAAAATCCGACGACTTCGACCTGGTTTGAACCCGTGACCTTGGACATAGCAGTTCAGCATGCTACCGACTACGCCACGGAAGCCGCTCTAAATTGCAGCCAATGGTCATTTATTTTATTTTCTGGATGGGTCAGGGAAGGGATTCTGGAAGTAATTCGGCCGTGGACCTATTGAAAGGGGCCATCCGAGCATTTGCCTGGTGTTGAAAATGGGAAACCACGAAAAACATTTTCAGGACGGCTGAGGTGGGATTCGGACCCACGCTTTCCCAATGCCAGTACGGCACGAGGTAGGGCGTTAATGCTCTCGGCCACGGCAGCCAGTTAGGTCTAAATTATGAATGTATGTTTCTTCGTAACCTACCCTCGTCTTCTTTGGTGCATTAAGATAATGATTTACACGAACTTAGTTACTGGTTGGGTATTTAATGCCGCATTGCTTTTTCAGCATTAAGGTCTGAAAATTATAGTTGGTCTTGATCTAACTGATGGCCTGTTTGCCATCTTGATGAATGCAGTACATTTACATTTGTCTATTGGCACAGGCTAAAATGTGACTTTTCACCGATGTCTCAGTCTCACTCATGGCTGTGATTATATGGAGGCTACTGAGGTTTGAGTGGTGCTTAGTACTGACATTCAGTGCCTGTGGATGCTGTGAAAGGTTCTACTCATTCATTCATTTCATTCTTTCATTTCCGTGTCCGGTCAGCATTTCCAAAAAACTGCAGCTGCGATGTCCTTGTTGCTTCCTCAAAAAACATCTTCCCTTGTGCATGCGTTGTCCAGGAGGGGGCAGATAAGTAGGTGGCTTGGGTCTTGTTCAGCTCCACATTCACAAGAGGTGACTGCGTCTGCTGGAAGGATCCCGCATTTTTGCATCGAGGGACACCCACTCTTAAGCGGTTGAGGGACCTCCACACAGGATAAGGTATGTCGCTGCCAGGAGCCAGTTCTTCCTTTGGTGACATGTCTGTGGGCAGTGAGCTCCTCCATCTGTTAAGGGTATGCATCTGTGAAATTTGAAACTCCCACAGTTTTGAAGATACAAAGCTGAAAATGTATAAGAATTCACATCTTACTGAGAAACATCTGTGTACTAAGTAGCAACATTGTAGCATTAACGGTGGGTGAGTGGATAGCGTGTCGGTCTTTTAACCCCAAGATTGCAGGTTCGCTCCTGACCGTGGTAAGTGATTTTTGAAAGGCGGCAAAAGTACGATACGCATGTCATACGATGTTGGCATGTCAAAGAACCCATTTGAATTCAGTAGGCCGAGTTCATAATGGCAAAATTAATCTCGGGAGTTTCCGCCAACACAAAGTTCCTCATTTCTCTACTAGAAAGCGCTATAGTGTTCAAGGAGGTTAGATATCTAACATCTAACCTCCTTGACTTTAATAGTCAAGGAACAACGAAATTCGACATGCAAGCTACCCTCTGGGTGTCAAATAACAAAGCTTGCACTCGGCATCCGAGGCCATAAGATATATTATATTATTATTATTAATTATTTATTTTTCAAAATCACGGTTCCGAAAAAAAATGGTCCACATGATGCAATTCTCATTTTATGGATCCAATAATTTTATATATAATTCTCTGAATATTGATTAAAAATCTGACATGTGCTTTTCGAAAATGATGATTCGAAAGCTTCAGGATCAGTTTTCAAATTTAATTCAGAGTTTTTTCTTGAGATTTTGAAGCAAAATTCAAAATTCAATTGAATATTGCTAGGAAACTGTGATGATTCGACTAAATCGCATATGTCACATCTTTACATATGTAATGATCAATCTTAATTTTGAATTTCAAGCCATTTGAGTGAAAATTGCATCATGTGGACTGTTTGAAAATTGTCTAACATAAAAAATCACTTCTGAGTAAAAGCAGTTTAAAGATTCAACATGCCTAAAAATGTATTTCTCAATAACTTACCGATTCAAAAGCTCCCTGCAGCATACATTGAACCTTTATATGCCTCTTTCCTACCTTCTTGAACAATTCTTCACAGTTTTTGCATCTTCCTCGATTTTTTAATAACGCCTTTGCTAGACTCGACCCTACGTTGAACACGATGTTTGTCCCTAATAGCACTAAGTTTTATAGAAGATTCACTAAGCTGTTCCCCTTTGACAGCTCCTTTCAGTTCATTAGTGATTGTACACCCCATATTGAAGTCACATACACCAGAAATCACAGAAATGTCAAGTTTTTTCTTGGAAACGAAGGTTTCTTTAGAACACTCGCTTCAAATTACACTAAGTAAACTCTCATTTCCATTTTGAATTGTTCCCCTGGTAGGACTTTGCAGTATTTCATCAGATGCTAGCCTCTGGAAGACTGGCATCATTTTCACAAGGTAAAATCAAGACAGTCATTGACTGGGAATCACACACACAATACTTTACATTTTTTTAAACAATTCCTGCCATACACTGTTATGAACTACCATGTGATCTGCCTCGTTACCTGTTAGTCTTGAGCTTGAGGTGGTTAGATATTCTGCAGTGCCAATAAAAAGTCCCAATTTCTTTTCACTAGCTGAGCAAGCACTTCATACAGAGGTATTTGCATCCTCATTTATGTCCTGACACTGATCAGTGACATCACACAAAGTCAAATCACTAACTTGGTTTGACACAGTTTCAAGGTTATATTTCCAGCGGGTCTGCACAAAATTCCTACCCTTATTATAACCACGTTTCTTTCCTTTCTTGCTGGTATTACATATTCTATTCATTTTCAAGTAAGTTTATATCCCGAACTAAACTATTATCTACAACAACAACAACTGATCTAACCACGATGTTATGGAAGCTAATAAAATTATCACTAACACTAAAATAAACACGTAATGCTACATAAAAAGAACTAAACTAAATAAATACCCTAATGACTATATATATATGTGCTTGAATGACAAACTAAGCCTATAATATATTCTACAAAATTACTTTCCAACGCGTAAACTCAATGAGATGCAGATGTAAACATTGAATACAAACAAGCATCAAACTTCCCTCCAATTGAGGAAAACACTGCACAATCAGCAGTCTTGCCAATCTAGAGTGTCCCATAGCACGAAATTTACTCCTACGGTAAAGCATAATAGTGTGGATGTGAGAGAATTAAGTTAGAGAACAAAATAAGGGGCTACATGACCGCGTTGTCGCAGCTCCTAAACTTAAGAACCAACCAACCAACAAAACAACTAACAATGGTGGGCGTGGACCATGCGGTATCCAAGGTAGCGAGAATCACGTGCGCGCGACTCTTTCAATAATGACGTCACGGCGCTAAATGGCTCAAATATTAAAAAGTGAACCAGTGTTATGAGAGTAGGAGGTCTAAGGATAATATAAACATAAAAAACAGAAAATAATATTTTTCATCATTTTCGATGGTATGTTTTCACAGATGCATTCCCTAAGACGAGTTGTCTCTGGTGTTCCCTCCAGCGGCAGAGTCCTAGCAAGGAAATTCTTGCGGGATCTGAGGCGAGACCTAGCTGCCTGGTGACCATATAGTGGATATCGATGGTCATTCTCCTGCTTTGTTCTCTCGGCGTCTGCAGCAGTGGCCCTCCGGATGTTGGGTGGGGCTATTCCAACAATAGGGTATAGTTTATGCATTGGTGTTGGTTTAAGGCATCCTCACATTATCTACTCATAGGGTTAGTAGTGCTGCTCTGACTCAGTGAGGAAAGCAAGCAATGGCATACTACCTCACTCCTCTTCTTGCCTAGTACGCCTCAATACAGCGCTGCCTTGGGGTTTTGTGGGTATCTACCCACATAACCTAACGGCGGTCCTTTTTGAGGATCCAACCAGCCTTCGAGCTGACTACCTAACAGACAGATCTAACTGATTCGCAAGCATAGCCCATTACTGCATTTGGCTGTTGCCTTACGGCAGTCCAAGAACTTAAAGTAAGCCTTCCCTACCTAGTACTGGTTTAGTGCCACTCGAGGTTTCAAACTTGCGGGGTACCCAATTCTGAACTTCAAGACACACTCATATCAAATAGTTTGGAAATATGAAACGTGGTGCGAGAAACTGATAACTTAGTTATACAGGATTGTATTTCGAGAGTAGACATCCCCATTCGCTCGCTACAAAGCTGTTGTGTTCCATTTATCTTTAACGCTTCATTTCACAAGGCCTTTATATAAGCTTCGCCATTATGTTTATATCGCACTTCATCGTGTTTGTTTGGTAAAGTCTGGCGTCATACAAATGCCTGCTGATACCGTGAGAAGTCTGACAGAAATAGAGTGAGGAGTCATATCAATAAATAAGGACGGGTGTGTAATATTTCTCCCAACTCAAGCCCCGCTTTCTGAATTATTTCCAGAATAAAGTTGATATTCTTATCGAGTAAATAACCACCACAGATGTACGAAGAGTCTAATGAGAGTTATTTTCTCCTTTCCACATCTACTGGCCTGATAGTTTCCCTCCATCACTCACACATCCCCCGGCCACTCAATCAATGCAAATACACATTGAAATTCATAGACCAAAATGTTACAGACTTCAAAATGTAAATTGAACTGTGTTTAACGATCCTACGATAAACAATACGAATTTTCGAGTCAATTGTACGGTATAGTCAACCTACAAGATTGGCAACAGCGGACTTGCACGTTGCAGACTCGGTTTGATTTACCACAGTCTGACCGACAGTAGTGGCTACGCTGGCTAACGCGCAGCGTTAGGCCATGGGGCCAAGCTCTCTGCTGACTCGGTAGACGCGTGGGTTCGAGCCCCACCGTCGGCCGTCTTTGAAATGGTTTTCCGTGGTTTCCCCATTTTCAACACCAAGCAAATGCTGGGACGGTACCTTCTGACAGGCCACGGCCGCTTCCTTCCACATCCTTGCCCAGTTTCATTCATCTTCATCCATTCCATCTCTCATCCCGACGCGCAGGTCGCCCACGGGCGTCGACTAGAAAGACCTGCACTCGGCCTCTCAGGAGGCCACACGACAAAAAAAAAAAAAAAAAAAGCACAGGCTGAATGAGTGTGGTTCACGCTGATGATCAAACATTTACAAGTGCATAACACCAACTAGAATTCTTATTCTACCATTATCAGTAGGCCCTCCTTGTGGTGTAACGCTAGTATTCTTGGCTGTGAAACCGGAGGTCCAGGTTTGATTCCCGACCTTGCTAAGAAATGTAATTCTGATCTGAGGACTGAAACGGGGTACACTCTGGCTCATAAGTCAAAACTGTGTAGAGGTGGCTTGGATTCCAGAAATTTCTTCTTCTTCTTCTTCTTCCTCGCCTTTTCCCGTTACGCGGGGTCGGCTTTCTTAATCCTGAGGCGCCAGTCATTTCGTTGTAAAGCATCATCAGCAGATAGGCCCAATACTCTCATGTCCCTTTGGACATTCGTCATCCATGTTGTTTGAGGTCTGCCGCTCCCTCTCTTTTGCGTAGCCATAGAAAGGCACTTCTTCACTAGGCCTACATGATTTTCCGGTCTTCGCATTCCAGAAATGTCGATACAGAAATATAAGTTAAGCGTCCCCGCCCACCGGAGAGGAATCAGGAAGAAACGTTCTTTGTTCACTGATGGGCACACACTCTTGTAGCGGAGGATTTGGGTTCAATTCCACACGGTAACGGTTTTCAAAGAAAAATCGTTGTAGTTTTGATATGGTCCCCGTACATTGTGCATTTACTGTGCACAAAAATTGCATTTGTAACTGAGATATTGCGACAACAGTGTTCTGGTATGTGTATACGTAATTAATTGGAGCTACGACTAACTGGACTATAAGCCAGTGGATTAGTCGTGCAGATAATAATAAATAATAATATCGTATGGCTTCGGGTGCCTGGTGCAAGCTTTGTTAATTGACACCCAGAGGGTAGCTTGCATGTCGAATTTCGTCGTTCCTTTGAACGCTATGAAGGTCAAGGAGGTTAGATATCTAAACTCCTTGACACTACAGCGCTTTCAAGTAGAGAATGGAGGAACTTTGTGTTGGCGGAAAATCCCGAGATTAATTAATTTTGCCATTGAACACGGCCTACTGAATTCAAATCGGTTCTTTAACATGCCAACAACGTATGACATGAGTATCGTGATTTTTGTCGCCTTCAAAAGTCACTTACCATGGCCAGGGGCGAACCTGCAATCTTGGGGTTGGTAGTCCGACACTATAACCACTCACCCACCATGGCAAGCTAGCCGTGCAGATACCATTAGTCCATAATCAATATACTGTGGCTACTACCAAACACAGTGTGTAGTGACTAGCAGACCACCTCATTGTGTAGTGACTAGCATTCTTGGCTGTTCAACAATTTCAAAGATGATGATAATTTTTGTTTTAAGGTGCCTAACATCTAGGTTATTGGCCCCTAATTGTTTGGGTGATAGTGAAAGATGAGATGAGAATGAAAACTATAAATAATACTAACTACAGACTTACATATTAGAAGAAGAAATGGTAAACAAATAAAGGATAAGGCAAATAAAGGACAGGAAGAAAAGAAATGTCCTCAACCCTCGAAGAATGAGGGTTGAGGGACTTGGAAGGAAGGAGAGCCATGAAAGGCAGATAGGAAAGGTAAAGAGGAGAGGGTCCGTCCCAAAGTCATTGGAAAAAAGGAAAAAATCGGACCCAGCTCAGGAATCCCCCGGGGTCGCCAACTCCCGAACTCACCAGCCGTGAGCTCCTGAGGGTGTAGCAATATCCAGGATGCACCAGAAGTGGTGGGACTACATACACCCTGCCTCCTTGAGGGCCTTGGGCAGAAGGCAGGAGATAACATGAAAAGAAAAAGAAGGCTGACCCCTCGCAGAAGGAGGGTATCAGAAAAGATGAGACAAGGACCAATTAAGGCGGGAAAAGAAGAGACTCCCTTGGCCTCGGATACCCTAACACCGTCGGGGTCAAAAGAGAACAAGAGTTGACTAAGGGAGGTCGACAGGAAAGAAGATGGATTGGAGACCGGCACAAGTAAGTCGAAGCAATGCCGAACTCAGCTCGGGTCCCATGGTCGCCAACCCACGTCCCACTAGATGTGATCCCCTGGGGGGAGAAACAGAAGAGGTGCCAGAGCTAACTTCTAATGTGGCATTATGGAGGCTTGCAGACTAGACTATAATCTGAAAGGCAAAATAGTTTCAAATTAAAATGAATAATAATAATAATAATAGTTATAATAATATGAAATGCAGTTCTCAGGAAATGTTATAGTCCTACGAGAGAAATGTGGATTAAGAGAACAGCGGACCTCTACTCCTTAACTGACAGGTTTAATGATGCCGTACGCAAGAGACGTTTGAAATTATATGGCTATATTTATAGAATGGACACCGTCAAACTCACCAAAAAGCTATTTAAAAAACTCCAAGAAGGTCCAAATAAACTCTTTAGAATAAATTACGGTGGACCTTCAAGAAATAGATATCACAGACGGAATCATTGAAAATCGTGGAGACTTCAGTACTATAGTAGCCAAGCACACATTCTCGGAAAAACTTGGAAAGAAAATAGTAAGAAGAGTTACCACTGAACTCAAGATTCAACAAAGTGCGTTCATGAATGTATTGTGGGAGGGTAAGAAGGTGAAAATCATCAGGATAACAAACAAGTTAAAACGCCCTCTTTGAAAAGGGCATAACGAATGAGAATAATAATATTTTTTTTGTCGTGTAGCCTCCTGAGAGGCCGAGTGCAGGTCTTTTTAGTCGACACCCGTGGGCGACCTGCGCGTCGGGATGAGAGATGGAATGGATGAAGATGAATGAAACTGGGCAAGGATGTGGAAGGAAGCGGCCGTGGCCTGTCAGAAGGTACTGTCCCAGCATTTGCCTGGTGTTGAAAATGGGAAACCACGGAAAACCATTTCAAGGACAGCCGATGGTGGGGCTCGAACCCACGCGTCTACCGAGTCAGCAGAGAGCTTGGCCCCTTGACCTAACGCAGCGCTTTAGCTCGCGTAGCCACTACTGTCATAATAATAATAATAATAATAATAATAAGTGTTGCAAGACTTAACGTGGTCCTAGATGGCCTCAACGAATTATATATAATAATAATAATAATAATAATAATAATAATAATAATAATAATAATAATAAATATTATTAGTATTATTATTATTATTATTATTAACTATGAATAATAAAAATAATAACAACCTCTCTATGCCTCTGAAGGCCTTATCATCTTTCAGAAATGTGCGCAAGATAACTTATATTTAAAATAGAGAATTATTCTTCACAATGTACTTGGTCCAGACGACATAAAACACGATCCACGTCAGCGAATCGAAACAAGAAATCTATTTTAACGTAGAGAAGATCACGCACAAAGTGTATAAACTCCTGAGCTCCGGTCAAAGGTCATTTACAACCCATGGAAAAATGAATCTTTAATCATTTTAACACGCGAGGACTGGCGCATGTGTATTTTTGACTCGAGTTTTAAATAATGCTCTATATTTTCATTTTGGTCAGCCCTTATTTAATGCCGCTTACTGTATCTTCCTTCCTAGCCTTGAACTTCACCCTGCAAAAGAAACATGTCCATAGCTTTTGAAATACACAAGTTATTTCTATATTATTTACAGTCGGGTCAGTTTTACCCATGGTGCCAGTCCCCGCGTGATAATTTTTGGCATACGTTAGTCGGGACAGTTTGTAAAAATAAGGGGGAAAATCCAACTATTTTTCTGCAGCTCAATAACATAACTCATCCAGGTTTAAGGTTTAGGGAAACCTTCGTCATCATCTCCTTTGTTCAAAGAAAATAAAATGACTGTTTTGCCGCCATTATCATGGTCAATTGTATTGTTACGAAAGATATTGTTAAATTTGAAAAAATAACAAGAAGTTCCGTGACGAACTAAAGAGCCTACTTTTCATGCCAATGATTATTCTACAGTATATGAACCTACCTAGAACAATGACGAAATTAAGTTGGTAATATCGAAATGTCCAATTAGTTCGAAATATTCCTGGTATAATGTAGCCTAATAGAGCACTACATTTGGCAGCCCTGGAGACTGAATATATTCTTAGTTCCACCTCTTAAGGTACAGAATACAAAATTTGGTTGAAGTCCAACGGACGTTACATGCAGTTAGACATTGGATATAACAGCACGCGTAAAAGCATGTTGGCAACAATGGCATGCGTGTGCTGGTTAAAATAATCGGAAATATTATGATATCTTGTTGTGACAATTTTGGATGGAATCCATTTGTTAGTATAAAAGTTACGTGTATTTTAAAATTGGACCTATCAGCAAGCATAGAATCATGTTGGCAGCACTGACTTATATTAATTACTCCAAATTAATCTAGAGTGGCAGGTGCTATACGTGTGCAAAGTATAGAGCTGTTGGCTTGCATACTTTCTGATATATTGATATTAGCAGGTACCCGCGGCTTCGCCCGCGATTTAGACAATGGGGACGATGCATTATTGCTGATAATTGGTCTACTTTATTACAGCAATCGCGGCTAGAGGTGGGTCCATTTTAATTCTGAATACTGATGCATACAGTATATTGATATGAGCAGCAGAGTGGGAATTTAATAGAGTTGTGAAAGTCTGCAGGGTTCGATGTTACATTATGCTAACATATTTTAAAATTACGTCTTCTGCAGAGACATAACGATTTTGTTGTCCGGATGCTCACGAGCACGTCACTTACAGTTGCCCATGGGAAAGAATGGTTTTGTCTAAATGTACACGTGCTACTGTTAAGTGTGTGTCATTGCGCTTTGTTAAAGAAATTGCGAATATTATTTGAAGAGGGAACTGCACTCTTGCACACTGGAATGGCAAATCTATCGGAACATGGGGAATTAGAACTATTCTTCCTTGAGCTATTCTGGATGTAATTTTGCCATACTTATTGATGATTTGAACGTCAACATATCGCTATTTTTTTTTTTTTTTTAGCGTATGGCTTTTGGTGCCGGGAGTGTCCGAGGACATGTTCGGCTCGCCAGTTTTGTAGCTGCTTCGAGACGGACACCCAACGGGTGAGCTACAAGTACCGTTGGGGAGGAAAGTTGGAAGGGAGGGTCGAGGAGTTGGAAGGTAGCGGCTGTGGCCTATAGTTAGGGACCAACCCCGGCATTTGCCTGGAAGGAAGATGGGAAACCACAGAAGACCATCTTCAAGGTTGCCGGCGGGGGGATTCGAACCTCCTCGCCTCCCGGATGTGAGCGACTGCCAACAGTCATGCCGCAACGACCTCGGCTAACTCACCCGGTATATCGCTATTAATAGACCTATATCTCTCACCTTGGCCGCTGATGTACAGGACATTATGCAGTCTCTTCCGGTGTTACAACCCAGGGATTGAAATTCTCCAAAACCACTTTTGCCTCACATGCCTCTCTAAATAATTAAAATTGCCGATTGTTGTTGTTTGAGTCTTCAGTTTTTTAACAGGTTTGATGCAGCTCTCCATTACTCCCTCTCCTGAGGTAATCTTTTCATCTCTACATAGCTATCACACCCTACATCCGAGGCAATCTCTCAACCCTGGTTAACCCCCACAGTGCTTGTACTCGACCCTCCCATCCATAACTAAGCTTGCCATTCCTGGGTGTCTTAATATGTGTCCTACCCTCCTATCTCATCTCTTCATTAGCAGTCGCCAGAAACATCTCTCCTCTCCCACTCGTCTTAATACCTCTTCATTTGTTACCCTATCTACCCATCTGATCATCATTCTCCTGTATCACCACATTTCAAACGCTTCAATTCTCCTCTTTTCTGCTGCACCATTAGTCCAACTCAGCAACTTTTCAAGGTTTAAGCCGTGCCTTGTGCGGGGATTCAATGGCCGTGAAAGACAAAATACCAACTTTATTGAAATAAGTTTGCCCAATTCCTCAGTAAGAATAATTAAGAAACAAGTAGTTCCGTGAAGAAATATACAGCCTATTTTCATATATCCTGCTCAAGTTAATTGCCTCTATCAACATACAAAATTTCAGTTTAATTGCTGTAACAGATTCGTAGATATTGAGAACCGTATAAATATTTCAGATGGTCGCCAGGTTGGATTTTTATTTTTGTACTATTACATTAAGATTATTGTGAACGTGTGGTATTCAAACTTCAATCGCATGATTAGAACACAAGAAGTAAAAACGAGATTTTAAAATTACGCACAGCAGCCATCTTGTGATTATGCAAACAATTGAAATAAATTAGACGCCAATGGATCAACATTTGTATACTGTAAGCATTTAACGTGCAACGTTTCACGGCACTCGGATAGTTAATTCGCGAGAAACGTCCATTTAAATATTTATACTTCGCGTCGCCGCCATGGTATATTTGTACTCACCAGGTTACTGAACGTCCTATAGGTGAACATATGTTCATAGTCTCTATGAACATACAAAAATTCAGTTTGGTTGCTGTAAAAATTCATAGATATTGAGATCCGTCTAAATATTTCGGAAGCTCACCATATAGGATTGTTATATGTATAGGCCATAGAGTTATGTACCATTCAAGGACAATTATTGCCTAGGTTCATTATTCAAACTTTCACTTCGATCGCATGATTACGACACAAGAAATAAAAACTTAATTTTAAAATTTCGCACAGCCGCCATCTTGAGGTTATGTCAACAATTGAATTAAATTAGATGGCAGTGCATTACAATCTGCAAAATCATTTACTGTACCACATTTCACTGCGCTCATGGAGTTAAATCACGAGAAAAGTCTATTAAATTATTTCAAATTCGCTTGGTCGCCATGTTCGTTTTGTACTTTACAGGTTTGTGAAATTACATAGTGAAATATTTCGCACAGCCTCCATTTTGAGGTTATGTAAACAATTGAACTAAATTAGACTCCAGTGCATTACAATGTATATAAACAATTGCTGTATCAAGTTTCATTACGTTTGGATAGTTAAATCGCGAGAAAAGTCTATTTAAAAGTCTCAAATTCGCTTGGCCGCCATGTTAGTTTTGTAGTCACCAGGTTTTTGAAAGTCTCATAGGTGAACTTCTAGTAGTGCCCTTTATCACCGTACACAATTTCAGGGCGATATCGGTAATAGTTTCGGAGATATTGAATACTAGTGAAATATTTCGCACAGCCGCCATGTTGGATTGGTGAGACTAACAAACTTTGAAGGGCAAGGTCGAGGTCGCCGGGAATAGCGCTATGAACTTACCGAGTTTCATTGAAATTGCTCCAGCCGTTTAGATTTTATTAGGGGACACACACACACACCTCACACACACACACACGCACACACACACGGACAAAAGGTGATCTCATAAGCCTATTTTTTTCAAAATTGAAAGTAGGCTAAAAATAATAATTTAATGTGACAGCCGGTAGAATACGACACATCCGTCTGTGATTATGGGTTGCTGATCATGGTAAAAAACGAAAAAGAGCAGATCAATATCGTAAAACAGAAATATACAGTTAACAAAAAACAAATTTAAAAAGAAAATGAAAGCATACAGTGCAAAATAGAAAGCATCTTGACATTGTAAATTAGCGTAAAGATACGAAAGCTCGCACACAATAACCAGCTCAAAGAGTATATAATTAGACTCATAATCACGATCGAATCCTACCCCAAAAAACACCTCTATAAATAAAATATATCTCATTTTACGCGTATCAATGCGAGGAGAAATGTACGTGAACCAAACCCCGCGCTTCAAGGCCCTAAATAGAACGGTTTTTGAGATATTGCCAGAAAACTATCCCCGGTCTGCCAAATTTCAGCGGTTGCCATAGTAACGTTGATCTCTTTCTTCGAGGGAACACAGTTATTTGGGAATATCTCCGAAACCGTTCATTTTAGGAACTTAAAAAAATGTGTTTCGGGGTTCCTATAGGACCTCCGAGTATTGTTTCTCGTATCTGGCGGCTAAAATGAGCTAAATCCGACCTTTGTACCGACTGTCCTTGCTCAGTGCCAAAGGGCCGAAAAAGGTTCTTACAAAATGAATTTTCAAAAAACGTTTCTTAGTGAGCCTCTACGTACTCGGATCAACCAAAATGCAAAATTTCAGCTTTCTAGGTCTAGTGGTTTGAGCCCTGCGTTGATGAGTAAATTTTGGATGCTCAGTGCCAAAGGGCCGAAAAAAGTCACTTGCAAATTGAATTTTCAAAAACCGTTTCTCAGTGAGCCTCTACATACTCGGATCAACCAACATGCAACATTTCAGCTTTCTAGGTCTAGTGGTTTGAGCCCTGCGTTGATGAGTCAATTTTGGATTATATATAATAGATGAGACTTTCCAAGTCGATTTGCTCGTAGAAATATGGAATATAGCTTATTCTGCGCGTATCAATTTGAGGAGCAATGTTCGTAGTTTCCACTAGAAGTGGAAACCGAACCTCCCGTTTTAAGGCCCTAAAACGAACGGTTTTCGAGATATTGCCAGAAAACTATCCCCGGTCTACGAAATTTCAGCGGTTGCCATAGTAACGTTGATCTGTTTCTTCGAGGGACCACAGTTATTTGGGAATATCTCCGAAACCGTTCATTTTAGGAACTTAAAAAGTGTGTTTCGGGGTCCCTACAGGACCTCCGAGTATTGTTTCTCGTGTCTGGCGGCTTAAAATGAGCTAAATCCGACCTTTGTACCGACTGTCCTTGCTCAGTGCCAAAGAGCCGAAAGAGTTCACTTACAAATTGAATTTTCAAAAAACGTTTCTTAGTGAGCCTCTACATACTCGGATCAACCAACATGCAAAATTTCAGCTTTCTAGGTCTAGGGGTTTTAGCCCTGCGTTGATAAGTAAATTTTGGATGCTCAGTGCCAAAGGGCCGTTAAAAGTCACTTGCAAATTGAATTTTCAAAAACCGTTTCTTAATGAGCCTCTACATACTCGGATCAACCAACATGCAAAATTTCAGCTTTCTAGGTCTAGTGGTTTGAGCCCTGCGTTGATGAGTCAATTTTGAATTATATATAATAGATGAGACTTTCCAAGTCGATTTGCTCGTAGAAATATGGAATATAGCTCATTCTGCGCGTATCAATGCGAGGAGCAATGTTCGTAGTTTCCACTTCTATGAAGTGGGAACCGAACCTCGCGTTTTAAGGCCCTAAAACGAACGGTTTTCGAGATATTGCCAGAAAACAATCCCCGGTCTGCGAAATTTCAGCGGTTGCCATAGTAACGTTGATCTGTTTCTTCGAGGGAACACAGTTATTTGGGAATATCTCCGAAACCGTTCATTTTAGGAACTTAAAAAGTGTGTTTCGGGGTCCCTACCGGACCTCCGAGTATTGTTTCTCGTATCTGGCGGCTTAAAATGAGCTAAATCCGACCTTTGTACCGACTGTCCTTGCTCAGTGCCAAAGAGCCGAAAAAGGTCACTTACAAATTGAATTTTCAAAACACGTTTCTTAGTGAGCCTCTGCATACTCGGATCAACAAACATGAAAAATTTCACCTTTCTAGGTCTAGTGGTTTTAGCCCTGCGTTGATGAGTAAATTTTGTATGCTCAGTGCCAAAGGGCCGAACACAGTCACTTGCAAATTGAATTTTCAAAAAACCGTTTCTTAGTGAGCCTCTACATACTCGGATCAACCAACATGCAAAATTTCAGCTTTCTAGGTCTAGTGGTTTGAGCCCTGAGTTGATGAGTCCATTTTGGATTATATATAATAGATGAGACTTTCCAAGTCGATTTGCTCGTAGAAATGTGGAATATAGCTCATTCTGCGCGTATCAATGCGAGGAGCAATGTTCGTAGTATCCACTTCTAGGAAGTGGGAACCGAACCTCGCGTTTTAAGGCCCTAGAACGAACGGTTTTCGAGATGTTGCCAGAAAACTATCTCCGGTCTGCGAAATTTCAGCGGTTGCCATAGTAACGTTGATCTGTTTCTTCGAGGGAACACAGTTATTTGGGAATATCTCCGAAACCGTTCATTTTAGGAACATAAAAAGTGTGTTTCTGGGTCCCTACCGGACCTCCTAGTTTTGTTTCTCGTATCTGGCGGCTTAAAATGAGTTAAATCCGACCTTTGTACCGACTGTCCTTGCTCAGTGCCAAAGGGCCGAAAAAGGTCACTTACAAATTGAATTTTCAAAAAACGTTTATTAGTGAGCCTCTACATACTCGGATCAACCAACATGCAAAATTTCAGCTTTCTAGGTCTAGTGGTTTGAGCCCTGCGTTGTTGAGTCAATTTTGGATTATATATAATAGATTAGGGTAAAAATATAGACAGCATTTATTAACAGTTGGCAGCTCTGATTTCTCTTAAGAATACTTATAGTCATATCTGTTATGTTACACATAGCACATACGAAATTTGGTTGAATTTCAATTAACAGTGTAGAAGTTATATGCATTTAAAAATCGGACTTATCAGAAGGCTTAAAATTATTTTGGCAACACTGTCATGTATAGCCTCCTGGAAATTAAACTGGAATAGTATTATCTACATGTGTGCCAATTCTGGAATAGCTCCCATGCATACTTTCCATGATATCCAACAGGGAGCTCACATTTCTATTGCCTTTTTTCAGCATTTGTTAGCACTGACATATTTTTCAAATATGGGCTTGAGATATTCCGGTATATATCTTTACTCATACTAAATTTGGTTTCGATTTCTGCAGCCGTTTAGGAGTTGTTAGGGGGGGGGGGGAGAGACATACACACAGCCAGACAGACAGAAGGACCGGATCGATCTCATAAGTCTACTTTTTCCTCATTTTTGCAAAATGTGAAAAGTGGGCTAAAAATAAACTAAATTTTGTATTGGGAATAGTTCATAGGAAGACACCAGGTGTAAAATTACTTAATTAAAATCCGTACGACTACGACAAAAAGGGAGCGACACACTATGGGTAAAAATGACCCGGCGCCAGTCATCGTGTTATATTTTTTCATGCCATTTCTCAAGGGTTAACCCAAAGTCAACAGCAACATTTCCCTGGTCCGTTACGCCAAGAAATTAAACAAACGGTGGGTGAGTGGATAGCGTGTCGGTCTACTAACCCCAAGATTGTAGGTTCGCCCCTGACCATGGTAAGTGATTTTTGAAAGGCGGCAAAAATTCGATACGCATGTCATACGATGTTGGCATGTCAAAGAACCCATTTGAATTCAGTAGGCCGAGTTCATAATGGCAAAATTAATCTTGGGAGTTTCCGCCAGCACAAAGTTCCTCATTTCTCTACTAGAAAGCGCTGTTGTGTTCAAGGAGATTAGATATCTAACATCTAACCTCCCTGACTTTCATAGTCAAGGAACTACGAAATTCGACATGCAAGCTACCCTCTGGGTGTCAAGTAGCAAAGCTTGCACCAGGCACCCGAGGCCATACGATATTATTATTATTATTATTATTATCAAACAAATGGGGCCAATCAAGGTGGACAAATGAAATACACCCTAGACTTCTGATATCCTTATAGCCTGTAACGGGTTTTGGAGAGTTCAAATGTTGACCAAAGGAGGTCGACAGGTAAGATGAAAGAGAGGAATCCGGCTTAATTAAGTGGATACAATGTTGGATTCAGGTAGCTTCCCGTGGTCGTCAACCCTCGTATCGCTATTTGTGATCCCTTGAGGGAGTGTCCCGAAATTTACATAGAATTGAAAATGGGAAACTATTTCAAAAAACGGTGTCCAATGGAATTAAAGTCGTGAGATAAGAATTGTGGAAAACTGGATGCATATAGCCAAACGTCTTCGTAAAAAGACCACCTCGTGGTGCAACGGCTAGCATTCTTGGCTGTTACGATTGTAGTTTATTTTCTCGTAATTTCAAAAATCATCATCACCATCATCATCATATACAAAACGTTAAGATGTGTATTTCACAAAACTCAAGCCCTTAAACCTGAGGGAGATAGATGGTGTGATTTGTTCCAAATCTTCCAAATCGTCTCAATAGTACAGGGGAAATCTTGCATTTCGTGAAAAGTCAATGGAAATTTATAATACTGTATTTGTTTATAAACAAGCCGTTAGGCCCTTGTCAGAACTGTGTCGCGTCCAGCCCGCACAGCTATAAAGCCAGGCAGGTGGTTTATACACTTGTGAGAGTTCTCGCGTAAGACACTAGGTATATACGAGTGCTAAGGTGTAAATTGCACACAAGTCAAGATCTTAAACCAATGGGAGTTGGAAGGTGCAGTTTGCACCAAAATCTTCCAAATTGTCTCAATAGTACAGGAATATGTTCTCTTTTATGAAAAGTTAACGGAAATATATGTATTAGTTTATAAAGTACGGTTAAAAAAACCAAGATGTTCAGTAAAGAACATATAGCCTACTTTCTCCTAAATGCATGGGTATTGTTATGACTCTTTGTCAATTTTAAGGAGTATAATAGAATGTTGGTTGTAGTAGCTTGTTGAAATAATAGAGGGTCAGAATCACATGACAATATTTAACCATTATGGTTAGGCTACTTTTTTTGCTTATTATATGGTCGTGTTTCTGGAACCCCTTTTTAAATTCAATAACAGTTTGGAAGACGTACAAATCACATTGCAGGATTTCGTTAAGTCATTTCTTGTCTCATGAGAGATTGGATTTCGTCTTAACCCAACATATAAAGCTTATTTGTAAAACCTTATCCCTAATATCCATTAATGCACAGCACTACCGTGTTGTTTGAACCGAATTGTAGTCCGAATCCCGATATGGACAGGCCACATGATGGTCTTTAGCCTTAACACGCTTAGCTACCTTGGTCGGTTAGTTTTAAGCTGGTTTTGGACGGCGAAAGGCCGTATGTCGTTCCTGACACCCCGAAATATTTCGGTTTCAGAACTCGAACCGTCATAGGATTTCAACACTGGTCGTTTAGGTGAAAGGCAAGCAGTTATGTCACTACGCCATCTCGCTTCCCTTGTCAAGAAAAAGTCTGTAAAGGAATTCTTCTCAATACATGAGAAGGAACAAGTTTTAAGCGTTGCTCCAGATAAGAAAGAAAATCTCTTTCAGAAGTTAAACGCGGCTTCGCCGTTACCATTTGTCAATACTCGGAACAGAATTCTCTCCCTCCACCATATGAAAGAAATCCAATACAGGTGTCTTGCTTTCCGCACTTATACTACCTTCTTAAAAAATTGTATTGTTCCACAAAATTTCATGCAAACCAGATTAGTTACCAGAAATCATTATGCATCCATCTCTACATTTTAAATTTATCTAAATTTTAAAAACTTTGTGTTAAGAGGGCCAGAAGACCTCGCTGTTACGCCACTTAAAAGAACAATAACTAGCTAACTAACTAACCAACTAACTAACCAACCGAAGTGCAGTTGTTTTGAACGCGAATTGTGAGTAGGTAATATAGGGCGGTTCTGGCGAAGGGGCTAATGGGCAAGATGGCCGCCGCGCGCAACCAGTCTTATGTTATTCTTATGGAGGGGTCATTCAGAGCTGGCGCAGTGGCTAATGGGCAATATGGCCACTACGCCCCGAGACCGTGAATGACTTCACAGGGAGAGGTTGGCCGTGTAGTTGCTAAATGGAATATTTATTATTATTATTATTAATATTATTATTATTATTATTATTATTATTATTACGTAATTATTAATTGATCATGTGCAATCCAGACCAGCTTTATATTGTCAGCCACTTAGTGTAGTGGCTAGCATTCTTGGCTGTTACTGCTAAGGCCCGGGTTCGATTCCTGGCTCTGACAAGAAATTTAATTTCTGGTCTCACGAGTGGAACGGGGTACACTCAGTCTTGTAAGGCAAAAGTGAGAAAAGGCGGGTTTTAATTCATACCTCTGCCATTCAGCCTAACCCAACTTCATTTAACCTCACCTAACCTAACCTAACCTAACCTAACCTAGCCTAACCTAACCAAACCTAACTTCAAAGTAATAGCAAATATGAGAGCAAATGTGAGAGCACACATAATAAACTAAGTTATAACCTAACCTAACCTAACCTAACCTAACTTCAAAGTCAGAGCAAATATGAGAGCAAATGTAAGAGCACACATAATAAACTAAGTTATAACCTAACCTAACCTAACTTAACCTAACTTAACCTAACCTAACCTAAAAGTGCGAGAAAAAAAATGTGAGCAAAAAGTGTGAGCAAAAAAGTAAGAGCAAATGTGAGAGCACAAATAATAAACTTAGTTATAACCTAACCTAACCTAACCCACAGAAACCTCATTTAAAGATTTTAGATTTTGCATTTTAACATTTTACATTTTAACATTTTAGATTTTAGATTTTTTCATTTTATATTTTTTAGGTTTTACATTTTACATTTTTGATTTTTTGTATTTTAGTTTTTAGTTTTTTTAGATTTTACATTTTAAATTTAAGATTTTTTGATTTTAGATTTTACATTTTACATTTTCCGAAAAGAGTAAACTACAAGGTCACATACCTAACCTCACTAAACCTAACTATACCAAACCTAACTTAAGCTAATCCAAAGGCTAATGCACATACACAAAGTATACAGGGTGTATTTGATATGATGGAAGTCCTTTACACTGGTGATAGAAGATGGTATTCTAAGCAAATATCTTCATGAAATTAAGTCGGATCTTAATTAGTGTAGGTGGAATTAAATCACAAAAATCGTCGGTCAATATCTTGGAAACGGGCTTTCACTTCGTTCCCCTCAGCAGCAGAGCTGACTTCTCCCCGTCTCCCTCCCCTCCTACGCTGAGGAATGTTGACCAGAGTCTGCAGTTGAGTGACCTCCTCGCCTTGTCTGCCAATGACATTGAAATACACAAACCGAGCCTATGAACAGCTGATTCACACCTTCATGGGGAGTGGCTACATGACTAGTGATGGTGGATCTGTCTAGGATTTTTCCAGCTTCATGAACTATGCATAGAAAATAGAAATCCTAAAGATTTAGTAAATTAATTTAAGGAACTGTTGGTCTATCTTTGTGTGAAGATAGTGCAACAACTGTAATAAACTTATTAATAATACTAATAATAGTAATAGTAGGCTTTTAGACACACTAACTTCTTTTATGTTTCTTTTTGGTATGTCGAGTTGCCAGACTTTAATGTACGTAGGATTTCTTGTATGTGCCATGAAATCCATGGAGATGATCTTATTAGATCCCATTCATTTACTACATGACTGAACGTAGATCGCACCCTCGGGAAGGTTAGCACTCTACCACCAGAACTACACATGCTGACTCTTATTATTATTATTATTATTAGACTATTATTATTATTATTATTATTATTATTATAACACTGTATTATAACAATGTATTTGTATTTTATTTTCATTTTCGTGTATTTTCATATGTATTTACATTGTTGATGGACCAATAAATCAATCCCCCCCCTCTCCAGTTAATGGCCACCCGAGGGCTGGAGATGGGATGGGACAATTCACAATATGAACATGTGGTACCATACTAGTATTAAATCTTGGAAGTAGGTTTCCATGGGTTCCCACTTCTACCCCAGGCAAATGTCGGGATTGTTCCTAACTTAAGGCCACGGCCGCCTTCTTCTCAATAATCATAACCGCTGGCAGTGCAGCCCATGAAGGGCCTAGGCCTACCAAGCGACCGCTGTCCAGCCATTTGGCCTGCAGATATTAGGGTGACGCGTGGTCAGTGCATCGGGTCCCCTCGGCCATTAATCTTGATTTTCCTGACTCGGGCACTGCCTCACTGTCAGACAGCTACTTAATTGCCCTCACGAGGCTTAGTGCACTGCGTTACAGCCCTCACGTCAGTTTCTAATATCCCTGATGGAGCCAGGAATCGAACCCAGGGCCTCCAGGTGAGAGGCAGTTGCACTGCCCCAACACCACAGGGCCGGCGCCTTCTTCCGAATCCTCACCTGAATTACAAATACCCACATTACTACAGAAACCACAAAACACAGGTTATCACACAAATTCTACCCACACCCAGCTACATGGGGCTAAATGACCAAAATCGCCAAGCCTCTCAAACAAAACATCAAGTTTTTTACTTCCGTCCTAAATGCCTAGTTCTGAACAGACTGCGGGATGTCGGAATTTTGTCACACTGCATTTCATTAAGAGAATGTTTTTAGTATTTTCAGAAACTAGTCAACAGAAGGTCCGACACGGACGCCAATGATACATCAGGGCTGAGTATCGAAATTATTTTATACATGAACATCAATCAATGAATTCCACAATTACAAAGTAGGCTACACAATACTACCGGTCCTGACGTCCCAAGCCATTGCGTGCGTTGTCAACAACAACAACAAGAACAACGGCAATGCACATTTTCTTACGAGACGGTAGAGCTCAAACAGCTGATAGCCTACCACCCCTCAAGTCAACCGGTAAGGTCAATGCTCCGATTACGTAACAACTTCCCCTTCGCGCGTCGTCACATCGGGCTCCGCCTCGTTTCCCCAGACTGCCGCACCACTTTCTGCCTGATTAGTTTCTGAAATAACTAAAAACATTGACTTTTTAATGATTAATTATCAATTTCAAGATAGGTGACAAATTTTTTACCTAGGAAGCTTAGAATAGTCTCTTCTATCACCAGTGTAACGGACTTCCATCATATCAAATACACCCTGTATAAGTGCTCATGCAACTATCCTTATGCTAGTCTTATAGGCTACTGTACAACAAGATCACTACCCCAACCGAGTATTTTTTTCTTTCATTTTGTTGTTTACGCATTTGTCAATTTTCTAATTTCCCATTTTCAGTTTTTTAATGTTAATTTTAAGTTTTACAATTTCATAATATGGAAAAATGGAATTTGCATTTTGTTGTTTACACATTAGTCAATTTTCCAATTTTCCATTTTCAGTTTTTTTATGACAGTTTTAGGTTTTTCAATTTCATAATATGGAAACATGGATTTTGCATTTTGTTGTTTACACATTTATTAATTTCACAATTTCCCATTTACAGTTTTTAAAATGTCAGTTTAAAGTTTTTCAATATCATGATATAGAAACATGGATTTTCCAATTTGTTGTTGTACATTTGTCAATTTACGAAATTCCCATTTACAGTTTTTAAAATTTCAGTTTAATGCTTTTTCTATTTTGTCAATACGGAAACATGGATTTTCCAATTTGTGTTTTACATGTTCATTTTGCATTAGGAGTGGAGAGAGGTGGGTAGTAATTAAAAATGTACAAGCAGTGTCCATACAATATTTTTTATTTTAAATACATGTACACTATTTATACATAATACATTTATATATATATATATTCTTTTTTGTTATAAATTGTACAGTTGTTTTTATTTTGTTTTCTATTTATATTTATTTTTTGATTATGATTACTATTTTATTTTATTTTTGTAGTGTTATTGTTTTATTTCCTAAATTGTTTTATGTATTTGCTAGTTGCAGGCAGAAGATTTTGATATTCATAACTTAACTCTTTAAGCATGGTCAATGATTGAGTAATGACCATAGGCATGTGTACCTATACCATCAGCATCAATCACTCTTTTATCATCACTAGGACACAAAGCAATTTTGTTTAGTCTTATAGATGATATGTCATGTTGTTTAGAAGTGATAATGTTCATTGGTATTCTTTTTACATTGTTTTTCATGACACAATCCTTATAATCTTGAAAGCTTATACATTTTTTGACAACACCTCTGTTAATACCTTTAATCTTTTTGATTTCTTTACCATTTATGTCCAAAGCGTACATTTTAGCTCTAAGTCCAACAAATGCTTTTATAATTTGTCCACAAGCCTCGTCTTTAAATTTCCCCAACGTTTTCTTGTTTGATGTAGAGTAACATATGTGATTAGTAGGATAATCTGATGTGTCCAGGTGTTCTAGGAAATCCAACTTGTCTTGATATACATCTGGGGTGTTAACCAAATAAATGAACGAGTCGGTATCCATATACATGAGTTTAAGATTGTTCATTCCATAATAGGGTAGCAGGACATCATAGTGGTGGGAATACATTAGAGTTTTTGAAATATCCAGTATACACATTCCAATATATATAGGCTTATTGAATACAATGTTACGTTTAGCCATGTGGAAAGCAGCTAGGTTGGGACCATAAATTGTTCTGTCGATGAATGTTGGTTGAGCTATTAGCTTTTCTGCCTTTTTGCTGTCAGTCACAAGACGTATGTCTATTCTTTTACGGATATTTTACATTGTTTTCCCAAAAATGGCATTGTTGAATAATTTGTACAGATTTTTCTCAAAATCATTTCTGGCTTGTTTTTGAAGGTTGTTATTAAAATCAACGTATGCCTTTAACCAAGGTCTTTGTTTAAACTTTAACACACGATGAATTTTTATCAATTTTATTCCATGATCTAAAGCCTGTTTTAATGCCATGTAGTGAACAACATATCGCCTTCGATTTCCAAGATGAGGAATTAGTTTTTTCAGAGACGAATCCTTAGGTTGTGTACACTCTGGTAGGAAAGGTACATCGTTGTGTAGATCATGAAGGTCAGATGGGTAATCAACATCAACGTCTAGAATGTATCCCACAGGATCGTCTTTCTTTAGTTTTTCTAGATCAACAGTATCTGGAGAAACCCACTGAAATCCACCATAAGGAAGGGAGTGGCACATAGCCCACCCGTATTGGTTGTTGGCATCATCATAGGTAATAAACTGCGATGGTTTCTCAGAATCATAGGTTTCCATGTATTTATTGTTAGCTTCAGCATACCGATGAAACACCTGGCATATGCCTCCACGTATTCCAGACTCGATTAAAAGAATCTGATCGTAATCCTGTAGCAATTCCAGTTCAATGCCTGTGTAAAGGAGCATTGCCTCGAAACTTAAACCAGGCGAAGTAAAGAAGTGTGCAGCATCCACTCGGTGTGTTTCTAGTGTTTTGTTTCTAAACGTTTCAAAGCTGTCTGCAAGAAGGAGTACATCTGATGTTAGGTAGAGGTCACTATATTCCCCTAGAGTTTTAATGTTGAACTGATTCCAGACATTTTTGGCATGTTCATAGTCTTCTTGACTAACATTTTCTTGACTTAATTTGTTAAAGAATGCCTCTTTTGGAGGTAAACACGTTTCACTTAACTTTTCCCATGAGTCAATGTAGTCATAACAAAATACCCCTTTACGAGTCATGAGCATTGCATTTTCTTTTCCAAAGTACTTGTCTGTTTCAGGGTATAATGTTAAGTTGGAAACTAAGTTTTCCAAACTACTCGGCATTAACCGAAACGTATCCACAAATCTAAGCTTAACATTTCCTACATATTTGGTAAAGGAAATGTTCTTTTCTTTGGAGTTAGCGATAACATTCACTCTCTCAGTAGTACACCCCAATTGCTTTACAATGAAATTTGCGTCGTAGCCACTCATATTATGTAGAAACACAGGAACGGGGTTTCGTGTTTTACACCTCAAATTACAGTTATTGTGAGCACTTCCACGGTATTCCCCTGTAATATGGCAGTGGTCTCGAACTTTCCAATCCTGTTGGGTAAATGGTTTTTGACACAAATAACAGGTTTCAGAACATTGGAACTCTGCTTCTTGAGCCTGAGTTAAGGCCTTTGGAGCATTTAAGCTGTAAAGGCGATCAATTTCATTAGCTATTGAGATCAAACAGTCCATAAACTTTTCTGCAGGGTCAGGCCCACGATAAATAACAGGTTGGCTTGAAAGATTTGTCTTTATGTGTTCCACAGCAGGTGAGGGTTTAACGTACACACATCAAAAAAAGTTTTGCATCACCTCGGTTCCCAGATCTCCGGCATATAGACGTTGACTGTGTATATTATATCCAAGATACAGTCCCTTTGACTGTTCATAGATGTCACTAAAACTGCTCAAAGATGTAAACAACCATGCATGAGCAGGGCCTATTAGACGGAGGGGGTACGACAGCCGATCAGTTCCAGTCATTCCACCAGGACGAAGGTACGCTGCTCATGTTGTCTGTAGTTCTACCATGCCTAGAAGGTCAATACCGCAGTTCGATCGCGTCCGCATTGTTACTTTGTGTCAAGAAGGGCTCTCAACAAGGGAAGTTTCCAGGCGTCTCAGAGTGAACCAAAGCGATGTTGTTCGGACATGGAGGAGGTACAGAGATACAGGAACTGTCGATGACAGGCCTCGCTCAGGCCGCCCAAGGGCTACTACTGTAGTGGATGACCGCTACTTACGGATTGCCGCTCGGAGGAACCCTGACAGCAATGCCACCATGTTGAATAATGCGTTTCGTTCAGCCACAGGACGTCGTGTTTCAACTCAAACTGTGCGCAATAGGCTGCATGATGCGCAACTTCACTCCCGACGTCCATGGCGAGGTCCAGCTTTGCAACCCCGACACCATGCAGCGCGGTACAGATGGGCCCAACAACATGCTGAATGGACCCCACGGAATTGGCATCACGTTCTCTTCACCGATGAGTGTCACATATGCCTTCAACCAGACAATCGTCGGAGACGTGTTTGGAGGCACCCTGGTCAGGCTGAACGTCTTAGACACACTGTCCAGCGAGTGCAGCAAGGTGGTGGTTCCCTGATGTTTTGGGGTGGCATTATGTGGGGCCGACGTACGCCACTGGTGGTCATGGAAGGCTCCGAAACGGCTTTACGATACCTGAATGACATCCTCCGACCCATAGTGCAACCATATCGGCAGAATATTGGAGAGGCATTTGTCTTCATGGACGACAATTCTCGACCTCATCGTGCACATCTTGTGAATGCGTTCCTTCAAGATAACGACATCGCTCGACTACAGTGGCCAGCATGTTCGCCAGACATGAACCCTATCGAACATGTCTGGGATATGTTGAAAAGGGCTGTTTATGGACGTCTTGACCCACCAACCACTCTGAGAGATTTACGCCGAATTGTCGTTGAGGAGTGGGACAATTTGGACCAACAGTGTCTTGATGAACTTGTGGATAGTATGCCACGGCGAATACAGGCATGCATCAATGCAAGAGGACGTGCTACTGGGTATTAGAGGTAGTGGTGTGTACTGCAATCTGGACCACAAATGCTGAAAGTCTAGCTGTATGATGGTACAACATGCAATGTGTGGGTCTCATGAGCAATAAAACGAGCTGAAATGTTGTTTGTGTTGATCTCTATTCCCTTTGTATTTAACGGTTCCGGAACTCTTGGAACCGAGGTGATGCAAAACTTTTTTTGATGTGTGTATATACCAAAGCTCATAGGAACATGACTCTGGTATGGCACTGTATAACTTGCCTCAGGATTAGGTAGACATGTTTGATAGGGTAAGAGTATACTTTCAAAATCTGCATAGATAACGTAAGGTATTCTCAGCATTTTTTCAACATTTAAGAATTTGACAATGGGGTTTTTAATAGGCATTTGAACCCTAGCAATGTCATGCTGGACACACAAAGCTCTATGTTCTTTCATTTTTTCCATTCCTTGTTGTCCATATCGATTATCAAAGTGTGTAAAACACCGTTTACACGTATATATTTTATGTTCATGGCGGGTAATCTGATGTCTTACTAGTTTATCAAAATCTTTGATAAAGACGTAGTGGTTCTGGCCGGATGATGAACTTAGCAAAAGGAGGTCGCGATGGTCTTGCAGCTCTTGATCCACAACCTTCAGAGGGAACAATTTCTTGTCTTGTTCCAATCCAAATACATTAATGGATATATCGTTGGCTTTTTCAAATTTGGGAATGTCAGCTAGCGATGTAGGAAACGATATTACAGAAAAATCATACTTGTTTTCCAGGTCCTTGTATTTACTAATGCGATGAGCATCCTTTTTAACCAGTTTTGCTAAAATGGCATACATAAAACACTTTTCATTTTTCAAGTTTTCAGGATTAATGCAGGCTTTTCTTGCTTGTATAGCTGCTGGTAATGGAATATATGTGCTTCCACGCAAGGGATTGTACTTATTTATTTTCAATCGTACTCCTTCCACTGCTAACAAAGCCCAATTACTGCCTTTTAGCTCAGATTCCTCCATTTCCGTTGTTAACTTTGTAAATTGTGTTTCCAAGAAACTACTTAAGTCCGTTTCCAAAAATAGGGGCTGATTTCGTGTTTTAAAAGCACGATCTGTAATTTCATTGGTAAATGTATGAATGAATCTACATTCAGCCACAAGATTAACTTTTATCGACTTGTGCATTGCTAGTTCTTTCTGCATAGCTTGTATTATTTGCTGTTTGGACTCTTTAAGGTATGAATTTAAATCCTTGCACGTATCGCAACGAATGAAATAGGATTTAAGTCGACCTTCAAAAGATGTCTCATATTCAATAAGTCCATTTTTGTCAGGGACCAATGACAGTAGGTAATGTTTTGTAGGCTCTGCCTTTTGTCTTTTAGCTGCCGACACAACATTACAACATTCTTCATGACGACGTCCATTGTAGGCATTGTTGAATGTACTACCACAGGTCTTGCACTCATGAAATTCACCACACGATACTTCATGTCGCTTCCTATGATAGTCTCGAAGAAAAGTCTTTCCACACTCTTTACACATATAGCTAGGAATGGCTTCTTCCATTATGAATGTTGATTTCTGCAAACAGCTGCTTACTGCGTATCACAGGGCTAGAGGTTGGTCAGTGAGACGGTCTTTCACGATGTGAACACCGTGAGAGGTAGTAGTCAACTGGTGATATTCTTGTGAAGGGTCCACTAATATACCCCTAGTCTAGACCAACAGCTCTTTACAGCGTATGACAAGGCTGTATACTGGACAGTGAGACGGTCTTTCACGATGTGAACACTGTAACAAGTAGTAGTCAACTGATTATATACTTGCTAAGGGTTCTCTAATATACAATAGTCAAGACCAACAGCTACTTACTGAGTAGTACAAGGCTGTACAATAGTTGTTTTGACAGTCTTTCACGATGTGGTCACTGTGAATGGTGGTAGTCAACTGATGATATTCTTGATAAGGGTCCTCTAATATACCCCTGGTTAAGGGTAACAGCTGTTCACTGCTTATGACAAGGCTAAAGACTGGTTGCTTCAACGGTCTTTCACAATGTAAACACTGTGACAGGTAGTAGTCAACTGAAAATATTCTTATGGCCTACTCAAGGTTATCAGGTACTTACTGCATATCAAAAGGCTGTACACTCATGTGTGTTAGGCACTCTTTCTTGCTAAGGACCCCAATATTCCCTACACAAGGCTATACATGTTAGTTCTAAACACTTAGTGGCTAATTGTATATTCAATTTTTGTACAAAGCTTATACAAGCACGTTTTTATGAGGTAAAACTTTGTTAAATACCTGCATGCGACACGCAAAGTATGTTTCCGCTATCTAGCAGTGACTATGAGTACTACTTGAACGACCAGCATGCTACCTAGCGCTCCATTTCAATACTCGCTCACTGAACGAACAGCATGCTATCTAGCGGTCGATATCAATACTCACTCAATTACCAGCCTGCTACCTATCGGTCAATATAACAACTCACTCAACTACCAGCATGCTACATGGCTTTTTTTGGTCAGTTTTTTGTTGGCTTTTTGTTGGCTTTTGTTGGCTTTTGTTGGCTTTTATTGGCTTTTTGTTGGCTTTTTGTTGGCTTTTGTTGGCTTTTGTATTAGCTCTTTTATATTTGCTCTTGCTTGTGGGGGCTTATTTGGTCTTGGAAAGTATGTCAGTCCTTTTTTTATGGCTGTAAAATGCTTACAGCCATGTTTGTAAGCAGCAACAACAACAACACACAAAATTCCAAAAAAAATCGAAAGTACTCTAAGTTTTATCAATGACTCTCAACTCTTACACTTACCTCTATCCCATGCATAGTCAAAAATTAGTGTATTTTTCAAATTTTTCAAAAAATATTTGGAAAGTAGGCTGTATCATTAAACTACAAATCCTGAAAAGACATATGTTAACTCCAACACCTACTTCTATACCACTCTCAGTCCAAAAATAGTGTATTTTTCAAATTTTCCAAAACATATTTCCAAAATGGGTTATATTTCCGAAATTAAAAAGTTAACAAAAATGTTTGTTTGACATAAATGAATGGCCTTTGTCTCCTCTACCGCTGTACCAAGTCCCAGGTCTCCAGGACAAAACAATAAAATTTTTAAAAAGGGTTTTATTTCCAAAATTAGGAATTTTACAAACACATTTTTCTGACGTAAATCAATGGTCATTACCCCCTCTACCCCCCACACTAAGTCACATGTCTCTAGGACAACAAAAATAAAATTTTGAAAATGGGCTTATATTTCCAAAATTAGGAATTTTACAAAAACGTTTGTCTAACGTAAATCAATGGTCCCTACCCCCTCTATTCCAACACCAAGTCTCAGGTCTCTAGGTCAACAAAAATAAAATTTGGAAAAAATGGTCACTATTATGGAAACTAGAAATTTCAAGTCTCTAGAATGAAAAATAACAGTAGGGGGGTAAGGTGAGTCCACGCGACGGCCATGATACTCGTTAGAAACCGCCTTACCCCCCTACTGTTATTTTTCATTCTAGAGACTTGAAATTTATTGTGGTGGTAGATGGGGTCAGGGCCATTAATTTATGTCAAAGAAGGTTTTTTGTAGAATTCCTAGTTTCCAAAATATAGAATTTTAAAAATTGAACTTTTTTCAAAAAAGTGTAAAAAATAAAAAAGTTTTATTTAAAAAAATAAAGGACATAGAGGCCATTCTTTTAAGCCCATAGAACACATTTTAGAATGTTTGGTTATATGAAAAATCACCTACTTTCCCAGTTGAACTTTTTCATTTTTGTCATACGGACCTGGAACTTGGGTTACAGGTAGAAGGGATAGAGACCTTTCATTTATGTTAAACAAACTTTTTTGTAGAATTCCTAGTTTCCATAATAGTGACCATTTTTTCCAAATTTTATTTTTGTTGACCTAGAGACCTGAGACTTGGTGTTGGAATAGAGGGGGTAGGGACCATTGATTTACGTTAGACAAACGTTTTTGTAAAATTCCTAATTTTGGAAATATAAGCCCATTTTCAAAATTTTATTTTTGTTGTCCTAGAGACATGTGACTTAGTGTGGGGGGTAGAGGGGGTAATGACCATTGATTTACGTCAGAAAAATGTGTTTGTAAAATTCCTAATTTTGGAAATAAAACCCTTTTTAAAAATTTTATTGTTTTGTCCTGGAGACCTGGGACTTGGTACAGCGGTAGAGGAGACAAAGGCCATTCATTTATGTCAAACAAACATTTTTGTTAACTTTTTAATTTCGGAAATATAACCCATTTTGGAAATATGTTTTGGAAATTTTGAAAAATACACTATTTTTGGACTGAGAGTGGTATAGAAGTAGGTGTTGGAGTTAACATATGTCTTTTCAGGATTTGTAGTTTAATGATACAGCCTACTTTCCAAATATTTTTTGAAAAATTTGAAAAATACACTAATTTTTGACTATGCATGGGATAGAGGTAAGTGTAAGAGTTGAGAGTCATTGATAAAACTTAGAGTACTTTCGATTTTTTTTGGAATTTTGTGTGTTGTTGTTGTTGTTGCTGCTTACAAACATGGCTGTAAGCATTTTACAGCCATAAAAAAAGGACTGACATACTTTCCAAGACCAAATAAGCCCCCACAAGCAAGAGCAAATATAAAAGAGCTAATACAAAAGCCAACAAAAGCCAACAAAAAGCCAACAAAAAGCCAATAAAAGCCAACAAAAGCCAACAAAAGCCAACAAAAGCCAACAAAAAGCCAACAAAAAACTGACCAAAAAAAGCCATGTAGCATGCTGGTAGTTGAGTGAGTTGTTATATTGACCGATAGGTAGCAGGCTGGTAATTGAGTGAGTATTGATATCGACCGCTAGATAGCATGCTGTTCGTTCAGTGAGCGAGTATTGAAATGGAGCGCTAGGTAGCATGCTGGTCGTTCAAGTAGTACTCATAGTCACTGCTAGATAGCGGAAACATACTTTGCGTGTCGCATGCAGGTATTTAACAAAGTTTTACCTCATAAAAACGTGCTTGTATAAGCTTTGTACAAAAATTGAATATACAATTAACCACTAAGTGTTTAGAACTAACATGTATAGCCTTGTGTAGGGAATATTGGGGTCCTTAGCAAGAAAGAGTGCCTAACACACATGAGTGTACAGCCTTTTGATATGCAGTAAGTACCTGATAACCTTGAGTAGGCCATAAGAATATTTTCAGTTGACTACTACCTGTCACAGTGTTTACATTGTGAAAGACCGTTGAAGCAACCAGTCTTTAGCCTTGTCATAAGCAGTGAACAGCTGTTACCCTTAACCAGGGGTATATTAGAGGACCCTTATCAAGAATATCATCAGTTGACTACCACCATTCACAGTGACCACATCGCGAAAGACTGTCAAAACAACTATTGTACAGCCTTGTACTACTCAGTAAGTAGCTGTTGGTCTTGACTATTGTATATTAGAGAACCCTTAGCAAGTATATAATCAGTTGACTACTACTTGTTACAGTGTTCACATCGTGAAAGACCGTCTCACTGTCCAGTATACAGCCTTGTCATACGCTGTAAAGAGCTGTTGGTCTAGACTAGGGGTATATTAGTGGACCCTTCACAAGAATATCACCAGTTGACTACTACCTCTCACGGTGTTCACATCGTGAAAGACCGTCTCACTGACCAACCTCTAGCCCTGTGATACGCAGTAAGCAGCTGTTTGCAGAAATCAACATTCATAATGGAAGAAGCCATTCCTAGCTATATGTGTAAAGAGTGTGGAAAGACTTTTCTTCGAGACTATCATAGGAAGCGACATGAAGTATCGTGTGGTGAATTTCATGAGTGCAAGACCTGTGGTAGTACATTCAACAATGCCTACAATGGACGTCGTCATGAAGAATGTTGTAATGTTGTGTCGGCAGCTAAAAGACAAAAGGCAGAGCCTACAAAACATTACCTACTGTCATTGGTCCCTGACAAAAATGGACTTATTGAATATGAGACATCTTTTGAAGGTCGACTTAAATCCTATTTCATTCGTTGCGATACGTGCAAGGATTTAAATTCATACCTTAAAGAGTCCAAACAGCAAATAATACAAGCTATGCAGAAAGAACTAGCAATGCACAAGTCGATAAAAGTTAATCTTGTGGCTGAATGTAGATTCATTCATACATTTACCAATGAAATTACAGATCGTGCTTTTAAAACACGAAATCAGCCCCTATTTTTGGAAACGGACTTAAGTAGTTTCTTGGAAACACAATTTACAAAGTTAACAACGGAAATGGAGGAATCTGAGCTAAAAGGCAGTAATTGGGCTTCGTTAGCAGTGGAAGGAGTACGATTGAAAATAAATAAGTACAATCCCTTGCGTGGAAGCACATATATTCCATTACCAGCAGCTATACAAGCAAGAAAAGCCTGCATTAATCCTGAAAACTTGAAAAATGAAAAGTGTTTTATGTATGCCATTTTAGCAAAACTGGTTAAAAAGGATGCTCATCGCATTAGTAAATACAAGGACCTGGAAAACAAGTATGATTTTTCTGTAATATCGTTTCCTACATCGCTAGCTGACATTCCCAAATTTGAAAAAGCCAACGATATATCCATTAATGTATTTGGATTGGAACAAGACAAGAAATTGTTCCCTCTGAAGGTTGTGGATCAAGAGCTGCAAGACCATCGCGACCTCCTTTTGCTAAGTTCATCATCCGGCCAGAACCACTACGTCTTTATCAAAGATTTTGATAAACTAGTAAGACATCAGATTACCCGCCATGAACATAAAATATATACGTGTAAACGGTGTTTTACACACTTTGATAATCGATATGGACAACAAGGAATGGAAAAAATGAAAGAACATAGAGCTTTGTGTGTCCAGCATGACATTGCTAGGGTTGAAATGCCTATTAAAAACCCCATTGTCAAATTCTTAAATGTTGAAAAAATGCTGAGAATACCTTACGTTATCTATGCAGATTTTGAAAGTATACTCTTACCCTATCAAACATGTCTACCTAATCCTGAGGCAAGTTATACAGTGCCATACCAGAGTCATGTTCCTATGAGCTTTGGTATATACGTTAAACCCTCACCTGCTGTGGAACACATAATGACAAATCTTTCAAGCCAACCTGTTATTTATCGTGGGCCTGACGCTGCAGAAAAGTTTATGGACTGTTTGATCTCAATAGCTAATGAAATTGATCGCCTTTACAGCTTAAATGCTCCAAAGGCCTTAACTCAGGCTCAAGAAGCAGAGTTCCAATGTTCTGAAACCTGTTATTTGTGTCAAAAACCATTTACCCAACAGGACTGGAAAGTTCGAGTCCACTGCCATATTACAGGGGAATACCGTGGAAGTGCTCACAATAACTGTAATTTGAGGTGTAAAACACGAAACCCCGTTCCTGTGTTTCTACATAATACGAGTGGCTACGACGCAAATTTCATTGTAAAGCAATTGGGGTGTACTACTGAGAGAGTGAATGTTATCGCTAACTCCAAAGAAAAGTACATTTCCTTTACCAAATATGTAGGAAATGTTAAGCTTAGATTTGTGGATACGTTTCGGTTAATGCCGAGTAGTTTGGAAAACTTAGTTTCCAACTCAACATTATACCCTGAAACAGACAAGTACTTTGGAAAAGAAAATGCAATGCTCATGACTCGTAAAGGGGTATTTTGTTATGACTACATTGACTCATGGGAAAAGTTAAGTGAAACGTGTTTACCTCCAAAAGAGGCATTCTTTAACAAATTAAGTCAAGAAAATGTTAGTCAAGAAGACTATGAACATGCCAAAAATGTCTGGAATCAGTTCAACATTAAAACTCTAGGGGAATATAGTGACCTCTACCTAACATCAGATGTACTCCTTCTTGCAGACAGCTTTGAAACGTTTAGAAACAAAACACTAGAAACACACCGAGTGGATGCTGCACACTTCTTTACTTCGCCTGGTTTAAGTTTCGAGGCAATGCTCCTTTACACAGGCATTGAACTGGAATTGCTACAGGATTACGATCAGATTCTTTTAATCGAGTCTGGAATACGTGGATGCATATGCCAGGTGTCTCATCGGTATGCAGAAGCTAACAATAAATACATGGAAACCTATGATTCTGAGAAACCATCGCTGTTTATTACCTATGATGATGCCAACAACCAATACGGGTGGGCTATGTGCCACTCCCTTCCTTATGGTGGATTTCAGTGGGTTTCTCCAGATACTGTTGATCTAGAAAAACTAAAGAAAGACGATCCTGTGGGATACATTCTAGACGTTGATGTTGATTACCCATCTGACCTTCATGATCTACACAACGATTTACCTTTCCTACCAGAGTGTACACAACCTAAGGATTCGTCTCTGAAAAAACTAATTCCTCATCTTGGAAATCGAAGGCAATATGTTGTTCACTACATGGCATTAAAACAGGCTTTAGATCATGGAATAAAATTGATAAAAATTCATCGTGTGTTAAAGTTTAAACAAAGACCTTGGTTAAAGGCATACGTTGATTTTAATAACAACCTTCGAAAACAAGCCAGAAATGATTTTGAAAAAAATCTGTACAAATTATTCAATGCCATTTTTGGGAAAACAATGGAAAATATCCGTAAAAGAATAGACATACGTCTTGTGACTGACAGCAAAAAGGCAGAAAAGCTAATAGCTAAACCAACATTCATCGACAGAACAATTTATGGTCCCAACCTAGCTGCTTTCCACATGGCTAAACGTAACATTGTATTCAATAAGCCTATATATATTGGAATGTGTATACTGGATATTTCAAAAACTCTAATGTATTCCCACCACTATGATGTCCTGCTACCCTATTATGGAATGAACAATCTTAAACTCATGTATATGGATACCGACTCGTTCATTTATTTGGTTAACACCCCAGATGTATATCAAGACAAGTTGGATTTCCTAGAACACCTGGACACATCAGATTATCCTACTAATCACATATGTTACTCTACATCAAACAAGAAAACGTTGGGGAAATTTAAAGACGAGGCTTGTGGACAAATTATAAAAGCATTTGTTGGACTTAGAGCTAAAATGTACGCTTTAGACATAAATGGTAAAGAAATCAAAAAGATTAAAGGTATTAACAGAGGTGTTGTCAAAAAATGTATAAGCTTTCAAGATTATAAGGATTGTGTCATGAAAAACAATGTAAAAAGAATACCAATGAACATTATCACTTCTAAACAACATGACATATCATCTATAAGACTAAACAAAATTGCTTTGTGTCCTAGTGATGATAAAAGAGTGATTGATGCTGATGGTATAGGTACACATGCCTATGGTCATTACTCAATCATTGACCATGCTTAAAGAGTTAAGTTATGAATATCAAAATCTTCTGCCTGCAACTAGCAAATACATAAAACAATTTAGGAAATAAAACAATAACACTACAAAAATAAAATAAAATAGTAATCATAATCAAAAAATAAATATAAATAGAAAACAAAATAAAAACAACTGTACAATTTATAACAAAAAAGAATATATATATATATATAAATGTATTATGTGTAAATAGTGTACATGTATTTAAAATAAAAAATATTGTATGGACACTGCTTGTACATTTTTAATTACTACCCACCTCTCTCCACTCCTAATGCAAAATGAACATGTAAAACACAAATTGGAAAATCCATGTTTCCATATTGACAAAATAGAAAAAGCATTAAACTGAAATTTTAAAAACTGTAAATGGGAATTTCGTAAATTGACAAATGTACAACAACAAATTGGAAAATCCATGTTTCTATATCATGATATTGAAAAACTTTAAACTGACATTTTAAAAACTGTAAATGGGAAATTGTGAAATTAATAAATGTGTAAACAACAAAATGCAAAATCCATGTTTCCATATTATGAAATTGAAAAACCTAAAACTGTCATAAAAAAACTGAAAATGGAAAATTGGAAAATTGACTAATGTGTAAACAAAAAAATGCAAATTCCATGTTTCCATATTATGAAATTGTAAAACTTAAAATTAACATTAAAAAAACTGAAAATGGGAAATTAGAAAATTGACAAATGCGTAAACAACAAAATGAAAGAAAAAATACTCGGTTGGGGTAGTGATCTTGTTGTACAGTAGCCTATAAGACTAGCATAAGGATAGTTGCATGAGCACTTATATACTTTGTGTATGTGCATTAGCCTTTGGATTAGCTTAAGTTAGGTTTGGTATAGTTAGGTTTAGTGAGGTTAGGTATGTGACCTTGTAGTTTACTCTTTTCGGAAAATGTAAAATGTAAAATCTAAAATCAAACAATCTTAAATTTAAAATGTAAAATCTAAAAAAACTAAAAACTAAAATACAAAAAATCAAAAATGTAAAATGTAAAACCTAAAAAATATAAAATGAAAAAATCTAAAATCTAAAATGTTAAAATGTAAAATGTTAAAATGCAAAATCTAAAATCTTTAAATGAGGTTTCTGTGGGTTAGGTTAGGTTAGGTTATAACTAAGTTTATTATTTGTGCTCTCACATTTGCTCTTACTTTTTTGCTCACACTTTTTGCTCACATTTTTTTTCTCGCACTTTTAGGTTAGGTTAGGTTAAGTTAGGTTAAGTTAGGTTAGGTTAGGTTATAACTTAGTTTATTATGTGTGCTCTTACATTTGCTCTCATATTTGCTCTGACTTTGAAGTTAGGTTAGGTTAGGTTAGGTAAGGTTAGGTTAGGTTAGGTTAGGTTAGGTTATAACTTAGTTTATTATGTGTGCTCTCACATTTGCTCTCATATTTGCTATTACTTTGAAGTTAGGTTTGGTTAGGTTAGGCTAGGTTAGGTTAGGTTAGGTTAGGTTAGGTGAGGTTAAATGAAGTTGGGTTAGGCTGAATGGCAGAGGTATGAATTAAAACCCGCCTTTTCTCACTTTTGCCTTACAAGACTGAGTGTACCCCGTTCCACTCGTGAGACCAGAAATTAAATTTCTTGTCAGAGCCAGGAATCGAACCCGGGCCTTAGCAGTAACAGCCAAGAATGCTAGCCACTACACTAAGTGGCTGACAATATAAAGCTGGTCTGGATTGCACATGATCAATTAATAATTACGTAATAATAATAATAATAATAATAATAATAATAATAATAATAATAATATTAATAATAATAATAATAAATATTCCATTTAGCAACTACACGGCCAACCTCTCCCTGTGAAGTCATTCACGGTCTCGGGGCGTAGTGGCCATGACCCCTCCATAAGAATAACATAAGACTGGTTGCGCGCGGCGGCCATCTTGCCCATTAGCCCCTGCGCCAGAACCGCCCTATATTACCTACTATTGTGCTCACAGTCGATATTATTGTGGCTAAAGTTAGATAACAATTAGAAATAAAAATATTCAGTAATGGACAAATACGTAGTCTACATTCCCTTAAATATATGGGTAGATTTATATCTCATTGTCATTATCAAGGGGACGGATGACCTCGCTTTTAAAAACAAGAATAAATAACTGTATAATAAATCATTATCGCTTTTTTTTCGCTATCGTTTTACCCTCCAGGATCGGCTTTTCCCACGGACTAAGCGAGGGATCCCACCTCTACCGCCACTGAGGGCAGTGTCCTGGAGCTTGAGACTCTGAGTCAGGGATACAACTGGGGTGTGTGACCAGCACTACGCCCAGGCGGCTTCACATGCAAAGCGAACAGGGGGCCTGATGAAGGGGATGGGAAGAGTGGGTCGGTTAGGCAAGGAAGTGGGCAGGAGGCGGCCGTGGCTTTACAGTAGGTACCATCCCGGCATTTGCCCGAAGACGAAGTGGGAAACCATGGAAAACCACTTCGAGGATGGCTGAGGTGGGTATCGAGCCCCCTCTACTCATTTGGGCCACCCGAGGCTCAGTAGACCCCGTTCCAGTCCTCATGCCACTTTTCAAATTGTGTGGCTAAGCCGGGAATCGAACCCAGAACCTCCGGGACGGCAGCTAACCATGCTGACCGCTACGCTAAAACAACGTGGTGTGATTATACGTTGATTGATTGTTGTTTTAAGGGGAGAAAGAGTCTGGTCATCTGAAACCATTGTTAAGTCTATATGTTATCTTTATATAGGCTACAGTGTGTCGCAAAATTACGTTGACAAACTGAAACCAGAGGTTCCCGCCCTTATCTGAAGCAACTTGAGATAGGACACATATGTCCGAGAAAAAAAAACACGTTACAAATCTGTGCGCTATTAAACATTTAACGAGGCAAATCCGCAACACTGCGTCCAGAAAGTGCGACTTTTTCTAATGTTTCCGTTCCGTACAGCCGCGGAGGAATGCCACGACTTCCCGTCTGGCGAACTAGCTCAGTGATATAGTGCACGGCAAAAAATGGAAAAATTATGATAAAAACATGCGCTGGCTCTGATTCAAACCACTTCCAAATGACTCGTTTCAAGGAACACGCCACGCCGCGCTGGGCCAGATACAACTGAACAGTGGGTCAAAATCGAAATCTAGGAGGACAAAATTATTTATTTTCATAATTAAACAAGATGTTCAGCAAAGAACAAATAGCCTACATTCTCCTAAATGCATGGGTATTGTTATAATTCTTTGTCCTTTTCAAGGAGTATAATTGAATGTTGGTTGTAGTAGCTTGTTGAAATACAACGTGCAATAGGGATATTAAACATGAATATCAGGTGCCCCTTGCTAGTGTTACCTCTGTAAAAAAATCATTCAATTCGGTTTCACAGTGTTTGAATTGATATGGGGAATGGATTTGCACACATTCATGGCCGCTATTTGCAAACTATTGGACTGATGACCTTGTAGTCAGTCATAAGATGCTTTCCACAAAAAGGTATGTTGTTGCAAAATCTGGTAGAGATCAAATGATTAGGATGGTCGTAATTTGTTTTAAGCTTTTAACATTTGGGTGGCCGTCATTCCGTTTCCGTCAATATGGCGGCGATATAAAACATGACACTGAGGTGCCCTTTGCTAGTGCTACCTCAGTACCAAATTTCGTTCAATACGGTTTCACCGTGTTTGAATTGATAGGGGGAATCGATTTGCACACATACTTGGCCACCATCTGCAAACTATTGGGCTGATGATCTTGCTGTTTGGTTAGAATATGCTTCACACATAAAGACATGTTGTTGCAAAATTTGGTAGAGACTAGATTATTAGGTTCGTCGTAATTACATTTTAGCTTTTAATATTTGGGTGGCCGCGATTACGTTTCCGTCAAGATGGCGGTGATATAAAACATGACACTGAGGTGCCCTTTGCTAGTGCTACCTCTGTACCAAATTTCATTCCATTCGGTTTCACTGTGTTCGAATTAATAGGGGGAATCCATTTTGACACAAAGATGGCCGCCATCCGCAAACTATTAGGCTAATGACCTATTAGAATGGACAAAGGATGCTCCCTCGATAAAGGTACGTTGTTGCAAAATTTGGTAGAGATCGGATGATTATGTTAGTCGTTATTTGATTTAAGCTTTGAACATTTGTGTGGCCGCCATTACGTTTCCGTCAAGATGGCGGCAATATAAAACATGACACTGAGGTTCCCTTTGCTAGTACTACTTCTGTACCAAATTTCGTTCCATTCGGTTTCACCGTGTTCGAATTAATAGGGGGAATCGATTTTCACACAAAGATGGCCGCCATCCGCAAACTAATAAGCTGATGACTTGTTAGTTTGGTCAAATGATGCTCCCCCCATAAAGGTATGTTGTTGCAAAATTTGCTAGAGATCGGATGATTAGGTTAGTCGTAATTTGGTTTAAGCTTTGAACATTTGTGTGGCCACCATTACGTTTCCGTTAAGATGGCGGCGATATAAAACATGACACTGAGGTGTCCTTTGCTAGTGCTACCTTTGTACCAAATTTCGTTCAATTCGCGTTCACCGTGTTCGAATTGATAGGGGGGGGGGGGGGGACAGACATTCGGAGTACACACACTCACACACACACAGACTCTCTCACACACACACACACACACACACACACACAGACACACACTTCTTTTCGCCCTGTGTTGATCTCATAAGTCTAAAAATTAAAATGTATTACTTCTACAGCATTCTCATACAATTGCCGCTCACTATTCTGTGATATAAACGCATCTTAGTGTCACCACTGTTCAAGCAGTCTGAATTGGAGGGTGAATGCAAGTGGCTGTGGTTTGGTTGTCTTTGTGGTTAGTGTGATGCTTTAAGATGGGACATGCAGCTGAAGGTATGATCTTTGTAACGCGTTTCAGTTATTAATGGACATAATTGTTACCTAAATTTAGCTATATTTACATTATATGTTATTAAACTATTATTTTTAAAATTAGATTTTCACTTAGATTTTTAGCCTATTTTCAATTTTGAAAACATAGGCTTATGAGATCACCTTTTGTCCGTGTGTGTGTGTGTGTGTGTGTGTCCCCGTAATAAAATCTAAACGGCTGGAGTGATTTCAATGAATCTCGGTAAGTTCATAGCACTGTTCCCGACGACCCCGACCATGCCCTTCAAATTTTGTTACGTCTCACCAATCCAAAATGGCGGCTGTGCGAATTATTTCACAGCATTCAATAATTCCTAAACTATTCCCAATATCACCCTGGAATTTTTTACGGTCATAAAGGGAACTACTAGAAGTTCACCTATGTGTCTTTTGAAAAACTGGTAGCTAAAAAAACAACATGGCGGCCACGCGAATTTGGGACATTTAAATAGACTTTTCTCGCAATTTATCCAACCAAACGCAATAAAACTTGGTGCAGTATATTTTTATGCACATAGTAATGCACCGACATCTAACTTTGTTCAATTGTTTACATAACCACAAGTTGGCGGATGTGCGAAATATTTCACCGGTATTCTATATCTCTGAAACTATTACCGGTATCACCCTGAAATTTTGTACGGAGATAAAGGGCAATACTGGAAGTTCATCTATAAGACTTTCTAAAACCGGTTAACGACAAAACGAACATGGCGGCCAAGCGAATTTGAAAATTTTAAATAGACTTTCCTCGCGATTTAATGTTCTAAACGCAATGAACTCTGGTAAAGGAAATGTTTATACACATTGTAATGCACTGGTATCTAATTTAGTTGAATTGTTTACATAACCTCAAAATGGCGGCTGTGCGAATTTTAAAATTAAATTTTTATTTCTTGTGTCGTAATCATTCGATCGAAGTGAAAGTTTTAATAATGAACCTACGCAATAATTAACTTTTAATGGTACATGACTCTATGGCCTATACATTTAACAATCCAACATGGCGACCATCAGAAATATTTAGACGGTTCTGAATATCAACGAATCTATTAAAGCAATCAAACTGAATTATTTTTATGTTCATAGGGGCTATGAACTTAAGTTCACCTATAGGGCTTTAAATAATCTGGTGATCACAAATCCAACATGGTGGTGACGCGAAATATAAATATTCACATGGACGTTTCTCGCAATTTAACCATCCGAGTGTAGTGAAACTTAGAACAGTAAATACCTATACAAATGTTAATCCACTGGCATCTAATTTATTTCAATTGTTTCCATAACCACAAGATGGCAGCTGTGCGAAATTTTAAAATCTCATTGTTTTTTCTTTTGTCCTAATCATGCGATTGAAGTTTGAATGCTACACGTACACAACTATCTTCATGTAACAGTACATAACTCTAGGACCTACATATATAAAATCCAACATGGCGACCATCCGAAATATTTAGTCAGTTCTCAATATCTACGAATCTATTACAGCAATCAAACTGAAATTTTGTATGTTGATAGTCGCAGTTACCATAAGTAGGATATATGAAAATAGGCTGTATAGTTCTTCACGGAACTACTTGTTTGAAAACAAATTATTAAGCTATCGGTTCAATTATGACCTAACTTTTAAAGTTAAAGGGTTGAAACTTAATACAATTGGAGAAGATTTCATTGCTTGCAATCCAAATTAGAATCATGATTTCAGTGCTTCAAAAGTGTTATTCGTAAATTTTTCTTTGATAAGTTAACACTGTTTTGAAACAATGCATTTTTTATTAAGTTACATAAATACTACTGACATTGCTCTAGGTTAAATTAATGCATATATGCACCTAAATATACTGTAAAAAATTCACATAGATTGACGCAGTTATTTCTGAGATATGTACCACATTTGCATAAAAATACAAGTTGAAAGAAATAGCTGTCAAAGAAATGTCTGCAACGGTTGATGAATAAGAACCTGGTAGATGTTTGCCAATATTGAGAAATTTTAGTATTTCAATGGTTCATTCTGGTTCCGTATTGATGCAACAATTAGTATTAATATTTTGAAAAAGTTCCGCCCAATAAATACCTTTATTGTATTATATACGAGGCATGTCCAAAAAGTAAGTTCCGTTTGGTAATAAAATTAAATTGTGTACAGATACAGTAAAAATATTTATTGCACAACATTCTACACTTCTTAAACTACTTTTCCACATAACTACCGAACTTTTGCGGGAATTTGTCATAGCGTGGCACAAGTTTTTGGATACCTTCTTCGTAGAAGTTTGCCGCCGACAAGGTCGTCCGCCATACCATTTCAGGATGGCGGCCGTGCGAATTATGCAAACTTTATAATCCATATCATGGGACCCACCAGTTCCGATTATCGAGCCGAGAATCGTTTTAACTGTTCTAAAGGAAGAGGCACGTTCGAAATTAAAAGTTTATTTTGTAATACTATAGTGCAGACGTGATTTTAAAAAGCTGAACTGATTCAGTAATAAGACAAGATGGCAGCGGATATCTTGTGCCGGACTTATATTTCACTAATTTGAGTATTGCATGCAATATAGCGTACTGATACAAAATAAATAAACTTTGTATGAAATGCTTTATATATAAATAATATACTCCAGTGATGAAATCGTTTAGTATAAATCATTATTTGCTAACAAGTTCTATGTAAGTCATTTTAAATAGAACGATATTCGTTGACACAATTAGCTCAGTGGTAGAGCGTTAGCCTATCGCTCAAATGCCTATGGTTCAAACCCGATCAGAGCTAGGTTTTTTGCTTGAAATGTTATATGTTTATTGTTTTGTAATGACTCAGATGTTTTAAAATTAAGCGTTATATTGTGCACATTATGGTGTAAAATATATATTTAATTAAAACATAATTCGCCAGCAGATTTACTCGGGACATCTAGCTGCCAAAAAGGTAACTTCCAGATTTTATTGAAAAGTTTCTTCTTCTGGCCGCTAGAATGCACTCGCTCTGTTAGGATTATATTGTTCGATATTTCACCAATAGATGTCCCGACTAGTCTACGTGGGGATCCATTGATTACTATACCATTATCATTCTATGCGCATCGAATTTGAAGAATGACAAGATGATACTACGATACATTTTAACTTTTTATTTTAAAGGGTTTGTAACAGCCTATTTTGCGTTACTTGAAAATGTTATTAAGCGTTATATTGTGCACATTATGGTGTAAAATATATATTTAATTAAAACATAATTCGCCAGCAGATTTACTCGAGACATCTAGCTGCCAAAAAGGTAACTTCCAGATTTTATTGAAAAGTTTCTTCTTCTGGCCGCTAGAATGCACTCGCTCTGTTAGGATTATATTATCGAAAATATCCACATAGTTTGTATACACACGTCTCTGTAGGGTCATGGAAAGATTTGTTAATTCAATTAGGGTTGTGAAAGCCATGCACAACCAGACGTGTAAAGATATGCCTCAACTCAAAGTTGGATGTTGCCCACGGCAGGTCGTAATAATAATAATAATAATAATGTTATTGGTTTTACATCCCTTTTAACTACTGCTGATTTTAGAGACACCGGGGTGCCGGAATTTTGGCCCGAAGGGGATCTTTAACGTGCCAGTAAATGTACTGACACGGCTCCCTCGCATTTGTGCACCCTCAAATGCCAGCTGATTGCGCCAGGATACGAACCTGCAACCTAGGGCCCAGCAAGTGAGAACGTTACCGCTGAGCCACGCCGCCAGTCCGGTCGATTATGTCTCCAGATCCATAACATTCTTGATATACTTCTTATCTTTCTTTCTTTCTTTCTTCAATGATGGTAGCAGTTTTTATCTAGGTTGTGGCGTTTGGTAGAGGCAAATCGTTTCTAAGGTCTTCAACAAAGAATAGTTCCATTATACTCTTTGATAATAACAACGAGTTATAACTATACTCATACATTTAGGAGAAAGTAGGCTATATGTTCTTTACTGAACATCTTGTTTATTGTTCTAATCGGTGCAATCTTCACGGGCCCATTGCACACAAAAGTTGCAATGCATCCACATTTATTTACTCGCACTATCCACATAGGATTCATTACAAATCTGGCAGAAAGCGCTTTCTTTAGGAGCAGGATTATCTACAGGAGGCTTCGGCAGAATTTTTTTCTCTGTCCCTCAACCAGCTGCCAATGTCTGTTCTTATTGTCAGATGTTGAAGCATTTAGTTCAGGCAGTAGGCGTTTCATTGACGGTTTTTCTTGTCGCTGTTGATGCCGGTGTAAGGTGCCAAGTGGAAAACTATATCGCCTAGATGCTTCTGCAATGCTTGTTCGCATGGCCTCATCCATAGCTCGCTGCATGTTCTCTTCTGTCCAATCACCACGGTTACTTTTCTTCTTATAGTTATGCACCATCTAAAACAAAATAAAAATTAAACATGCAACTGTGAACTGATCATTTTCTATTATAGAAATAGCATGCGTATTCCTAGGTTATTTTCGTTTGTTTTAAAAGCTACAAGTAACAAAACACTTCGCTTATTGCCACTCATAATCATGAGTTGCAAGATGGAAAGCTTTCCATGTTGCCCTCATCGTTGCTTTCCATGCTGCCCTCCTAACCTAAAATACCAGCAAGCTGCTGAAAAGTACAGTTATCTCTCTTGTTCCTCTGTGTAATGTCAGAGAAATTTTAATACAAGAAAAGTTGAAGGCTATTCATAAGTTTTGAAAAGTCTCGAAAACCAGTATGTTCAAATTTGGTTTAGTTATAATCAAATGCACACTTACCGTGAAATACAAACAGTTCAGAAGGCGCCACAATCAGCTGTTCCTGTGATGCCAATGTTGCCACTACAAGTTCTTCTTGTACCCATTCTTCCTCGACTTGTAATCTCCTTGCACTCTTACAAAGACAAAGGCGCCATCTTTACTACGAAAAAGGAAATAATTCATTTCCATCTTGCCCGCGCTTTCCGTCCTGCCCCCTCCTCCCCTAAGTTGATATATTGCTAAATATCATCACAGATGTAGACTTATAGGTGACTTATTACATTCTTTCCTAATGGTTAAATCTCAAACTGGAGGCCTGTTCCTTCATTAATTCTTTCAAAGCATTCTGGCAAGATGTTGTTTCGGCACTGCAGCTTCATGGTTTTTGGGGCTCATCTATGGTGAAGTATTGTGATCCATGAAATTGTATCACTGGTGGATTGTATTTGGCATATTAATATAATCTGGAATGCTGCCACTGAGCAGATTATATATCGTTTAGCACCTACAGACCGCAGTAAGATGGAACTGCCACAAAGCTGAGCCATTGTATTTTCGTTGAAATCTGCAAGCCACGGTATAGCGTATGGTGTATTTCAAATGAGTTTTTTGTCTTCCAGATAGTGTATTTCAGAAGATTTGGACTACATGAAGAGTGCACAATTTCTGTGATCAACAAGAAAGGGTAAAATTTTAGAGTGTGTTCACACTATATTTTTTTTTCTTTTCCAAATTTCAACTATTCCTTTCCTTCTTTCTTTCTTTCTTTCTTTCTTTCTTTCTTTCTTTCTTTCTTTCTTTCTTTATTTATTTATTTATTTATTTATTTATTTTATTTCCTTATGTTTCTTTGGATAAACATCTTTCACCTTTCATTATGGTGCACCATAATAGGTTTTTTTGAAGGGAATGTTTTAAGAGTGTTTATGTTCGACCCTCACTATTATGTGTCAGATAACTGTATCATAATGATGGTCATTATAACACTGTTTTCCATTATGATACAGTTTCTCCAGCCAATCAGAGCTCGTTCATTGACCAATTAGGTAACGATAACTTCGCGCATGCGCTCAAAATCCAACATGTCGGACATAAACACAACATCGAACTATAATAAATTACCGACATGGAATACCCACCGTCCATATGTTCGCGTAAATAAACTGGCGAATATGAGACAAGAAATAGCACTGTAAATTAAAATCACCAACACTAATTTCTACACAGCGCATTGTCTTCAAATGACTGCGGTGACAATATTACTGAGGGACGGCTGATGTAAACATATGGCTGCATATGGCATTGCAAGCCCACAGAGCGCATGCGTCGGTCGTTCAAAGCTCTTGAAAGACAAAGATATAACACCCAACGCTCGCTCTGCGATCACAAAATTCCAGTAGCTGACTCTCAACAGATATTTATGAATATTTATGTTAAAACATATAATAAAGTTATAATTATCGTCGAACATAAACAGTCGTATGCAACTCGCCTATAATGGTAATTAAGACACTCGTATGGAAATTATAAAACTCGCATACGCTCGTTTTATAAAAAATACTCGTGTCTTAATTATAGCCATTATAGGCTCGTTGCATAATGTACTATTATGTTCGACCCTCACTATTATGTGTCAGAAAACGGTGTCATAATGATGGTCATTATAACACTTATTTTCATTATGATACAGTTTCTCCAGCCAATCAGAGCTCGTTCATTGACCAATTAGGTAACGATACCTTCGCGCATGCGCTCAAAATCCAACATGTCGGACATAAACACAACATCGAACTAAAATAGGCTACATTATCGACATGGAATACGCACCGTCCATATGTTCGCGTAAATAAACTGGCGAATATGAAACAAGAAATAGCACTGTACTTTAAAATCACCAACACTAATTTCTACACAGCGCATTTAAACGACTCCGGTGACAATATTACTGAGGGACGGCAGATGTAAACATATGGCCTGCATGTCATTGCAAGGACACAGAGCGCATGCGTCAAAGATCTTGAAAGACAGAGAGATGTCTCGCGCTCGCTCTCCGATAACAAAATTCTTGTGGCTGACTCTCAACAGATATTTATGAATATTTATGTTAAAACATATAATAAAATTATAATTATCGTCGAACATAAACAGTCGTATGCAACTCGCCTATAATGGTAATTAAGACACTCGTATGGAAATTATAAAACTCGCATACGCTCGTTTTATAAAAAAAATACTCGTGTCTTAATTATAGCCATTATAGGCTCGTTGCATAATGTACTATTAGCTACCGACCACCTGTTTGCCTTGACTTTTTATCATTTCAAACGATCTTGTCGATTTCGTCGTTATGCTTGGGTCCAACGTTATGCGTTACGGAGACGGAGACGGAGACGGAAGTGATGTCATGCAGCCGCGCGGGAAGCGTGTGCGTGACGTCATGCAGCCATGCGGGAAGCAGAAGCTAATGGTTATTGGTTGAAAGAGTCCTGGGGCTTTGAGCGAAGCAAACACAAGAATACAGGGTGACTTCTAAACAGATATACAAGATGCCATATAAGAATACAGGGTGCCTCCTAAAGAGGTGTGCAGGATGTCAGAGCAAAATACAATACAAGATGCCAGATAACAATACAGGGTGACTCCTAAAGAGATATACAAGATGCCAGATAAGAATACAAGGTGACTCTTAAGGAGGTGTACAAAATGGCAGAGAAGAACACAGGGTGACTCCTAAAGAGGTGCACAAGATGTCAGACAAGAATACAGGGTGACTCCTAAAGAGGTGTGCAGGATGTCAGAGCAAAATACAGTACAAGATGCCAGATAAGAATACAGGTTGACTCATAAAGAGATATACAAGATGCCAATTAAGAATACAAGGTGACTCTTAAAGAGGTGTACAAAATGGCAGAGAGGAATACAGGGTGACCCCTAAAGAGGTGCAAAGATGTCAGACAAGATTACAGGGTGTCTCCTAAAGAGGTGTTCAAGATGTCACACAAGAATACATTATCATTATTATTTTTTATTTGAATTTGATTCTCACTGTTTACCATTTGTGACATATATTTGTGATTGGTGCTCCTGATACGAATAAAGAAAGACAGGGTGACTCCTAAAGAGATATACAAGATGCCAGATAAGAATACAAGGTGACTCTTAAACAGGTGTACAAGATGGCAGAGAAGAATACAGGGTGACTCCTAAAGAGGTGCACAAGATGTCAGACAAGAGTACAGGGTTACTCCTAAAGAGGTGTACAAGATGTCACACAAGAATACAGGGTGACTTCTAAAGAGGTGTGCAGGATGTCTGGTGCATTCTTGGAATGCACGGTACCTGAGATCACAATTTTGAATACTTTTGCACGTTCTTTCCTTCCTTTTTGTCAAACACCAACAGTGATCATTTGTTTTCTCCTCTATGTGCAAATTTCTTATATTTTGTGTGAGTATGTTTCAGATATATATTCTGTGACCCACCTAGCGTCATATAACAACAAATCTCTGAAGCTCTTCAACTCTTCCTCGCGCAGGAGGAATTCCATATCCATTTGGCTACCAGATACTGTTGTCAACTCTTTGAAGACCAGCTCAGCAAAAGAAGATTATTTTTTTTCTTTAAAGTTGGTTATGCTGATATGTATACCTTTTGTTTCCTCCCCCCACTCTCTCCCCTTCCTAGGACCTTCCGTGCTTCGTTGTGCTGCACTCTCTTCTCAGTCGGCAGTTGACTTGATCAGTCAGGGCTCATCTAGAGCCGGTCTCCTCAAACCAAGAGACACTCTCTACGTTCTACGCCATGTTGGCGCATTAAGTATCGGTTGAGGAACTTCACCTTCGCCATGCAACAAAGATAAGTACCTGATTCAAGTTTTAACCTCATCTTCATGATTTTACCTACCACATGCTTTTAACTATCTTTTATGGCAGTGTGAGGTTACTTGTTTTGGGGTAGAATCATCCTCCGCGGGATTTTCCATGTTGAGCTTTTGTTTAATCAAGCTAATCTTGGTGAAAAGCAGCATTTCTTATGCTTGCCAAATGAGAAATCTTCTCACTACGTGGGATATTATCTAAGTACCCTCTGTCTATAATTCAACCAGTTAGTTCCTCCGCTGGATTTACATTAGCCCCAGTTTACTACTAAGATTGTTCTGGAACTTTCCAGATTCGGTACTCAATCTACGAGTCCTGCCGTTATGTATTTCTCACGTACTTGGGAGAATTCTGTTTAAAACTAAATTACTACAACAGTGAATTTTCGTCCTCCGCTGGAACCTCTGGAAAATTCTATGGCGCATTTAATTGTAAATTACAACTTTTTTAAGTAATAGACTCTCATCTATATAGTGCAATCAGTTCTTTCCATAATTGCAATAACTTTCTTTTTCATGAACTTTAGTGTTTCTATAGTGAACTTTGAATCCATCTTCATAGACTACAGTGATAAACAGTGCTTTCTCCACGTTTCTACCGCGTCGCGATCGTCCGGTTATATTAAATACGGCCATGAACATTGATCCTATATCCCAATGATCTTTCCTTAACCTTCCACTAACAACCATTATTTATAAAATTGAAACTTCTCTATAAGGTGTCACTCACGAGGTGCCCTTCCAACTTTGCTAGTTTAACATTAAGTAAATTCTGCATAATTGCTTGTGTGATACAAGTTTTAAATTCACGTTGTTCCTTTCCCATAATTAGGGAAAACAATGTTTTAAACTCTTGAGCGAGTCATGTTCAGGTTTCACGAAATGGAAACTGTCCCATTTTACTCGTGATTCTTAATTAAACATAGGAAGCCTAGAAACTTCCTTTTCACTTTCTCCAGGTTTCACAGTAAGTGACCTGCCCTCTTTGTATAATTCCCAAAGTAATTCTGTATAAATATAAGAAGTTGTAGGAACTTCTATTTTATTTTTCACGTTGTTATTATCGTTATTTTCAAAGTTGTCACTTTCTCTAGAACATTCTCTCCAGAATTTCTTAAGGTGCACTTTTTGTACTTCAATTCACGTTCAAGCTTTAATTATTTTATTGTTCATTTGTTTAAATCTTATAAAGATTTTAGAAATATGTAAGGTTTGAAACCTTTTAAATTGTCAATTGCCTGGAGCAACCGTTTAATGTGGAGAGGTCTGCGACCCTATTTGTTACAAAGTTCAAATGAACTATGTTTATTAAATTTATATTGTATAATTGTTAATTTCCTCAAACTTCCTGCATTGTTAAATAAATTAAATATTTGTTTTTGGATTCATCATTTCTTTGATAATACAGTTAGGCAGGATCCTGGCTTTCCTAGCTCTTCCTAGGTTTATGCCCTCGTTCATATACAATAAAGCTTTTACTATCTGTCTGGCCAGATCATCACCCTTCCCTATAGTACTTTCATTCGTGCTTGGGAGGAAATACACTACAGGTTCTCTCTGGCAAACTGCCCAAGCCTTAGCTGCGGCTCCCGTCAGCCTCGACCAAGCTCGTAGCCACTTTAGGTATCCGAGCACATATTTGCGGTGGCAACCGCTTCTAAATGGATTAAAAGTCAAATTAATAACTTTTGTGGGACTCTCCTCCTATTCTTCTATCCTTCTTTTCCAATCCCAAATCTACTTCCTTCTCTTAATCATCTTCCCTTGGTGGGTGGGTTATTCCCTAGCCTATAATCTACCCAAAATTTGGTCCCAGAAACCCGGGAGAGTCCATTTTTTATTTCTATTGTTTGTCAAGTGTCATTTGACAATACTTTGCAAATTTTTAATATTTGCTTTGGATTTTTCAGCTATATCTACGTCATGCAAAGCCTGTGAACGGGAAAGAGGCCGCTCCTGTCTCCTTTGGGGTGTCCTGTTCTTTATACCCATTTGCTGCTGCCAGCTTGACAGCATCTTCAAGGTTCTACAGTTTCGTGAGTGGTATTTCAATTTATTCTTTTTATCATGGCTCCTACTGAAAAAGATGAAACTCTCATTGCTAGACGTTCTTCTTATAAAGGGCAACTCACTAGATTCCGAAATTTTATCAACAAATTGGATCCCGCCGAGTGTGATTCAGATATCTTAACACATCGTCTTAAGTTGTACGAACGGTCTTATGATTATTATGACCAAATTCAAACCGAGATTGAATCCGCTTGTCCAGACCTGCAATCGGATCGGGACGAGGTCGAACCCTTGTACTTTGAAGGAATTGCAAAGGCCCACCAACTGATCCGCAATATCTCAGAACCGGACACTAGGGTCATCAATCCGGCCCAGTTACCACCCGCTTCAGTTCACAAGAACAAACCGAAACCGTTACTTCCCAAGATAAGCCTACCGCACTTCTCAGGCAAGGAAGGTGAATGGTATTCTTTTTACGAACTTTTCTGCTCTTTAATTCATGAAAATATTGAGATCCCAGACATACATAAATTTTACTACCTCCGCACTTCTTTGGAATCCGAGGCCTTGACCTTGGTGGAGTCACTGCCTTTAAGCGCAGACAACTACCACATCGCCTTTAATCTCCTTAAAGAGAGATATGGCAATTTACGTTTGAGTGTCGCTCGACACATCCGCTGTCTCTTCAACTTACCTGCCGTAAAACCTAATGACGTCACATCTTTAAGAGACCTCTTAGATTCTATGCAGTTAAATGTCAGAGCGTTATACCAGCTAAAACAGCCTGTCCAAACATGGGACACCATACTTATTCACCTAGCTACATCAAGATTCGATTTTTCGACACTGAAGGCCTGGGAGATCGAACTCGCTCGCAAGGAAGAATTTTCCTTCGAACACCTTATCTCGTTTCTCAACAGTCGATGTCAATTCCTTACAGCACTCGCATTTCAGTGCGAAAAAGTCGAAACGAATCCTCAGTGTCAAATTTTTGAAAAAAAACTTGCTTCTTCAAAGGGACATCAGCCCCCATTTGTCGAAAACAAGCAAACCCGTTCTTCTTTCAATCATGCAAGAGAAGATATCAGGCCGCTTAACAAATCGTTAAAATGCACGCTCTGTAAAAAGCTTCACACATTGTATTTGTGCAAATCCTTTAAAGAATTGTCTGTCGAAGATCGAAGAAAGTTTGTCTTAAACAGCAAGCATTGTTTCAATTGCTTATCACCTAAGCATTCTTCTTCGAACTGTACGTCATCAAATCTCTGTTTTCATTGTAAAAAACCGCATCATTCTTTATTGCACGTTCACGATAAATCGAGGTCATCAGCACCTGCCTCTTTAAGCTCCATGCAGAGCAGCTTCGAACAAACTAATGCTTCTTCCTGCATTTCTAATGCCGAACCTTCTCACAGTGCGCAAACCCTGTTGACCACTGTACAATTTGAAATCCAAGATAAATTTGGAAATTGGTTGCGAACCCGCGGTCTTCTCGATTCCGCTTCAACGCATAACTTTGTTTCGCAATCGTTGATTAAAAAACTAGGTCTTTCGTCATCGCCTACTTCTATCAATGTGACCGGCATTGACAATTTGAAAACTCAAGCTTTGCAGTCTTCAAAATTGAAAATCAGAGACGTTTGCCAAAGAAACACCAATCTTAATTTAAACTGTCTCATTCTTACCAGTATTGGCAAGGACACTCCAAGTCACTCTATCAATACCTCCGGATTAAAGATTCCTTCGCACTTAAGGTTAGCCGATCCTCAGTTTAATGCACAAGGTCCCATTGATGTGCTTTTCAGTGCCAATGTTTTTTGGAATTGCATTCGTAAACAAACACGCAAGTTATCTTCAACCGTGGTCGCTAGAGACACCGATTTTGGTTGGGTTATTACTGGTGAAATCAAACATCCCAGTGTTCAAACCAAAACGCAATGTCATTTCGTCACAGCTGACATAAATCCCATTTCTGAAAAAGAGAACGCTCAAGTTTCAAATCTCAATATTTTTGAAAACCACTTGTCGAAACGATGTCTTATCGTGAACAACTGCGCTACCCCTGTAAGTTGTTTAAATGGTTTTTCCTTCTTCCCGCACAAGATGGCCATTCAAGTTCGCCTTGCTTTGTGTTATTTCGTCTATCTTCTTATGTCATTTTTATAGCAGTTAATTGCTTAAACTATTCCTCGAAAACTATCTTCCCCTTGTGTAAAACCATGGCTATCAGTCACCATCACTTTGCTGTACGCTATGTTTCACTTCTTTCGTTATGTAGAAGGATGGCCACGGCCGGCTCCTCCCCCCTTCCTCGCAATTGGAAGTCGCTCATGAAACCGATTGAAACTCTGAATTCTATTGCATCTAGAATAACTATTCTTATGCATAACCTTCGTCTCAATGTCCCAGCTTGTCTTCTTTGCTCGGAAGAATTAAGCTTCTTTTTGTTGAAAATTGTCCGATTTCGTGATCCTCTCAATTATGCGAAATTGATTTTCTACTTTATTTCATATAGCTTTAAATTGCTTTTTCATGTCCAAGTTACGATTGACTGCATGTCGTGTTACTCGTTCTGCTTTAAGTTACAGCTGATTCACCAAATGTTGTGTGTGTACTTCGAACTGCTTGGTTGTCAGACTTGTATGTATACACGCCTGAGGAATGCCAAGTTGTTTATTTCCTGTATGATTGACACAGTTCAAAGCAAGTTTCTCTTATCTCAACTTTGGCTGATTGCCAAGCATTGTCTAGCGAGTTGCTACTACAAGTACGGAAGCCGTTTATCTACTTCCCAAAATAAACTTGTTCCGCTTAAGGACTCGGTCAGCTATTTATATGTCTTATCTCGTTGTACTATGTGTGTCAAGGCCGTGCTTGTTTACGTCTATCACTTACTCACGCTCTTATCTTACAATTGTTTCGATTCTTACTTTAAAACTTCGTTGCGTATTTCTCACGCGTTCATGTATTCCACTTTGCTTATGTATTGCAATTTGCTTGCATATTTTGCGATCTTAATGTTCATTGATGAACAAACTTGTTTTTTCTCGACGTCACATTCGATGTGTTTTTGTATCCATGCTTGTTATGTCACGTTTTTCGCTGACTTAAGTATTTTTCTGAGTAAACCCTTTGATACTCATTATAACTTGAGGTTATTGTTTATGGCTACTAGTTTGTTACCTATGGCGTTCTTGCTTTCTACTCGCATAGTTCCTTTGTTTATTTGGTATATTCTGGTCCTGAATAGATGTACTTGTTTCCATACGCTTTGTTTAAACTTGTTAATTCTCCTTTTGCATTGCATCGCAATCTTTACTAGTGCTTTATTTCTCTCAGCTTCCAGCTATTTCGTGATTGAAAGTGTCGATAATTCTCGCCTTTTAACTCCGCTTTCCAATGACCCTGATAACCTCCTTCCACTTACACCTGGTCGCTTCTTTACACGCCCTTCTCTCTCTGCCCCTCCTCCCCTTCCCAATTCTTTCAGGGATTTTGATTTACCTATTGTTTGGTGTAAACTTGAAGCCCTCCGTAACTCCTTTTGGAAAAGGTGGAACTTGGAATATTTAACTTCCTTGCAGGGGAGACAGAAGTGGTTTCTTTCCAGTCCCGACATTAAAGTGGGAGACTTGGTCTTGGTTAGGGATGTTTCACCCCCCCTAGTCTGGCCTTTTGGAGAAGTGACTAAGTGTTACCCTGGAAGAGATAGGAGAGTCAGGGTATTCAGAGTCTTGACCACTAATGGTCAGATCACAAGACTACTTTTCGACAATTGTTCATTACTGTACTTGTTTTTCTTGCTCGCTGTTGGTGTCTGGCCCTCCCAGTATGGTGCATTCTTGGAATGCACGGTACCTGAGATCACAATTTTGAATACTTTTGCACGTTCTTTCCTTCCTTTTTGTCAAACACCAACAGTGATCATTTGTTTTCTCCTCTATGTGCAAATTTCTTATATTTTGTGTGAGTATGTTTCAGATATATATTCTGTGACCCACCTAGCGTCATATAACAACAAATCTCTGAAGCTCTTCAACTCTTCCTCGCGCAGGAGGAATTCCATATCCATTTGGCTACCAGATACTGTTGTCAACTCTTTGAAGACCAGCTCAGCAAAAGAAGATTATTTTTTTTCTTTAAAGTTGGTTATGCTGATATGTATACCTTTTGTTTCCTCCCCCCCACTCTCTCCCCTTCCTAGGACCTTCCGTGCTTCGTTGTGCTGCACTCTCTTCTCAGTCGGCAGTTGACTTGATCAGTCAGGGCTCATCTAGAGCCGGTCTCCTCAAACCAAGAGACACTCTCTACGTTCTACGCCATGTTGGCGCATTAAGTATCGGTTGAGGAACTTCACCTTCGCCATGCAACAAAGATAAGTACCTGATTCAAGTTTTAACCTCATCTTCATGATTTTACCTACCACATGCTTTTAACTATCTTTTATGGCAGTGTGAGGTTACTTGTTTTGGGGTAGAATCATCCTCCGCGGGATTTTCCATGTTGAGCTTTTGTTTAATCAAGCTAATCTTGGTGAAAAGCAGCATTTCTTATGCTTGCCAAATGAGAAATCTTCTCACTACGTGGGATATTATCTAAGTACCCTCTGTCTATAATTCAACCAGTTAGTTCCTCCGCTGGATTTACATTAGCCCCAGTTTACTACTAAGATTGTTCTGGAACTTTCCAGATTCGGTACTCAATCTACGAGTCCTGCCGTTATGTATTTCTCACGTACTTGGGAGAATTCTGTTTAAAACTAAATTACTACAACAGTGAATTTTCGTCCTCCGCTGGAACCTCTGGAAAATTCTATGGCGCATTTAATTGTAAATTACAACTTTTTTAAGTAATAGACTCTCATCTATATAGTGCAATCAGTTCTTTCCATAATTGCAATAACTTTCTTTTTCATGAACTTTAGTGTTTCTATAGTGAACTTTGAATCCATCTTCATAGACTACAGTGATAAACAGTGCTTTCTCCACGTTTCTACCGCGTCGCGATCGTCCGGTTATATTAAATACGGCCATGAACATTGATCCTATATCCCAATGATCTTTCCTTAACCTTCCACTAACAACCATTATTTATAAAATTCAAACTTCTCTATAAGGTTCCAACTTTGCTAGTTTAACATTAAGTAAATTCTGCATAATTGCTTGTGTGATACAAGTTTTAAATTCACGTTGTTCCTTTCCCATAATTAGGGAAAACAATGCTTTAAACTCTTGAGCGAGTCATGTTCAGGTTTCACGAAATGGAAACTGTCCCATTTTACTCGTGATTCTTAATTAAACATAGGAAGCCTAGAAACTTCCTTTTCACTTTCTCCAGGTTTCACAGTAAGTGACCTGCCCTCTTTGTATAATTCCCAAAGTAATTCTGTATAAATATAAGAAGTTGTAGGAACTTCTATTTTATTTTTCACGTTGTTATTATCGTTATTTTCAAAGTTGTCACTTTCTCTAGAACATTCTCTCCAGAATTTCTTAAGGTGCACTTTTTGTACTTCAATTCACGTTCAAGCTTTAATTATTTTATTGTTCATTTGTTTAAATCTTATAAAGATTTTAGAAATATGTAAGGTTTGAAACCTTTTAAATTGTCAATTGCCTGGAGCAACCGTTTAATGTGGAGAGGTCTGCGACCCTATTTGTTACAAAGTTCAAATGAACTATGTTTATTAAATTTATATTGTATAATTGTTAATTTCCTCAAACTTCCTGCATTGTTAAATAAATTAAATATTTGTTTTTGGATTCATCATTTCTTTGATAATACAGTTAGGCAGGATCCTGGCTTTCCTAGCTCTTCCTAGGTTTATGCCCTCGTTCATATACAATAAAGCTTTTACTATCTGTCTGGCCAGATCATCACCCTTCCCTATAGTACTTTCATTCGTGCTTGGGAGGAAATACACTACAGGTTCTCTCTGGCAAACTGCCCAAGCCTTAGCTGCGGCTCCCGTCAGCCTCGACCAAGCTCGTTGCTATTTTAGGTATCAAGGTGTTAACTTGCGGTGGCAACCACCTTTAAGTGTGTTTAACACTAAACTTATTACTTTTGTGGGACTCTCCTCCTATTCTTCTATCCTTCTTTTCCAATCCCAAATCTACTTCCTTCTCTTAATCATCTTCCCTTGGTGGGTGGGTTATTCCCTAGCCTATAATCTACCCAATGTCAGAGCAAATTACAGGGTGACACTTAACGAGGTGTACAGTATGTTAGATTTAATTCAAATACAGGGTGACTCTTAAAGAGGTTTGCGAGATATCAGATTCAAATAATGGGTGACTGTTAAAGAGTTGTAAAAGATGTCAGACTCAAATACAGGGTGACCCTTAAAGAGGTGCCCGCGCGGGAAGCCTATCTTAATGGGTAATGGAGTCTGTTGAACGAGTCCTGGGGCTTCGAGCGAAGCGAGAAACCCTCCTGAGCCTTTCTAACATGTGTAGCATTTGTAGCATGCGTCATTTGAAATGAAATAACGTCTAGTCTTTCAGACTGACTGTATTTTTTTATCTATATAGGTTGATGAAGGGGCCAAAACAATTAGGCTTCGAAACATGTACCAATGGCCACTAAGTGATCATTTATATATAATACAATAAAGGTATTGATTAGGCGGAACTTTTGCAAAATATTAATACTAAATATTGACAAACTACAAAAACCCTTATCTCGGAAGCAGATTAACATGTTTGCTCCACACAAACTTCCTAGGATATTTCAATATCAGTGGCGTTTCCTCCATGTAGGATGTGAGGATCATCTTAAAGTCAGCTCTCAGCTGTAACTGTTTAAACAAATAATTTGTAAAATATTCTTTGGGGCTACCTTGCGCGCCCTCGCGGTAAGCTCTGTCTCACTGTTACTATCAGTACTTGTAACTAGTTCTACATTTCACCCCTAGATGGGTGAAGTGTGACCTTCACCGCCCGTAGTAGAAAACTGAGGAAGTAAGCTTTGCATCCTCAAAGCACGTGTGTATAGCTTTAACCCTCTTAGTTCCAAGCCATTTCCTGAAATACTTGACAAGAATGCCGAGCTATTTTCAATGATCATGCAGACTATTAAAAAAATATTTTCAAGGATAGGATCATTATTTTTGCTTTGTTTTATAACCAATGCGTCATTATTTCATACATTATGTTCGTAAAGGTAAATACTGCATCTAAACCTTTTTAATGGAGGTATGTCTACCCCTTATTATTCCCGTTTTCCAACGGGGTCGGGGATGAGATGCGATGGAAGTCTTTGTGGCGATGGTTTTTACGGCCGGATGCCCTTCCCGACGCCAACCTCATGAGAGGAGTTAATGAGAGATGAAATGAATGATGGTGAATGAAACTGGGCAAGGATGTGGAAGGAAGCGGCCGTGGGCTGTCAGAAGGTACCGTCTCAGCATTTGCTGGTGTTGAAAATGGGGAAACCACGGAAAACCATTTCAACGACGGCCGACGGTGGGGCTCGAAGCCACGCGTCTACCGAGTCAGCAGAGAGCTTGGCCCCATGACCTAATGCTGCGCGTTAGCCAGCGTAGCCACTACTGTCGGTAAACCTTTTTAATGGAGGTAATTGTGATAATTGTTCTTTTTTTTTTTTTTTTTTTTGTAAAAATCAATTTTGAGTCTAAATTAAGGACACCTAAGAGTCTTATTCGAAGAAACACTACGTTTCCAGCTGTATAAAGTTCTTAGATACATCTGTAGGCAGAAAACTTCAACAAGATGAAAACAACTGCACCGCAATTTTGGCGGGAACTTGCCTGATTGGGGGAGCGGTAAGGGAGGGCGTAAATACAAACTCAAATCTATCGCGTAACCGACTTCGAAGGAAAAAAGTCGACACCGCACAGGCAAGCTTGGAATCTCACCTATCCAACAGTAGGAAATAATCACGGAAATTTGCCTACAGAAATCTACAAATATAAGATAAACAGCGCGCCGATTCAATCGGCTTTGTCACTTTTGGCGCGAGCAGCGAGAGCCGATCTGATCGGCGCGTGGCAATAAGAGGGTTTAAAAAGTATGGGTAGCCCTTGAGGGGAAAAGGGCATGTTTGGTCTGTTTAATGGCGCTCTGAGGAAGTCGACTGAGATTTTCAAGTCTCACTATTGGTTGATTTTGAACCAACACTATGGGCGTATTGGTTACGATTTCGGGCGGATGAATGGATCGTCTGTTTACAGCGTGTGCACATCTTTGAAGTGGTATTCGATTGTATTGTGTAATGTGTTCGTAATAGTGCTGTGTGACTGAATATTTAGACCGAGTCTGATATCTCAATTTAGCCCAGCTAAAATAATTACCTTAAGTTAAGCCTATCATATTACGTCCTACACATTTTAAAAAAGGACTCGCCACTGTTCAATATGCTGAGGACCCAAAACATTAGAAAAGAGAAGATACAATTTTTCAACTGAAACCTAAGTTAGCGCCAGAGGACTTGTGAACTTGGAAACCTTCGTGGCAATTCCCTCAGAATCAGTCAAAACATCAGTCACCAGGAACATTTATTGAATTTAAGTGTAAAATGTTTTAGAGGATCAAGATTAAAAATAAACTCGAAACGTTTAATGATACGTTGCTTTACAAAAAAAAAAAATAAGGACATCCCTAAAACGTTTCTGACCGTGAACTCGATTTGCAAGATTCTCGCCTTCAAGATTTCTATATTAAAGAATTCTGAGGATTGTTTAGCTAGTTTGAGTTGATCTATTTTATTGGTGTAAAACATATCTTGTGTATTTCTCGCTGTTTAGCGGAATCACTTTTGTTGAGATTTACGCATGTAGTTGTAATGTTTTTATTAACTTAGGGGCTTTGCAACATTGTGGTCATATTCCCTTGTGCTTGGGTGAGTGCATAATTTATCTGATAACCTCTGTCAATGTGATAGCTGTGCTAGGGTGTGTACTTGTTCTTGCAAACATAGCACAGTAAATGATTCACGGTTTGTGAAGATCCACAATATCACAAATATTGATCTGTATTATTAATTTTGAATCGTTCAAAGTAGCACTTAAACTTTCCATGGCCGATGAGAAAATAAGTGAGGATGAATTTCAGTACTAATCATTTGGAATCAAACCGGTTAAGTACCTGATTCGAAAAGAATACCGTAGTTCCTTTGTGACGGACAAGGTGATCTGAAGGTGTTATTCCCTGCGATGCAGTATTCTAACGCCCTGCTTAGATATTATAATCTCGACGCATATCACAATAGTACTCAAACACAAACCTATTATCAGCACAACAAAACCCGTATTGCCTTTGATAATGTTAAATAAATCAATTGAAACCGCTCCACCACATAAAGGTTTGGTAGATATACTTTGCAATAGTTCTTCATAAACACTGTCCTGAAACCATTTCCAAATTATGATAGACTCTACTGAACCCTTCAGAATAGCAGTGTTTTTGTGCAAGAATCTTAGATCAAGGGGTCGCGTTCAGTTCATAGTGTGGTGTTTACGTCCGCCAAACAACGTGCTTTTCTGAGGCAAGGGTTATAGGATGAAAACTATAATTAAGAAACAAAAGGAGACAAAACGTAAGATAATAACAAGATTTAATAACTAATTTGTGCATAAAAGAATAAAACAAACAATAATAAACAAAATCCTCCCTGAATTTTCCCCTGACAGGAATATTTATCACTTGGAGGAGTCAGATGGATCTCCCCTTTTCTAATAAAATGTGGATCCAAGTTCCCCTATCTTGCATATGAATTTATGTTCGCGTGGTGACTATCTACGAGAAATGAGTACTTGGATGATCATTCGTTCACAACGGGTTAACAGCCACGGTGCTCACGAACAATCACCTCGTAAATCAACTTTTATGGCTATGGGCATAACATTAATAAAAATCCTTAAATCTAACTCTGACACACATATTACAACTCTACTATTTACAGGCATCTCTCTGAGACCCTTATTAGTGTGGTGACACACTTAACCCAATGAGCTGCCACAATGGCCAGATACTCAACAACAAGGAAACACAGCGCCGCACGTGACTCACGGGTCACTGACATGGAAAAATAAACAAAGAATAAACCAACAACAACAAACAACCTGAGTGGTTAAGATTACTTTATATTAGCAAACTTGCATGTTAAAGAAAGCGCTTCGAAGATTATCGTGTTTCGTAGGCAACTCCCATTTATTTAAACAATTTTACCATTGATCAGTTTCTCACATTTATATTTATTTTCAAGTAATTGGGAGCCAGACATGCACTCCACTTTAATGAGCTCTGCTTGCGAAACTCAGCCAGCCCTTGTGACAACAACTCGCCCCTTCCACAATACCAGTCATGTCCCCCTTCCAGTGTATATAAATAGCCGACCGGCTGAACTGTTATCTCAAGGAATCAACAGCCGCTAACATCTTCTCCAACTCAACATATGGTCAGACAATAATCACATATCCATAATTGTCCTCGCAAGGATGCAATATGAATCTGGTACCAAGCTGACAGAAATCAGTCTCTGCTGAAATTCCCGCTTGTAATACCACAACAAAAAATACTCACAGTACACACATCTGGGACTGACATAACTCCTTTCACATGGGTCTGCTGAATTAGAGCTCGCAAATATTTAACACAATATTTAAAACCTACGATAGAGCTGAGTACTCTTCGTCACAAATTACATTGCTCCCAAGGCAATAATCACACTGAATCTGATCAATAATAATTCTCAACAAAATTTTTATTACCCTCCAATCTACTATATAATTATATTAATTCAGTCCTACTTCTGAAACACGACATATCTCCGAGAGACGTTTTTAACCGCACTTCGTAACCTAGGCGAACACGGCCGTTCACATAGATACGTTAGTTAACACAACACAAAGAAAAGAACCTTCCATTAACTACCATTGTGCGAGCTGCTTCCAAACAAAAGTGTGTCAGATCAAACTAAATATACTACATTAAATCACCCAAGCAAAGTATTTACAAAAATATGTCCCATAAACCATAAGTTAATTTAATAAATAATAAAATATTATTTGTACTCATCTCGTGTTGTATTCACCCGTCAAAGAACATCAGACGCCATTCCCCAACTGGATGGTTCTTTATCTCATAGCAGCCATCTGGACGGACTGTTGAGACTTCCACACTTCTTCTGCATTCATCGATGTCATCCTTGCGCTGATACAAAAATTAGGTTATTATACACTTTATGCCTGACTACTAAATTCGCTTGTTCAGGTACTAAATTCCCTGTCACAGTTCGTTGGCGAATTATCGACGCTACTGTCCCTATAATTATAGTACTATGACTATCTATCACTGAATTTACCACTTTACACTGAATATCTTGTGTCCTCGACACAAATACAAGTCTATCTCTTCAGACGAACAGAATCAAAGTCCTGTGTTCTCGACACACGGAATAAAAGTCAATCTCTTGGCTCTTCGACACACTTATAAATGAACTGGCCCTTGGGTCTAGATGGAGGGGGATTTTATGTAAAAATTTCTCGAAATCATTGTGGTACAGGAATGAAATAGATATCACTGAACTCGTAATATTGCACAGGTCACGAATATGCCCATTAATCCTAGAATCGATCGTAGAGATTTTGTCTAGGCGATTTCCCGCGTGAATGCTAGCCACCGCGTACCCCAGCCGGAGTTGGCGCGCAAGTAGGCATTCTCTTCTCATTGGTTCTCCGTTTCTAATAATTTGGCGGTTTCTAGTAGATCTTGGCGTCTTGGGAGTGTCTATTTTCTTCATCAGCCATTCACGTTACTGCATCATATTTCTTCTAGGCGCGAATATCACAATGAATATACCAGAACCATGTCTCACCACGCGTCGCTTCTAAAATTGAGGTAGCCACACCTGTCCTTATGATACATCGCTCTGCTATTTCTTTTCATAGCTCAAGTACTTAGCCTTTTGTTAAACTGATGCAGGTATGTCCCTACTGTCTCCAACAAATGCTTGAAATTTCCTCATCGCTGTCTGGCTACTTTCATGATGCTGGTTGAAATATTTATTAATTGAAGAAATAAATAGTAGAATCATTTAACCAACATAGGGTAAAGGGTTCACAACTCTCCCACTCACAAAATTTCGAACTTAGGAATAAAGTCGACAATTTTACAATACTTCCTTAGGCCAATTTGTTTTATTTCCAGAATCACCCCTTTTTCTTACTTGGTCTAGGCGCTCCTGTCTTCAATGGCATTTACTCGTTTTCATATCCTGCTTGTCTCTCCCCCTTCCAATCTTGCGTGACGCTCGATGCCTGCGGCAACACCTTACTTGCCTCGTTAATGTTTGTCAACAACAGCTCTATTTCCTCCTTCATCACGTGCCGTACTCAACTGCTCCCCGTTGACTTTGTTGATAGTAGGACGTCCGTATATTCAAACCGCGTCATTATTTTCGGCGCTACCATGGCTCACTTCGACGATATTTCTTTAGGTTGGCAGCGTTGTAAACTGACATTGTTCCTGTACTTAATTCTTTCACTCTGTAAGCATTATTTCCAAGGTTTCTTACGATAGAATAGGGTCCTATGAATTTTTCGCAGAATTTACTAAAGATTTTCTTTTCTGGGTCCGATGTAGCAGGTCGTTTTACCAAAACGAGCTGGTTGACTTCAAGATCACCGTGGAACCTCTTATTTCTTACTCGCCGTAATCTGCGGTCTGCTTGTTTCCTCATGTATGCTCTCGTTCGTTCAAATCTCAAGTCTGGTGCTATCATGGGATCATGTGGACAGTTAATGATGCTTTTCCACGTTCTTACTGGATACTCGTTCTTGTGTAGGACCATAGGGATTTGTCCTGTTGACTCGTGCCTGGTAGAATTCATGCATGTCTCTACGTCCTTAATTTTATCGACCCATTTGTGGTGTTCGTTCGGAATGAAGATTCTCAAATATGCAGTTACAGATTTAATTACTCTCTCGCTTGGATTTGCTTGGGCATGTCGGATACTGCTTAAAACATGTTTTATACCCATGTCTTCCATTCCTTTCTTGAATTCGGCGCTTGTGAAATAACTGCCGTGATCTGATAATATAAACTCTGGTTTTCCAAGGGTTGGAATCACTCTATTACGAATGCGACTGAGTACCTGCTTCGATGTGGTTTTCTGAATAGGGCATAGTACTACAAACTTAGAAAATACATCAATGCACACTAGCAAATGACGGCAACCTCTCCTTCCCTTCGGAATTGGACCAAGACAGTCCACCGCCAGTAGCTCACATGGTTTTTGAGGTAGCAATGGTCTAGGATATTGCCTCAGTAAATAATTATTTGGCTTTGTCCTCTGACACGGGTCACAAGTTGTAATGACGTCACATATAGTTGTTCTCATACGTGGCCATGTAAATGTCTCTCCTATTGTCGCTTCGCACTTGTCTAAGCCCACGTGACCGTAACTTTCGTGCGTATGCCATGTCAATCCTCGTTGTAACGATGCAGGTACTAATATGCGTAACTTGGTGTGGTCATTATCTACCCATTTGTGTAGCAAATTGTTGACATAAACATATCTTCCTTCTTTGGCTTTCGCTTCTCGAAATGCAGGTGTTCCTGTAGGTAGTTGCTTTTTGAAGTAATTAATTAATAGCATCATCCATGGTTCCGCTTCCTGTTCTCGCTGTATCTCACGTAACTCCTCCAAGAATTCCCGGTCCTTCGGTGTTAACTCCAAGTGTTGTACCATCGCTGTTTCTTCATTATCAGGCTCTGGGTTCCTGCTGAGTGCATCCGGTATCACGTTCATCTTCCCTGGACAATGTTCAATTTCAATGCTGAACTGCTGAATGTATATAGACCAACGTGTCACACGTTCGCTTGCCATTGACGTCTTAAACAAGAATGTTAGTGCCTTGTGGTCAGTTCTGACAACAATAGGGTAACCATAGATTATTCGTTTCCATTGTTGGAGCACATGAAGGATGGCCAACAATTCTAGCTCGGTTACAGTATAGTTTCGCTCGTGCTTACGCAATTTTCGGCTGACAAATGCCAAATATGTTTTGTGCTGCAGGTTAGCTGGATCCTCTTGGTAGAGCATAGCACCTATCCCAATTAGTGAAGCATCCGCTTGGATTATGAATTTGTGCTTGAAATCTGGATATCCTAATTTAATGCAGTTTTCCAATAGCTGTTTTGTTGCTTGGAATGCCTTCTCACATTCCGCGTTCCATGACCATTTGTTATTTTTCTTTAACATTTCTTGCATTGGAGCTACAGTCTCCGTATAACCTGGACAGTTTTCTTTAAAGAATCCCGTTGAGCCTAAGAAAGCCCGAATGTGCTTGACTCTCGTTGGTGTAGGGAAATTCTTTATCGCTTCAATCTTGGCTGGATTTGGCTTCACTCCCTCCTTGTCAATGACGTGACCCAAATATAAGATCTCGCTCTTGAAGAAATGCGATTTCTTCAGGTTTACTTTGAAATTCGATGCGTTCAAGTTGCCCAATACTTTATCTAAATTTTCCATGTGAGTTTCAATGTTGTCGGATGCCAACAGAATGTCGTCAATGTATCGCACCGTCATCTCCTTTACTTCCTCGGTTAGGTTCCGGTCCAGTGCTCGGATTAAAGCACAGCCCGCTGTTTTGACCCCAAAAGGCATTCTGACGAAACAATATGTCTGGTTATCGAATAAGAAGCCAGTTAGAAGCTGTGACTTCTCATCCAATTCAAGATGGTGGAACGAGCACGTCAGATCGACTGATGAATAAATGCTCTTGTTTTTAAAGCCTTTTAATACGTCTCTGATAATTGGCGCTCTGTCATACTCAGGAAAAATGAGTCTCATGTTAAGATTTCTGGCATCTAAACAAAGTCTAATAGATCCATTTGGTTTTGTGACTGCCAAAATCGCATTTAGATAAGGTGTAGGTGTCTTCCTTATCACTCCAGCTTCTAACATCTCATCTATAATGATTTTAACTTGCCCACGATACTTTTCAGGAATTGGGTACAATCTGCTTTTGAAAGGTGACCAGTCCTCGACTTGCATAGAGTACTTGAAATTTAAAATTTTCCCAGGTACTGTATCAAATACTGTTTTGTGCTTCCTTAAAATCTCTTCCAACTGTTTTCTGTGTTCACCCCCAAGTTGAATGTCATTGAGCCGCTCCTGTAGTAACTCTTCAAATTGTGCATCACTGTCACCTCCTTCTGTTAATAAAGACCATATCTCCTGGGATTCTATCTCCTCATCTAGTTCCACAACAGCCCCTTCTATGATGTTATCTTCCGCCTTTCGTACCTCCTCTTCCGTCTCTTCTGATATTGCTTCCAATGCCCAAGAATTTACATCTCTTCCGGTAGTGATTTCATCCATATGCAATCCCACGTTTTTCAGCTGGTCATATTCTCTAAAACTGACTGTATTCTTGTGTAAATCTATCACTGCTTGATAGTCACAAATGAAATTTGCACCAAGAATTATATTGAAATTCATCTTTGCCATGATAATGAATGTTTGCCCAAAAGTATGTTCCAATATGTTCAGCTCTAAGTATGCCTGACGTTTACAAGTAACGGTGCGTTCAGGAATAACACCCCTCACTTTGAGCTGTGGTACCGGAATTACAGGAATATTCTGAGTCCGTCCCAACTCTCGAACCAAGGCCTCCGATACTAGACTGATCTGTGACCCTGTATCCAATAAACATCTTATATTAATTCCACCAATCCTTGCGTAAATAATGGGTAATTGCCTAATTTCATCGTTCCGTGGTTTCACCGTCTTCTCCAGGCAATCTTCTGGTAAAGCAATCCATTCTTGTATGTTCGCTACTATCCATCCATCTTCAACTTCCGACTGTTGTGTTTTGAGACTGTCTCCTTGATCCAAAATTAACATTTTTTTTAGCTCCATTTCGACTCCCATCATCCTTCTGTCGCTCATGTCCTTGATATTCCTCTTGTCTCAGTAGACTTCCAGCTTCCTCAGTATGTGTATCTGGGTTCTTTCTGTTCCCAATGGCCTTTTCCCATCTTCCTAGCTCTCCACCTTGATTAGCGTGTAACTCCTCTAAGTAATTTTGTGATTGGGCGTGCCTATCATCCCAGTCATCTCGATAGTTACGTTGATCTCCTTGATTTTGATCTCTCCTTCCTTTCCATAGTTGATTGGCATTGTAATCACCGTATCTTCCATAAGGCCTGTCATTCCTTCGATTATCACGCCATTGTTGATATCCTCTCTGTTGGTATCTATTGTTGCCCTGGTATCTATTGTTGTAGTAATTTTAGTTACGCTGATATGGTCTGTTTTCCCCTTCTTCCTGGTTTCGCCTAGGTGTGGAGGTGCTCGTATTAGTACCCTGCGTTTTAGTATTTCCCTGTTTTGTTTTTACGACTTCTGTAGTGTTGACTAATTCCAGTTGTCTTCCTCCTCTAAAATGACTATGAGATGTGGTCTCATCTATTTGCCGTAATATCTGCTCTGCATGTAGGGCCGTACTAACGTTTGCTGCGACTAGCACTTGCTGTACATTAACCGGCATTTGCCTTGCTATTGTCATCACCAAATCTGATTCGTTTAATGGGTAATCCAGATCGCGAAATTTTAGCATTTGCATGTTAAAGAAATCTGAGTATTTTGTCTGCTGGGTAGTTTGGTATTTTCTAGAGTAAAGCTCCATTCTTAAACTCTGTTGTATGGCGGGAGACCAGTATTTGCGCAGAAACGCTAAGTTAAAGTCTGACATGGTTCCAAATGTATATTTGAAACTTAAAAACCAGGTGAGAACATTCCGTGATAAAAATCTCTCCATCATTCTCAATCTACGTGCTTCAGGTACCCCAGTGTCATTAAAGTGGTCTTCAATCTCTTTGATAAAGGCCTTAGGTGTTACCCCTGAATTTTCGGTGTATTTCTTCGGTTTGTAGTCATTTGAGCGAATTACTTGAATAAGTTGTGTGGGCTGATGACCGTCCTGTGGTGTTGAGCTTCTATCTACGTTCTTACGAAATCCTTCCGTGTTTGTTGTTAATGGGCTCTCTGCTTGAGTTTGACTTCCTGCTATGCTGGGTTGGGAACTATGTGAGTCATCCTGCTTGTCTTTCAATGCTCCCGTTTTAAATATAGACGATTGTTCTAATGAGCGAAGTTCGGCTTTAATGATCCTGTCTGTCTGCTCTTTAAGTCTATTTTTTTACCTCTTGCTCCAAAGCTTGAATACGCGTGTGGTTTTCGCCTACTGTTTTGATAATGGTGGATCTTTCCTCTCTAGAATCAATATTCATTTTCTTCCAATCTTTCCTGATCTGTTCTTTAATCGTGCTTATTTTTTTCTTCAATTTGGCTCTTATTTTCATCCTGATTATTTTCTATCTGGCTTAGCCTTTCGTCTAATGTACTCTTAAATTGTTCTTGTTCCGTTTCTAGGCTTTTCCACTGTTCCGCTGATTTTATCTCTAGACGGTCCATATCTTTAATTATGCCTGATATGTTCTCATCTACTGCTGATATTTGTTGTTGAATGACCCTGCCACTTTTCTCCATCTCCTTAAACCGTCCTTCCAACTTATCTTGAGCTATTTTGACCTCGCTTGTATTCATTGTGCATGCTATTTCAATCTGCTCTAATTTAGCTAACACCGTTTCATCGAGAATGCTAAGTTTTTTTATCGAAAATACTCTCCATTTGTTTAATCTGCTCTAATTGTTTCTCATTATTTTTGCTTACATCAAGGGCCAGTAATATCATCTGTTGGTTTGTGTGCTCTTTCATCTCTGCGGTTAACGAAGCTAATTGGTTCGTGTTTTTATTATTTTGCGCCTCTAACTGTGAATTTATAGTGTCAATAATTTCACTCTTTAATAACCTAGCTTGTTCCGCCTGATATTCATTTTGCTCAATTCTACTGTTGTTTAACTGTGTCCGCAATGATTCACTTTGTTCTAACAGTTTAGTATTTAGCGATTTACTTTGTTCTAACAGTTTCGTATTTAGCGATTCACTTTGCTCTAACAGTTTAGTATTTAGCGATTCACTTTGCTCTAACAGTTTAGTATTTAGCGATTCACTTTGCTCTGACAGACTAGTGTTTATTTGTTCAGATAATTTTGTATTCAACGCTTCACTTTGCTCTAACATATTAGTGTTTATAGATTGACTCTGTTCTGATAATTTAGTGTTTATTTGTTCGGATAACTTCGTGTTCAGCGATTCACTTTGTTCTGCTAATTTAGTATCCAACAATTCCTGAGTTCTCCTTGCCGCACATTCAATGATCTCCTGGATCTGCGCCACCGTTGCCATGTTTTACAATATATATGAGACATATGGGAAATGGCCTACGCCAATGCTCTTTGACACGCACATAAATCCAATGCACATTTAATTTCTTTATCCTACTCAGTTCATTTATTTTTACCTTTAACCCCATTAGTCGATTGCATCTCTGAGTAGTTCTAGTTTTACTCAATTTAATTTTAACCCCAAGCACATATTTAGTCATTAAACAATTATCCTGATCTGATATTAACACTGACTAATTAACAAAGTATTAATTGTCATTTTAGGCTACAGCCTCCTAATATTTCCATGAGTTTGACTTTCTACACAAATCTAGTTTTAACTTTATCATTGGGCGCCCGGTATCACATCTTAATTTTACTTTAATTTAAAAGACAACAACGTGAACCGTATTTTACTTTGCAAACTCCTGATTTTAATTTATCTTTCACACATTTGGCGGTATCCACTTCGCCTCAACTACTTTTAATAAAATATCACTTCCCGGTGATTAAATACTGTCATATCTGCCTGCACTTGCGGCATGCCAGTTTCACTCAAATGCGCCACTATTGACATGTGTAATCTCCCCGTTACACCACAGTGAATAGCCCCACCGTTGGCCGCCAGTTTTAACCTATGAACCCTTCAGAATAGCAGTGTTTTTGTGCAAGAATCTTAGATCAAGGGGTCGCGTTCAGTTCATAGTGTGGTGTTTACGTCCGCCAAACAACGTGCTTTTCTGAGGCAAGGGTTATAGGATGAAAACTATAATTAAGAAACAAAAGGAGACAAAACGTAAGATAATAACAAGATTTAATAACTAATTTGTGCATAAAAGAATAAAACAAACAATAATAAACAAAATCCTCCCTGAATTTTCCCCTGACAGGAATATTTATCACTTTGAGGAGTCAGATGGATCTCCCCTTTTCTAATAAAATGTGGATCCAAGTTCCCCTATCTTGCATATGAATTTATGTTCGCGTGGTGACTATCTACGAGAAATGAGTACTTGGATGATCATTCGTTCACAACGGGTTAACAGCCACGGTGCTCACGAACAATCACCTCGTAAATCAACTTTTATGGCTATGGGCATAACATTAATAAAAATCCTTAAATCTAACTCTGACACACATATTACAACTCTACTATTTACAGGCATCTCTCTGAGACCCTTATTAGTGTGGTGACACACTTAACCCAATGAGCTGCCACAATGGCCAGATACTCAACAACAAGGAAACACAGCGCCGCACGTGACTCACGGGTCACTGACATGGAAACATAAACAAAGAATAAACCAACAACAACAAACAACCTGAGTGGTTAAGATTACTTTATATTAGCAAACTTGCATGTTAAAGAAAGCGCTTCGAAGATTATCGTGTTTCGTAGGCAACTCCCATTTATTTAAACAATTTTACCATTGATCAGTTTCTCACATTTATATTTATTTTCAAGTAATTGGGAGCCAGACATGCACTCCACTTTAATGAGCTCTGCTTGCGAAACTCAGCCAGCCCTTGTGACAACAACTCGCCCCTTCCACAATACCAGTCATATCCCCCTTCCAGTGTATATAAATAGCCGACCGGCTGAACTGTTATCTCAAGGAATCAACAGCCGCTAACATCTTCTCCAACTCAACATAAATATGGTCAGACAATAATCACATATCCATAATTGTCCTCGCAAGGATGCAATATGAATCTGGTACCAAGCTGACAGAAATCAGTCTCTGCTGAAATTCCCGCTTGTAATACCACAACAAAAAAATACTCACAGTACACACATCTGGGACTGACATAACTCCTTTCACATGGGTCTGCGGAATTAGAGCTCGCAAATATTTAACACAATATTTAAAACCTACGATAGAGCTGAGTACTCTTCGTCACAAATTACATTGCTCCCAAGGCAATAATCACACTGAATCTGATCAATAATAATTCTCAACAAAATTTTTATTACCCTCCAATCTACTATATAATTATATTAATTCAGTCCTACTTCTGAAACACGACATATCTCCGAGAGACGTTTTTAACCGCACTTCGTAACCTAGGCGAACACGGCCGTTCACATAGATACGTTAGTTAACACAACACAAAGAAAAGAACCTTCCATTAACTACCATTGTGCGAGCTGCTTCCAAACAAAAGTGTGTCAGATCAAACTAAATATACTACATTAAATCACCCAAGCAAAGTATTTACAAAAATATGTCCCATAAACCATAAGTTAATTTAATAAATAATAAAATATTATTTGTACTCATCTCGTGTTGTATTCACCCGTCAAAGAACATCAGACGCCATTCCCCAACTGGATGGTTCTTTATCTCATAGCAGCCATCTGGACGGACTGTTGAGACTTCCACACTTCTTCTGCATTCATCGATGTCATCCTTGCGCTGATACAAAAATTAGGTTATTATACACTTTATGCCTGACTACTAAATTCGCTTGTTCAGGTACTAAATTCCCTGTCACAGTTCGTTGGCGAATTATCGACGCTACTGTCCCTATAATTATAGTACTATGACTACCTATCACTGAATTTACCACTTTACACTGAATATCTTGTGTCCTCGACACAAATACAAGTCTATCTCTTCAGACGAACAGAATCAAAGTCCTGTGTTCTCGACACACGGAATAAAAGTCAATCTCTTGGCTCTTCGACACACTTATAAATGAACTGGCCCTTGGGTCTAGATGGAGGGGGATTTTATGTAAAAATTTCTCGAAATCATTGTGGTACAGGAATGAAATAGATATCACTGAACTCGTAATATTGCACAGGTCACGAATATGCCCATTAATCCTAGAATCGATCGTAGAGATTTTGTCTAGGCGATTTCCCGCGTGAATGCTAGCCACCGCGTACCCCAGCCGGAGTTGGCGCGCAAGTAGGCATTCTCTTCTCATTGGTTCTCCGTTTCTAATAATTTGGCGGTTTCTAGTAGATCTTGGCGTCTTGGGAGTGTCTATTTTCTTCATCAGCCATTCACGTTACTGCATCATATTTCTTCTAGGCGCGAATATCACAATGAACATACCAGAACCATGTCTCACCGAGCGTCGCTTCTAAAATTGAGGTAGCCTCACCTGTCCTTATGATACATCGCTCTGCTATTTCTTTTCATAGCTCAAGTACTTAGCCTTTTGTTAAACTGATGCAGGTATGTCCCTACTGTCTCCAACAAATGCTTGAAATTTCCTCATCGCTGTCTGGCTACTTTCATGATGCTGGTTGAAATATTTATTAATTGAAGAAATAAATAGTAGAATCATTTAACCAACATAGGGTAAAGGGTTCACTACGAAATGGAACAAATTACAGTTTATTTGCATAAGATATAGGGAGCCAAATTTTACCATGTATGATCTCATATAAACTAATAATTAAAAACAAGATGTTCAGTAAAGAACATATAGCCTACTTCCTCCTAAATGCATGGGTATTGTTATAACTCTTTGTCCTTTTCAAGGAGTATGATTGAATGTTGGTTGTAGTAGCTTGTTGAAATACAACGTGCTATAGGGATATTAAACATGAATATGAGGTGCCCTTTGCTAGTGCTACCTCTGTACCAAATTTCGTTCAATTCGGTTTCACCGTGTTTGAATTGATAGGGGGAATCGATTTGCACACATACTTGGCCACCATCTGCAAACTATTGGGCTGATGTTCTTGCAGTTTGGTCTGAATATGTTTCCCACATAAAGATATGGTGTTGCAAAATTTGGTAGAGACTAGATTATTAGGTTGGTCGTAATTACATTTTAGCTTTTAACATTTGGGTGTCCGCGATTACGTTTCCGTCAAGATAGCGGTGATATAAAACATGACACTGAGGTGCCCTTTGCTAGTGCTACCTCTGTACCAAATTTCGTTCCATTCGGTTTCACCGTGTTCGAATTGATGAGGAGAATCGATTTTCACACAAAGATGGCCGCCATCCGCAAAATATTAGGCTGATGACCTATTAGTTTGGTCAAAGGATGCTTCCTCCATAAAGGTATGTTGTTGCTAAATTTGCTAGAGATCGGATGATTAGGCTAATCGTAATTTGATTTAAGCTTTGAACATTTGTGTGGCCGCCATTACGTTTCCGTCAAGATGGCGGCGATATAAAACATGACACTGAGGTGCCCTTTGCTAGTGCTACCTCTGTACCAAATTTCGTTCATTCGGTTCCACCGTGTTCGAATTAATAGGGGGAAACAATTTTGACATAAAGATGGCCGCCATCCTCAAACTATTAGGCTAATGGTCTATTAGATTGGTCTAAGGATGCTCCCTCCATAAAGGTATATTGTTGCAAAGTTTGGTTGAGATCGGATGGTTATGTTAGTCGTAATTTGATTTAAGCTTTAAACATTTGTGTGGCCGCCATTACGTTTCTGTCAATATGGCGGCGATATAAATCATGACACTGAGATGCCCTTTGCTAGTGCTATCTCTGTACCAAATTTCGTTCCATTCGGTTTCACCGTGTTTGAATTAATAAGGGGAATCGATTTTGAAACAAAGATGGCCGCCATCCGCAAACTATTAGGTGAATGACCTATTAGATTGGTCAAAGGATGCTCCCTCCATAAAGGTAGGTAGTTGCAAAATTTGGTAGAGATCGGATGATTAGGTTAATCGTAATTTGATTTAAGCTTTGAACATTCGTGTGGCCACCATTACGTTTCAGTCAAGATGGCGGCGATATAAAACATGACACTGAGGTGCCCTTTCCTAGTGCTACCTCTGTACCAAATTCCGTTCCATTCGGTTCCACCGTGTTCGAATTAATAGGGGGAATCAATTTTGACATAAAGATGGCCGCCACCCGCAAACTATTAGGCTAACAACCTATTAGATTGGTCAAAGGATGCTCCCTCCATAAAGGAATGTTGTTGCAAACTTTGGTAGAGATCGGATGGTTATGTTAGTCGTAATTTAACTTAAGCTTTGAACATTTGTGTGGCCGCCATTACGTTTCTGTCAAGATGGCGATGATATAAAACATGACACTGAGGTGCCCTTTGCTAGTGCTACCTCTGTACCAAATTTCGTGCATTCGGTCCCACCGTGTTCGAATTAATAGGGGGAATCAATTTTGACATAAAGATGGCCGCCATCCGCAAACTATTAGGCTAATGACCTATTCATTTGGTCAAAGGATGCTTCCTCTATGAAGGTATGTTGTTGCAAAATATGGTAGAGATCGGATGCTTAGGTTAATCGTAATTTGATTTAAGCTTTCAACATTTGTGTTGCCGCCATTTCGTTTCCGTCAAGATGGCGGCGATATAAAACATGACACTGAGGTGTCCTTTGCTAGTGCTACCTCTGTATCAAATTTCGTTCCATTCGGTTTCACCGTGTTTGAATTAATAGGGGGAATTTATTTTCACACAAAGATGGCCGCCATCCGCAAACTATTAGGCTAATGACCTAGTCATTTGGTCAAAGGATGCTTCCTCTATATGGGTATGCTGTTGCAAAATTTGGTAGAGATCGGATGATTAGGTTAATCGTAATTTGATTTAAGCTTTGAACATTTGTGTGGCCGCCATTACGTTTCCGTCAAGATGGCGGCGATATAAAACATGACACTGAGGTGCCTTTTGTTAGTACTACCTCTGTACCAAATTTCGTTCCATTCGGTTGCACCGTGTTCGAATTAATAGGGGGAATCGATTTTCACACAAAGATGGCCGCCATCCGCAAACTATTAGGCTGATGACCTATTTCTTTGGTCAAAGGATGCTCCCCCCATAAATGTATGTTGTTGCAAAATTTGGTAGAGATCGGATGATTAGTTTAGTCGTAATTTGATTTAAGCTTTGAACATTTGTGTGGCCGCCATTACGTTTCCGTCAAGATGGCGGCGATATAAAACATGACACTGAGGTGCCTTTTGTTAGTACTACCTCTGTACCAAATTTCGTTCCATTCGGTTGCACCGTGTTTGAATTAATAGGGGAAATCGAGTTTCACAGAAAGATGGCCGCCATCCGCAAACTATTACGCTGATGGCCTATTGGTTTGGTCAAAGGATGCTCCCCCCATAAAGGTATGTTGTTGAAAAATTTGGTAGAGATCGGATGAATAGGATAGTCGTAATTTGATTTAAGCTTTGAACATTTGTGTGGCCGCCATTACGTTTCCGTCAAGATGGCGGCGATATAAAACATGACACTGAGGTGTCCTTTCCTAGTGCTACCTTTGTACCAAATTTCGTTCAATTCGCATTCACCGTGTTCGAATTGATAGAGGGGGACAGACATTCAGAGTACACACACACACACACACACACACAGACACACACACACACACACACACACATACACACACACAGACTCACACACACATACACACACACAGACAGACACACTTTTTTCGCCCTGTGTTGATCTCATAAGTCTACTTTCATTTTTTGCAAAAATCGAAAGTAGGCTAATAGGGTTTTCTTGAATGATATGCATCAGGTATTCACCATTAGGTATCTTCTTCATCTGTGTAACAATGAATGACGCCAAGAAAATGCCGGTAATATTTCTCGCACAAATTATTTGTCGAATAGTATCAGATATATCACTGAAATGTTCAAACTTCTTCTCCAATCGGAGACGTAGCATGCCCGGCAACGAGTTAAAAGTATCACGATAATATTATTGGGATATAACTATTGGTCAATTAGTCATTGATATTTCTTCAAGACTATCAATATCCGAATAGGAGATTGGTTGTGTGAAGAAGTTGTATAGCTGCCCTTGGAATAATGTTATTATTACCAAGCTGGTCAACATACTCGGGAGTAATAGCATCCGAAGTGGGATTTCCTTCACCTGAGCAAGTCTTGTTGACGCAGCTGTCAGAAACACACCACCTATGTCAGCAAATGAGCTACATAGCAACTTACCCTCACAGTTGTACATTCTGCGCATGAGGAAGAACACGAAGGATGTTAGAATGTACACCACCAAGAACACTATCCAAACGTCTGACTCGAAACAGCGGTATATAACAAATATTCCCCGTACTACTTCTGATTTAGGTACTACCACTACCCTGTGGCCAAAAATAAAGACAGGTGATGTGAATTCAACTGTCCTTTCTCTATAACTTACTACGTCCCTTGCGTTTGCAGCAATGTCTGCATTGCCGTACAAGACATCACCTAGAGAACTAGTTGCTGTACCATTATCGAGAAACATACCAAATGTAGATTTACCAGGATTAATCATGGCATAGGAAAAAATTCGTTTTCTTCGACATTTCCTCAATTGCTTCGCCTTCTCTCCCATAATATCTATTAGTATTCCCATGCAAAACCATGGCCGTCCTAGCAGTTGGGAATATAGATATCCGGATCCGATATTGATACATATTTTCCATTTTCCTAGTAAAATGTTTCAAGTTATGATGTATAAAATGCTTTAGTGATACATTGAAATAAGGACCTCGTTGACTAATATTTACAGGTACGTAAGGATTATAGATTTTTCCAATGTTATCATTGAAGCATTCTTGTCCTGAAGCTACAGGGAAAAGGGCTGTATTTAGAATGGATTTCTTCTCCCATAACCATCGAAGAAAGGAATATTGTAAATGCATATACTCATGAGGTTCCAACGTATCGTACAACAATAGAAAGGCGAACATTGATCTACAATGTAATCTACTAGTACTGCTTATAAATAAAGATTCGAAAGTTCTACAATCAGCTCCAATCAGAATGAATGCTTGATTCTCCGATCGGAGATCATAACTCATGAGTGGTACCTCTGCTGTGTTCCATCTTTCAACTATCACTGCTGATCTATTGCTTTGAATGCAAAATAAAATCATATTGATAAAATGATCTGCAGAAGATGTGCCATCGGAGATCAGAGTAAGTGGTCTATTAAGTGAAAATATTTGGCAATCCCCCTTACATTTGGTTGTCTTAGAATTAAAAATTACGGGTTGAATAGAACACCAGATAATGCCCAAGCCTAAAATTACAATAATAACACCTAATGAACTTAGAGGCATGGCAGAATGCAATTCATGTTTCAACATCGGGTATCCCTCAGGGCAGCGTAATCGGAACTTTGTTATTTTTGGCGTTTATAAATGACTTACCAAATGGGATTCGCAGTGACTGTCGATTGTTTGCGGATGATTGTGTAATATATCGAAAGATACATGACTCACAAGACAATGCAGTACTTCAAGATGACCTGAACCTGGTCTATAAGTGGGCGATTGAAAATAAAATGAAAATAAACACTAGAAAATGTAGTCTAATAAAAATACGGAAAGTGCGAAGGCAAGATTTTCAATGTAACATTGGCTCGGAAATACTTGTAGAAGAAGATTCTTGCAAATATTTGGGCGTTCACGTAAGAAATGATATGAAATGGAGTAGTCATATAGGATGTGTAGTTTCTAAAGCTTACAAATCCCTGTACTTTGTAATGAGGGTATTAAAAGGAAGTAGTACCTCTGCTAAAGAATTAGGATATTTGTCACTTGTAAGACCTATTCTGGAATACGCCTCGGCGGTTTGGGATCCATATCAAGTAGGGCTCATAAATGAGTTGGAAATGGTACAAAGAAAGGCCGCTAGATTTGTGCTCAGTGACTTTAATCCAGGAGCAGTGTGAGCCGTGTGTTAAAGAAACTTGGGTGGGAATCACTGGAGGCTAGGAGGATGAAATCTAGACTCTGCGCTATGTACAACGCGTATACAAATCAACCAGCATGGGGTGAGCTTAGCAAACGTATGGAAAAGACTACTTACATGGGTAGGAGCGATCACCTTTTCAAAGTTAAGGGCCGATCACAGCGAACAAATTATGGTAAATATTCTTTGGTAAACCGTGCCATTGATAATTGGAACTCACTACCTGCCGCAGTCTTAGAGCCTTTTCCCAAACATATAGGTGTGTTTTAGAAAAGACTGACTATTTGTGTAAATACTCCAGTTTAATTGTTAGTGAATTGTTATGTACAATTATTTATTTGTTATGTATATCTAATTTGCCACCGGGAGACACACCCCCAATTGCAAATAAACGAATGAATGAATGTACATCCTGATAAAATACCTCTGTTTCAAACAACCATATTCGAATCATCCTAGAAATATCTTCTATTCACTCAATAACCTCTTCAATAGACTGTATAAGCTCTCTAATATATGTAAGAAACCTTCATAAGAGATATCTCCGTCTAATCGTTCTACAAATGTCTTCCAACTCTTCAAGAACCTCAAATTCGACTTGAAATGTTTTATGATACACGTCGGAAACATCATAAGATGTGCTCGAGTTTTCTCTGGAGTAGTTATTTATTTATGGTTAGTTATTGTTGTTTTAAGGGGTGTAACAGTGAGGTCATCAGCTCCTCTCTCTGGAGAAGATCATGGAACTGCGAAGTGAAGTAGAGAGATGTACATGTGGATCGGCTTCCCTTGTCATACGTCATTCTTCATATTTTTTGTTTTCTCCTGCAAAGGATAAATTACAGTAAACAAAATGTTCTTCATATGAGTTAATAATAATAATAATAGTATCTCGGAACTCAAAATTTAAAGATCTACAAATCAAATAAATTTTAACAGTCCAGTTTTAATGATCCATTTAAGATTGAAATATTACACAAATGAACATACCGTTTACTAGATCTTTCAAGGAGGATAAGAGTTAACCTCAAAAACATATACAAAATAATATTAACATATGCCCAAGAGCTTTAAATAAAAATGACTGCAGTTATTAAGATGATCAATATTTTTTACTAAGTTACAACCAATGTATTTCAGTCAATGGTGGGCAAACCAGTGTGTCACAAGGTCTAACCAATATTATCAATTTACAACAAGTCACAGGATATATGATTTGAATATTTTTGAAGATGTTTTCCATATTGATAACCGGATGCATTTTATTTTAAAAACAAGAAGTTCCGTGAAGAACTATACAGCCTACTTTTCATGCCAATGATTATTCTACAGTATATGAATCTATCTAGAATAATGACAAAATTAAGTTGGTAATATCGAAATATCAAATTAGTTCAAAATATACCTGGTATAATGTAGCCTAATAGAGCACTACAGTTGGCAGCCCTAGTGACTGAATATATTCTTAGTACCATCTCCTAAGGTACAGAATACAAAATTAGGTTGAAGTCCAATGGACGTTACTTGCAGTTAGACACTGGATCTATCAGCACGCGTAAAAGCATGTTGCCAACAATACCATGCGTGTGCTGGTCAGAAATAATCTGAAATATTTTGATATCTTGTTGTGCCAATTTTGGATGAAATCCATTTGTTAGTGTAGAAGTTACATGTATTTTAAAATTGGACATATCAGCAGGCACATAATCATGTTGGCAGCACTGCCTTGTATTAATTACTCCAAATTAATCTACAATGTCAGGTGCTATACGTGTACAAAGTATAGAGCTGTTGGCTTGCATACTTTCTGATATATTGATATTAGGGTAAAAAATATAGACAGAATTTAATAACAGTTGGCAGCCCTGATTGCTCTTAACAATACTTACAGTCATATCTGTTATGGTACACATAGCACATACGAAATTTGGTTGAAATCCAACTGATAGTATAGAAGTTACATGTATTAAAAAATTGGTACTATCAGCAGGCTTATAATCATGTTGGTAGAACTGACGTATATAAGTTACTCCAAATTAATCTAAAATGTCAGAATATACGTGTGCATAGTTTAAAGCTGTTGGCTTGCATACTTTCTGATATATTGGTATTTGGAAAAAAATAGAGAGTTGGCAGCCCTGGTGGCTCTTAAGAATACGATCAATCATATCTGTTTATGTACAGATATTGCATACAAAATTTGGTTGAAATCCAATTGATAGTGTAGATGTTATATGCATTTAAACATTGGACCTATCAGAAGGCTTAAAATTATTTTGGCAATACTGTCATTATTGGCCTCCTGGAAATTAATTTGAAATAGTATTATCTGCATGTGTACCAATTTTGGAATAGCTCCCATGCATACCTTGCGAGATATCCTACTTGGAGCTCAAATTTCTAGTGCGTTTTTTCAGCAGTTGGTAGCACTGACATCATTTTCAAATATGGACGTGAGATATTCCGGTGCACATCTTTACTCATACTAAATTTGGTTTTGATTGCTGCAGCCGTTTAGGAGTTGATAGGGGGGACACACACACAGCCAGCCAGCCAGACAGACAGACAGACAGACAGACACACATTTTCCCGGATCGATCTCATAAGTCTACTTTTTCCTCATTTTTGCAAAATGTGAAAAGTAGGCTAATAATTCAAGAAATTGTAATTTTGTATAACTGACTGCTCGTAGTTCTTTATAATATTCATTGCCTTTTGACATCTGTAACCGAATTCATAATGGCGGCTTCTGTGGCGTAGTTGGTAGCATGCTGAGCTTCTATACTTAAGGTCGCGGGTTCAACGTTGGTCAAAGTCGTCGGATTATTTAAGAGCGTTAAGAATTCCTCATTATGCCTTACTTCGTAGGGGATGAAACGCTGGCGGTCCCAAGTCATAGATTTATGGCATGTAAAAGAAACTTCCACTAATTACACTTGTTTTTTATTTATTTTTATTTAGTCAATTTACCCTCTAGGTTGGTGTTTCCCACGGACTCAGTGAGGGAACTCACCACTACCGCCTCTATGGGCAGTGTCCTGGAGCTTGGAACATCTGGTCGGGATGGATACAACTGGGGAGGTGTGATCAGCACTTCGCCCAGGCGGCCTCACCTGCAAAGCGAACAGGGGCCTCATGAGGGAGGGGAAGGGATGGAAGATAGGGATGGATAGGCTAGGAAGAGGGAAGGAGGAGGCCGTGGCCTTACAGTAGGTACCATCCCGGCATTTGCCCGAAGACGAAGTGGGAAACCACGGAAAACCACTTCGAGGATGGCTGAGGTGGGAATCGAACCCGCTCTACTCATTTGGACCACCCTAGGCTGAGTAGACCCCGTTGCAGTCCTCATACCACTTTTCAAATTTCGTGGCAGAGCCGGGAATCGAACCCAGGACCTCCGGGTAATTACACTTGTGTGAAGCTAAATTATAAGTAAGATTTGACTAACACTCTTAGGTTCCAACGTTCGTCGCCAGGAGCCGACTGCGATGCCATCTAGTAACCATGTTCACAACTAGTTGTCGTTGAGAGTGGCGTTTAGTAGGAAAAGTGGGAACTACTTGAAAATTGAATGTCTGCAGTCCTTACTTGAATTTATAAAAAAAGATACGAGCCTGACAGTAGTCGCATATGATGTGTAACATCTGACATGTTATCCAACCTTGAAGTTGTTACCGTTTTTAATATCCTTGACATTCATCAATACACAAAGAATCTTTTTATATTTTACACTCTCATAATACATAACAATTCCAAGACTCTCTCTTTTTCTTCACTGCCTACTTGATATTTCTACTCTCGCACTGCCTTCTTGATACTCTGCGGTTACATCACTCTCCTGCCAGTAACTAAGTTACGTTAACAGAGACTGACTTTTTTTTTCTACACTGCCTACTTGATATTTCTGTTCACGCACTGCCTTCTTGATACTCTGCTGTTACAAAGTAATCCGTATGTGATAAACATTCCACATGGTACCATGGCGATCCAACTGGCTGTGCGTCTTACACACTTCCGACCGTTCCATTTCCGTCCCATTTTTAGCCTACTTTCGATTTTTGCAAAAAATGAAAGTAGACTTATGAGATCAACACAGGGCCAAAAATTGTGTGTCTGTCTGTGTGTGTGTGTGCGTCTGTGTGTGTGTGTGTGAGTGTGTGTACTCTGAATGTCTGTCCCTCCCTATCAATTCGAACACGGTGAAACCGAATTGAACGAAATTTGGTACAGATGTAGCACTGGCAAAGGGCACCTCAGTGTCATTGCCGCCATCTTTATCAAAACGTAATGGCGGCCACTCAAATGGTCAAAACTTAATAATGCATTACGAACAAATTAATCATCGGATCTTTACCAAATTGGGTACCAACATACCTTCATATGGGACGTGGATTGTGCCCAAACTACAAGGTCATCAAATGTACTATTTCAGGATGGCGGCCGTGTGAATTATGCAAACTTTATAATCCATAACATGGGACCCACCAGTTCCGATTATCAAACCAAGAATCGTTTAATCTGTTCTAAACGACGTGGTTCGTTCGAAATTAAAAGTTTATATTGTAATATTATAGTCTAGAAGTGATTTTAAAAATCTGAGTCGTCTCGGTTATTTGACAAGATGGCAGCTGATCTCTCGTTCTGACATATATGTCGCATGCAATATAACCTACTGATAAAAATTATATTAACTTAATATGCAATGAACACTGTTTGAGGTATACTCCAGTGAAGAAATCATTCAGTCCAAGTGATTATTTGCTAATACGATGTGTGTATTAGATTGATAACGTCTTAAGTGTGAGTGTACGATTGGCCGAGTGGTTATAGTTGTCATCTTTCACCTGGCTGGCCGGGGTTCAAATCCTATCAAACTGGATTTTTTTTTTGCTTGAATATTTTTTATATTTATTGTTTTTTGAGTATTGAGACGTTATAAAATAAAGCGTTATATATTTTTTGGCAATGGAAAATATATATTTAATTAAAACAACATTCTTCACCGGAGTGACATCTACCAGCCTTCAGTTGTACTATGCAGGAGCCTTGGAGCTTACCACAGCCCTCTAGATGCGAGGTGCGCTCTATACCGTCCAGTTAGTGAACCCAGTCTTAACGAATGCTAGGAGTAATAATACAATGGCATTCGTTTATTCCTTGTGCACCGAGGTATTGTTGATAACCTCAAAACTTGCAGTATGGATGATTTGGAGATGGATTATTTTGTTATACCGTGTATTTAAGATTATAAATTTACGGGTTGCGAAGTTACTTCACATAGGCCTATATCCTCTTTGTACACGACACAGATCAACAACGTCACGTCAGTTTCTGATATGCTCTGATTGGCTATTACATTGCTGCGGTCGGGTAGTTGGCAGTCGAGGATAAAATTTTCGACTGCCGACTACCGTCTACCAACTGCCAGCTACCAGCTACCAACTGCAACTGCATGTTGTGTATGGTGCCTATAGTACACACGGGGACGACCGCGACTGCCGACTGAGAACTAACAAACAACGGACTGCCGACTGCTCATTGTGGATGAGCCTTATTAGAGCAAATAAGTTTCAATTAATGTAAGTAGTCGGTGTTAATAAAATGAATACCTACGTTGTTTGGAGTGTTTGCTGATGAAATTGCTTTTTTTATTTAGTCAATTTACCCTCTAGGTTGGTGGTTCCCCCGGACGCAGCGAGGGAACTCACCACTACCGCCTCTATGGGCAGTGTCCTGGAGCTTGGAACATCTGGTCGGGATGGATACAACTGGGGAGGTGTGATTAGCACTTCGCCCAGGCGGCTTCACCTGCAAAGCGAACAGGGACCTCATGAGGGATGGGAAGGGATGGAAGATTGGGATGGAGAGGCTAGGAAGAGGGAAGAAGGCGGCCGTGGCCTTACAGTAGATACCATCCCGGCATTTGCCCGAAGACGAAGTGGGAAACTACGGAAAATCACTTCGAGGATGGCTGAGGTGGGAATCGAACCCCCTCTACTCATTTGGACCACCCGAGGCTGAGTAGTCCCCGTTCCAGTCCTCATACCACTTTTCAAATTTCATGGCAGAGCCGGGAATCGAACCCAGGACCTCCGGGGCGGCAGCTAACCATGCTGACCGCTACGCTACGGAGGAAATTGCAAAATGCTGGGGTAAATTATAAACTATGGTTTGAACGCCACTGCTCAAATCCTGTGTGCCAATTTGCACTTCGAATAGGAATAGATTAGGAGGTGATAAGAACAGAGAGTTATAACTATACCCATACATTTAGGAGAAAGTAGGCTATATGTTCTTTCCTGAACATCTTGTTTCAAAATCACTCCCACAAAAATATCCAGCAACCGAGTGGAAAGATGTTACACATCAAAAACAGATGACAATTAACACCGGTTATCAGACAGATACCGACAGTAGTGGCTACGAGGGCTAAAGCGCCGCGTTAGGTCAAGGGGCCAAGCTGTCTGCTGACTCGGTAGACGCGTGGGTTCGAGCCCCACCGTCGGCTGTCCTTGAAATGGTTTTCCGTGGTTTCCCATTTTCAACACCAGGCAAATGCTGGGACAGTTCCTTCTGACAGGCCACGGCCGCATCCCTCCACATCCTTGCCCAGTTTCATTCATCTTCATCCATTCCATCTCTCATCCCGACGCGCAGGTCGCCCAGGGGCGTCGACTAGAAAGACCTGCACTCGGCCTCTCAGGAGGCTGCACGACAAAAAAAAAAAAAAAAAAAACCAGACAGATTCTGCACACACCCAAAGTACACGGGGCTACATGACCACGTTGTTGCAGCCCCTAAACTGAGGAACCAACCAAGAATTCAGAATAATAATGTTTCAATTCGTTTTTTAAATTTTATGTTTTGCAAGGATAATGATATTTATTTATTTATTTATTTATTTATTTATTTATTTATTTATTTGAACATAAATATAGCTTTAAAAATATGTTTACTCTAAGTTTTAATTAGAATAAATTTTGCCTTAGATATAAGCTGAAGAAAAGTCTATCGAAGGGTTGAAACACGTAGGCTGCTTTAAGTGAATATGTGTTTCATGGATATTGATAGGCGTATTACCGGGTGAGTTAGCCGTAGTCGTTACGGCGTGGCTGCAGACAGCCGCTTACATCCGGGAGGCGGGGAGGTTCGAATCCCCCCGCCGGCAACCTTGACGATGGTCTTCTGTGGTTTCCCATCTTCCTTCCAGGCAAATGCCGGGGTTGGTCACTAACTATAGGCCACAGCCGCTAACTTCCAATTCCTCGTCCTTATATTGACACTTTCCTCCCCAGACAACACTCCACACGCGACGGTACTTGTAGCTCACCCCATGGGTGTCCGTCTAGAAGCAGCTACAAACTCTCACAAGCCGAACATGTCCTCGTACACTCCCGGCACTAAAATCCCCCCTTTTTTTTTTAGTCGTTTACCCTCCAGGTTGGTGGAACCCACGGACTCAGCGAGGGAACTCACCACTACCGCCTCTACGGGCAGTGTCCTAGAGCTGGGAACATCGAATCGGAAGGGATACAACTGGTGAGGTGGGATTGGCACCTCGCCCAGACGGCCTCACCTGCAAAGCGAACAGGGGCCTCATGAGGGAAGGTAAGGGATGGTGAGGATGGATGGACAAGGAAGAGGGAAGGAGGCGGCCGTGGTCTTGAAGAAGGGACCATCCCGGCATTTGCCCGAAGACGAAGTGGGAAACCACGGAAAACCACTTCGAGGATGGCTGAGGGGGAATCGAACCCCCTCTACTCATTTGGGCCACCCTAGGCTGAGGAGACCCCGTTCCAGTCCTCGTACCACTTTTCAAATTTCGTGGCAGAGCCGGGAATCGAACCCAGGACCTCCGGGGCGGCAGCTAACCATGCTGACCGCTACGCTTCAGAGGCGACACTAAAATACATACGCTAAAAAATATAGGCGTATTGTTCTAAAGTCAACGCGGAAAATAGCTTGCATTACCTATTACAGTAAATGTGTTTGCTCTTTATATGTGCTTTCTTGATCTAAAATAGATCTTGACAGCCGTATTACACTATTATCCATTTGAAACATCAACTACATTGCCCGGCTCCGTGGCGAATTGCTGAACGTGCTATGCTTTGGACCGAAGCACTCGGGTTCGAGTCCTGGTCGATCCATTGGGGATTTCAGTCTCCTGGGATTAATTCCCCTGACTCGGGGCTGCTTCTATGTGACTTCTTCATCAGCACTTGATTCTCATTATGGCGCGCAGGTCGCCCACGGGCGTCAACTGGAATGACCTGCAATTGGCCTCCCTGGAGGCCACACAACATTTTATCAAAGTTATTATTATTTTCGTTGATTCCCCCTTAAGGAGAGCGTTAAAACACAATCAATTTTCATGTTTGTTTTTTCTGTCCCTTTCTTCTTTCTTCCCAAAAACATCTCATATATTCACTATGCTTCCTCTTTCTCTCTTCTGCCCACTTATTTCCTGATTTTTTTAATATATTTATTTTTTATTTTTATTTTTTTATTTATTTTTATTTTTATTTTTGTCTTTTGGACGTTTGCTCCAATTTCTGTTGTCTGAATTTTTCTCTGTATGTTTTGCGGTCTGGCATGTCTTCTGTAGAGATGTTTAGGATCTTGAGGTCTTCCACGATTTCTTTTACCCAATTGGTTTTCAGTATAGCCTACTATTCATAAATATATTAAAAATCTTTTTGGTCAGTCTGTCTGCGTTCATCCTATGTACAGTATATGTCTATAAAATTTTGACCTTCTTTTCATGATGTTGTTTATAATCGTCTCTGTCTGTTTCTATAGTTCTATTGTCTGTTTCTTTATCCATATTCCCTCTTTCTGAACTGTCACGTAGATCTTTCTCGGTATCTTTCTCTTGTTTTTCTAGTTCCTTGATTTTTAGCCTACTTTTCACATTTTGCAAAAATGAGGAAAAAGTAGACTTATGAGATCGGGCAAATGTGTGTCTGTCTGTCTGTCTACCTGTCTGTCTGTCTGTCTACCTGTCTGTCTGTCCTTCTGCCTGTCTGTCTGGCTTTGTGTGTCCCCCCCCTATCAACTCCTAAACGACTGCAGCAATCGAAACAAAATTAGGTAGGAGTAAAGATCTATACCTGAATATCTCACGGCCATATTTGAAAATGATGTCAGTGCTACCAACTGCTGAAAAATCGCAATTGAAATTTGAGCTCCATGTTGGATATCTTGGAAGGTATGAATGGGAGCTATTTCAAAACTGTTACACGTATGGATAATAATATTGCAGTTTAATTTCTAGGAGGCCATACATGGCAGTGTTGCCAAAATGATTATAAGCCTGATGATAGGTCCAAATTTTAAATGCATATGGCTTCTACACTATCAATTGGATTTCAACCGAATTTCGTATGTGCTATGTGTACATAACAGATATGACTGAGCGTATTCTTAAGAGCCACCAGGGCTGCCAACTGTTAATAAATGCTCTCATTTTTTTAAATCCAAATACCGATATATCAGAAAGTATGCAAGCCGACAGGTTTAAACTATGCACACGTATAGTACCTGACATTCTATATTAATTTGGCGTAACTTATATACGTCAGTGCTACCAACATGATTCTAAGCCTGCTGAGAGGTCCAACTTTAAATACATGTAACTTCTATACTACCATTTGGATTTCAACCAAATTTCGTGTGTGCTATGTGTACCATAACAGATATGACTATGCCGATTCTTAATAGTAACCAGGGCTGCCAACTGTTAATTAATACGGTCTCTATTTTTGTTACCCTAATATCAATATATCAGAAAGTATGCAAGCCAATAGCTCTAAACTTGGCACACGTATAGTACCTGACATTCTAGATTAATTTGGAGTAACTAATATAGGCCTACGCCAGTTCCGCCAGCATGAATCTAAGCCTGCTGATAGGTCCAATTTTAAAATGCATGTAACTTCTATACTAACTAATGGATTTCATTCAAAATTGACACAACAATAGATCATATTATTTCAGATTATGTCTGACCAATACATGTATGTCATTGTTGCCAACATGATTTTACGCGCGCTGTTAGATCCAATGTTTAACTGCATGTAACGTCCATGCTATCCATTGGACTTCAACCAAATTTTGTATTCTGTACCTTAAGAGATGGAACTATGAATATATTCAGTCACCAGGGCTGCCAACTGTAGTTATCTATTAGGCTACATTATGCCAGGTATAGAGTATTTCGAACTAATTAATAATTTCGATATTACCAACTTAATTTCGTCATTATTCTAGATAGATCCATATAGATTAATCATTGGCATGAATCTTAAATTTTAAGAAAAGTAGGCTCTTTAGTTCGTCACGGAACTTCTTGTTTTTCTTCCCTTCATTGCTGTCGTTTCTGAAGCTTGTAAGGCTTCTGTTAGAACTACTGTATTATAGTGTCGTAGTTTTGTATTGATGGAGATACCATTTTTTTTATTTTATTATTTTTGTACATTTCAGGTCAGGACTTTGGGACTATGTACCTATCGTGCACCTGCACAATCTCCGTCGAACTACTTATATAGCGCCGGCCATGTTAGATCCCAATGATGACTGAGATCTTGTGTAATGGGCGTTATTGATAATTTACTTCATTCCGCCTTCCAATTGTTTATCCTGTCATGACTGTATTTTGTATCGCCGACTGTTTTTCTTACAGCCTGCCTCGTGTTGGCATTGCCACGCCCACATGTTTACATTCTAGAATGCAGCTATGAGCTGATTGTCAGTCGCCTTATTGTTAATCTGTTAACGTATTCTTTCCTTACCTTATGTGTCTACCCTTTTTGTTATTATTTTGTTCTAATCCCCCCTTTTCTTTTATCTTAATTTAAATTCCTAAGTGTAATTGATTTAGTAATTATCCGCCCTCATACAGATTACGTGCCTCTTTCCTGCTTGTGTTGTTGGAGAAGTGCCCTTCGGTTCCGCCATTATGCACATTCCGTCGTATTTATCTATGTCTTATTTCTTTATGCGATTTATTATAAACATTTTGTAAATTCTCGCGAGAGGAACGTAGGCCTTCTAAACTTTATTTCCACTATGTTACTTATCTTTAATTTAACCTTTGTCAGATAGAAAATATGTAATTATTTATCGCTGTCTTCGGGACGAAATGGGGAGACTGTGTGTGTGTTTTTGCTGGGGAGGACGGCCATCTTCCTTGTGATACCCGTGCTTTCTTGTCTGCATCGTACCATTGTTCAAGCGATATTTTATTCTTGATATTTATTTTTTCACTTACGTAAATTCACCCCTTTTATTGGTCAGCACCCTACATTTCATTTAGTTCATTTTTATCTATTTGATGCTTTACGTATATCTTAAATTTTATGCATTTCTAACTCTTTCATTTTGTGTACCCTCTTGATAAATTTTGAACGTCTTCCGGTTCCAGGTTCCTGGACGTTCCAAATTTATTGAAGGAGTGTAGGGGAGCCTGAACCATTTTCTTGGTTCATTTAACGTAGGCCTAACCTATATTTATATTTATTTACACTGTTTACGCCCACATTGGAGCACCAAAAATCAAACGTATATACAAAGTCTTCAAATACTAGGTTCAGTTCTTCATACTTGATAATTTTTTCTCTATATTTATATATTATATTTATATTTATTTGTATTTTAAATTTTCTCGATCTGACATTTAAATTTACCACCCACCATGTAGGTTGGAGCGTGTCTTAAATTCACTTTCCTTTATTTCATTACTATTGGTACTTCTGCCTATCAATTCTCTGATTGGTTATTTCATTCCTGGTTGTCGAGATTGCGCCAAACTCGGTGTCGAACTTGGCATATCTCCGTCATCTGAGTGCGTGACTAGACGTGCAATATGTAAAGTCCTCTTTTTAACGTAGTAGGCATTCTGCCAATCCACATGTGTTATCTTCTGCTTTGTTCTGTGTTATTTGTGGGGTGAGGCAGATACCGTAATGAAATTTACCTTCATTTTAATTGTGTTTGAGTGTCGTATTTGTGCATCGTAATATTTCGTGCTTCAGAATCCACGTCACACCTTGGTGAGTTGCAGAAATGTTTAAATGTTTATTTTTTCTTAACTGTCCCTCCCTTTCTCTTGAGTTTGTTACGCTAGTTGTAACCTTGCCTAGTGGCGTTGTTCGTTTTTGTCTGGGTCTCTGTATTTTTATGTCGTAAGGTCAGGGCTTGAATGAATAGTGTGATTCCTTTCACTTTCAATCATGCATTCCTAGACGCTCATATAACTATATGATGTGTGGATTTTCTCCGTGTTTTTGGTGTTCCATTATGGCCATTTCAGACAATTTTGTGTTCTCCACGTTCGTACTGTGTCGGAATCGAACCGGAAAATCCACATTCCTGTTGGGACTAGCAAAACGATCTTAGATCCTTGTTGCATCACGTGACATCCTCGAGGTTATAGCGATTTGATATACAGTATATCCCGTATATTTGTCTTTACGTAGCCTATTTCTGTAATTCAATTTAATGCGATATGGCTCCAAGCTATTTCTTCTATAGTTTCTGTATTTTATTGTTTGCGTATATGTCGCTATTTTTGCCTTATTGCGGTATGTGCCTCTCCCTCCACAACGACACGTAATTTACCATAACGTCATGTTTGTTCCTTAGAGTACTTTACATAGAACGTCTAGTATATACATATCCCATCATTTAGCTATTGATATGGCTATATATCAGCCCACATTCAATTGCATTACACCGGTACTTAATTATATCACTCAATATCTACGTATTTTTGTATGTTGTTTCGAACGCAGTATCCTAAGGTACTTAGCCATTCAGCATGTACACGTTCCTCTCCATATTGATTTAATTTCTTTAACTGAATCCATCTTCTCGGCCTGTTTCATATTTACTTCTGGTGCAGCCTTCCCTCACGGTTTCGTTATAGACCGAGGGATGGCGTGAGTTGTCTTGGGAATTCGGCAGTGCGTATTTCATCGCGAAATACGCACGTCCGCGACTCTGGGATGTCTGTGTTCTCATCTTCTTGGTCTAGCACATAATCTTCTACTGCGTATATCATCTTATGCTCTGCGAGAAGTTTGATGCTGTTCATCATCCAATTTACGGTAAATATTCCCGTGTCCCTCTCTCTGTACGAAATCTATATGATGCAAGTGGTTCCTTGTGGGTGTATATGTTATCTTTAAGTATGTGCATCAACACGGACTTCATTGGATGCTTAGTAAAGCACTGTTTTCTGTATAATCTATCCCAGGTGTTTGAAACCTGAGATCTACCCAGGGCCCAAAAATTGTGCGTGTACTCTGAAAGTCTGTCCCCCCTATCAATTCGAACACGGTGAAACTGGATTGAACGAAATTTGGTATAGAGGTAGAACTAGCAGAGGGCACGTCAGTGTCATATTTTATATCGCCGCCTTATTGACAGAAACGTAATGGCGGCCACCCAAATATTCAAAACTTAAATCATATTACAACTAACCTAATCATCCGATCTCTACCAAATTTTGCAACAACATACAGTATATTCATATGGCGAGCGTCTTTTGACTAAACTGCAAAGTTACCAGCCCAATAGTTTGCGGATGGCGGCCATGTATGTGTGCAAATCGATTCCCCTATCAATTCAAACACGGTGAAATCGAATTGAACGAAATTTGGTACAGAGGTAGCACTAGGAAAGGACACCTCAGTGTCATGTTTTATGTCGCCGCCATCTTGACTAAAACGCAATGACGGCAACCCAAATGTATAAAGCTTAAATCCAATTACCACCAACCTACTAATCTGATATCTACCAAATTTTGCAACAACATACCTTTCTGTGGGAAGCATATTTTCACCAAAAGACCATCAGCACAATAGTATGCAGATGGTGGTCATGTATGTGTGCAAATTGATTCCACCTATCAATTCAAACACGGTGAAACAGAATTGTACGAAACTTGGTACAGAAGTAGCAATAGCAAAGAGCACCTCAGTGTCAGGTTTTATATCGCCGCCATCTTGACGGAAACGTAATGGCGGCCACCCAAATGTTTAAAGGTTAAATCAAATTACGACTGACCTAATTATCGGATCTCTACCAAATTTTGCAACAACACATATTCATATGGCGAGCATCTTTTGACTAAACAACAAGGTCATCAGCCTAATAGTTTGCAGATGGCGGCCATGTATGTTTGTAAATCGATTCCCCCTATCAATTCGAACACGGTGTAACCGAATTGAACGATATTTGGTACAGAGGTAGCACTAGCAAAGGACACCTCAGTGTCATGTTTTATATCGCCGCCGTCTTGACGAGAACATAATGACGGCCACCCAAATGTTAAAAGCTTAAATCAAATTAAGACCAACCTAATAATCTGATATCTACCAAATTTTGCAACAACATACCTTTATGTGTGAAGCATATTTTGATCAAACTACAAGAGTATCAGTCCAATAGTCTGCAGATGGCGGCCATGTATGTGTGCAAATCGATTCTCCCTTTTAATTCAAATACGGTGAAACCGAATTGAACGACTTTTGGTACAGAGGTAGCACTAGCTAGGGGCACTCCAGTGTCATGTTTTATATCACCACCATCTTGACGGAAACGTAATGGCGGCCACCCAAATGTTGAAAGCATGAAACAAATTACGACCAACATGATGATCTGATCTCTACCAAATTTTTTACATGATATCTTCATGCATAAAGATTATTTTGACCAAACTACAAGGTCATCAGCTCAATCATTTGCGGATGGCAGCATTGTATGTGTGCAAATCGATTCCCCCTATTTTTTTCAAACACGGTGAAACTGAAATGAACTAAATTTGGTACAGGGCACCTTATATTCATGTTTAATATCCGTATAGCATGTTGTATTTCGACAGGCTACTACCATCAACATTCAATTATACGCTTTGAAAAGGACAAAGAGTTATAACCATACCCATGCATTTAGGAGAAAGTAGGCTATATGTTCTTTACTGAACATCTTGTTCGTATGAGATTTGTAGCCTTGTTTTGGCTGAGATTTCATGTACCATCTCTAGAGCTTATTTGGCTTCATTTCTATTATTATTTTGATATAATGGCTAGGCTATATCATCGCCAAAGGCCAGACATTTAATGTTGACTGTTCTTTCCTGGTGTTTCGTCATTTATAGCCTGTTTTCATTTATGAAATTAAAAAATGGGCTTATGAAATCACCTTTTGTCCGTGTGTATGTCTGTGTGTGCGTGTGTGATGGTGTGTGTAATGGAGTGTGTCCCCCCTATTAACTTCTAAACGGCTGAAGCGATTTCAATGAAACTCGGTAAGTTCATAGCACTATTCTGGGCGACCCCGACCATGCCCTTCAAATTTTGTTACGTCTCACCAATCCAACATGGCGGCCGTGCGAAATATTTCACCAGCATTCAATATCTTCGAAACAATTATCGATATCACCCTGGAATTATGTACGGTGATAAAGGGAATAGTCTTGTGTAGTTCGCGAACGAACTAGTTCGGAAGAGCGGGTCCCACAGATGAACTACCGAACTAGTTCCCAGATCCCTCGCTTGTTAGTTCGTTCGATCTTTTTCCGCTGACTGACTTGAAACAGCGTGAGAGCGCGGATCTGCCGTAGATCGCCAGCTCGTCACGTCAACACTCATTGCACAATCACATGCGCTTTCTTTCGTTCAGTCAGTTCAGTAATTGAGTGTGTCTATTGTTTGTGGCAAGATTCTCAAATTTTAGCGCGGCGATTGTTCAATGTTGGTTTATAATAATAACAGTATAACACACTAGTGCTAACACGCTAATAGGTAATAACTAAAACTCAGCAATTCTTCTAGGTTTGTGCCGTGTCTTGTGTGGGGTTTCGCCTAGGACACCAAGCTAGGCTCATCGGCGGGCTCTTGGTGTCCCCGCCCGGACCCCCACAGGAGTGACGAACTGCGCGCCACCTCCCTTTACACCTTATATAAAGGGAGGTGGCGCGCAGTTCGTCACTCCTGTGGGGGTCCGGGCGGGGACACCAAGAGCCCGCCGATGAGCCTAGCTTGGTGTCCTAGGCGAAACCCCACACAAGACACGGCACAAACCTAGAAGAATTGCTGAGTTTTAATTCACCGGCCGTGAAAGCCAATATACCATCTTTTTGGAAGCCCTCATAGGGAGGTTAAGGCTGCTTGAACTTTTAGTTCTCGTAGTCAAGTGGTGCAGTTGCACCTTATATAAAGGGAGGTGGCGCGCAGTTCGTCACTCCTGTGGGGGTCCGGGCGGGGACACCAAGAGCCCGCCGATGAGCCTAGCTTGGTGTCCTAGGCGAAACCCCACACAAGACACGGCACAAACCTAGAAGAATTGCTGAGTTTTAATTCACCGGCCGTGAAAGCCAATATACCATCTTTTTGGAAGCCTTCATAGGGAGGTTAAGTCTGCTTGAGCTTTTAGTTCTCGTAGTCAAGTGGTGCAGTTGCACCTTATATAAAGGGAGGTGGCGCGCAGTTCGTCACTCCTGTGGGGGTCCGGGCGGGGACACCAAGAGCCCGCCGATGAGCCTAGCTTGGTGTCCTAGGCGAAACCCCACACAAGACACAGCACAAACCTAGAAGAATTGCTGAGTTTTAATTCACCGGCCGTGAAAGCCAATATACCATATTTTGGATGCCTTCATAGGGAGGTTAAGGCTGCTTGAGCTTTTAGTTCTCGTAGTCAAGTGGTGCAGTTGCACCTTATATAAAGGGAGGTGGCGCGCAGTTCGTCACTCCTGTGGGGGTCCGGGCGGGGACACCAAGAGCCCGCCGATGAGCCTAGCTTGGTGTCCTAGGCGAAACCCCACACAAGACACAGCACAAACCTAGAAGAATTGCTGAGTTTTAATTCACCGGCCGTGAAAGCCAATATACCATCTTTTTGGAAGCCTTCATAGGGAGGTTAAGGCTGCTTGAGCTTTTAGTTCTCGTAGTCAAGTGGTGCAGTTGCACCTTATATAAAGGGAGGTGGCGCGCAGTTCGTCACTCCTGTGGGGGTCCGGGCGGGGACACCAAGAGCCCGCCGATGAGCCTAGCTTGGTGTCCTAGGCGAAACCCCACACAAGACACGGCACAAACCTAGAAGAATTGCTGAGTTTTAATTCACCGGCCGTGAAAGCCAATATACCATCTTTTTGGAAGCCTTCATAGGGAGGTTAAGGCTGCTTGAACTTTTAGTTCTCGCAGTCAAGTGGTGCAGTTGCACCTTATATAAAGGGAGGTGGCGCGCAGTTCGTCACTCCTTTGGGGGTCCGGGCGGGGACACCAAGAGCCCGCCGATGAGCCTAGCTTGGTGTCCTAGGCGAAACCCCACACAAGACACGGCACAAACCTAGAAGAATTGCTGAGTTTTAATTCACCGGCCGTGAAAGCCAATATACCAGGTAATAACTACCTTATATTTGTAATGCAATACAGTGGCGGTTCATAAATTGAAGTTACTGATAGTTAACTTATTTAGATGTGGGGATAATTCCACACTTTTATTTAACTTAGTGATTTTGGATTATTTGAAAATATGTCCAATTTAGAAAATCGGCGAACTGGATTAACCTTACCATTTTAATGAGCTGGTTGATATTTAGTTTTGTCGATACGTGGTGATATAACTATTTTTTACCTGTTTTTAAGAAATGAACATTATGATGATGATTCACAAAGAAAAGCGAACTTCTATGGACAAAAACTCTGAACTAAAAAACCTATTCCTCCCATTTATGCCATAAAGATAATGTACCCAACGGTTTCAGAGCAGCCAAATAATGAATATCACGAAGCAAGTAATAAATGAAACGAAAATTGTGGGAGGGGAGTACGTCTTATCATCACCTAGTGACAAGTAGAAAATGGAATCGGATGGTGACGCGCCGATATAGGCGAAAAATGATGATATTAATTGTTGTTTTAAGGGGCCTAACATCTAGGTTATCGGCCCCACGCGAGAAAAAATAAAGAGAATAATAAGTGTAGGCCTATGCATCTACGAACACATCGGCCATACTGTTTTTCTTTTAGGTACGGTACTGGTATTTCACTAATGATAAACAAATGACGATTTTTGGCTTTATAAACAATAGAAAGAGAAGTTTCCTCCGAAGGAAAGACATGGACCCTAATTAAAAGGATGGACAAATTTGAGTGAGATGGAAGAAGTTTGTAGCTACCCTATGTTCCTACAAGTAAATAAGGAAGGAATAAAAGGAAATAAGGAAGGAATAAGGAATTTCACTAATGTTTCAATACTCATATTTTTGTATTTTTTTTAAATCTTCGAATATCAAAATGTAAAACACATTACTATAATACACACGCAACATGCCAATATCTAATACACGAACTGCACGTGCAGCGAGCACAGTATTGATAACTGTTACAGTAGTCTACAAGATTGCTTGAAACTATAGGAATGTGGATGAGCAATCACTGGTGACGAGTCATCAGTGGTGACAGACTGCTATAACAAACAAAGAGCGCGTGCAGTGTCAGCAGCACGGCGAGCGAACGATCTGTCTTACAGGGAATTCGAGATGGGAACTAACGAACTAAAAGAGCGAACTAGTTCGCTAAGGAGCTGCGAACTAAACTGATCGCTCCCAGCCGCGAACTATTATGCGCAAGACTAAAAGGGAACTACTAGAAGTTCACCTGTGTGACTTTTGAAAACCTGGTAAGTACAAAACCAACATGGCCGCCAAGCGAAGTTGCGACTTTTAAATAGACGTTTCTCGCGATTTAACCTATCAAACGCAATGAAACTTGGCACAGTATATATTTGTACATATTGCAATGCACCGACATCTAACTTCATTCAATTGTTTACATAACCTCAAGATGGCGGCTGAGCGAACTATTTCACTGGCATTCTATATCTCTGAACCTATTACCGGTATCAGCATGAATTTTTTTACGGAGATAAAGGGCACTACTGGAAGTTGATCCATGAGACTTTCAAAAACCAGTTAACTACAAAATGAGTATGGCGGCCAAACGAATTTGAAAGTTTTCAATAGACTTTTCTCGCGATTTAATGATCCAAACGCAATGAAACTTGGTACTGTTAATGTATATACACATTGTAATGTACTGGTATCTAATTTTGTTCAATTGTTTATATAACCTCAAGATGGCGGCTGTGCGAATTTCGAAAATTAAGTTTTTATTTCTTGCGATCGAAATCAACATTTGCATTATGAACGTACACAATAATCATTGTCTAATAGTACATAACTCTATGGCCTACATATATTAAAATCCAACATGGCGACCATCCGAAATATTTAGACGGTTCTCAATATCTATTAATCTACTACAGCAATCAAACTGACAATTTGTATGTTGATAGAGGCAATTTATATTAGTAGGATATATGAAAATAGGCTATGTAGTTCTTCACAGAACTACTTGTTAGTATGTCGCGTTACTCTGCGTCACTTTCTACTTAATGTTAAAATGTAGATAAAGTCTTGTAGTTTACGCCTGTTATATGATTTTTTGCATCTTTTTGCAACTTACTTAGTTACTGTACTTTACGTTTTAGAAGATGCCGCGCAACCAGTTCTCACACGTTTACAACTGTTTGAAGCACTGGGTTCGACGATTATGTCAAAAGTGGAACTTTGTGACTTTGTTAAAAGTAAATTAGAGGTAGAAAATTGTTCTGAAGAGATAACTGAATGCTCTATCCAACTCCTAGTCATAGACAATTTCTTGCATGTGTAGACGTAGCTTATCAAAGGTCTTAACTGTTGTTTATTATGAAGTAAACAAATTATATACGTTACTTTTACTCTAAATTAATGATTAAAACGTAAAAATAATTTTGTCCCCTAGATTTCGATTTTGACCCACTGTGCACTGAGTTCGCCAGACGGGCAGTGGTGGCATTCCTCCTCGGCTGGCACGGAACGGAATCACTAGAAAGAGTCGCACTTCCTCGGTGCGGTGTTGCCGATTTGCCTCGTTTATAGTTTAACGTCGCACAGACTTTTAACGGTTTGTTTCCGATCATAAATGTCCTATCTCAAGTTGCTTCAGATAACGGCCGGAACCTCTGGTTTCAGTTTGTTGACGTAATTTTGCGACACCCTGTGTATAATTCTTCTGTACGTGTGTATGTCACTAAACTCCTAAACGGCTGGACCAATTTTGATTAACCGATTAACAACAAAGAAACCATCAAAACATGTGGGAGGGGGGCAATACTGTACTTCAATATTTCAGATAGATAATTAAATGCTAAAATTAATGTTTATTATAATAATTGGGCCACATCTGCAGGTTAACATGTTGAGGTTCCTCTTTCTCTATATTTGCCGATAGCCTAGATGTTAGGCCCCTTAAAAAACAACTCTTTCTCATTATATGTTAGATGAACTTCAGGAGAGGAGGAAGGCATATACTTAAAAACACAATGACTCTGCACAACAAACCACTAGAAGTAGTGCCAACATTCAAGTACCTCGGAGTCACCCTCCAAACTACTCTAACATGCTACAATATACACGTTAAAGAAAGAGCGGCCGCAGCAATAAAAGCCATCTACCACATCGAACAACCTCAACAAATATCATTGGGTAAAGCAATGCTACTTATCAGAACAGCCATATCACCAATAGCAACCTATGGGATTAGCATTACTTGGGAAAAACTCACTCTCAGCGACCTGATGATAATAGAAAAAGTCAAGGTCCGACATCTTAAGAGAATTTTAGGCATAGGAAAGTCTGCCCCTTCAAGGTTGATATATGTATTAACCAAACAGGACTACTTCATCGACGACATCAAAATACAATTTTACCTACCAAACACCAAACCTTATGAGAATGCACGCCGAACCTTAAATGAGAAACGAAATGCCATTTGGTCCGACTTTTACTCCACAGATGCCATTGTGACGGAAGAGTGGAAACAAGCTAATTACGAGCTAAGACACGTAATTACACGTTACGCCACCCATGGATTTCACTATAGATTCTGCAGAACCAAGAATTTCCACCAACCGAATGAAGACTGTGTATGTGACCTGTGCAACGAACATTGCGAAAAGTACCACGCACAAAACTGCAAAATGAGGACAACCTCAATAATAAGACTGGCATTAACATAATTGATCATTTGTACAAATACAGTGAGTCTCTCTCACGACTCGGCCGGCCGGCGCGCCCAGCTTATCTCTCTCCCGTTGTCTCATCACTCCCCGCTCGGCATTACATAGCACTTCGCTCACTTTATCCGTGCATGACATGATATATCAATTAAAATTAAGAAACTAACAATTAATTAAATAAGATCGTACCTTATGACAGGAGAAGTTGGAAATTTTCTCCTCAAACGTCCAAACATTTCCGGCATCGTCTTAGGAAACTCCGATTCACACGCATAAGTTCGTCTACCGTAATAGAGGCTTTATATCTCTCCGGATATATTCTTTCAGTTCACCCTACATGTGAGGGCTTCTTGCATACACTTTATTCTTTAAGCACCCATATAAATAAAAGTCACAAACAGTTAAATATGGGGACCGTCATGTATTCCTTGGAATACACGTTCAGTTAGAAATAGCTCTTGCTGCACTTTGCTTTTTTTCATTAGTTTCATTTATTTAATTTCCCTTCTTGCAGACACCAGCAGCGACCCTCTGTATTCCATTTTCCCTAAACATGTGCTTAAGTTGCTTTTAAGTTTCTTTCAGATGTGTATCTTCTCTGAAATCTACCTAGCAGCATCTCGCGACAACCCGCCGAAGTTCTTCGAACTCCCCGAGCTCAAGAGGACTTACATACCGCTCTAACAGGCTTCACCGCTGTCGTCAGCTATCATCTCCATGAAGACTCTACTCCATGAAGAAAATTACATTTGTAAAGGGTGTTCATTATTTAACGTTTCCCATTCTGCTATAAGTTCCTTTGTTTCCTTCCCCCTCCTCCTCTCCTAACTAGCTACCTCGTGCGCTCTTCCGCTCGTTCTCACTTCTTATCGAGTCGTCAACGTTTGAGTTCGGCCTTTTTCAGAGGCAACCTCCCCTCAACCGAGGTACAAATTTAAATCGCCGCCATGTTGTGGTATGGGATGTAAGCTAACGGCTACCAGGAGCCATCAACCTTCAGCGGCTATGAAAAAGTTAAGTACAAATCTTCAATGATTTTAAACACCTTTTAATGTTTTTAATCCATGCTGAACGCCTTTAATGGAAATTTATATACAGTGTGGGGAATTACGCAATATTGTGCAATAACGGTCTTCGTGGGTTTTTCTTTGTCATGCTTTAGTTAACCGAGCTTGTTTTAAAACATGAAATTTAGTACTTCTTGTACGAAATAAAGAGGATACCTTCTCTACACCGTGGGATTTCTGCTAATACTCATAGCTGTCTATAAACTTAACTTTTTCCACCGTGGGTTTTCTAACGCCCTATTCAACTGTCACTACAGTTCTGAAATTTTCCATTCAAAATATACTTCAAACCGCAAAGAACTATGCTGAATACCGTCAAAATGCTGGAACCTCAAGTTAACTAGAACTATTAACTGCAACCCACAAACTATCCAACGCAATAAACTTATTCAAGTCAAATTCAACTAAGTGTTCTCCATAAACTGCAATAACGTTTCACTTGTTACATAAACTTTCAGTGCTGAAATAGTGAAATCTTCCAATCTATCAACAAACTTTAGTGCAAAACAGTGTCCGTTCAACTATCTACCGCGCCGAGTACGATTGAGAGGAATAAAAATTGGCCAGAACTATTAATCCCTATCTCCTTCTCCTCAAATATATTTTACTAACAAATGTAGGTTAATCTAATCATCTGTTCTATCTCAACGAGGCCTCGCCAAAACATAGGCGCCCTCCCAACCTTGTCCTATTTACAACTTATTCATTCTGTAAAAATATTAGTAGTTATAGAAACTACTGATTAATCTTCCTTTTCTTATGCTGGCTAATGAATTGATAATCTTCTAATTGTTTATCTTTTGTACCTGATTTGTTGGATCCAGGCTTCGTTAATACGACCTGACCTTTTTGGAATGTAACATTAATTAACTTCTGTTTAAATAATAGCGGTTATTTCCGCTTGTAAATCTCCTTTTTTCTCCTGTTACGATCAGGAATTTAGTATATTTTATAATAGCCTTTTCGCTTGCCATAAGGGCATTCTACTCGTGCTGATATCTTACCTAATTAATTTTGGCAAAATGTTATCATAAAATATTGTAAACATTTTATAATTAACCTAATAGGTCTAAAACATTTTAATTATACGCTTGTTAAATAACTCTTGTAAGAGTTTTTTGTACAAATAGGGGTCTTAGACTTCCAAACTTTTTCTTTAGCTTTAAATAGCCAAATTGTTATTATTCTCAAACTTTCTCAATTACTTAAATAAACTCTTTTTTTTTGTTGGTTTCTGTCTCTCCTGCTAGAGTAACGGTTAGGCAGGACCTCCTCTTCCCTCATTCTTCTCCTAAAATTACTTTCTATTCAAAGAAAAAAAAGGCAATCTCAGAATTAATGAAAAATCTATCACTTGTTGCCTTTACAACAAAACTTCCAATAACAACGTTTTTAAAGTTTATCCTGGCTATCTTAGACGATTCTGGTAAATCATTGAAGCAAGTACAGCTCGCTCCACCAGCTTTCTACTTGTAGAGACTTTCTCTCTGACTTGTGTTTTACTGTTCAAAATGTTGGTTTTGTTTAAGTTAGGTCTGAGGTTTTCCTCCGTTCTAAACTTTTAGTCGTCACCCTGCTGGGTAAGAGTTCAGCCTGCTTTGGATGCAACAATTGGTATTTTCTTGAAATTTCCATTAATAATATCAAAACTATTGCTTAAAGCGCTAGAGTTGCTTTATTGCTGCCCACTGTGGGGGCATTCAGCCGTTCTGTCGGGGATCCAACAGTGTCTAGTAATAAAAAATATTACGGCAAATTCAAGTCCTTCTAGTATTCCAGAAGGCTTTCCAAAAGCATACCCTTTTGAAGGGAAAGTGCCTAGATCCTTTCCTTTTGGCATACCTTTCCTTGCTAGAGTATTACCCTTCCCCATAGTACCCAAATACCTGTTCGGGAGGGAAAGAGCACTTGGCGAAAGCTTGCCATTAACCTCAATTCATGCTGCGCTCTCCGCTTGCCTTGTGCAAGCCCCCGCTCAAGTTAGGTACTTCATAAGTTTGCACTGCAAAATTCCGATTTATATCGGTGTTTATTAATGGTTTGGTGTTGGATTCTCTTCCTCTCAGCCTAAAAATTGTTTCCACTCCTAAAACCACCTCCTTTTCTCCCTCATCATAGGGGCAGATGACCTCGTAATTCCGCCCCTTAAAACAACAATGACTAATATATATCTCTCATCATCTTCCCTTAGATAGTATTAACATTCAGTAATAACCTACCAGACCGTGACAGCCATAAGTCCATACTAATTACACGGCATTAAAAAATTTCCTCAATTAAGATTAATGTGTCATGAGCTGTACGCGCGGTGGCAGAGTCTTGCTGAATATATCCATTTCGAGAGTTAGTGTCAGTCAGGACGTCAACAAATGGTTTGAGTATATTATCCCTGTACCTTTGTGCATTAATTGTGCCTTGAAAATGGATAGGCCCTATAATAATGTATCCATTCACTGCGCACAATGCTCCGGCCCATTCGTTATGTAGAGGAATTTCGCATATGCGATAGGGGGTTTCTCTACTCCAATATCTGTTATTCTGCATCGTCAAATCATACCCGTGTAAATGGAACCAAGCTTCACCCAAGAAAAATATTAACATATCCGGAGTGAAATAGCCTCAATTACGAAAGACGAACACATGCGTGCGAATCGGAGTTTCCTAAGACGATGCCGGAAATATGTGGATGTAGGAGGAGACATTTAGAACATCTCCTGTCATAAGGTAGTAGCAGCTTATTTTATTAATTTTAATTGTTATCTCATTTTTTTGTCGTGTAGCCTCCTGAGAGGCCGAGTGCAGGTCTTTCTAGTCGACACCCGTGGGCGACCTGCGTGTCGGGATGAGAGATGGAATGGATGAAAATGAATGAAACTGGGCAAGGATGTGGAAGGAAGCGGCCGTGGCCTGTCAGATGGTACTGTCCCAGCATTTGCCTGGTGTTGAAAATGGGAAACCACGGAAAACCATTTCAAGGACAGCCGACGGTGGGGCTCGAACCCACGCGTCTACCGAGTCAGCAGAGAGCTTGGCCCCTTGACCTAACGCAGCGCTTTAGCCCGCGTAGCCACTACTGTCGGTATTGTTATCTCATGTCATGCACGGATAACGTTAGAGAAGTGCTATGTTATGCCGAGCGGAAAGTGATGAGTCAACGGGAGACAGATAAGCTGGTCGCGCCGGCCGGCCGTGTCGTGAGAGAGACTCACTGTATGTCTTTGCACATTGTGCGTTTTTTTTAAATAATTATGTTTAAATGTGTTGTGTTTGAGTCTTCAGTTTTTTGACAGGTTTGATGCGCATCTCCATGCATCCCTGTCCTGAGCTAATCGTTTTAACCCTACATAACTACCACACCCTTCATCCGAGGCAATCTGTTCAAGAGATTCTATCCCTGGTCTACCCCTACAGTCCTTGTCCTCGACCCTTCCTTCCCTAACTAAGCTTGCTATTCCTGGGTGTCTTAGTATGTGTCCTACCAACCTATCTCTTCTCTTCATTACCAGTCGCCAGAAACATCTCTTCTCTCTTAATACCTCTTCAATTGTAAGCCTATTTTCCCATCTGATCTTCATCATTCTCCTTTAACCCCACATTTCAAACGCTTCAATTCTCCTCCTTCCTGCTGCACCAATAGTCCAAGTTTCACTTCCATAGAGCGCCACGCTCCAGACAAAGGCTTTAAAAAATGACATCCTAATACCTAAATCTATATTCGATATCAACAAATTCCTTATCTGTAAAAATGCTTTCCTTGCCTGAGCCAAACTACTTTGTAGCCTATATCCTCTTTGCTTCGTCCATCACTGGTTATTTTGCTTCCTAAGTAACAGAAGTCTCCCACTTCCTTTAGCTTTTTCACTTGCCAATTTGACGTACATAGGGGTTTCTGTTTTATTTCGGCTGCATTCACATATTTTTGTTTTATATTTATTAATTTTCATGATAATAATTATATCGTATGGACTCGGGTGCCGGGTGCAAGCTTTGTTATTTGACACCCAAAGGGTAGCTTGCATGTCGAATTTCATTGTTCCATGAAGCACTATGAAAGTCAAGGAGGTTAGATATCTAAGCTCCTTGAACACTATAGCGCTTTCTAGTAGAGAACTTTATGTTGGCGGAAACTTCCGAGATTAATTTTGCCATCAGGAACTTGGCCTGCTGAATTCAAATGGGTTCTTTAACATGCCAACATCGTATGTCATGGTGTCGTGATTTTTGCCACCTTTCAAAAATCACTTACCACGGCCAGCAGTGATCCTGCAATCTTGGGGTTAGTAGGCCGACACGTTGACCACTCACCCACCGTGGCAATTTTCATGATGAATCCTTTCCTCAAGACGGAGTCCATACTATTCAAAAACTCATTCAAATACTCTGTCAAATGTGAAGATGTGGGGTGCATTTGGTTGAAAAATAACATTCAGCAAAGAACATATAGCCTACTTTCTCCTATATGTATGGGTATTCTTACAGCTCCTTGTCCTCACTCCTAAAACAAATCTCCTCCACCACCATGTATTTTTAGCCTACATTTCACATTTTGCAAAAATGAGGAAAAAGTAGACTTATGAGATCGATCCGGGAAAATGTCTGTCTGTCTGTCCTTCTGTCTGTCTGGCTGTGTGTGTGTGTCCCCCTATCAACTCCTAAACGGCTGCAGCAATCAAAACCAAATTTAGTATGAGTAAAGATGTATACCAGAATAGCTCACGTCCATATTTGAAAATGATGTCAGTGCTACCAACTGCTGAGAAAACGCACTAGAAATGTGAGCTCCATGTTGGATATCTTGGAAGGTGTGCATGGGAGCTATTCCAAAATTGGCACACATGTAGATAACAATATTTCAGTTTAATTTCCAGGAGGCCATACATGACAGTGTTGCCAAAATAATTTTGAGCCTTCCGATAGGTCCAATTTTAAATGCCTATAATTTCTACAGTTTCAATTGGATTCCAACCAAATTTTGTATGTAATATGTGTACATAAACAGATATGACTGAGCGTATTGTTAAGAGCCACCAGGGCTGCCAAATGTTAATAATTCCTCTCTCTATTCTTTTATCCAAATACCAATATATCACAAAGTATGCAAGCCGACAGCTTTAAACTATGCACACGTGTAGTACCTAACTTTTGAGATTAATTTTGGAGTAACTTATATACTTCTGTTCTACCAACAAGATTCTAAGCCTGCTGATAAGGCCAATTTTTAAATACATGTAACTTCTATACTATCAGTTGGATTTCAATCAAATTTCGTATGTGCTATGTGTAACACAAGAGATATGACTATAAGTATTCTTAAGAGCCATCAGGGCTGCCAACTGTTAATAAATGCTGTCTATATTTGTATTACCTAATATCAATATGTCAGGAAGTATGCAAGCCAACAGCCCTATACTTTGCACACGTATGGCACCTGCCATTCTAGATTAATTTGGAGTAATTAATATAAGTCATTGCTGCCAACATGATTCTATGCCTGCGGATAGGTCCAATTTTAAAATACATGTAACTTCTATACTAACAAATGGATTTCGTCCAAAATTTGCACAACAAGATATCATAATATTTCAAATTAGACTATTTCTTACCAGTACTCGCATGATATTGTTGCCAACATGCTTTTACGCGTGCTGATAGATCGAATGACTAACTGCATGTAACGTCCATTGGACTTCAACCAATTTTTTTATTCTGTACCTTAAAGATGGACCTAAAAATATACTCAGTCACCAGGGCTGCCAACTGTAATGCTCTATTAGGCTACATTATACCAGGTATATTTCGAACTAATTAGACATTTCGATATTACCAACTTAATTTCGTCATTTTTCTAGATAGGTTAATATACTGCAGAATAATCATTGGCATGGAAAGTTGGCTCTTTAGTTCGTCTCGGAACTTCCTGTTTGTTTTCTTTTGCCAGTAAGTGGTTAAATCAACATTAGAATATGATGATTGAATATCAAAACTACAAATTTACTGTAATGCATTCACGTCTGTTAATTTCGACATTAAGCCCCCAATTTTAAGAATTCTTCGTTTTAGGTATCTTCCCCTTTAAAAATCCGCGGCGATCACAGTAGGTTGGTGCTGCAACCTAGCAGTGAATTAATATACAGTGCGCCCGGTAATGTTCTCCGCAATGCCTACAAGCTGCTGCGAGAGATTATGTTACCAGTTACGTTGGCAGCATGGCTGTCGCTTGTATCATAACAAACATACAGTGAACTTTATACTCACCACGGTCATTCATAACTGATGCTAGAAGACCTGATGTCACACATGCTGGCTCATTGGAATACACACTGAGAAATTCAACAGTCCACAGCCCACACATGTGGCCTTCACCCTATCAAGGACACTGTGCTGCCAACTAAACTGATAACGGAACCACTCGCAGATGCACGTAGCCACTGCGGAGAACATTCCCGGGTGCCCTGTATATCTTCTACGCCTCAGAGTGTGGATTGGGCAGGCAGTCTAAAGCAACCAGGAGGGAGGCGATCCAGCTGGCAGTGCTTAAAGGTAATCGGAGCGCGGTCACGGCTAGAAGTTGAACTTTTACAAAATTGCCATACCTCAGGAGGCCTGGGATTTACAAAGCGGAATGTTTGTAACAATTACCCACGTAACCCATTAGAGGCCAGCACCGTGCATATGCATTGAGAAGGCTGTGGTTGATGACAAGGTGTACCTTGCACGTATATTCCCCTTTTTAGCCTATTTTCATTTTATGAAAAAGTAGGCTTATGAGGTCACCTTTTGTCCGTGTGTGTGTGCGTGTGTGTGTGTGAGGTGTGTGTTTCCCCCCTAATAACTTCTAAATGGCTGGAGCGATTACAATGAAACTCGGTAAGGTCATAGCACTATTCTGGCCTACCCCGACCGTGTCCTTCAAATTTTATTGTGTCTCACCAATCCAACATGGCGGCTGTGCGAAATATTTCATCAGCATTCAGTATCTCCGAAACTATTACCGATATCGCCCTGAAATTGTGTACGGTGATAAAGGGCACTACTAGAAGTTCACCTATGAGACTTTCAAAAAACCTGGTGACTCTAAAACCAACATGGCGGCCAAGCGAAGTTGAGACTGTTAAATAGACTTTTCTCGCGATATAACTATCCAAACGTAATGAAACTTGGTACAGCAAATGTTTATACAAATTGTAATGCACTGGAGTCTAATTTAGTTCAATTGTTTATATAACCTCAGATTGGTGGCTGTCCGAAATATTTCACTGACATTCTAAGTAGGTAATATAAGCCGAAGCTGGGCCAGGGGCTAATGGGAAAGATGGCCGCCACGTGCAACTACCCTATGTTATTCTTATGGAGGGAGTGTCATAGCTGGGCCAGGGGCTAGTGGGTAAGATGGCCGCCGCGGATGGTGGTCAGAGACGGTGCAGAGGAGTTAAGATAGCGAGAGAGTAGCTGAGTGCAAGTATCTTTAGTCGGTCAACCAAAAACGATGGCCCCTTTTTGACTGGTCCCTTTTGACTAATCCCTTTGGACTGACCCCTTTGGACTGACCCCTTTTGACTGATCCCTTTTGATTGGTTGCTTTCGACTGACCCCTTTCAACTGATCCCTTTTGATTGATTGCTTTATACTGACCCCCTTTCGACTGGTCCCTTTTGACTGGTTAGTGCTCAAAAGACTTAACAGTATGGGAGTGGTTCTTTTTTTTTGAACCCGACTGTACATTGATTTTTTTACACGGGACTATAGGGCAAAGCTGTATTTACAGAAAATGGATTATTTATTTTTGATTTATTTAATATGTAATTTATAATTTTTAGCACAGGGCTATTATACAATATGGTCACCGCACACAACCACTTACACTTATAGCATGCTAACCTAACCTAACCTAACCTATGTTTACCTAACCTAATCTAACCTAACCTAACTTTACTAACCAAACATGTCCTCACTTAACCTAACCTAACATAACATAACCTAACACACAGAAACCTCATTTAAAAAGTTAAATTTATGCATGTAAGATTTTGTATTTTTACATTTTAGAATTTTTATTTTAATATTTTACATTTTAAGATTTTGCATTAGATTTTGTTATGATTTTAGATTTTTGATTATTGATTTTATATTTCTGATTTTAGATTTTAGGTTTTAGATTTTTTGAAAGGAGTAAACTACAAGGTCACATACCTAACCTCACTTAACCTCACATAACCTAACCTAACTTTACCAAACCTAACTTCAGCTAATCCAAAGGCAAATGCACGTACACAAAGTATATAAGGGTACATGCAACTATCCTTATGCTAGTCTTATAGGATACTGTACAACATGTACACTACCCCAATCGGCATTTTTTTTTCATTTTGTTGTTTACACATTCGTCAATTTCTCATTTATATATTTTTTTAAATGTCAGTTTAATGTTCTTAAATTTTGTCGATATGGAAACATGGATTTTCCAATTTTCTTGTTTACATGCTTTTTGATTTAGTCCATGTACAAAGTTCATATTTGCCAAACACGATTGTTCATTACATATAACAAGGTTGTATACCTTATCCCAAAGCATATAGGTAATACTTGGGTTATACTATACTTTTGACTAACCTAGTTTTAGCTAACTGAAACAATTTCTCAAAATTACTAGGGGTTAACAGTTTGGATTAGGAGTGGGAGGAGGGTAGTAATTAAAAATGTCCAAGCAGTGTTCATACAATATTTTTATTCATTTTAAATATATTTACACTATTTACACATAATACATTTGTTATAAATTGTACAGTTGGTTTTTCTATTTTTATTTATTTTCGAGTATTAATACTATTATTTTTATTTTTGTTTATTTTTTATTTTTGTAGTGCTATTGTTTTACAGTAATATATTTCCTGTTTCATTTTAGGTTTTTCATATCCATAACGTAACTCTTTAAGCATGGTCAATGATTGAGTAATGACCATAGGCATGTGTACCTATACCATTAGAATCAATCACTCTTTTATCATCACTAGGACACAAAGCAATTTTGTTTAGTCCTATAGATGATATGTCATGTTGTTTAGAAGCGATAATGTTCATTGCTATTCTTTTTATCTCGTTTTTTCAAGATGCAATCCTTATAATCTTGAAAACTTATACAATTTTTGACAACGCCTTTGCTAATACCTTTAATCTTTTTCATTTCTTTACCATTTATGTCTAAAGCATACATTTTAGCTCTAAGTCAAACAAAAGCTTTAATAATTTGTCCACAAGCCTCGTCTTTAAATTTCCCCAACGTTTTCTTTTTTGATAAATAGTAACATAGATGATTAGTAGGATAATCAGATGTGTCCAGGTGTTCTAAGAAATCCAACTTGTCTTGATAAACATCTTGGGAGTTAACCAAATAAATAAACGAGTCGGTATCCATATACATCAGTTTAAGATTGTCCATGCCATAATAGGGTAGCAGGACAATCATAGTGGTGGGAATACATGAGAGTTTTTGAAATATCCAGTATACACATTCGAATATATATAGGCTTATTGAATACAATGTTACGTTTAGCCATGTGTAAAGCAGCTAGGTTAGGACCATAAATTGTTCTGTCAATAAATGTCGGCTTTGCTATTAGCTTTTCTGCCTTTTTGCTGTCAGTCACAAGACGTACGTCTATTCTTTTACGAATATTTTCCATTGTTTTTCCAAAAATGGCATTGTTGAATAATTTGTTCAGATTTTTTTCAAAATAATTTTTGGCTTGTTTTCGAAGGTTGTTATTAAAATCAACGTATGCCTTTAGCCAATGTCTTTGTTTAAACTTTAGCACACGGTGATTTTTTACCAATTTTAGTCCATGATCTAGAGCATGTTTAAGTGCCTTGTAGTGAACAACGTATCGCGTTCGATTTCCTAGATGAGGAATTAGTTTTTTCAGAGACGAATCCTTAGGTATGTACACTCTGGTAGGAAAGGTAAATCGTTGTGTAGGTAATGAAGGTCAAATGGCTAATCAACATCAAAGTCTAGAATGTATCCCACGAGATCGTCTTCCTTTAGTTTTTCTAGACCAACAGTATCTGGAGAAACCCACTGAAAACCACCATAAGGATGAGAGTGGCACATAGCCCACCCGTATTTGTTGGCATCATCATAGGTAATAAACTGCGACGGTTTCTCTGAATCATAGGTTTCCATGTATTTATTATCCGACAGTAGTGGCTGCGCGGGCTAAAGCGCTGCGTTAGGTCAAGGGGCAAAGCTCTCTGCTGACTCGGTAGACGCGTGGGTTCGAGCCCCACCGTCGGCTGTCCTTGAAATGGTTTTCCATGGTTTCCCATTTTCAACACCAGGCAAATGCTGGGACAGTACCTTCTGACAGTCCACGGCCGCTTCCTTCCACATCCTTGCCCAGTTGCATTCATCTTCATCCATTCCATCTCTCATCTCGACGCGCAGGTCGCCCACGGGCGTCGACTAGAAAGACCTGCACTCGGCCTCTCAGGAGGCTACACGACAAAAAATGTATTTATTGTTAGCTTCAGCATACTGATGAGACACGTGGCATAAGCCTTCACGTATTCCAGACTCGATTAAAAGAATTTGATCGTAATCCTTTAGCAATTCCAGTTCAATTCCAGTGTAAAGGAGCATTGCCTCAAAACTTAAACCAGGTGAAGTAAAAAAGTGTGCAGCATCTACTCGGTGTGGTTGTAATGTTTTGTTTCGAAAAGTTTCAAAGCTGTCTGCAAGAAAGAGTACATCAGAAGTTAGGTAGAGGTCACTATATTCCCCTAGAGTTTTAATTTTGATCTGATTCCAGACAATTTTGGCAAGCTCATAGTCTTCTTGACTAACATCTTCTTGACTTAATTTGTTAAAGAATGCCTCTTTTGGAGGTAAGCACGTTTCACTTAACATTTCCCATGAATCAATGTAGTCATAAGGAAATACCCCTTTACGAGTCATGAGCGTTGCATTTTCTTTCCCAAAGTACTTATCTGTTTCAAGGTATGATGCTAAGTTGGAAACTAAGTTTTCCAAACTACTCGGCACTAACCGAAACGTGTCCACAAATCGAAGCTTAACATTTCCTACGTATTTGGTGAAGGAAATGTACTTTGTCTTTGGAGTTAGCGATAACATCCACTCTCTCAGTAGTACATCCCAATTGCTTTACAATGCAATTTACGTCGTAGCCACTCATATTATGTAAAAATACAGGAACGGGGTTACGTGTTTTACACTTCAAATTACAGTTATTATGAGCACTTCCACGGTAATCCCCTGTAATATGGCAATAGTCTCGAACTTCCCAGTCCTCTTTGGTAAATGGTTTATGACACAAATAACAGGTTTCTGAACATTGGAACTCTGCTTCTTGATCCTGAGTTTAGGCCTTTGGAACATATAAGCTGTAAAGGCGATCAATTTCATTAGCTATTGAGACCAAACAGTCCATAAACTTTTCTGCAGCGTCAGAACCACGATAAATAACAGGTTGGCTCGGAAGGTTTGTCTTTATGTGTTCCACAGCTGGTGAGGGTTTAACATACCAAAGCTCATAGGAACATGACTCTGGTATGGCACTGTATAACTTGCCTCAGGACTAGGTAGACGTGTTTGATATGGTAACAGTATACATTCAAAATCTGCATAGATAACGTAAGGTATTCTAAGCATTTTTCCTCATTTAAGAATTTAACAATTTAGTTCTTAATAGGCATTTCAACCCTAGCAATGTCATGCTGGACACACAAAACTCTATATTCTTTTAATTTCTCCACTCCTTGTTGCCCATATTGATTATCGAAGTGAGCAAAACACCGTTTACACGTATATATCTTATGCCCATGGTGTGTAATTTGCGTTGAGCTTTCGTTTTAACCAGTTTTGCTAAAATGGCATACATAAACTACTTTTCATCTTCCAAATTTTCAGGATGAATACAGGCTTTCTTTGCTTTTACAGCTGCTGGTAATGGAATATATGTGCTTCCACACAAGGGATTATACTTATTTATTTTTAATCGTACTCCTTCCACCGCTAACAAAGCCCAATTACTGCCTTTTAGCTCCGATTCCTCCATTTCTGTAGTTAATTTTTTAAATTGTGTTTCCAAGAAATTACTTAAATCTGTTTCCAAAAAATAGCCTGATTACGTGTTTTAAAAGCACGATCTGTAATTTCATTGGTAGACGTATGAATGAATCTACATTCAGCCACAAGATTAAATTTTATTGACTTGTGCATTGCTAGTTCTTTCTGCATAAATTGTATTATTTGCTGTTTGGACTCTTTAAGGTATGAATTTAAATCCTTAAACGTATCACAACGTATAAAATAGAATTTAAGATGACCTTGAAAAGACGTTTCATATTCAATAAGTCCATTATTAACAGGAACCATTGAGAGCAGGTAATGTTTTGTAGGCTCAGTTTATTGTCTTTTAACTCGTGACACAACATTACAACATTCTTCATGGCGACGTCCATTGTAGACATTGTTGAATTTACTACCACAAGTTTTGCACTCATGGAACTCTCCCACACTATACTTCATGACGCTTTCTATGTTAGTTTTGAAGGAAAGTCTTTCCACACTCTTTACACATATAGCTAGGCATTTTAGTGTGTTGTTGTTGTTGATTACAAACATGGATGAAAGCTTTATGCTGTGATAAAAGGAAATAAAAAAGGACTGAGATCCTTTCCAAGACCAAGATAAAAATCTACTAAATACATTGACAAAAATAACTTGTTAAATAAACCAATACATAAGCCGATTGTAAAATGTTAAACACTTTCATAATATTACATTTTAGGTAATGCAACATTTCCATACAATTTCGCCATTTGACTTTTTGTTACATTATTTAAACATGATATATTTGTATTAAACAATAAACCAAACCCGGTGTGTATATTGCTAGTGGTATGAACAAATGTGTTCATTATTGGAATGCATACTAGTAGTTGAGTGAGTTTTCATATTGACCGATAGGTAGCATGCTGATAGTTGAATGAGTGTTGATATCGACCGCTAGATAGCATGTTGGTCGTTGGTCGTTCTGAAAGTGTTGATATAGATTTTAATAACAACCTTCGAAAACAAGCCAAAAATTATTTTGAAAAAAAATCTGTACAAATTATTCAACAATGCCATTTTTGGAAAAACAATGGAAAATATTCGTAAAGAATAGACATACGTCTTGTGACTGACAGCAAAAATGCAGAAAAGTTAATAGAAAAGCCGACATTTATTGACAGAACAATTTATGGTCCTAACCTAGCGGCTTTCCACATGGCTAAACGTAACATTGTATTCAATAAGCCAATATATATTGGAATATGTATACTGGATATTTCAAAATCTCTCATGTATTCCCACCACTATGATGTCCTGCTAACCTATTATGGCATGGACAATCTTAAACTGATGTATATGGATACCGACTCGTTTATTATTTGGTTAACTCCCAAGATGATTATCAAGACAAGTTGGATTTCCTAGAACACCTGGACACACCTGATTATCCTACTAATCATGTATGTTACTATTTATCAAACAAGAAAACGTTGGGGAAATTTAAAGACGAGGCTTGTGGACAAATTATTAAAGCATTTGTTGGACTTAGAGCTAAAATGTATGCTTTAGACATAAATGGTAAAGAAATGAAAAAGATTAAAGGTTTTAGCAAAGGCGTTGACAATAATTGTATAAGTTTTCAAGATTATAAGGATTGCATCATGAAAAACGAGATAAAAAGAATACCAGTGGACATTATCGCTTCTAAACAACATGACATATCATCTATAAGACTAAACAAAATTGCTTTGTGTCCTAGTGATGATAGGTACACATGCCTATGGTCATTACTCAATCATTGACCATGCTTAAAGAGTTACGTTATGGATATGAAAACCCTAAAATGAAACAGGAAATATATTACTGTAAAACAATAGCACTACAAAAATAAACAAGATGTTCATTAAAGAACATATAGCCTACTTTCTCCTAAATGAATGGGTATTGTTATAACTCTTTGTCCTTTTCAAGGAGTATGATTGAATGTTGGTTGTAGTAGCTTGTTGAAATACAACGTGCTATAGGGATATTAAACATGAATATGAGGTGCCCTTTGCTAGTGCTACCTCTGTACCAAATTTCGTTCAATTGGGTTTCACCGTGTTTGAATGGATAGGGGGAATCGATTTGCACACATACTTGGCCACCATCTGCAAACTATTGGGCTGATGTTCTTGCAGTTTGGTCTGAATATGTTTCCCACATAAAGATATGGTGTTGCAAAATATGGTAGAGACTAGATTATTAGGTTGGTCGTAATTACATTTTAGCTTTTAACATTTGGGTGGCCGGGATTACGTTTCCGTCGAGATAGCGGTGATATAAAACTTGACAATGAGGTGCCCTTTGCTAGTGCTACCTCTGTACCAAATTTCGTTCCATTCGGTTTCACCGTGTTCGAATTGATAAGGGGAATCTATTTTCACACAAAGATGGCCGCCATCCGCAAAATATTAGGCTGATGACCTATTAGTTTGGTCAAAGGATGCTCCCTCCATAAAGGTATGTTGTTGCTAAATTTGCTAGAGATCGGATGATTAGGCTAATCGTAATTTGATTTAAGCTTTGAACATTTGTGTGGCCGCCATTGTTTCCATCAAGATGGCGGCGATATAAAACATGACACTGAGGTGCCCTTTTCTAGTGCTACCTCTGTACCAAATTTCGTTCATTCGGTTCCACCGTGTTCGGATTAATAGGGGGAATCAATTTTGACATGAAGATGGCCGCCATCCGCAAACTATTAGGCTAATGGCCTATTAGATTGGTCAAAGGATGCTCCCTCCATAAAGGTATGTTGTTGCAAAGTTTGGTAGAGATCGGATGGTTATGTTAGTCGTAATTTGATTTAAGCTTTAAACATTTGTGTGGCCACCATTACGTTTCTGTCAATATGGCGGCGATATAAATCACGACACTGAGATGCCCTTTGCCAGTGCTATCTCTGTACCAAATTTCGTTCCATTCGGTTTCACCGTGTTAGAATTAATAGGGAAAATCGATTTTGACACAAAGATGGCCGCCATCCGCAAACTATTATGCGAATGACCTATTAGATTGGTCAAAGGATGCTCCCTCCATAAAGGTATGTAGTTGCAAAATTTGGTAGAGATCGGATGATTAGGTTAATCGTAATTTGATTTAAGCTTTGAAAATTCGTGTGGCCGCCATTACGTATCAGGCAAGATGGCGGCGATATAAAATATGACACTGAGGTGCCATTTGCTAGTGCTACCTCTGTACCAAATTTCGTTCCATTCGGTTCCACCGTGTTCGAATTAATAGGGGGAATCAATTTTGACATAATGATGGCCGCCACCCGCAAACTATTAGGCTAATAACCTATTAGATTGGTCAAAGGATGCTCCCCCATAAAGGTATGTTGTTGCAAAATTTGGTAGAGATCGGATGATTAGGTTAGTCGTAATTTGATTTAAGCTTTGAACATTTGTGTGGCCGCCATTACGTTTCCGTCAAGATGGCGGCGATATAAAACATGACACTGAGGTGCTTTTTGTTAGTACTACCTCTGTACCAAATTTCGTTCTATTCGGTTGCACCGTGTTCGAATTAAAAGGGGGAATCGATTTTCACACAAAGATGGCCGCCATCCGCAAACTATTACGCTGATGACCTACTAGTTTGGTCAAAGGATGCTCCCCCCGTAAGGGTATGTTGTTTCAAAATTTGGTAGAGATCGGATGATTAGGTTAGTCGTAATTTGATTTAAGCTTTGCACATTTGTGTGGCCGCCATTACGTTTCCGTCAAGATGGCGGCGATATAAAACATGACACTGAGGTGCCTTTTGTTAGTACTACCTCTGTACCAAATTTCGTTCCATTCGGTTGCACCGTGTTCGAATTAATAGGGGGAATCGATTTTCACACAAAGATGGCCGCCATCCGCAAACTGTTACCCTGATGGCCTATTGGTTTGGTAAAAGGATGCTACCCTCATAAAGGTATGTTGTTGCAAAATTTGGTAGAGATCGGATGATTAGGTTAGTTGTAATTTGATTTAAGCTTTGAACATTTGTGTGACCGCCATTACGTTTCCGTCAAGATGGCGGCGATATAAAACATGACACTGAGGTGTCCTTTGCTAGTGCTACCTTTGTACCAAATTTCGTTCAATTCGCATTCACCGTGTTGGAATTGATTGTGGGGGAAAGACATTCAGAGTACACACACTCACACACACACAGACACACACAGACACACACACACACAGACTCACACACACACATACACACACACACAGACTCACACACACACAGACAGACACACTTTTTTCGCCCTGTGTTGATCTCATAAGTCTACTTTCATTTTTTGCAAAAATCGAAAGTAGGCAAAAAACGCAAAAAGAAAAATAATGTTATTAATACTCAAAATCTAATTAGTTCGAAATATAACTGGCATAATATAGCCCAATAAAGCACTACAGATGGCAGCCCTGGTGACTGAATATATTCTTAGTTCCATTTCTTAATTTACATAATACAAAATTTGGTTGAAGTCCAATGGATAGCATGGACGTTGCTTGTAGTTAGACATTGGAACTATCAGCGCGCGTAAAATCATGTTGGCAATAATGCCATGCATGTGTTGGTCAGAAATAATCTGAACTATTATGATCTATTGTTGTGCCAATTTGTATAGAAGTTACATGTATTTTAAAATTGGACCAATCAGCTGGCTTAGAATCATGTTGGAAGCACTGATATATATATAGGTTACTCCAAATAAATCTAGAATGTAAGGTACAATACGTGTGCAAAGTTTAGAGCTGTTGGCTTGAATACTTTCTGGTTGGTTGGATCTTAAGTTTAGGGGCTGCGACAACGCGGTCATGTAGCCCCGTGTACTTTGGGTGTGTGTAGAATCTGTCTGATAACCGGTGTTAATTGTGATGACTGTATTATTGTGTGAATACTTTCTGATATATTGATATTAGGGTAAAAAATAGAGACAGCATTTAATAACAGTTGGCAGCCCTGGTTGCTCTTAAGAATACTTATAGTCATATCTGTTGTAGTACACATAGCATATACGAAATTTTGTTGAAATCCAATTGATAGTATAGAAGCTACATGTATTTACAATTGGTCCTATCAGCAGGCTTAGAATAATGTTGGTAGTAATAAGGTCCATTAGTTACTCCAAATTAATCTATAAAGTCAGGTAATATACGTGTGCATAGTTTAAAGTTGTCGGCTTGCATACTTTCTGATATATTGTTATTTGGATAAAAACAATAGAGAGTGCATTTATTAACAGTTGTCAGCCTTGGTGGCTCCTAAGAATACGCTCAGTCATATCTATCTACACATAGCACATACGAAATTTGGTTGAAATCCAATTGATAGTGTAGAAGTTATCTTATCTTATATATAAAAGTGAAAGTCTGTATGTATGTATGTGGGTGGGTTGGTTCCGTATACAAATCTACACCGTTCCACCAATCTCAACCAAATTTTGAATACACATAGTTTAGGACCCAGAAAGGACCGCTGGCTACATGAATTTTCGATAGTCTTTCTCATTCTTCTGATTTAGGCCCTTTTGCCCTCGAGCAAAGGCTAATAAATTCTTAAAATATACTCATGAAGGAATGGCAAGGCAGATAGTTTCCATGGCAACATAGCTCAAGTCGAGACACGGCCGACTGGATGCCACTTGCGCTCTGCACTACCGGTATAGAAAATGAGGATCTTTACTTGAAATCAAGTTAGTTACTCAACTGCTCACACAGCACTGTCAACCAAGTTTAGCATAACAAAGACTTGACACCATCTTCTTCTATATATTTGTCAAATACACTCACTCACTCACTCTCTCACTCACACATTCAACACGAACTCTCAGAAACCACCCAACGGATTGGAATGAAATTTGGTATGCAGCTTCCTCAAGGGCCACAAACGCCCACTAAGAAATAATGTTTGGATATTCAGGTTCTAAAGGGGTGTTAAGGGGGTAGACCTGCATTTCATTGAATAGCAATATCTCCCGATTGGTTTCATTGGGGAATGTGATACAACTCATCATTAAAAATAAGAAGACACCTGTCTGAGGGTTTTTCGATGTGGTGTATATTATGAGGTGAAAGGGGTGAAAAGTGTGGGTTGAAAGATTCCTAACGGAGCCTGTATCCCTTAAACGACATAGGCGAGAAGTTTGAAACTGAGCGGGAAAAAATCAGCATAAAAAATAAGTAAATAGGTGATTGACCGTTTTTTTTTTCATAAATCCAATTTAAGGGGCCCATGGGGAGAGATGAAATTCTGGGGGGAAAAAACAGGAAAGAAAGTGTCCTAACCGATTGACTCACTCGCTCTTCAAACTCAGGGGGAAAACTGCTTAAAAATAAGTAAATATGTGTTCGACAGTTTTTTTTTTGATAAATCAAATTGAAGGGGTTCATCGGGAGGGGTGAAATCCTGAAGAAGAAAAAATGAAAAGAAAATGTCCTGACTCACTCACACACTCATCATCGCCCAGCCAAAAATATTGAAGTTGGAAACATGGCATTTTCGGGATATGTTCGTTGTATGTCAAAACCATGCACTAAAGGAGGATTTTTGAATATTCAGGTTCTAAAGGGGTCTTAAGGGGGTTAAACCTGCATTTCATTGAATAACAATTTCTCACGAGTGGTTTCATTTGTGAACGTGATACTCGGCATATAAACTAATCATTAAAAATAAGCAGACATGTGTCTAAGGGTTTTTCGATGTGGTGTATTATTATGAGGTGAAAGGGGTGAAAAGTGGGGGTTGAAGGATTCCTAACGAAGTGTGTAGGCCTATCTCTTAACCGACATAGACGAGAAATTTGAAACTCAGCGAAAACAAATCAGCTTAAAAAACAAGTAAATCGGTGTTCCACCGTATTTTCATAAATTAATTTAAGGGGCCAATGGGGTGGGGTGAAATTCTGGAGGGAAAAAGGAGAGATAGTGTCCTAACTGACTGACTAACTCACTCACTCATCAAACTCAGGGGGAAAAACAGCTTTAAATAAGTAAATAGGTTTTCGACCGGGTTTTTTTCATAAATCCAATTTAAGGGGCCCATGGGGAGGGGTGAAATTCTGGTAAAAATAATTGAAAGAATATGTCCTGTCTGACTCACTCACTCACTCATCACGCCCAGCGAAAACTATTAAAGTTAGAAAGATGAAATTTTGGGAATATGTTCGCTGTATGTCGAAAACGTCAACTAAGGAATGATTTTTGTTTATTCGGGTTTTAAAGAGGTGTTAAGGGGGTAAACGTGCATTTCATTGAATAACGATATCTCATGAGCTGTTTCTTTGGGGATGTGATATTCGGTATATAAACTAATCATTAAAATAATCAGACATATGTCTAATGGTTTATCGATGTGGTGTATATTATGAGGTGAAAGGGGTGAAAATTGGGGGTTGAGGGATTCTTAATGGAGCGTGTATATCTTAAACGACATAGGCGAGAAGTTTGGAATTCGGCGGAAAAAACAGCTTAAAATATAAGTAAATAGGTGTTCGACCGTTTTTTCGTAAATCCAATTTAAGGGGCCCTTGGAGAGGGGTGAAATTCTGGGAAAAAAAACAGGAAGGAAAGTGTCCTAACTCACTCACTCATCAAACTCAGGGGGGAAGAACAGCTCAAAATAGGTAAATAGGTGTTCGACCGTTTTTTTTTTCATAAATCCATTTTAAGGGGTTTATGAGAGGGGTGAAATTCTGAAAAATAATTGAAAGAAAATGTCCTGTCTGACTCACTCACTCATCATCGCCCAGCCAAAATTATTGAAGTTAGAAACATGACATTTTGGGGCTATGTTCGTTGTATGTCGAAAACGTCCACTAAGGAAGGAATTTTGGATATTCGGGTTCTAAAGGGGTGTTAAGGGGGTAGACTTGCATTTAATTGAATAACAATATATCCCGATTGGTTTCCTTTGGGATGGGATACTTGGCATATAAACTCATCATTAAGAATAAGAAGACACAGGTCTGAGGGTTTTTCGACGTGGTATATATTATGAGGTGTATGTGTGAAAACTGAGTGTTGAAGGATTCTTAACGGAGCAAGTATCTCTTAAAAGACAGAGGCAAAATGTATGAATCTCAGGGAGAAAAATCAGCTTGAAAAAGTAGTAAATAGGTGTTCGATCGTTTTTTTTTTCATAAATCCAATTTAAGGGGCTCATGGGGAGGGGTGAAATTCTGTGAAAAGAAGTCCACTAAGGAAGGATTTTTGGATATTCACTCATCATCACCCAGCAAACCTATTGCAGTTAGAAACTTGAAATTTTGGGGATATGTTCGTTGTATATCGAAAAAGTCCATTAAGGATGGATTTTTGGATATTCATGTTCTGGAGGGGTGTGAAGGGGGTTAAACTTGCATTTTGTTGAATAACAATATCTCACGAGTTGTTTCATTTGGGGATGTGATATTCGGCATATAAACTAATAATTCAAAATAAGCAGACATATGTCTAAGGGTTTATCGATATGGTGTATATTATGAGGTGAAAGGGGAGAAAATTGGGGGTTGAAGGATTCTCAACGGAGCATGTACTGTATCTCTTATTCAACATAGGCGATAAGTTTGAAATTCAGCGGAAAAAGCAGCTTAAAAATAAGTAAATAGGTGTTCGACCATTTCTTCATAAATCCAATTTAAGGGGCCCATGGGGAGGGGTGAAATGCGGGGTGGGAAAACAGGAAAGAAAGTGTCCTAACTGATTGACTCACTTACTCACTCATCAAACTCAGGGGGAAAAACAGCTTTAAATAAGTAAATAGGTTTTCGACCGGGTTTTTTTCATAAATCCAATTTAAGGGGTTCATGGGGAGGGGTAAAATTCTCAAAAATAAATGAAAGAAAACGTCCTGACTGACTCACTCACTCATCATCGCCCAGCCAAAATTATTGAAGTTAGAAACATGAAATTTTGGGGATATGTTCGTTGCATGTCGAAAACGTCCACTAAGGAAAGAGTTTTGGATATTCAGGTTCTAAAGAGTTGTTAAGGGGGTAAACGTGCATTTCATTGAATAACAATATCTCACGAGTGGTTTCATATGGGGATGTGATACTTGGCATATATACTAATCATTAAAAATAAGCTGACACATGTCTAATGGTTTTTCGATGTGGTGCATATTATGAGGTGAAAGGGATGAAAAGTGGGGGTAGAAAGATTCCTTACGGAGCGTGTATCTCTTAAACGACATAGGCGAGGAGATTGATTTTCTCCGAGTTCCAATCACCTTAAAAATAAATAAATGAATAAATAATTAAAATAAGTAGGTGTTCGACCGTTTTTTCATAAATCCAATGTAAGGGGCCTATGGGGAGGGGTGAAATTCTGGAAGAAAAGCGTCCACTAAAGAAGGATTTTTGGATGTTCACTCACATCGACCAACCAAAACTATTATAGTTAGAAGAAGGGGATATGTTTGTTGTGTGTCGAAAAATTCTACTAAGGAGGGATTTTTGGATATTCAGGTTCTAAAGGCGTGTTAACGGCGTTAAACCTGAATTTCATTGAATAACAATATGACACGACAATGACGCGAGCGAAGCGAGGCTAAAAATGGGATGGTGTGTGTCTGTGTATTACTCAATCACGCAAGACCCATTGGTCCGATTTATATGAATTTTACATGGAAGTAGCTGATTTACCTGGTTAACATATAGGCTACTTTTGATTTCAATACTTTGCACTATTTAAAGATGGCGACCATTTTAGTGACGTCACTACACCCTTAGGTTTCAAACTTTCATATTTCCATTTAAAATAAAAAGTTAACGCTAAGGAATAGCAAAATTTTGATGGCATATACGAGGTTTAAAATTACATTTTCTATCCGAAAGGTATCTCCAACGGTTAGCGAGTAAAACCTAAATTTGTGCTATAAAACACGGTCAACGCCAAGCGGTGTAGTTGGACAAAATGTTCCATCCTTAATCTCCCTCTGCGCAGCACCTTGCCTATCCCCTGTTTTAACTGTCACCTTCACATTTTAATTTATTTATGACGCGTAGCGAAGCACGGGTACTTCAGCTAGTCTATTATATATAATCCAAAATTGACTCATCACCGCAGGGCTCAAACCACTAGACCTAGAAAGCTGAAATTTTGCATGTTGGTTGATCCGAGTATGTAGAGGCTCACTAAGAAACGGTTTTGGAAAATTCAATTTGTAAGTGGCTTTTTTCGGCCCTTTGGCATTGAGCATCCAAAATTGACTCATCGACGCAGGGCTCAAACCACTAGACCTAGAAAGCTGAAATTTTGCATGTTGGTTGATCCGAGTATGTAGAGGCTCACTAAGGAACGGTTTTTGAAAATTCAATTTGTAAGTGACTATTTTCGGCCCTTTGGCACTGAGCAAGGGCAGTCGGTACAAAGAACGGAATTAGCTCATTTTAAGCCGCCAGATACAAGAAACAATACTCGGAGGTCCTGTAGGGACCCCGAAACACACCTTTTAAGTTCCTAAAATGAACGGTTTTGGAGATATTCCCAAATAACTGTGTTCCCTCTGAGAAACAGATCAACGTTACTATGGCAACCGCTGAAATTCCGCAGACTGGGGATAGTTTTCTGGCAATATCTCGAAAACCGTTCGTTTTAGGGCCTTAAAACGCGACGTTCTTTTCCCAAACCACGAACATTGTTCCTCGCATTGATACGCGCAAAATGAGCTATAATCCATAGTTCTACGAGCAAATCGACTTGGAAAGTCTCATCTATCTCTTATATAAAACCAAGTGTCCTGACTGACTGATTCACTGACTCACTGACTCATCATCGCCCAGCCAAAACTATTAAAGTTAGAAACATGAAATTTTGGTAATATGTTCGGTGTAAGTCGAGAACGCCCACTAAGGAAGGATTTTTGGATATTCAGGTTCTTAAGGGGTGTTAAGGGGTAGATCTGCATTTCATTGAATAACAATCCCGATTGGTTACATTGGGAGATGTGATACTCGGCATATAAACTCATCACTAAAAATAAGAAGACACGTGTCTGAGGGTTTTTCGATGTGGTGCATATTATGAGCTGAAAGGGGTGAAAACTGGGGGTGAAGGATTACCAACAGAGCGTGTATATCTTAAACGACATTAGCGAGGAGTTTGATACTCAGCGGAAAAAAATCATCAAAAAAATTGAGTAAATAGGTGGTCAACCGTTTTTTCATAAATCCAATTTAAGGGGCCCATGGGGAGGGATGAAATTCTGGGGGGGGACAGGAAAGAAAGTGTCCTAACTGATTGACCGACTTACCCACTCATCAAACTTAGGAGGAAAAACTGCTAAAAATAAGTAAATAGGTGTTCGACAGTTTTTTTTTCATAAATCCAATTTAAGGGGTTGGTGGGGAGGGGTGAAATTCTGAAAAATAAACGAAAGTAAATGTCCTGACTCACTCTCTCACTCATCATCGCCCAGACAAAATTATTGAAGTCAGAACATGGCAATTTGTGGATATGTTCGTTGTAAGTCAAAAATGTCCACTAAGGAAGGATATTCGATATTCAGGTTCTAAAGGGGTCTTAAGGGGGTTAAACCGGCATTTCATTGAATAACAATATCTCACTAGTGGTTTCATTTGTGGATGTGATACTCGGCATATAAACTAATCATTAAATAAAAAAATAAGCAGACATGTGTCTAAGGGTTTGTCGATGTGGAGTATATTATAAGGTGAAAGGGGTAAAAAGTGGGGGTTGAAGGATTCCTAACGGAGCGTGTATATCTTAAACTACTTAGGCGAGAAGTTTGAAACTCAGCGGAAAAAATCAGCATAAAAATAAGTAAATAGGTGTTCGACCGTTTTTTTTTTCATGAATTCAATTTAAGGGGCCAAAGGCGTGGGGTGGAATTCTGGAGGAAAAAAAGGAAAGTAAGTGTCCTAAGTGACTGACTCACTCACTCACTCATCAAACTCAGGGGAAACAGACTGCTTAAAAATAAGTTAATAGGTGTTCGAGCATTTTTTCATAAATCCATTTTAAGAGGCCCATGGGGAGAGTGAAATTCTGAAAAAAAAAAAAAAATGACCTGACTGACTCATTCACTCATCATCGCCCAGCGAAAACTATTTAAGTTGAAAATATGAAATTTTGGGAATATGTTCGCTGTATGTCGAAAACGTCCACTAAAGGAGGATTTTTGTTTATTCGGGTTCTAAAGAGGTGTTAAGGGGGTAAACGTGCATTTCATTGAATAACAATATCTCATGAGTTGTTTCATTTGAGGATGCGATATTGGGCATATAAACTAATCATTAAAAATAAGCAGACATATGTCTAAGGATTTATCGATGTGATGTATATTATGAGGTGAAGGGGGTGAAAATTGGGGGCGTAAGGATTCTTAACGGAGCGTGTATCTCTTCAACAACATAGGCGAGAAGTTTGAATTTCAGCGGAAAAAAATCAGCTTAAAAAATAAGTTAATAGGTGTTCGATCGTTTTTTCATCAATCAAATTTTTATATTATATTTATTAAACACAATGTGTACTGAGAGAAAAAATAAAATAAAAATGAAAAGTTACATTGTCGTTATTTCACCAATCTTTAGATAGCTCAATTAGTGAAACAGTCCTATTTTTACACTCCTGCCGGTGATATTTCGGGCACCGTTCATTACATAGCTTACAGATGCAGCTGTCCTTAGGATCATGGTAGGTGCTTTCTGTGCAAATCTTTCCATGAAAGCCGTGTACTGCAAATCGTGTGTACAGGTGTCGGAGTAGGAAGTTTGGTCCTTTCCAGCAGTCTGATGTCATTGCGTCTGTTTCTCTAATCCCCTCCGGTATCTGTCTTGCTTTGCTGCTCCTCTCTTTGATGAAGGTTGCATATGCTTGTGTCTCCGATAAACTAAAGCAGTGTTTTATGTCATCCACGAAAAGAGATTCCTGCGCAAGGATATAAGCATAACTATTTCTTGAGTATTTTGAGATGGATAACACTCTTTTGAGGAAGCTAGATTTAACGCTTTCCAGCTTTCTTAGATTTCCGACCGTCAGGTAGTTCCAGATTAGTTGTATTCCATAGGTGGCCGTCGGCATGACTTTGATCTTGAATAGTGCCATTGCTGTTGAAACTGACAGTAGTTGTAATTTGGGTATGTCATATATTGCTTTTGCTGCAGCTGCTGTTCGTTCTTGTATGTGTAGTGAAAACGTAATTCCCGTAGTTTGGAGGGTGACCCCCAAATATTTGAAATTTGTTACGAATTCTAAGGGAGAGTTGCCACAAGTGAAATGATCCCCCTTTGCAAGTTTGCCTCCTCTCCTGAATTTCATTGCTTTGGTTTTCGAGCCATTTATTTCCATAGAGTTGTATGTTGCCCAGTTCCTGATGTCGTCTAATGCCGTTTGTAAATGTTTAGGGCTTTTGGAGAGAATGGCCATGCCATCCGCGTACATCAGTAGTTTTACATTGACGTTTATAGCGTTGCCGATATCCGCTGTCATGACGTTGAATAAGACCGGACTCATCGGGTCTCCTTGCAAGACCCCTCGTGTTTGTATGATGTCATTCGATGTAGTTATGCCATCATACACCGCTATATGGTTTGCATCAAGGATAGACTTGATGGTTTGGAGCTCCTGATTTGATTTGCCTAATATGCTCTCCAATTTGCTTACCAATGTTGATCTGCTGATGCTATCAAAAGCTTTGGAGTAGTCTATGAAGATTACATATATCGGGGAGTTGCGATGAGCTAGAGATAGAGTTATTTCCTGAATAATTTCTTGCACCGCGTGCAGTGTTGATCTGCCTGGAGTGAATCCATATTGAAATGTAGGTATATTTGCATAAAGGTTTTGCGCGATGCGTCCTAATAGGACTTTGGAGAACAGTTTAAACATTACACTCTCTAGAGCAATTCCTCTATAGGAGTTCGGGTCTTCTTTCCTTCCTTTGCCTTTGTAAAGTACTATTATAGTTGATCTTCTCCATTGATGCGGTATTGATTTCATCATAAGACATTTGTTGAATAGAGCAGTTAGAGGTTCTGCTATGTCTTGTAAGGTGTCTTTTAGATGCTCCATGTAAATTTAAGGGGCCCATGGGGAGGGGTGAAATTCTGGAAAAAATAAAAAGGAAAGAATGTGTCCTAACTGATTGACTCACTCACTCACTCACTCATCAATCTCAGGGGAAAAACAGCTTAAAAATAAGTAAATAGATGTTCGACCGTTGTTTTCATAAATCCAATTTAAGGGGTTGATGGGGAGGGGGGTGAAATTCTGAAAAATAAATGAAAGGTAATGTCCTGACTGACTAACTCACTCATCATCGCTCAGGCAAAATTGAAGTTGGAAACATGAAATTTTGGGGATATGTTCGTTGTATGTCGAAAATGTCCACTAAGGAAATATTTTTGGATATTCAGGTTCTAAAGGGGTGTTCAGGGGGTAAACGTGCATTTCATTGAATAACAATATCTCACGAGTGGTTTCATTTGGTGATGTGATACTTGGCATATAAACTAATAATTAAAAATAAGCTGACACGTGTCTAAAGATTTTTCTATGTGGTGTATATTATGAGGTGAAAGGAATGAAAAGTGGGGGTTGAGAGATTACTAACGGAGCGAGGAGTTTGAAACTCAGAGGAAAACAATCAGCTTAAAAATAAATATAAAATAGGTGGTCGACCGTTTTTTCATAAATCCAATTTAAGGGGCCCATGGGGAGGGTTGAAATTCTGAAAGAAAAACGTCCACTAAGGAAGGTTTTTTGGATATTTACTCTCATCGACCAACCAAAAGTATTAAAGTTAGAAGAATGACATTTTGGGGATATGTGTATTGTTTGTCGAAAACGTCTACTAAGGAGGGATTTTTGTATATTCAGGATCTAAAAGGGTGTTAACGGGGTTAAACCTGCATTTCATTGAATAATAATATGACACGACTATGACGCGAGCGAAGTATATACAGTATATAAAAAGGAATGTCTGTGTGTTCGTCTTTTATGCCTTCATAAACCATTCATCCGATTGCGATCAAATTTTGGTGAGTTGTTGTAAACACATCCGGGAGGATTATAGGCATAGTTAATCAATTTCAAAATAGATAGCGCGCGAGTAGTTTAAACAAATGTGTAATGGCGATACGTTCATATACAATTCATCCTATTGCGATCAAATTTTGGTGAGTTGTTGTGCACAGTCCCGGAAAAGTTATAGTCGTAGTAAATCCAACTTACAATAGATGGGGCGCGAGTAGCTTCAACAAAATGGCGTGCGTTTGTTCCAAGAAAGACCCACATGCATTCATATGCCATTCATCCCATTGCTATGAAACTTGGGTGAGATGTTCTGTACACTTCAGGTAAGGTTTCTGGCTTAGTAAATCCACTTAGCAATAGGTAGCGCACGAGTAGATTCAACAAATGAGCGACGACGGGTGAAGCGTTTCAACAAAGTCCTGTATGCGTTCACATACCATTCGTCCGATATCCATGAAACTTAGGAGAGAGGTTGTGTACACTACAGGCCAGATTTCTGGCTAAGTAAATCCACGTTATAATAGATAGCGCACGAGTAGAGTCAACAAATGAGCGACGACTCGCGAAGCGTTTCAACAAAGTCCCGTATGCGTTCATATAACATTCGTCTGATAGCGATGAAACTTGGGTGAGATGTTGTGTACACTTCAGGGAAGGTTTCTGGCTTAGTAAACCCACTTAACAATAGGTACGGCACGAGTAGATTCAACAAATGTGCGACGACGGGCGAAGCGTTTCAACAAAGTCCTGTATGCGTTCACATATCATTCGTCCGATAGCGATGAAACCTCGGTAAGTGGTTGTGTACACTTCAGGCAAGGTTTCTGGCTTAGTAAATCCACTTTACGATAGGCAGGGCACGAGTAAATTCAACAAATGAGCGACGACGCGCGAAGCGTTTCAAACAAGTCCCGTATGTGTTCATATACTATTCGTCTGATAGCCATGAAACTTGGGTAAGATGTTGTGTACACTTCAGGGAAGCTTTCTGGGTCAGTAAATCCACTTAACAATAGTTATCGCACAAGTAGATTAAACAAATGAGTGACGACGCGCGAAGTGTTTCAGCATAGTCCCGTATGCGTTCATATACCATTCGTCCGATACCGACTAAACTTAGGTGAGTTGTTGTGTACACATCAGGGAAGGTTTCTGGTTTATTAAATCCACTTAACAATAGGTTGCGCACGAGTTGATTCAACAAATGAGCGACGAAGGGCGAAGCGTTTCAACAAAGTCCTGTATGCGTTCACTTACCATTCGTCCGATAGCGATGAAACTTGGGTGAGAGGTTGTGTACACATCAGGCAAGGTTTCTGGCTTAGCAAATCTACTTTACGATAGGTAGGGCACGAGTAGGTTCAACAATTGAGCGACGACGCGCGAAGCGTTTCAACCAAGTCCCGTATGCGTTCATATACTATTTGTCTGATAGTGATGAAACTTGGGTGAGATGTTGTGTTCACTCCGGGGAATGTTTCAGACTTAGTAAATCCATTTTACAATAGGTAGCGTACGAGTATATTCAACAAATGTGTGACGGCGCTCGAATCTTTTCAACAAAGTCCCGTATGCGTTCATATACCATTTATTTCATTGCGATGAAACTTTTGTGAGTTGTTGAGCACGCTCCCATGATTTTTTTTAATATAGTAAATCAACTTTACAATAGTTTAGAGGTGGTTAACGGAAAATAAATAAATATTTGGTATCCAAAACACTTCAACAAACAAAGTTACAACACCAACAATTTCTTTGATTGGCATTGCAACGCATGTTGGTACAGCTAGTATGGATATAAAAATTGGACTTATCAGCAGGCTTAAAATCATTTTGTCAACACTGTAATGTATGGCCTCCTGGAAATTAAACTGAAATATTATTAAACATATGTGTGGCAATTTTGGTAAAGCTCCCATGCATACCTTCCAAGATATCCAACATGGAGCTGAAATTTCAATTGCGATTCTTTAGCAGTTGGTAGCACTGACATCATTTTCAAATACGGCATTCAGATATTCAGATAGAGATCTTTGCTCATACCAAATTTGCGTTCGATTGCTACAGCCGTTTAGGGGTTGATTGGTGGGGACACACACCCACAGACAAACAGACAGACAGACAGACAGACAGACAGACGGACAGACAGACAGACAGACATTTTCCCTGATCGATCTCATAAGTCTACTTTTTCCTCATGTTTACAAAATGCGAAAAGTAGGCTAAAAATAAAAGGTTCGCTTTCTTGCAGTTGCATTTCGTATTTCTGCCGTAAGAGCGCAGCAGTAGCGTTTTGTTTACAAAGTTTTGTTTTCAATTAATTCCTTTTTATATAGAGGCCGTATGACCCTAGTTTGTTTTTGGTTCTGCCAACAGGATCTTGCTTAATTCAATTTCCTTTGCGATATTTGTGAACTCTTATACAAGCACTTGGAAAACCGATAAATCGGTTGTCTAACTCGATGATCAGAATTTGCTGTGATTTCTTTTGTATGGGATTTATGTGCAACATATGTAATTATCTAAGTAAAATGATGCTGCTATAGCAGATGCTGAAACGACGGCTCATCAATGTCTTTCAACAGATTGTAATATAAGTACTTTGAAGATCAAATTTATCATTGAATATGTGAAGAATAGGACTCTGATGTTGATAATCGAAGAAACAGTAGGGGAACACACATGAAGCACTTATGAAATAAAGACTCCACGGGAAGAACGGCGCAAGTCCCATTCTGTGAATTTTTCAGGAGGGCGAATTTAAACTTTCAACACTAAAAGGAAATATTTAAAACACCCCAATTGAGGGCAAGCAATATAGTATCTTTTTGCGAAATGTATTTCTTATAGAGTAAGTACATGTAAAACAAATAAAAACTAAAGTGTAATTATGTAAAAGTGAGAGGATACGGGACATTCTTTCCATTTACACTAAAAAAAAAATCATCTGTAACTCGGTGACATTCCGCTTTATTTGAAATTATAAGGTGCGTTCCAAACGTAACCAGCCGGAGGCATAATTACAGAAACCAGTACCTGTATGTTAGAAGTATCGGCCCTGGCTGTTGAGGCACTTGTCCCACTGTGACACGAGGCGGTGAATGGCTGTCTCATAAGATTCCCTGGGCTTCGATGTGAACCAGTTCCGCACGTACGGCTGAACGTCGGCGTCCAAGATGAATCGTTGGCCCCACAGAGCCCTTTTCAGGGGACCAAACATGGCGTAATCAGAGGGAGAGAGGTCTGGACTGAATGGATGGTGGCCGAGAACCTCCCATTTGAATTTCTCCAGGACTGCCGTGACTGTGTTGGCCGTATGAGGTCGTGCATTGTCGTGGAGCGACCACGGCGGCTATGGCGTTCACTATCACTCGGCGGTCCTGGGTAATGAGTGCATCAACCAGCTGGACGTTGTCATCGGTAATGCAGGGAAGTGCCCCAGACCGGGCATCATCGGCTAACGACACCCGTCCTTCCCTGAAGCGCTTGTGTCGCCTTGACCCTTGCAAGGGACATGCAGTGTTCGCCGTACACTTGTCACATTCGGCGATGAATGTCCGTTCCCCCTACTCCTTCCGCTGTCAGAAACCGAACAACACCTCTTTGCTGTTCGGTTGACGCCTCCATGTCACTGTTTGCAATGCGACAGGCAGCATTGGACGATTGATGCATGCTGCTGCTCGCTTTGTATCGTCACGTGACGTGCACGCGTGCCCTCTAGCGACGGGCTGTGACCTTCCACGCTCTGGTGGTAACCTCACATCGTTACACACGCCACGATCAGCCGATGTAGTCACCGGTTTGCGCATTCCAGCCTCCGGCTCGTTACTTTTTGAACGCACCTTATAATTTGAACTGATCTGTAGTGACGATGGCTAGACACCAGAATGCGTCATAAACTAATTTTCGAAAAAAATCTAATTTTATTGTAAAATTTATGTCTTCACTGACATAAATCTATGAAGAATTTTTGTCGCAAACCCAGGCTACTACTCACTTGATCTTTATCCATAACTTATTATTGGGGCTCGGATTTTTTAGGTGCTAAAAATCGGAAAAATATTTATTTTTTATGTATTAAAAGTACCTGAAATATGTGACAATAAATTAAAAATATGTAATTATAATATAGTTGATAAATATGCAACACTCACGAATGCAATATACTATTCTAGTAGCAGGTACCCGCGGCTTCGCTCGCGTCATTGTCATGTATATTGTTATTCAATGAAATGCAAGTTTAACACCGATAACACCCCTTTAGAACCTGAATATCCAAAAATCCCTCCTTAGTAGACGTTTTCGACATACAACAAACATATCCCCAAAATATCATTCTTCTAACTTTAACAGCAAGCTTAGTTATGGAAGGAAGGGTCGAGGACAATAACTGTAGGGGTAGACCAAGGTTAGAATATGTTAAACAGATTGCCTCGGATGTAGGGTGTCGGAGCTATGTAGAGATGAAACAATTAGCTCAGGACAGGGAGGCATGGAGATCTGCATCAAACCAGTCAAAAGACTGAAGACTCAAACAACAACAACAACTTTAATAGTTTTGGTTGGTCGATGACAGTGAATATCCAAAAATCCATCCTTAGAGGACGGCTTTCTTCCAGAATTTCACCGCTCCCCATGGGCCCCTTAAATTGGATTTAGGAAAAAACCGTCGAAAATGTATTTATTTAATTATTTATTTATTTATAATTAAGCTGATTGTTTTCCTCTGAGTTTCAAACTCCTCGCCTAAGTCGTTTAAGAGATACACTCTCCGTTAGGAATCCTTCAACCCCCACTTTCCACCCCTTTCACCTCATAATATGCACCACATCGAAAAACCCTCTGATATATGTCTTCTTATTTTTAATGATGAGTTTATCTACCGAGTTTCACATCCCTCAATGAAACCAAGACGGAGATATTGTTATTCAATGAAATGTAGGTGTACCCCCTTAACACCCCTTTAGATCCTGAATATCCAAAAATCCTTCCTTAGTGGACGTTTTCGACATACAACGAACATATTATCCCCAAAATTTCATGTTTCTAACTTCAATAATTTTGGCTGCGCGATGATGAGTGAGTGAGCCAGTCAGGTCATTTTCTTTCATTTATTTTTGAGAATTTCACCAATCCTCATGAACCCCTTTAATGGGATTTATGAAAAAAAAAAACGGCCGAACACCTATTTACTTATTTTTTAAGTCGATTATTCCCTCTGAATTTCAAACTTCTCGCTATTGTCGTTTAAGATATACACGCTCCGTTAAGAATCCTTCAAGCCCCAATTTTCACCCCTTTCACCTCATAATATACACCATTTCGATAAACCCTTAGACATATGTCCGGTTATTTTTATTGATTAATGTATATGCCGAACATCACATCGCCAAATGAAACAGCTCGTGAGATATTGTTAATCAATGAAATGCAAGTTTAACCCCCTTAACACCCCTTCAGAACATGAATATCCAAAAATCCATTCTTAGTGGAGGTTTTCGACATACAATGAACATATCCTCAAAATTTTAAGTTTCTCATTGTAATAGGTTTGGCTGGGGGATGATGAGCGAATATAAAAAAAATCCTTCCTTAGTGGACTTCTTTCCCCAGAATTTCACTCCTCCCCATGGTCCCCTTTAATTGGATTCATGAAAAAACCGTCGATCACCTATTTACTTATTTTTCAAGCTGATCCCCCCCCCCCCCCACTGAATTTCATACTATATGCCTCTGTCTTTTAAGAGATACTTGCTCCGTTAGGAATCCTTGAACCCCCACTTTTCACACATACACCTCACAATATACACTATATCGAAAAACCCTCAGACTTGTGTCTTCTTATTCTTAATTATGAGATTATATGCCGAGTATCGCATCCCCCAAGGGAACCAATCGGGAGTTATTGTTATTCAATTAAATGCAGGTCTACCCCTTTAACACCCCTTTAGAACCTGAATATCCAAAAATCCTTCCTTAGTGGACGTTTTCGACATACAACGAACATAACCCCAAAATTTCATGTTTCTAACTTCAATAATTTGGCTGGGCGATGATGAGTGGGTGAGTACGTCAAGACATTTTCTTTCATTTATTTTTCAGAATGTCACCCCTCCCATGAACCACTTAAATTTGATTTATGAAAAAAAAAACGGTCGAACACCTATTTACTTAATTTTTAGCTGTTCTTCCCCCCTGAGTTTGATGAGTGAGTGAGTTAATCAGTTAGAACACTTTCTTTCCTGTTTTTTTTCCAAGAATTTCACCCCTCTCCAAGGGTCCCTTAAATTGGATTTATGATAGAACGGTCGAACACCTTACTTATATTTTAAGCTGTTTTTTTTGTGCTGAATTTCAAACTTCTCGCATATGTCGTTTAAGAGATACAATCAACCCCTGGCGCTATCCAGCCCATGACGGGCTAAGGCCGACCAAGCGACCGCTGCCCAGCCATTCGGCGAGCAGATATTGGGGTGACGCGTGATCAGCGCGTCGTGTCCCCTCGGCCGTTAATCTTGGTTTTCGTGATCGGGGCGCTGTCTCACTGTCAGACAACTACACAATTGTCCTCACGAGGCTGAGTGCACCCCGTTCCAACCCTCACGTCAGTTTTAAAATCCCTGACGGAGCCGGGGTTCGAACCCGGGACCTCCGGATGATAGGCAGGCGCGCTACCCCAACACCACGGGGCCGGCTTAAGAGATACACGCTCCGTAAAGAATCCTTCAACCCCCAATTTTCACCCCTTTCACCTCATAATATACACCACATCGATAAACATTTAGAAATATGTCTGCTTATTTTTAATGATTAGTTCATATGCCGAATATCACATCCCCAAACAAACAACTCATGAGATATCATTATTCAATGAAATGAACGTTTACCCCCTTAACACCTCTTCAGAACCCGAATAAACAAAAGACTTCCTTAGTTGACGTTTTCGACATACAGCGAACATATTCCCAAAATTTAATGTTTCCAACTTCAATAGTTTTCGCTGGGCGATGATGAGTGAGTGAGTCAGTCAGGTCATTTTCTTTCAATTATTTTTACCAGAATTTTATCCCTCCCCATGTGCCCCTTAAATTGGATTTTTGAAGAAACGCTCGAACACCTATTAAATTATTTTTTAAGCTGTCTTTATCCTCTGAGTTTGATGAGAGAGTGAGTTATTCAGTCAGTTAGGACACTTTCTCTCCTTTTTTTTTTTCAGAAATTCACACCACACCACCACATTGAATTTATGAAAAAGCGGTCGAACACCGATTTACTTATTTTTTAAGCTGATTTTTTTTCCGCTGAGTTTCAAACTTCTCGCCTATGTCGTTTAAGAGATACACGCTCCGTTAGGAATCCTTCAACCCCAACTTTTCACCCCTTTCACCTTATAATATATACCACATCGAAAAACCCTTAGACACATGTCCGATTATTTTTAATGATTAGTTTATATGCTGAGTACCACATCCACAAATGAAACCACTTGTGAGATGTTGTTATTCAATAAAATGCAGGTTTTACCCCCTTAAGACCCCTTTAGAACCTGAATATCCGAAAATCCTCCCTTAGTGTACGGTTTTGACATACAACGAACATATCCCCAAATTGTCATGTTTCTAACTTCAAAAATGTTGACTGGGCTAAGATGAGTGAGTGAGTGAGTGAGTGAGAGAGTCAGGACATTTTCTTTCAATTTTGTTTTTTCAGAATTTCACCCCTCCCCATGAACCCTTTAAATTTGATTAAAAAAAATGTCGAACACTTATTTACTTATTTTTAAGCAGTTTTCTCTCCCTGAGTTTGATGATTAAGAGAGTCAGTCAATCAGTTAGGACATTTTCTTTCCTGTTCCCCGCACCCCCAGAATTTCACCCATCACCATGGGCCCCTTTAATTGGATTTTAGAAAAAAAAACGGTCGAACACCTATTTACTTATCTTTTAAGCTGATTTTATTCCGCTGAGTTTCAATCTCCTCGCCTATGTCGTTTAAGAGATACACGCTCCGTTAGGAATCCTTCAACCCCCACTTTTCACCCCTTTCACCTCATAATATGCACCACATCGAAAAACTCTCAGACACGTGTCTTCTTATTTATAATGGTGAGTTTATATGTCGAGTATCACATCCCCCAATGAAACCAAACGGGAGTTATTGTTATTCAATGAAATGCAGGTTTAACCCCCTTAAGACCCATTTAGAAGATGAATATCCGAAAATCCTCCCTTAGTGGACGGTTTTGATATACAATGATCATATCCCCAAAATGTCATGTTTCTAACCTCAATAATTTTGGCTGGGCGATGGTAAGTGAGTCAGGACATTTTCTTTCAATTTTCTTTTTCCAGAATTTCCCCCCTCCCCATGAACCCCTTAAATTGGGTTTATGAAAAAAAAATGTCGAACACCTATCTAATTATTTCTAAGCTGTTTATTCCCCTTAGTTTGATGAGTGAGTCTGTCAGTCAATCAGTTAGGACACTTTCTTTCCTGTTTTACCCCCCCCCCCCAGAATTTCACCCCTCCCCATGGGCCCCTTAAATTGAATTTATGAAAAAATTGTCAAACACCTATTTACTTATTTTTAAGCTGATTTTTTCCGCTGAGTTTCAAACTCCTCGCCTATGTCGTTTAAGAGATACACTCTCCGTTAGGAATCCTTCAACCCCCACTTTCCACCCCTTTCACCTCATAATATGCACCACATCGAAAAACCCTCTGATATATGTCTTCTTATTTTTAATGATGAGTTTATCTACCGATTTTCACATCCCTCAATGAAACAATGACGGAGATATTGTTATTCAATGAAATGTAGGTGTACCCCCTTAACACCCCTTTAGATCCTGAATATCCAAAAATCCTTCCTTAGTGGGCGTTTTCGACTTACAACGAACATATCCCCAAAATTTCATGTTTCTAACTTGAATAGTTTTGGCTGGGCGATGATGAGTCAGTCAGTCAGGACACTTTGTTTTATATAATAGAAGATATCTCACTGACTGCTGAAGCATTACAATAGACAACGAGATACATCTTCAGGTTGTCCATCATAAATGACTGACGATTATCGCAAAACACTTATTCTGAAGGCGCAAAACTGCGGCAATATGTTTCTTGCCCTTCAGATGTTGTGTAACTTGAGATCGCTGTTCAGCCTTGATTGCTGTCCCACATGGTTGGCAGAACACAACGCCCCTATTAGAAGTAAAATTTTCTTTAAATTCCGTAAGAGACGATAACTTGTAGTTGTTTTAACTTTAGGTATCGTAGAACTGCCTTACACTTCACAGTGCCAGAAATGAACTACATCTGAGTGACACTGGTTCCAAGTAGCTGGGGGAGGGGGAGTTCTAGTACGTGGTGCAATATGGCTAATGACAAGGAAATCCCCGGCTACCACAGTGAGTGGCACGGGGTGACAAGTTAAGAATAACACTGTTGCAAGCTGACTTACGCTCTGCGTGAATATTAGATAGTCCACAGGTTCTTCCTCGTTGAAGTAACACAGAACAAACAAGATGTTCAGTAAAGAACATATAGCCTACGTTCTCCTAAATGCATGGGTATTGTTATAACTCTTTGTCCTTTTCAAGGAGTATGATCGAATGTTGGTTGTAGTAGCTTGTTGAAATACAACGTGCTATAGGGATATTAAACATGAATATGAAGTGCCCTTTGCTAGTGCTACCTCTGTACCAAATTTCGTTCAATTCAGTTTCACCGTGTTTGAATTGATAGGGGGAATCGATTTGCACACATACTTGGCCACCATCTGCAAACTATTGGGCTGATGTTTTTGCAGTTTGGTCAGAATATGTTTCCCACATAAAGATATGGTGTTGCAAAATTTGGTAGAGACTAGATTATTAGGTTGGTCGTAATTACACATTAGCTTTTAACATATGGGTGGCCGCGATTACGTTTCGGTCAAGATAACGGTGATATAAAACATGACACTGAGGTGCCCTTTGCTAGTGCTACCTCTGTACCAAATTTCGTTCATTCGGTTCCACCGTGTTCGAATTAATAGGGGGAATCAAATTTGACATAAAGATGGCCGCCATCCGCAAACTATTAGGCTAATGACCTATTAGATTGGTCAAAGGATACTCCCTCCATAAAGGTATGTTGTTGCAAAGATTGGTAGAGATCGGATGGTTATGTTAGTCGTAATTTGATTTAAGCTTTAAACATTTGTGTGGCCGCCATTACGTTTCTGTCAATATGGCGGCGATATTAATCATGACACTGAGATGCCCTTTACTAGTGCTATCTATGTACCAAATTTTGTTCCATTCGGTTTCACCGTGTTTGAATTAATAGGGGGAATCGATTCTGACACAAAGATGGCCGCCATCCGCAAACTATTAGGTGAATGACCTATTAGATTGGTCACAGGATGCTCCCTCCATAAAGGTATGTAGTTGCAAAATTTGGTAGAGATCGGATGATTAGGTTAATCGTAATTTGATTTAAGCTTTGAACATTCGTGTGGCCGCCATTACGTTTCAGTCTATATGGCGGCGAAATAAAACATGACATTGAGGTGCCCTGTGCTAGTGCTACCTCTGTACCAAATTTCGTTCCATTCGGTTCCACCGTGTTCGAATTAATAGGGGGAATCAATTTTGACATAAAGATGGCCGCCTTCCGCAAACTATTAGGCGAATGACCTATTAGATTGGTCAAAGGATACTCCCTCCATAAAGGTATGTTGTTGCAAAGATTGTTAGAGATCGGATGGTTATGTTAGTCGTAATTTGATTTAAGCTTTAAACATTCGTCTGGCCGCCATTACGTTTCAGTCTATATGGCGGCGAAATAAAACATGACATTGAGGTGCCCTGTGCTAGTGCTACCTCTGTACCAAATTTCGTTCCATTCGGTTCCACCGTGTTCGAATTAATAGGGGGAATCAATTTTGACATAAAGATGGCCGCCTTCCGCAAACTATTAGGCGAATGACCTATTAGATTGGTCACAGGATGCTCCCTCCATAAAGGTATGTAGTTGCAAAATTTGGTAGAGATCGGATGATTAGGTTAATCGTAATTTGATTTAAGCTTTGAACATTCGTGTGGCCGCCATTACGTTTCAGTCAAGATGGCGGCGATATATATAAAACATGACACTGAGGTGCCCTTTGCTAGTGCTACCTCTGTACCAAATTTCGTTCCATTCGGTTCAACCGTGTTCGAATTAATAGGGGGAATCAATTTTGACATAAAGATGGCCACCATCCACAAACTATTACGCGAATGACCTATTAGATTGGTCAAAGGATGCTCCCTCCATAAAGGTATGTAATTGCAAAATTTGGTAGAGACCGGATGATAGGTTAATCGTAATTTGATTTAAGCTTTGAACATTTGTGTGGCCGCCATTACGTTTCCGTCAAGATGGCTGCGATATAAAATATGACACTGAGGTGCCCTTTGCTAGTGCTACCTCTGTACGAAATTTCGTTCCATTCGGTTTCACCGTGTTTGAATTAATAGGGGGAATTGATTTTCACACAAAGATGGCCGCCATCCGCTAACTATTAGGCTAATGACCTATTAGTTTGGTCAAAGGATGCTCCCTCCATAGAGTTTTGAAGTTGCAAAATTTGGTAGACATCGGATGATTAGATTAATCGTAATTTGATTTAAGCCTTGAACATACGTGTGGCTGCCATTACGTTTCAGTCCAGATGGCGGCGAAATAAAACATGACACTGAGGTGCCCTTTGCTAGTGCTACCTCTGTTCCAAATTTCGTTCCATTCGGTTCCACCGTGTTCGAATTAATAGGGGGAATCGATTTTCACACAAAGATGGCCGCCATCCGCATACTATTACGCTGATGACCTATTAGTTTGGTCAAAGGATGCTCCCCCCATAAAGGTATGTTGTTGCAAAATTTGGTAGAGATCGGATGATTAGGTTAGTCGTAATTTGATTTAAGCTTTGAACATTTGTGTGGCCGCCATTACGTTTCCGTCAAGATGGCGGTGATATAAAACATGACACTGAGGTGCCTTTTGTTAGAACTACCTCTGTACCAAATTTCATTCCATTCGTTTGCACCCTGTTCGAATTAAAAGGGGGAATCGATTTTCACACAAAGATGGCCGCCATCCGCAAACTATTACGCTGATGACCTATTAGATTGGTCAAAGGATGCTCCCTCCATTAAGGTATGTAGTTGCAAAATTTGGTAGAGATCGGATGATTATGTTAATCGTAATTTGATTTAAGCTTTGAACATTCGTGTGGCCGCCATTACGTTTCAGTCAAGATGGCGGCGATATAAAACATGACACTGAGGTGCCCTTTGCTAGTGCTACCTCTGTACCAAATTTCTTTCCATTCGGTTCCACCGTGTTCGAATTAATAGGGGGAATCAATTTTGACATAAAGATGGCCGCCATCCGCAAACTATTAGGCTAATAATAACCTATTAGATTGGTCAAAGGATGCTCCCTCCATAAAGGTATGTTGTTGCAAAGTTTGGTAGAGATCGGATGGTTATGTTAGTCGTAATTTGATTTAAGCTTTGAACATTTGTGTAGCCGCCATTACGTTTCCGTCAAGATGGCGGCGATATAAAACATGACACTGAGGTGCCTTTTGTTAGTACTACCTCTGTACCAAATTTCGTTCCATTCGTTTGCACCGTGTTCGAATGAATAGGGGGAATCGATTTTCACACAAAGATGGCCGCCATCCGCAAACTATTATGCTGATGACCTATTAGTTTAGCCTACTTTCGATTTTTGCAAAAAAAAATGAAAGTAGACTTATGAGATCTACACAGGGCTAAAGAAATTGTGTGTCTGTCTGTGTATATATATCTAATATATAAAAGTGAAAGTCTGTATGTATGTATGTATGTATGTATGTATGTATGTATATATGTTGGTTCCGTATACAAATCTACACCGTTCCACCAATCTCAACCATATTTTGCATACACATAGTTTAGGACCCAGAAGGAACCGCTGGCTACATGAATTTTCGATAGTCTTTCTCATTCTTCTGATTTCGGCCCTTTTTCACTCAAAAACAGGCTAATCAAATCATAAAATATACTCATGAAGGAATGGCAAGGCAGATAGTTTCCATGGCAACATAGCTCAAGTCCAGACACGGCCGACTTGATCCCAATTGCGCTCAGCACTACCGGTATAGAAAATGAGGATCTTTACTTGAAATCCCGTTAGTTACTCAACTGCTCACACAGCACTGTCAACCGAGTTTAGCATAACAAAGACTTGACACTATCTTCTTTCTACTATATATTAGCCTACTTTCGATTTTTGCAAAAAATGAAAGTAGACTTATGAGATCAACACAGGGCGAAAAAAGTGTGTCTGTCTGTGTGTGTGTATGTGTGTGTGTGAGTCTGTGTGTGTGTGTGTCTGTGTGTCTGTGTGTGTGTGAGTGTGTGTACTCTGAATGTCTGTCCCCCCCTATCAATTCGAACACGGTGAATGCGAATTGAACGAAATTTGGTACAAAGGTAGCACTAGCAAAGGACACCTCAGTGTCATGTTTTATATCGCCGCCATCTTGACGGAAACGTAATGGCGGCCACACAAATGTTCAAAGCTTAAATCAAATTACGACTATTCTAATCATCCGATCTCTACCAAATTTTGCAACAACATACCTTTATGGGGGGAGCATCCTTTGACCAAACTAATAAGTCATCAGCGTAATATTTTGCGGATGGCGGCCATCTTTGTGTGAAAATCGATTCCCCCTATTAATTCGAACACGGTGCAACCGAATGGAACGAAATTTGGTACAGAGGTAGTACTAACAACAGGCACCTCAGTGTCATGTTTTATATCGCCGCCATCTTGACGGAAACGTAATGGCGGCCACACAAATGTTCAAAGCTTAAATCAAATTACGATTAACCTAATCATCCGATCTCTACCAAATTTTGCAACTACATACCTTTATGGAGGGAGCATCCTTTGACCAATCTAATAGGTTATTAGCCTAATAGTTTGCGGGTGGCGGCCATCTTTATGTCAAAATTGATTCCCCCTATTAATTCGAACACGGTGGAACCGAATGGAACGAAATTTGGTACAGAGGTAGCACTAGCAAAGGGCACCTCAGTGTCATGTTTTATATCGCCACCATTTTGACTGAAACGTAATGGCGGCCACACGAATGTTCAAAGCTTAAATCAAATTACGATTAACCTAATCATCCGATCTCTACCAAATTTTGCAACTACATACCTTTATGGAGGGAGCATCCTTTGACCAATCTAATAGGTCATTCGCCTAATAGTTTGCGGATGGCGGCCATCGTTGTGTCAAAATAGATTCTCCCTATTAATTCAAACACGGTGAAACCGAATGGAACGAAATTTGTTACAGAGATAGCACTAGCAAAGGGCATCTCAGTGTCATGATTTATATCGCCGCTATATTGACAGAAACGCAATGGCCGCCACACAAATGTTCAAAGCTTAAATCAAATTACGATTAGCCTAATCATCCGATCTCTAGCAAATTTAGCAACAACATACCTTTATGGAGGGAGCATCCTTTTACCAAACTAATAGGTCATCAGCCTAATATTTTGCGGATGGCCGCCATCTTTGTGTGAAAATCGATTCCCCTTATCAATTCGAACACGGTGAAACCGAATGGAACGAAATTTGGTACAGAGGTAGCACTAGCAAAGGGCACCTCAGTGTCATGTTTTATATCACCGCTATCTTGACGGAAACGTAATCGCGGCCACCCAAATGTTAAAAGCTAAAATGTAATTACGACCAACCTAATAATCTAGTCTCTACCAAATTTTGCAACACCATATCTTTAAGTGGGAAACATATTCAGACCAAACTGCAAGAACATCAGCCCAATAGTTTGCAGATGGTGGCCAAGTATGTGTGCAAATCGATTCCCCCTATCAATTCAAACACGGTGAAACCGAATTGAACGAAATTTGGTACAGAGGTAGCACTAGCAAAGGGCACCTCATATTCATGTTTAATATCCCTATAGCACGTTGTATTTCAACAAGCTACTACAACCAACATTCGATCATACTCCTTGAAAAGGACAAAGAGTTATAACAATACCTATGCATTTAGGAGAAAGTAGGCTATATGTTCTTTACTGAACATCTTGTTTTTCAAATACCACTCACTCACTCACTCACTCACTCACTCACTCATTCATTTATTCATCACGAAATCTCAGAAACCACCGAACGGATTGGAATGAAATCTGGTATGCAGCTTCCTAAAGGGCCGCAAATGCCCACTAAGAGAGACATTTTGGCTATTCAGGTTCTAAAGGGGTGTTAAGGGGGTAGACCTGCATTTAATTGAATAGCAATATTTCCCGATTGGTTTCATGGGGGGATGTGATACTCGGCATATAAACTCATCATTAAAAATAAGAAGACATGTGTCTGAGGGTTTTTCGATGTGATGTATATAATGAGGTGAAAGGGGTGAAAAGTGGGGATTAAAAGATTCTTAACGGAGCGTGTGTCTCTTAAACGACTTAGGCGAGGAGTTTGAAACACAGCGAAAAAAAATCAACATAAAAAAGAAGTAAATATGTGTTTGACAGTTTTTTCATAAATCCAATTTAAGGGGGCCATGGGGAGAGATGAAATTCTGGGGGGGGGGGGAACAGGAAAGAAAGTGTCCTAACTGATTGACTGACTGGCTCACTCATCAAACTCAGGGGGAAAAACTGCTTTAAATTAAGTAAATAGCTGTTCGACAGTTTTTTTTTCATAAATCAAATTTAAGGGGTTCATGGGGAGGGGTGAAATTCTGAAAAAAGAAAATTGAAAGAAAATGTCCAGACTCACTCACTTACTCACTCACTAATCATCGCCTAGCCAAAATTATTGAAGTTAGAAACATGACAGTTTGGGGATATGTTCATTGTATGTCAAAACCGTCTACCAAGGGAGGATTTTCGGATATTCAGGTTCTAAAGGGGTCTTAAGGGGATTAAACCTGCATTTCATCGAATAACAATATCTCCCGATTGGTTTCATTGGGGGATGTGATACACGGCATATAAACTTATCATTAAAAAGTAACAAGACACGTGTCTGAGGGTTTTTCGATGTGTTTATGAGGTTAAAGGGGTGAAAAGTGGGGATTGAAAGATTCCTAACGGAGCGTGTATCTCTTAAACGACATAGGCGAGGAGTTTGAAACTCAGCGGGAAAAAAATCAGCATAAAAATAAGTAAATATGTGTTTGACCGCTTTTCCATAAATCCAATTTAAGGGGCCCATGGGGAGGTGTGAAATTCGGGGGGGGGGGGGGACAGGAAAGAAAGTGTCCTAACTGATTGACTGACTCACTCACTCATCAAACTCAGGGGGAAAAACTGCTTTAAAGTAAGTAAATAGCTTTTCGACAGTTTGTTTTTCAATCAAATTGAAGGGGTTCATCGGGAGGGGTGAAATTCTGAAGAAAAAAAATGAAAGGAAATGTCCTGACTCATTCACTCACTCATCATCGCCCAGCCAAAAATATTGAAGTTGGAAACATGACATTTCGGGGATATGTTCGTTGTATGTCAAAACCGTACACTAAGGGAGGTGTTTTGGATATTCGGGTTCTAAAGGGGTCTTAAGGGGGTTAAACCTGCATTTCATTGAATATCAATATCTCACGAGTGGTTTCATTTGTGGATGTGATACTCGGCATATAAACTAATCATTAAAAATACGCAGACATGTTTCTAAGCGTTTTTCGATGTGGTGTATTATTATGAGGTGAAAGGGCTGAAAAGTGGGGGTTGAAGGATTCCTAATGGAGCGTGTAGGCCTATCTCTTAAACGACATAGGCGAGAAATTTGAAACTCAGCGAAAAAAAATCAGCTTAAAAAGTAAGTAAATCGGTTTTCGACTGTTTTTTTTTTCATAAATTAATTTAAGGGGCCAATGGGGTGGGGTGAAATTCTGGGGGAAAAAATGAGAGAAAGTGTCCTAACCGACTGGCTCAGGGGAAAAAGACAGCTTAAGAAATAAGTTAATAGGTGTTCAAGCGTTTTTTAATCAATCCAATTTAATGGGCCCATGGGGAGGGGTGAAATTCTGGTAAAATAAATGAAAGAAAATGACCTGTCTGACTCACTCATCACGCCCAGCGAAAACTATTAAAGTTGGAAACATGAAATTTTGGAAATATGTTCGCTGTATTTCGAAAACGTTAACTAAGGAAAGATTTTTGTTTATTCGGGTTTTAGAGACGTGTCAAGGGGGTAAACGTGCATTTCATTGAATAACGATATCTCATGAGTTGTTTGTTTGGGGATGTGATATTCGGTATATAAACTAATCATTAAAAATAATCAGACATATGTCTAAGGGTTTATCGATGTGGTGTATATTATGAGGTGAAAGGGGTGAAAATTGGGGGTTGAGGGATTCTTGACGGAGCGTGTATCTCTGAAACGACATAGGCGTGAAGTTTGAAATTCGGTGGAAAAAAACAGCTTAAAATACAAGTAAATAGGTGGTCGAACGTTTTTTTCATAAATCCAATTTAAGGGGCCCTTGGAGAGGGGTGAATTTATGGGGAAAAAAACCAGGAAAGAAAGTGTCCTAACTGATTGACTCACTTACTCGCTCATCAAACTCAGGGGGAAAACAGCTTTAAATAAGTAAATAGGTGTTTGACAGTTTGTTTCATAAATCCAATTTAAGGGGTTCAGGGGGACGGGTGAAATTATCAAAAATAAATGAAAGAAAATATCCTGACTGACTCACTCACTCATCATCGCCCAGCCAAAATTATTGAAGTTAGAAACATGAAATTTTGGGGATATGTTCGCTGTGTGTCAAAAACGTCCACTAAGGAAAGAGTTTTGGATATTCAGGTTCTAAAGAGGTGTTAAGGGGGTAAACGTGCTTTCCATTGAATAACAATATCTCACAAGTGGTTTCATTTGGGGATGTGATACTTGGCACATATACTAATCATTAAAAATAAGCTGACACATGTCTAATGGTTTTTCGATGTAGTGTATATTATGAGGTGAAAGGGATGAAAAGTGGGGGTTGAAAGATTCCTAACTGAGCGTGTATCTCTTAAACGACATTGGGAGGAGTCTGAAACTCGGAGGAAATCTATCAGCTTAAAAATAAATAAATAATTGAATAAATAAATGAATAAATAATTAAAATAAATAGATGTTCGACCGTGTTTTCATAAATGCAATTTAAGGGGCATATGGGGAGGGGTGAACTTCTGGAAGAAAAACGTCCACTAAGGAAGGATTTTTGTATGTTTGCTCTCATCGACCAACCAAAACTATTAAAGTTAGAAGAATGATATTTTGGGGATATGTTTGTTTGTTGTGTGTCGAAAACGTCTACTAAGGAGGGATTTTTGGGTATTCAGGTTCTAAAGGGGTGTTAACGGGGTTAAACCTGCATTTCATTGAAAAACAATATGATACGACTATGACGCGAGCGAAGCGAGGCTAAAATTGAGATGGTGTGTGTCTGTGTATTACTCAATCTCGCAAGTACCACTGGTCCGATTTACGTGAATTTTACATGGAAGTAGCTGATTTACCTGGTTAACATATAGGTTACCTTTGATTTCAATACTTTGCACTATTTAAAATGGCGACCATTTTAGTGACGTCACTACACCCTTTGGTTTCAAACTTTCATATTTCCATTTCAAATAAAATGAGAACGCTAAGAAATAGCAAACTTTTGATGGCATATGCGAGGTTTAAAATTACATTTTCTATCCGAAAGGTATCTGCAACTGTTAGCGAGTAAAACCTAAATTTGTGCTATAAAACACGGTCAACACCGAGCGGTGTAGTTGGACAAAATGTTCCATCCTTAATCTCCCTCTGCGCAGCACCTCGCCTATCCCCTGTTTTAACTGACACCTTCACATTTTAATTTATTTATGACGCGTAGCGAAGCACGGGTACTTCAGCTAGTATATATATATATTGAACCCTTATTGATCTTCGATAAATAAGTATTCATATTTATTATTATTATTACTGCAGCTCAGGCAGTACTTGAGGAAGTGGACATGGATAAAAGGGAGGCTAGCGTTTCGTAATGCATGCAACAGAAGCAGAGCTGGTAGCTATTCTTGGGGGACGGTCAGATTTAGCCGGGTTCAAGGCCAAATTGAGCAACTACTTGCTCCAGAATTGGAAGCATAAAGGAATGATCACGAGTCACTTGCAACGAACCTACTATTGAATCAGCCAATCACGAGAGACCAAGCCATGATCACGCGATGGACAGCGTCAGTAGTAACAAGAAGTTCCGTGAAGAACTATACAGCCTACTTTTCATGCCAATGATTATTCTACAGAATATGAACCTATCTAGAATAATGACGATATTAAGTTGCTAATATCGAAATTTCCAATTAGTTCGAAATACTGTATACCTGGCATAATGTATCCTAATAGAGCACTACAGTTGGCAGCCCTGATGACTGAATATATTCTTAGTTCCGTCTCTTACGGTACTAAATACAAAATTTGGTTGAAGTCCACTGGATAGCATGGACGTTACATGCAGTTAAACATTGGATCTAACAGCGCGCGTAAAATCATGTTGGCAACAATGTCATGCATGTATTGGTCAGAAATAATCTGAAATAATATGATCTATTGTTGTGCCAATTTTGAATGAAATCCATTAGTTAGTATAGAAGTTACATGCATTTTAAAATTGGACTTATCCGCAGGCTTAGAATCATGTTGGCAGCACTGACGTATATTAGTTACTCCAAATTCGTCTAGAATGCCAGGTACTATACGTGTGCAAAGTTTAGAGCTATTGGCTTGCATACTTTCTGATATATTGATATTAGGGTAACAAAAATAGGGACAGCACATATTAACAGTTGGCAGCCCTGGTTGCTCCTTAGAATACGCATAGTCATATCTGTTATGGTACACATAGCACACACGAATTTTGATTGAAATCCAAATGATAGTATGGAAGTTACATGTATTTAAAGTTGGACCTGTCAGCAGGCTTAGAATCATGTTGGTAGCACTGACGTATATAAGTTACTCCAAATTAATATAGAATGTCAGGTACTATACGTGTGCATAGTTTAAAGCTGTCGGCTTGCATACATTCTGATATATTGGTATTTGGATAAAATAAATTAGGAGCATTTATTAACAGTTGGCAGCCCTGGTAGGTCTTAAGAATACGCTCAGTCATATCTGGTTATGTACACATACAACATACGAAATTTGGTTGAATTCCGCTTGATAGTGAAGAAGTTATATGCATTTAAAAATTGGACCTTTCAGGAGGCTTATAATCATTTTGGCAACACTGCCAGGTTTGGCCTCCTGGAAATTAAACTGAAATATTATGATCTGTACGTGTGCCAATTTTGAAATAGCTCCCATTCATACTTTCCAAGATATCCAACATGGAGCTCAAATTTCAATTGCGATTTTTTAGCAGTTGGTAGCACTGACATCATTTTCAAATATGGCCGTGAGATATTCAGGTATAGATCTTTACTCCTACCAAATTTTGTTTCGATTGCTGCAGCCGTTTAGGAGTTGATAGGGGGGGACACACACACAGCCAGACAGACAGAAGGACAGACAGACAGACACACATTTGCCCGATCTCATAAGTCTACTTTTTCCTCATTTTTGCAAAATGTGAAAAGTAGGCTAAAAAGCCCGCGGAATTGATTATCTAAAGAACCGCCGAACGGACCGATCTCCGCACGAGTGCATTGAGACGTTTGATTTATTTGAAGAAGATTGACACTATTCCCATATTTGTGAGATAAAAACTCTGGAAATTTTTATCCGATTCCACCCCACTCCTCCGTCCCCTGTCAGTTTCTAATAAATAGTTTGGCATGACGCTACTCGAAGTCCTTCGTTTTGGAGCCTTGAGAGGCTAACTTCACGCCCGTTTGTATAGCGATTTTAACGCTCTAAATTAGTTGAAGTTATTTTATTTGTGAGCTCTGAGGAGCTAAATTCACATCAGCCGTAATAACGAATTTTAAAGCTCTAGTACATTTTATCTGAAGTCAAATTTATTTGTGAGCTAATATTTCACGCAGTGTGCATGGTGACTTGTAACATTTTCTTAAAGACGGCTATTTCAGCTCTGAGTGGCAAGTCTTGTTACAGCCTAATTAGCGCTCACCAGAGCGAAGGTCAACAGTACAGTACGGAAATACCGAGCAAGATAGCGACTGCCTGTGCGGTCATGATTTTAAACTTATTATCGAGCCAGTGACGTGGTCTCGACGTGTATATTTTATGTACAAATTTCAGTGTATTTTTTCATGTGTTTATTGTGCGTGTGTGCGAGATATCTAGGGCAAGTCTTCGCAATTAATCGCATTAGGACAATTTGTGGGCGAATTGAGTAACCTACAAGCGATTATAGCTAGGTCAAATAATTAACATTGAACTTTTCTGCCAAGGAGACGATACCAAGATGCTCAACACGTGGTTTGGAGTCGGGATGATCTTCAACGATTCAACGCAGACGACCACGATGGAGTGTTAATTGTCCATAAGGGCAATGGGCTGAGAAGGATGTCTTAAGTTCTTCAAGCTGATCGGTGATGTACAACAATTGAATTATTTCAATTATGTAGTTAGATTTGGCCGGGGAACTTTTGTAAATAGTCATGTTTCTTTTCTTGTTGTTTAGAGTTTTTCTTGCACCGACACTAAATGTTTTAAATGTCCGTTGGCGCGTGGCCAAAGTGTTTGTTGTATATTTGTTTTTCTTTGGGAGTGATATTTAATGTGCGCGGCGTGCGTACGTGATTTTTATCCATGCAAATGCGAAACCCGTTACATTCGATAAGTGGTGCTTTATTAACGTTAATATTTGTGATAGGAAAGGGAGGTAATTACTGTAAGATATTTGCTGAACAGGTTATTATTCATATTAGGGTTGCCAAGCGCACCAACTTAAGATGTAATTTGTAGAACACCTTCGTTCTAATTTTGATAGATTTTTTCTTGAGTCCTTTTCAGGTTAACTAGTCACGGCATAGAACGGTGGCGCCAGCAAGTGGAATTTATTTATGTCTCTTTATTTCAGGGTCTGTCAAAACCCATACGTGTGATTCTGTGTGTGTTACTGTGTCAAGTGTGTATTGATTCTACGTGAGGAGGGGGTAGAGGTCCTACCGCCCTCATATTTTTGCTGCTGTTGTATATTTTTTTGATGGAAAGACAGGGTGCTCTAGGGAGACCGCTGTTTCTTGTCCATATTATTTCTGGCACACACACACGTATTATTGAGCTTTGGGGCACACTTCTTCGAGATTCGACCCCATGTCCTGGGAGGTCGAGGTTATTGACACGTGGGTTGACAGATATGAAGAGTTCCACAAATCGCCCATTTTGCCTGTGACTTATTTTGATAGGCAGTCCTGATTGTCCGACTGGCCCCCGTAAGCTTTCATGTAGCAAACCTGTTCATTGTGATGGTTATTTTTAAGCCATAATTAATTGGGAGTTCGCCATGTGTGTAACGGCTTCTTGTACGTTGTATGGGTAAAATATTGTATTAATAATGTAAATGTTGGCTGTGAGCCTATTGTTTTGTTTATTACTCGATTCATGTAATTTTGTATGTGACACCTGTCTGGTGTAGTGGTAGAGTACTTGTAAATATTGACGGCGGTCATATGTGTATTTTTTATTGGTCACGTGTTAATGTACTTGTGTTGATTTGTGTGAGAAGCCCTAAGTTTTTAGGCAGTAAATGTTGCTACGGCAATTTGATTCCAATTTCACACGGAAATTATTGTGTTGTTTATATTAGATCTAGGAAGTGTCGGTTTAGTTTTTAAGTACTGTAGTTGTGTTCCCCCGTGTCGGTCTAGCTCTAAGAAATGTGGATTCGTTGTCTGAATGATTATTCTGGATGATGACGAATCACGCATTCGCTTGTACACATCGTGAAGCATGTAGAACGACATACGCGCATACATAGTCACCTTTGTTATTTTCTTTAGGGACACGTGGTCCATGTAATTAATCTCTCCAGAGATTTTGGCCTAATCTTTGGCAGTTTTATTAAGTGGGAGTCATATGGGAGTTTTATTTTGTTAATTGTTGAGTGTAAATATGGTGATTTGTTTATTAAATTCATTTGTTTTAACCCTGGCTTCACTCTTTCCTCCATGTTATTTTGTTATATGTTACCCTGCAAGTTAATGAAGCGCTTTGACAACAACTTACGATATGAACCGTTACACCCCCCGAAACTGAGTCTCATATGCTTCTTTGCAAGGGATCAATATATATTTATATATTGAACCCTTATTGATCTACGATAAATAAGTATTCATAATTTATTATTATTATTACTGCAGCCCAGGCAGTACTTGTGGGAGCTGACAAGGATAAAGGCAAGGTAGCGTGTCGCAACGATTGCCACATAAGGAGGGCTTGTAGCTATTCTTGAAGAACGGCCTGGTAAACTTGAGTTCAAGGCCAAATTGTGTAACAACTTGCACCAGAATTGGAATCATAAAGGAATGGTCACGAGTTACTTGGAACCGACCTGAGATTGAATCACCCAATCGGGAGAGACCACGCCAAGATCACGCGATGGATGGCGTCAGTGTTAAAAAGCGCGCGGAATTGATTATCTAAAGAACCGCCGATCGGAATTATCTCCGCACGAGTGCGATGAGACGTTTGATTTATTTGTTGAAGATTGACACTAGTCCCATCTGTGTGAGATGAAAACTCTGGAAATTTTTTCTAAATCCACCCCACTCTTCCGTACCCTGTCAGTTTCTAATAAATTGTTCGACGAGAAGCTGTTCGATGTCATTCGTTTTGGAGCTCTGAGTGGCTGACTTCACGCCCGTTTGTGTCACGATTTTAACGCTCTATTATTATTCAAAGTTATTTTATTTGCGAGCTCTGATGAGCTAAATCCACGCTAGATTGCGTAGCAATATTTTAACGCTCTTAATTATTTTGAAGTATAACACTTTGTGAGCTCTGTAAGCTAATTTCACGCCAGCGTGCGTGGTGATTTGAAACTTGTAATATTATCTTAAAGACAACTATTTTCAGCTCTTAGGGGCAAGGCTTGTAAACGTTCTAATTAGCGCTCACCCGAGCGAAGGTCAGAGCAGAGCAGAGCAGTAGATTACCGAGCGAGATAGCGACTGTGAGTCAGTCAGACTTTAAAACTTGTATTGCCGAGTCAGTGACGATGGACTCGAAGTGTGTATTTCCTGTAAATTTTTAAGTGTATTTTTCATGTGGGTATTGCGCGTGTGTGAGAGATATTTAGGGAAAGTCTTCGTAATTAATCGCATAGGACTATTTGTGGGCGAATTTAGTAACCCACAAGCGATTATAGCCAGGTCAAATTATAATATCATTGAACTTTTCTTCCAAAGAGACTACACCAAGATGTCCAACGTGTGGTCAGGAGTTGGGATGATGTTCGACGCTTCAACGAAGACGACTATGGAGTGCTAATTTTTCCATAGGGAAATGGGCTGAGATGGATTTCATAATCTTCTGCAAGCTGAGACGGTGATGTACAACAATTGATTATTCAATTATATAGTTAGATGGGCGGGGGAACCTTTGTAAATAGTTTATTTGTCTTTTCTTGTTTTAGAGTGTTTTCTTTGTACCGACACTAAATGTTTTAAATGTACGTTGGCGCGTAGCCAAAGTGTTTGTTGTGTATTATATTTTTTTCATGGAGTCATATTTAATGTGCACGGCGCGTGTACGTGATGTTTATCCATGCAAATGCGAAACCCGTAACATTCGATAAGTGGTGCTTTATTAAAGTTCATATTTGTGATAGGAAAGGGAGGTAATTATTGTAAGATGTTTGCTGAACAGGTTATTATTCATATTAGGGTTGCCAAGTGCAACGATTTAAGATGTAATTGTAGAACACCTTCGTTCTAAATTTGATAGATTTTCTTTGAGTCCTTTTCAGGTTAATTAGTCACGGCGTGGAACGGTGGCGCCAGCAAGTGGAATATATTTATGTCTTTTTATTTCAGGGTCTGTCAAACCCATACGTGTGATTCTGTGTGTGTTACTGTGTCAGGTGTGTGTGTGGATTCTACGTGAAGAGGGGTAGAGGTCCTACCGCCCTCGTATTTTGTTGTTGTTGTATTTTGATGGAAAGGCAGGGTGCTCTAGGGAGACCGCTGTTCCTTGTCCATATTGCTGATTCTTGGATTTCCTAGCTGAAATGCCGGGATATTTTGTTCTGACACACACACGTATCATTGTGCTTTGAGGCACGCTTCTTCGACATTCGATCCCATGCCTTGGAGGTCGAGGTTTTTGTGACACGTGGGTTGACAGATATGCAGATTTCCACAAATCGCCCGTCTCGCCTGGTGACTTATTTTTGTTAGGCAGTCCTGTTGTTCCGACTGGCCCCTTTAAGCTTTCAAGTAGCAAACCTGTTCATTGTGATGGTTATTTTTGAACCATAATTAATTGGGGGAGTTCGCCATGTGTGTGAGGGATTATTGCTTGTTGTTTGGATAGATTATTGTGTTAATAATGTAAATGTTGGCTTTGAGCCTATTGATCTTGTTTATGACTCAATTCATGTAATTTAGTATGTCACACCCGTGTGGTGTAGTGGTAGTGTACTTGTAAATTTGACGGCGGTCATTTGTGTATTTTTTTATTGGTCACGTGTTAACTTACTTGGGTTGAATTGTGTGGGAAGTCCTATGTTTTAGGCAGTAATGTTTTTGCTACGGCAGTTTGATTCCAATTTCATGCGGAAATTATTGTGTTGTATATTTTAAGTATAGGAAGTGTCGGTTTAGTTTTAAGTGTTGTATATTTGTTCCCCGCGTCTGTCTAGCTCTAAGCAATGTGGATTCGTTGTCTGAATGTTTATTCTGGATGATGACGAATCATGCATTCGATTGTACACATCGTGAAGCATGCAGAACAGTACACGCGCATACATTGTCACTTTTGTTGATTTTCTTAAGGACACTTTGTCCGTGTATTAATCTCTCCAGAGATTTGGCCTAGTTTTGGCATATTTAATTTAAGTGGGAGTCTTTTGGGAGTTTGTTTTGTTAATTCTTTTGTATAGTTAAGTGATTTGTTATTAAATTCATTTGTTTTAACCCTGGCTTCACTTTTTCCTGCATGTTATTTTGTTCTATGTTACCCTGCATGTTAATGAAGCGCTTTGACAACAACTTACGATGTGGACTGTCACACCCCCCGAAACTGAGTCTCATAAGCTTCTTTGCAAGGGTTCATAAAACAAAAATGGCTGCCCAAGTGGGACTGTTGTTGTAGTTGCTTCGCTGATCGCATATTTATTTCGTTGAGAAATAATGCCAGGTCAAGCGGGCAAAATAAATTCAGTAAATTGAGGCGATGTTGTACCGCCATGTGCATTAGTAAAATCACTGAGTTCCTAAAGTTAGAGATATTGAACAAGGTTAGAATTTGATATTGTATTTGTTATAAATCTGTTCTGGCGCCCGGCATTAAAATTAGAAAATTTGCATATTTTGGAACCAATTCAAAGCAGGAAGGTGTGGCCTTATATTTGACATTTAATTAACTTTGGTTAATGAGTGTCGTTCGTAAATTCTGTTAGTTAGGAATTTAAAAGCAGATCACTATGGGTTATTTTGTTGTTCGGGAATAAGAGTAATTTATTCAGTAAATTTTGTTACTGAAATTTTTGTTAAATTAGAATCAGTAATATTTAAATGTTATGACATGTATGCGTGTGTATGACTGAAATCTTAGTGCATAACCCTGTTTTCTCTGATGATATTTGTGTATTGTGCAATGGCGAGTGTTGAGGAGATCAAGGCATTGTTGGAACAGATGTCCGCAAAACGGAAAACAATTAGAACAGATTTCCGCGAAAACGGAAGAACAATTAAAAGAACAATTAGAAAGTCAGCGTGAACATAATGATAAACAATTAGAGCAGATGTCCGCGAAAACGGAACAACAGTTAAAGAACAGTGAAAAACAGTTACACGACATGAGCGGTAATATTTCTGTCCAATTAGAGGTCCAGAAATTGGACACTGATAAACAATTAAACGAATTAAATCACAAACTATCGGAACAGGCGATAACACAAATAACACAAAAAGAGCAATTAGGAAAGATCACTAATGACATCAATCAAAGTGTGAGGGAGGTAGAGAAACTGGCAGGTGAGGTCGCAGAAAATAACGTCAAACAATTGGGTGAAATTAAAAAGTTGGAGGCGAAGTTTGACAATAAACTCGTACAATTTGACGAAATGGTGGCCGATAAATTAAAGCAAATAGAAGCAGCGTGTGTCAATAACACCGCGGGAATAAAGAAAACACAAGATAAATTGCAGCTACAAATTAATTCAGTCGACAGCAACGTACTGGAATTAATAAAAGAAATGGATAAACTTGAGGTTAAGGCCGAAACAGAACGTAGGCACTTGCGTGAAAACTTAGAGGACCAATTGGGTAAAACACAAGAGGTCATAAGAGAAGAGGTCGGAGAACAATTAGTAAAAACCCAGCAGGTTATAAGAGAAGAGGTTGGGGAACAATTAGACAAAAAACACCAGCAGATACAAGAAATAGGGGAGCAGCTAGAGAAGAGTCAGGAAAGGAACGAAGAGAAAATTAACAGTTTGAAATGTAGGATCCGAAGAGATTGGGAACAGCAGGCAAACGCAAATAAAGAAGACAGGCTGACAATTTTAAAGCGGATGCAGGCTTTGGAGGAAGGCGTAAAATCGAAATTACAAGAGCACTCAAATTTAATAATTAAAAACGAAATTAGATCATTAGAGAATGCTACATTATTTTCGGCCGAAAATATACCAGAAAAGCAGGGAAGCATTGGGAGTCCGGTAGGCTTGAAGTTGGCTGAGGATAACAGCCGGGGTCAAAGTCCCAAATTAACGAGCAACGCATTCCAAGAGTACAGAGGAGAGACTTCCACACCACAACCAAACTTGGCACCCGCCCAAGTAATCCAAGTCATTAGGGGAAATGATTTCAAGCCCGATAAATTCACGGAACACTCAGGAACCTCTCCCAAAGCCTTTTTACGACAGTTAACTGATTATTTTAATGATCAACATATCGGCCCCGAAAAACAGTTGAGACTCGTGGAGAAATTTTTAGAGGGACCAAGCTTAACCTGGTTTTTAAGCTTTAAATATACTTTCACTGACATGGCTCAATTCCGAGAAGCGTTTTTAAAGAAGTTTTGGAGCCCTTCTTTACAGCAGGGGTTAAGAATGGACCTGTATACTCGAAAATACCACAGCACGCATCCGACCAGATTTTCGGAATTCTTTAGCCAACAGCTGGTAAAATTCCGCGATTTTGACGACCCCCCTAGCGAGCAAAATATGGTTCTAACCATCGGGAAACAACTTCCCATGCACATTCAACAACTGTTAGTAGCCGGAAATATTCAGACCGCAGTGCAGGCCGAAGAATTACTCCGACACCTAGACGAGACGAGTATGGTCAGTCCACAGACGGGAAGGAGAAATATGGAATGTGTCAACACGGCAGAAGTGGTTCAGGGACTCCAAAATAGTCACAGCCAGGGGAACCAAACGAAAACTCAGACCACAGGAACACAGTTTACACCGAGATGGCAAGATTTCGATGGCCGGAACCAGTTCAAACAAAACAATCGAAATTTTCAGAATAACCGCGATAGATATAACCAAAACAACCAAAACCAGCACAATCAATGGACGTACCAGCGGGAATACACCAATTGGAGGGGAAACCAAAGGCAGGGTCGACCTTACCAAAGAAATGGAGATGGCAGGCGGAACAACGAGAAGAACTATCGCCAAGAAAATAGGGGAGACTATCGCAAAAAGAGAAGTGGGGTCGTGCAATGGCAAATAGACAGAGCCCAGACAATCATCAAGGAGAGGGGGCAGAAAGTTTATTGAGGCAACAGGAGAGGCGCGATGACAACCGGCGGAACACAACAAATGGGTCCCGGGATAAAAAAAAACTTCAAATGAACTAAAAAATGATAGTCTGAAAACGAAGGACGCCAGGGAGCGAGAAGAGCTGATTGTGGCAAATATAGAAGAGTGGGTAGCATTCCCGGACGATTGCCTGGAGGAAGTGGTAAAAGAAATCGGAAGAAAACAAACCGTTCCAATTATGCCTGTACCGCTAATGAAAGTCAGAGGGGTTATTCCTGACAAGACCATCAATTGTAAACAGCAAGCATATTTAGACCCGGAAATATTGAACCACACTTTTTCGCAAACATTCGTTGTCATACCGAAGATGAACTATAACCTAATTTTGGGAGCCAACTTCATCTGTGATTTTCATGCTGTAATTGACTTACATAACAACACTGTAAGTTTCAAACAAGTTGAGGGGTTGGATCACGTGGATTTAAACATGGAAGAGAGTCCACTAGAGAGAGAGGCGAATACTTGGGTCATTGAAGAATGCACTAATAAGGTGATCAGAGATAAGAACTTGACGGAGGAGCGAGTAAGCCAGACAGCAGTGGTGGAAATTGACAGCCGAGATATTTCGCAGGAACTTTGGGTACACTTGGCGGAAGAAGAAATTAGCGGAACCAAATTTGAAATTCTACTTCAGGAGCGGCTTAAGGAGGCCATAGTAGGGGAACCTGATAGAAGGAAACTGGAAGAAATTTTGAGATTACATAAAGGAGCTTTTGACACCGTACCTGGAAAAGTTTTAAATTTTCAATATGCCATGCAAGTTACAGACTGGACCCCATTTAAAAGTAAATTGTACCCGACCCCAGAGAAACATTTTGCTCAGGTGAAGGACATCATTACTAATTTATTAGAATCTGGCATGATAAGGAAAGCAGCAACCCCGTACCTGAACGCAATATTGGCTGTGGCCAAGCCAAATGGATCAATTAGGCTATGCCTAGACGCGCGAGTTTTGAACAGTAAACTGCTAGTTGAGCATGACCAAGCACCTAGGATCAAAGATGTTTTGAAAGGCTTCCGTGGGAAGAAGATATATTCGAGTGTCGATTTGACAAATAGTTTCCACCATCTTGATCTTGAAGAAAAATCCCAACTGTTGACGGGATTTTTATTCGATAACCAAAGTTATATCTGGTCTCGAATGCCCATTGGCGTGAAAACTGCTGGATGTGCACTGATAAGAGCACCCGATAGGAATCTGACTGAGGAGGTCAAGAGCTTCACTACGAGATATGTTGACGACATATTAATTGCATCTGAAACAATAGAGGAACACCTGATAAACTTAAATAAACTTCTGGATAACTTGAGAACCATGAACTTCAAAATTAATCTAAAGAATTCACATTTTTGCCAGAGCGAGATTCTATATTTGGGGCATATAATTGATGTTGAGGGCGTGAGACCTAATCCAGCCAAGATTGATGCTATCAAGAAATTTCCCACACCAACTAAAGTCAAGCATGTAAGAGCATTTTTGTGAGTGACAGATTTCTTCAAAGAAAATTGCCCTGGATACACAGAAACAGTAGCACCTATGCAAGAGATGTTAAAGAAGGCAAATCGATGGTCATGGAATGAGGAATGCGACAGGTCTTTTAGAGCCACGAAAGATTTATTGGAAAACTGTGTGAAGCTTGGATATCCGGACTTTAAGAAGAGATTTATTATTCAAGCAGATGCTTCATTGATTGGAATCGGTGCTATGCTGTACCAAGAGGACGCTGAAGAACCCAAGAAGAGATCGTATTTGGCATTTACGAGTCGTAAATTGAGGAAGCATGAGAGGAACTACTCCGTGACGGAGCTTGAGCTGCTAGCAATTTTATATTCTCTTCAAAAGTGGCGTAAGATGATCTACGGCTATTCCATTATTGTTAGAACCGACCACCATGCACTGACATTTTTATTCAAGACGACGATGGCAAGTGAGAGAGTCACGCGCTGGTCCATCTACATACAGCAGTTTGACATTACAATAGAGCATTGCCCTGGAAGGATGAACGTCATACCAGATGCCTTGAGCAGGAATCCTGAAGACGAGAACGGAGTAACAGCGGAAGTTCACACTATAACCCTAACACCTAAGGCTCGAGAGTTTTTGGAGAAATTAAAGGAAATTCGGAAGGAGCAAGAAGCAGACACATGGATGATGATGATGATCAAGTTCTACAGGAAGGAATTACAACCAGATTCACCTGAATACCGAGAGGCCCGTGCTAAAGAAGCGAGATTTCACTACTTAAATAACTTGTTGCATAAGTAAGTGGATGAGCATCATACCAAGCTGCGAATCCTGGTTCCAGCGTCACTACAGTGAGGATTGACGTGGCATGTCCACGAGAGCCTAGCACATATCGGCACGGATAAGACTGAAGCTACGATAGGGGAGACTTTTACCTGGCCTAAGATGCGATTCACCATTGTGGAAGTGATAAGAACTTGTGACGCATGCCAGCGCACTAAACCGAACAACTTTATTATGAAACAACCTCCAAGACCACTATTACCTCAGAAACCATGCGAGATGCTCGCTATTGATTGTTTTGGCCCTCTAGTCAAAGGAAAGCGTGGATGCCGACATCTTCTGGTGTGTGTCGATGTATTTTCAAAGATGGTAGTGTTATGTCCAATCCAAAAGACGACATCAAAACAAGTCCTCAGTAGAATTCAGAACAAAATTATTCCGATGCTTGGGAAGCCGGAATCCATTTTATCAGACCATGGTACTTATTTCACGAGCAATGTTTTTAGGCAAGGTCTGGAAAGCCTAGGAATAAAACACATATTTTCAAGCATTCGTCATCCTTGTGGGAATCCGAGCGAGAGAACGATTCGCTGTGTTGCCAAATACTACAGAGTAATGATTCCTAACGATCATAATAAATGGGTTGACAAAGTAGGAGAGATTGAGATGTGCATGAACACCACTAAGCACGAGTCGACGGGTCAAGTTCCACTAATTGTACACCACAACAGGTTGCCGGAGAGATCTTGGGACAAGATTATTCCATGCCCAAGGGATCCACTATTAGCGCATGAGTTGCGAATCCAGCGAACGAAAGAGCACATGAGGAACCAAGCGGACCGAAGACTCAGAAGGTACAGAGGAAAGAAGTTTCACCGGGAACTACAAGAACAAGAGTTAGTGCTGGTTCGCAGACCACCGATCTCTGATCCCAAAAACAAAGTCTTTGCAAAATTCTGTCCAAAATTTATTGGCCCGTTCCGTGTCATTAAGAATCTGGGTAACAATGCTTACAGGCTTGAAGAAGTGAGCACTGGTGCAAAATCTGTTTTTAATAGCGCCAACTTAAAACCATATTACAGAAGGGAACCATTTGATGAATAAGCAGGATGATGTATGCAAAATCATATTGCAAAATTTTAATTTGAGAGCCAACACTCAAATGTACGTGGCCGTGGAGTGCTTGAGAGAGAGCGCTTTGTTTGTAAACAACAAGCAGCTGAGACGACAGGAGTGGCAATCACGTGAGGAGAAGGGGGAGGCCTAGCGAAGAAGTATGAATGACATTCCGGCGAGGGAGCGCGCACTCTAATTGGGTCAGTGGAGTGTATACTCGAGGAGCTGAGCGAGGTGCTAAAGAGATGGTGTTGTTACTACTGTGGATATTGTTTTTGAAATCCAAATCAATCACTTGCTTCGAATTTCAAAACCTTGCTGAGGATAAATGAACCCTTATTGATCTACGATAAATAAGTATTCATAATTTATTATTATTATTACTGCAGCCCAGGCAGTACTTGTGGGAGCTGACAAGGATAAAGGCAAGGTAGCGTGTCGCAATGATTGCCACATAAGGAGGGCTTGTAGCTATTCTTGAAGAACGGCCTGGTAAACTTGAGTTCAAGGCCAAATTGTGTAACAACATGCACCAGAATTGGAATCATAAAGGAATGGTCACGAGTTACTTGCAACCGACCTGAGATTGAATCACCCAATCGGGAGAGACCACGCCAAGATCACGCGATGGATGGCGTCAGTGGTAAAAAGCGCGCGGAATTAATTATCTAAAGAACCGCCGATCGGAATTATCTCCGCACGAGTGCGATGAGACGTTTGATTTATTTGTTGAAGATTGACACTAGTCCCATCTGTGTGAGATGAAAACTCTGGAAAATTTTTCTAAATACACCCCACTCTTCCGTACCCTGTCAGTTTCTAATAAATTGTTCGACGAGAAGCTGTTCGATGTCATTCGTTTTGGAGCTCTGAGTGGCTGACTTCACGCCCGTTTGTGTCACGATTTTAACGCTCTAATATTATTCAAAGTTATTTAATTTGCGAGCTCTGATGAGCTAAATCCACGCTAGATTGCGTAGCAATATTTTAACGCTCTTAATTATTTTGAAGTATAACACATTGTGAGCTCTGTAAGCTAATTTCACGCCAGCGTGCGTGGTGATTTGAAACTTGTAATATTATCTTAAAGAAAACTATTTTCAGCTCTTAGGGGCAAGACTTGTAAACGTTCTAATTAGCGCTCACCTGAGCGAAGGTCAGAGCAGAGCAGAGCAGTAGATTACCGAGCGAGATAGTGACTGTGAGTCAGTCAGACTTTAAAACTTGTATTGCCGAGTCAGTGACGATTGACTCGAAGTGTGTATTTCCTGTAAATTTTAAGTGTATTTTTCATGTGTGTATTGCGCGTGTGTGAGCGATATTTAGGGAAAGTCTTCGTAATTAATCGCATAGGACTATTTGTGGGCGAATTTAGTAACCCACAAGCGATTATAGCCAGGTCAAATTATAATATCATTGAACTTTTCTTCCAAAGAGACTACACCAAGATGTCCAACGTGTGGTCAGGAGTTGGGATGATGTTCGACGCTTCAACGAAGACGACTATGGAGTGCTAATTTTTCCATAGGGAAATGGGCTGAGATGGATTTCATAATGTTCTGCAAGCTGAGACGGTGATGTACAACAATTGATTATTCAATTATATAGTTAGATGGGCGGGGGAACCTTTGTAAATAGTTTATTTGTCTTTTCTTGTTTTAGAGTGTTTTCTTTGTACCGACACTAAATGTTTTAAATGTACGTTGGCGCGTGGCCAAAGTGTTTGTTGTGTATTATATTTGTTCATGGAGTCATATTTAATGTGCACGGCGCGTGTACGTGATGTTTATCCATGCAAATGCGAAACCCGTAACATTCGATAAGTGGTGGTTTATTAAAGTTCATATTTGTGATAGGAAAGGGAGGTAATTACTGTAAGGTGTTTGCTGAACAGGTTATTATTCATATTAGGGTTGCCAAGTGCAACGATTTAAGATGTAATTGTAGAACACCTTCGTTCTAAATTTGATAGATTTTCATTGAGTCCTTTCCAGGTTAATTAGCCACGGCGTGGAACGGTGGCGCCAGCAAGTGGAATATATTTATGTCTTTTTATTTCAGGGTCTGTCAAACCCATACGTGTGATTCTGTGTGTGTTACTGTGTCAGGTGTGTGTGTTGATTCTACGTGAAGAGGGGTAGAGGGCCTACCGCCCTCGTATTTTGTTGTTGTTGTATTTTGATGGACAGGCAGGGTGCTCTAGGGAGACCGCTGTTCCTTGTCCATATTGCTGATTCTTGGATTTCCTAGCTGAAATGCCGGGATATTTTGTTCTGACACACACACGTATCATTGTGCTTTGGGGCACGCTTCTTCGACATTCGATCCCATGCCTTGGAGGTCGAGGTTTTTGTGACACGTGGGTTGACAGATATGCAGATTTCCACAAATCGCCCGTCTCGTCTGGTGACTTATTTTTGTTAGGTAGTCCTGTTGTTCCGACTGGCCCCTTTAAGCTTTCAAGTAGCAAACCTGTTCATTGTGATGGTTATTTTTGAACCATAATTAATTGGGGGAGTTCGCCATGTGTGTGAGGGATTATTGCTTGTTGTTTGGATAGATTATTGTGTTAATAATGTAAATGTTGGCTTTGAGCCTATTGATCTTGTTTATGACTCAATTCATGTAATTTAGTATGTCACACTCGTGTGGTGTAGTGGTAGTGTACTTGTAAATTTGACGGCGGTCATTTGTGTATTTTTTTATTGGTCACGTGTTAACTTACTTGGGTTGATTTGTGTGAGAAGTACTAAGTTTTTAGGCAGTAATGTTTTTGCTACGGCAGTTTGATTCCAATTTCATGCGGAAATTATTGTGTTGTATATTTTAAGTATAGGAAGTGTCGGTTTAGTTTTAAGTGTTGTATAGTTGTTCCCCGCGTCTGTCTAGCTCTAAGCAATGTGGATTCGTTGTCTGAATGTTTATTCTGGATGATGACGAATCATGCATTCGATTGTACACATCGTGAAGCATGCAGAACAGTACACGCGCATACATTGTCACTTTTGTTGATTTTCTTAAGGACACTTTGTCCGTGTATTTATCTCTCCAGAGATTTGGCCTAGTTTTGGCATATTTAATTTAAGTGGGAGTCTTTTGGGAGTTTGTTTTGTTAATTCTTTTGTATAGTTAGGTGATTTGTTATTAAATTCATTTGCTTTAACCCTGGCTTCACTTTTTCCTGCATGTTATTTTGTTCTATGTTACCCTGCATGTTAATGAAGCGCTTTGACAACAACTTACGATGTGGACTGTCACACCCCCCGAAACTGAGTCTCATAAGCTTCTTTGCAAGGGTTCAATATATATATCTTTATATATAATTCTTCGACACGTGTGTATGTGACTGAACTCCTCCTAAATGGCTGGGCCGATTTCGAAGACATTTTGTATGTAAGTTAGGGTGGGTTCATGTATGGTTTAGATTCACAATTTGACCAGGTAGGTGGAATTTTAGAAGTTTAGAACCACAATTTACACAATTTTAGAACCACAATATCCAGTCATAAACAGTCGTCATGGAAACCGATAGCCTTAGTGAAAAGTTATGCTTTTGGACTGTTTGTATCTGCACGGAGAGCCACCTGGTCGCAACCTGTGCAACTACCGCCAAAACATACACTCCGCCCGTGGCGGAAATTTGTGTTTTATACCAAAGATGGCAGTGATGTAGAATTCTGTTTGTCTCTGCACGTTAGAGCGTTTCAAAGTCCCGTATGTGTCCATTTACCATTCATCCGATTGCGATGAAACTTGGCTGAGATGTTGAGTGCATTCCAGGGAAGGTGTTTGGCTTAGTAAATCCATTTTACAATAGATAGCGCACGACTAGATTCAACAATTGAGCGACGACGCACGAAGCGTTTCAACAAGGTCCCGTATGCGTTCAAATACCATTAGTCCGATAGCGATGAAACTTGGGTGAGATGCTGTGTACACTCCAGGGGAGGCTACCGGATTAGTAAATCCATTTTACAATAGGTAGCGCACGAGTATATTCAACAAATGAGCGACGACGCACGAACGTTTACAACAAGTCCCGTATGCGTTCATATACCATTCATCCGATTGCAATGAAACTTGGGTGAGATGTTGTGTACACATACGTGAGGGTTTCTAACTTGGCGCATCCATTTCACAGGAGGTTGCGCACGAGTAGATTCAACAAATGAGCGACGACGCGCGAAGCGTTTCAATAAGGTCCCGTATGAGTTCAAATACCATTCGTCCGGTTACGTTGAAACTCGGGTGAGATATTGTGTACACCCTGCGGAAGGTTTCTGGCTTAATAAATCCATTTTACAATAGGTAGCGCACGAGTTGATGCAACAAATGAGTGACGGCATACGAATCATTTCAACAAAGTACCGTATGCGTCCATATACCATTTATCCAATTGCAATGAAATGTTGGTGAATTGTTGTGTACACTTCAGTAAAGGTTTCTGGCTTAGTAAATTCATTTTACAATAGGTAGCGCACGGGTAGATTCAACAAATGTGTGATGGCGCGCGAATCGTTTCTACGAATTCCTGTATGCGTTCATATACCATTCATCCGATTGCACTGAAACTTGCGTGAATTGTTGTGTACACTCCAGGAAAGGTTTCTGGCTTAGTAAATCCAGTTTTTAATAATTAGCGCACGAGTAGATTCAACAAATGAGCGACAGTGCGCTAATCGTTTCCACAATGTCCCGTGTGCGGTCATATAACATTCATCCGATTGCGATGAAACCTTGGCGAATCATTCAGTACACTCCAGAGAAGGTTTCAGGCTTAGTAAATCTATTTTACAATAGGTAGCGCATGAGCAGATTCAACAAATGAGTGACGGCACGCGAATCGTTTAAAGAATATCCCGTATGCGATCATATGTCATTTATCCGATTCCGATGAAACATTGAGGAGTTGCTGTGTACACGCCAGGGAAGGTGTTCAAATTGGTAAATCCATTTTACAATATTGGTAGCGCACGAGTAGATGTAACAAATTAGTGACGACCCGCGAAGCGTTCCAACAAAATCCCGTATGCGTTCATATACTGTTCATCGATTGCGATGAAACTTTGGTGAGTTGTTGTGTACACTTACGTGAAGCTTCCTAACTTAGTAAATACATTTCACAGTTGGTAGAGCACGAGTAGATTCAACAAATGAGTGACCGCGCACGAATCATTTAAACAAAATCCCGTATGCGTTATATGCCATTTATCCGATTGCGATGAAACTTTGGAGAGTTGTTGTGCACGCTCCCACGAATGTTCTAGATTAGTTAATTCATTTCACTATAGTTTAGAGGCAGATAACATAAATTGAAAAAAAAATATTGTGTTATCCAAAAACACTTCAAAAAACAAAGTTACAACGCTTTCTTTGGTTGGCAGGACAACGTCTGCCGGGTCAGCTAGTCTTCATATATATAATTCTTCGACACGTGTGTATGTGACTGAACTCCTCCTAAATGACTGGGCCGATTTCGATGAAATTTTGTATGAATGTTAGGGTGGGCCCATGTATGGTTTAGATTCACAATTTGACCAGATAGGTGGAATTATAGAATTTTAGAACCACAATTTACACAAAAATTTAGAACCGCAATATACAGTCATAAACAGTCGTCATGGAAACCGCTAGCCTTAGTGAAAAGTGATCCATTTGGACTGTGTGTCTCTGCACGTAGAGGCACCTGATGGCAACCTGTGCAACTACCGCCATAACATACACTCCGCCCATGGCGGAAAGTTGTGTTTTATACCAAAGGTGGCAGTGATGTCGAATTCTGTTTGTCTCTGCACGTTAGAGCCTTTCAAAGTTCCGTAAGCGTTCATATAGCCTACCATTCATCCGATTGCGATGAAACTTGGGTGAGATGTTGAGTGCACTCCAGAGAAGGCTTCTGGCTTAGTAAATTAATTTTACTATAGGTAGCGCACGAGTAGATTCAACAAATAAGCGACGACGCGCGAAATGTTTCAACTAAATCCCGTATAAGTTTATATACCATTCATCGATTGCGATGAAACTTAGTAAATCCATTTCACAGGAGGTTAAGCACGAGTAGATTAAACAAATGGGCGCCGACACACGAACCGTTTCAACAAGGTCCCGTATGCGTTCAAATACCATTCGTCCGATAGCGATGAAACTTGAGTGATATGTTGTGTGCACTCCAGGGAAGGCTTCTGGCTTAGTAAATTAATTTTGCAATAGGTAGCGCACGACTAGATTCAACAAGTGAGTGACGACGCGCGAAGCGTTTCAACAAAATCCCGTATAAGTTTATATACCATTCATCGATTGAGATGAAACTTTGATGAGTTGTTGTGTACATTTTCGTGAAGGTTTCTAACTTAGCAAATCCATTTCACAGGAGGTTGCGCACGAGTAGATTCAACAAATGAGCGGCGACGTGCGAAGCGTTCCAACAAGGTCCCGTATGCGTTCAAATACCATTCGTCCCATAGCGTTAAAACTTGGGTGAGATGTTGTGTACCCTCCAGGGGTGGCTTCTGGATTAGTAAATCCATTTTACAATAGGTAGCGCACGAGTAGATTCTACAAATGATCGACAATGTGCGAACGTTTAAACTAAGTCCCGTATGCGTTCATATACCATTCATCTGATTGCAATGAAACTTGGGTGAGATGTTGTGTACACTTACGTGAGGGTTTCTATCTTAGTAAATCCATTTCACAGGAGGTTGCGCACGAGTAGATTCAACAAATGAGCGACGACGTGCGAAGCATTTCAATAAGGTCCCGTATGCGTTCAAAGACCATTTGTCCGATTACGATGAAACTTGGGTGAGATGTTGTGTACGCATCAGTAAAGGTTTCTGGCTTAGTAAATTCATTTTACAATAGGTAGCGCACGAGTAGATTCAATAAATGTGTGATGGCACGAGAATCGTTTCAACAAAGTCCTGTAGGTGTTCATATACCATTTATCCGATTGCGATGAAACTTCGGTGAATTGTTGTGTACACTCCAGGAGAGGTTTCTGGCTTAGTAAATCCAGTTTTTAATAAGTAGCTCATGAGTAGATTCAACAAATGAGTGATGGCATGCGAATCGTTTAAAGAAAATCCCGTATGCGTTCATATATCATTCATCCGATTCCGATGAAAAATTGATGAGTTGTTGTGTACTCGCCAGGGAAGGTGTTCAACTTGGTAAATCCATTTTACAATATTGGCAGCGCACGATTAGATGTAACAAATGAGTGACGATGCGCGAAGCGTTCCAACAAAATCCCGTATGCGTTCATATACTATTCATCGATTGCGATGAAACTTTGATGAGTTGTTCTGTACACTTACGTGAAGCTTTCTCATTTAGTAAATCCATTTCACAGTTGGCTGAGCACGAGTAGATTCAACAAATGAGTGACTGCGCACGAATCATTTAAACAAAATCCCGTATGCGTTGTATGCCATTTATCCGATTGCGATGAAACTTTGGAGAGTTGTTGTGCACGCTCCCACGAATGTTTCTAGGTTAGTTAATTCATTTCACGATAGTTTAGAGGCAGTTAACACAAATTGACAACATATTGCGTATCCAAAAGCACTTCAAGAAACAAAGTTACAACACTTTCTTTGATTGACAGGACAACGTCTGCCGGGTCAGCTAGTCTTTATATATATAATTCTTCGACACGTATGTATGTCACTGAACTCCTCCTAAACGGCAGCTCCGATTTTGATGAAATTTGGTATGTATATTAGGGTGGGTCCCTGTATGGTTTAGATTCAGAATCTGACCCGGTAGGTGGAATGAACACAATTTTTGAAGCACAATTTACACACAATTTTAGAAGCATAATATACATCAAAAACAGTCGTCATGGAAACCACTAGCCTTGGCCTTCGTGAAAGCTGATATTTTTGGACGGTTTGTCTCTGCACGTTAGAGCCACCTGGTCGCAACCTGTGCCACTACCGCCATAACATACACTCCGCCCGTGGCGGAAAGTTGTGTTTTATACCAAAGGTGGCAGTGATGTCGAATTCTACTGTTTGTCTCTGCACGTTGGAGCGTTTCAATGTCACGTGTGCGTTCATATATCGTTCATCCCATTGCGATGAAACTTGGGTGAGATGTTGAGTGTACTCCAGGGAAGATGTTTGGCGTAGTAAATTATTTTAAAATAGATAGCGCACGACTATATTCAACAAATGAGCGACGACGCACGAAGCGTTTCAAGAAGGTCCCGTATGCGTTCAAATACCATTCGTCCGATAGCGATGAAACTTGGGTGAGATGTTGTGTACACTCCAGGGAAGGCTTCTGGCTTAGTAAATTCATTTTAAAATAGGTAGCGCACGAGTAGATTCAACAAATGAGCGACGACGCGCGAAGCGTTTCAACAAAATCCCGTATAAGTTTATATACCATTCATCGATTGAGATGAAACTTTGATGAGTTGTTGTGTACACTTACCTGAAGGTTTCTAACTTAGTAAATCCATTTCACAGGACGTTGCGCACGAGTAGTTTCAACAAATGAGCGACGACGTGCGAAGCGTTTCAACAAAGTCCCGTATGCGTTCAAATACCATTCGTCCGATCGCGATGAAACTTGGGTGAGATGTTGCGTACACTACAGGTGGAGGCTTCTGGATTAGTAAATCCATTTTACCATAGGTTGCGCACGAGTAGATTCAACAAATGAGCGACGACGCGTGAACGTTTAAACTAAGTCCCGTATGCGTTCATGTACCATTCATGCGATTGCAATGAAACTATGGTGAGATATTGTGTGCACTTACGTGAGGGTTTCTAACTTAGTAAATCTATTTCACAGGAGGTTGCGCACGAGTACATTCAACAAATGAACAACGACGCGCGAAGCGTTTCAATAAGGTGCCGTATGCGTTCAAATACCATTCGTCCGATTACGATGAAACTTGGGTGATATTTTGAGTACATCCTACGGAAAGTTTCTGACTTAATAAATCCATTTTACAGTAGGTAGCGCACGAGTAGATTCAACAAATGAGTGACGGCACGCGTATCATTTCAACAAAGTACCGTATGCGTCCATATACCATTTATCCGATTGCGATGAAACTTTGGTGAATTGTTGTGTACACATCAGTAAAGGTTTCTGGCTTAGTAAATTCATTTTACAATAGGTAGCACACGAGTAGATTCAACAAATGTGTGATGGCGCGAGAATCGTTTCAACAAAGTCCTGTAGGTGTTCTTATACCATTTATCCGATTGCGATGACACTTTGGTGAATTGTTGTGTACACTCCAGGAAAGGTTTCTGGCTTAGTAAATCCAGTTTTTAATAAGTAGCTCATGAGTAGATTCAACAAATGAGTGATGGCATGCGAATCATTTAAAGAAAATCCCGTATGCGTTCATATGTCATTCATCCGATTCCGATGAAACATTGAGGAGTTGTTGTGTACACGCCAGGGAAGGTGTTCAACTTGGTAAATCAATTTTACAATATTGGTAGCGCACGAGTAGATGTAACAAATGAGTGACGACGCGCGAAGCGTTCCAACAAAATCCCGTGTGCGTTGATATACTATTCATCGATTGCGATGAAACTTTGATGAGTTGTTGTGTACACTTACGTGAAGCTTTCTAACTTAGTAAATCCAATTCACAGTTGGTAGAGCACGAGTAGATTCAACAAATGAGTGACTGCGCACGAATCATTTAAACAAAAACCCGTATGCGTTATATGCCATTTATCCGATTGCGATGAAACTTTGGTGAATTGTTGTGTACACATCAGTAAAGGTTTCTGGCTTAGTAAATTCATTTTACAATAGGTAGCGCACGAGTAGATTCAACAAATGTGTGATGGCGCGAGAATCGTTTCAACAAAGTCCTGTAGGTGTTCATATACCATTTATCCGATTGCGATGACACTTCGGTGAATTGTTGTGTACACTCCAGGAGAGGTTTCTGGCTTAGTAAATCCAGTTTTTAATAAGTAGCTCATGAGTAGATTCAACAAATGAGTGATGGCATGCGAATCGTTTAAAGAAAATCCCGTATGCGTTCATTTGTCATTCATCCGATTCCGATGAAACATTGAGGAGTTGTTGTGTTCACGCCAGGGAAGGTGTTCAACTTGGTAAATCAATTTTACAATATTGGTAGCGCACGAGTAGATGTAACAAATGAGTGACAACGCGCGGAGCGTTCCAACAAAATCCCGTATGCGTTCATATACTATTCATCGATTGCGATGAAACTTTGATGAGTTGTTGTGTACACTTACATGACGCTTTCTAACTTAGTAAATCCAATTCACAGTTGGTAGAGCACGAGTAGATTCAACAAATGAGTGACTGCGCACGAATCATTTAAACAAAAACCCGTATGCGTTATATGCCATTTATCCGATTGCGATGAAACTTTGTAGAGTTGTTATGCACGCTCTCACGAATGTTTCTAGCTTAGTTAATTCATTTCACGATAGTTTAGAGGCAGTTAGCAGAAATTGAAAAAAATATTGTGTATCCAAAAGCACTTCAAGAAACAAAGTTACAACACTTTCTTTGATTGGCAAGACAACGTCTGCCGGGTCAGCTAGTATATATATATATATATTTCGTATGGCATGAAGATGCAATATAAAATTATTTACATATACAGTATTTACAAGTAAATATATACAGATTGAGACCTTGATCTGCAAGTAGCTTCAGTGTCGCTGGAGCTGGATATCTAATTTCTCTAACCCTTCTACAGCTTCATCACTAGCCTGATGAATCTCCTTCATTGTACCATTGTACCTCGGAATGAGTAATCCATAGCGATGTGCCTGATGGTCTGAGGAACATCTGCACAGTTGCAGAAAGGATTCTTGGCAATTTTCCACTTGTCTGAGTGTGATTGTGTGTGTATGTGTGTGTGATTTGGTATGTCTGTCCCCCCTCCCCCCTATCAATTCAAACACGGAGAAACTAATTGAACGAAATTTGGGAGCACTAGCAAATTGCACCTCAGTGTCATGTTTTATATCGCCGCCATCTTGACGGAAACATAATGGCAGCCACCCAAATGTTCAAGGCTTATATCAAATTACGACCAACCTAATCATCTTATATCAACCAAATTTTCCAACAACATATTATACCTTCATGTGGGAAACGTATTTTCACGAAAATATAAGGTCAGCAGCCAAATAGTTTGAAGATGGCGGCCGCGTATGTGTGCAAATCGATCCCCCTTATCAATTCAAACACAACGAAACCAAACCGAACCATCTTTGGTACAGAGGTAGTACTAGCAAGGGACAACTCAGTGTCATGTTGTATATCACCACCATCATAAGAAAGAAGTGGCGCCCACCCAAATGTTCTGAACTTAAATCAAATTACGACTAACCTAATCATCCGATCTCTACCAAATTTTGCAACAATGTACCGTAATGTGGGAAGTGTCTTTTCCCCAAACTACAGGGTAATCGGCCAAATAGTTCCAAGATGGCGGTTGTACGAATTGTGCAATTATTATAGCCTAACTGTAACTTACGACTCAACAAGGCCCGGCTTTACCAAATACGCTCATCGTACATACGGAGGTTTAAACTGTCCTCAAGGAGGTGACCGATAGGATATTAGCATTTTAAAATAGAATATGTAACCACAGTAGTTACTAACAGTTCAGGCTGACCGTGCTACATCGTGCTTGTCCGTGCCGTCCCATTGAGTCAAAATGGCCGATATTACTTGTTCGCAAATCCATATTATTTCCGTAACTTCGTAAGTTTATAACCTTTTAGAAATGTACTGAACACAATTATACATATTCAGTATCAAATGGTTTATAGAAATGGCAGAGAACGCTAATGAAATCGTTGATTTCAAGGGAAAAATATCATGGAATTATACTAAACAAGTTGTTAACCAAATACTAGCGTACGGCGTATGTGGCGTAATGGTAGTGACATGGACTCATGGTCTGAAGGTTCGAGGATCAAATCCCAGCAGTTCAAATTGTTTTACTTCGTTTTCTTTTAATTTATTGATTTATAACTACTCACACGTTATAATGTTAAGCGTATAATATATAGTGTGTATTTGCAACCGAAAAATTATGTATATACAGTAGGCCTAATTATAACACCACTTATTTCTACACTCGACTACAGCGATTAAAATTCGTTGTCCTTGATCCGCGGTAGAGTCTGTTGTTGTTTTTGTTGTTGATTCTTTGGGGGTTTTGTGGCATCATGGTCATGTAGCCTCGTGTACTTGGGTGTGTGTTGAAGTTGTCCGATAAACTGTGTCACTGTGATGTCTGTACTAGTGTGAGTACTTTAATACGAGGAAGGATTTGGGTAGGAAGCTGTTGTTGTTGTTGTTGTTTCATTTGAGATCCATGGACATCATGGTCATTTAGCCCCGTGTACTTGGGTGAGTGTTGCATTTTGTCTGATAACCTGTGTTATTGTGATGGCTGTATTAGTGTGTGTTCATATAATTCAGGTGAGGATTCAATCAATCAACGTACAATGTCCGAATAGCACGTTGTATTTAAACAAGCTACAGTACTACAACCAACATTCAATTATACTCCTTGAAAAGGACTAACAGTTGTAACTCTACCCAAGCATTTAGGAGAAAGTAGGCTATATGTTATTATCATTTTAAATGATCTTGTCGACTTCGTCGTTACGCTGGGGTCTGGCGTTACGTTACGGTGACGGGACGAAATGTACCCAGATGCACTGAGGTGTGTGACGTCATAGTACCGCTTGGTGCATGTGTTCCCCGACAATCTCTACTTAATTAGTATAAGACAAAAATCCCCGATTCTTGGATGTCACGGGTAATCTCGAGAACCACTGGATGGATTTTGATGTGGATTTCACCATTCTGTAAAGGATATCTCGAGGAAAGATTCTGTAGAAAATAATTTATTTATGATCAAAGGAAGCCAAGCAGTAACGATTTCAGTGAAAAAGTCGAAAACACACTTGGCGTCCGTGCGCTTTTTAAGCTTACGCTGGGCAAACCGTTAAAAATATCAATATACTATGAGCGGACGAATTGGTCAGCATGAAAAGTTCTACCAAAAAGTCCGGGAGAGCATATCTCTGTCTTCAATACATCGCCCACTATAAGTGTTTTTAGACTGGATGGAAGGGGCACGTCCCCACGTGCTCTGGTGAGCGTGATGGCATCCCGAGCGCTTGACCTTGCTTTGCCCTTGGTTTGCACTTGCCGTTCGAGACTAATTTGAAACAAGATAAGCAAGATTAGTATTATGCAGATAATTTTCTAATATGTCAAGTGTCTTTGCCTTTCTAGCATTTTTCAGCATTTGTAGCATTTAAAATGATACAAAGTCTAGTCTTTAAGACTGACTGTCACTTTTTTTACTGAACATTTTACTTTTAATGTGACATGTTTTCGACCCACATTGGGGTCATTTCAGCATCTCCATTCATAAATTTGGTACGTAAAGCATTTAAAACTATTGTATAGTTTCATCCACGCCTTTCTATGTTAGCTGAAACTGGCCACCGTCGTTGCCTATACATTTATTGGACCTCTTTAGGAAACTAATCATCACTCGCCGTAGTTTTCGTTGAGAAATTCTCGCAATTTCCTGACGGATATTTTGTTTTAATTCTTCCTGGGTGTGTGGGTTTGTCTTGTACACTTAATGTTTTAAATTACCCCCAGAGATAGAAATTGCAGAAGGTTTGGTTGGGGGACCAAGGGGGACACAAATCTCTACTAACAATTCTGTCCTGAAACACATTTTCAGTTGTTCTCATCGAAAGATTGTCTGTACGAGATGTTGCAGAGTCTTGTTGGAAAAAAGCAAATTCACGCTCCCAGCATGACTTTTCTTGCCTGTGCGATGTCATGTGTCCTTGAGCGCAGTGGAAAATCACAGCACAGCTGGTCCGGAGTTTATTAGCTCTCCCTGTATATCTATATGGTCGGCCCCGTGGTGTTGCGCGCCTGCCTCTCACCCAGAGGCCTCGGGTTCGATTCCCGGCTCCGTCAGGGATTTTAAAACTGACGTGAGGGTTGGAATGGGGTGCACTCAGCCTCGTGAGGACAATTGAGTAGCTGTCTGACAGTGAGGCATTGCCCCGATCACGAAAACCAAGATTAATGGCCGAGGGGACCCGATGCGCTGATCACGCGTCACCCCAATATATGCAGGCCAAATGGCTGGGCAGTGGTCGCTTGGTCGGTCTAGGCCCTTCAATGGCTGTATAGTGCCAGGGTTGTTGTTGTTGTATATTTATATACACACATCAAAAAAAGTTTTGCATCACCTCGGTTCCAAGAGTTCCGGAACCTTTAAATACAAAGGGAATAGAGATCAACACAAACAACATTTCAGCTCGTTTTATTGCTCATGAGACCCACACATTGCATGTTGTACCATCATACAGCTAGACTTTCAGCATTTGTGGTCCAGATTGCAGTACACACCACTACCTCTAATTCCCAATAGCACGTCTTCTTGCATTGATGCATGCCTGTATTCGTCGTGGCATACTATCCACAAGTTCATCAAGACACTGTTGGTCCAAATTGTCCCACTCCTCAACGACAATTCGGCGTAAATCTCTCAGAGTGGTTGGTGGGTCAAGACGTCCATAAACAGCCCTTTTCAACATATCCCAGGCATGTTCGATAGGGTTCATGTCTGGCGAACATGCTGGCCACTGTAGTCGAGCGATGTCGTTATCTTGAAGGAACGCATTCACAAGATGTGCACGACGAGGTCGAGAATTGTCGTCCATGAAGACAAATGCCTCTCCAATATTCTGCCGATATGGTTGCACTATGGGTCGGAGGATGTCATTCAGGTATCGTAAAGCCGTTTCGGAGCCTTCCATGACCACCAGTGGCGTACGTCGGCCCCACATAATGCCACCCCAAAACATCAGGGAACCACCACCTTGCTGCACTCGCTGGACAGTGTGTCTAAGACGTTCAGCCTGACCAGGGTGCCTCCAAACACGTCTCCGACGATTGTTTGGTTGAAGGCATATGCGACACTCATCGGTGAAGAGAACGTGATGCCAATTCCGTGGGGTCCATTCAGCATGTTGTTGGGCCCATCTGTACCGCGCTGCATGGTGTCGGGGTTGCAAAGCTGGACCTCGCCATGGACGTCGGGAGTGAAGTTGCGCATCATGCAGCCTATTGCGCACAGTTTGAGTTGAAACACGACGTCCTGTGGCTGAACGAAACGCATTATTCATCATGGTGGCATTGCTGTCAGGGTTCCTCCGAGCGGCAATCCGTAAGTAGCGGTCATCCACTACAGTAGTAGCCCTTGGGCGGCCTGAGCGAGGCCTGTCATCGACAGTTCCTGTATCTCTGTACCTCCTCCATGTCCGAACAACATCGCTTTGGTTCACTCTGAGACGCCTGGAAACTTCCCTTGTTGAGAGCCCTTCTTGACACAAAGTAACAATGCGGACGCGATCGAACTGCAGTATTGACCTTCTAGGCATGGTAGAACTACAGACAACATGAGCAGCGTACCTTCGTCCTGGTGGAATGACTGGAACTGATCGGCTGTCGTACCCCCTCCGTCTAATAGGCCCTGCTCATGCATGGTTGTTTATATCTTTGAGCAGTTTTAGTGACATCTATGAACAGTCAAAGGGACTGTATCTTGGATACAATATACACAGTCAACGTCTATATGCCGGAGATCTGGGAACCGAGGTGATGCAAAACTTTTTTTGATGTGTGTATATGCTACATATACAGAGTGATTCTTTTGCCGGAGCGGGGCCAGCGGCGGCTGCCTGGCGCACGCGCCTTCCGCCAGCCAACCAAACTCGTACCGTGGATTGCGCGCAGGTGGAGACCGTAACAAGGTACATTTATTAATGGTTAATTCACTATCAAATCATGATTAAAGAACTTACCTATCCACAAGAGATAATAATATTCATAATAATAATATCGTATGGCCTCGGTGCCGGGTGCAAGCTTTGTTATTTGACATCCAAAGGGTAGCTTGCATGTCGAATTTCGTTGTTCCTTGAAGCACTGTGAAAGTCAAGGAGTTTAGATATCTAAGTTCCTTGAACACTATAACGCTTTCTAGTCGATAAATGAGGAACTTTGTGTTGGTGGAAACTCCCGAGATTAATTCTGCCATTATGAACACGGCCTACTGAATTCAAATGGGTTCTTTGACATGCCAACATCGTATGACATGGTGTCGTAATTTTTGCCGCCTTTCAAAAATCACTTACCACGACCAGGAGCGAACCTGCAAGCTTGGGGTTAGTAGACCGACACGTTGACCACTCACCCACCGTGGCTGAGAGTGTTCATCTTTAGCTGACAGACAGGTGTTGTACCGTGTAAATAAATTAGCGTTTACACGTCTGCTGCCGTATATTGTTCTCCAGCTCCACTAGAGTACGGGTAATTGATCTGTACACTTTGAATTTTAAATTACATGACATTTAAACATCAAATGAGCTTAGGTCCGTGCTTCGATTAATTACAGTAAACACCCAGGGGGTACGGGAGTAGCTACATAATGTAACGATGTAACTTCCAAAGTTACTGTCTGTCAGCTGAAGGAGAACATTTTCAGCATCTTCTGAGAAATGGTATGTTCTAACCTTTATCTGGTGACATGAGGTCATCCACACTCCCAAGAAATAAAAAGAACATCTGTACTTCTTTAATTAAATCTTGCAGGAAGGTGTTATGTTACCTTCTTATCTGTGGGCTGACACTTCACACCCTCGCTGATGAAAGTTGAGTGACTGAATTTAATGACCCTGGTTAGCTCGCCTTCGTGCTACCCTGTGACCCGAGCTAGTTTGGCTGGCGGAAGATGCGCGCGCCCGGCAGTCGACCGCTGGCGCCGCTCCAGCAAAAGAATCTCACTGTATTATTCTATACGGTATATAAAATTACTGTCTTGTGTTTCATGTGATGTCGATTGGATTAGGTTGTGAGGTGATCTTAGTTCAAAATTATATTCTTGATTGTCCATGTGATGTCTATTGAAATATGTTGCGAAGTGATCTTAGTTCAAAGTCTATTGAATCTGTCCGTTAAGTCTATGGAAGAGGTTATCATGTTAATATAATTGGATTATCTCTTCAGTTAGCTTCTATTTGGTAAAATACTTAACGAACAGATTCAATAGAAATTGATCAATAATTCACACACAGTATGGCAGGCTGTCACAGGCCAACGCCAAAGGTGTATCTTTGCCAAGTGAGAAACAAAGTATGTCCCTATAGCTCAGTGGACAAAGCATAGGTGTAAAAAGCCACAGATCACGGGGTCAAGTCCCGCTGACGTCAGACATTTGAATTCTCTTACTGGCATCTACATGGCTTGCACTGTATGTGCAATAAATTGTCTAATAACATAAGGCTTCATTTCTCAACCATATAGCATTTGCAAATAGGTGGATAAATTCTTTAATAATTTATTTATTTACTTATTTATTTTTTTATTTTTTTAAATCGTTTCAGTCGTCTATGGACCACGTTATTTTAACTGCCTTTTCCCTCTTTCTTTCACATTGGCCCAGTATTCGTGCATTCTTCTTCGGTGAGCTTCCTTCCGTTCTTCGGTCCACTTCTTGCCGGTTTACAATATAGGTTTCGGCTGAAAACTCTGTATCTCCCCAAGTTTCTTCTTCAAAGAGTCACGTTCCAAGATGTACTCATGTGATATCTCCAGTTCTTGTAGGTCTTTTTCCACCTCTGTAAACCAGATCCCATTGGTTTTCTTTCCCACAAAGTAGGCACAGATTCGATTGGACAAACTTCCAGAGTCCATTCGTGTTAAATGGCCAAAAAGGAGAGTCTTCTTTTGCGAATGGTGTCCGTTATTTCCTCCACATGTAGATAAAGTTCATCGTTGTGTCGTCTTCTATACTCTCCTCATTCCTTGACCGGGCCCAAAATCTTTCTCAGAATCTTCCTCTCGTTGGTTTCGAGTTCTTCTGCCAGGCCTTTCTTATTCATCGCCAGGCATTCTGATGCATATAACGCCTCCTGGCGAATAACGGTAACGTAGTGCCTCAGTTTGGCCTTGAAGGACATTGGTCGTATTTTGTAAATGTCTTTGGTTAAATGGTACGCCATTTCCATTTTGTTAATCCGTGCCACGAACGCTTCCTTTTCACGAATGTTGGGCTCAATCCATTCACCCAGGTATTTGAATTTCTCTACCTGTGTTATTTGTCCTCCACTCACCCTAAGTTCTCTGGGTTCTGAATTGATGTTCGTTATAAACTGTGTTTTCTGAAATGAAATCTGAAGACCTGCCTTTGCTGCTTGCACCTGTAATTGATTGATTTGTTGTGTGGCCGTGTCAAGAGAATTAGAGAAAAAAAAATATTTATTTATTTATTTATTTATTTGCTTATTCATTAATTTTTATTTTTGTTTTATTCTTTAGTTCCGTTTGGACCAGCTGTGGACCACGTGGTTATTAAAACCGGCAGCTTTCATCTTAGCCCAGTCTTCCTTCATTCTGGCACTGTGAAAGTCCTTCCGCTCCTGAGTTCATTTCACACCTACTCCTGGACGCACTGCTTGTGCTGTTAGTGACTGGTTGGTTCCTTAGTTTAGGGGCTGCGACAACGTGGTCATGTAGCCCCATGTACTTTGGGTGTGTGTAGAATCTGTCTGATAACCGGTGTTTGTGATGTCTGTATTAGTGTGTGTTATATGTTTTTAATTCAAGTAAGGACTGCAGACATTAAATTTCAGGTAGTACCTACTTTTGCCATCAAACGCCACCGTCAACGACTACTAGTTCAGAACTTGGCTACCAGACGCCACCGCAGTCGGCTCCTGGCAATGAACGTAGGTACCTTAATAGTGTTGTTTAACCTATAAGTTAATTTAGCTTCACACAGGTGTAATTAGTGGAAGGTTCTTTAACATGCCATAAATCTATGACATGGGACCGCCAGCTTTACTTCCCCTCCGAAGGAAAGCATACTGAGGGAATTTTAACGCTCTCAAAAAATCCGACGGCTTCGGCCGGGTTTGAACCCGCGATCTTGGGAGTAGATGCTCAGCCCGCTACCAACTACGCCACCGGAGCGGCTGATGCTAGTGGCTGGAGAGAGTCTGGTGTTATGATCAACGTTCGGTATTTATTCCTGTCGTAGATGTTACTGGGGTCAATATCCAATTGTTCAAGGTCTTTCCTGACAAGTTTCGTCCACTTGGCGTTAGTTGCTTTCCCTATAGAGACAGTGTTGAAAATTCTGGAGGTGAGCGTCTGATGATCCATTATCACAATATGACCATAGAAGATCAGCTTCCTCTTCCTCATAGCTGTTGTAATGCTCTCCACATGTTCATACAATTCCTTGTTGTACCTGATTGTATACGTGCCTTCCTCCTTAATAGGGCCCATGATTTTCGCAGAATCTTCCGGTCTTTCAGCTCCGATTTCCGGAGTTATCCTTTTCTGACCATATTTAGGCATTCTGAGGCATATAGTACTACAGTACTGTAATGTCTGAGTTTGAGATTCATTGAGAGGGATTTGGATTTGTACATATTCCTGCATAGGTGGTAGGCTCTCTCCAGTTTGGTGCATCTGTCGTTCATGGCCAGGTCGTCATTTTTTTTTTTTTAATCGAGTTTACCCTGCAGGGTGGTGACTCCTACGGACTCAGCGGGAGATATGGAACTGCGCCCATAATCAGTGGTATTTCCGGATCCTTTTAATTAGGCCGATTAAACTGCGCCCATAGTAAAGTCGGCTGTTAGCCCAAGGTCGGTTTAAGGGGAAGTGACGGACTGTCTCCCACCACTAGCTTCTGCACTGCTGAGAATAAGAGGTAGTCCTCCGTCCCGATAAGCAGCTGTACTACGGGCCTCCGGGGGTGGCAGCTAATCACACTAACCACTACACCACAGAGGTGAATAATAATAATAATAATAACACAGCCTTTTTCCAGTCAATGGACCGGGCCAGGGTTTGAATGAATGAAGCCCCCATCTAGCGGCGAGGATAGGCATTGTGCCGGCTTTCGAAGCCTGTCGCACTCCTCTGGAACAATGATTAATGAATGACAGATGACATGAAATGATAATGGAGAGTGTTGCTGGAATGAAAGATGACAGGGAAAACCGGAGTACCCGGAGAAAAACCTGTCCCGCCTCCGCTTTGCCCAGCACAAATCTCACATGGAGTGACAAGGATTTGAAGCACGGAACCCAGCGGTGAGAGGCCGGCGCGCTGCTGCCTAAGCCACGGAGGCTACACTTATAATAATAATAATAATAATAATAATAATAATAATAATGATAATAATAATAATAATACAACTCTCTCTAATCCACCATAAATAAATACCCCTATATAGTAGTTTTGTTATACAATAAAAAATATAATAATCTTCTAAATGGTAAGATTACCTCAAACTAGATTGTTAAACATTTGCAATAACAAAACTATTTTTAAAATATGGTTAGGTTGTCGAAAACATCCCAATGCACCAGTTAATGCTAATATTGCTAGAACAAAAATTAAATATTAATGTGTTTTGAAAACTGTGACAGTTTTATGTATCCCAGGACAACACTAATCTCTTGTCCGCAATCTGGACAGGGTATATTTAGTTGTTCGCAATCTGGACGGTTTTTGACTTGTTCGCAATCAAGACAAAACCGATTTGAAATGAGTCACTTCAAATTCACACCACTCGACACAACATAATTCGGTAGAGGGGTGGAGGGACGGAAGCTACCTGACCGCTCTCAATGGGCGCAGTTCCACAGCCAATTTTTTAAGGCCGATGCTAATGACCAGGGTTATTAGTGAAGATTGGGCGCAGTTCCATACAACCCGACTCAGCGAGAGAAGTCACCCCTACCGCCCTTTCAGACAGTGTCCTAGAGCTGGGAACATCTAATCGGAGTGGATACAACTGGTGAGGTGGGATTAGCAACTCGCCCAGGCGGCCTCACCTGCAAAGCGAACCGGGGCCTCATGAAGGAAGGGAGTGGAAGGTTAGAATGGATAGGCAAGGGAGAGGGAAGGAGGTGGCCGTGGCCTTACAGGAGGTACCATCCCGGCATTTGCCCGAAGACGAAGTGGGAAACCACGGAAAACCACTTCGAGGATGGCTGAGGTGGGAATCGAACCCCTCTTCTCATTTGGGCCACCCGAGGCTGAGTAGACCCCGTTCCAATCCTCATACCACTTTTCAAATTTCGTCGCAGAGCCGGGAATCGAACCCAGGACCTCCGGGGCGTCAGCTAACCATGCTGACCGCTACGCTGTCTTCATTTATGTTTGGGATTATCCATTCCCCTAGGTATTTGAAGTAGTTAGTCTTTCGTATTACTTTGTCCCCCAGTGGGATTGACTCGGGAGCATCTCTGATATTGTTGATGAACTGTGTTTTGTTGATAGCGATCTATAAGCGTACCTTAGCTACTATATAATTCAGAGAGGATAGTTGAAGGTTAGCTTCCTTCAAAATGGACGCTAGGAGTGCAAGGTTGACTGCAAAGGCTAAACAGGGGACTGTTAACTTGTCGTTCTTGTAGCCTATTTTCAATCCAGAATCATCCTTCAGAGTAATTTTGTACATAAAAGCGTGTGATTTTGTGATAAATATCTAATGTAATATTTCTTTCAAGCTAGGGTATATCAATACTTGTTTACTGCCTAATGTAATTGGGCAAAATTTGTGTTGACCGACTGAAAAGCTTTCTAGAGAATTAGGCTCTTTAATGCCTTCATCAGATCACGACTAGAATATGCTTCAGTTATATGGAATCCATACACATTGAAACATAAGCTTACAGAGAACATCCAAAAGAATTTCTTAAAATATGTATATTACAAAAGATTTGGCTATTATCCCTCTTACGAATCGTTCACATTTGAGTCGTCCAGTTGCAAAACTCGTTTAATCCACTTGTGAATAAGGATCATGTCGTAAAATTATTTATTTATTTGATTTGATTTGATTTGATTTGATTTGATTTGATTTGATTTTTATTTTGTGTAATTCTATTTTTTATTTTGTTTAGTTTATATTGTTTTTTATTTCGTTTTATTTTGTTTTGAAATGTTTTGTTTAATCTTTTGTTTTGTTTTTGTTTAGTTTTATTTTATATTCTAATTTGTAATTTTTTTAAATTTATGTTGTTTTGTTTTGATTTTTTAGAAAACAAACACAAAACCAAAAACAAAAAACACGAAGATAAAAGCAAAATTCAAAAACAAATGTAAAAGCAGAAAACAAACACAAAACCAAGAAAGAAAAGTTAAATTAAAATTCAAAAGCAAAATCACAAAGCAAAAAGTAAAAAACAACAAACACAAAAGATACGTGAGGCAAAGTCCAGAGAAACGTTTCTCATGAAAATGATTCTTATTCACAAGTGGATTAAACGAGTTTTGCAACTGGACGACTCATTTATATTACAGTCCTTCAATGTCAGAAAACTATCTCACAGGCGAAATTGTCAGGGCCTGCTTTTCCTCTATAAAATAGTAAACAATAAAATTGACGACGCTAAAATTCGAGAGAGAAACTGTGAAGCTGTGAAACTTAGTAGTTTCCGAAACATTTTCTTTATTCCGCGACTTCACACAGACAACCATAAAAACTCGCCGATTAACAGAATTTTATCCCACTATAATAAAGTTCATCATCTTGACTTATATATTTTTAGTCTATTTTCAATTTTGACAAAATAGGCTTATGAGATCACCTTTTGTTCGTGCGTCTGTGTGTGCGTGTGTGTGTGTGTGTGTGAGGTGTGTGTGTGTCCCCCTAATAACATTTAAACGGCTGGAGCGATTTCAATGAAACTCGGTAAGTTCATAGCACTATTCCTGGCGACCCCGACCGTGCCATTCAAATTTTGTTACGTTTTACCTATCCAGCATGGCAGCTGTGCGAAATATTTCACCAGCATTCAATATCTCCGAAACTATTCCCGATATCACCCTGGAATTCTTTACGGTAATAAAGGGAACTACTAGAAGTTCACCTATGTGACTTTTGAAAATCTGATAACTACAAAACCAACATGGCGGCCTCGTGAATTTGCGACATTTAAATAGACGTTTCTCGCGATTTAACCAACCAAACGCAATAAAAATTCGTACAGTATATGTTTATACACATTGTAATGCACCGACATTTAACTTCGTTGAATTGTTTACATAACCACAAGATGGCGGATGTGCGAAATATTTCAACGGCATTCTATATCTCGGAAACTATTAGCGTTATCACCCTGAAATTTTGTACGGAGATAAAGGACACTACTGGAAGTTCATCTTAAGACTTTCAAAAACCGGTTAACTACAAAACGAACATGGCAGCCAAGCAAATTTGAAAATTTTAAATAGACTTTTCTCGCGATTTAATGTTACAAACGCAATGAAATCTGGTACAGGAAAAGTTTATACATATTGTAAGGCACTGGTAACTAATTTAGTTCAATTGTTTACATAACCTCAAAATGGCGGCTGTGCGAATTTTAAAATTAAGTTTTTATTTCTTGTGTCGTAATCATGCGATCGAAATGAAAGTTCGAATAATGAACCTACGCATTAATTTTCCTTTAATGGTACATGACTCTATGGCCTACACATTTAACAATCCAACATGGCGACCATCCGAAATATTTAGACGGCTCTGAATATCTACGAATCTATTATAGCAATCAAACTGATTTTTTTATGTTCATAGGGGCTATGAACTTAAGTTCACCTATAGGATTTTAAATAACCTGGTGATCACAAATCCAACATGGCGGCGACGCGAAGAATAAATATTCACATGGACGTTTCTCGCAATTTAACCATCCGAGTGCAGTGAAACTTGGTACAGTAAATCTTTATACGAATGTTAATCCACTGGCATCTAATTTATTCAATTGTTTCCATAACCCCAAGATGGCAGCTGTGCGAAATTTTAAAGTCTCGTTTTTACTTCTTGTGTCCTAATCATGCGATTGAAGTTTGAATGCTACACGTACACAATAATCTTCATGTAACAGTACATAACTCTAGGACCTACATATATAAAATCCAACATGGCGACCATCCGAAATATTTAGTCGGTTCTCAATATCTACGAATGCATTACCGCAATCAAACTGATATTTTGTAGGTTGATAGTGGCAGTTAACATAAGTAGGATATATGAAAATAGGCTGTATAGTTCTTCACGGAACTACTTGTTAGTATGTCAGAAAACCAGTTTGCAGCGTCGTGTGATAAACTGCAAGATGTCTTGTAATATATTGTACTGTATTCAGCCCATTTGCTTCTCATACCTAACCCTTCTTTTCGTCTTCTTATTTAAAACGAGTATCTCTATCTATATCTTCTCTTTATGTATCTTTTGTATTTCTATTTATATATTGTTGTATATCATCTAATTCTATTAGTGAGCAATGTAATTGGGGCTTCCTGTAATGTTCACAACATAAATAAATAAATAAATAAATAAATAAAAACAAGAAGTTCCGTGAAGAACTAAACAGCCTACTTTTCATGCCAATGATTATTCTACAGAATATGAACCTATCTAGAATAATGACGAAATTAAGTTGGTAATATCGAAATATCTAATTAGTTCAAAATATACGTGGTATAATGTAGCCTAATAGAGCACTGCAGTTGGCAGCCATGGTGACTGAATATATTCTTAGTTCCATCTCTTAAGGTACAGAATACAACATTTGGTTGAAGTCCAATGGACGTTACATGCAGTTAGACACTGGATCTATCAGCACGCGTAAAAGCATGTTGCCAACAATACCATGCGTATGCTGGTCATAAATAATCCGAAATATTATGATATCTTGTTGTGCCAATTTTGGATGAAATCCATTTGTTAGTATAGAAGTTACACGTATTTTAAAATTAGACATATCAGCAGGCATAGAATCATGTTGGCAGCACTGCCTTTTATTAATTACTCCAAATTAATCTGGAATGTCAGGTGCTATACATGTGCAAGGTATAGAGCTGTTGGCTTGCATACTTTCTGATATATTGATATTCGGGTAAAAATAATAGAGACAGCATTTATTAACAGTTGGCAGCCCTGATTGCTCTTAACAATACTTATAGTCATATCTGTTATGGTACACATTGCACATACGAAATTTGGTTGAAATCCAACTGATAGTATAGAAGTTACATGTATTTATAAATTGGTACTATCAGCAGGCTTATAATCATGTTGGTAGAACTGACGTATATACGTTACTCCAAATTAATCTAAAATGTCAGAATATACGTGTGCATAGTTTAAAGCTGTTGGCTTGCATACTTTCTGATATATTGGTATTTGGATTTAAAGAAATAGAGAGAACAATTATTAACAGTTGGCAGCCCTGGTGGCTCTTAAGAATACGCTCAGTCATGTCTGTTTATGTACAGATATTACATACAAAATTTGGTTGAAATCCAGTTGATAGTGTAGAAGTTATATGCATTTAAACATTGGACCTATCAGAAGGCTTACAATTATTTTGGCAACACTGTCATGAAGGGCCTCCTGGAAATTAAACTGAAATAGTATTATCTACTTGTGTGCCAATTTTGGAATAGCTCCCATGCATACCTTGCAAGATATCCAACATGGAGCTCAAATTTCTAGTGCGTTTTTTCAGCAGCTGGTAGCACTGACATAATTTTCAAATATGGACGTGAGCTATTCCGGTGCACATCTTTACTCATACTAAATTTGGTTTTGATTGCTGCAGCCGTTTAGGAGTTGATAGGGGGGGGGGGGGGTGACACACTCACAGCCAGCCAGCCAGACAGACAGAAGGACAGACAGACAGACAGACAGACACACATTTTCCCGGATCGATCTCATAAGACTACTTTTTCCTCATTTTTGCAAAATGTGAAAAGTAGGCTAAAAATAGCTACTGTCACTTCAATATACAGGGTGATACAGCTAAGAGGGCCATCTCAAATATCTACGCAACCGTTTAAGATAACGTCATTCTGTTTTCAAATTCTCAAATCGTAATAAGGGCTCAAACAACATGGTCCATTTTGCCCCCAGCACACGTATTTATAGTTTTTAACAACACATATTTACCGAGAAATCGGAAGCAATTTTGGTTTCTTAAATGGAACTATACTAATGTCACCATCTGGAACAACTAAGAATCAAGTGACAAGTTCATTGATGGTTGGTTGGTTCTTAAGTTTAGGGGCTGCGACAACGTGGTCATGTAGCCCCGTGTACTTTGGGTGTGTGTAGAATCTGTCTGATAACCGGTGTTAATTGTGATGACTGTATTAGTGTGTGTGTTTTTTAATTTAAGTACTGCAACTTAGAATTTTTCAAATAGTTCCTACTTTTGCCGCCAAGCGCCACCGTCAACGACTACTAGGCCAAGTTCAGAACTTAGCTACTAGACGCCACGCTCTTGGCAACGAACGTAGAAACCTAAGAGCGTTGTTTACATTCTTAACTTATCCAATTTAGCTTCACACAGGTGCAATTATTGGAAGGTTCTTTAACATGCCATACATCTATGACATGGGACCGCCGGCTTTACCTCCGAAGGAAGGCATACTGAGGGATTTTTAACGCTCTTAAAAATTCCGACGGCTTCGGCTGGGTTTGAACCCGCTATCTTGGGCATAGAAGCTCAGCATGCTACCGACTACGCCACCGAAGCAGCTCAAGTTCAGTGATGTGCTTATTTTGCGAATCCGACGAGTAATTTTTGAGATGTTGAAGGTTTCCATATGTGTCGGCATTATACATAAAGCGATGCTCCACCGCTGGAATGTGGAGTGCATGCATGATTCTCTTGCATCACCCACTCCTTGTTGACAAACACACCGCATTTATTCCATTGTATGCATACTGTAATGTGTACCTGTTCAAAATGTTTGATGATTAACCGGACTCGTAAGAATTAACATTAGACGAGATGTTCGCAATGAACTAAATGGGCGAGTTTTATTACATTTCTGATTTTAATATGTACTTTAAGTCATTGTCGCAGGTGCACCAGCACAAAAAAATCCGTACTTTATTTATCCTCTTCATTGAGGTGTATTCAGATATTTCCGCAAGGATTCAGGACGAAATGGAGAGGGAGAAATGCACACGTACATAAGAGACTTGATTTTGATTATATACGCATTACAATATGCTATGAATGGTATAAATTCGGTATTTGAGTTTGTCAACAAGAGAATCATGCACTCCACATTCCAGCAGCTGGCGCATCGCTTTCTGTCTAACGTCGACACATATGGAAACCTTTAATATCTCACAAATTACTCGTTGGATTTGCAAAATAAGCACATCACTGAACTTATCACTTAATTCATAGTTGTTCCAGACGGTGGAATTAGTATAGTTCTATTTAAGAAACCAAAGATGCTACTGGCTTCTCGGTAAATACGTATGTGCTGGGGTCAACATGGGCCATGTTGCATGAGCCCCTTAATACGATTCAAGAATTTTAAAACAGAATGACAATATCTTAAGGGGGCACGTATGCAAAATTGCACTCCAGTAAAAGAAGTATTGTAACTCCCAGAGTTTTAAAGATAATGCTATATAATTTTATTCAAATGATTATCAGTGTGCTAGTCATGTCTGTGGTGAATTTTGTGGTGATAATTCAAATGGTTCTTCAGCTAGGAATATTTTAATTTTCTGAAACATGTACCCTTAATATGTACCTTTTCTACGAAACCATCACATTGTGAGTTACAAAATTCGAAATATAATATCTACAGACCAGGTTAAAGATATCTGTGGAACAAAGTTTTGATATCTTATTTACTTTATTTTAACAGCACTTCTAAATCTGATTGGCTTAATTTGAAAAAAAAAATAATGACATGTAACCTCCTAAAATCCAAAATATGTTCTTAAAAATGTTCCAGGAAGTTATTTAGAATAATGGTTTACAGCAGCATACCAAGTTTCATCACTGTATCTTTAATGACGTAGGAGGAAAGGTAAAATAAACTTACAAAAATGTTAAGTTATGGAAAACTTGAAACAAAGATTGTTTTTATTGTATTGCCGCTCATCTAATGAATTAGTGAGACCATATCCATATCCTCGGATTCCTCTTATTCCTCCAGCTGTTTCCTCATTGAATATCTCCTTTGATGGGCCTTTGTTTCCAATTTCATCATCTGATGATGTCAGATTATCCTCACATTCTGCCTACAGAAGTTTGTGTGGCAGTATACAAGCAGTTACATATACTATTTTTTCTCACATATACAGATGGTATTTAACTGTAATGTTTTGGAATTAAAATCTTGATACCGGAAGGTAAATTATGGGCGAATAAAAAAGTAACTACTTTTACTTATTATTACATACGTCCCCCCTTAAACGATTCCGTAGATATTTGAGGTGGCCCTGTTAGCTGAATCACCCTGCATACTGTATACAGTATCCATATGTTCCCTGAAACCCAGTACAACAATTCTCTCTCTATTTAAGAGGATTTTAGTTAAGGTGGAATAAAAGTTATTCTAGTTGATTCAGTTAAGAGTGAAGCCCACATATTTGAACCGAGCCTCTCAGATTTCAAAGGGGGCCGATGCAAGGATTACCACCGTTAATGTTATCAAGGTTTGATACCAATGTTATCTAATCATCTCGTTTCCTGCTCATGTTCCCCTAATCCTCCCACAAACGTTTATCTGCGGTTTATGAAATGTTTCGCATTAAGCTTATCGCAACTACTGTCTGCAATTATTCCTATTTGACCTCGTAACACTATAAGTAGGGGAGTAGTGAGAGTTCTGCCCCCCACCACTACTCCCAATGCGCCCAATGCGAGCCGATAACTCCCAAACCCGTGGTCGGAGATTCACGAATGAGGTGTCGTTGGACTCGAGCTGACGGGGGCTTTGCTATGGACCGCTCGTTGTATAAAAAGAAAAGAAAATTTTTGTTTTTGAAAATAGACGATAGTTAAAAAACCAAACATGATAGAACGTTGTGCAATAGCTTAAACGAACGATCTTTATGCCCTTTATTTTTTATAATAAAACTTTTTAATTTTTTATGTTTTTTGAAAAAAGTGTAATTTTGAAATTCTTATATTTTGGAAACTAAAGAGTTTACAAAAAATTTGTTTGATATAAATGAAAGGCCCTGACCCCCTCTACCCACAAAATAAATTTCAAGCCCCTAGGACTAAAACTGTGCAGTAGTGGGGTACAGAGAGTTCTGCCCCTCCCCCTACTTTCATATAAACTTTGCCGATATCTCCCGAATGCGTGGTCGGATTTTAACGAACGAGGTATTGTTGGCGTTGGGATGACGTTCTCTTGGCTAAGCATGTGTGTTGGTATAAAAAAATGAAAATTTTTGTTTTTTGGATTGGCACTATTTTGGAAACGGTGAATTGCAAAAAAAAGTTTGTTTGACGTTAATGAAAGGTGGGTATGCCCTCTTGGCGGGCAGCAAGTTTCAAGGGTGTAGGAGGAAAAACAAAACGATAGCCTTCTTTCTCACGAACATTGGTGATCATTGGCGAACGGATGGTCGGATTTTAATAAATGAGGTGTCGTTCGACTCGAGCTAACGTCCTCTTTCCTATAGACCACTCTTAATTTTTTTTAATTTTTTTTTTGAAAATTTTTGTTTTTTAAAGTAGGCAATAGTTTGAAAACCAAACATGATAGAACGTTGTTCAATAGTTCAAACCAATGGTCTCTATGACCTTTATTTTTTTATAATAAAACTTTTTATATTTTGAGATTTTTGAAAACCCTTAAAATTTGAATTTTTACTATTTTGGAAACTAATACGTTGACAAATAAGTTTGTTTGACATAAATGAAAGGTCCCTACCCCCTCTACCATGAAAATATATGTCATGTCTGTAGGACAAAAAGAAGCTAGGCATTTTAATATTTTAATTTTATTTTTTAAATAAAAGAGTGTTTGTAGACAGAGAGCCGGTAGCGCTTGACGTATGTTACAACGAGGCTATGATTGGCCATGGTGGATACTGGAAATGGCTATTTCGACGAGGGCGATGTATGGCAAAACGAGGGGTCGCTTTTCGCTATTTTTTCCTATGACAGATGAATGAAGGCGAATATTTCGAAAATCTCTTATGATGATCGTTAAAACAGGTTAGTAAACACTTGACCAGTAACCAGACAAAATTCATAATGGTATGAGGGGAAGTTGTTAACAACAGAACTTGTTTTTTAGCCTACTTTCGATTTTTGCAAAAAATGAAAGTAGACTTATGAGATCAACACAGGGCGAAAAAAAGTGTGTCTGTCTGTGTGTGTGTATGTGTGTGTGTGAGTCTGTGTGTGTGTGTGTCTGTGTGTCTGTGTGTGTGTGAGTGTGTGTACTCTGAATGTCTGTCCCCCCCTATCAATTCGAACACGGTGAATGCGAATTGAACGAAATTGGGTACAAAGGTAGCACTAGCAAAGGACACCTCAGTGTCATGTTTTATATCGCCGCCATCTTGACGGAAACGTAATGGCGGCCACACAAATGTTCAAAGCTTAAATCAAATTACGACTAACCTAATCATCCGATCTCTACCAAATTTTGCAACAACATACCTTTATGGGGGGAGCATCCTTTGACCAAACCAATAGGCCATCAGCGTAATAGTTTGCGGATGGCGGCCATCATTGTGTGAAAATCGATTCCCCCTATTAATTCGAACACGGTGCAACCGAATGGAACGAAATTTGGTACAGAGGTAGTACTAACAAAAGGCACCTCAGTGTCATGTTTTATATTGCCGCCATCTTGACGGAAACGTAATGGCGGCCACACAAATGTTCAAAGCTTAAATCAAATTACGACTAACCTAATCATCCGATCTCAACCAAATTTTGCAACAACATACCTTTATTGGGGGAGCATCCTTTGACCAAATGACTAGGTCATTAGCCTAATAGTTTGCGGATGGCGGCCATCTTTGTGTGAAAATCAATTCCCCCTATTAATTCAAACACGGAGAAACCGAATGGAACGAAATTTGGTACAGAGGTAGTACTAACAAAATGCACCTCAGTGCCATGTTTTATATAGCCGCCATCTTGACCGAAACGTAATGGCGGCCACACAAATGTTCAAAGCTTAAATCAAATTACGATTAACCTAATCATCCGATCTCTACCAAATTTTGCAACAACATACCTTTATAGAGGAAGCATCCTTGGACCAAATGACTAGGTCATTAGCCTAATAGTTTGCGGATGGCGGCCATCTTTGTGTGAAATTCAATTCCCCCTATTAATTCAAACACGGAGAAACCGAATGGAACGAAATTTGGTACAGAGGTAGTACTAACAAAATGCACCTCAGTGTCATGTTTTATATAGCCGCCATCTTGACCGAAACGTAATGGCGGCCACACAAATGTTCAAAGCTTAAATCAAATTACGATTAACCTAATCATCCGATCTCTACCAAATTTTGCAACAACATACCTTTCTAGAGGAGGCATCCTTGGACCAAATGACTAGGTCATTAGCCTAATAGTTTGCGGATGGCGGCCATCTTTGTGTGAAAATCAATTCCCCCTATTAATTCAAACACGGAGAAACCGAATGGAACGAAATTTGGTACAGAGGTAGCACTAGCAAAGGGCACCTCAGTGTCATGATTTATATCGCCGCCATATTGACAGAAACGTAATGGCGGCCTCACAAATGTTTAAAGCTTAAATCAAATTACGACTAACATAACCATCCGATCTCTACCAAACTTTGCAACAACATACATTTATAGAGGGAGCATCCTTTGACCAATCTAATAGGCCATTAGCCTAATAGTTTGCGGATGGCGGCCATCTTTATGTCAAAATTGATTCCCCCTATTAATTCGAACACGGTGGAACCGAATGAACGAAATTTGGTACAGAGGTAGCACTAGCAAAGGGCACCTCAGTGTCATGTTTTATATCACCGCCATCTTGATGGAAACGTAATGGCGGCCACACAAATGTTCAACGCTTAAATCAAATTACGATTAGCCTAATCATCCAATCTCTAGCAAATTTAGCAACAACATACCTTTATGGAGGGAGCATCCTTTGGCCAAACTAATAGGTCATCAGCCTAATATTTTGCGGATGGCGGCCATCTTTGTGTGAAAATCGATTCCCCTTATCAATTTGAACACGGTGAAACCGAATGGAACGAAATTTGGTACAGAGGTAGCAATAGCAATGGGCACCTCAGTGTCATGTTTTATATCACCGCTATCTTGACGGAAACGTAATCGCGGCCACCCAAATGTTAAAAGCTAAAATGTAATTACGACCAACCTAATAATCTAGTCTCTACCAAATTTTGCAACACCATATCTTTATGTGGGAAACATATTCAGACCAAACTGCAAGAACATCAGCCCAATAGGTTGCAGATGGTGGCCAAGTATGTGTGCAAATCGATTCCCCTATCAATTCAAACACGGTGAAACCGAATTGAACGAAATTTGGTACAGAGGTAGCACTAGCAAAGGGCACCTTATATTCATGTTTAATATCCCTATAGCACGTTGTATTTCAACAAGCTACTACAACCAACATTCAATCAGACTCCTTGAAAAGGACTTAAAGAGTTATAACAATACCCATGCATTTAGCAGAAAGTAGGCTATATGTCTTTACTGAACATCTTGTTTAGATTAAATTTAATTAGTTTTCTGGGAATGTTTCAGAAACTGTTGGTTTAAGAGCCTTATAATGTAGTTTTCGAGGACCCTAGAGTTTTATTTCTGGCACCGAGGGGCTTTGTCTCGTCGTTGTACGCCATAATATAATACTACTACTAATAATATAATATAGGGATAGGAATATAATAGACCTGCCATACCACACCCGCAGGTGTAAATCGCGTGAAAAAATTCTAGACTACCCCTTGACCCCCTTAAGCGCATTTTACATATTGATGAAATTTACAGCTTAATTTGGTTCCATAATAACCATCTAGCCGTTTGCAAACTTTCACACTAATGTAATTAATGGAATTGCATTGCGTCTTACAGCAATAGATGGACCACGGAGAATCTGTTGCCATGGTTATCGGCTTGAATTCGTTCAGTAGTTTATTAAATTAAATTAGTTTTCTGGGAATATCTCAAAAACGGTTGGACGTAGGACCTTAAAATGTGCTTTTAGGGCCCCCGAATGTTATCTCTCACATTGAGGGGCTGAAAATGGGCTTTGTCTCGTCCTTCTACTCCTATTTCAGCATGTATTTTAAGGGGGTATGCCCCCTTTTATGATAGGTACAGAGAAGAGATACATCAATGATTAGTGTCGTGCCTCTGATGGATATCTGTACCAAATTTTGCGTTGATACACCCAGCCGTTCTCGATTTATAAGGGAACAAAGTTGTCCACAATCAAACAAACAAACAGACAGACAGACCAAAACATTATTTTCGCGCGCATCTATCATAAAACAGTCTGAAACGTGTAAATAACTCAAATTTCCGTAGAAATTCAGAAAAAAAAACAGACACATTTTCTATTTATATATGTGAGAGATATACTGCACGGCTCGGTGTTGACCGTGTTTTATTGCACAAATTTAGGATTTACTCGCTAACCGTTGGAGATACACGAAAAGTGTTAAGGACCTTTTGGATAGAAAATTGAATGTTAAAGCTCATGTATGCCATCTAAAGGTTGCTATTTCTTAGCGTCCTCTTTTTATTTGAAATGGAAATATCAAATTTTGAAACCAAAGGGTGTAGTGACGTCATAAATGTGGGTTTTACTCGCTAACCGTTGGAGATAAACGAAAAGTGAAGCTCGTATGTACCGTCAAAAGTTTGCTATTTCTTAGCGTTCTCTTTTTATTTGATAAGGAAATATGAAGTTTTGATTAAAGTGTGTAGTGACGTCACTAAAATGGTCGCCATTTTTAATAGTGCAAATTATCGAAATAAAATGCATCCTATATGTAAACCTGGTAAATCAGCTACATCCATGCAAAATTTCATTTAAATCGGACCAGTGGTTCTTGCGATATTGAGTAGCACACAGACAGACAGACAGACAGACAGACAGACAGAAAGACAGACACACACCATCTCATTTTTATATATTAGTATAGCAGAAGTACCCGTCCTTCGAACGGTGTTATATATTAACACCAGTCATTATCAATTGAGCTACTGTTGCAATGGTTAGCGGTTTTTCATTCCTTCATAAGTTTATCAGAACGAAGTTAGTTTTCAGGGAATACCACACACACTGTTAATTTAAGGGCCTTAAAATGTGGTTTTTGGAGACCCCTTATAGACTCGCGAATTTTGTGTCTCACATTGAGAAGCGCAACATATGCTTTGATCGTCCTTCTAGGATAATTTTTTATATTTCGCCTATTTTAGCATGTATTTTGAGAAGTTTTTCCCTATATCCACCCTTCTACTGTTTGAAAAGTACGGTGAGGAGTTTTATAAATGACAGCAGGTACCCGCGGCTTCGCTCGCGTCATAGTCGTGTCATATTTTTATTCAATGAAATGCAGGTTTAACCCCGTTAACACTCTTTTAGAACCTGAATATCCAAAAATCCCTCCTTTGTAGACGTTTTAGACACACAACAAACATATCCCCAAAATATCATTCTTCTAACTTTAATAGTTTTGGTTGGTCGATGAGAGTGAATATCCAAAAATCCCTCCTTAGTGGACTTTTTCTTCCAGAATTTCAGCCCTCCCCATGGGCCCCTTAAATTGGATTCATGAAAAATGATGGACCACCTTTTTACAGATTTTTCAAGCTGATTCTTCCCCCTGAGTTTCATACTTTATGCCTCTGTCTTTTAAGAGATACTTGCTCCGTTAGGAATCCTTCAACCCCCACTTTTCACACATACACCTCATAATATACAGTTCATCGAAAAACCCTCAGACACGTGTCTTCTTATTCTTAGTGATGAGTTTATATGCCGAGTATCGCATCCCCCAAGGAAACCAATCGGGAGAAATTGCTATTCAATTAAATGCAGGTCTACCCCCTTAACACCCCTTTAGAACCTGAATATCCAAAAATCCTCCCTTGGTGGACGTTTTCGACATACAACGAACACAACCCCAAAATTTCATGTTTCTAACTTCAATAATTTTGGCTGGGCGATGATGAGTGAGTGAGTAAGTCAGGACATTTTCTTTCATTTATTTTTCAGAATTTCACCCCTCTCATGAATCCATTATATTGGATTTATGATTAAAAAGAACGGTCGAAGACCTATTTACTTCTTTTTAAGCTGTTCTTCCCCCCTGAGTTTGATGAGTGAGAGAGTTAATCAGTTAGAACACTATCTTTCCTGTTTTTTCCCCCCAGAATTTCTTCCCCTCTCCAAGGGCCCCTTAAATTGGATTTATGAAAAAACGGTCGAACACCTATTTACTTATATTTTAAGCTGTTTTTTTTCCGCTGAATGTCAAACTTCTCGCCTATGTTGTTTAAGAGATACACGCTCCGTTAAAAATCCTTCAACCCCCAATTTTCACCCCTTTCACCTCATAATATACACCACATCGATAAACCCTTAGACATATGTCTGCTTAATTTTAATGATTAGTTTATATGCCGAATATCACATCCCCAAAGAAACAACTCGTGAGATATCGTTAATCAATGAAATGGACGTTTACCCCCTTAATACCTCTTAAGAACCCGAATAAACAAAAATCCTTCATTAGTTGACGTTTGCGACATAGAGCGAAAATATTCCCAAAATTTAATTTTTCCTACTTCAATAGTATTCGCTGGGCGATGATGAGTGAGTGAGTCAGTCAGGTCATTTTCTTTCAATTATTTTACCTGAATTTTACGCCCTCCCCATGCGCCCCTTAAATTGGATTTATGAAGAAACGCTCGAACACCTATTAACTTATATTTGAAGCTGTCTTTTTCCCTTGAGTTTGATGAGTGAGTGAGTCAGTCAGTCAGGACACTTTCTCTCCTTTTTTTTCTTTCTAGAATTTCACCCCACCCCATTGGCCCCTTAAATTGAATTTATGAAAAAACGGTCGAACACCGATGTACTTATTTTTAAGCTTTTTTTTTTTAGCTGAGTTTCAAACTTCTCGCGTATGTCTTTGGAGGGATACACGCTCCGTTAGGAATCCTTCAACCCTCACTTTTCACCCCTTTCACCTTATAATATACACCTCATCGAAAAACCCTTAGACTCATGTCTGCTTATTTTTAATGATTAGTTTAATTGCCGAGTATCACATCCACAAATGCAACCACTCATGAGATATTGTTATTCAATAAAATGCAGGTTTAACCCCATTAAGACACCTTTAGAACCTGAATATCCGAAAATCCTTCCTTAGTGTACGGTTTTGACTTAATATCCCAAAAATGTCATGTTTCTAACTTCAATAATTTTGGTTGGACGATGAGTGAGTGAGTGAGTGAGTGAGTCAGGACATTTTCTTTCATTTTTTTTTTCAGAATTTGTCCCCTCACAATGAACCCCTTAAATTTGATTTATGAAAAATAAACTGTCAAACACTTATTTACTTATATTTAAGCAGTTTTCTCTCCCTGAGTTTTAAGAGTGAGTGAGTGAGTCAATCAGTTAGGACACTTTCTTTCCGCCCGCCCGCCCCCCCCCCCCCGAATTTCACCCCTCCCCATGAGCCCCGTAAATTGAATTTAAGAAAAAGAAAACGATCGAACATCTATTTACTTATCTTTTAAGCTGATTTTTTCCGCTGAGTTTCAAACTCCTCGCCTATGTCGTTTAAGAGATACACGCTCCGTTAGGAATCCTTCAACCCCCACTTTTCACCCCTTTCACCTCATAATATACACCACATCGAAAGACCCTCAGACACATGTCTTCTTATTTTTTATGTGTTCATATGCCGAGTAACACATCCCCCAATGAAACCAATCGGGAGTTATTGTTATTCAATGAAATGCAGGTTTAACCCCCTTAAGACCCCCTGAATATACGAAAATCCTCCCTTAAAGGACGGTTCCGACATACAATGATCGTATTCCCCGAAATGTCATGTGTCTAACTTCAATAATTTTGGCTGGGCAATGGTGAGTGAGTCAGGACTTTTTCTCTCAATTTCCTTTTTTCAGAACTTCACCCCTCCCCAAGAACCCCTTAAATTGGGTTTATGAAAAATACTGTCGAATACCTATTTACTTATTTTTAAGCAGTTTTTTTTCCCTGAGTTTGATGAGTGAGTCTGTCAGTCAATCAGTTAGGACACTTTCTTTCCTGTTTTTTCCCCCCAGAATTTCACCCCTCCCTATTGGCCCCTTAAATTGGATTTATGAAAAAACGGTCAAACACCTATTTACTTATTTTTAAGCTGATTTATTCCCCCTGAGTTTCAAAGTCCTCGCCTATGTCGTTTAAGAGATACACGCTCCGTTAGGAATCCTTCAACCCCCACTTTTCACCCCTTTCACCTCATAATATACTTCACATCGAAAAACCCTCAGACACGTGTCTTCTTATTTTTAATGATGAGTGTATATGCCGAGTATCACATCTCCCAATGAAACCAATCGGGAGATATGGTTATTCAATGAAATGCAGGTCTATCCCCTTAACACCCCTTTAGAACCTGAATATCCAAAAATCCTTCCTTAGTGCGCGTTTTCGACTTACCACGAACATATCCCCAAAATTTCATGATTCTAACTTCAATAGTTTTGGCTGGGCGATGATGAGTCAGTCAGTCAGTCAGTCAGTCAGGACACTTGTTAGCCTACTTTCGATTTTTGCAAAAAATGAAAGTAGACTTATGAGATCAACACAGGGCGAAAAAAGTGTGTCTGTCTGTGTGTGTGTATGTGTGTGTGTGAGTCTGTGTGTGTGTGTGTCTGTGTGTCTGTGTGTGTGTGAGTGTGTGTACTCTGAATGTCTGTCCCCCCCTATCAATTCGAACACGGTGAATGCGAATTGAACGAAATTTGGTACAAAGGTAGCACTAGCCAAGGACACCTCAGTGTCATGTTTTATATCGCCGCCATCTTGACGGAAACGTAATGGCGGCCACACAAATGTTCAAAGCTTAAATCAAATTACGACTAACCTAATCATCCGATCTCTACCAAATTTTGCAACAACATACCTTTATGGGGGGAGCATCCTTTGACCAAACTAATAAGTCATCAGCGTAATAGTTTGCGGATGGCGGTCATCTTTGTATGAAAATCGATTCCCCCTATTAATTCGAACACGGTGCAACCGAATGGAACGAAATTTGGTACAGAGGTAGTACTAACAAAAGGCACCTCAGTGTCATGTTTTATATCGCCGCCATCTTGACGGAAACGTAATGGCGGCCACACAAATGTTCAAAGCTTAAATCAAATTACGATTAACCTAATCATCCGATCTCTACCAAATTTTGCAACAACATACCTTTATAGAGGAAGCATCCTTTGACCAAATAACTAGGTCATTAGCCTAATAGTTTGCGGATGGCGGCCATCTTTGTGTGAAAATCAATTCCCCCTATTAATTCAAACACGGTGAAACCAAATGGAACGAAATTTGGTACAGAGGTAGCACTAGCAAAGGGCACCTCAGTGTCATGTTTTATATCGCCACCATCTTGACTGAAACGTAATGGCGGCCACACGAATGTTCAAAGCTTAAATCAAATTACGGTTAACCTAATCATCCGATCTCTACCAAATTTTGCAACTACATACCTTTATGGAGGGAACATCCTTTGACCAATCTAATAGGTCATTCGCCTAATAGTTTGCGGATGGCGGCCATCTTTGTGTCAAAATCGATTCTCCCTATTAATTCAAACACGGTGAAACCGAATGGAACGAAATTTGGTACAGAGATAGCACTAGCAAAGGGCATCTCAGTGTCATGATTTATATCGACGCCATATTGACAGAAACGTAATGGCGGCCACACAAATGTTCAAAGCTTAAATCAAATTACGATTAGCCTAATCATCCGATCTCTAGCAAATTTAGCAACAACATACCTTTATGGAGGGAGCATCCTTTGACCAAACTAATAGGTCATCAGCCTAATATTTTGCGGATGGCGGCCATCTTTGTGTGAAAATCGATTCCCCTTATCAATTCGAACACGGTGAAACCGAATGGAACGAAATTTGGTACAGAGGTAGCACTAGCAAAGGGCACCTCATATTCATGTTTAATATCCCTATAGCACGTTGTATTTCAACAAGCTACTACAACCAACATTCAATCATACTCCTTGAAAAGGACAAAAAGTTATAACAATACCCATGCATTTAGGAGAAAGTAGGCTATATGTTCTTTACTGAACATCTTGTTTTTCTATGTCTAGCTGACAGCCATAATGAAAGAAAAAAAACAGAATATTTGCTCGAGAGGCCTGCTTGAAGCTTGGCTGGCTGGGTGACAGGATGTGACATGTTATCGCGATTCAGTAATGTGAGCGAACGGGACAACAGGACAATGGAAAGTTACAGTGACGTAGAGGTCACTTGGAGGTCGAACAATATCGCAACGACGTCAGAGAAATAATGCAGTAAGCGAGTATAACTCCTCCCCCTACCATCGCCATAGCCAATTGCAGGGCAAGAGCGATGTTAACAGCTGTGGTAAGAGGGACACAGGGCGAGGGGCTGGGCGTGGAGAGGAGGGCAGGGGGGGGGGGGGGGTATTAGAGTGTTGATCATATTATGACACACAGTCAGTCATTACTGTTTTACACGTTGCTGTGTTAACATAGGTTGTGTCTTATGTGTATAAAATTAATTGCATTCGTGTGCTCAACCCCAGTTGGTTACTATATTGAATACATTATATATTTGAGGTAAGTGTTGGATTAACAATGTTTAGTTTATTTTATTCTAATCAATGATTAAATGATTATTGGTTTACCATTTGATTGATGAATTGTTTTTTATTTTGTTTGTTTTAGATAACCTATATACCTGTTGTTGTGGACAAAGATAGAGAGAGAGACAGAGAGAGGCAAACCATTTCACAGAAGCCTGCAAGACAAGGCAGATAAAGCAAGTTTTTTACAAAACATAGGTAATTTTTTTGAAATTATATATATATATCCTGTTTGTATTTTATTTATTTTTATCATAAATGCTATTTGGAATGGATATACTCATGGTCGTTTATTTTATTTCTTTTTTTTAGTGAGTTGGAAAACGATTGACCACTACAACCACTGCTGTGTGTTGGGGACCAGTGTTTACCGAGCAGTCTACGGCTGAAAACTGTGGTGAGATTGTTTCTTTTATAAAAATCATGTATTTTGCCACTGCTACCGATAGCTTAACTTGGGAACCCCTTGAATCTTGTTTTAAAAAGCGTGTTTGCTCTGGCCGCGTAGTGAATGTTAGAGGGAGTTTAATCCCAAAAGACTTTGTCGAATCATGTTTTGACATTTTTAAAGAACAAATTTGTACAGCGCAAAGGTTGCATACGGCTTTAAAGGTCAATACACAACTCGTGTACGATTTCATATATAAAAACAAGGACGGTGAGCATAAAAATACTTTTTTATATTGGCAGTAAAATGCAAGAGCTTTTGATAGCCGATAATCTGAACGAGTGGTATCAAAGCCATGTGGTAAATGCCTTGCTATCAAAATTTGATAAACTGCAACAAGGACCCAGTGGTTTAGCGTTAGACAAAATCGATTATCTACAAATCAACATTTGTCATTTCAACCCGTTGAATGCTGGATCTAGCTATATAAAAACGCCACCAGCAATAGCTTCGAAAAAGGCTGTGGTGAATATTGAAAATTTTGATGAATGCTTTCTGTGGGCTGTGGCTGCGTATTTGCAGCCAGCTCAAGATCGTCATGTTAACAGACCAGCAAAGTACAAGGACAAGTTTGATGAATTAAAACAAACATTAAATTTAACTAGAATATCGTTCCCTATGGACTTACGGAAATCCATAGGTTTGAACAGGACAACCAGGACTTTTCGTTCATGGTGTATGGCCTTGATGGTGATGAGATTGTGGGTCCTCTTTATGCCACAAAAGAACCAAAACGACACCACATTCATCTTTTGAATCTGTCTTACGGAGAAGTGAATCACTATTGCCTAATTAAAAGCCTGAGTAGATTGCTAAGCATTCAAGCGTCCAAGCATAATGGTAAGAAGTACATTTGCGACCGTTGTCTGCAATATTTTACAACCCCTACACTTTTGGAACGTCATAGGGTAGATTGTGTTTCTCAGGAAGCGGTGAGACTGATATTGCCACAAGGGGACAAGGCTGTGTTAAAGTTTAAGGACATTCATAAGCGTGACACTGTTCCCTATGTGGTGTATGCAAATTTTGAAGCACTCACCACACCCATGGTGGGATATGAACCAGATCCCACTATGAGCTCAACCACACCCATGCAAAAACATGAACCTTTTGCCATAGGATTTAATGTGGTGTGTGCCTATGACCCCATACAATCCGTTTACAAATACCGTGAGGGGCCAGATTGTGCCAGATGGATTTTGGATGAACTTGTGAAGTTGGCCGAACATGTACAGGGGTTACTGGACCACCCATGAACCTATCTCCAGAACAGCAGCAGCAGTATGAGCATGCCACGACATGTCATATTTGCGAAAAGCCAATGATCAGTGCTGACGACACCGTTCGTGATCACTCGCACTTTACGGGAGAGTTTCGTGGAGTTGCACATAGCAAATGTAATTTGAACTTTTCAGCTCCTCGTTTCATCAGTGTCTTTTTCCACAATCTGGCAAATTATGACATTCAGTTTTTGATTCGTGAATTGGCTCATATCAACAAGGGCTCGTTTACCATTATTCCCCAAAACCATGAGCGTTTTACAGCCCTGACATGGAGGTTGAGCGACTTAAGCATTCGATTTTTGGATTCCTTTAAGTTTATGGCATCCTCGCAAGAGAGTCTTGTGAATGGCTTGAATGAGGAGGAATTAAAATATACCAGAATGCATTTTAATGATCCTAAGCAATTTCAATTGTGCATTCGGAAAGGTATATTCCCGTATGATTTCTGCAACAGCTGGGACGTGTTAAATCAATCAAAACTCCCACCACAAGAGAATTTTTACTCAAAACTAACACAAAGTACCGTTTCCGATGAAGACTATGCACATGCATGTCAAGTTTGGCGTGTGTTTGACATGAATACGCTAGGTGAATATGCTTTGCATTACCTAAAACTGGATGTATTGCTGCTCACCGATGTGTTTGAAAAATTTCGTGAGTTGTGTCAGCACATTTATGGTCTTGACCCGGCTCACTATTATACGAGTCCAGGGCTCTCGTTTGATGCCGCTTTGAAATACACTCAAGTGGAATTGGATTTACTCACTGATGTAGACATGGTTCTATTCTTTGAAAAGGGCATTCGCGGTGGCTTTGTGTCGCTTAACCAGCGCCATGCCGAAGCGAACAATGTCTACATGCCTGATTATTCACCAGACCAACCAGAATCGTACTTAATGTACTTTGACGTGAAAAATTTGTACGGCTACGCCATGAGTCTGCCTTTGCCCCATGGAAAGTTTACTTGGCTGTCAGAGAAACAAGTGTCAGAATTTGATGTGAACATGGCTAGCCAAGAATCAGGCCGTGGATATGTCTTAGAAGTGGATATTGAATATCCCTCATCCTTGTATGATGAACATGCCGATTTCCCATTCTGCCTTGAGCAAATGGTTCCCCCCGACAGTAAAGTGAAAATTGAAAAACTCATGGGCACACTTTACAACAAAAATCGGTATGTGCTACATATCGAAATGTTGGTGCAATGCCTCGCCCAAGGCTTGGTGTTGAAGGAAATCCATAGAGGTATTTATTTTGCTCAAAAAGCATGGCTCGAGCCATACATGCGACTCAACACAGAGCACCGACAAATGGCAACACAGCAGTTTGAAATTATTATTTTTAAATTAATGAACAAATGCATCTAAGGAATGTCCATGGAGAATGTTTGCAAATACCGTGACAATAAATTGGTGAATGTCTGGGAAGGACGTTACGGTGCCCGGCGGTACATTGCCAAGCCAAATTTTAAATCGATCAACATTATCGATATGGATTTGGCCACCATTGAATTGAGTAGGACCAGCGTGAGCATGGATAAGCCCATTTACTTGGGCCAAGTCATTTTAGACTTTTCTAAATCGGTCCTGTATCGATTCCACTATGAGTTTGCCAAACGCCATATTGAGGACATCTCCCTTTTGTATATGGATACGGACTCATTCATTTACCACATTCGCCACTGCAACCCCTATGACGTCATGAGGCAGCATAGTGACTGGTTCGACACCTCTTTGTATAGTGCTGACAACATGTTTCAGCTGCCCATAAAAAACAAGAAGGATATGGTTGTTTTAAAAGATGAATGCGGTGATTCCATTATGACGGAATTCGTAGGTTAGGCTTCGAAAATGAATGCTTATCGCACGCTAGACTGTAAGGAAGCCAAAAGAGCAAAAGGTGTAGGTAGGGCAGTGGTAAAATCGTTACGTGTAGACGATTACTTAGCGGTTTTACGCACTGGCAAAGCTATGTCCCATACACAGTGCAGGATACAACCCAGCAACCATCATTTGTATCTTGTAGAACAGAGATAACGCACCCTCGCCTCCATGGATAACAAACGTGTGTGGCCTGATGACTTGCTCACGAGCCTGCCCTGGGGTTATGACCGCAAGGAGGAGGAGGTGTGATTTTTTCAGTTTGTTCGTTTAGGTACATGGCTTTTTGTAACTCGTAGATTTAGTATTTTGTAAATATTGGTTTTTGACATTGTAAGCAGTAGATTTTGTAAATAGAGGCAACCCACTTGGCCCTTTTGCTCTTTTAACAGTTCTATGCAGCCTTATTTTAATTTTTATTTTAAATTTAACGGAGTTGGGAATTGGAAAATGGTATATAGTTTGATTCTTTTAATGCTGTACAAAGTTGTAGTTTTTGTAAATATAAAATAAGTAATATATTTTTAGTAACTTTTTTTGTAATGTAAATCGTAAATGGAAAACTAAAAAAAAGTTCTTTTGGGATGAGTGTGCATGTCGAGAATGTGCTTTAGGGAATAAATAAAGTGGTTGTGTTTGTTCCCAAGGACAGGTGTCAATGTGTGAGTAGCGTGAAAGCCGATGTGTATGTATGACTAGAGCAAAGACGGTGGGGTAGGGTGAGTGGGGAGGGGGAATTTGTCACTTATATAGTCATTTTGTTTTGTGAAAAGTTTTGTTTTGTTTGAAATGTAGCGGTCAATAGACATTATTTTTGTAAAACAGTCTTACCTGCACTAGTCGTAGACCTCTACGTTTCTCCAAACACACATAAACTCACTGCATCATCACCATCATGGTCAAGCACTCGCATCAACATCTTTGACAAATCTCAACTTTCGACATACACCAAATGGAAAAATGACAAAACAACAAGATGGAAAATCCATGCTTCGATATCGCCAAAAACGCAAAACTTAAAACACACATATTTTAAAACTGGAAATGCTCATGTGTGAAATATAAAAATTCAAAAAACATAAAACAGACATTTTTAAAAAGTGTCATCAACAAAATAGAGAATCCATATCATGAAAAACGCAAAACTTGAAACAAACATTTTTAAAAACTGTAAATTGCAAATTGGCAAATGACAATGTGTAAAAATGTGAAAATGTAAAAATCAGTCCATCAACATCATGATTTCTTTTAAATTAAATTGAAACATGGTGTTCTGGTAAACCTTTGTTTTTATTTCATAACCATAGGGAATTGACAAAAGAAAATAGAATACAAACACATCCCTATTCCTTAATCCTCAATTCCTTAATGTTCATGTCCACGCATCATCAACGTTCCTTTCATAGCACTCATCACAATCAGGGCTGCCATCCTTTCACCCACTGAGGGATCACAGGTTGTGAAATGTTGTTTAGCTTTTTTCAATAACAATTTATCTGCCACATGGCTTAAACCAGAATGACTATGGTGATAAGATAGGTCATGTACTTTGCATGCTTAATCCAAGAGATTAATGGGTACATCACCACGCTGCAAACGTTTTTCTAGACGAGTTCCAGGGCCACAAAAACGATAACCTGGAAGATGGATTTCGAAAGGTAAGTATTGAATCACTTTGTCAATGACGCCACTACCAGTACAGGTCTGGCATATCCTTTTCCATCGATGGTAAAAAGGTTTGGTCTTCCTCCTCTTCTGAGGACGATGTTTGTGTTTGTTGTTGTTGTTGCTTTTTCTCGCCATGACACCCGTGGAATGATTCAACAAAGTCTTTACACGGACTTTTATGACCGTGATACAGTTTCACTAGCTGACAAGTCGCGCACTGACGCATAGAGGGTATTTTTGCCATGGCCACTTGCTTATGGTGATCGTAATCCGTACAGGGTTGCAATTCACTCAACACAGGATCTTGAGTCCATGATTTTGGTACATGTTGCCAGATTTCTTTCACCGCGTTGGCGGCCACATAATAAATGAACGACTTGGGCAGCGCTAAGAGTTCCTCTTTGGTAAAATTGTCTAGTTCCTTTTGGCACACAAAGAACTTCCCGATGGCTTTGTCGGTAGCATTGCCGTTCTCCATGGTATCACGTGTTGTAGATATTTACACGTCGCTATCACTCCCCACAGCACGTATGGGCAGGGGGGAGAAGGCAGGAAAAAAAAACAGTCGTTAAGATAACCACCGCAGTCGACCGCACAGTGAGTTCCAGTGAGCACGAAAACTGCGAGTAGCTGTAGTAAGGAAGACAATCAGATAAGTAGTTAGCCTACAAATTTATAGTTTAACCATAGTTTACAAGCATATAATCTCTCCAAAGTACAAACTCCGGATAGCTATCACCATTTAGCATTTCACCTAACATCATATATACTGCATTTAGTATACACTGACAGTTGCAGTACCAATACTGCAACTAAATAATTGTACATATTGTAAATATTTTCACCTGTATTTCAAACATAGATTTTATAGCCTAAGTGTAATGGTTCTGATGATGATCGCTTGACGATCGAAACTGGTCATCCTAGTGTTTTATTAATCTCATGTAATTTATTTCAGGATTAGGGCATAACCCATCTCTTTTGGGTACATTCGTGTTGACCGACTGAAAAGCACTAAACTCTTGTCCACTGGGTTTGTTTGCGGTCTTTTTCACACAACAAATCAAAAGCATGGGGCGGTTTAAATAGCAAATGCGTAGCTTGCGATATCCAAAACGTGGTACAATCGATAATGGCCACTTGTTTAAATATAAATTTGTTGTCACCAATTTTCAACCCTTGGCAATCCACAATGAGTGTGCGCAACATGTTGCCGCTTCCCTGGACCAAGTTCAACTGAGGACTGACTGATAATCAATGACTAAGGTGTGGTCACGGCATGGACTTACCTGCCATGCTAGTTTGAAAAAAAAAATGGTTAGGGTTGGACAGGGGGGACATGAAAAAAAATAAGAATTTAAGAATTAGGCCTACATCATTTTATTATCATAACACGTCTTACAGGCTTTTGTCATTTTGGGATAAGGATGATACCAACTCATACAACAATATAGTCTCTTGTGTTTGTAACGTCCATAACACCGATGATGTCCCAATGTCTCTAAACTAGGCGTTTTCGATGGTGAGCTGCTTACTGAAGCACCATGGACACCATACGGTCCACACGTATCGTAACTTGTTTTTTCATCACTCAGGGACACGAGTGAAAAGGAAAGGAAGATTGTAGTTTTAGGTGACCGTGAATCTTGTGATTATGAGCCACGGGACATCCTTTTTACGTGGAATCCGAACCACAAGACATGGCATTTCACTTCGAAAATCTCACATGCATTGACCGGGAATCGAACCCGGACCGCGTTGGTGAGAGGCATACAGCTAGACCGCTGAAGGACACGAGTGAGGGATAGCTTGAATGACAGGGTATATTTCCCACCTCCATTCTGCATAGGTAGGGGCAGGCAGGTGACCAGCGCTGATGTTCCTGCATGGGTTCATCGCCCTCCTGCCATTGGTCTATGATGATGGGACAAAAGGCACATTTCACTTCATCTCTTGTTTTTAAATAGTAGAATCCAGCGGCCGCCAAGGCTTGAGGGTTTATGAAAGGCACTGGACATGTTGCAAATGTCTTGAAACGTTGTTCCTCAGAGTTTAAATTCATGGATGTGACTTCTCTTGATGCTTTAAAGCAAGACATGACTGAGTGGCTTGACGTCGGTTGACCTGTTATTTATACACTCGTCACTAGGTTGGACAGTGGATAATAGTTGACTTGTTTGTGATGAATAATCAAATAGTAGGCTGTCGTATTGGCTGGTACATTGTCATGTGTTTCAAAATCTAGTCGAATGTCAATATTTGATGGCTTGACAGACTCTTCCAGGTGAGAACAGTCAAAAACCATCAGTGGCGCCCTTGCCTTAAACGCTTGGGGTAGCAGCATGGTGCGTTCTCTTTTCAATAATACGACCAACGAAATTTAGAAAACAAGTCGTACAGGGGGCCAAACTTATTTTTTGAAAAATCCAAATCCAGTCCTTCATTGGGAAACACAGCTCCGTTGAGGAAAAGACGTGCATTTCTCAATTGCAGGTGATCAAATTGCGTGGCATCTTTGGTTTTTAGATACTTGCGATTCGTTTGAAAACCCACGATAATGTAGAGAGGTCTGTCTGTATAGCGAGCTGTTTCTACAGACCAACTCTGTGTGTTGGTGGTGGGCAATAGCGGGTACTCATGGAGTGCCCAGCTTCTAAATTCCATGGGTAGAGGCATATCTCTCTTTACCATCTTGAGTATATCCAGTTTTTTGCTATCGTCAAGGGTCACATGGGGCACTTTCCATAGCAAGCGTTGTAGTTGAATTTTTGAATCTATGGGGGCATTGTCAGCTCCCTTGAGTGCATTATTATCACTCCTGTCTCTCACCAGATAAAGCACTTGCCTTGCGTTGACCACATTGCGCTGGTGGTCTTCGGCAAAGCCTAAAATCAGTTTAAGAGGTAAATAGCCAGTAAAGGTCCCATCGGTGTGTACCATCCAGTCATTGGTCGAGTCAGGACCCCAACCTGCCATGCAAAGTGTTTACCTTCTTCCTCACTATAAGAGGGGTATAGTTTCATGACACTGGAAATGCCCACATTTCGAGTGCTATCCACCACGATATCGTTAATGGCATAACGTACTTCAGAAAACAGAAAGGCCAAACCGTGGTTGGCCAACTCGGATGTGGTGGGTGTAGAGCCATCGGCTTTGGTTAGCCGACCTTCGATCTGAATGACACTTTCATGCGGTAGGGTGTAAATATCTTGGTTGTTGATAACAAATTGAATTTCATCATTGTTATTGAGTCCAGGTGTTTGAGCTTGATAGGAATGGAGATCAATTCTTACCACCCCTGGTTGCTCCTCGATGTGGTTCGCTATCTCTAGGATAGAATTCATTATGGGGGTTGACGTGGTAACCCAAATGTTGTAAAATCTGCTCGTCCTTAGATGTTAACGTGCATTCACGTGGCAAACAACTAACACCATTCCTAGACGGTGTTGTTGCTTTATACACAAACTTTATAGTGGCTTTAGCACCAACTTGTAAGTCACTGATGTGGTAGAATCTATATCAATGAGTTGTTGCTCTCTATTGATCAGTCTTAATGTTATATTACTAATACCATCGACAGCCACAGAATGAAAAAGCACCACTGGAGGGTTTTCACGAATAATATAGCCATTGGGGGATGTCACTATAAAGTCATAAAGCGAATGCGATGGTTCTTGATTGTTGTACACTTGGCTAATAATATTACACGTTACCGACACATGATGGTCCTCAATGAATTTCACTTCATGATCCGATTCATGTTTCATGTTGGGCTCCAACACGCGTGGTTTAAATCCTAGTAATGGCCCAATGGATTCGGGGCGTGTTTTAAAGTCAATTTTGAATGCGGAGAAAATACTGCAGCGATGAGTGTTGATGTTTCCTACAAGTTCAAACTTGCGCGTTCCTTCGATAAATGACTTTAAACCATATTGATTGATCAACACCACATAAATGTGTTCAAAAATGTCATCGATCGTGTATCCACCAGAGTTCAGGGTGAGCACAGAATCATCATAGTAAAACTTGTTGTTCAAATTTTAACGTGTGTTGTATATTCGATTGTACGTTTCAAGAGAAACAAGTCCCAAACCATAGGGATTTTTCACTCAATTCGATAGGCGGGTAAAAGTCTAGGCTGACTTCAGGTCCACGTCCATGCAGTGTAAACGTTTTACTTTCTGCCGACATACTGTTGTTGGCGTTTTTGCTTATGCTGCGTCTTATATAAAAAATACAAACGTCCACACTGTTGGCTGTTAAACGTTTACACACGTTTCACAATATAATATATCTTGATCCTGTTTCCAAAATAGGTCACTAGTTCCATGGGCGGGTGCAAATTCCCAAAACTGTCACAGTACCATACAGTGGATCCCTCATTGACATAAGCTACATAATGCGTTCCTAGTCCTCGGTGATCATCCAAATTGACAACAGCACATTCCTGTTTCCAGGCTCGTGGGGGTAATTGGTTTCGCATAAACACACCTCGAAAATGAGAAAGCTTTAGTTGTTTAGCATAGCTTTCCACTTGTTGATGCGTCATGGGCATGTCTTGCTATGGCTGAGTTTTTTTTGTAATATTTCGAAATGTTGAAATCCCAAATCCTTGTTGATAAAAATCTGGCTTTAAATTGGCATTTCTAGCCCCCATAGCAATCGCTTCCACCGTTTCATTATGTCGCTGACTTTCTTTTAGCTGTTGCTTGCCCTGCTGCGCGGCTTTAATGGTTTTCGCTACTGCACTGGCACCACCCAAAAGTGAACCTAGAGCAGCCAGACCAGCAAATAAAGCAGGTAAAAATCCGGCACGTTTGGGGACGGGTATCACTCGCCCTTGGTTTGAACCCTGTCGCCGACGTTTTGGAATAACATGTCTCTGAGCTGCGCGAAAGGCTTTCCTTATGGTCAATACATTATTTTTTCTTTTTTTCTTTCGCAAGGGCTTGTCCATGAATGTCGTAAGCCCAGGCTTTGCCAAGGACAAAGTCCTTTTTTTAGTCTTTCTCACCACATACCTTTGTTTCACCATGATGATAATGACCAACAACCTTTCACAAGAAAGTTTAAATCACATCTAACGTCAGGTTGTTATTTCATGGCTGTATTTTCCAATTCCACATAAAGTGGGAAATCGTTTATGGTTTTTCCCGCTTGCTTTTCATCCCATGTCAACATGAGATGAAAGGATATTTCGTCACCTGCATCGACCATTTCATGGTTATGGGCCAACATCCTATGACCATTTATCTTGATTTGAAAATGGTTCTCATCAGGTATGGCATATTTCATGTGAATGGTTCCATCATAGTGTAATCGATAGTGGCTTAAACCCGAAGCAAGCACATAGGTTAAGTGCTGATCATAGACTAGCAGTAAATGGTTTTTGTCATTCACAGGTTTTTCATTTGTCAGATACACTAAAAATACAGATGGGATAAATTTGTAAAGCCTTTTTATTTCATAGGTCATGTAACGCTTGGTACAGATATCGTCTTCGTCTTGCAGGTCTTCCACGTGAATAATCCGATGGTGATTAGCGCTATAGCCATTCACCGTAAGCTGAGGCAATTTGTCATAAAACTCATACACTTTGTTATCCACATACTTTTTTGTAGTAACGTCTGTAGACACTTGAGGATGTTTTACATGGGTTAACCGCTTTCCCTTAAAGTCATAATCTCCCTGTTTAGTGCGTGGCACTACTGACCTATCCACATAGTGTTTATTAGCAGGATCTGTTTCTTGTTTAGAATCATGTATGGGGACAGACCTAGCTTTCGCCATCAACGCACGTCCAAAGACATCCATCGCCAACCAGTAGTATGACTCTAATGTTTCTATGACAAGGCTCGATATCCTGTATATAGACAGCCTGCTAGCCTCTCTAAGCCTTAGTTGATATGAAGATTATTAAGCAGCAAGAGGAATTCCCCGTGGGGGACATGTTTTCCCATCTCTGTCCCACATCACGTGAACAACGCCATGGTTCACTGTTTCCATCTTCCATTCGCTGCATCATTGTGGGGCCTTCCGGCTGTGGAAAGACTAATCTTTTGCTGACTCTCATTACAGCGCCCAATGGTCTGCGTTTTCAAAATATTTATATTTTTGCAAAATCTCTCTACCAACCCATCTACGTGTTTCTGGATCAAGTCATGTCTGGATTTCAAAAAGAGAACAAGATGTTCAGTAAAGAACATATAGCCTACTTTCTCCTAAATGTATGAGTATAGTTATAACTCGTTGTTAATATCAAAGATTATAATAGAACTATTCTTTGTTGAAGGCCATAGAAACGATTTTCCTCTACCAAACGCCACAATCTAGATAAAAACTGCTACCATCATTGAAGAAAGAAAGATAAGAAGTATCTCAAGAATGTTATGGAGCTGGAGACATAATCGACCGGACTGGCTGCGTGGCTCGGCGGTAACGTTCTTGCTTGCTGGGCCCTAGGTTGCAGGTTCGTATCCTGGCGCAGTCAGCTGGCATTTGAGGGTGCACAAATGCGAGGGAGCCGTGTCAGTACATTTACTGGCACGTTAAAGATCCCCTTCGGGCCAAAATTCCGGCACCCCGGTGTCTCTAAAATCAGCAGTAGTTAAAAGGGATGTAAAACCAATAACATTATTATTATTATTATTATTATTACGACCTGCCGTGGGCAACATCCAACTTTGAGTTGAGGCATGTCTTTACACGTCTGGTTGTGCATGGCTTTCACAACCCTAATTGAATTAACAAATCTTTCCATTACCCTACAGAGACGTGTGTATACAAACTATGTGGATATTTTCGATAATATAATCCTAACAGAGCGAGTGCATTCTAGCGGCCAGAAGAAGAAACTTTTCAATAAAATCTGGAAGTTACCTTTTTGGCAGCTAGATGTCTCGAGTAAATCTGCTGGCGAATTATGTTTTAATTATATATATATATTTTACACCATAATGTGCACAATATATCGCTTAATAACATTTTCAAGTAACGCAAAATAGGCTGTTACAAACCCTTTAAAATAAAAAGTTAAAATGTATCGTAGTATCATCTTGTCATTCTTCAAATTCGATGCGCATAGAATGATAATGGTATAGTAATTAATGGATCCCCACGTAGACTAGTCGTGACATCTATTGGTGAAATATCGAACAATATAATCCTAACAGAGCGAGTGCATTCTAGCGGCCAGAAGAAGAAACTTTTCAATAAAATCTGGAAGTTACCTTTTTGGCAGCTAGATGTCCCGAGTAAATCTGCTGGCGAATTATGTTTTAATTAAATATATATTTTACACCATAATGTGCACAATATAACGCTTAATTTTAAAACATCTGAGTCATTACAAAACAATAAACATATCACATTTCAAGCAAAAACCTAGCTCTGATCGGGTTTGAACCATCGGCATTTGAGCGATAGTCTAACGCTCTACCACTGAGCTAATTGTGTCAACGAATATCGTTCTATTTAAAATGACTTACATAGAACTTGTTAGCAAATAATGATTTATACTAAACGATTTCATCCCTGGAGTATATTATTTATATATAAAGCATTTCATACAAAGTTTATTTATTTTTTATCAGTACGCTATATTGCATGCAATACTCAAATTAGTGAAATATAAGTCCGGCACAAGATATCCGCTGCCATCTTGTCTTATTACTGAATCAGTTCAGCTTTTTAAAATCACGTCTGCACTATAGTATTACAAAATAAACTTTTAATTTCGAACGTGCCTCTTCCTTTAGAACAGTTAAAACGATTCTTGGCTCGATAATCGGAACTGGTGGGTCCCATGATATGGATTATAAAGTTGGCATAATCGCACGGCCGCCATCCTGAAATGGTATGGCGGACGACCTTGTAATTTGGTCACAAGACGCATCCTATAGGAAGGTATGTTGTTACCAAATTTGGTAGAGATCGGATGATTTGGTTAGTCGTTATTTGATTTAACGTTTTGAACGTTTGAGTGGCCGCCATTCAGTTTTAGTAAAGATGGCGGCAATATAAAACATGACACTGAGGTGTCCTTTGCTAGTGCTACCTTTGTACCAAATTTCGTTCAATTTGCATTCACCGTGTTCGAATTGATAGGGGGGACAGACATTCAGAGTACACACACTCACACACACACAGACACACACACACACACAGACTCACACACACACATACACACACACACACAGACTCACACACACACATACACACACACAGACAGACACACTTTTTTCGCCCTGTGTTGATCTCATAAGTCTACTTTCATTTTTTGCAAAAATCGAAAGTAGGCTAATATGGGTTATTTCACATTTTCCATGCAAGAAAATGTTATTTCGCCGCATGAGGTAAAGCCCGATTCACTCATGATTTTCGATGATGTATCCACTGAACGTCAAGGCATCATTAAAAGCTATTTCAGCATGGGTCGTCACTAACTTATCGATTGCTTCTATCTTGGACAAACGTATTCTAAAATGTCCAAACAGTTGATTCGTGACAATGCCAATGTCATTGTATTATTTGGCCAGGACGAGAGGAACAGTCGTTACATTTATAATGAACATGTGAATCCGGATATGACCTTTCAAATGTTTACAGAATTGTGTGCCAAGTGCTGGAACACTCATCGTCATGGCTGTTTAGTGATTGACAAACAAAGTGAACTCAACCAAGGACGGTATCGCTTAGGGTTTGATCATTTTATTGCTTTTTAAGGCCCTGTCTCAATCCCTGTCAAGTCATTTGTCAAGACACCATGGCGTTAGCAGAGAGTCGATTGAAAAAGCATATTATTAGAGCAAAAAATACTATTCGCCAAAAGTTTCGTCAATTGAAACGATCACGTGCAAATCATGTTTTGTTTATTCAACAACATTTAGCACCTCCGCTAAAAGCCATGTTGAAACCCACTTTCAAGGCATCTGAAACGCTACCCACCGTTTCACAAGCCACGCAGACGCTGCACGAGGACCCTGAGGAAGAGGAAGAGGAACAGGAAGATTTGACTAGTGTTAGCGAAGTTGAGGATGATGAGGAACAAGTGTTTACGCCTAAAAAAAGGCCGCACCCCTTGCAGAGTTTTTGAGAAAAAAGAAATCCTTGGTCATGGTCAAAACACCTTGCCCTTCCAGATCGTCTCCGTTTTCACAACTCTTGGCCATCCCTCAAAATAAAGCTCAACTGAAAACCATTTTAACAAAATATTATGCATCAACACTGGAACCCTATTTCACCGATCTATTTATTGGAAAAACAGATACCACGTATGGTGTTCACTATGAGGATGATAGTTTTAAAATTGGCGATTCATCCATTAAATACGCTCGTACTAATGATGTCATTAAAAACATCAACTATAAATTAACACCAGGACTGTTAAAGCTGCTCTTTTCTCGGACCCCCTCTTCCCATGATTATACGTCAGAGGACCTTGGCAAATATAAATCCATTTTATTGAACACCCATGCCCATAAAAGACAGTATGATCCAGCTCAACAAGTGAATGCCAATATATCTCAAAAATATAAAACCATCATTGCAAAAATGTTTCCCACCAGTCAAAGTGGTCGTCGTAAAGCATCCGCTTCGGGAGTGACATTTAAACCATTAAAACCCCTTGTGGATGTTGCCTACTGGCACAATCCCAATAAGCTCATCCAGCGGCTACAGTTGTTGCATGCTTCACGTCAAGCCCGCCATACCGGTCACAATTGGGAAATTCAAGAAATTGAACAAGAACTTCGAAATGCCAAAATTATTGTTTAAGCCCTCACCCATTAAAATGGGTATTGCTCACGAGTTGCATCGCCCAGCTAGGCGTCACTATCTGCGACTCAATGTGATTTCACGAGGTGAGGATGAACTTTGGCAGGCTGACTTGGTTGAAATGATACCCTATGCTGGCGTTAACGACGGTGTACGCTATATGTTGACCGTCATTGATGTATATTCCAAAATGGCCTTTGTTGAACCTGTGCGTCGCGAGTCTGGTCCACTAGTCACCAAGGCTTTTCAACATATTATTCAACACTCCAAACGTCAACCTCAGTTGCTACAAACCGACCAGGGGAAAGAATTTTTCAACAAGGATTTCCCCAGTTTTCTTAAATCTAAGGATATTCACCATTACACCACGTACAGCAATCTCAAAGCAAGCGTGGTTGAGCGGTTTAACCGAACATTGAAAACCCATATGTGGAAAGCGTTTACCGCTCAGGGCAGTTATCGCTGGTTGGACATGTTACCTGAGCTAGTGTCACGTTAGAATGACACCAAACATAGAACCATTGGGACCAAGCCACGTCTAGTGACCAAAAATATTCAGCGATAGGATAAACTGTTTAACCCCATAAAAACAGCAGATCCTAAACGTCACCGACTGAAAATTGGGGATCTTGTTCGTGTGAGCAAATTTAAGTCTGCCTTCAATAAGGACTACACGCCTCAGTGGGGGACTGAACTATTTCGAATTCGCCAAGTCAACTTGGACAGTCCAGTCACCTATTTACTCCAAGACCTCAACCATCAATCCATAAAAGGTAGATTTTATCTCCATGAACTTCAAAAAACAGCATTTTCTAACCATTATCTTGTGGAAAAAGTGTTGAAACAAAAAGGAAATAAACTATATGTCAAATGGTTAAGATTTAACTCTACGATTAATTCTTGGATCAATAAACTACATGTTGTGTGAACCTGTGAACATTTTTATTTTATTGAATCGTGTGTACGAGACCTCTGTGTACAACACTCCACGCTTCGTGCATGTCCATATATGTTTATCTTTCTCTCTCCACTCCCGCGTCTCACTCCTTGACTCCATGTTGACATACAACTCGTTCAGCTATTGGCTGTCATGGGTTCTCCCCCTCCTCCCCTCACCTCACCTCCGGCTCTCTGGCCCCGCCCCCTCACCACTCTGCAGTGGTCACTTGATTTCCTGTTGTGTAGAACACAGACAGAGGTTTCCCTCCTTTCCCCTCACCGACTCTGCGGGGGCCCTGCCCCCGCTGTGTGCTAATCTGGCTGGCCGTTATCCCTTTTTACAGAGTTGTAAAATGGTTGCAACCTGTTATCATCTTACAGCAATGTTGTCAGCTCTCACCCACATTCCATTCTCTTAACTGGCTAGCCAGGCACCAAGCGGGTCTCTCGAGCAGATATTCTGTTTGCCCATTCTGGCTGCCAGTTAGACATACATAGAAAAACAAGTTCTGTTGTTAACAACAATAAAAAAGCGTTGCTTTTCATTCGTCTAATAGCATTATGAATTTTGTCTGGTTACTGGTCAGTTTTTACCATCATGTTTTAACGATCGTCATGAGGGATTTTCGAAATATTCGCCTTCATTCATCCGTCATAGGAAAAATAGCGAAAAGCGACCCCTCGTGTTGCCATACATCGCCCTCGTCGAAATAGCCATTTCCAGTATCCACCATGGCCAATCATAGCATCGTTGTAACATACGTCAAGCGCTACCGGCTCTCTGTCTACAAACACTCTTTTATTTAAAAAAATAATTAAAAAAATTAAAATGCCTAGCTTTCTTTGTCCTAGAGACATAAAATTTATTTTCATGGTAGAGGGGGTAGGATCCTTTCATTTATGTCAAACAAACTTATTTGTCAACGTATTAGTTTCCGAAATAGTAAAAATACAAAATTTTTTTTTTTAATCTCAAAATATAAAAAGTTTTATTATAAAAAATAATGGTCATAGGGACCATTGGTTTGAACTATTGAACGACGTTCCATCATGTTTGGTTTTCAAACTATAGCCTACTTTTAAATACAAAAATTTTCAAAAATAAAATAAAAAAATAAAGAGTGGTCTATAGGAAAGAGGACGTTAGCTCGAGTCCAACGACACCTCATTTATTAAAATCCGACCATCCGTTCGCCAATGATCACCAATGTTCGCGAGAAAGTAGGCTATCATTTTGTTTTTCCCCGTACACCCTTGAAACTTGCTGCCCGCCTAGAGGGCATACCCACCTTTCATTAACGTCAAACAAACTTTTTTTCCAATTCACCGTTTCCAAAATAGTGCCAATCCAAAAAAACAAAAATTTTCAATTTTTTTAAAATACCAACAAACATGCTTAGCCAAGAGAACGTCATCCCAACGCCAACAATACCTCGTTCGTTAAAATCCGACCACGCATTCGGGAGATATCGGCAACGTTTATATGAAAGTAGGGGGTGGGGCAAAACTCTCTGTACCCCACTACTGCTTAGTTTTAGTCCTAGAGGCTTGAAATTTATTTTGTGGGTAGAGGGGGTCAGGACCATTCATTTATATCAAACAAATATTTTGTAAACTCTTTAGTTTCCAAAATATTAGAATTTCAAAATTACACTTTTTTCAAAAAACATAAAAAATTAAAAAGTTTTATTACAAAAATAAAGGGCATAAAGATCGTTCGTTTAAGCTATTGCACAACGTTCTATCATGTTTGGTTTTTTAACTATCGTCTGTTTTCAAAAACAAAAATTTTCATTTTTTTTAATACAACGAGCGGTCCATAGCAAAGCCCCCGTCAGTTCGAGTCCAACGACACCTCATTTGTGAATCTCCGACCACGGGTTTGGGAGTTATCGGCCCGCATTGGGAGTAGTGGAAGGGGAAGGGGGGGGGGGGCAGAACTCTCACTGCTCCCCTACTACTATAGCTTATAATATCTAAATGTGTATGATTGTTTAGAGTCTTTCAGGGGTGCCCAACCTTTTTTTTTTTTCAAAGGGCCACATTGTAAATAGTTAAAGGACCTTGCGGGCCAATAACACTCTGGGGGGTTTGGGGGTTATGGAAATTAATTTAAAATCTAGCTGCAATATGGTGAGATTTGTAGCTGTCTGACCTTAGTTTTCTTAGTATTGTTGCAGTTGCCTATATTTATTTATAGTGGATGCCAATAAAACACTGAAGATATATTTACATATTGTAGCCTATTTTCATTTATGAAACAAGATGTTCAGTAAAGAACATATAGCCTACATTCTCCTAAATGTTTGAGTATAGTTATAACTCGTTGTTATTATCAAAGAGTGTAATAGAATCATTTCTTGGTTGAAGACCTTCGAAACTATTAACCTCTACCAAACGCCACAACCTAGAAAAGAACTACTACCATCATTGAAGAAAGATAGATAAGAAGTATCTCAAGAATGTTATGGATCTGGAGACATAATCGACCGGACTGGCTGCGTGGCTCAGCGGTAACGTTCTCGCTTGCTGGGCCCTAGGTTGCAGGTTCGTATCCTGGCGCAGTCAGCTGGCATTTGAGGGTGCACAAATGCGAGGGAGCCGTGTCAGTACATTTACTGGCACGTTAAAGATCCCCTTCGGGCCAAAATTCCGGCACCCCGGCGTATCTAAAAGCAGCAGTAGTTAAAAGGGTCGTAAAACAAATAACATTATTATTATTGTTATTATTACATAATCGACCTGCCGTGGGCAACATCCAACTTTGAGTTGAGGCATGTCTTTACACGTCTGGTTGTGCATGGCTTTCACAACCCTAATTGAATTAACAAATCTTTCCATGACCCTACACAGACGTGTGTATACAAACTATGTGGATATTTTCGATTGCTATTTGCCTGAAATAAAACTAATAATTAATAACCTGTACTAGCACCAACGGCTAGAATTCAGTTACTATGTGAAATCGTTTTGTTCTTTACTTCAAATAACATTTTCAAATAACGCACAATAGGCTGTTAAAAACCCTTTAAAATAAAATGTTAAAATTTATCGTAGTATCATCTTGCCATTCTTCAAGTTCGATGCGCATCGAATGCCAATGGTATACGGTACTAACCAATGGAGTCCCACGTAGACCAGTCGTGACATCTAGTGGAGAAGTATCGAACAATATAACCCTAACAGGGCGAGTGCATTCTAGTGGCCATAAGAAGAAATTTTTCAATAAAATCTTGAAGTTAATAAGTAGGCCGGCGTGCAGTTACCTTTTGGGCTGCTAGATGTCTCGAGCAAATCTGCTGGTGAAATATGTTTTAATTAAATATATAGTTTCCACCGTAATATGCAAAATATAACGCTTAATTTTAAAACGTCTGAATCATTACAAAACAATAAATATATAAAATTTCAAGCAAAAAAAAACTCTGATGGGGTTAGAACCATAGGCATATGAGTGATAGGCCAACGCTTTACCACGGAGCCATTTGTGCCGACGAACATCGTTCTATATAAAATGACTTACATATAACTTGTTAGCAAATAATGATTTAGACTAAACGATTTCATCAGTAGAGTATATTATTTATTTATAAAGCATTTCATACAAAGTTTATTTATTTTGTATCAGTACGCTATATTGCATGCAATACTCAAATTAGTGAAATATAAGTCAGGCACAAGATATCCGCTGCCATCTTGTCTTCTTACCGAGACGGCTCAGCTTTTTAAAATCACTTCTGCACTATAGTATTACATAATAAACTTTTAATTTCGAACGTGCCTCTTCCTTTAGAACAGTTAAATCGATTCTCGGCTCGATAATCGGAACTGGTGAGTCCCATGATATGGATTATAAAGTTAGCATAATTCGCACGGCCGCCATCCTGAAATAGTACGGCGGATGACCTTGTACTTTGGTCACAAGACGCGTAATATATAAAGGTATGTTAATACCAAATTTGGTAGAGATCGGATAATTTGGTTAGTCGCTATTCGATTTTACGTTTTGAACGTTTGAGTGGCCGCCATTCAGTTTTGGTAAAGATGGCGGCGATATAAAACATGACACTGAGGTGCCCTTTGCTTGTTCTACCTCTGTACCAAATTTCGTTCAATTCGGTTTCACCGTGTTCGAATTGATAGGGGGGGGGGGGCAGACATTCAGAGTACACACACTCACACACAGACTGACACACACACATACACACACACACACACACACAGACACACAATTTTTGGCCCTGTAGTGATCTCATAAGTCTACTTTCATTTTTTGCAAAAATCGAAAGTAGGTTAAAAATAGATGCCAGTCGATTAACATTTGTATAAGGATTTACTCTACCTAGAGTCACTGCACTCGGACGGTTAAATTGCGAGAAACGACCATGTCGCCGCCATGTTAGATTTGTGATCGTCAGGTTATTGAAAGTCTTAAAGGTGAACTTATGTTCATAGCCCCGTCGAACATTAAAAAATTCAGTTCGATTGCTGTAATAGATTCGTAGATATTGAGATCCATCTAAATATTTCGGATGATTGCCATATTGGATTGCTATATGGATAGGCCAAAGAGTCATGTACCATGAAAGGAAAATTATTGCGTAGGTTCATTATTCAAAATTTTACTTCGATCGCATGATTACCACACAAGAAATAAAAACTTAATTTTATAATTCGCACAGCCGCCATCTTGAGGTTATGTAAACAATTGAACTAAATTAGATACCAGTGCATTACAATGTGTATAAACATTTCCTGCACCAAGTTTCATTGCATTTGGATCATTAAATCGCGAGAAACATCTATTTAAAATTTTCAACTTCGTCTGGCATCCATATTCGTTTTGTAGTTAACCGGTTTTTAAAGTCTGATAGATGAACTTCCAGTAGTGCCCTTTATCTCCGTACAAAATTTCAGGGTGATACCGCTAATAGTTTCAGGGATATAGAATGCCGGTGAAATATTTCGCACAGCCGCCATCTTGAGGTAATACAAACAATTGAACGAAGTTAGATATCGGTGCATTACAATGTGTATAAACGTATGCTGTATAATGTTGTATTGCGTTTGGTTGGTTAAATCGCGAGAAACGTCTATTTAAAAGTCGCAATTTCGCTTGGCCGCCATGCTAGTTTTTTAGTTACCAGGTTTTCAAAAGTCACTAAGGTGAACCTCCAGTAGTTCCCTTTATCACCGTAAAATATTCCAGGGTGATATCGGTAATAGTTTCGGAGATATTGAATGCTGGTGAAATATTTCGCACAGCCACCATGTTGGATTTATGGGACATAACAAAATTTGAAGGGCTCTGTCCGGGTCACCCGGAAAAGTGCTATGAACATACCGAGTTTCATTGAAATCGCTCCAGCCGTTTAGAAATTATTAGGGGGGAACACACACCATTACACACGCACACACAGATAGGTACACGGATAAAAGATGATCTCATAAGCCTATTTTTAGCCTACTTTCGATTTTTGCAAAAAATGAAAGTAGACATATGAGATCAACACAGGGCGAAAAAAAGTGTGTCTGTCTGTGTGTGTGTATATGTGTGTTTGTGTGAGCCTGTGTGTGTGTGTGTGTGAGTGTGTGTACTCTGAATGTCTGTCCCCCCCCCCCCCCTATCAATTCGAACACGGTGAACGCGAATCATCCGATCTCTACCAAATTTTGCAGCAACATACCTTTATGGAGGGAGCATCCTTTGACCAATCTAATAGGTCATTAGCCTAATAGTTTGCGGATGGCGGCCATCTTTGTGTCAAAAACGATTACCCCTATTAATTCGAACACGGTGAAACCGAATGGAATGAAATTTGGTACAAAGGTAGCACTAGCAAAGGACACCTCAGTGTCCTGTTTTATATCGCCGCCATCTTGACGGAAACGTAATGGCGGCCATACAAATGTTCAAAGCTTAATCAAATTACGACTAACTTAATCATCCGATCTCTACCAAATTTTGCAACAACATACCTTTATGGAGGAAGCATCCTTTGACCAAATTAATAGGATATTAGCCGAATAGTTTGCGGATGGCGGCCATCTTTGTGTCAAAATCGATTCCCCCTATTAATTCAAAAACGGTGAAACCGAATGGAACGAAATTTGGTACATAGGTAGCACTATCAAAGGGCACCTCAGTGTCATGTTTTATATCGCCGCCATCTTGACAGAAACGTAATAGCGGCCAAACAAATGTTCAAAGCTTAAATCAAATTACTACTAACATAATCATTCGATCTCTACCAAATTTTGCAACAACATACCTTTCTGCAGGGAGCATCCTTTGTCCAATCTAATAGATCATTAAACTAATAGTTTGCGGATGGCGGCCATCTTTGTGTCAAAATTGTTTCCCCCTATTAATTCGAACACCGTGAAACCGAATGGAACGAAATTTGGTACAGAGGTAGCAGTAGCAAAGGGCACCTCAGTGTCATGTTTTATATTGCCGCCATATTGACGGAAACGTAATGGTGGCCACATAAATGTTCAAAGCTTAAATCAAATTACGATTAACCTAATCATCCGATCTCTACCAAATTTTGCAACAACATACCGTTATGGAGGAAGCATCCTTTGACAAATCTAATAGGTCATTAGCCTAATATTTTGTGGATGGCGGCCATCTTTGTGTGAAAATCGATTCCCCCTATTAATTCGAACACGGCGAAACCGAATGGAACGAAAGTTGGTACAGAGAGAGCACTAGCAAATGGCACCTCAGTGTCATGTATTATTTCACCACCATCTTGACGGAAACGTAATCGCGGCCACCCAAATGTTAAAAGCTTAAATCAAAGTACGACCATCCTAATAATTTGATCTCTACCAGATTTTGCAACAACATGCCTTTTTGTGGAAAGCATCTTATGACTGACTACATGGTCATCAGCCAAATAGTTTGCAAATAGCGGCCATGTATGTGTGCAAATCCATTCCCCATATCAATTCAAAGACGGTGTAACCGAATTGAATGAAATTTTTTACAGAGGTAGCACTAGGAAAGGGCACGTCATATTCATGTTTAATATCCCTATAGCACGTTGTATTTCAACAAGCTACTACAACCAACATTCAATTATACTCCTTGAAAAGGACAAAGAGTTATAACAATACTCATGCATTTAGGAGAAAGTTGGCTATATGTTCTTTACTGAACATCTAGTTTCATAAATGAAATTAGGCTAAAATATATGCTCACCAGAAGTAATAGCAGGATTCTCCCAAGTCAAAATAACATCTTGAAGAGTATGGAAGAGGAAGATTTCCAAAGAAAATATCACCAGCATGAGCACACACGGGCTCAAAATGTGACAAAAAATTCGGGGGGCGGGCCCTCAGGGCGGCACCCCACCCCTCTCCTTATATAATCCCCTGTACTACACCAAAGTCTATAGGAAACCGGCAGCCTCATGCCATTCATACTGAGAATGAACTCTGTGCCTAGCCACTCGTTCACACTTGAATTTGGTTCAAAATTCCGTGCATAGATAGCTCTGTGTATGCCAATCCAATACACGCCACCATAATGCTTCTCCATCTAATATATGAAAGTGTACTGCAGTTGGGACGTAGCTGTAATGGTGTAATTGGCAAACGTACCTGCTTTGACATCACGAAATTTAGGTTTGAATCCCAATTGTAGTCACATTATCAAGTATTATTTAACAGAAGTCACTCTGAACTTATTCATCCATTATATTTAAGCAAGTAAGCGACGAAATCTTTAAACAAATTTGGTCCAATGGTTCCTCTTTGATATCCTTTCTTATATTACCTTCATGAAATAGAAAACTGCTGTTGTTATTGTTAGCCTACTTTTCACAGTAAACAAGATGTTCAGTAAAGAACATATAGCCTACTTTCTCCTAAATGCATGGGTATTGTTATAACTCTTTGTCCTTTTCAAGGAGTATAATTGAATGTTGGTTGTAGTAGCTTGTTGAAATACAACGTGCTATAGGGATATTAAACATGAATATGCGGTGCCCTTTGCTAGTGCTACCTCTGTAAAAAAAAATCATTCAATTCGGTTTCACCGTGTTTGAATTGATCTGGGGAATGGATTTGCACACATACATGGCCGCTATTTGCAAACTATTGGGCTGATGACCTTGTAGTCAGTCATAAGATGCTTTCCACAAAAAGGCATGTTGTTGCAAAATCCGGTAGAGATCAAATTATTAGGATGGTCGAAATTTGATTTAAGCTTTTAACATTTGGGTGGCTGTCATTCCGTTTCCGTCAAGATGGCGGCGATATAAAACATGACACTGAGGTGCCTTTTGCTAGTGCTACCTCTGTACCAAATTTCGTTCAATTCGGTTTCACCGTGTTTGAATTGATAGGGGGAATCGATTTGCACACATACTTGGCCACCATCTGCAAACTATTGGGCTGATGATCTAGCAGTTGGGTCAGAATATGCTTCCCACATAAGGATTTGTTGTTGCAAAATTTGGTAGAGACTAGATTATTAGGTTGGTCGTAATTACATTTTAGCCTTTAACATTTGGGTGGCCGCGAGTACGTGTCCGTCAAGATGGCGGTGATATAAAACATGACACTGAGGTGGCCTTTTCTAGTGCTAACTCTGTACGAAATTTCGTTCCATTCGGTTTCACCGTGTTCGAATTAATAGGGGGAATCGATTTTCACACAAAGATGGCCGCCATACGCAAACTATTAGGCTAATGACCCATTAGTTTGGTCAAAGGATGCTCCCTCCATAATGGTATGTTGGTGCAAAATTTGGTAGAGATCGGATGATTAGGTTAATCGTAATTTGATTTAAGCTTTGAATATTTGTGTGGCCGCCATTACGTTTCCGTCCAGATGGCGGCGATATAAAACATGACACTGAGGTGCCCTTTGCTAGTGCTACCTCTGTACCAAATTTCATTCCATTCGGTTTCACCGTGTTCGAATTAATATGAGTAATCGATTTTGACACAAAGATGGCCGCCATCCGCAAACTATTAGGCTAATGACCTATTAGATTTGTCAAAGGATGCTTCCTCCATAAAGGTATGTTGTTGCAAAATTTGATACAGATCGAATGATTAGGTTAGTCGTAATTTGATTTAAGCTTTGAACATTTGTATGGCCGCCATTACGTTTTCGTCAAGATGGCGGTGATATAAAACATGACACTGAGGTGCCCTTTGCTTGTACTACCTCTGTACCAAATTTCGTTCAATTCGGTTTCACCGTGTTTGAATTGATAGGGGGAATCGATTTGCACACATACTTGGCCACCATCTGCAAACTATTGGGCTGATGATCTGGCAGTTGGGTCAGAATATGCTTCCCACATAAAGATTTGTTGTTGCAAAATTTGGTAGAGACTAGATTATTAGGTTGGTCGTAATTACATTTTAGCCTTTAACATTTGGGTGGCCGCGATTACGTTTCCGTCAAGATGGCGGTGATATAAAACATGACACTGAGGTGGCCTTTTCTGGTGCTACCTCTGTACCAAATTTCGTTCCATTCGGTTTCACCGTGTTCGAATTAATAGAGGGAATCGATTTTCACACAAAGATGGCCGCCATCCGCAAACTATTAAGCTAATGACCTATTAGATTTGTCAAAGGATGCTTCCTCCATAAAGGTATGTTGTTGCAAAATTTGATACAGATCGAATGATTAGGTTAGTCGTAATTTGATTTAAGCTTTGAACATTTGTATGGCCGCCATTACGTTTCCGTCAAGATGGCGGTGATATAAAACATGACACTGAGGTGCCCTTTGCTTGTACTACCTCTGTACCAAATTTCGTTCCATTCGGTTTCACCGTGTTCGAATTAATAGGGAAAATCGATTTTCACACAAAGATGGCCGCCATCCGCAAACTATTAGGCTGATGACCTATTATTTGGGTCAGAGGATGCTTCCTGCCGAAAGGTATGTTGTTGCAAAATTTGGTAGAGATCGGATGATTAGGTTAGTCGTAATTTGATTTAAGCTTTGAACATTTGTGTGGCCGCCATTACGTTTCCGTCAAGATGGCGGCGATATAAAACATGACACTGAGGTGTCCTTTGCTAGTGCTACCTTTGTACCAAATTTCGTTCAATTTGCGCTGACCGTGTTCGAATTGATAGGGGGGGGACAGACATTCAGAGTACACACACTCACACACACACACACACAGACTCACACACATACACACACACACACAGTCAGACACACTTTTTTTTCGCCCTGTAGTGATCTCATAAGTCTACTTTCATGTTTTGCAAAAATCGAAAGTAGGCTAAAAATAGGCTGATGAGATCACCTTTTGTCCGTGTGTCAGTCTGTAGGTGCGAGTGTGTGGGAAAGGATTTTTGTGTTTCCCCCCTAATAACATCTAAACGACTAGAGGAATTTCAATGAAACTCAGTAAGTTCATAGCAATATTCTGGATGACCCCAACCGTGCCCTTCAAATTTTATTACGTCTCACCGATCCAACATGGCAGCTGTGCGAAATATTTATTCAGCATTCAATATCTCCGAAACTATTACCGATATCACCCTGGAATTTTGTACAGTTATAAAAGGAACTACCAGAAGTTCACCTATGTGATTTTTGAAAACCTGGTAACTACAAAACTAACATGGCGGCCAAGCGAAGTTGTGACATTTAAATAGACGTTTCTCGCGATTTAACAAACCTAACGCAATGAAACTTGGTACAGTATATGTTTATACATATTATAATGTACCGACATCTAACTAGGTTCAATTGTTTACATAACCTCAAGATGGCGGCTGTGCGAAATATTTCACCGGCATCCTATACCTCTGAAACTATTACCGATATCACCATAAATTTGTTTACGGAGATAAAGGGCACTACTGGAAGTTCATCTATGAGACTTTCAAAAAACTGGTTCACTAGAAAACTAACATGGCGGCCAAGCGGATTTAAATGATTTAAATAGCCTCTTCTCGGGATTTAATGATCCAAACGCAATGAAATTTCGTACAGCAAATGTTTATATACATTGTAATGCACTGGTATGTAATTTAGTTCAATTGTTTACGTAGCCTCAAGCTGTGCGATTTTCGAAAATTAAGTTTTTATTTCTTGTGTTCTAATCATGCGATTGAAATCAACATTTGCATAATGAACGTACACAATAATCATCTTCTAATAGTACATAACTCTATGGCCTACATATATTAAAATCCATCATGGCGACCATCCGAAATATTTAGACGGTTCTCAATATCTATTAATCTACTACAGCAATCAAACTGAAATTTTGTAAGTGTATAGAGGCTATGAGCATAAGTTCACCTGTGGGTTGTTCAATAACCTGGCGAGCACAAATCCAACATGGCGGCGACGCGAAATTTAAATATTCAAATGGATGTTTCTTGCGTTGTAACCATCCGAGCCCAGTGAAACTTGATTCGGTATATGTTTATACAAATTTAATCGACTGGCATCTAATTCGCTGAAATTATTTTCATAAACACAATATGGTGGCTCAGCGAAATTTTAAAATCCCGCTTTTATTTCTTGTGTCTTAATCATGCAATTGAAGTTTTTTTTTTTTTTGCGTATGGCTTTTTAGTGCCGGGAGTGTCCGAAGACATGTTCGGCTCGCCAGTTTTGTAGCTGCTTCGAGTCGGACACCCAACGGGTGAGCTACGAGTACCGTTGGGAAGGGAAGTAGGAATGGAAGAACGAGGAGCTGGAAGGTAGCGGCTGTGGCCTATAGTTAGGGACCAACCCCGGCATTTGCCTGGAAGGAAGATGGAAAACCACACAAGACCATCTTCAAGGTTTCCGGCGGGGGGATTCGAACCTCCTCGCCTCCCGGATGTGAGCGACTGCCAACAGTCTTGCAGTAACGACCACGGCTAACTCACCCGGTTGAAGTTTGAATAAAACACCTACACAATAATCTTCATGTAATAGTACATAAATCTAAGGTCTATAATATAAAAATCCAACATGGTGACCTTCCAAAGTATTTAGACGGTTCTCAATATCTACGAAATTATTACAGCAATCAAAGTGACAATTTGTACGTTGATAGAGGCATTTAATATTAGCAGGATATATGGAAATAGGCTATTTAGCTCTTCACGGAACTATTTGTTAATAGTGCAAAATACCGAAATAAAAAGTATCTTATGTAAACCTGATAAATCAGCTACATCATGCAAAATTTCATTTAAATCGGACCAGTGGTCCTGGCGTTATTGAGTAACACACAGACAGACAGACAGACACCATCTCATTTTAGCCTATTTTCATTTATGAAACAAGATGCAGTAAAGAACATATAGCCCACTTTCTCCTAAATGCATGGTTATTGTTATAACAAGGAGTATAATTGTATATTGGTTGTAGTAGCTTGTAGAAATACAACGTGTTATACGGATAATACAAATGAATATGAGGTGCCCTTAGCTAGTACTACCTCTGTACAAAATTTCATTCAATTCGGTTTCACCGTGTTTAAATTGATATGATGAGTCGATTTGCACACATACATGGCCGCTATCTGCAAACTATTGGGCTGATGACCTTGTAGTTCAATCAATAGATGCTTCCCACAAAAAGGTATGTGGTTGCAAAATTTGGTAGAGATCAAATAATTAGGTTGGTCGTAATTTGATTTAAGCTCTTACCATTTGGGTGGCCACCATTCCGTTTCCGTCAAGATGGCGGCGATATAAAACGTGACACTGCGGTGCCTTTTGCTAGTGTTACCTCTGTACCGAATTTCGTTCAATTCGGATTCACCGTGTTTGAATAGATAGAGAGAATCGATTTGCACACACACATGGCCACCATCCGCGAATTATTGGGCTGATGACCTTGTAGTTCGATCATAAGATTCCTCGTACATAAAGATATATTTTGCAAAATTTGGTAGATATCAGATGATTAGGTTGGTCGTAATTTGATTTAAGCTTTTATCATTTGGGTGACCGGCACTACGTTTTCGTCAATATGGCGGCGATATAAAATATGACACTGAGGTGCCCTTTGCTATTGCTACCTCTGTACCAAATTTCGTTCAATTTGTATTCACCGTGTTTGAATAGATAGGTGGAATCCGTTTGCACACATACATGGTCGCCATCCACAAATATTGGGCTGATGACCTTGTAGTTTGGTCAACATATTCCATATATATAAAGTTATAATATGCAATAACCGGTAGAGATCAGATGATTAGGTTAATCGTAATTTGATTTAAGCTTTTAACATCTGTGTGGCCGCCATTACGTTTTCGTCAAGATGGCGGCGATATAATACCTGAAACTGAGGTGCCCTCTGCTAGTGCTACTTTTGTACACAATTTCGTTCCAATCGGTTTCACCGTGTCAGAATTAATATGGGGAATAGATTTGCACCCCAACATGGCCGCCATCCGCAAACTATTTAGCAGATAACCTTGTAATTTGGTCAAGGGAGGCTCCTCACATAACGGTGTGTTGTTGCAAAATTTGGCATAAATCGGTGATTCGGTTAGTCGTAATTTGAGTTTAGCCTTGTACATTTGGGTGGCCGCCATTACGTTTCCGGCAATATGTCGGCGATATAAAACATGACACTGAGGTGCCCTTTGATAGGGCTACCTCTGTAACAAATTTTGTCCAATTCGGTTACACCGTGTTTGAATTGATAGGGGGGGACAGACATTCAGATTACACACACTCACACACAGACTCTTACACACAATTTTTTGCCCTGTGTTGATCTCATAAGTCTACTTTCAGTTTTTTGCAAAAATCGGATGTAGGCTAAAAATAGGCTTATGAAATCACCTTTTGTCAATGTGTCTGTCTGTGTGTGCGTGCGTGTGCGTGTTTCTGTGTGAGAGGATTTCTGTGTGTCCCCACTAATAACTTCTAAACGGCTGGAGCAATTTCAATGAAACTCGGTAAGTTCATAGCACTATTGCGGACGACCCCGACCGTGCCCTTCAAATTCTATTACGTCTCACCGATCCGATATGGTGGCTGTGCGAAATATTTATCCAGCATTCAATATCTCCGAAACTATTACCGATATCACCCTGGAATTTTGTACGGTGATAAAGGAAACTACTAGAAGTTCACCTATGTGACTACCTGGTAACTACAAAACTAACATGGCGGCCAAGCGAAGTTGCCACTTTTAATTAGACTTTTCTCGCGATTTGACTAACCAAACGCAATGAAACTTGGTACAGTATATGTGTATAGCACCGACATCTAACTTCGTTCAATTGTTTACATAACCTCAATATGGCGGCTGTGTGAAATATTTCACTATCTCTGAAACTATTACCGGTATCACCATGAAATTTTGTACGGAGATAAAGGGCACTACAAGAAGTTCATCTATGATACTTTCAAAAACCGGTTACCTACAAAACGAACATGGCGGCCAAGCGAATTTGAAAGTTTTAAATAGAATTTGCTCGCGATTTAATGAACCAAACGCTATGAAACTTCATACAGCAAATGTTTATACACATTGTAATGCACTGGTATCTAATTTAGTTCAATTGTTTACGTAACCACAAGATGGCGGCTGTGCGAATTTCGAAAATTAAGTTTTTATTTCTTGTGTTCTATTCATGCGATCGAAATCAACATTTGCATAATGAACGTATACAATAATCATCATCTAATAGTATATAACTCTATGGCCTACATATATTAAAATCAAACATGGCGACCATCCGAAATATTTAGATGGTTCTCAATATCTATTAATCTACTACAGCAATCAAACTGAAATGTTGTAAGTGTATAGAGGCTATAAGAATACGTTCACCTATGGGACGTTCAATAACCTGGCGAGCACAAATCCAACATGGCGGCGACGCGAAATTTAAATATTCAAATGGACGTTTCTTGCGTCTTAACCATCCGAGCGCAGTGAAACTTGATACAGTAAATCCTTATACAAATTTTTATCTGCTGGCATCTAGTTCCTTTAAACTTATTTCTATAACCACAAGATGGCGGCTGAGCGAAATTTAAAAATCCCGCTTTTATTTCATGTGTCCTAATCATGCGATTGAAGTTTTAATAAAACACCTACACAATAATTTTCATGTAATCATACTAATTTATAACAAGTAGTTCCGTGAAGAACTATACAGCCTATTTTCATATATCCTGCTCATGTTAATTGCCTCTATCAACATACAAAATTTCAGTTTAATTGCTGTAACAGATTCGTATATATTGAGAACCGTCTAAATATTTCAGATGGTCGCCAGGTTGGATTTTAATTTTTGTACTATTATATTAAGATTATTGTGTACGTGTGGTATTCAAACTTCAATCGCATGATAAGAACACAAGAAGTAAAAGCGAGATTTTAAAATTACGCACAGCAGCCATCTTGTGATTATGCAAACCATTGAAATAAATTAGATGCCAGTGGATCAACATTTGTGTAAGCATTTAACGTGCAACGTTTCACGGCACTCGGATAGTTAATTCGCGAGAAACGTCCATTTAAATATTTATACTTCGCGTCGCCGCCATGTTGGATTCGTGCTCACCGGGTTACTGAAAGTCCTATAGGTGAACATATGTTCATAGTCTCTATGAACATAAAAATTTCAGTTTGTTTGCTGTAAAAGATTCATAGATATTGAGAACCGTAACATTTCGGAAGCTTGCCATTTAGGATTGTTATATGTATAGGCCATAGAGTTATGTACCATTCAAGGACAATTATTGCCTAGCTTCATTATTCAAACTTTCACTTCGATCGCGTGATTACGACACAAGAAATAAAAACTTAATTTTAAAATTTCGCACAGCCGCCATCTTGAGGTTATGTAAACAATTGAATTAAATTAGATTGCAGTACATTACAATCTGCAAAATCATTTACTGTACCACATTTCACTGCGCTCAGAGAGTTAACTCATGAGAAAAGTATATTAAAATATTTCAAATTCGCTTGGTCGCCATGTTCGTTTTGTACTTTACAGGTTTATGAATTATACATAGGTAAACTTGTATTAGTACCCTTTATCACCGTACAAAATTGCAGGGTGATATCTGTAATCGTTTCGGAGATATAGAATGTCAGTGAAATATTTCGCTCAGCCGCCATTTTGAGGTTATGTAAACAATTGAACTAAATTAGACTTCAGTGCATTGCAATGTGTATAAACATTTGCTGTACCAAGTTTCATTACGTTTGGATAGTTTAATCGGGAGAAAAGTCTATTTAAAAGTCTCAACTTCGCTTGGCCGCCATGTTGGTTTTGTAGTCACCAGCTTTTGAAAGTCTCAAAGGTGAACTTCTAGTAGTGCCCTTTAATACCGTACACAATTTCAGGGCGATATCGGTAATAGTTTCGGAGATATTGAATGCTAGTGAAATATTTCGCACAGCCGCCATGTTGGATTGGTGAGACGTAACAAAATTTGAAGGGCACGGTCTAGGTCGCAGGGAATAGTGCTATGAATTTACCGAGTTTCACTGAAATCGCTCAAGCCGTTTAGATTTTATTAGGGACACACACACACACACCTCACACACACACACACACACACGCACACACACACGGACAAAAGGTGATCTCATAAGCCTATTTTTTCAAAATTGAAAATAGGCTAAAAATGAGATGGTGTGTGTCTGTCTTTCTGTCTGTCTGTCTGTTACTCAATAACGCAAGAACCACTGGTCCGATTTAAATGAAATTTTGCATGGATGTAGCTGATTTACCATGTTTACATATAGGATACTTTTAATTTCGTTATCTTGCACTATTAAAATATGGCGACCATTTTAGTGACGTCACTACACCCTTTGGTTTCAAAATTTCATAATTCCATATCAAATAAAAAGAGAACGCTAAGAAATAGAAAACTTTTGATGGCACATATGAGCTTCAAAATTTAATTTCCTATCCGAAAGGTCCTTATCACTTTTCGTGTATCTCCAACGGTTAGCGTGTAAAACCCACATATGTGACGTCACTACACCCTTTGGTTTCAAAATTTCATAGTTCCATTTCGAATAAAAAGAGAACGCTAAGAAATAGCAAACTTTTGATGCATACACGAGATATAACATTTAATTTTCTATCCAAAAGGTCCGTGTCACTTCTCGTGTATTTTCAACGGTTAGCGAATAAAACCTAAATTTGTGCAATAAAACACTGTCAACACCGAGCGGTGCAGTATATCTCTACGTACATAAAAAGTAAAGTTTGTATGTTTTTTTTCGCAATTTCTACGGAAATTTGAGTTATTTACGCGTTTCAGACTGTTTTATTATGGATGCGCGCGAAAATAATTTTTTGGTCTGTCTGTCGGTTTGTTTGTTTGTCTGTGGACAACTTTGTTCCCTTATAACTCGAGAACGACTGGGTGTATCAACGTAAAATTTGGCACAGATATCCATCCGAGGCACGACACTAATCATTGATGTAACCCTTCTCCGTACCTCTCATAAAAGAGGGCCTACCCCCTTAAAATACATGCTGAAATAGGAGTGGAAGGGCGAGACAAAGATCATTTTCAGCCCCTCAATGTGAGAGGCAAAACTCGGGGGCCTCAAAGGGTCCCTGAAATCCACATTTTAAGGCCCTAAAACCAACCATTTTTGAGATATTCCCAGAAAACTAATTTTATTTAATAAACTAATGAACGAATACAAGCCGGTAACCATGGCAACAGATTCTCAGAGGTCGATCTATTGCTGTAAGACGCAATGCAATTCCATTAATTACATTGGTGTGAAAGTTTGCAAACGGCTAGAAGGTTATCACGGAACCAAATTGAGCTGTAAAATTCATCAATACGTATAATGCGCTTAATGGGGTCAAGGGGTACACTAGAATTTTTTCACGCGATTTACACATGCTGGTGTGGTACGGCAGGTCTATTATATTCCTATCCCTGTATTTTATTATTATTAGTATTATGTTAAGGCGTACAACGAGGAGACAAAGCCCCTCGGTGCCAGAAACAAAACTTGGGGGCCTCGAAAACTACATTATAAGGCTCTAAAACCAACAGTATCTGAAATATTCCCAGAAAACTAATTTAATTTAATATAACAAACTAATGAAGGAATGGAAATCGGTAACCATGACAACATTATCTCAAGTGGTGGCATCCAACTTTCCATCTATTTCTGTAAGAAGCAATATCACTCCATTTATACCTTGCCACGGTGGGTGAGTGGATAGCGTGTCGGTCTACTAACCCCAAGATTGCAGGCTCACTCCTGGCCGTGGTACAGGCCGGACGTTTGTTTTGGACGAGTGAAAAATCTTAATGGAAGCCTGGAGGCGAGTTACTACAGTACCTGTGTTGTTAGCAGCTGCCCCAAGCGTTCCGATGATTGATAAAGCTGTATCACACTATTGCTGAAGTATAGTCACTGGCAAATATAATGACGTTCTGTTCGTAACTACGTAACGTGTACTTCCGTGTCACACAATACTTCGACGTGGACTGTACTGTCTGCTCACGTCTGGAATTCCATTACAACAGATCCGTGGTGACAAATGTGAAGTGATAGGGTGAGAGAGTGACTGTGTACAGGCTCACCCGCAGGCTTAAAGTTCAAGGGCAATCGTATAAAACAAACGTCCGGCCTGGACGTGATTTTTGAAAGGCGGCAAAAATACGACTCGCATGTCATACGATGTTGGCATGTCAAAGAACCCATTTGAATTCAGTAGGCCGTGTTCATAATGGCAAAATTAACCTCAGGAGTTTCCGCCAACACAAAGTTCCCCATTTCTCTACTAGAAAGCGCTATAGTGTTCAAGGAGCTTAGATATCTACCCTCCTGACTTTCATAGTGATTCAAGGAACAACGAAATTTCGACATGCAAGCTACCCTCTGGGTGTCAAATTACGAAGCTTGCACCCGGCCACCGAGGCCATACGATATTATTATTAGGCTACTCCATTTATTACATCTCTGTGAAAGTTTGCAAATGGCTATAAGGTTATCACGGAGCCGATGTAGACTGTATAATTCGTCAATGTAATTAAGGGGGTCAAGGGGTAACCTAGAATTTTTTCATGCAATTTCACGTACGACATATAGTACCGAAAATCTATTATATCCACAAACAGAAACATTATTTTCAAAAATTTGCTGAATTGAATCAGCATTTTTTGCGCTTTTAGGAATTTGGGCCATTTGAGGCTAAAGAACCTGAATTTTCTTGCCCCACAAGCCTTTATAATTTATGAAAGAGTTCTTCCTGTGTATGGGGACCTAACACAACTTAGAGGGCCATTTTTTATGTGAGATGTATTGCGTTTCGTCTACAAGGCTTTCAAATCTATTTCACGTCAGGAAGTACACGTTAGGTGAATTTAGTTTGAGAGCACATTTTAACTAATCTTTTTCTTTTGTCGACATACGGGTTCATCGTAAGGCTGATTTTGTTTGATACGTATGGTAGATATACCCATATTTGGATATCTGGGTGATATGTTGTAGACAATAGAATTGTCTGTCTGTCTTTCTGTGTATCTTTATGTACGCCTATAAATCGTCTTCGGTTGCTTGGTGCATCGTAAAATTAGGTATGGTAAACATGAGTCAATACACCAATCCTTTATAAAACTCCTCACCGTACTTTTCATGCAGTAGAAGGGTGGATATAGGGAAAAACTTCTCAAAATACATGCTAAAATAGGCGAAATATAAAAATTATTCTAGAAGGACGATCAAAGCTTATGTTGCTTCTCATTGTGAGACACAAAATTCGCGAGTCTATAAGGGGTCTCCGAAAACCACATTTTAAGGCCCTTAAATTATCAGTGTGTGTGATATTCCCAGAAAACTAACTTCGTTCTGATAATAATAATAATAATATCGTATGGCCTCGGTGCCTGGTGCAAGCTTTGTTAATTGACACCCAGAGGGTAGCTTGCATGTCGAATTTCGTCGTTCCTTTGAACGCTATGAAAGTCAAGGAGGTTAGATATCTAAACTCCTTGACACTACAGCGCTTTCAAGTAGAGAATGGAGGAACTTTGTGTTGGCGGAAAATCCCGAGATTAATTTTGCCATTGAACATGGCCTACTGAATTCAAATGGGTTCTTTAACATGCCAACAACGTATGACATGAGTGTCGTGATTTTTTTCGCCTTCTTTCTGATAAACTTATAAAGGAATGACAAACCGCTAACCATTGCAACAGTAGCTCAATTGATAATGTCTGGTGTTAATATATAACACCGTTCGAAGAACGGGTACTTCTGCTAGTAGTACATAAATCTAAGGCCTATAATATAAAAATCCAACATGGTGATCATCCAAATTATTTAGAAGGTTCTCAATATCTATGAATCTATTACAGAAATCAAACTGACAATTTTTATGTTGATAGAGGCAATTAATATTAGTCGGATATATGAAAATAGGCTATTTTGTTCTTCACGGAACTACTTGTTATAATGTATTCTGCTGGGGCTATGATTAATAATAAACGAGTGTATACATTACCCTCTCCTTTGAGCTAAATGGCATTTTATTCAGTATCCGTGTAAAGTGCCCGTCCACATCATTTGTAAAATAATTCAAGTAAAAAATAAAAGTAAACTCTAGTAGTTTTTGATCCCCAGTCAACCACATCAGAGACTAACTCTCTAGCCAAGAGACAAATATGTCCTAAACACCCCAGTGTTATTAACTGACTTAGATACAATTTGTTAGCAAATAATGTCTTGAAATAAACGATTTCTTCACTGCAGTACGTCTTCAATATAAATCATTTCATACAAATTTAATATTATTTCTCTCAGTAGGTTATATCAAAAGCAGCATAAATAAATTACTGAAATATCGGACAAGCACAAGAGGTCAGCTGCCATCTTGTCATGTGGCAGAGACGGCTCAGCTCCTTTAAGTCACTCTTACAGTAAAATTAATATTAAATTATAATAAACTAGCAGGTACCCGCAGCGTCGCTCGCGTCATAGTCGTCTCATTTTGTTATTCAATGAAATGCAGGTTTAAACCCGTTAAAACCCCTTTAGAACCTGAATATTCAATAAGAAGTTCCGTGACGAAATAAAGAGTCTACTTTTCTTAAAATTTCAGATTCATGCCAATGATTAATCTATTTGGATCTATCTAGAATAATGACGAAATTAAGTTGGTAATATCGAAATTTCTAATTAGTTCAAAATACAGTATAACTGGCATAATGTGCCCTAATAGAGAACTACAGTTGGCAGCCCAGGTGACTGAATATATTCTTAGTTCCATCTCTTAAGGTACAGAATACAAAAATTGGGTAAGTCCAATGGATAGCGTGGACGTTACATGCAGTTAAACATTGGATCTAACAGTGCGCGTAAAATCATGTTGGCAACAATGTCATCCATGTATTGGTCAGAAATAATCTGAAATAATACGATCTATTGTTGTGCGAATTTTGAATGAAATCCATTAGTTAGTATAGAAGTTACATGCATTTTAATATTGGACCTATCAGCAGGCTTAGAATCATGTTGGCAGCACTGACGTTTATTAGTTCTCCAATTTAATTTAGAATACCAGGTACTATACATGCGCAAAGTTTAGAGCTATTGGCTAGCATACATTCTGATATATTTACATTAGAGTAATAAAAATAGAGACAGCATTTATTAACAGTTGGCAGCCCTGGTTGCTCTTAAGAATGCGCTTTGTCATACTATACCCTTCTGCGTTCTTCTAGGATGCCGACTCTTACTCGGGTAGTGCTCTGTTCGGGGTGGCTCTAACTTATTCTAAACATCCTAGGAATATAGTCACAGGATCACAGGAGGCTTATCTTAAAATCAGTAGGTCAGAGAACTCCTAATATTAAATAATTTATTTCACAAAAACATCATCTCCCTTTTCTCCCAACCATAGACAAATAAAAACAAAATCAACTCCCTTAAATTACTGAAATCAACAACATCAATAAAATGCAAAAATAATGTTTCACACTGGCTGAAACCAGGAATAGAAAATAGTCTATTTTACTGCAGTCCACTGCTTCAAGTCCAAGAGTTATTGTCAACAGACTTAATTCAAATAATTATGGCCTAAATAAACCAGCCATTCTATCACAATAAATATTGCGCACTCATTTTTAGAACTTGCAAAACTTGTTCTTTGGGAAATCGGACATGTCTACTCGTACAATCATCATCTTTCCTCACAAGAGTCAGATAATGAAGGCAATAGATTTATTCTAGGTTACGGGCATGTGTATTTTTATAACTTTAAAACAATTACTTCACTCAGAGCTATAACTCCGTTAATTATAGTAAAATAAACAAGTCAACAAACATGAAGCATCATATAAATACTTCGGCGGCCGGTGCGCCGTGATTATTAATAAACAAAAACATAATGAATGCACTCCAAAAATAATGACAAATAGAATACATCGCTTCCTGAAGCGGTACACAAAAAGAAACCCCGGGAAGTTGGACTACCTCCCTTCATAGAATACAATGACAGACTCGACCTTGTGACAGACACACTTTCACCGTACTAACCAGCAGGCCGGGACAACCTTCCTGGCTGCTTTAGAATTCAGACGGCTAACCATATTTCTACCTGTTTCTTAAAGACTCCCTTTTACCTGCCTTGGGTTCGAGCAATGCAATACCTTTCCGACGGAGCTAAAGTGGACTCTCATCAGATAATGAATTCAATCATTTTACTTACCATTTATATATCGTCGAAGAATGCGGGAATATCACCTCCGCTATTATTTTCACTCACCATTACATCATCGAAGAACGCGGGAATATCACCTCCGCTTTAATTCTGCTCGACCCAGGATCGACTCTTAGCCTTACCTGAATATATCTCACAATACCCTCCAGCCATTCTTACCTTCGCGTGATAATCACTTACCATACTTATTACTCTCATAATCTCAGTGTCACTTACTGGTCTTGTCACCATATCGAGCGGTCTTCCCCATTTAGCTTTTACAATCACATTATGCATAAGCACTGTCAAACAAATATTCCCTTGACTGTGCATTCAACAAGATTAATGACATCCCAAACAAAACCATATTTAAAATAACACTTTGATGCTCATATACTTATTACGTTATAAAACACACAAAAATACTCATTACTGATAAACACACAAATCTACACAAACATGCCCGGTACGCTTAAAATATCTATTTTTATCATAACTGCTTATGATCGAGATAAACTTATCCGACCCCCATAATGGGAAACATTATGACCCACATGCCCCATACAATATTTACTTATCTCTCATATTTCCTGATGCGGTTCTGGTCCTTGATATCAGTCTTCTTCATTAGTTGGTTCATCTTGATAGGAGGATAATTTACACACGGTTTTTCTCAAAATTTCACCAAAACAAAGGTCCACTGTGAATTATTAGCATTAACACAATGCACGGTTTTCGCACATGAAGCTCCTATCTCATATAGCTATCATCAACTTATTTAGTTCGGCCGACAGTTCATAGCTTCCTAGAATACTGGTCTAGCTGTTAATAGCTCGGGCGGCTATACCTATCATTACAACTGCGTCATACTGTTATGATATGCACTGTTCTACTTCGCACTCGCGAATACTTAGCGATGTTCGAATTTCGGAGGTATACTTACTCCTACTTATAAACTTGTAAAAATGTTAATTATTCTTATGCCTCAAGCGTAGGCTCTCGCCTCTACAGCGCGTATTAAGAACTTATAGAACTTGTAAAAATCACGTTGATTTCTGAGGGCTCGAGGCACGGGCTTCCGCCTACCGTGATGCCCCAAAGTAGACTTATAGAACTTGTAAAAATCACGTTGATTTCTGAGGGCTCGAGGCACGGGCTTCCGCCTACCGTGATGCCCCAAAGTAGACTTATAGAACTTGTAAAAATCACGTTGATTTCTGATCGCTCAGGGCCAAGGCTTCCGCCTACCGTGATGCCCCAAAGTAGACTTATAGAACTTGTAAAAATCACGTTGATTTCTGAGGGCTCGAGGCACGGGCTTCCGCCTACCGTGATGCCCCAAAGTAGACTAACTTCGCTGTGTTTCAATCCATTATTTATACGATTTCTCTTAAAGGGACGTGGAGTAGGGGAGTTTCAGAATTTATTTCCAAAATAACACTCACATGAATATGCGAACTAGCTCCTTGAACGTCCTCATTTCCAATGTCTCAATGACTCCTTTTTATTCAAATCCGATCGTTGGATCCTTATATAATGAGCTCCGTAATTTGCTTCATTGTCCCTTAATTTCGGCGGGATTTGATCGCGTCAAGCGTCTCTCACTGCCATTGGTCGTTTCAAATCCACCCCCTGATTTCATTTTAATTCTGGCAAAAATCACAGAATAATCCAATTTAAATTTTGACGATATTTCTGAGAGGCTGGGATAATCCCCTATACGATGGTATAATTCCTGTTTCTGTATTCTAATTACTGCTCTAATTCCTTTCAAATGGGCGGGGTTTATTTGGTAGGTGATCGTTGAGGTTTCTGCATTTACCCGCGTAGTGTAACGACCTCCGCGCGTTGTCTGGCGCATTTGGTGTCCAGATGTGGATTTTCTCTTTCCTGCTACCTTTGTCCGCGCTGGGAGAAAGCTTCTTCAAGTCACGTACGAACCATCCTTTTGTCATTCTAGTTTCACAAGCAACTTCTATTCTCACATCGACTTTGAGACATGAATTAAATTTTGTTGGAATAATATGTAGTCTTTATGCTATCAGAGATGCATAAAGGTCACATTACCATTCTGCAAAGGAAAAAAATCGATATGGAACGTATGATTTTTTTCTCAATCTCGATCCGCCTCACGGATGCTGCAAGGTTCCGTCGTCACTCCTTATATTGTTTATGTGGTTCGCCACTGCTGTCGCGCGCAGGGATTCCCTTGGTAGGATTCTTGTCTCCCTCTCCACATTCTTGCTAAGATTAGCGTCTCGGCTGTCTGGTGCAGGTAGCTAGCTATTGTCCGCCTGTCTCGCCCAGTCCTCTTACTTCACGGTCTTCCACTGTAAACACCAGGTCTGTTTATGACTGGCTACTTCCTCGTTCCACGTGCATTTGGCTCATCTTTATTCGATTTCCATAATGTTGACACTCGCGGTATTCCGTGGTTGATCAAACGGTTCCCTTTTGTAATATACTTTGAGGTTTGAGCAATTTACAACTGATGTGCTTCCACCGTTTACGTCCTGTATCTTATATGCATTATTCCCCAAATTTCTTATGATCCGATAAGGTCCTATGTATGGGAAACACCATTTATGAAATACTTTGTTTGCTGGATCAGAGATAGGTGGCCTCTTCAATAAAACTAGTTCATTGACGTTCAATTCCCTGTGAAAGCATTTTCCTTTTAGTCTTCTTAGCCTTCTGTCAGCTTGTTCTCTCATGTAGGTGATCGTCCGTTCGACTCTCAGCTGTGGTGCTGGCTGCGGATCTCTTGGGCAATCTAGTACTGTTGTCCAAGATCTCGGTGGTTGCTGGTTCAAGTGTAACGTGTATGGTACTTGTCCAGTTGACTCATGACGTGTCATATTTATGCAAATCTCAATATTTTTCAATGTATCGGCCCAACGGTTATGTTCTGTAGGTATGAACATGCGTATGTGCTTCGAGACTCCAAGTAAGACTCTTTCGCTCGGATTTCCCTGTGGATGGCGTATGCTAGATAGTACATGCTTGATGTCTAGCTCATTTAATCCGCGCTTAAATTCTGCTGATGTGTAATAACTTCCATGATCAGAAAGGATAAATTCAGGCTTTCCCATTATAGGTATAACTCGATTCTTGATGCGGCTCAGGACCTGTTTCGAAGTTGTTTTCTGGATAGCACATAGAACAACAAATTTAGAAAAGACGTCCACACATACAAGGACATGTCGCACTCCTCTACGTCCTTTTGGCAATGGGCCAAGACAGTCCGCAGCAATGAGCTCTAACGGTTTCTGTGGCAGTATTGGCTTTGGGTATTGTCTCATGAGGAAGTTATTGGGTTTTGCGCGCTGGCAGATATCACATGTCTTCAGGACATCGCGTATAGTAATCCTCATCCGTGGCCAAGTGAAAGCTTCACCTATTGTTGCTTGTGTCTTGTCTAACCCTATGTGACCAAGCGTATAATGAGTATGCCACACTAATTTCCTCTGTAACGAAGCTGGTAACAATATCCGTAACTTGACATGATCCTCATCTATAAATTTATGGAGCATATTATTGAAGTATGAATAACTTCTCGCTTGAGCTTCAGTCTCTCGATATGCTGGGGTATCAGGTGTTATCTCTCTCTTGAGGAATTTAATCATCTGCATCATCCATGGCTCCTTTTCTTGTTCCTGCGGTAACCTCTTCAGTTCTTGTAAGAAATCTTGATCTTCGTTTGTCAGCTCAATGTGTTGCACTAACATTTCCTCCTGCTGTGCCTCTTCTTCTGGATTTCGGCTCAAAATATCCGGGATTACATTCAATTTTCCTGATATGTGCTCAATTTGTATATCAAACTGCTGCGCATAAATGGCCCATCTGTTGATGCGTTCACTTACCATGGTGGTCTTAAATAAGAAAGTCAGCGCCATGTGATCAGTGCGGATTGTTATGGAGAAACCATAGATAATACGACGCCATTGTTGAAGCGCGTATATGATCGCCAAAAGCTCCAGCTCTGAGATGGTATAACTTTTCTCATGTTTTCTTAATTTCCTGCTGATGAATGCTAGGTATGAGCGGTTTGCTGTTCTCTCTGCGTCTTCTTGGAAAAGCATTGCTCCGATGCCCACTAAAGATGCATCTGCTTGAATTATAAACCCCTTCGAAAAATCTGGGTAACCCAGTTTGATGTTATTTGACAGTAATTCCTTCGTGGCTGTGAATGACCTCTCACACTCTTCGTTCCAAAACCAACGGTTGTTCTTTTTTAGCATCTCTTGTAATGGTGCTACTACTTCGGTGTATCCTGGACAGTTTTCACGAAAGAAGTTGGTGGCTCCCAAGAACATCCTTATGTGCTTGACTCTGGTTGGTCGAGGAAAATTTTTAATGGCTTCGATTTTCACTGGATTGGGCCTGATTCCTTCTCCATCAACAATATGTCCTAAATATAAAATTTCGTGCTGAAAAAAGTGTGATTTTTTTAGATTGATCTTGAAATTTGCCCTTTCTAGGTTCTCTAACAACTTGCTTAAATTTTGCATGTGTTCCTCATTGCTCTCTGATGCTAGTAAGATATCGTCGACATATCTGACAGTCATGTCTTTCACTTCTTCTGTTAAATTTCGATCCAATGCTCGGATTAGTGCAGATCCGGCTGTCTTAACTCCAAATGGTAAACGACACCAGGTGAAACTCTGATTGTCGAATAGAAATCCAGTTAACAGCTGTGATTTCTCTTCTAATTCGATGTGCCAATAGCTATTCGCAAGGTCGACAGACGAATATATTTTCTTCTTATGGAACTTCTTGAGTACATCCTTAATTAGTGGTGCACGGTCGGTTTCATCTATTAATCTGGAATTGAGGGTGCGAGCATCGAGACACAACCTCACTGAACCATTTGGCTTCGCCACCGCTAATATGGCGTTCAAATATGGGGTTGGAGCTTTCTTAATATTATGCCCCCTCTAAGCATCTCACCTATAATTTTTTCTAACTGCTGCACGCTGCTTTTCTGGAATTGGGTAGAGTCGGCTCTTAAATGGTGTCCAGTCATCTACCTGCATAGCGTACTTGAAATTTAATATTTTTCCCGGTAGTGTATTAAATGCTGCTGAGTGTTTACATAGCGATTGTGCCAAGCAATTTCTTTCATCATCATTTATCTTTGCCTCTCTTAATTTTTCTTTCAAAAGTGCCTCAAAACTGTCTTTGTTGCCATCTTCTTCTACTGCCATGGACCACATTTCATCTTCCAATTCTTGCTTTCACTCCAGGAGTCCTGTGTTCGAGTCCTCTTCATCTGCTTGACTTTCTTCTTCTTCTTCCTCAGGAATGGTCTCCAGCTTCCAAATGTCAGCGTCTCTATCTAAGCCGTGGTTATTCATGTTCAGTCCCACTGCTGATAATCCTTCCATATTTCTGAATTTAATTACATTGTTGCGCAGGTCAATCACTGCTTGGTGCTCATATAGGAAATCCGCCCCCAGAATCAAATTTACATTCATCTTGTTCATCACTATGAATACGTGTGAGAAAGTGTGTCCTAATATTTCTAGATCCAGTTGTACCTGAAATTTGCATACGGCTGATTTTTCGGGAATTACTCCTCTAATTTTGACCTGTGGTACTGGAATCGTGGGTATTCTCTGTTTCTCGCTTAGAGCTTTAATTAATGCCTCTGATACTAGACATAGCTGTGCCCCTGTATCCACTAATCCTTTTACTCTTAGACCTTCTATCCTCGTAATGATGACTGGTAATTTCCTCAAACAATGTTGTTCCGGTTGAATAATTTCACGTGTAAAATCCTCAGGAGTTGCGACCCATTCCTCGAAGTTCGCTATCAACCACTGTGTCTTATCTGGCGTGAAATTTAGCCTATCTCCTTCACCCTCTAATACATATTTTTTTTCTTAATAGCCCCCGTGTTCCTCTTCTCATTCTGGCTTTCGCGATGCTGTTGCACTAATTCACTCTCTGCTCCAGTGATTTCCATATCTGGGTTCTCGCGATTCTCCATCGTCCTTCGCCAGCGGTCCTTTTCCGTCTCTTGGTTGCGATGCAACTCATCTAGGTATCGTTGTGATGCCTCATGCCTGCTTTGCAATTCCCGTCGACTGTCTTCCGTATATCCTCGGTTCTCATCTCGTCCTCGGTTCCACGTTCTATTATCTCTTCTATCATATCTGCGATGATGATATGGACCTTCGCGACCACGCCCTCTCCATTCATCTCTCCTGTACTGTTGTGGCTGCCAGTTCCTCTCGTTCCTTGGTTCATATCTCCTTTGCTCCTCTTTCGGCGAGTCTGACCTTCCGTTATTATTCCCGCTCCTATGGCTAACATTCGTGTTGGTGCTCTGCTCTCTAGTTTTGACTAGCTCGGCTTGGTGTACCAGCGCTGCGCTGTCACTCGCTCTGACGTGTCTATTTTGATTATTTAATGACGTCTCATCCAACTGACGTAACACCTCCTCTGCTTGCAGTGCGCTCGAGACGTTTGCCGCAATTAAAAACTGTTGTACTGGCAACGGAAGCTGCTTTCCAATTGTCATCGCCAGTTCTGACTCCGGTGGTAATATATCCATATCCTTCAGTCTAAGTAGCTGAGCCGAAAAATATTCTGAATAACGTGTTGGTTGTGACGCATGATACTTCCTACTATATAATTCCATCCTTAAATTATGTTGTATATACATGCTCCAGTAACGACGTAAAAATGCATGCTTGAAGGTATCCATGTCTTCATAGGTGTAGCGAAAACTTCTGAACCACGTCAGAACGCTATCCGCAAGTAATTTCTCTGTTATTCTGAGTTTCTTATTCTCAGGAATGTTATTGTCTGTAAGGTAGTGTTCTAAGTCTTTTAGAAAAGCTTTCGGCGTTTGTGAACCATCATTGTTAAATTTTCGTGGGCGATCCTCCTGCATTCTAATTATTTGGACATACTGTGTAGTTGGGTTATTGTTATTATTATTGCCAGTCGGCTGTTGAGGTGTTGAAGCAAGTCCTCTAAATGTTTGAAACCCTTCATTATTCTCGCTACCTGTGGTCGCACGGCCCGGACTAAGTTCATTCATTCCTTCTCCCTGAGTCTGGCTTGTGTTAAAATGATTAACCACACTGCTTGTCCCTTAGCTGCTATTGTGGGCTTTTAGTTCCAGAAGCATTTCCTGTTGTTGCAAAGACTGTATTTCTGTCTTAATAATCTTTCGTTCTTGTACCTCCATTTTCCCAAGTAACTGTTGTTCGACCTCCTTTATCCTCTTCTGGTTTTCTTCCATTTGTTCTAAGAGTTTCTTTCTATCCTCTTTCCCGTCAATTCCAATTTGTTGGCATGTCTTGGTTATTTCCACTCTTATTGCCTCATATCTATTTTCCTCTTTTCTCTTTCCCTCTTTCTTCTCGCTTTCCAGCTGATCGAGCCTGCCTCCTATCATCTCATTGCTTTCACGGATACTCTCTTTAAGTGCATCATTCTCGATCTCCTGAATGCTCCATCGTTCTGCTGAAGTCAAAGCTGCCTTGTCTATTTCCGTTCTAATCTCTATCATCTCTCCTTCTAAGCTGTGCAATTGTTTTGCCGCAGACTTAACCTCGTTGTCTACTCCTTTTATGGTAGCTTGGATTGCTAATTGTTCTATCTTTATCCCTTCTGTATTAGCGTTACATATTTCTTCTAGCTGTATGAGTTTCGCTGCCGTCTTTTATTCACTGAACGCTATTGATTGCCTTAAGTTCGTCTCCATCTGACCTAACTGTGTGGTAGTCTCAAGCGTGATTTTAGCTATTTGCTCTGCTAATTTATCTGTCAGTTCCTCTTTTAATACTTCATTATTCCGCCTACCCTGTTCTGCAATTTGTTCCGTTAATTCCTCTTTTAATACTTCATTATTCCGCCTACCCTGTTCTGCAATTTGTTCCATTAACTGTGTGTTAGTAACTGTATTTTGTTCCGCGAGTAGTGCATTATTTGTCTTACTGTGTTCCGTTATCTGCTCCGCTATACGTGCATTGTTTAATTCACTCTGTTCTGCAATTTGTTCCGCAATACGTGCATTGTTTAATTCATTCTGTTCTGCAATTTGTTCCGCAATACGTGCATTGTTTAATTGACTCTGTTCCCTACATTCCCTCTTAAAGTGTTCGAACTGTTACATTGTTCTAGCTACTGAACTCTCAATAATAAGTCGAATTTCCTCCACTGACGCCATATCACACAATATAATACTTATCTGAGAAGACTGGGGCATGGAGCCTCACGTTCCCACCTTCTGCAATCATAAAATGAGTCGCTTAATCCCAATTTACGTTAATCCCATTAATGACTTTAATATGCTTGAAGAGCTGCCTATTTGATGTTTGCTTTTGTGAATAAACTTTCAGTTTACCCTTCTACGTTAATTTTAACTTCCCAGTTCTGTCAATAAAGTACTGACATCACTCTTACGGTTCATGCCGTCCTACAACATACATTTGGAGTTTGCTACTAATTATTCAAATATAAGGGCGCCACGAAAACGCTGCTTCTACCTAACTATGAAAAATAAACTCAGCATTTTCGATTATTTACTTTAAACAAACTCCTGGCTTTACTTTCCCCTGAATTACTTGTTAATTTGGCCACACCGTTCGGCGCCATGATGCTACCTAGCTCATCAAGCCCCACTACAGGGCGATATGACAGGGGATGCTCTACATCTGTTTACATGACCTCAAGGCGGCATATAGACTTCAGTAAGCTCCGGCTAGCTACTCTCTGACACTCTCCATCACTGTGATCCACTAATTAATAAAAGAAAAACTAATATGGATATGAATAACTACATCATTATCACCAATCCATATATACCCTTCTGCGTTCTTCTAGGATGCCGACTCTTACTCGGGTAGTGCTCTGTTCGGGGTGGCTCTAACTTATTCTAAACATCCTAGGAATATAGTCACAGGATCACAGGAGGCTTATCTTAAAATCAGTAGGTCAGAGAACTCCTAATATAAAATAATTTATTTCACAAAAACATCATCTCCCTTTTCTCCCAACCATAGACAAATAAAAACAAAATCAACTCCCTTAAATTACTGAAATCAACAACATCAAAAAAATGCAAAAATAATGTTTCACACTGGCTGAAACCAGGAATAGAAAATAGTCTATTTTACTGCAGTCCACTGCTTCAAGTCCAAGAGTTATTGTCAACAGACTTAATTCAAATAACTATGGCCTAAATAAACCAGCCATTCTATCACAATACATATTGCGCACTCATTTTTATAACTTGCAAAACTTGTTCTTTGGGAAATCGGACATGTCTACTCGTACAATCATCATCTTTCCTCACAAGAGTCAGATAATGAAGGCAATAGATTTATTCTAGGTTACGGGCATGTGTGTTTTTATAACTTTAATACAATTACTTCACTCAGAGCTATAACTCCGTTAATTATAGTAAAATAAACAAGTCAACATACATGAAGCATCATATAAATACTTCGGCGGCCGGTGCGCCGTGATTATTAATAAACAACAACATAATGAATGCACTCCAAAAATAATGACAAATAGAATACATCGCTTCCTGAAGCGGTACACAAAAAGAAACCCCGGGAAGTTGGACTACCTCCCTTCATAGAATACAATGACAGACTCGACCTTGTGACAGACACACTTTCACCGTACTAACCAGCAGGCCGGGACAACCTTCCTGGCTGCTTTAGAATTCAGACGGCTAACCATATTTCTACCTGTTTCTTAAAGACTCCCTTTTACCTGCCTTGGGTTCGAGCAATGCAATACCTTTCCGACGGAGCTAAAGTGGACTCTCATCAGATAATGAATTCAATCATTTTACTTACCATTTATATATCGTCGAAGAATGCGGGAATATCACCTCCGCTATTATTTTCACTCACCATTACATCATCGAAGAACGCGGGAATATCACCTCCGCTTTAATTCTGCTCGACCCAGGATCGACTCTTAGCCTTACCTGAATATATCTCACAATACCCTCCAGCCATTCTTACCTTCGCGTGATAATCACTTACCATACTTATTACTCTCATAATCTCAGTGTCACTTACTGGTCTTGTCACCATATCGAGCGGTCTTCCCCATTTAGCTTTTACAATCACATTATGCATAAGCACTGTCAAACAAATATTCCCTTGACTGTGCATTCAACAAGATTAATGACATCCCAAACAAAACCATATTTAAAATAACACTTTGATGCTCATATACTTATTACGTTATAAAACACACAAAAATACTCATTACTGATAAACACACAAATCTACACAAACATGCCCGGTACGCTTAAAATATCTATTTTTATCATAACTGCTTATGATCGAGATAAACTTATCCGACCCCCATAATGGGAAACATTATGACCCACATGCCCCATACAATATTTACTTATCTCTCATATTTCCTGATGCGGTTCTGGTCCTTGATATCAGTCTTCTTCATTAGTTGGTTCATCTTGATAGGAGGATAATTTACACACGGTTTTTCTCAAAATTTCACCAAAACAAAGGTCCACTGTGAATTATTAGCATTAACACAATGCACGGTTTTCGCACATGAAGCTCCTATCTCATATAGCTATCATCAACTTATTTAGTTCGGCCGACAGTTCATAGCTTCCTAGAATACTGGTCTAGCTGTTAATAGCTCGGGCGGCTATACCTATCATTACAACTGCGTCATACTGTTAAGATATGCACTGTTCTACTTCGCACTCGCGAATACTTAGCGATGTTCGAATTTCGGAGGTATACTTGCTCCTACTTATAAACTTGTAAAAATGTTAATTATTCTTATGCCTCAAGCGTAGGCTCTCGCCTCTACAGCGCGTATTAAGAACTTATAGAACTTGTAAAAATCACGTTGATTTCTGAGGGCTCGAGGCACGGGCTTCCGCCTACCGTGATGCCCCAAAGTAGACTTATAGAACTTGTAAAAATCACGTTGATTTCTGAGGGCTCGAGGCACGGGCTTCCGCCTACCGTGATGCCCCAAAGTAGACTTATAGAACTTGTAAAAATCACGTTGATTTCTGATCGCTCAGGGCCAAGGCTTCCGCCTACCGTGATGCCCCAAAGTAGACTTATAGAACTTGTAAAAATCACGTTGATTTCTGAGGGCTCGAGGCACGGGCTTCCGCCTACCGTGATGCCCCAAAGTAGACTAACTTCGCTGTGTTTCAATCCATTATTTATACGATTTCTCTTAAAGGGACGTGGAGTAGGGGAGTTTCAGAATTTATTTCCAAAATAACAATCACATGAATATGCGAACTAGCTCCTTAGAACGTCCTCATTTCCAATGTCTCAATGACTCCTTTTTATTCAAATCCGATCGTTGGATCCTTATATAATGAGCTCCGTAATTTGCTTCATTGTCCCTTAATTTCGGCGGGATTTGATCGCGTCAAGCGTCTCTAACTGCCATTGGTCGTTTCAAATCCACCCCCTGATTTCATTTTAATTCTGGCAAAAATCACAGAATAATCCAATTTAAATTTTGACGATATTTCTGAGAGGCTGGGATAATCCCCTATACGATGGTATAATTCCTGTTTCTGTATTCTAATTACTGCTCTAATTCCTTTCAAATGGGCGGGGTTTATTTGGTAGGTGATCGTTGAGGTTTCTGCATTTACCCGCGTAGTGTAACGACCTCCGCGCGTTTTCTGGCGCATTTGGTGTCCAGATGTGGATTTTCTCTTTCCTGCTACCTTTGTCCGCGTTGGGAGAAAGCTTCTTCAAGTCACGTACGAACCATCCTTTTGTCATTCTAGTTTCACAAGCAACTTCTATTCTCACATCGACTTTGAGACATGAATTAAATTTTGATGGAATAATATGTAGACTTTATGCTATCAGAGATGCATAAAGGTCACAATACCTGTTATGGTACACATAGCACACACGAAATTTGCTTGAAATCCAAATGATAGTATAGAAGTTACATGTATTTAAAGTTGGACCTCTCAGCAGGCTTAGAATCATGTTAGTAGCACTGACGTATATAAGTTACTCCAAATTAATATAGAATGTCAGGTACTATACGTGTGCATAGTTTAAAGCTGTCGGCTTGTATACTTTCTGATATATGGGTATTTGTATAAAAAATTGAGAGCATTTATTAACAGTTGGCAGCCCTGGTGGCTCTTAAAAATACGGTCAGTTATATCTGTTTATGTACACATAGCACATACGAAATTTGGTTGAAATCCCATTGATAGTGTAGACGTTATATGCATTTAAAATTTGGACCTATCAGCAGGCTTATTATCATTTTGGCAACACTGCCATTTAGGGCCTCCTGGAAATTTAACCACAATATTATTATCTATACGTGTGCCAATTTTGAAATAGCTCCCTTTCATACCTTCCAAGATATCCAAGATGGAGCTCAAATTTCAATTGCGATTTTTCAGCAGTTGGTAGCACTGACATCATTTTCAAATATGGCGGTGAGATATTCAGGTATAGGTCTTAATTCGTACAAAATTTTGTTTTGATTGCTGCAGCCGTTTATGAGTTGATAGGGGGGGGGACACACACACAGCCAGACAGACGGACAGACAGATGGACAGACAGACAGACAGACAGAAGGACAGACAGACAGACACACATTTGCCCGATCTCATAAGTCTACTTTTTCCTCATTTTTGCAAAATGTGAAAAGTAGGCAAAAAATCCCTCCTTAATAGAAGATTTCGACACACAACAAACATATTCCCAAAATATCAGTTTTCTAACATTAATAGTTTTGGTTGTTCGATGAGAGTGAATTTCCAAAAAATCCTGCCTTAGTGGACGTGTTTCTTCCAGAATTTCACCCCTTCCGATGGGCCCCTTAAAGTCGATTTATGAAGAAAACGATCGAACACCTATTTATATAATTATTTTTTATATTAGCCTACTTTCGATTTTTGCAAAAAATGAAAGTAGACTTATGAGATCAACACAGGGCGAAAAAAGTGTGTCTGTCTGTGTGTGTGTATGTGTGTGTGTGAGTCTGTGTGTGTGTGTATGTGTGTGTGTGAGTCTGTCTGTGTGTGTGTGTGTGTGTCTGTGTGTGTGTGAGTGTGTGTACTCTGAATGTTTGTCCCCCCTATCAATTCGAACACGGTGAATGCAAATTGAACGAAATTTGGTACAAAGGTAGCACTAGCAAAGGACACCTCAGTGTCATGTTTTATATTGCCGCCATCTTTACTAAAACTGAATGGCGGCCACTCAAACGTTCAAAACGTAAAATCAAATAACGACTAACCAAATCATCCGATCTCTACCAAATTTGGTAACAACATACCTTCCTATAGGATGCGTCTTGTGACCAAATTACAAGGTCGTCCGCCATACCATTTCAGGATGGCGGCCGTGCGAATTATGCAAACTTTATAATCCATATCATGGGACCCACCAGTTCCGATTATCGAGCCGAGAATCGTTTTAACTGTTCTAAAGGAAGAGGCACGTTCGAAATTAAAAGTTTATTTTGTAATACTATAGTGCAGACGTGATTTTAAAAAGCTGAACTGATTCAGTAATAAGACAAGATGGCAGCGGATATCTTGTGCCGGACTTATATTTCACTAATTTGAGTATTGCATGCAATATAGCGTACTGATAAAAAATAAATAAACTTTGTATGAAATGCTTTATATATAAATAATATCCTCCAGTGATGAAATCGTTTAGTATAAATCATTATTTGCTAACAAGTTCTATGTAAGTCATTTTAAATAGAACGATATTCGTTGACACAATTAGCTCAGTGGTAGAGCGTTAGACTATCGCTCAAATGCCTATGGTTCAAACCCGATCAGAGCTAGGTTTTTGCTTGAAATGTTATATGTTTATTGTTTTGTAATGACTCAGATGTTTTAAAATTAAGCGTTATATTGTGCACATTATGGTGTAAAATATATATTTAATTAAAACATAATTCGCCAGAAGATTTACTCGGGACATCTAGCTGCCAAAAAGGTAACTTCCAGATTTTATTGAAAAGTTTCTTCTTCTGGCCGCTAGAATGCACTCGCTCTGTTAGGATTATATTGTTCGATATTTCACCAATAGATGTCACGACTAGTCTACGTGGGGATCCATTGATTACTATACCATTATCATTCTATGCGCATCGAATTTGAAGAATGACAAGATGATACTACGATACATTTTAACTTTTTATTTTAAAGGGTTTGTAACAGCCTATTTTGCGTTACTTGAAAATGTTATTAAGCGTTATATCGTGCACATTATGGTGTAAAATATATATTTAATTAAAACATAATTCGCCAGCAGATTTACTCGAGACATCTAGCTGCCAAAAAGGTAACTTCCAGATTTTATTGAAAAGTTTCTTCTTCTGGCCGCTAGAATGCACTCGCTCTGTTAGGATTATATTATCGAAAATATCCACATAGTTTGTATACACACGTCTCTGTAGGGTCATGGAAAGATTTGTTAATTCAATTAGGGTTGTGAAAGCCATGCACAACCAGACGTGTAAAGACATGCCTCAACTCAAAGTTGGATGTTGCCCACGGCAGGTCGTAATAATAATAATAATAATAATGTTATTGGTTTTACATCCCTTTTAACTACTGCTGATTTTAGAGACACCGGGGTGCCGGAATTTTGGCCCGAAGGGGATCTTTAACGTGCCAGTAAAGGTACTGACACGGCTCCCTCGCATTTGTGCACCCTCAAATGCCAGCTGACTGCGCCAGGATACGAACCTGCAACCTAGGGCCCAGCAAGCGAGAACGTTACCGCCGAGCCACGCAGCCAGTCCGGTCGATTATGTCTCCAGATCCATAACATTCTTGAGATACTTCTTATCTTTCTTTCTTCAATGATGGTAGCAGTTTTTATCTAGGTTGTGGCGTTTGGTAGAGGTAAATCGTTTCTAAGGTCTTCAACAAAGAATAGTTCTATTATACTCTTTGATAATAACAACGAGTTATAACTATACTCATACATTTAGGAGAAAGTAGGCTATATGTTCTTTACTGAACATCTTGTTTTTATTAATATGATTGTTTTCCTCTGAGTTTCAAACTCCTCGCCTATGTCGTTTAAGAGATGCACACTCCGTTAGGAATCTTTCAACCCCCACTTTTCACCTCTTTCACTCATAATATACACCACATCGAAACACCATTCGACATTTGTCAGCTTATTTTTAGCCTATTTTCAATTTTGAAAAAAAATAGGCTTATGAGATCACCTTTTGTCCGTGTGTGTGCGCGCGCGCGCGTGTGTGTGTGTGTCCCTAATAAAATCTAAACGGCTGGAGGGATTTCAATGAAACTCGGTAAGTGCACATCACTATTCCGGTCTATCTCGACCGTGCCCTTCAAATTTTGTTACGTCCCACCAATCCAACATGGCGGCTGTGCGAAATATTTCCCCAGCATTCAATATCTCCGAAACTATTACCGATATCACCCTGGAATTTTGTATGGTGATAAAGGGAACTAATAGAAGTTCACTTATGTGGCCTTTGAAACCCTGGGAACTACAAAACCAACATGGCGGCCAAGCGAATTTACGACTTTTAAATATACGTTTCTCGCGATTTAATCAACCAAACGCAATGAAACTTGGTACAGTATATGTGAATATACATTGTAATGCACCGACATCTAACTTTGTACAATTGTTTACATAACCTCAATATGGCGGCTGTGCGAAATATTTCACCGGCATTCTATATCTCTGAAATGATTAGCGGTATCACCCTGAAATTTTGTACGGAGATAAAGGGCACTCCTGGAAATTTATCTATGAGACTTTGAAAACCGGTTAACTACAAAACGATCATGGCGGCCAAACGAAGTTGAAAGTTTTAAATAGGCTTTTCTCGCTATTTAATGATCCAAACGCAATGAAACTTGGTACAGCAAATGTTCATACACATTGTAATGTACTGGTATTTAATTTAGTTCAATTGTTTACATAACCTCAAGATGGCGTCTGTGCGAATTTTTAAATTAAATTTTTGTTTCTTGTGTCGTAATCGTGCGATCGAAGTGAAAGTATGAATAATGAACCTTAACAATAATTTTCCTTTAAAGGTACATGACTCTATGGCCTATACATGTAACAATCCAACTTGGCGACCATCCGGAATATTGAGACGGTTCTCAATATCTACGGATCTACTACAGCAATCAAACTGATTTTTTATGTTCTTAGGGGTTATGGACATAAGTTCAACTATAGGACTATCAATAACCTGGTGATCTCAAATCCAACATGGCAGCGACGCGAAGTAAATATTCACACGGTCGTTTCTCGCAATTAAACCATCCAAGTGCAGTGACACTTGTTACAGTAAATCCTTATACAAATGTTAATCCACAGGCATCTAATTTATTTCAATTGTTTCCATAACCACAAGGAGGCAGCTGTGCGAAATTTTTAAATCTCGTTTTTACTTCTTGTGTCCTGATCATGTGATTGAAGTTTGTGTACTACACGTACACAATAATCTTAGCGGCTTCGGTGGCGTAGTCGGTAGCATGCTGAACTGCTATGCCCAAGATAGCGGGTTCAAACCCGGCCGAAGTCGTCGGATTTTTTAAGAGCGTTAAAAATCCTTCAGTATGCCTTCCTTCGGAGGGGAAGTAAAGCCGGCGGTCCCATGTCATAGATTTATGGCATGTAAAAGATCCTTTCACAGACTAAACTTGTGTAAAGCAAAATTTGTTAGGTTAGATTTCGTCAGAACGCTCTATCAAAGTTCCAACGTTCGCCACTAGGTATCATTGATATCTGGTGGCGAAAGTTGGAACTACTTGAAATTGAACGGAACTTGTAGCTCACCCTTTAGGGTATCCGCTGGAAGCAGCTACAGACTCAGGCGAGCCGAACATGTCCTCGGACACTCCCGGCACTAAAAGCCATACGATAAATAAATAATAAATAATAACAATAATCTTCATGTGACAGTACATAACTCTAAACCCTACATATACAAAAGTCCAACATGGCGACCATCCGAAATATTTAGACTGTTCTCAATATCTACAAATCTATTACAGCAATCAAACTGAAATTTAGTATGTTGATAGAGGCAATTAACATTAGTAGGATATACTGTATGAAAATAGACTGTATAGTTCTTCACGGAACTACTTGTTAATGATTAGTTCATATGCCAAGTATCACATACCCAAATGAAACCACTCGTGAGATATTGTTATTCAATAAAATGCACGTTCATCCCCTTAACACCCCTTTAGAACCTGAATATCCAAAAATCTTTCCTTAGTGGACGTTTTCGACATACAACAAACATATACCCAAAATTTCATGTTTCTAACTTCAATAAGTTTAGCTGAGCGATGGTGAGTGAGTGAGTCAGTCAGGACATTTTCTTTCATTTATTTTTGAGATTTTCACCCCTCCCCATGAACCCCTTAAATGGGATTCATGACAAAAAACGGTCGAACAACTATTTACTTATTTTTAAGCGGATTTTATCCACTGAATTTCAAACTTCTCGCTTATGTCGTTTATGAGATACACGCTCCGTTAAGAATTCTTCAACCCCCAATTTTCACCCCTTTCACCTCATAATATACAACATATCGATAAACCCTTAGACATATGTCTGCTTACCTTTACTGATTAATTTATATGCCGGATATCACATCCCCAAATGAAACAACTCGTGAGATATTGTTATTCAATAAAATGCACGTTTATCCCCTTAACCCCCCTTTAGAACCTAAATATCCAAAAATCTTTCCTTAGTGGACGTTTTCGACATACAACAAACATATACCCAAAATTTCATGTTTCTAACTTCAATAAGTTTAGCTGGGCGATGGTGAGTGAGTGAGTCAGTCAGGACATTTTCTTTCATTTATTTTGAGATTTTCACCCCTCCCCATGAACCCCTTAAATGGGATTCATGAAAAAAAAACGGTCGAACAACTATTTGCTTATTTTTAAGCGGATTTTTTCCACTGAATTTCAAACTTCTCGCTTATGTCGTTTATGAGATACACGCTCCGTTAAGAATTCTTCAACCCCCAATTTTCACCCCTTTCACCTCATAATGTACATCATATCTATAAACCCTTAGACATATGCCTGCTTACCTTTACTGATTAATTTATATGCCGAATATCACATCCCCAAATGAAAGAACTCGTGAGATATTGTTAATCAATGAAATGAAAGTTTAACCCCCTTAACACCCCTTCAGAACATGAATATCCAAAAATCCATCCTTTGTGGACGTTTTCGACATACAACGAACATATCCCCTAAATTTCAAGTAACTAACTGCAATATGTTTGGCTGGGTGATAACGAGTGAATATCCAAAAATCCTTCCTTAGTGGACTTCTTTCCCCAAATTTTCCCTCCTCCACATGGGCCCCTTAAATTTGATTTATGAAAAGACGATCGACCACCGATTTACTTATTTTTCAAGCTGATTCCCCCCCCCCCCCTGAGTTTCATACTTTATGCCTCTGTCTTTTAAGAGATACTTGCTCCGTTAGAAATCCTTCAACCCCCACTTTTCACACATACACCTCATAATATACACTACATCGGAAAAAAAAAAAAACCTCAGACATGTGTCTTCTTATTATTAATGATGAGTTAATATGCCGAGTATCGCATTCCCCCAAGGAAACCAATCGGGAGATATTGTTATTCAATTAAATGCAGGTCTACTCCCTTAACACCCCTTTAGAACCTGAAATTACAAAAATCTTTCCTTAGTGGACGTTTTCGTCATACAACGAACACAACCTCAAAATTTCATGTTTCGAACTTCAATAATTTCGGCTGGGCGATGATGATTAAGTCAGGACATTTTATTTCATTTATTTTTCAGAATTTCACCCCTCTCATGAACCCCTTAAATTGGATTTATTAAAAAAACGGTCGAACACCTATTTACTCATTAGCCTATTTTCAATTTTGAAAAAATAGGCTTATGAGATCACCTTTTGTCCGTGTGTGTGTGCGTGTGTGTGTGTGTGTGTGATTCGTGTGTGTGTCCCCCCCTAATAAAATCTAAACGGCTGGAGCGATTTCAACGAAACTCGGTAAGGTCATAGCACTATTCCCGGTGATCCCGACCGTGCCCTTCAAATTGTGTTACGACTAACCAATCCAACATGGCGGCTGTGCGAAATATTTCACCAGCATTCAATATCTCCGAAACTATTAGCGTCATTACCCTGATATTTTGTGGTGATAAAAGGAACTACTATAAGTTAACTTATGTGACCTTTGAAAACCTGGTAGCTACAAAACCAACATGGCGGCAAAGCGAATTTGCGAGTTTAAATAGACGTTTCTCGCGATTTAACCAACCAAACGCAATGAAACATGGTACAGTATATGTTTATATACATTATAATGCACCGACATCTAACTTCTTTCAATTGTTTACATAACCACAAGATGGCGGATGTGCGAAGTATTTCACCGGCATTCTATATCTCTGAAACTATTACCGGTATCTCCCTGAAATTTTGTACGGAGATAAAGGGCACACTGGAAGTCCATCTGTACGACTTTCAAAAACCGGTTAACTACAAAACGAACATGGCGGCCAAGCGAATTTGAAAATTTTAAATAGACCTTTCTCGCGATTTAATGTTCCAAGCGCACTGAAACCTGGTACAGGAAATATTTATACTTTGTAATCCACTGGTATCTAATTTAGATCAATTGTTAACATAACCTCAAGATGGCGGCAGTGCGAATTTTAAAGTTAAGTTTTTATTTCTTGTGATGTAGTAATACGATCGAAGTGAAAGTTTGAATAATGAACCTACGCAATAATTTTCCTTTAATGGTACATGACTCTACGGCCTATACATTTAACAATCCAACATGGCGACCATCCGAAATATTTAGACGATACTGAATATCTACGAATCTATTTTAGCAATCAAACTGCATTTCTTTAAAGTTCATAGGGGCTATGAACTTAAGTTCACCTATAGGACTTTAAATAACCTGGTGATCACAAATCCAACATGGCGGCGACGCGAATTATAAATATTCACATGGACGTTTCTCGCAATTTAACCATCCGCGTGCAGTGAAACTTGGTACAGTAAATCCTTATACGAATGTTAATCCACTGGCATCTAATTTATTTCAATTGTTTCCATAACCTCAAGATGGCAGCTGTGCGAAATTTTAAAATCTCCTTGTTACTTCTTGTGTCCTAAGTATGCGATTGAAGTTTGAATACTACACGTACACAATAATCTGCATGTAACAGTACATAACTATAGGACCTACTTATGTAAAATCCAACATGGCGACCATCCGAAATATTTAGTCGGTTCTCAATATCTACGAATCTATTACAGCAATCAAACTGAAATTGTGTATGTTGATAGTGGCAATTAACATAAGTAGGATATACGAAAATAGGCTGTATAGTTCTTCACGGAACTACATGTTTTTAAGCTGTTCTTCTCCCCTGTGTTTGACGAGTGAGTGAGTGAGTTAATCAGTTAGAACACATTCTTTCCTGTTTTTAGCCTATTTTCAATTTTGAAAAAATAGGCTTATGAGATCACCTTTTGTCCGTGTGTGTGTGCGTGTGTGTGTGTGTGTGATTCGTGTGTGTGTGTCCCCCCTAATAAAATCTAAACGGCTGGAGCGATTTCAATGAAACTCGGAAAGTTCATAGCACTATTCCCGGCGACATCGACCGTGCCCTTCAAATTTTGTTACGACTCACCAATCCAACATGGCGGCTGTGCGAAATATTTCACCAGCATTCAATATCTCCGAAACTATTACCGACATCACCCCGGAATTTATTACGTTGATAAAGGGAACTAGTAGAAGTTCACCTATTTGACTGTTGAAAAACTGGTAAGTACAAAACCAACATGGCGGCCACGCGAATTTGCGACTTTTAAATAGACGTTCCTCGCGATTTAACCAACCAAACGCAATGAAACTTGGTACAGTATATGTTTATATACATTGTAATGCACCGACATCTAACTTCGTTCAATTGTTTACATAATCACAAGATGGCGGATGTGCGAAATATTTCACCGGCATTCTATATCTCTGAAACTATTAGCGGTAAAACCCTGAAACCTTGTACGGAGATAGAGGGCACTACTGGAAGTCCATCTATAAGACTTTCAAAAACCGGTTAACTACAAAACGAACATGGCGGCCAAGCGAATTTGAAAATTTTAAATAGACCATTCTCGCGATTTAATGTTCCAAGCGCACTGAAACCTGGCATAGGAAATATTTATACACATTGTAATCCACTGGTATCCAATTTAGTTCTATTGTTTACATAACCTCAAGATGGCGGCAGTGCGAATTTTAAAATTAAGATTTTATTTATTGTGATGTAGTCATGCGATCGAAGTGAAAGTTTGAATAATGAACCTACGCAATAATTTTCCTTTATTGGTACATGACTCTATGGCCTATACATTTAACAATCCAACATTGCGACCATCCGAAATATTTAGACGATACTGAATATCTACGAATCTATTTTAGCAATCAAGCTGCATTTTTTAATGTTCATAGGGGCTATGAACGTAAGTTCACCTATAGGACTTTAAATAACCTGGTGATCACAAATCCAACATGGCGGTGACGCGAATTATAAATATTCACATGGACGTTTCTCGAAATTTAACCATCCGCGTGCAGTGAAACTTGGTACAGTAAATCCTTATACGAATGTTAATCCACTGGCATCTAATTTATTTCAATTGTTTCCATAACCTCAAGATGGCAGCTGTGAAAATTTTAAAATCTCCTTGTTTTTTCTTGTGTCCTAATTATGCGATTGAAGTTTGAATACTACACGTTCACAATAATCTGCATGTAACAGTACATAACTCTAGGACATACGTATATAAAATCCAACATGGCAACCATCCGAAATATTTAGTCGGTTCTCAATAACTACGAATCTATTACAGCAATCAAACTGAAATTGTGTATGTTGACAGTGGCAATTAACATAAGTAGGATATATGAAAATAGGCTGTATAGTTCTTCACGGAACTACTTGTTTTTAACAGAATTTCGTCCCACTCCAAGGGCCCCTTGAATTGGATTTATGGAAAAACGGTCGAACACCTATTTACTTATATTTTAAGCTGTTTTTTTCGCTGAATTTCAAACTTCTCGCCTATGTCGTTTAAGAGATACACGCTCCGTTAAGAATCCTTCAACCCCCAATGTTCATCTCTTTCACCTCATAATATACACCATACCGATATACCCTTAGACATGAAATGAAAATCCACAGCCTGTTTCCAGTCTCCGACCGGGTCAGGAATGGAATGAATGAAGCCCCCATCTAGCGGCGAGGATATGAACTGTGCCGGCTGCCGAGGCCTGACGCACTCCTCTGGGGCAATGATTAAATGAATGACAGATGAAATGAAATGGTAGTGGAGAGTGTTGCTGGAATGAAATTTTGATAGGGAAAACCGGAGTACCCGGAGAAAAACCTGTCTGCCTCCGTTTTGTCCAGCACAGATCTCACATGGAGTGACCGAGATTTGAACCACGGACCCAGCGGTGAGAGGCTGGCGAGCTGCCGCCTAAGCCACGGAGGCTTACCCTTAGACATACGTCTGCTTATTTTTAATTTTTAGTTTATATGCCAAATATCACATCCCCAAAGACACAACTCATGAGATATTGTTAATCAATGAAATGCACGTTTACCCCCTTAACACCTCTTAAGAACCCGAATAAACAAATATCCTTCATTAGTTGACGTTTGCGACATAGAGCGAAAATATTCCCAATATTTAATGTTTCCTACTTCAAGAGTTTTCGCTGGGCGATTATGAGTGAGTGAGTCAGTCAGGTCATTTTCTTTCAATTATTTTTACCAGAATTTTACGCCCTCCCCATGCGCCCCTTAAATTGGATTGATGAAGAAACGCTCGAACACCTATTAACTTATACTTTAAGCTGTCTTTTCCCCCTGAGTTTGAGGAGTGAGTGAGTTAGTCAGTCAGGACACTTTCTCTCCTTTTTTTTTTCTAGAATTTCACCCCACCCCATTGGCCCCTTAAATTGAATTTATTAAAAACGGTCGAATACCGATTTACTTATTTTCTGGCTGCTTTTTTTCGCTGAGTTTCAAACTTCTCGCGTATGTCTTTTAAGAGATACACGCTCCGTTAGGAATCCTTCAACCCCAACTTTTCACCTTATGATATACACCACATCGAAAAACCCTTAGACACATGTATGCTTATTTTTAATGATTAGTTTATATGCCGAGTATCACATCCACAAATGAAACCACTCGTGAAATATTGTTGTTCAATAAAATGCAGGTTTAACCCCCTTAAGACACCTTTAGGACCTGAATATCCGAAAATCCTCCCTTAGTGTACGGTTCTGACATACAACGAACATATCCCAAAAATGTCATGTTTATAACTTCAACAATTTTGGCTGGACAATGATGAGTAAGTGAGTGAGTCAGGACATTTTCTTTCAATTTATTTTCTTTTCATAATTTGACCCCTCACCATGAACCACTTAAATTTGTTTTTTGAAAAATAAACTGTCGAACACTTATTTAGTTATTTTTAAGCAGTTTTCTCTCCCTTAGTTTGAAGAGTGAGTGAGTCAGTCAATCAGTTAGGACACTGTCTTTCCGCCCCCCCCTTCCAGGATTTCACCCCTCCCCATTGGCCCCTTTAATTGAATTTATGAAAAAAAAACTTGAACATCTATTTACTTATCTTTTAAGCTGTTTTTTTGCGCTGAATTTCAAACTCCTCGCCCATGTCGTTTGAGATACACGCTCCGTTATGAATCCTTCAACCCCCACTTTTCACCCCTTTCACCTCATAATATACACCACATCGAAAACCCTCCGGCACATGTCTTATTATTTTTAATTATGTATTTATATGCCGAGTATCACATTCCCCAATGAAACCAATCGGGAATTATTGTTAATCAATGAATTGCAGGTTTAACCCCCTTAAGACCCCTTGAATATCCGAAAATCCTCCCTTAGTGGACGGTTTTGACATACATTGATCCTATTACCCAAAATGTCATGTGTCTAACTTCAATAATTTTGGCTGGGCGATGATGAGTGAGTCAGGACTTTTTCTCTCAATTTCCTTTGTTCAGAATATCACCCCTCCCCATGATCCCCTTAAATTGGGGTTATGAAAAAAACTGTCGAGCACCTATTTACTTATTTTTAAACAGATTTTATTCCCCTGAGTTTGATGAGTGAGTCTGTCAGCCAATCAGTTAGGACACATTCCTTCCTATTCCCCCCCCCCCCCAGAAATTCACCCCTCCCAATGGGACCCTTAAATTGGATTTATGAAAAAACGGTCAAACATCTATTTACTTATTTTTTAAGCTGATTTTTTTCCGCTGAGTTTCAAACTCCTCGCCTATGTCGTTTAAGAGATACACGCTCCGTTAGGAATCCTTCAACCCCCACTTTTCACCCGTTTCACCTCATAATATACACCACATCGAAAAACCCTCAGACACGTGTCTTCTTATTTTTAACGTTGAGTGTATATGCCAAGTATCACATCCCCCAATGAAACCATTCGGGAGATACTGTTATTCAATGAAATGCAGGTCTACCCCCTTAACACCCCTTTATAACCTGAATATCCAAAAATCCTTCCTTAGTGCGCGTTTTCGACTTACCACGAACATATATCCGAAATTTCATGTTTCTAACATTAATAGTTTTGGCTGGGCGATGATGAGTCAGTGAGTCAGTGAATCAGTCAGTCAGTCAGGACACTTGTTTTTATGTAAGAGATAACGGATCACGTCCTTTAGGATAGCTTAAACCACCCTTGGCTCGATAATCGGAATTGGTGGGTCTTAAGCTATTGATTATGATGGTTGCATAATTCACACGGCCGCCATATTTAAATAGTGCGGCTGAGGACCTTGTACTTTGAGCACAGGTTGCGTCTCATACAAAGGTATGCTTTAACCAAATTTCGTAATGATCCGATGATTAGTTTGGTCGTAATTTAATGTTAAGTTTTGATATTTGAGTGGCCGCCATTATGTTTTTGGTAAATATGGCGGCAATATAAAACATGACACTCAGGTGCCCATTGCAAGTGCTACCTCTTAACCAAATTTCATTCAATTCGGTTTCACCCCGTTTGAATTGATAGGGTGAGGGGACAGACATACAAAGTACACACACATACACACACACAGAGAGACAGACACACTATATTTTGGCCCTGTGTAGATCTCTTAAGTCTACTTTCATTTTTTGCAAAACTCGAAAGTAGGCTAACCACTGAGATAAGTGTTCTTGAATAAACCAATGTTACTTTTTTGTGAAATTTCCTTTGGTACAATTTGAAATAATATTACTGAGTTGTAACCTCAAAATATCATCATTATGGTTATCATCGAGTTCAGAATAAATTACCCTTTACATGTTACAAGAATCTAAGCCATGGTGTTACCACAAATAAAGAAAATACTTACTATGCAGTAATGGTGCCTGATAATGTCTGTATACAATTCCCATGCTCTAGAGTTCACAGTGCCCTTAAGTTACTCCGGAATGTAATGGAATTGATTTAAAACAGCGTGTTGTTTGGAGCCTGTGTAGTTCGTGAAAATGTTCAGTATGTACGGTGACAGAGTACTTCTCGTACTGTACCCGTTACCCAGGTGAGGCTATCGGCTACGCCAGTTGACATCGAGCCGTAGTTGAGATTTATGGGAAAAGTAGAAGAGATAGCGCTCAGATCGAGTCGAGAAGAATGTTAGGAGATGATGTAGGAGGCCAAGGATGAAGGTGGCACTACCAGTAAAGCAGATGGAATTATGGGAGGAGTATTGAAGTATTATCAAGATCTATGTGGAACATAATATTATATCATCTCAGAAGAAAAGAAAATTCGAGCAATCTTTATGGTGATAACTTGAAGAAAGGCAGATAATCCCTTAAGTTATTGTATAACTTAATAGCCGAGATGATGGTGGTCGAGATTATACTTGTGACGTATGACCGCGGAAGGTAGGGGAACGTCACGTGACAGCGCCGAGTAGGAGCTCATCAACGCAGTCTGGAAACAGCAGTATGAGTTCAGCCAGCAGAGCCAAGTACAACACATGGTGCGCGGAGAACAGCAGTAGCAGTCCAGCCAGTCGAGCTGTGTACAACCCTTGGTGCGCGAAGAAAAACGACAGTATTAGTTCAGCAAGCGGGGCTGATAGCAGCATACGCTGGGCGAACGAAAGTAGGTCAGTCTGTCGAGACAAGAGAAGCACGGTAGGCAGCGCGAGGAATGGTTAGCGAGGCAAGCTATACAGGCCGTGAAAGCAGATAGAGAGCCGGTGTTTGGACAGTAGTATTTCCAACATCGTGGTTACGGTTATGCGAACAGCAATGCTTTTCAAATGTTACAGTTTGTTAAAGGGATAAGCAGCATTATAACAGAATTGAGAACAGTATTTCAGGCCGCATTCGTAATACAGGGCAGCACAGCGAAGCGATATGACGAGGCAAGTTTTAAGCGTCGATCATTCTAGAACAGTGAGATAGAGCAGGGCGTGCTGGTTCCGACATTTTTATAAGCAGGCAACGTGCAAGCAACGGAACATTATTTCGACATTTTGTTACATCTTTATAAGTTTGGACTTGTATCCAACAGTCGAATTGTGCAGGCAGACAGTAATTATATACTGCTATTGTGAACTTTCAATGGACTTAGATATATTCCAATGACATTACGGCTTATCAAATAATGCATTTCATACCGGAATATTTTAAGCGACCATGGGGTCAAGCCAACATTAATGCTTTTATGCAAATGAACAGTTACGAGTATATGCACTTAAGGAACATTGGCACGTGCATTATTATAGTTATATTTTCATGAACTATTATGAAATATCAATTGCGAACACAGATACAGGGTGTTTCAAAAAGTTATACACTTTTATAAACAATTTATTTTCTGCAAGTGCAATTTAAGCCGCTGTGTGGTTTAACCTTTTTCATATGCAAACCGAACATTGTATGGGACAGTGGCGTGACAGTCGAAGAGTAGGGGGTACCCTACATTTATGAACTTTTACCGAAGAATTTGGACAGTATCCGTGATGGATAATATGCAGTTCATTATGTCGGATTAGGCGAATACAGAGACGTGATGGCACCACAGAGCGATCGATTCGGTTCCTGAAGAAGAGGATGTCCAACAGCTGATTCACTTGGAATATGAAGGCAATCGTTATTTTAGTGGGTGATACGATATTTCCGTCGATCTTTGGAGAAATTTGTTGCACACACGAGGATAATCGACGATCTTTGAAATATATTAACAGCTGATATAAGAAGGTATTGTAAGAGTTATGACTTGACTGATATGATTTTTCATGAACACTGGGCATACTTGTATATATTTCTAGTAGGAGTTCTACGATTATTTTGACTTGGCTTAGACATTATTTTGCTCCATTTTTGCTAGAATATGGCTTTACCATATGATATGGCAGGCACCATTATACGACATTCTCACCATTGGTTGGCTTTATTAAGCATATGTTTGGTCTTTTTGAAATTTTTCAGTAAGGATAGTTATTATTTTTTGTGGCGAGTATTTCGAACTCGTGATCTGCAATTGGATTATTTAAATTACTTCGTCAGTTCATTGCACACTAGAGAGTGTGTATTATTCATCAGTAGGGATTTTTTCTATTGGATTGTTTGGAGATATTAAGATTTTATTCACTCAAGTGAATGAATATCGCTTTTATATGACAACTAGAGACTTGTTGATTCCAATCTGGTACATTCACTAATTAGTCAACGAGATGGGGCCTTTCGTTTTATACGATTGCGTGGTGGTACAAATCTGATCCATCGTCCAGGGCATTATCATCATAGTCAACGGGGCAGGGCCTTTCGCTTTAGGCGATTGCGTGGTGGTACACACCTGACCTGCCATTGAGGAACTCATTTTTATCATCCGAGTGTACTTGAGATTGTAAGAGGATCCAACAAGAAACTACTAGTCACATATCAGTCGAATTTTGTTAAATAAATTAAAAATAAATGTCTGCAGGATTACATTTTGTAATTCTTGTTTGCCAATCCAATATTTTGTTGCTATACTCTTTTGAGAGTACATTCATCTAACAGCTGATACAGTTGATACTTTTGATACTTTTTATGATTGAATTTGATACCTTTGAGAAGGATTTCAAGTAATTGAATCTTGTAAGATGAATCATTAATGGTCAGATTCATTTTGAGGCAGATCAGTATTACATATTTTTATGTGAGAGATTATGACACATTGGTGTTTTTTTTTCTGTGAAGTGAATTTTGAGAATTTTAAGAGAATATTATGCTCTATTTGAAAGCAGATCTTGAATTGGATTTCGATTACTAAGGTAATTTTTCCTAATTGTTTAAGAAGTTGTCTAGATATGATCAGATTAATTACAGTTATTGGAGATTGTGTGCGTTAATAATTTGAAGCCAGTTATATAATTTTGTAGATCATGCAACGTGATTAAGTGAAGTTTGTGATAGGAATTTTCTGGAAGTTGCCAAGTGGAAGTTGCAATATTGCTAATGTATTTTGAGGCAGACATGAGGTTGTCGAACCCAGTCTAGCATATTTTTTGAGATTCATGCTGTGCGCTGAATAGTTATGGTGTTACATGGAATATTTATGGTGTTACGTGGAATAATTATGGTATTCAAATATGGTATTTGATAAAGTGAGAGTATATGATGAAGTTTTGGATAGTGAGATTCAACGTGATTTTGTGAAGGCAATAATATTTTTTGGCATGATAATTAAATACGAGATATAACTTGGAAGTGATAAAACTGTAAGACAACGTTCTATAACCCATATTAAACAATTTATTAGGAAATTAAACAAATAAATGATGATAATAATACAAGATTTTCTGATAATAATAATTAATGAAATAATAATCTGAAGTTTAAGCATATTAATGATCTGACCTAATGAAATAAAAATCTGAATGACTCGATGAAATAAAAATCTAAATAACCAGATGAATAAAATTTAAATAAATTGATAAATTAAATTTTGGAATAAATCAATGAATTAAATAAATGGATGAATTGAAGATTGAATAAATAAGCTGATTTAAATAAATTAACAGATGATTAAATAGATGATGAATAACTGAATTAGAAGGTGATAATTAATTAAAGAAGCTGATGATTAATAAATGTAAATGGATTTAAATAAATTTATATGAGAGATATGATTTAAATGATTTGAAGAATTACAACTTGAATTGGAGAATTAAACAATTTATATGGAAGATTTGAGATGATTTAATTTGAATGAGATGATGAAGTGAGAGTGTGTGAATAATTAGAGAGAATAATAAAGTGATGATTATAGTATTCATTTAAATGATTTAATGATAATAAATTAATTATTCTGAAAAAAAAACCTAGAAGAATTGCTGAGTTTTAATTATTCTGACTTGAATATAATGAATTTTGAGATGAGAACTAATGTGAGAGATATTTAATTTTGATGATGATGATTATAACCAATGAGTAATGGAGTTTCTGTGATTCACAAACAAGCAATTATTAATGACAGTGTAAATATAGTGTAAATAAATTATTCGATTTATAGGAGCATTTACTAAGATATTCAGCATTTGAATAATGCCATTCAAGCCATAAAATTATTTGATATTTAAATATGTGATTAGAATATATGTGTTTAGACAGATTCATTATTATTTTACATCCACATTCATGATGTTAACTTAAAGTGAAGTTAGGTCTCAGGTATCACGAATGTCAGTGATGCATAGACATAGTGCTACGGTGACCCTGAGAACCCAAATGAACTTTAGAAATTTTTCATATTTTATGTGGATAAAGTACACTTTGAATAGAATAGAGATGGTTCGATTTTCTGGACAATGACAATTTAACGTTGGCATTCGACCATACTCTTAGGTACGATATGTGTTTGATATGTCTGTCTGACTATCAATGTTTGAATAAATTTGTTTTTATCTTAGTTGTGATCTGATGATGATGTGATTTTCCTAATTCTTTCCTTGTCTTAAGTAAGGCATAACCAGGAAGGATGTGGTTTGCTAGGGATTCAGTTGGTGGCCCCATTTCTATTTGTATTGTTTTAAATTAAATTTAAGCCCGTAACGACCCTGGAGATATTTTATCTCGTGTCACCCTCTGCTTTTGTGATATTTCAACTGAATTTCCGACACATTCCTTATTTGACTTCATGTTCATTTAACTCCGCTCTGTCCTGGAAATCCAGGAATGCGATGTAATAGCAGATGGGTCATCGCATCCCCAGGACGAACGGGTACAGAGAGAGAGAGTGAGAATTGTCCTTACCCATCCGTGGGGGCTTCGATTTTGTTTATTCTATGGAATCACATCAGATTTAGATTACGAAGAGTTTGATCTCAATTTCATTTAATGGTGTTATAAAATTTATTAAACTTGGTCAGACAATATACTTGTATGCCCATTCCAGTGATCATGTTAATCATATTAGTGTTATATCATGTTTAGTTATAAGTCATTTTTCTTATACCCAAGTGAAAACAGGAATTGATACATTGTGATGTGTTGCTATCTAACGTCTCTGAATAAAACGTTTATTGAAAGATATAATTATGTCAGCGGAAGATTTAGCTAAGGTGTTAGGAGAGTTACGGAATGACATGTCTAGTATTGCAGTAACTATTGCTAGAATGGAATCAGAAAGCAAAGAACAGATAAATGATTCGGAAACTAGATGTAGAGAGAATGTGAAAGCTTTACAGACTAGTAATAGGGAAGATTTGAAGGCATTACAGATTAGCAACGAAACTAACTTAAAGTCATTACAGGCTAGTAATGAAGGCAATCTGAAAGATAGTTTAAAGTCATTTGAGACCAGATTACAGTCCAGTAGTACGGATGAGTTAAAGTCATTGCAGACTAGTAACGAAAATAATTTGAGATTATTGGAAGAAAGATTACAGTCAAATAGTAGAGATGAATTGAAATTATTACAGACTAGTAATGGAGAAAATTTAAAGTCATTAGAGACCAGATTACAGACCAGTACTGAAAGCAATTTGAAAGCTAGTGAAGGTAACTTAAAGGATAGTTTTAAATTGTTAGAAACTAGATTACAAGCTCGTAGTGAAGAAAATAACACAGAGTTGAAAGACAATTTAACTAGTTTGGAGAATAGATTAACGTTAAAGAATGATGAAATATTCAAGGCTTTACAATTAGATAAAAAGGCAGTAGAAATAAAAGGAGAGAAAAATTTGCATAAGTTAAGAAAAAATATTATTGAGTTAGAAAATAGAGAAGAAGAAAATATTCTTAATTTGAGAACAGATGTTATGTCTATACCGAGAGATATCAAGTCAGATGTATCGAAATTAACATTCGACATTGATGATTTAGTGGCAGATGTAGGCAAAATACAAGAGTGGTCTACCGAAGTATCTTTCGAATCCAAAATCAAAGGTCTAGAAATGAATCTAGGTAATGAAATCAAAAGTTTAAAGTCAGTAATTGGGACCGTTAAAGAGGAAGTCTTAGGAGAGTTTAATTCTCACTTGAAATCCTTAGAAAACCAATTGCAGACAGACATTAGGAAAATTGATGATGACATAGATCAAAAGGTTAATGAAAACTTAGCTTTATTCAAAAATAGAGTCGGTGCAATAGTGGAAGAACGGTATAGTGAGGTCGATGCCGAAGCAAAAGAAAAACGTGCAGGGCTGGATGAGAAATTAATCGCAGGTATGGCGAATTTGGAAGCGAGATTTACTGAGAATAAGGAAGCGATGAAGATAGATTCAGCTCAGTTTAGGACAGATGATGATCAGTTAAAAGAACAATTCGCGTCAGTAAAGACAACATGCGAAGATAAGATAGACAAATTGAAGAACGATTTGGAAGAGAGTAACAGAACACAGAATGTTATGTCGTTAGATAATTTGGAGACTAAGGTCAAGACAGTAGAAAAACGAAAAGAAGATAGGATGACTAAACTAGAGTCTATAATATATAGTTTCACAAGTCAAGGTGTTACAACGGGGGAAGTATCGATAAATCAGACACCGATAGATTGCAGTATGAATAATCAAGAGTTTAGCGTGAGAGAAAATAGTCAAACGCAACAGAATGTTACTTTCGAAAGGACTAATTCAACCCCTCAAGATAATTCGAATCCGAATAGAAGTACGTTTAGTATGAGTGAACGATACTCAGGTCCGGTGACCATAATCAGAAATCTAGATGATAAACCAAGGAAGTTTTCGGGGAACACAGGAGTCACACCAGTCGAATTTCTGAGAGATATTCGCGATTACATGGCGGAACATAGAGTAGCCAAGGAGAGAGAACTAATGGTAGTCGAACGCGCCTTAGACGGGCCAGCGTTAACATGGTTTCGCGCATTCAGGAGTAACTTTGCGAACATGGAACAATTTGCCATAGCATTTTTAAGAAGTTTTTGGAGTGCAGAGGATCAGCTGAACGTAAGAGCAGAAATGTACTCGAAACGTTACTCTACGTGGCATCCGACGCATTATGCAAATTACTTTACTTCGAAATTGGCTAAATTACAATTTTTGATTCCTCCATTGCCAGAAGAAGAACTTTTGCAAGATATAGCAAGACAGTTGCCAATTGAGGTACAACGATCACTCATAGTATCGGGAGCGAACACACTTGAGCACTATGGTGATATCTTACGCCGATTGGATTATACGAGCGCTCAGATTACACCCAGAACTTCGAGGAATGATAATCGAAACACGCAAGAAGTGAATGCGGTAGTTGTCGATAACGCAGCACAGACAGATAGAAGAGATTCCTGGGGAAACAGAAGAAACGAAGGGAATAGAGGAAATATTCACAACGTTCGTGGGAATGATAGATATCAAGGACCATATGAGAGGCCATATGATCAAGATACAAGAAACAGTAGATACAGGAACTACGATCAGAATTCCAGGTACCAAAATAGGAACAGATATAATAATCGATATCGAGGTAGATACAACTGGAACCAAAATCAGCAATCTAATCAAAACAATAGGCAAGATACTAGAAGGAATGATCACAACGAAAGACAGGATAATCAAGAGTATGGGAGATCAAGGCAAGAGAGTAGACAGCCTAGTGCACCACCCGAAGAAGCAATTAGAGATGTCAATCGAGCAAGCACGAGTGGTGAAAAAAAAACGACAAATTAACGCCGAATCAGGATACTACTAATCATTGGGAATCAATCATCATTGTAGAGACATATCAGGTCAAAGACGAGGATTTAATTGAAGAAGAAGACGTAGTCCATCGAGGGAATAAACATGAATTGCCAGTTATCAGTGTGGAAGTCATGGGAAAGGAAATCAAGACATTAGTGGATACGGGGGCTATGGTGAGTTTGATATCCATAGGCTGCCTGGATGAATTGATGTTGCCAACTGTTATTAGCAAGATTCAAGGGGTGATCCCAGACAGAAGCATGAAATGTAAAAATCAGGTACTTTTAGATGTTGGAATTGGAACCAGATATTTTGAACAGATGTTCCTAGTTGTGAACTACATTTCGATATGATCCTAGGAGTGGATTTCTTAAGTGGGAGTGGCTTGATCATAGATATGCAGAGTAGGCGCATGTACTTTCAAGAAGAGGTCATAGAAAATCAAGAATCCGAGATGACATTCTTCAGAGAGAATATATTGGATGAGATAGTATGCAGCATTGAAAGGTCTATAGAGGATAAAACTAATACGAAGAGTAAGATGAATCCGGAAATTAAGGAGCAGTTTGATCAAGCAATTTCAGAATTTGAGGACATATTCAATGATAAACCAGGACTCATAGAGAACTTTGCTTATAGCATCAAGTTGATGGATGACAAACCATACCACAAGAATTTATATCCCATACCGGATAAATGGAAGGAAGAAGTCAGTACAATGATAAGCGATATGAAGAAAGATGGAATTATCAAGAAGATGCCGACTGCTTATTTGAATCCTTTAGCTGTTGTCAAGAAGCCTAATGGTAAGCTGAGGATATGCCTAGATGCTAGAGCCCTTAATGAAAGAGTTCTTCCTGAACACGACAGGCCACCTGTTATTCGTGAATTGTTGCGCAGATTCAGAGGAAAGAGTTCCTTTTCTACCATTGATCTGACTAGTTCTTATTATCATATAGAGCTAGCAGAAGACTGCAAACAATATACAGGATTCTTATTTGATCATAAAACATATGTATTTAATCGGTTACCTTTTGGAGTAAAGAATAGTGGTCCGGTGATGATCCGAGCACTAGATGAGAATTTATCAGATGCAGTTAAGGAGCATGTGGTGAGCTATATTGATGACCTGATTATAGCATCTGAGACAGCTGAAGAGCATATCAGGCACCTTAGAATGCTTTTTGAAGATCTCCGGAGGACGAACTTCGAGGTGAATTTCGACAAATGTCAGTTCTTTTATGAAGAAATCGAATTTCTTGGACATAGAATCGATGGAGATGGATATAGGCCCAATCCAAAGAAGATCATGGCTATTTCAGAATTTCCAACCCCAAGAAAGCTTAAAGAAGTACGGCAGTTTTTAGGAATGTGTCAGTTCTTTTCTACATATTGTCCTGAATATACTGAAACGATGGCACCTTTGCAGGATTTGCTAAGAAAGGGAAATCGATGGAAATGGGACGACAAATGCAATCAAGCGTTTTTGGCAGCTAAGAACATGTTGATCCAGAATGTAAAACTTGAATAGCCAGATTTTGCTAGAAGTTTTTTTCTGGAGACAGACGCGTCCAAAATAGGCATCAGTGGTATCCTATATCAGTTAGACGATACAAACAGACACAGATATTTGGCTTTCACCAGTCGCAAGCTCAGGAATTGTGAAATGAATTACTATGCAACCGAGTTAGAGGCATTAGCAGTGGTTCATGCTCTTAAGACGTGGAAGAAGGTGTTGTTTGGGCATGACATAACGGTGATCACAGATCATAAAGCCCTCCAATTTATTATGAAGACAGACTTAGCAAGTGACCGCATCACCAGATGGGCTCTGTTCTTACAACAATTTAACCCAACTGTTGTGCATAGACCTGGGAAATTAAATCTGTTAGCGGATGTGTTGAGCAGAAACCCTTGTGAAGAGGTGATTGTCAACCATATAAATCTAGTTCAAGAGGACCAAGGAACTATGGAAAAGTTGAAGATGTTAGCGCAAACTCAGAAGAGGTACGCACCTTTGCGAAGGATTTACCGTTTTTTAACACGCAGGATGGACAACGCCGATCCAGACTTTAGAAGAACGGAGATAGAAGCTAGAAAGTATCACATTATGGGAGGTGTTATATGCCAATATATCAATCAGGATCATACTAAACTTAGAGTTGTGATCCCACCCAAGCTTGTCAAACCGGTTATTTGGATGATACACCGAACCGCAGCCCATGTAGGTGTATATAAGACTCTGGCTCTTGCTCAAGAAACTTTCGTTTGGAGACAAATGGGACAAATGATCCACGACGTCATAAAGACCTGTGACAGTTGTCAGCGAAGCAAATATTCATCTAAATTAATGAAGGAAGTTCCTAGATCGATATTGCCTAGCAAGCCGAGAGAACTTTTCGCTACGGACATTTTTGGTCCGATTCCTCGTTCGACGAAAGGAAACCAGTTTGTTTTGGTTACAGTAGACGTATTTTCTAAATACGTATCTCTATGTCCAATCCAGAAAGCTACATCCAAGTATGTGATCAACAGATTAGAGAAAACAGTAATTCCAAGTATGGGAAAACCTGAAATTTTGTTGAGTGACCATGGATCACAGTTCACCAGTATGGAATTTTCTACTGCTATGGAACGTTTGGGAATAAGGCATGTATTTAATTCTGTGCGGTATCCAGAGGGAAATCCAGCCGAAAGAATTATGCCGGAGATCAGTAAAATGTGCCGTTTATATGTTTCAAGACAACACCACCGATGGATGGAAGTGATACCCATCATTAGTCAATGTTTGAATTCTACCATACATGAAAGTACAGGACAGATTCCGTCCATACTTCATCATGGGTTGAAACCTGATAGACCATGGGACCGAATCGTGAAGGCACCAGTAGATCCTGAACCTACACAAGAAAGAAGAGTCGAGATGGCAGGAGAAAGACTCAGACGACAGGCAGAGAAGAGAAAAAAAAGGAAGGAAGCTTCTAGTTTAACGTGACCGTTAATTTTGAGATCATGAGCCACGGGACCTCCGTTTTACGTGGAATCCGAACCACAGGACATGGCATTTCACTTCGAAAATCTCACATGCATTGACCAGGAATCGAACCCGGACCGCCTTGGTGAGAGGCATACAGCTAGACCGCTGAGCCACCACGCCCCCTACAACAGCAGAGAAGAGAGCCAGGAGGCATGCAGGAAGGAGGTTTCATGAGCCATTTCAAGAAAATGACGAGGTGCTGATCAGGAAGCCAGCCACATCGAATCTTCAACTGAAGATCTACCATAAATTTGCGCCATTGTACGCTGGTCCATTCCGAATTGATGAAACATACAGAAATAACAGCTACAAGATTGTTAGAATGGATACTAATGAAGTTGTGGGGACTTTTAACGCAGCTAGCATTAGAAAGTATCATTATGCTGAGTAAGAGGATGATTGCAGAGCTATCGTGTACATATGTTGTGTATAGAATGTCTGAGAGTGTATTTTTTTTCTCAAGCCTGATAAAAAAGGAGATGTACGGGAGAGATGTACCCGATGCCTAGGTGAGGCTATCGGCTACGCCAGTTGACATCGAGCCGTAGTTGAGATTTATGGGAAAAGTAGAAGAGATAGCGCTCAGATCGAGTCGAGAAGAATGTTAGGAGATGACGTAGGAGGCCAAGGATGAAGGTGGCACTACCAGTCAAGCAGATGGAATTATGGGAGGAGTATTGAAGTATTATCAAGATCTATGTGGAACATAATATTATATCATCTCAGAAGAAAAAAAATCGAGCAATCTTTATGGTGATAACTTGAAGAAAGGCAGATAATCCCTTAAGTTATTGTATAACTTAATAGCCGAGATGATGGTGGTCGAGATTATACTTGTGACGTATGACCGCGGAAGGTAGGGGAACGTCACGTGACAGCGCCGAGTAGGAGCTCATCAACGCAGTCTGGAAACAGCAGTATGAGTTCAGCCAGCAGAGCCAAGTACAACACATGGTGCGCGGAGAACAGCAGTAGCAGTCCAGCCAGTCGAGCTGTGTACAACCCTTGGTGCGCGGAGAAAAACGACAGTATTAGTTCAGCTAGCGGGGCTGATAGCAGCATACGCTGGGCGAACGAAAGTAGGTCAGTCTGTCGAGACAAGAGAAGCACGGTAGGCAGCGCGAGGAATGGTTAGCGAGGCAAGCTATACAGGCCGTGAAAGCAGATAGAGAGCCGGTGTTTGGACAGTAGTATTTCCAACATCGTGGTTACGGTTATGCGAACAGCAATGCTTTTCAAATGTTACAGTTTGTTAAAGGGATAAGCAGCATTATAACAGAATTGAGAACAGTATTTCAGGCCGCCTTCGTAATACAGGGCAGCACAGCGAAGCGATATGACGAGGCAAGTTTTAAGCGTCGATCATTCTAGAACAATGAGATAGAGCAGGGGGTGCTGGTTCCGACATTTTTATAAGAAGGCAACGTGCAAGCAACGGAACATTATTTCGACATTTTGTTCCATCTTTATAAGTTTGGACTTGTATCCAACAGTCGAATTGTGCAGGCAGAAAGTAATTATATACTGCTATTGTGAACTTTCAATGGACTTAGATATATTCCAATGATATTACGGCTTATCAAATAATGCATTTCATACCGGAATATTTAAAGCGACCATGGGGTCAAGCCAACATTAATGCTTTTATGCAAATGAACAGTTACGAGTATATGCACTTAAGGAACATTGGCACGTGCATTATTATAGTTATATTTTCATGAACTATTATGAAATATCAATTGCGAACACAGATACAGGGTGTTTCAAAAAGTTATACACTTTTATAAACAATTTATTTTCTGCAAGTGAAATTTCAGCCGCTGTGGTGTTTAACCTTTTTCATATGCAAACCGAACATTGTATGGGACAGTGGCGTGACAGTCGAAGAGTAGGGGGTATCCTACATTTATGAACTTTTACCGAAGAATTTGGACAGTATCCGTGATGGATAATTTGCAGTTCATTATGTCGGATTAGGCGAATACAGAGACGTGATGGCACCACAGAGCGATGGATTCGGTTCCTGAAGAAGAGGATGTCCAACAGCTGATTCACTTGGAATATGAAGGCAATCGTTATTTTAGTGGGTGATATGATATTTCCGTCGATCTTTCGAGAAATTTGTTGCACACACGAGGATAATCGACGATCTTTGAAATATATTAACGGCTGATATAAGAAGGTATTGTAAGAGTTATGACTTTACTGATATGATTTTTCATGAACACTGGGCATACTTGTATATATTTCTAGTAGGAGTTCTACGATTATTTTGACATGGCTTAGACATTATTTTGCTCCATTTTTGCTAGAATATGGCTTTACCATATGATATGGCAGGCACCATTATACGACATTCTCACCATTGGTTGGCTTTATTAAGCATATGTTTGGTCTTTTTGACATTTTTCAGTAAGGATAGTTATTATTTTTTGTGGCGAGTATTTCGAACTCTTGATCTGCAATAGGATTATTTAAATTACTTCGTCAGTTCATTGCATACTAGATAGTGTGTATTATTCATCAGTAGGGATTTTTAGCCTACTTTTCACATTTTGCAAAAATGAGGAAAAAGTAGTCTTATGAGATCGGGCAAATGTGTGTGTGTCTGTCTGTCTGTCTGTCTGCCTGTCTGTCCTTCTGTCTGTCTGGCTGGCTGTGTGTGTGTCCCCCCCTATCAACTCCTAGACGGCTGCAGCAATCAAAACCAAATTTAGTATGAGTAAAGATGTGCACCGGAATAGCTCACGTCCATATTTGAAAACGATGTCAGTGCTACCAACTGCTGAAAAAACGCACCAGAAATTTGAGCTCCATGTTGGATATCCTGCAAGGTATGCATAGGAGCTATTCCAAAATTGGCACACATGTAGATAATACTATTTCAGATTAATTTCCAGGAGGCCAACCATGACAGTGTTGCCAAAATAATTTTAAGCCTTCTGATTGGTCCAATGTTTAAATGCATATAACTTCTACACTATCAACTGGATTTCAACCAAATGTTGTATGTAATATCTGTACATAAACAGATATGACTGAGCATATTCTTAGGAGCCACCAGGGCTGCCAACTGTTAATAATTGCTCTCTCTATTTTTTATCCAAATACCAATATATCAGAATGTGTGCAAGCCGACAGCTTTAAACTATGCACACGTATAGTACCTGACATGTTTGATTAATTTTGGAGTAAATTATATACGTCAGTTCTACCAACATGATTCTAAGCCTGCTGATAGGGCCAATTTTTAAATACATGTAACTTCTATACTATCAGTAGGATTTCATCCAAATTTCGCATGTGCTATGTGTAACATATCAGATATGACTTTAAGTATTCTTCTGTGCAATCAGGGCTGCCAACTGTTAATAAATGCTGTCTATATTTTTTACCCTAATATCAATATATCCGAAAGTATGCAAGCCAACAGCTCTATACTTTGCACACGTATAGCACCTGACATTCTAGATTAATTTGGAGTAATTAATACAAGGCAGTGCTGCCAACATGATTCTATGCCTGCTGATATGTCCAATTTTAAAATACATGTAACTTCTATACTAACAAATGGATTTCATCCAAAATTGGCACAACAAGATATCATAATATTTCAGATTATTTCTGACCAGCACACGCATGGTATTGTTGGCAACATGCTTTTACGCCTGCTGATAGATCCAGTGTCTAACTGCATGTAACGTCCATTGGACTTCAACCAAATTTTGTATTCTGTACCTTAAGAGATGGAACTAAGAATATATTCAGTCACCAGGGCTGCCAACTGTAGTGCTCTATTAGGCTACATTATACCAGGTATATTTTGAAATAATTAGATATTTCGATATTACCAACTTAATTTCGTCATTATTCTAGATAGGTTCATATTCTGTAGAATAATCATTGGCATGAAATGTAGGCTGTATAGTTCTTAACGGACCTTCTTGTTTCTATTGGATTGTTTCGAGATGTTAAGATTTTATTCACTCAAGTGAATGAATATCGCTTTTATGTGACAACTAGAGACTTGTTGATTCCAATCTGGTACATTCACTAATTAGTCAACGAGATGGGGCCTTTCGCTTTAGGCGATTGCATGGTGGTACACACCTGACCTGCCATTGAGGAACTCATTTTTTTCATCCGAGTGTACTTGAGATTGTAAGAGGATCCAACAAGAAACTACTAGTCACATATCAGTCGAATTTTGTTAAATAAATTAAAAATAAATGTCAGCAGGGATACATTTTGTAATTCTTCTTTGCCAATCCAATATTTTGTTTCTATATTCTTTTGAGAGTACATTCATTTAACAGCTGATACAGTTGATACTTTTGATACTTTTTATGATTGAATTTGATACCTTTGAGAAGGATTTCAAGTAATTGAATCTTGTAAGATGAATCATTAATGGTCAGATTTATTTTGAGGCAGATCAGTATTTCATATTTTGATGTGAGAGATTATAACACATTGGTGTTTTTTTCTGTGAAGTGAATTTTGAGAATTTTAAGAGAATGTATGCTCTATTTGAAAGCAGATCTTGAATTGGATTTCGATTACTAAGGTAATTTTTCCTAATTGTTTAAGAAGTTGTCTAGATATGATCGGATTAATTACAGTTATTGGAGATTGTGTGCGTTAATAATTTGAAGCCAGTTATATAATTTTGTAGATCATGCAACGTGATTAAGTGAAGTTTGTGATAGGAATTTTCTGGAAGTTGCCAAGTTGAAGTTGCAATATTGCTAATGTATTTTGAGGCAGACATGAGGTTGTCGAACCCAGTCTAGCATAATTTTTGAGATTCATGCTGTGCGCTGAATAGTTATGGTGTTACGTGGAATATTTATGGTGTTACGTGGAATAATTTTGGTATTCAAATATGGTATTTGATAAAGTGAGAGTATATGATGAAGTTTTGGATAGTGAGATTCAACGTGATTTTGTGAAGGCAATAATATTTTTTGGCATGATAATTAAATACGAGATATAACTTGGAAGTGATAAAACTGTAAGACAACGTTCTATAACCCATATTTAACAATTTATTAGGAAATTAAACAAATAAATGATGTTAATAACACAAGATTTTCTGATAATAATAATTAATGAAATAATAATCTGAAGTTCAAGCATATTAATGATCTGACCTAATGAAATAAAAATCTGAATGACTCGATGAAATAAAAATCTAAATAACCAGATGAATAAAATTTAAATAAATTGATAAATTAAATTTTGGAATAATTCAATGAATTAAATAAATGGATGAATTGAAGATTGAATAAATAAGCTGATTTAAATAAATTAACAGATGATTAAATAGATGATGAATAACTGAATTAGAAGGTGATAATTAATTAAAGAAGCTGATGATTAATAAATTTAAATGGATTTAAATAAATTTATATGAAAGATATGATTGAAATGATTTTAAGAATTACAACTTGAATTGGTGAATTAAACAATTTATATGGATGATTTGAGTTGATTTAATTTGAATGAGATGATGAAGTGAGAGTGTGTGAATAATTAGAGAGTATAATGAAGTGTTGATTATAGTATTCATTTAAATGATTTAATGATAATAAATTGATTATTCTGACTTGAATATAATGAATTTTGAGATGAGAACTAATGTGAGAGATATTTAATTTTGATGATGATGATTATAACCAATGAGTAATGGAGTTTCTGTGATTCACAAACAAGCAATTATTAATGACAGTGTAAATATAGTGTAAATAAATTATTCGATTTATAGGAGCATTTACTAAGATATTCAGCATTTGAATAATGCCATTCAAGCCATAACATTATTTGATATTTAAATATGTGATTAGAATATATGTGTTTAGACAGAATCATTATTATTTTACATCCACCTTCATGATGTTAACTTAAAGGGAAGTTAGGTCTCAGGTATCACGAATGTCAGTGACGCATAGACATAGTGCTACGGTGATCCTGAGAACCCAAATGAACTTTAGAAATTTTTCATATTTTATGTGGATAAAGTACACTTTGAATAGAATAGAGATGGTTCGATTTTCTGGACAATGACAATTTAACGTTGGCATTCGACCATACTCATAGGTGGGATATGTGTTTGATATGTCTGTCTGACTATCAAAGTTTGAATAAATTTGTTTTTATCTTAGTTGTGATCTGATGATGATGTGATTTTCCTAATTCTTTCCTTGTCTTAAGTAAGGCTTAACCAGGAAGGATGTGGTTTGCCAGGGATTCAGTTGGTGGCGCCCATTTCTATTTGTATTTTTTTAATTAAATTTAAGCCCATAACGACCCTGGAGATACTTTATCTCGTGTTACCCTCTGCTTTTGTGATATTTCAACTGAATTCCCGACACATTCCTTATTTGACTTCATGTTCATTTAACACCGCTCTGTCCTGGAAATCCAGGAATGCGATGTAATAGCAGATGGGTCATCGCATCCCCAGGACGAACGGGTACAGTACCTTCACCATAAGATTTTAGATTCGTACAGTATTTTTGTGTTTATCTAGCCGGAGTTGACCGATAGTGGTGGCTACGCAGCGTTAGGTCATGGGGCCAAGCTTTCTGCTGACTCTGTAGACGCGTGGGTCCGAGCCCCACCGTCGGCCATCCTTGAAATGGTTTTCCGTGGTTTCCCCATTTTCAACTCCAGGCAAATGCTGGGACGGTACCTTCTGACAGGCCACGGCCGTTTCCTTCTACATCCTGGCCCAGTTTCATTCACCATCATTTATTTAATCTCTCATTAACTCCTCGTGTGAGGTTGGCGTCAGGTAGGGCATCCGGCCGTAAAAACCATCCGCCACAAAGACTTCCATCGCATCTCATCCCCGACCCCGTTAGAAAACTGGAATAATAAGGGGTAGGCATACATACAGCTAACCGGAGATGTTCATCGGGAAAGCCACTTGTCAAAATACATATTTCCTGTGTGTCAGTTTGCGAATTGAGGAAGGCACAGGCGGAGGTTGGTGTCGATTGCTCGTGTGCCCCAGTTGGCAGACGGGCATAATATCCTATACAGTATGCATATGTGAGCTAATCAATACAGTGCGTATTGAAAATATATATTTTTAAATCCAAGCAAATGGCCGTTAGAATTTAAACATTTTCTTTTTACTTCCCCATAGTTTAGGGGTTAAAGTTCTTGGCTGTCAACCTGAAGGTCCGGATTCGATTCCCGGCTCTGCCAAAAAAAATGGTGTGAGGACTGGAACGGGGTACACTTATCCTCATGAGGCAAAACTGAGAAGAGGAGGGTTGGACTCCCCGATCAGCTGTCCTTGAAGTGGTTTTCCGTGGTTTCCCCTACTTCTACTCCAAGAAAATGCTGGGATGGTTCTTAAATTAACGCCATGGTCTCCTCCTTCACAATTCTATCCCCAATTTACAAATACACACACTCGTACAGCCATCACAATAACGTATTGTTATCACACAAATTCTACACACACCCAAATACACGGGGCTATATGACTGCAATGTCGCAGCCCCAAAAATAAGTAACAAGAACAAAAGTTTTTCATTTCAAGCGTTCTGTCACAGATATCGGAGTGATTTCATTAGTAGTAATAGGGCAACACATGGGAACTTGATATGAGACAGAAATTAACTAGTATAAGTTATTATATGAACACATTTTTGCTTCTTCACAGAACTAACCGTTTCTTTTATTGCCTTCCCAATTATATTTTCTAGTTTTAAAGTTGCTTTAGGCTCAAGTATTTTAGGGGCGAATGATCTCACTGTTCCACTCCTCAAAACAACAATAACTAACTAAAGTAAATTAGTAATCAGCAATATGAGTGGTAGTAACAGCATTTGCTCTCTTAACTAATTTGTTGAGGATATCTAGAGCCCATAAAGTGACAGTCAACTGAATTTCAAGACGCTGGACATTTCATGCATAGAATGCAACTATCATACTAACCAAATCACTGATCAAGTGGATAATATATATAATTTTTTATGTTATGCATGCATAATTATTTGTGTAACAAAAGCGGAAATTCGTGTGCAGCTGCGTGTGTTCGTGGTTGGTTGGTTCCTCAGTTTAGGGGCTGCGTCAACGCGGTCTTGTAGCCCCGTGTACTTGGGGTGTGTGTAGAATCTGTCTGATAACCGGAGTTAATTGTGATGGCTGTATTAGTGTATGTTATCTCTTTTTAATTCAAGACATTCGATTTTCAAGTAGTTCCAACTTTTGCTACCAAACGTCACCGTCAACGACCAACTAGTCCTGAACTTTGTTACTAGATGCAATTGCAGTCGGCTCCTGGCGACGAACGTAGGAACCTAAGAGCGCTAATCAAATATAATCAGCTTCACACAATTGTAATTAGTGGAAGGCTCTTTATCGTGGCATAAATCCACGACATGGGACCGCCGGCTTTACTTACCCTCCGAAGGGAGGCATACTGAGGGATTTTCAAACGCTCTTTAAAAATCCGACGACTTCGGCCAGGTTTGAACCCGCGACCTTGGGCATAGAAGATTGTGTTCGTGTCACGATCAATTTACGAGCTCTGATTTTTGATATAAAATGTCTCTAAATCAATAAAATCTTTATAAGACATTTACAGTGTCTATATCTGTGAGATCGCTCCAAGCTTTTACGTAAACAATCGAATGCTTTCACGTGATTCAATCTGTTGGGATACTGGTTATAAAATATTATGTTTTTAAGTCTAAAGAAGCCAGAAATTTTTGTGAAAGCTGTCCAAAACCATTCCAGTCTTATGACAAGTGATCAGCAACATTTTAGAAGTTGGAGGTGGAGGCGTCAGGGGTAGAGCTTATCGGGAAGTGACGAACATAAATAATAATGGAAACGACATTATTTCTCATTTCGTGATTTATTTGGCACTGATCTTTTGTTGGCTTGGGTGTGGTATATGTATAGTGGTTCGTGAGACGATTTTGTCACAAACTGTAGTAATGTCCAGGACTGTATGGTGCAAAGTTTGGCGGTGAATGTCTGGCAATCAGTCCAGTGTATGAGGAATTGACTCACTCTCACATCAAGTGTGGTACAGGAAGATTATTCTTAAGAATCCGAACAACTTTCGGTTCAATGGACGAATGATATTATGAAATTGAAACACGAAGCTTGTGAACATGATTAGCATATCTAATATTTCCGTTATTCCCTAGTGTACGCAGGGATTATAATCTTCAGTATAACTTAATATCCAACTCAAATTTTGCGTAAGTTGAATTTGTAGATTATGTCAGGGATTATTTGGAAGACATGAAGTATGCGATGAACTTTTGATTTGCAGTTTTTCACTGTTGGAACTGATCCTGTTAGCTGTAATATTTCGAGCTGGATTGCATAGGGAACCACGTGCTGCTAGTGGCTAACTGGTGTTACTGTAAAACATTTGAGGAGTTCCCATTGACTTTTGTTTGATAGGACAAGGACTATCAACTGGACCAGTACAAGGAATCATGCGAAATTCAATATTAGTTTTGTTGACGTGTTGTATCTTCATGATGCGAAGTGAACTGAAGCCATATTTACCAGCAATAGTGTCTCCAATAAACATACATTGCACGTCTAATTTTAAACGTGAGCAATATATCACTGTTTTGCTATTTTCTCATAGTATAGAATCATATAATGAGTCAACGTATAATGTCCCATCTTTCATGTATTGCGTTCCAGTCGTGATCGTCAAAGTGAACAACGAAACTTTACTATCAGTCATTGAGGAAGGTCCAAGATATCATGTGATGTCATCAGGCAGTGCTCCCATCTGCCTTCTTGTCGTAATTAATGGAGCTATTTTCCATGAAACACTCAGCAGCCACTCCTACATGAAAGATTACTGTCATCCTAATTCAAGACATGTTGTTGCATTTTTCAGTGCACTCAAGAACGATCTGAAGAGTTTGTCTGTGTATTTTGAACTCTTATGGAAGGTGCACAAAGTATTAGGCGTTAGTTTTGTGATTGGATTTGGTGAACTGTTGAACAAGAAACAAATGCTGTTACTAAAATATAACCCGTTCTTGGACAAAGAAGATAAATTTTCTGCTATGATTGTTTCTGAAGACCAGTTTGGAGAACTCCTATGGAATACTGGATATAACCGTCGAGTTTTACAGAATCTTCATAAGTCTATAATTCGAGTTGGCTCGTTCAAAGTAGTGTCAATGTTCGCTCTTCCAATGCCAGGCCAAAAGGAGAAGAAAGAAGAGCCTCGCATCCAAAGGTTAGATACAGATCTTTTAATGCAGGAAACACTTAAGGTGCACATGAACGCTTCACTCCAAGATGTTCCGAATTATGATTTAGGCTACTACTTCGGTCCTGGAAATGCCTCTTTCATGATGAATGATCTCCTTCATGATTACATAGACATAGTGTTGACGGCATCATTCCTAAAACACTATGACACAAGAACGATAGAGTATGCAAACCCCATTATTCGTACTGGCCAAATGTGCATAATTGTACCCAAAGCAGAACCCATTCCTAAGTGGAAGGCGCTTATGTATTGCTTTCATTTTAAAGTATGGATCGGTATATTACTAAGCTACATTCTCTCTGTCCTTGCTTGGCAATTACTTAATAAATTAATAATAAGTTATCATTTATCAGGCACGAGTGTTAATAGGTACAAATGGACCACGAGTACTCGAGAAACAGCCTTCTTTCTATTGGGTGTATCGACTTCATATATTAGCCGATTCAAAAATGCTAGCTTGAGAATTATTTCAGGTTTTTTAGTCGTATATAGTATTATCTTTGCCAGTATGCTTCAAGGAAGTTTTGTGGATATCCTAACCAACCCCAGATACTTAAGCAATATAGATACTTTGGAACAACTTGACAAGTCTGAAATGCGGATCGTAACGGTGGAGCCGCTTTACCTTGATACATTTGCAGGGACGGACAATGAAATAATGGATAGTCTGAATCGGAAACTCGAGCAGTGGTCTTCTGGCAACTCGCATGGTATTCAAGAGGCTGAGTACATTTTAATTCAAAACTTACTGGAGAAGAGAAATTTAGCATGCCTCGTCAGTTGTCTCAGTGCAAAGTTAGATATGATGAAGTTTTCTGACAGTCACAATTCACTTCATGTCATGGAAGAATCTCCTGCCTCGTACTTTGTGTCATATCTGGCACCGTTTGGCTCTCCTTTCCTTCCCAGAATTGATAGCATTATATCCAGAATAGTGGAAGCTGGCATATCACAGAAGTGGCAGTTGGACTACATACAAAATTTCACATCATATTCTGGTTCTCATGAGGGCAACACTGTAATTAGAATTTCCGATTTAAAAGTTGTGTTTATGTGTCACGCTGTTGGATTAAGTTTTAGTATGATATTGTTTGTGATAGAAATTTGTTCTAAGTTATTTCACAAAGTGAGAAAAGCATGAATCTGAATTCATAAAGATGTTTGGTTTGGAACATAAAGCCTAATTTCTCTTGAAGACACGCTTATTGATATCTCTTGCCCGTATCATGCAGTATTATTTCGTTGAATTAGATTATCAACAGAAGAACTAAGGTCGTGTAACACATTAGCCTAGTGTAAAGGTTCAAAATTGATCCCACTTGAGTCTACCGCTCCAAGACCTCCAACCAGAATTAAATGCTTCAGCACAGTCGAATATCAAACCCAGGCCTTTGAAGTGGTAGCAAAAATCCCACCTCACGAATCATATGGTCAAGTATTAACGCCAAGTGAAGATAGTATACTGAGATAAGTAATACGCACCAGTATAAGGGAGGAAGAATTCGGAATCTACCAAGCCGCATAACACACACACACAGTCATATCAAATAATATTCCCATATTAAGTAAATACATTGATCATATGCCAAATACAGTGTTAACGTCTTGCACGAATTTACCACCGTGATTGACATGATCATCATTGTAACAAATATATAGAGCATAGGCTATCACCGATTTTAGCATTTTATAGATTCAAGATAGCGATTGCCCAAAATACTCAATTGAATGCTCTTATGACGGACGTCAAGAGTTATAGCCTATATAAGACGCCTCGTTCACTAAGTTTTGTTGTAATTCTGCAATTGCATCCAGAGAAATTGATATTAACGTAAGAAAAGTACGTCCTTCCACCATCTTGAAAATTTGGAATCGTTGATCTTGTGCCTTCTACAGAGAAAACCTACTATGTGCCGCTAAATACCAGCTGTATTTTTCCGTTGTAACTGTGATAGGTTATCGATATTAATGTCATATATATTCAAGATGGCGACTGCGAATTATGAGCAGTGTGATAGTCTTATGACTAAAGCCAGTGGGGTCCACTATAGGATACTCCTCTGCTGCCAAGTTTAGTTTTAATTGTACGATTGCATGTTGAGTTATTGATTTTAATGTTTCAATAGTACGCTCAGCCGCCATCTTGAATATAAGGGGAGGCTTACTTAGACTCCGTCATACAAACTACTCATACAGTTCTACTTTATTACTAATTTTAGATATCGTAGCAGTGAAATATTGTTATTTATTATTATATTCTCCAATTCAAGATGGCATCGGAGCGCTATAATCAGTGTGGTATTCTTATGTGTAATGCTAGAATGGTAGTTTACATGAGACTCTTGCCTTAATTTAGCGTTCATTGTGCTATTACGTCATGATATATTTACATTCAAGTTTTAATAATATGTCCAGCCGCCATCCTGAATGTATGGAGTAGCTGTTCTTTTGCCTTAGTCATAGAAAGCCATTTGTATTCGTTATTGTAGCCCTAAAATATTATCATATTCAATATTTTCAAGATGGCGCCTGTGTGTTGTTTTGAGTGTGAAATTCTTTTACAGTAGCTCATGTTAGTGAAGTCCCTTACATCATACTTCTTTCTTGTTAAGTCTTGTTTTATTGCGCACTTAAATTATGATTGAATCAGAATAAGTAAAAATAAACTGAGCCAGAGGATGATTGCCCGGAAGACAGAATTAATGCTATTCAGGAAAGGAGGAAGACGGACGAAGGACGACTACATTGTTTGCGGAGAACTCATACTAACGCCAAAACAACAATTTAAGTACCTTGGAATTACTATGCAAGTCACAGGGACGTCTTTTATGGTACATATAAAAGGAGAGACTTGCAGCAGCACTTAGAAATATAAGCGACTTCAGACATTTAAAAAGAATGTCAGTAAATTCAGCCGTTGAAATTTTCAGAGTCAAAGTACTCCCAATACTTACATACGGGTTAGAGGTCATACGGACTTACCTATCAATCAGGCAATTAAAAGACAATGAAAGTTTGAAATCAAGGTATTTGTAAAGGGTATTGCGAGTATCAAAATTTGCTCTTTCAAAATATGTGTATGCATTAGCCAGGTAAACATTTTGGTACTAGACTTTCGACTGCTAATGCACTTACCATCCACACAGGCATGCGTAGACATGTTAAAAGAACTTCAAAGGAAGAGAGACCCCATCCCAGAAAGATTCTTCGTAACAGATGCAATGGTATATAAAGAATGGCTGCGACCGGAGTATGAGCTGAGGCACCTAGTGACCAGATTTGCGATTCAAGGCTTCCAACATCGCATCTGCACTAGTAAGTCCTTCCATCAGCCCAGCAAGGAGTGTGTTTGTCTATTATGCAACAATCAGTGCAACACATATCACGCCATGGAGTGAGATAGGAGACTAGTGTCACTGACTCAGTTTTGTTTAGACTAGGACTGATTAAGTTGTATTGATCAAAGTGTAGTGTAGGATAATGCTGGGTAGTGAATAGTGTGGTATTTACTACCCCAGAATGAAATGGGAGAACGGACTCGATGAACACAAGTCTCTGGTGTTACCTAGGTACATGATTGATTCAAATGTTCACATTGTTATATGTTGTTCTTATCTATGGCCATTGGCCACAATACATATTTTATGAAAAATAAAATATCTCTGGAATGCTTTCCTTTTATAACTCAACTGTGTAACTAGTTCGCTTTTGTAGGGCTAGAGGAGCAAATGCAGAGATCTTTTATATATTATTATCTCCTTTGTGTTTGCGAGACAAGAAGATACATATATGGGGTTCTGGTCTGTGTAAATAAATAATTCGATAGATAGATTGATTAATGAATGAATAGATAAATAAATAAACGGATAAATAAATTGAAGTGTTAGGAGCTATTTTTCAGTATGACAATATTTCAATATTACATAAGATGTTTAATGCAATTAAGTACCCCTCTCCTAATTTTTCTACATAAAAGCGTGTTATTTTGTATTGAATATCTAATATAATATTTCATTCAGCAAAGGGTGTACAAATACTTGTTTCCTGCCTAATGTAATTCGGCACAATTTGTGTTGACAGACAGGAAAGATATTATGTATACACTGATAACACCACATATTTCAACACTCGACTACAGCGATTACAATTCGTTGTCCTTGATCCACGATTGAGTCTATTGTTGTTGTTGTTGTTGTTGTTGTTGTTGTTCTTGTTGTTGTTGATTAATTAGGGGCCTTGCGGCAACGAGGCCATGTAGCCCCGTGTACTTGGGTGTATGTAGAAGTTGTCTGATAAACTGTGTCACTGGGATGTCTGTAGGCTTACTAGCGTGTGTGCTTTTTAAACGAGGAAGGATTTGGGTAATAAGCTGATGTTGTTATTTCATTTGAGATGCATGGCCATCATGGTCATTGAGCCCCGTGTATTTGGGTGGGTGTTGAATTTTGTTGGATAACCTGTGTTATTGTGATGGCAGTATTAGTGTGTGTATATATAATTCAGGTGAGGATTCAATCAATCAAAGTATAGCACGTTGTATTTCAACAAGCTATTACAACCAACATTCAATTATACTCCTTGGAAAGGACAAAGAGTTATAACTAAACCCATGCATTTATGAGAAAGTAGGCTATATGTTCTTTATTGAACATCTTGATTTTATTTTATTTGGTTTTTAAAAATTACCCATAAAATTACATAGCCTACAGTGCGTATTTTCTAATGGGAAATACTAATTACACAGTACGTTTTATTGCATGATTCGAAAGCAAAGAGGCTAGTTCATTGGCTAACGATTCCTACACCCGACCCTTGGACAAACCAACACATTACCAATAGTTATAAAGAATACTATTTGGTTTACGTGTCAGCAGCTAAGTTGGCTGTAGTAGACTTTAACGGAGATCAAGGACAAAGAATGGAAATCGCTGTAGTAGTGTGTTGAACAATGTGGTGCTTTAATTTTATATAATATGTTTCCATTGCAAAATACACACTATATATCTATATATATAAAGCTCAATGTTTGTCTGTCTGTCTGTCGATCTGTCTGTTATGTATACAAATCCACACCGTTTCACCGATCTGAACCAAAATTTGTATACTTACCCTTCGGATCCCTGCGGGTAACCCTGTCCACTTGAAATTTCCGACAGACCACCCCATTCCCTGCATTTAGGCCCTTTGTCCCAAATCTACACGGTTTCACCGATCTCAACCAAAATTTGTATACTTACCCTATGTAACCCTGTGAATAACACTGTCCACTTAAAATTTCGGACAGACCACCCCATTTTTTGCATTTAGGTCCTTTGGCAAACTTCTACACCGTTTCACCGATCCGAACCAAAATTTGTATACTTACCCTTTGCAACCCTGCGGGTAACCCTGTCCACTTGAAATTTCGGACAGACCAACCCAATCTCTGCATTTAGGCCCTTTGGTCCAAATCTACACCGTTTTACCGACCAGAACCAAAATGTGTATACTTACCCTTTGCAACCCTGCGGGTAACCCTGTCCACTTGAAATTTCGGACAGTCCAACCCAATCTCTGCATTTAGGCCCTTTGGTCCAAATCTACACCGTTTCACCGATCAGAACCAAAATTTGTATACTTACCCTTTGGTACCCTGCGAGTAACATTGTCTGCTTGAAATTGCGGACAGACCACTCCATTCCCGGAAAGTGGACAGGGTCCGTCCCAAAGGCAATGGAAAAAAGGGGTAAAACCGGACCCGCTCAGGGAACCTTCAGGGTTGCCAGCTCCTGAACTCACCAGCCATGAGCCCTTGAGGATGTAGCACTATCCAGGGTGCACCAGGGCTACACACACCCTGCCTCCTTGAGGGTCTTGAGCAGAAGATATGAGATATTAAGAAAAGAATGAGGCTATCAGGAATGATTAGACAAGGGCCAATTAAGGCGGGAAAGTGAAAGAGTCGCTAGGCCTCGGATAACCTGATACCATCGGGGTCGGAAGAGAACAAGAGTTTGACCAAGGGAGGCTGACAGGAAAGAGAACTGAAAGGTGCCCGGCACCAGTAAGTAGAAGCAATGCCGGACTCAGCTGGGGTCCCGTGGTCGCAAACCCACGTCCCACAAGTTGTGACCCTGGTGGGTGGAGGGGGGAAGAGGGGGCAGGGATGAGAATAGCTTGCTCATTCATCGCAAGGTGACATGAGAAAAATGTCCAGACCCTGCCGTGTTACCTGTTATTGCTGACTATGCTGATGTTCATACAGGGTCTTTGCTCAAAGCGCTGTAGAGTTACGAAAGAATGAGTGATTCACCGGTCAATGTGAATAGGACCGGGAACCCCCCCGAACGTCTGTCATCATATATCGTCATCATCATCTGCAATATTCTCAGCTACGTGCAGCTTGGACCCGAGCAGTACTCGATAAGCTCTTTCACTACACGCATCGAGTATAAGCCTAAGCCAGAATATAACGTTCAGACTTTGGAAGACATCGAAGGTAGTAATCTGAATTACCTATATCAGATTTAAAATTACACCATGTTCGTTTAGTAGTCATTTTTCATTACCTTATTATTATCATAAGGGCAAATGACCTAGATGTTACACCCTTTATACCACTAATCACCACACACAATAAGTCTTCATCGCCTGTGAATTTTGAAATATTTCTTTCTATCACGGTAGTTTGTAAGTTTGTCGTGTCAATTCAACAGTAGTTTTCATTACCATCCTCATCAAAAGGGCAAATGACCTACATGTTACGTCCATTATACTACTAAGTAACACCACAGTCTTCATCGCCTGTGATTTTTAAAATGTGTATTTCCATTAGTTTGTAAGTTTGATATATCCGTTCAGTAGTAGTCGTCTTCATTATAATCCTCATCAAAGGGGCAAATGACCTAAATGTTACGTCCATTATACTACTAAGCAACACCAGTCTACCTAGCCTGTGATTTTAAAAATGTGTATTTCCTTTAGTTTGTAAGTTTGATATACCCGTTCAGTAGTAATCGTCTTCATTATCATCCTCATCAAAGGGCCAAATGACCTAGATGTTACGTCCATTATACTACTAAGCAACACCAGAGTCTACCTAGCCTGTGATTTTAAAAATATGTATTTCCATTAGTTTGTAAGTTTGATATACCCGTTCAGTAGTAGTCGTCTTCATTATCATCCTCATCAAAGGGGCAAATGACCTAGATACTACTAAGCAACACCAGAGTCTACCTAGCCTGTGATTTTAAAAATACGTATTTCCATTAGTTTGTAAGTTTGATATACCCGTTCAGTAGTAGTAGTAGTAGTAGTAGTAGTAGTCTTCATTGTGATCCTCATCAAAAGGGCAAATGACCTCTCATTCCTTTAAAGTATCAATTATTCCCATTCGTTGATAAGTTACATGTGCCAGTAGTCGCTTCTATGTTCATCATCACTATGTAGAAGATGTTTTGCGTCAGAAGAAAAGACAACTGGATGCTCAGGAACGTTAACGATATATCGACTGCGAAATCTGGAAGCTTCTCTTTGAGGAATTGCTTCAGACATTTATCGTACAGTTTAAACCTTAACAAGACGAAACTTTTAACCAGATAGCGATCTAAGTGGGAGCTCTTTGGCAAAAAATAATCAAGTCTTTCCCGAAATGTGAGTCCTAAAAATAACTTTTTCTATTATTTTCTAAGTTTCATATGTCAGTTATGTAGTAATTTTCAATATCATCCTGATCAGTAGGGCAAATTACCTAGATGTTACGCCCTCAACGTCATTTGGGGTAAATGACCTAGATTTTAAGTCCATTATATTTCTAATCACCACCACATAAAGTCTTCTACGACTGAGATGTCACGAATTCTGGGACCGCTAACGACATATCTCGACTCGGACTGAAGACAAATATCACGAGAATGATCATTATTTTACAGACCCTTCCCATAGTGACTTAAGTATAAACATTGTCACTGGGTTTGGTAATGTAAGAAATGAATACATAAATAAATATAATTTATGACGTTGAGTGTTAAGGAGACTGAAATATTATCATCTTTCCACCGGGCGAAGCCGGGTACTACTGCTAGTGCTTAATATTATAACGTCTTTGTAATTATAAAACAATAAATAAATTGAGTGCAAAAATCAACCCTACTAGGAATTGAACCCCAGTCCTACGGATGAGAGAGAGTCTGGAACTCTAGTCCCGTGGCTAAATCTCACCGTTGATAAAAGAATGTTTTCAATAGCCATAGTATAATACAGTGTTTGCCACGGTGGGTGAGTGGTTATCGTGTCGGACTACCAACCCCAAGCTTGCAGGTTCGCTCCTGGCCATGGTAAGTGATTTTTGAAAGGCGACAAAAATCACGGAACGCATGTCATACGTTGTTGGCATGTTAAAGAACCCATTTGAATTCAGTAGGCCGTGTTCAATGACAAAATTAATCTCGGAATTTTCCGCCAACACAAAGTTCCTCCATTCTCTACTAGAAAGCGCTATAGTGTCAAGGAGTTTAGATATCTAACCTCCTTGACTTTCATAGCACTCCAAGGAGCGACGAAATTCGACATGCAAGCCGCCCTCTCGGTGTCAATTAACAAAGCTTGCACCATTTTGACACTATAGCGCTTTCTAGTAGAGAAAAGGGGGACTTAATGTTGGCGGAAAATCCCGAGATTAATTTTACCATTATGAACACGGCCTACTGAATTCAAATGGGTTCTTTAACATGCCAAAAACGTATGACATGCATGTCAAGATTTTTGTCGCCTTTCAAATTTCACTACTGCCAGGAGCGAACCTGCAAGCTTGGGGTTGGTAGTCCGACACGATAACCACTCACCCACTGTGGCAAGCAATAGCCTTAATGAAACTTATAATGTACAAAATGGGAAGATGATAATGAACTAAGAATGAACCTACCGACTACGATGACTACGATGACTACGTTCAGTGACTACGATGCCGTCTAGTAGCCAAGTCCGCAAGCAGGTGTCGTGGATGGTAGCATTTGGTAGCATGAGTGGAATCTACTTGAACTTATGGTTTTCGGGAGAGGAGGACGTTAACCGAGGGAAGACTACATTATCTGCGGAGAACATACACTAGTGCCTAAAAAACAGTTCAAATATCTTGGGATCACACCACAAGTAACCGGGACGACTTTCTAGGTACATATAAAGGATAGATTAACTTTATTTATTTATTTATTTAATCGTGTCAGAAACATATATTGCAAACAACAAAAGATAACAGAAAAAGGAGAAACAAGACAACTAATATTACAAAAAAAAAAGACAAAATCAAGAACTGGTACTATAAACATTGTCATTTCTGATAAACATTAAGTTGTGCCACACACAAATATGAATTTAATTAAATTAGATTTGGCCTGACCAGTACGCGGCAAGCCCACATGCTTCTGTGGTAGCATGGGGAGGGCATGTAGTTGGACACAACCTGCAGACAAGAATATAGTTCATTGTCTGTTCTTCACCGCAATTACAGAGTGTGGAGTCACAGGCAAATCCCCACTTTTGCATATTGCTCTTTGTTCTTCCGACTGCTGAGCGCAACCTGTTCAGTGTCTTCCATATAGGCCAACTTTCTTGGTGACCTGGAGGGAGGCTCTCAGAGGATGTCATCCATCCTGCGAGGTGACTGGATCTGGAACGTCATGAGTCCACTCTGAATTTCATCGGTGATTCACTAAGGCTTTCTGTTGAACGGAGAAAGTTTTTCCTTGACTTGAGCCTTTGTGTTGCTGGTGATACCCATATAAAATATGGATTGTCAGATTCAGTGCTTCAGATTTCTCCAGTTTGGATGCACACTCACGACGAATATCAGGAGGAGGTATACTTGCTAGACAGTATAGTTTGTCAAGTGGTGTAGATCTCAAGCAGCCTGCAATAGCCTACAGGTCTCATTTAAGACGACATCCACTTGATTAGCATGGCTAGATCGACACCAAACAGGGCAGGTGTATTCTGCAGTGATGCACTTATTAGAAATATAAGCGACATCAGACATTTACAATGAATGTCAGTTAATTCAGTCATGGAACTTTTCAAGGTCAAAGTACTTCCATCACTCATATACGGGCTAGTGGTCATATGGTCTTACCTATCAATCAGACAGTTAAAAGACATTGAAAGTTGAAATCAAGGTATTTGAAAAGGGAATTGGGGGTACCAAAATTCGCTCTTTCACGATATGTGTATGCATTAGCCAGAGAAATAGTTTTGGCAGAGAACCATTGACTGCCAATGCACCTATCATCCGCACATGTATGCGGGGACCTGTGAAGAGAACTTCAAAGGAAGAGATAATCCAAGATTCTTCGTAACAGATGCAATGATATATAAAGAATGGATGCGACCAGAGCCTGAGCTGGGGCACCGAGTGACCAGATTTGCGATTCAAGGCTTCCAACATCGCATCTGCACTAGGAAGTTCTTCCATCAGCGCAGCCAGGTGCGGTTGTGTCTATGTGCAACAATCATTGCGATACATACCACGCCATGGAGTGGGATAGGAGACTGGTATCACTGACTCAGTTTTGTTTAGACAAGAACTGATTAAGATGACTAATGATCAAAGTGTAGTGTAAGCGGCTTCGGTGGCGTAGTCGGTAGCATGCTGAGCTTCTATGCCCAAGTTAGCGGGTTCAAACCCGGCCAGAGCCATCGGATTTTTAAGAGCGTTAAAAATCCCTCAGTATGCATTCCTTCGGAGGGGAAATAAAGCCGGCGGTCCCATGTCATAGTTGTATTGAATGTTAAAGAACCTTCCACTAATTACACCTCTGTGAAGCTAAATTGGATAGGTTAAGAATGTAAACAACTCTCTTAGGTTTCTACGTTCGTTGCCAAGAGCCGACTGCGGTGGCGTCTAGTAGCTAAGTTCTGAACTTAACCTAGTAGTCGTTGACGGTGGCGCTTGGCGGCAAAAGTAGGAACTATTTGAAAAATTCTAAGTTGCAGTACTTAAATTTAAAAAAAACAGTCTGGCTGCGTGGCTCAGGGGTAACGTTCTCGCTTGCTGAGCCCAAGGTTGCAGGTTCGAAACCAGGCGCAGTCAGCTGGCATTTGTGGGTACGCAAATGCGAGGGAGCCGTGTCAGTAGATTTACTGGCACGTTAAATATCCCCTTCGGGGCAAAATTCCGGCATCCCGGCGTCTCTAAAAGCCAGTGTAGTTAAAAGGAACGTAAAACCAATAACATTATTATTTAAAAAAACCAGATAACACACACTAATACAGTCATCACAATTACCACCGGTTATGAGACAGATTCTACACACACCCAAAGTACACGGGGCTACATGACCGCGTTGTCGCAGCCCCTAAACTTAAGAACCAACCAATTAAATTGTAGTGTAGTGGATAGTGTGGTATTTACTACCCCAGACTGGAATTCAACTTTTCGCATTGTTATAGGCCTACGGCCATTGGCCAAAAAATATATTTTATTATAAAGTCTTGGAATTACGATGCCTTTGTTGTAAACCATTTCATACTAAATTTATATTATTTTGTTCAGTACATTCCTAGAAAGAATTTCAAGCTACTGAAACATGGTTCAGGCAGCAAACAATAGCCGCCATTTTGACGAGTGGGCTTTAAGTATCTCTGTTCACGGTATGGAACGGCACGGGACAGCCGCCCGGCCTGAGCGCTCTAGTCACTGTTACAGTACACTATTCTAATATCAAATTATAATATCCAATGGTCAACCTCCTTGAGAATAGTTTAAACCACCCTCTGTACGGTAAGCGGATTTGGTAAAACCGGGCCTTGTTGGATCATAAGTTATGGATTGGGCTACAATGCTTGCGTGATTCACAGAACCGCTATCTTGAAATTATTTGTTGATGACGTTGCAGTTTGGGCAACAGACGCTCCTTAAATGAGGGTCTATTTTTCACAAAGTAGAGATCATAATATGTTTACTGTAGTGTTAATTTGATGTAATCGTTGGACATTTGGGTGGCCACCATTTCATTTTCGTTATTATGGCGGAAATATAAAACTTGACACTGAAGTGTCCTTTGCTAATGCTACCTGTGTACTAAATTTGGTTGAATTTGGTATCGTCATGTTTGAATTGATAGGAGAAACATTTGGCCCGTGTAGAACTCATAAGTCTACTTTCATTTTCTGCAGACATCGAAAGTAGGTTAATACCAAACACTGAGGATAACCTAGAATACTAGCTTGCCACTGTGGGTGAGCGGTCAATGTGTCAGTCTACTAACCCCAAATTTGCAGGTTCGCTCCTGGCGGAGGTAAGTGATCTTTGAAAGGCAGCAAATTTACGACACCATGTCATACGATGTTGGCATGTCAAAGAACCCATTTGAATTCAGGGAGTTTCAGCCAAAACAAAGTTCCTCATTTCTCTGCTGGAAAGAGCTATAGTGTTTCAAGGAGCTTAGATATCTAACCTCCTTGACTTTCATAGTGCTTCAAGGAACAACGAAATTCGACATGCAAGCTACCCTTTGGGTGCAAACAACAATGCTTGCACCCGGCAACCGAGGCCATAAAATATTATTATTATTATTATTATTATTATTATTATTATTATTATTATTACCAAGGAATTAGTTGAGTTTACCTTGCAACACAGAAACACAGGTTATCAACAAGTTCAATCCGGAGCTGATGACCAAATATGTTCCAATTCACTCATAGGAATAACAATCGCTTGTTGAGTACGCTGCATACTGCTGTCATAATTCATCTCGCATATTGCAATCAGAGTGACGATCGAACACGTAATTATCTATATATTTAAAACAGTAAGGTGATTTTTGTTACCACGAGATTGAGAGAACGACAGAACCGATTTACTTCGTAGAGCACTCTAACGAAAGCTCTTGGCCTCTAGATTTGCAGAGTGTATATAAAATAAACAAATATATTACGGTATATTTTTGAATTAATATAGAAAATAGCAGAATTATTGACCCTCACGCATGCGCACAATCCGCCTGGGGTCATGACAAAATGGCGGTGAGAAGTCCATTAAAATGTAAGTTATTTAATAAGCTTGCATGTAATTGAAAACATACATTAACCAAGTTCTGACAATAAAATATAATAACAGTATGAACGTATACGAATGCGCAACATTGATTTATTTGGATAATGAAATGTATTATTTCCTTCAGACAGCGGCTTTTGATGATAATGAATGGCTGCGTCTGCTGCTGAACAAGAGTGCGCGAGTAGCTATGTAGTTAAGGCGACAGACTATGATTCCAAGGTTCACCGGTTCGATCCCAGCCCTCGCCGATATATTTTTTTTTTACTACTGAAATATTGTTTAAACAAGGAGTATTAGTAAGGTTTTATGTCTGTTAAAGATACATATTTCTACATTCCCTCTCGGTATATTTTTGAATTAATATAGAAAATAGCAGAATTTTAATCCCTCACGCATGCGCACAATCCGCCTGAGGTCATGACAAAATGGCGGTGAGAAGTCCATTAAAATGTAAGTTATTTAATAAGCTTCCATGTAATTGGAAACATACATTAACCAAGTTCTGACAATAAAATATAAAAACAGTATGAACGTATACGAATGCGCAACATTGATTTATTTGGATAATGAAATGGATTATTTCCTTCAGACAGCAGCTTTTGAAGATAATGAATGGCTGCTTCTGCTGCTGAACAAGAGTGCGCGAGTAGCCATGTGGTTAAGGCGACTGACTGTGGTTGCAAGGTTCACCGGTTCTATCCCAGCCCTCGCCGATGTATATATTTTTTTTTTACCACTGAAATATTGTTTAATCAAGGAGTATTAGTAAGGTTTTATGTCTGTAAAAGATACATATTTCTACATTCCCTCTCAATATGTTTTATTTCCGTTTTACCATTGCATTACAGCATGTGATCAAAAGAGCAAACTGTTGTCCTCAGTACGCCGTTTAAATATCTGCAATCAGTTCATATAACTGACAACAGATGGCAGTACATCGCCCATATAGTTCCAGTAACTGACAGCAGATGGCAGCACCATTGCATCGATGTATTTAAAACCCAAGACATGGCACGTTTTCACGTGACGGAGAATTATAAAGGAGGGGAATATTTAAGAAGGGAAATTTTGAGGAACATTAACCGACAGTTGAATGTGTAGGCTATGTTGTTTATGTACCTTAATATTGCAATTTCTTCCCTATGCTTCGGTGGTCAAGTTATTAGCGTCCTAGACTAAAAGTTATAATTATGCATCGTCGATATACTCTTAAATTATTAAAGAAAAAAGTAGTTTTCCAGGCACTCGCGCGTGTCCACAATTGCTTTCGCCATAAGAGACACTTGGCAAACATAATTCGTTTGAAGGGCTCCGACATCGTGGTCACTCAGCCCCGCGTACTTGGGTGTGTATGTGTGAAATTTTCTCTCATAACCTGTGTTATTGTCAAGGCTGCATTACTGTGTGTATCTATATATTTAAAACAGTAAGGTGATTTTTGTTACCACGAGATTGAGAGAACGACAGAACCGATTTACTTCGTAGAGCACTCTAACGAAAGCTCTTGGCCTCTAGATTTGCAGAGTGTCTATAAAATAAACAAATATATTACGGTATATTTTTGAATTAATATAGAAAATAGCAGAATTCTTGACCCTCACGCATGCGCACAATCCGCCTGGGTTCATGACAAAATGGCGGTGAGAAGTCCATTAAAATGTAAGTTATTTAATAAGCTTGCATGTAATTGAAAACATACATTAACCAAGTTCTGACAATAAAATATAACAACAGTATGAACGTATACGAATGCGCAACATTGATTTATTTGGATAATGAAATGTATTATTTCCTTCAGACAGCGGCTTTTGATGATAATGAATGGCTGCGTCTGCTGCTGAACAAGAGTGCGCGAGTAGCTATGTAGTTAAGGCGACAGACTATGATTCCAAGGTTCACCGGTTCGATCCCAGCCCTCGCCGATATATTTTTTTTTTTACTACTGAAATATTGTTTAAACAAGGAGTATTAGTAAGGTTTTATGTCTGTTAAAGATACATATTTCTACATTCCCTCTCGGTATATTTTTGAATTAATATAGAAAATAGCAGAATTTTAATCCCTCACGCATGCGCACAATCCGCCTGAGGTCATGACAAAATGGCGGTGAGAAGTCCATTAAATTTAAGTTATTTAATAAGCTTCCATGTAATTGGAAACATACATTAACCAAGTTCTGACAATAAAATATAAAAACAGTATGAACGTATACGAATGCGCAACATTGATTTATTTGGATAATGAAATGGATTATTTCCTTCAGACAGCAGCTTTTGAAGATAATGAATGGCTGCGTCTGCTGCTGAACAAGAGTGCGCGAGTAGGACAGTTGGTCACTGGTCGTGGACGAGTGCGGTACGTGTGTGCGCGCTGTGTGACCGCATTGGAAGAGTTTACGGTTCCTAATACCGGTGCTTCCTTAGTTCCACGTGTGTACTGACCTTCCGTGTGTCATTCGGACAATACTTTTTTAAGTAGTGTTCCAGATAGGACAACAAAACCAGAAACCCAGAAAACCCCGCTGAAAATCATGTCCGGATACCAGAGAAAAAACACCGTACGCTGCCAATGGGACAGGCAGAGTTCTCGCCCCTCACCAGGAGAAATTCACCGCTGGATTGGCGATACCCTCCGGTTGACTGTCGACCAAGTAGAAGCCATCCAGTTAAATGCGCACGAAAAAACCATGTACATCAAGGTAATCACCATATCTATTTATCAGAAATTGTTAAATACTTTTGCAGATCCTATTAAATTTCAGTATGATTCAGGCAAAATGACCAATGTTAAGCTCTCCACAGCGGATTCCAATTTTACCACAGTGCGTATATTTAATGTCCCACTCGAAGTACCCCCTGAAATTTTCAAATCCGTCCTGTCGAAATATGGCACTGTGAGTGACGTCAGGAAAGAACAATGGTCTTCTGCTTATCAGTTCCCGGTGTATAATGGAATACGTGCCGTAACTATGGAAATCAAGCAAGATATCCCCTCCACTGAGGCTTTTGGTGGCCATTCTGGCTATATAACGTATAATGGACAGAAACAGACCTGTTTAATTTGCAATGCTACCACACATCTGCGTATTAACTGCCCAAAGAAAATGATTCCCCTCGGTATAACTCCTACACAACAACGACGTGTACAATACTCGGAAGTTGTGACGCAGCAAACGTCATATGAAAACATGCTCATTGATCAGTCAGCTGAGACAACACCAGGAGTGACCTCGGATACATCTGACGCAGAACTGGTACCTTGCCCTGACCAGTGCTGCGAGACACAGAGTGCCCCTGTGCTCTCGGCAACCTGTATTGCAGCCTTAGAACCAACTCTGCCGTTACTACAGGCTGCCACAGAAATTTTGTCTTCACTGCCCCCGACTTCGCTGGTCCCTACCGACTCACTAAAGAATGTTGATCGGGGAGCCGAGAACGTCTCTAAGAAGATTAAAACAAATGCCTCGATTGCCGTACCAGCCCCGAAGAATAAAACTGGCTCCACAAACGTTTCCGCAGCTGTGAAAAAGAAACAAAATCTTCTTTCTACGTCATCTAGGGACCCACGAACGCTCTCAACCGCTGACAGCCGGCCTATGAATGGCAGTCAAAAGGAACTATCTCAACCTAATTTGACATAGTGCACCAGGATAATTCTCACCTGTGTCTTCTTTCGAGTCCACCTTCCAGTATGTCTAGCACAGCTTTTATACTTTTCTTAATGGCGCAATTTCTCACTGTGGCCACTGTGAATATCAATGTAATAGAATGCCCTCTGAAATTTCAACTGTTGGAGAGATTCCTTCGAGATGCTGACATTGACATTGCTTTCATTCAAGAAGTTGCTATACCGTGTTTACCCATATCTGCCTTCTACAAACAATACATCAATACCGGTAATACGAATAGAGGGACCGGATTCCTCATAAGACATGATATCCCACTCGCAGGTGTGCTATGTCATCCATCAGGACGCATTATATCTGGACACATAAACAATACCACCCTGATAAATGTATATGCCCCATCCGGGTCTAATAAACGTGTGGAACGGAAAATGTTCTTTCAACAGAGTATACTGCCTCATCTGCACGACGTTAAGGAAAAACTTATTCTTGCAGGGGATTTCAATTGTATTCAACGCCCAGAGGATTCCACTAGTCCATACAGAGGTGTCAACCCGGCTCTCAGGACCCTTCTTACCTCCCAACACCTCATTGATGCTGTGGATAGTTTAAGGGTGCCCCTGCCCCATTACACCTGTATAAGTCACAACTCCTCATCACGACTTGACCGCATCTACTTTTCACAGGAACTTATCCAGCCTAGACGATATGAAGTGATTCCTGCCAGTTTCACTAACCATCATGCTGTCGTATGTACAATCTCTTACCCCCATCCCATATTTCACATAGGAAGAGGTTATTGGAAGCTGAATTGCTCGCTGTTACTGGAGGAGGAATGCCAAGATATTTTCAGACAACACTGGATTCGATGGGTCCAACAAAAATGCAAATTTCGCGACTGCACAGACTGGTGGGATATTTTAGTTAAACCAGGGATCCGCCGCGTCTTTAAGAACATATCTTACCAACGAGGTCGGGAAAGACGGGATACAGTTGAATTTTACTATCGAGTTCTTCGCCAGCTCCAGCAAAGATCTGATGCTGGGGAGCGTATATATGACCAGATCCGGGAAGTTAAAACCAAGCTCCTGTCTCTACAGCAACGAACGCTCGCTCATATCAACGTGGCTTTAAAAGATTGTACAGTGCTCCCGGACGAAAGTGCAAGTGTATACCATATCGCCAAAGGACAACGTGAGCGGCAACGTAAATATATCCACCGCCTCCGCACCAGTACTGGAAGTGTCGTCACCTCCCCTGACGCTATACGTAGTGAAATATCATTATTTTATCAACGGTTCTACGCTAAGGCTCCCATTGATCCACAGCAGGTGACCCTATTGCTGTCATCTTGCAGTACCAAACTATCTCCGGACAACAAAACTCTGCTCAGCGCGGATATTACGGATGAAGAGATTCACTCTGTGGTTAAACGACTCCCAAACAACCGCTCACCTGGCATTGATGGACTGCCATATGAAATGTATAAACACTTCTGGCCTCTCATTGGCAAAGAATTTTGTCATGTCCTGCGTACCATTCTCCAACGTCGTGCTCTTTGTCAATCACATCACGAGGGTACCATAGTCCTCATACCAAAAACATCCTCTCCCATGGCAGTTGGTGACTTCCGACCAGTTACTCTGCTCTGCAGTGACTATAAAGTCCTTACCAAAGTACTTGCATGCCGATTGAAGACTGTTCTACCTGATATCATTGGTGATGAACAATGTTGCAGTATTCCTGGAAGAACTCTGTTAACAAACTTAGCGATACTACGGGACCTACACCTAAAAGCCGAAATGCTCCCCACTGAGCCAATGAGTTTTCTCACCTTAGATCTTGATAAAGCTTTCGACCGCATCAGTCATGAATACTTGTACATGGTCTTGCAACACTTCGAATTTCCTGAAATCCTTATTGACTACATTCGTATGATAAATTGTAATGCTACGTCTAGAGTGCTCGTCAACGGTTTTCTTTCCCCTCTGATTCCAATACAACGATCAGTTAGGCAAGGATGTCCCCTTTCTATGCTACTTTTTGTCATTGGCCTTGAACCGTTCATTCGGACTACCCAGGTGAAGCTACAGGGTTACAAACTGTCCACACATGTTTTTGGAATGTGCGCCTATGCTGATGACGTATCAATATTGATCCGCAATGAAGAAGACATCTCCCACATCGATAGCGTCCTTCAGCTCTACCATATCGCCTCTGGAGCACAATCGAACCCCCAGAAAAATGCTTTGCTTCCGCTCAATACTAACTCAGTGATTACCCCACAGCCCTGGTTCCGGATAGTAAATGAGGTGAAAATTCTTGGCATTACCTGGAAGCAATCGCTTCTGGACACAGTGCAAGTTAACTGGACTAAGGTCATTGCCAAAGTTAGGGGAGTCCTGATCCAATTTGGTCAAAGAAACCTCAATATAGTGCAACGGGTCATGGTCCTCAACGTGTTTGCGCTCTCTAAAATATGGTATGTCGCACAACATTTCCCACTTCCCAAAATGTTTGAGAGCCAATTGGCAAAATATACAGGTTGGTTTATATGGCAAGGATTTTTGTTCCGAGTACAACGGGAACAGTTGTATCTCACATCCCGGTAAGGCGGGCTAGGGCTAACAGCTCATGGCATGAAATGCCGTGCACTCCTCTGCAAGAACGATATCACCATTCTTTCCCAACATGACACTTTTACGAAAGCGCTATACAAAGATATTCGAAACACAGCCCGTGGTTGTGATAGAGCTTTGCCGAAGATATTTAGGGACCATCAACAGCACCTTCTGGAAACTGTTCGCCAAATGCCATCAGGGATTGTTCCAACGACGAAAAGTATCTATAACATGTTGCGGCAAGTGGTACACTCCAAACCGCGAATAGAGGCCACCACCCTCTATGTCCATTGGCCCACTGTTTGGAAAAATTTTGGGGCTATGTCCATTTCTTCTGCTGTACACTCCCAAGTTTTTATCTTCCTCAACGATCTCATCCCAACCGCTCTACGGCGATATACCATCCATCTTGAAGCTTACCCATGGTGTACTATATGTGGTCAAACTGATACGGCGATACACCGCTTCACATCATGCACGCGAGTTGCCTCCACGTAGCTGTGGTGTAAGGGAAAAGTATGTCAACTATTAAATGTGCCCTCGGATGACCTTGATGACAGGAAGTTGGTTCGTTTGTCGGTGACCGCCTTCCCCCAAATTAAACAGACTGCCATTGTGTGGATAATGGGCCAATATGTACACTTCGTGATGGACAATGATCAACATTTCTCTTTCCTGGATCTCAGGTATCACCTGCAAAAAGAGCGTTGGAAGCTTAGTGAAAGTGGACAATTGTACGATAAATATGGACACTATCTGGATTTCTTGTGATGTATTAGTCTGGTATTTATCATATCTGAAAATTCTGTAATTCTGTAAAGAGCTAATAAAAAAAATAAAAAAAAATAAAAAAAAAGTAGCCATGTTGTTAAGGCGACTGACTGAGGTTGCAAGGTTCACCGGTTCTATCCCAGCCCTCGCCGATGTGTATATTTTTTTTTACCACTGAAATATTGTTTAATCAAGGAGTATTAGTAAGGTTTTATGTCTGTAAAAGATACATATTTCTACATTCCCTCTCAATATGTTTTATTTCCGTTTTACCATTGCATTACAGCATGTGATCAAAAGAGCAAACTGTTGTCCTCAGTACGCCGTTTAAATATCTGCAATCAGTTCATATAACTGACAACAGATGGCAGTACATCGCCCATATAGTTCCAGTAACTGACAGCAGATGGCAGCACCATTGCATCGATGTATTTAAAACCCAAGACATGGCACGTTTTCACGTGACGGAGAATTATAAAGGAGGGGAATATTTAAGAAGGGAAATTTTGAGGAACATTAACCGACAGTTGAATGTGTAGGCTATGTTGTTTATGTACCTTAATATTGCAATTTCTTCCCAATGCTTCGGTGGTCAAGTTATTAGCGTCCTAGACTAAAAGTTATAATTATGCATCGTCGATATACTCTTAAATTATTAAAGAAAAAAGTAGTTTTCCAGGCACTCGCGCGTGTCCACAATTGCTTTCGCCATAAGAGACACTTGGCAAACATAATTCGTTTGAAGGGCTCCGACATCGTGGTCACTCAGTCCCGCGTACTTGGGTGTGTATGTGTGAAATTTTCTCTCATAACCTGTGTTATTGTCAAGGCTGCATTACTGTGTGTATTTGTAATTAAGGTGGTAAATGGCAAGATGACGGCCAAGGCCTTAAGTTAGGAACCATCCCGGTATTTGCCTTAAGTGGAAGTGGGAAACCACGGAAAACCACATCCAAGATTGTCGAGGTGGGAATTAAACCTTCCTCTTCTTAGTTATACCTCAAGAGACTGAATGTGCCCCGTTTTTTCCCTCAGACCAGAATTCAATTTCTTGGCAGAGCAGGAAATGTAACCCGGGTCTCCGGGGCGATAGACAAGAATAGGTGGGCCTCCATGTGTTAATACGATTTTTGACATGCACGGGACATATAATTCAAAAACTGCCTCCATTAGGGTGACTGCCGAAGTGAGTATTGAGTATAGGCCTATGGTCGTTCCAGTAGTCGGCGAAGTGATTCTATGTTCCCCTGCAAAATGTACTGTCATAACCTATAACAGGTGATGGAAATTGCTTATTTAGAGCAGTTTCGTACTGTTTATAACAAAATGAAGAACGTCATTCTGAGCTGCGTTTTCAAGCTATCGCAAAAAATTTCGCTGGCAGGAACAATTATAAGGAATTTATTTTAAGCGATCAGTCTCATCGCATTCTCCTCACCAACCAACTTGAGTATGAAAGTCTCTGGACGGTCATGTTGAACTTCATTGTATAAGACAATTGTTTAATGATTATTTGTTTAGAGTACTGAGTCTAACTACGCAGTTGATTTCGGCAATGGAAGTATTATTTGCCATTTAATATTTAGCGGCTCCGTTATTGCAGGACGCTATAGTGTTATCGAATAATACGAAGCCACATTTAAAATCCAATATAAATAGGCCATTTCAGAAACAATTCCAGATATTATGCAGTACAGTGTACTGTAAGGTCTTTGACGATCAAATGTAAACATTGTTCTACATTGTATTTCTCTTGCGTAAAATCTATGCGTGGTTACTTTGGTCTTTACTGTTGTGAGGGTAAAATTGATCTGCTGGAATATAAAATATTTGCCAAGCTGCAACAATGTAATGATATTAATTTAAAAGTCATTGAACTTATATCCAGTAGTTCAAACACATACATCAGCGTTAACAGATTGGATACTGAAGATGAAAGCCAGCTACTTCATTTCCCTATTATTGAATATTTCAATTCCTTGGAATTAAGTGATTCGCCTCCACATACTCCGAACGTTTGAGCCATAGTTATGCTCCTTAGAAATCTGAACGTTTCCCAAGGACTCATATATGGTAATATATTAATTGTAAGAAATATGTAAGAAATTGCTTGGATTCGGATATAATAGGTGCAGTAATATTAGGCAGAGAGCTCAAATCCTACGATTTGATTTAACACATTCAGATAAAACACTTGCAGGTACAGTACATTTTCTTTTAATAGGCAACATTTTCCTATTCGCTCGGCCTACTTTATCACAATCAATCAAGCTCAAGGAGAAACTCTTGAACGTATTGGGCTATTTACCTCATCACGTTTTAAGTCATGACCAGCAGGATAGTGAAGGTACAAAAAAGGTCCTGTATGGGATGGTAAAGAATAAGAGGCGGAAGGATCCTACGGATTATGTTAGAATGGTGAACGAAAGGGGACAAGGGATAGAAAATAGGGAAGAACTGAAGAAAATGTGGAAAGAATATTTTGAAGAACTCCTGAACCCAAATGGAAACCACGATGAGGAAGAAGAAATCGGGGAGGAGGTACAGTAGATGAACTGCAAACAGAAAAGGACTTAACATGGAAAGAAGTGGAAGATGCAGTGAGGAAGATGAAAGGAGGGAAGGCACCGGGTGTGGATGAGTTGAGTGTGGAGATGGTGAGAGCAGCAGGAGAGGTGGGGATACAATGGTTGTACCGAGTGATGAAGACAGCATGGAAGGAAAGGAAGACCCCAGAGGACTGGAAAAAGGGAATAATTGTCTCGATCTTCAAGAAAGGTAGTAGAACAGAATGCAGAAACTATCGGGGAATAAAACTGATGAGTCATTGTGCAAAGATGTTTGAGAAAGTTTTGGAAAGGAGAATTAGGACAAGGATAGAAGGAGGGATGAGGGAAGAACAACATGGCTTCAGAGCAGGAAGGTCCACAGTGGATTTGATTTTTGCTGTAAGTCAGTTACCAGAACAGCACTATGAGTATGGAACAGATCTACTGATGGCCTTCCTGGACATTGAGAAAGCATATGACAGTGTATGCAGAAACAAAGTATGGAAGTCCCTGGAGGATAGAGGAGTAGAAAAATGGACTATAAAGAGGATAAAGGAGATGTACAAGGGATGCGTGAGCTGTGTGAAAGTGGGAGGAGAGAGATCAGACTGGTTGGAACAGAGAAACGGCCTGAAACAAAGAAGTGCACTGTCACCGTTACTTTTCATTGTGGTGATGGATGACATAATGACCCGAGCGGCACAAGTAATTGGGGAAGGAAAGATGAAAGCAATGGTGTTTGCGGATGATTTGATGATTTGTGGAAACAAGGAGGAGGAGGTACAAGAACAGTTGGACGTGTGGGAAGGAATAATACAAGGATATGGGATGAAATTTAGCATAAATAAGAGTGAGATGGTGATCACAACAAGGAAGAAGGAAAGGACCACAACGGGAATAACAATTGGTGGGGAACAGCTGAAGAAAGTGGAGAGTTTCAAGTATCTGGGAAGCCTGATTCAAGAGAATGGAAGAAACGGTAGAGAAATAAATGAGCGGGGGAGACAGGCAGAAGCATTCCGGAGGAGTGTGAGAAGCATGTTATGGAGCAGGGATGTCCCTCAGAACAGCAAGTAGATCATATATCGTACTATGTCCCTATCCTGACGTATGCCTCGGAGACCTGGGTTCTGAAAGGAAGGGAGAAGAGCAAAATACAGGCCAGTGAGATGAGGTTCTTGAGAAGCAGTATTGGAGCTACAAAGAGGAACAGAATAAAAAATGAGAGGACCAGAGAATTAATGAAGGAGGAACCATTACAGGATGGTATAGAGAAATCTAGACTTAGATGGTATGGACCTGTAAAACGAATGGAGGAGAAGAGGATACCCAGGAGGATACACGAGACGAAGTGGGAAGGAAAGAGACCAAGAGGGAGACCGAGAGACAGGTGGCTGAAGGGGGTGGAAGAAAGCATGAAGAAGAGAGGAGAAGACTGGACAAGGGTGGAGGCTGAGAGATGGTGGGAAGACAGAAGACGTTGGAGAGGCTTGTGTTCCAAACAGACCCGGCCAGTGGCTGGAAACTGTGCAAGATGATGATGACCTCATCACGTTTTCAGTCATGACCAGCAATATGTTGCAATGCTGAGAGTGCTATCTTTTGACGCCCTTAAAGTTGCAATAGTGCTAAAAAGTAATCGTACAAAGAATGTAACTTATATAAGAAGCTTCTTCAGTAAATTTGTTTTCCATTGTCCGTCATGTTTTGACGGGTTTCATCTAGTAAAAGATTAGATTAGCTGAGATTACCTTATTAAATTCATCACAGAAACACAGGTTAGGCGGTTTCGGTGACGTAGTTGGTAGCATACTGAGCTTCTATGCCCAAAGTCACGGGTTCAAACAGGGCCGATGTCGTCGGATTTTTAAGAGTGTTAAAAATCCCTCAGTATGCCTTCCTTCGGAGGGGAAGTAAAGCCGGCGGTCCCATGTCATAGATTTAAGGCATGATAAACTTACTACACTTGTGTGAAGCCAAAATTTGTAGGTTAGAATAATTGATAACGCTCTATTAGTTCCAATGTTTGCCACCAAGTGCTGACTGCGATGCCATCTAGTAGCCAAGTCCGCAAGCTAGGTGTCGTGGACGGCAGCATTTTGTAGCAAAAGTAGGAACTACTTGAAATTATTGTCTGCAGTCCTTACTAGAATTAAAACAGATAATACACACTAATACAGCCATAACAATTAACACCGGCTATCAGACAGATTCTACACATATACAAAGTACACGGGTGTACATGACCGCGTTGTCGCAGCCTCTAAACTAAGGAACCAACCAACCAACCATACACAGGTTATCAACAAGTTCATTCCGGAGCTGATGATCACATATGTTCCAATACTCTCATAGGAATAACAAATCGCTTGTATAGTATGCTGCATACTGCTCTCATCATCCATCTGGCATATTGCAATCAGTGTGACGATCGAACACGTAATTATGAAAAATTAGATCTCACTTCTGATTTAAACAACTATATTGTATGCTCCGAAACACACCGGCTTCCATCATTTAAACTGATAATGAACGTGGATATTACAACAATAATTAAGCCCTTAAATAATTATAAATCATAATGACATACTGCTCCACATTACCAAATGAGATTGCATAACGCTGTGCTTTTAGATCATTGAATTTAAATATTGCGCGGAACAGGTAATAACTTACAGTATTACCAATTTCATACCATATAAAGTAATTAAAGCACATTTATATTTACAGATATATTAATGAGTATACTATAACATTATTTATGTTCGACCCTGGCGAAATGTAAAAATTATATCTCAGCAAACTCTACTATAATGAGGCTGATTATAGTACAAGTTTTCATTATGATACAGTTTCTCCCACCAATCAGAGCTCAAGAAACAGTTGTTTGACCAATTAGGTGAGGATAGCATCGCACCTTCGCTCACTTCCATGGCCCCCTATTTTAAATTTTACTGCGTGGCGAGTGTCATAGTGAGGTATTCCAGGAGGCCATGGTCAAATACAAGGTATACTCTGCGTCCCACGTGCTCTGCTCTGTACATAAAACTGGTGAAATCTCGACAGATATGAATATTTATGTTCGACCCTGACTATTATATGTCTGAAAACTGTATCATAATGATGGTCATTATAACACTATTTTTCATTATGAAACAGTTTCTCCCATCAATCACAGCTCAAGAAACAGTTGTTTGACCAATTAGATAAGGATACATTCGCGCATGCGCTCAAAATCCAACATGTCTAGATAAATTACCGAAAGTGCACCGTCCATATGTTCGCGTAAATAAACTGGTGAATATCAGACAAGAAATAGCACTGTACCTTAATATCCCAAAATCCAATTTCTACACAGCCCGTGACATTTCGGTGACATTTTTACTGAATACTGGTGCTCAATCTGCACATATGGCATTGAAGCACACAGAGCGCATGCGACGGTCGGTCAGAGAGCTTGGAATTCAGAGATATCCTACCCAGCGCAGCACCCGATCACAAAATTCTAGTGACAATCTCAACATATATTTATGAATATTTATGTTAAAACATATAACAAAGTTATAATTATCGTCGAACATAAACAGTCGTCTGCAACTCGCCTATAATGGTAATTAAGACACTCGTATGGTAATTATAAAACTCGCATACGCTCGTTTTATTAACATACTCGTGTCTTAATTATAGCCATTATTGGCTCGTTGCATAATGTACTATTATGTTCGACCCTGGCGAAATGTAAATATTATATGTCAGAAAACTGTACTATAATGAGGCTCATTATTGTACAAGTTTTCATTATGATACAGTTTCTCCCACCAATCAGAGCTCAAGGAACAGTTATGTGACCAATTAGGTGAGGATAGCATCACACCTGAGCTCACTTCCATGGCCCCCTATTTTAAATTTTACTGCGTGGCGAGTGTCATAGTGAGGTATTCCAGGAGGCCATGGTCAAATACAAGGTATACTCTGCGTCCCATGCGCTCTGCTCAGTACATAAAAAATAAAAAAATAAAATTATTGCCATTATAGGCTCGTTGCATAATGTACTATTTTATCATTTTAAATGATACCGACAGTAGTGGCTACGCTGGCTAAAGCGCTGCGTTAGGTCATGGGGCCAAGCTCTCTGCTGACTCGGTAGACGCGTGGGTTCGAGCCCCACCGTCGGCTGTCCTTGAAATGGTTTTCCGTGGTTTCCCATTTTCAGCACCAGGCAAATGCTGGGACAGTACCTTAAGACAGGCCACGGCCGCTTCCTTCCACATCCTTGCCCACTTTCATCAATTCATCTCATCTCTCATCCAGACGCGCAGGTCGCCCACGGGCGTCGACTAGAAAGACCTGCACTCAGCCTCTCAGGAGGCTACACGAAAAAAAAAAGATTATGTCGACTTCACTGGGGTCTGGCGTTACGTTACGGTTATGGGACGAGATGTACCGAAAATGCACTGAGGTGTGTGAAGTCATAGTACTGCTTGAACCTCCTCCTTTCCCCACGCGCTCCGGTGAGCGTGACGTCATCCAGCCGGGTACCTCCTTTGACCTTGGTTTGCACTTGCTTTTTTTTTTTGCTAACGGTCTTTGAGGTCACGCAGCATTTGTAACATTTAAAATGATATAAAGTTTAGTCTTTCAGACTATCAGTGTTTTTGTAGATTAAGTCCATCACGGTCCGTATTACTATTGAAATTATTCAAGTCATTGGGCTATTACCGTGTGAAAATAAAATAAAATACCACGGCAATAGCCCAAAAATCATGAATGATTTCAACTTTAATTTTGGAGAGAAATTTGGATAATTTTATAATTACTTATTCCGGAGGCCGCCTTTGTAGTATCGGAATACGTAGGCCTACTGAGACCTGGGTCTGAGGATTGGAATGGGATGCTTTCGTCCTTGAAATGTACGACAAATTAAAAAGAGATGGGGAGTTGGATTCGGAAAACGACCCCCCCCCCCTCAATAAAACCACTAAATTTAAGTTGGCTATCATGGTTCTTTCATCACTTCGGATGACGAGATCATTCTCGACGCCAGAGCACGAGTAAATGCTGAAATGACGCCAATTCACTGGAGTACTGTGCGATAAGAAAATACATATCCACCTGAAAGGAAAAGTTTACAAGACCATAAGTCCAGTGGCATTGTACGGCTCAGAACGTTGGCCATCTTCAACCAAACACGAACAAGCCCTCCATGGAATAGAAATGAAAATGCTGTGTTGGTCCATGGGTATTACAAGGCTTGACCATGTTGGAAACGAACACGTAAGGAAGCAAGTGAGAGTTGCAACAATTAAAAACAAAATTTGGGAAGCGCGTCTTCGTTGGTATGAGCATGTCACAAGAAGTGATGAGAACTCCGTGGTAAAAAAAAGCGGGCCCTCCGAAACGATCCAGCACGGGTGCCCAAAGAAACGATAAATGGATAGAATCAGCGGAGACCTGAAGTTGCCCTTGACAGGAAGAAGTGGCGAGCAACAACCCAGCAAGCGGTAAATATGCTAGGAAATAAAAATATGATTACATTTATTTAGATTAGATGGTATATTGGCTTTCACGGTTATAATTATACATTTCATACTGAGTTAGTTTACCGATTGTAATTCTGCAATCACATTATTTTACTCGCGTACAATTTTACTCGCATCGTTGTATTGCAAAAGAAAAATAAACATGATATAAATTCTGTCAATAATACCAACTGTAGTTATTAGCCTACTTTCGATTTTTTCAAACAAGATGTTCAGCAAAGAACATATAGCCTACTTTCTCCTAAATGTATGGGTATATTTATGACTCTTTGTCCTCATCCCTAACACAATCACCTCTACCACAATGTATTGTTTGTTTTCTTATATATTGATAATTAGCCAGTAAGTGTCAAAATCAATATTGTATACTTTATGATGATTGAATAACAAAACTACTAACTTATTGTAATGCGTTCACGTCCGTTAATCTCTATATTAAGTCAGCCTGCAAAGTTAAGAATCTTCCGTTTTGGGTATCTTCCCCTTTAAAAATCCGCGCCGATCACAGTAGGTTGGTGCTGCGACCTATCAGTGAATTAATCTTTATGTTGTACGCCTATGCACTGCCATCGTAATGTACTACGATGGCAGTGGCCTATGGGTGTTGAATGAGTAGACAGTTTAAAGTAGCCAAGAGGGAGGCGATCCAGCTGGCAGTGTTTAAAGGTAATCGGAGCGCGATCGTGGCTAATAGTTGAACTACCAGTATTACAAAATTGCCATACTTCAGGAGGCCAGGTTTTTACAAAGCGGTAAGATTGGAACAATATTACCCACATAACCCACAAGAGGACAGCACCGTACAGAGGCATTAAGAAGGCTGTGGTTAATGACAACGTGTATCTAGTTCTTCTATTCTCCTTTTCCTAATGTCTTCTGTTTATGTGCGATGCTGGGGCTGTGATTTTATTAATAAACGAGTGTATACATTAGCCTCTCCTTTGAGCTAAATGACATCTTATTCAGTATCTGTGGAAAGAGCTCGTGCACATCATTTGTAAAAGAATTCAAGAAAAAAAAGTTAACTGTAGCAGTACTCGATCCCAAGTCTACTGCGTGACAGACTAACGCGCTAGCCCGGAGCTAATCCTATCCTTAACATCATGGTGATCTTAACTGGCATATTAGATACAACCTGTTGGCAAATAATGACTTTAAATAAACGATTTCTTCACACCAGTACATCTTCATTAAAGATAATTTCATACAAAGTTTATATTATTTTATCAGTAGGGTATATCTCATACAATATACTAAAAGTATTGAAATATAAGACAGGCACATGAGGTCAGCTGCCATCTTGTCGTGTGACACAAACAGCTCAGCTCTTTTAAGCCACTCATACAGTATAATATTATAATATTAAATTATAATAAATAACGGATCACGACCTTCAGGATAGCTTAAACCACCCTAGGCTCGATAATCGGAATTGGTGGGTCTTAAGCTATTGATTAAAATGGTTGAATAATTCACACGGCCGCCTTCCTGAAATGGCACGGCCGATGACCTTGAATGTTGGTTGAAAGACGCGTCCTATATAAAGGTATGTTGTCACCAAATTTGGTAGAGATCGGATGATTAGTTTAGCCGTAATTTGATTTTACGTTTTGAACGTTTGAGTGGCCGCCATTCTGTTTTGGTAAAGATGGCGGCGATATAAAGTATGACACTGAGGTGCCCTTTGCTAGTGCTTCCTCTGTACCAAATTTCGTTCAATTCAGTTTCACCGTGTTCGAATTGATAGGGGGGGGGGGACAGACGTTCAGAGTACACACACTCACACACACAGACTCACACACACACATACACACACACACAGACAGACACACAATTTTTCGCCCTGTGTTGATCTCATAAGTCTACTTTCATTTTTTGCAAAAATCGAAAGTAGGCTAAAAATGAAAGTAGACTTATGAGATCTACACAGGGCCAAAAATTGTGTGTCTGTCTGTGTGAGAGTCTGTGTGTGTGTGTACTCTGAATGTCTGCCCCCCCCCTATCAATTCGAACACAGTGAAACCGAATTGAACGAAATTTGGTACAGAGGTAGCACTAGCAGAGGGCACCTCAGTGTCATGTTTTATATCGCCGCCATCTTGACGGAATCGTAATAGCGGCCACCCAAATGTCCATAGCTTAAATCTAATTACGACTAACCTAATCATCCGATCTCTACTAAATTTTGCAACGTTTTACCGTTATGTATGAAGGATCTTTTCACCAAACTTCAAGGTCATCAGCCCAATAATTTGTGGATGGTGGCCATGTATGTGTGCAAATCGATTCCTTCTATCAATTCAAAAACGGTGAAACCGAATTGAACGAAATTTGGTACGGAGGTAGCGCTAGCAAAGGGCTCAGTGTCATGTTTTATATCGCCGCCATCTTGACGGAAACGTAATGGCAGCCACCCAAATGTTCAAAGCTTAAATCAAATTACGACTTACCTAATCATCCGATCTCTACTAAATTTTGCAACAATATACCTTAATGTGGGAAACGTCTTTTGTCTAAACTACAAGGTCATCCGCCTAATAGTTTCAGGATGGTGGAAGTATGAATCAAGCAAGTATTATAGCCCAACCATAACTTACGATTCAATAAGGCCTGATCTCAACAATTCAGCTTATCGTACATATGGAGGTATAAACTGTCCTGAAGGAGGTGACCGGCAGGGGCGGATCTAGGGGAGGGCGAGGAGGGCGACCGCCCAGGGCCCCGCGATCCGGGGGGCCCCGCACCATGGATTTTTTTAAATTTAATTAATTAATTAATTATACTTTTCAAACTAATTTGTAATTCATATTCCATTTTTCAGTGCAGCTATGACCTCCCGTGACCATTTAGCAAGTTTAGATTTCAGTGAAATAATAGAAGACCTTAGCCGGGAAAAAAGTCGCAAAGTAATATTTTAATATTTCATAGTTTACATAATCTTCTTCAAGGGGACTTAAAGGTTTCTTTCATATTATTACAAATGTTCTGTAGTGTATTCAAAATAGTGTAACTATTCTTTATTTTATCATTATTAACAAACTATTTTCCATTTGATTCTTTTTTTAATTTCCTATTCTTGTGGGCCCCACCTTATCATATCGCCCAGGGCCCCGCAAGGCCTGGATCCACCACTGGTGACCGGTAGGATATTAGCCAGTTATAATAGAATATGTAACCGTAGAAATGACTTAACAGGTCTGATTGACCATGCCATATGGTTGTGGGTCGTACACAAAATCGCCGCTATTTGTGCTCGTAAATCCATTTATATTCGTAACTGCGTAAGGTTATATCCTTTTAGAAATGTACTGAACAAAATAATACATATTTAGTATCAAATGGTTTATAGAAGCGCCAAAAAACGCTAATGAAATCGTTGATTACAACACAAAATATGATACATTGGTACTAAAGAAGTTATTTACGATTCCTCCTTGTACTACATTCGTAGCGTAGTGGTAGCGAACTAGCTTCATCGTGAAAGGTTCCATGGTTCGAATCACCGTGGATTCGTTTATTTTCATTTCGGTTTTTGTTGTATTAATTGGTTCATAACTACTCACACGTTATAATGTTAAGCATTTATTGTGTGTATTTGCAATCGAAAAGATTATATAATATGCTGTACTCATAAAACCACACATTTCAACACTCGACTATAGCTATTTAAATTCTTTGTCCTTGATCCGCGGTTTGATTCTATCGTTGTTATTTTTGTTGTTGATTCTTTAGGTTTTTTTTCGGCATCTTGGTATTGTAACCCGGTGTACTTGCGTGTGTGTAGAAGTTGTCTGATAACCTGTGTCACTGTGAGGTCTGTAGGCTTACTAGAGTGTGTACTTTTATACGAGGCAGGATTTGGGTGAGAAGCTGTTGTTGCTGCTGTTACATTTGAGATTCATGGACATCATGGTCATTTAGTCCCGTGTACTTGGGTGAGTGTTGAATTTTGTCTCATAATCCGTGTTATTGTGATGGCTGTATTAGTGTGTGTATATATCATTCAAGTGAGGATTCAATCAATCAACGTATAATATCCGTATAGCTCGTTGTATTTCAACAAGCTACTACAATGAACATTCAATTATACTCCTTGAAGAGGACAAAGAGTTATAACTAAACCCATGCATTTAGGAAAAAGTAGGCTATATGTTCTTTACTGAACATCTTGTTTTTAGCCTATTTTCAATTTTGAAAAAAAAATAGGCTTATGAGATCACCTTTTGTCCGTGTGTGTGTGCGTGTGTGTGTGCGTGTGTGTGCGTGTGTGTGCGTGTGTGTGTGTGAGGTGTGTGTGTGTGTCCCTAATAAAATCTAAACGGCTAGAGCGATTTCAAAAAAACTCGGTAAGTTCATAGCACTATTTCGGGCGACCCCGACCGTGCCCTTCAAATTTTGTTACGTCTCACCAATCCAACATGGCGGCTGGGCGAAGTATTTCACCAGCATTCAATATCTCCGAAACTATTCCCGATATCACCCTGGAATCAATTACGGTGATAAAGGGAACTACTAGAAGTTCACCTGTGTAACTTTCAAAAAACTGGTAACTACAAAACCAACATGGCGCCACGCGAATTTGCGACTTTTAAATAGACGTTTCTCGCGATTTAACCAACCAAACGCAATAAAACTAGGTACAGTATATGTTTATACACATTGTAATGCACCGACGTCTAACTTGATTCAATTGTTTACATAACCACAAGATGGCGGATGTGCGAAATATTTCACCGGCATTCTATATCTGTGAAACTATTAGCGGTATCACCCTGAAATTTTGTACGTAGATAAAGGGCACTACTGGAAGTTCATCTATAAGACTTTCAAAAATCGGTTAACTGCAAAACTAACATGGCGGCCAAGCGAATTTGAAAATTTTAAATAGACCTTCCTCATGATTTAATGTTCCAAACGCAATGAAATCTGGTACAGGAAATGTTTATACAGATTGTAATGCACTGGTATCTAATTTAGCTTAATTGTTTACATAACCTCGAGAAGGCGGCTGTGCAAATTTTAAAATTAAGATTTTATTTCTTGTGTCGTAATCATGCGATCGAAGTGAAAGTTTGAATAATAAACCTACGCAATAATTTTCTTTTAATGGTACATGACTCTATGTCCTATACATTTAACAATCCAACGTGGCGACCATCCGAAATATTTAAACGGCTCTGAATATCTATGAATCTATTATAGCAATCAAACTGAATTTTTTTATGTTCATAGGGGCTATGAACTTAAGTTCGCTTATAGGACTTTAAATAACCTGGTGATCACAAATCCAACATGGCGGCGACGCAAAGTATAAATATTAACATGAACGTTTCTCGCAATTTAACCATCCGAGTGCAGCGAAACTTGGTACAGTAAATCCTTATACGAATGTTAATCCACTGGCATCTAATTTATTTCAATTGTTTCCATAACCACAAGATGGCAGCTGTGCGAAATTTTAAAATCTCTTTTTTACATCTTTGTCCTAATCATGCGATTGAAGTTTGAATGCTACACGTACACACTAATCTTCATGTAACAGTACATAACTTTAGGACCTACATATATAAAATCCAAGATGGCGACCATCCGAAATATTTAGTCGGTTCTCAATATCTACGAATCTGTTACAGCAATCAAACTGAAATTTTGTATGTTGATGGTGGCAGTTAACATAAGTAGGATATATGAAAATAGGCTGCATAGTTCTTCACGGAACTACTTGTTGTATGTTGTTTCGAACGCAGTATCCTAAGGTACTTAGCCATTCAGTATGTACACGTTCCTCTCCATATTGATTTAATTTCTTTAACTGAATACATCTTCTCGGCCTGTTTCATATTTACTTCTGGTGTAGCCTTCCCTCACGGTTTCGTTATGGACCGAGGGATGGCGTGACTTGTCTTGGGAATTCGGCAGTGCTTATTTCATCGCGAAATACGCACGTCCGCGACTCAGGGATGTCTGTGTTCTCATCTTCTTGGTCTAGCACGTAATCTTCCATTGCGTATATCATCTTATGCTCTGCGAGAAGTTTGATGCTGTTCATCATACAATTTACGGTAAATATTCCCCTGTCCCTCTCTCTGTACGAAATCTATATGATGCAAGTGGTTCCTTGTGGGTGTATATGTTATCTTTAAGTATGTGCTTCCACAGGGACTTCATTGGATGCTTAGTAAAGCACTGTTTTCTGTATAATCTCTCCCAGGTATTTGAAACATGAGATCTACACAGGGCCAAGAATTGTGTGTGTACTCCGAAAGCCTGTCCCCCCCCCCCCTATCAATTCGAACACGGTGAAACTGGACTGAACGAAATTTGGTATAGAGATAGAACTAGCAAAGGGCACGTCAGTGTCATATTTTATATCGCCGCCATCTTGACAGAAACGTAATGGCGGCCACCCAAATATTCAAAGCTTAAATCAAATTACGACTAACCTAATCATCCGATCTCTACCAAATTTTGCAACAACATACAGTATATTCATATGGCGAGTGTCTTTTGACTAAACTGCAAAGTTACCAGCCCAATAGTTTGCGGATGGCGGCCATGTATGTGTGCAAATCGATTCCCCTATCAATTCAAACACGGTGAAATCGAATTGATCGAAATTTGGTACAGAGGTAGCACTAGGAAAGGACACCTCAGTGTCATGTTTTATGTCGCCGCCATCTTGACTAAAACGCAATGACGGCAAACCAAATGTATAAAGCTTAAATCAAATTACCACCAACCTACTAATCTGATATCTACCAAATTTTGCAACAACATACCTTTCTGTGGGAAGCATATTTTCACCAAAAGACCATCAGCACAATAGTATGCAGATGGTGGCCGTGTATGTGTGCAAATCGATTCCACCTATCAATTCAAACACGGTGAAACTGAATTGAACGAAACTTGGTACAGAAGTAGGAATAGTAATGAGCACCTCAGTGTCATGTTTTATATCGCCGCTATCTTGACGGAAACTTAATGGCGGCCACCCTAATGTTTAAAGGTTAAATCAAATTACGACTGACCTAATTATAGGATCTCTACCAAATTTTGCAACAACACATATTTATATGGCGAGCGTCTTTTGACGAAACAACAAGGTCATCAGCCTAATAGTTTGCAGATGGCGGCCATGTATGTTTGTAAATCGATTCCCCCTATCAATTCGAACACGGTGAAACCGAATTGAACGAAATTTGTTACAGAGGTAGCACTAGCAAAGAACACCTCAGTGTCATGTTTTATATCGCCGCCGTCTTGACGAGAACATAATGATGGCCACCCAAATGTTAATAGCTTAAATCAAATTAAGACCAACCTAATAATCTGATATCTACCAAATTTTGCAACAACATACCTTTATGTGTGAAGCATATTTTGATCAAACTACGAGAGTATCAGTCCAATAGTCTGCAGATGGCGGCCATGTATGTGTGCAAATCGATTCTCCATTTTAATTCAAATACGGTGAAACCGAATTGAACGAAATTTGGTACAGAGGTAGCACTAGCTAGGGGCACTCCAGTGTCATGTTTTATATCACCACCATCTTGACCGAAACGTAATGGCGGCCACCCAAATGTTGAAAGCATGAAACAAATTACGACCAACATGATGATCTGATCTCTACCAAATTTTTAACATGATACCTTCATGAATAAAGATTATTTTGACCAAACTACAAGGTCATCAGCTCAATCATTTGCGGATGGCAGCATTGTATGTGTGCAAATCGATTCCCCCTATTTTTTTCAAACACGGTGAAACTGAAATGAACCAAATTTGGTACAGGGCACCTTATATTCATGTTTAATATCCGTATAGCATGTTGTATTTCAACAGGCTACTACCATCAACATTCAATTATACGCCTTGAAAAGGACAAAGAGTTATAACCATACCCATGCATTTAGGAGAAAGTAGGCTATATGTTCTTTACTGAACATCTTGCTTCGTATGAGATTTGTAGCCTTGTTTTGGCTGAGATTTCATGTACCATCTCTAGAGCTTATTTGGCTTAATTTCTATTATTATTTTGATATAATGGCTAGGCTATCTCATCGGCAAAGGCCAGACATTTAATGTTGACTGTTCTATCCTGGTGTTTCGCCATTTATAGCCTGTTTTCATTTATGAAATTAAAAGATAGGCTTATGAAATCACCTTTTGCCCGTGTGTATGTCTGTGTGTGCGTGTGTGATGGTGTGTGTAATGGAGTGTGTCCCCCCTACTAACTTCTAAACGGCTGGAGCGAATTCAATGAAACTCGGTAAGTTCACAGCACTATTCCGGGTGACCCCGACCATGCCCTTCAAATTTTGTTACGTCTCACCAATCCAACATGGCGGCTGTGCGAAATATTTCACCAGCATTCAATATCTCCAAAACAATTACCGATATCACCCTGGAATTATGTACGGTGATAAAGGGAACTGCTAGAAGTTCACCTGTGTGACATTTGAAAACCTGGTAACTACAAAACCAACATGGCCGCCAAGCGAAGTTGCGACTTTTAAATAGACGTTTCTCGCGATTTAACCTATCAAACGCAATGAAACTTGGCACAGTATATATTTGTACACATTGCAATGCACCGACATCTAACTTCATTCAATTGTTTACATAACCTCATGATGGCGGCTGTGCGAACTATTTCACTGGCATTCTATATCTCTGAAACAATTACCGGTATCAGCATGAATTTTTTTACGGAGATAAAGGGCACTACTGGAAGTTGATCCATGAGACTTTCAAAAACCAGTTAACTACAAAATGAATATGGCAGCCAAGCGAATTTGAAAGTTTTCAATAGACTTTTCTCGCGATTTAATGATCCAAACGCAATGAAACTTGGTACAGCAAATGTATATACACATTGTAATGTACTGGTATCTAATTTAGTTCAATTGTTTATATAACCTCAAGATGGCGGCTGTGCGAATTTCGAAAATTAAGTTTTTATTTCTTGCGATCGAAATCAACATTTGCATAATGAACGTACACAATAATCATTATCTAATAGTACATAACTCCATGGCCTACATATATTAAAATCCAACATGGCGACCATCCGAAATATTTAGACGGTTCTCAATATCTATTAATCTACTACAGCAATCAAACTGACAATTTGTATGTTGATAGAGGCAATTTATATTAGTAGGATATATGAAAATAGGCTATGTAGTTCTTCACAGAACTACTTGTTTTTTCTTCACATAAACGCAATTATCATGAATGATTAAAATATAATAATATTTAGAACATCAACACATAATGCAACGTTTTATTTGTAGTATGTAAGTTACGTCATAACCTTCTTCACTAACTGTGCATGTGGGTGGAACACGATGCTTCCTTCTGTAATAAGAGATTTGAAACCAAAATACTCGTATATACAGTACAAATATAATTCTTGGACAAAGCAAATGTAATGCCAATTTGGCACTTTACGCCTTGGTATGACATTTGCATGGATTCTTTCTATAGCACTTATAACTGACAAGAATACGGCGCTAAAACAGTTTTGATGCTGATAACAATACTGGTATATTTAAAATATGATAGTTAATTATTGTTGTTTTGAGGGGCGGAACTACGAGGTCATCTTCCCCCTAAATGTAAATGGAGGTGACAAAATTGTATTGTTAGTAACTTAGGCCCTACGGGTATACTGAGCCCGTAAGCCTCATGTCTGGTGATATTGTAACTTCTGTGTATTGCAGTTTACACTGGCCAGAATGAGCCGTCACGATGTCGTACTCGACCCACTTACTTAATATGACTTCAGTGGTGAACGACACTCCCGATTTCTGAAGAACATTATTTTGTCTTCAACCTGCGGATTTATTAAAAGAAATTACTACATTGAATGTGCTTAATATCTTACAATTGTATGAATTGGAGTTCCTTTTTTGGTAATGTTAAGGTATTTATATCACAGAGATGCGAACGCAGGACACCGGACACCACATGACTATAGTAGTATTTCCGACAAGATACTCTCTGTTCGTCGAGAAGACGACATATTTCTACGTTTGTGCTCCTAAAATGGAGGCACGTTTTTGTCAGTGCTAAACTGTTTGTTCTAAAACCGCACAAAGAAGTAGTGCGAGATATTCAAGTGTACAGCGTAATTGTTATAATTACTGTAACACGCCATGTGAAGCATATTATTGGAAAATGAGGCTACAGGAATATTTTATGTGATTGATAAATTAAGAAAATAGTCGAACACGAGATACTGTGAAACCACGGGGTGAGCATAATTGATTTCATCATTCACCGAACTGTTATAAATTATCTATGCTAAGCAGCATACGTTGAATACTGTAATTCTGTATAATTGTGTTACGAAACGATCTGTGGATCGCCGTGATTTAATGCGATCTATTGAAAGTTGTAAATTCTGTAAGCTGACCCTATCCACGTGTCTATAGAATCTGCGGAAGAAATTCAGGTCATCTTTGCAACAGTCTGCATTGTGTAGAGCCAGTGTTTGTTCTAGTAGCACCGTTAAAATCAGTGATACTCCTGCCAAACCATCATGAAATTCTTGCACGAGCACGTGGAACCGTATACAGCCTACTTTGAAGAGTCGATGATGATGCAGTAAAAACCACCTATGGAGGGGGAGTGGCCGACATTAAAACCCACATAAAGGAAGGATGGCTAATCGCAGAGCCGAGGATTAAGTTCAGGCCTTGTCTTATGGCCGTAGCTCGAAGGCACGGATAAGTCCAGCACGCAGATAGTGTGAGTTGTAACATATTCTAACATGTTATGGGTAGAATTTAATGTTCAGTTGGATAATGCCACACTCATAACAACCAGCTTATGCAGGATTTATTTATGATGTATTTCAGCTTTTGCCAAGTTTTCTGGTCGAATTTATTGAGAGTGTCATACTGCCATATGATGGCGAGCACCACGTGTTCGATCAGAACTACATTAATTAGGAGAAGATGTCATAAAACTAGCCACACTCATGCCTTGTATATAATGTATACTTACGATGCAGCAGGTCTGCTATCAAAATGCATTCTGTTAAAATTGAGGACATTGGTCGTATCATTTGACAGATGTGAGGTATTACACTGTCGTTTTTGAAGCTTCAGATTTTCTGGTTCTGCTCTGATGCAATCAGACCATGTATAAGGTTAGTAATCATGCTATTGTGTCATGACAGACTATTTGATGATGGGGTAGATGATGATCACCCACATTGGTATTATTGCCGGCAATGATGTTTGTCTTACCAACTCTTTATTCGAAGGATCAGTGAGCCAAGAGGCGCAGGTATCCGCCGATTATTGGCACTTGTTATTGTGTTACCCGTTGGAGGTATTGTTTTCGTCGAGTTGACATCAACATGACAGTGTTTTTGCTGTTGTCGTCGAGTGTCACCATGGTCATTAGGGACATAAGATTACACTATGGGGGATAAAATGTGATACAATACTGAAATAAATCATGAACATAATTTTTCTAAAAATATCTTCCTAAACCGAACCACTAAATAAGATATTGAATGCATCTAAACTTGAACTTATATTTGTATTGAATGAACGACACTATGGAGCAGCTGATATTTACTTTACACATTGATTAGACCGAGTTGACACTTTTTTAGACTACAACGTTGGATATTCGGTAACAATGTGGCATAAGTCGCAGTTTTCACTGTGCAGTCGCCACCCTAATTTCAATCACGTAGATGACTATCGGACGCAAAGAGCGATCTGATAAGCGTAGGTAGGAGCATATTTAATGAACATGTGATATTTGAAGATTGTATAATTGTACAACCCTTGTCCTGTGTGTAATAGTTTACTATTTTGTTTTGATAGCACTTGGTTGTTATTTAGATTTGATTTTTCTTCGTTATGGATGCTTATCATCTCGTATTAACTTCAGATAGGATTAGCTTACAAATTAACGTAAATTTAACAGTTAGAAGTGACACCATCATTTCGTCGACTATTTTTATTGTTGCTTTAAATGCAAAGGACCCTAGCCTTTTGAACAAATTAAATATCTTGCTTGCTGTAGATCACTGCCTGTTATTATTCGTATTTTAACTGATATTTCTTGTATTTGCCTAGGGTGCATTTTACATGTCACGTTCTTAGCTTGCTTGCTGTTTCACTTTTCTGTAAGAAGGACTTCGAGAAGGCTTAAGTTAAATTCAGTTTAGGAGATTTATTTATTTGTATTGCTTTTTAGACTCGAGGGTTAGCCGAGTTTTTCAAACCTCTGAAGTAGAATAGGGGTTTGATATTTTTACAATAAATTGTTGACGAGTTTTACTTAAATCTGGACTGTTTATTTCTAGCTTTGTATTTTTGGGGTGTGCTTCCTAGGGCTCGTTTATGGCTTTTTCCTCACTCACCTGATCGCCCTGAGCTATCAGTCTCGTGCCGGAGCTAGTCTGAGGACGCATCCGATCCTCTCAGTGTGTGGGTTCGGAGGATAAGGAAGTCATCAGGGTCATTTGCGGCAGATGATTCCCTGGCGACCTTGTCTAACAGGCACAATACGTATCTCACCTCAACCGAACCTGGTAGCTAACTGTGCTAAGGCACTAGACCATGGAGCCAACGTATCTGCGGCTTTCAAGATGAGTGGGACTTCGAACCCCACCGTTTACTGCACTGATCGGATTAAACTATTGGTCACTACTAAGTTAGATGACTGTCCAGACTACACTGTCTGGGTTTGTAAACAAAGCCTTATTAACACATAATTTAACATGGATAGCTGTCTTTTATTACTTTCGCCATTACGAGTTGGGAATTATATAAACGCACCGGTTAAATTGATAAACATCCTTTAATTCATCACAGTTACCAAAGTTAGATAATATAATAACCTTCAATTATACATAAACACTCGACTAATCACATTTACCGTAACATATAGACCACCATTGTTAACGACTCGTTGCCCGCAATATCGAAGTCGTAGAATCCCTATGGTAGCGCTTGTTCTCTTGATGCCTCTGATAGAGACAATCCACTGTCTGCAGAATCTCAGAAACCGTCTGTGAATGTATCACGTTTCAACCCACAATAAAATTTCCTTTCAGAACTGGCTGCCAATAACGTTAGATACAACTTCCTGTGGTGGTCTATGGACAGAAATTGGGCGAGCAGATACAATATCAGAAAAAGAAGACAGTTTTCACAGAAGGTATTAATTGTTTTTCTTGTTGGACTTATACTCCTTCGAATCAAATAAATTGTTATATCACAAGTGTGGTGTAGATATCGCAGTGTCAATACGAAGGAAATAGCTATTAAAGGGAAAGGTTGTGTGTCAGGGGATTTGATTGGATACAAGAGTATCCATGGCTAACACGTGATTATCTGGGCTTCGCCTCAATTTCTTTCGTTAGGTCTAGACAATCGATAAAGCAATTAACGTTTGGTCGCGTTCTCTGTGCTACTTCTGAAAGATTCGGCTCCTTTTTTACAAGCAGGGAATTTAACCTACGAATTACGAAGTTATAATGAATGCCCCATATTTCTCTTCTCTGAATTTTATATCTTCACACAACGCATCTGTAATGTAGGTGGTTGTTGTTGTTGCTGTTGTAGTTTCATTTCAGGGGCTTCGACATCGTGATCATTCAGCCCCGTGCATTTGGATGCAGGTGGAATTTTGTCTGATAACCTTGGTCATTGCATTAGTTGCATTAGTGTGTGTATTTGTATTCAGGTGAGGATTGGGGAGGAGTCAGCCGTGGCTTTAAGTTAGGAACCTCGGAAAACTACTTCCCAGGTGTCGGAGGTGGGAATTGAACCCACCTCTCCTAAAATTTGGCTGAAAGGCTGGGTGTACCCCGGTCCAGCACTCAGACCAGATTTAAGTTTCTTGGCAGAGCTGGGAAAGAAAACCAGACCTCCGGGACGACAGCCAAGAATGCTAGTCAATACACCAAAAATATCTATGTTGTAGAAGTGCATATTGTTACGCCTATCCGTAAAGTGCTGAATTCATTGTTGTTGTGGTTTCATTTAGGATATCGTGGTTATGTAGCCCCGTGTACTTGGGTGTGTGTAGAATTCCTGGTGTCTGTAGTAGTCGTAGTAGTAGTAGTAGTAGTAGTAGTAGTAGTGTGTGTATTTGTAATTTAGCCGAGGGTTGGAAAGGTGGGACCATCCCGGCATTTCCATGGAGTACTAGTGAGAAACCACGAAAACCGAATTCCAGGATGGTCGAGGTGTAATCGAACCCACTTATTATCAGTTTTGCCTCACCAGGCTGATTGTACCCAGTTTCTGACCACAGACCACAATTAAAGTTTTGGCAGAGCTGGGAATCGAATCCGGACCTCAGGTGTGATAACCAAGAAAGCTAACCACTGTGCCATGATATTGCTGGATTCCATTCCTGTCTGTGTACAGTGGTGTTGGCTGGAACGGGGTACATTTTGCCTCTTGGAAGGCAAATGAGAGAGAATTGAACTTACCTGCTTAGTTAACTAACCTCCTTGATTTTCATAGTGCTTCAAGGAACAACGAAATTCGACATGCAACTACCCTTTGGGTGTCAAATAACAAATCTTGCACCCGGCACCCAAGGCCATACGATATTATTGTTAATAGTAGGCCTATTACCGGCTTTCGATGTTTTTTTCTTTTTCACCTCATCCTCACCTGATGAGGCAGTTGCTAAGATGTTGCCTAACACAAGGCATAACTTTAAATATTGAACTGAACTGAAAAACTCGAGGTTCGATTTCCGGCCTAGGTCTGGGGAGTTCCAGTTTGTACTGTTAATTATCGGAGAGTGGGTGTTGATACATCTTAATTTATTTATTTATTTATTTATTTATTTATTTATCGTGGATCAACGTAAAATTTGGTACAGAAGTCCATCAGAGGCTCGAAAGTAATCATTGATGTAACTCTTCTCCATACATATCATAAAAGAGGGCCTGCCCCCTTAAAACGCATGCTGAAATGGGCGTAGAAAAACGAGACAAAGCTCATTTTCAGCGTCTCAATGTGAGAAACAAAACTCGGGAGCCCTATGGGCCCCGAAAACCAAATTTTAAGGTCCTAAAACCAACAGTTTTTGAGATATACCCAAAAAACCTAATTTCATTTATTAAGCTATTGAAGGAATGCTAGCCGGTTACCATGGCAACACAATCTCAGAAATCCATCTATTTCTGTAAGACACAATGCCATTCCATTTATTGCATTACTGTGAACGTTCGCAAACGGCTTTAAGGTTATCACGGAACCAACTTAAGCTGTAAAATTCATCAATACGTATATAATGCGCTTAAGGGGGTCACGGGGTACTCTTGAATTTTTTCACGTGATTTACACCGACGGGTGTGGTACTAAAGGTCTATTATATCCCTATCCCTATATTATTAAATTATTATTATGATTATTATTATATTATGGCGTAGAAGGACGAGAAAAACTCATTTTCAGCCCCTCAGTGGCGCGGAGGCTACTACGTTTTAAGGCTCTAAAACCACGTTTCTGAGATATTCCCAGAAAACTAATTTCATTTAATAAACTAATAAAGACCACCTCGTGGCGCAGTGGCTAGCATTGTTGGCTGTCACCCCGAGGTACCGGGTTTTATCCCCGGCTCTGCCAAGAATTTAAAAGTCTTGGTATGGTCTGGTACGGGGTCTCCCAGCCTCGTGATGCAAAATGGGAACCTGCCAGATGCTATGGTAGGAGGAGGAGTGGAAAGGAACTGGCCACCCTACCACACGCTAACTCCGGCTCGGGATGCCTGGTTAGTGATCCCTTGACTTAGTCAAGGGCTCTTATTCAGGTCGCCTACGACCCTGGAGGGGATATGGCACTCTATTATTTTATAAACTAATAAATAGATGACGAGTACAGAAGAAGACCAAATCAGGAGCTATGTAGATATACCGAGAAAATCACAGATGCGATATGTTGTACAGAAGGTCTATTATATCTCCAACCAGCAACATTATTTTCAAAAAATTCCTGATTTGGAATAGTGTTTTTTGCAGTTTTTGGGAATTCGGGCCATTGGAGACTAAAAATCCAGAATTTTCATGCACCACAAGCCTTTATAAATTATTAAAGGGGTCTTCCTGGGGACAGGGGCGCACCCAGGGGGGGCTTTGGGGGCTTAAGCCCCCCCCCCTAGAAACCTGGGAACACTTTAAAAACATTGATGATATCTTTCAAGAAAATTGATTGCATAACGGGCTCTAGAATGTTTAGTGTTGGAACGATGGAACATTTTGCGATTCTCTACTGGTTTAAAATAGAATTATGTTTGGCCAAAATTTATGCAGCACTTGAGTGATAATAATATATATTGTAAACACGATCGGACATTTCCGGCTGTTGTCGTAACTATGCTCGGAGCAAGATGCGCGTGGGACAGCGGTGAAAATTTCTCTCCCCAAGGCATTGTGCTGTGCTCTGTGTCAGGCGTCAAGTCAGTCGTGGTGTTTGTAAAAATTTAATTCATTGATTGTTGTTGTGTTTGTATTTTCTATTGGCTATTGGTGTTCGTCGAGTGTCCAATTGGACTAGTAGTAATGGGAGACAAAAGAAAGTCAAACATGCAAAACTACTTTAAACCGTTAAAAATCAACAAATATGATGTGGTTAGTGCTAGTGAATGTGACAATCCTTCAACGAGTAAGGAATTGTTAACAAGGACTGCAAGCATAGAAAAACAGCCAAGTTGTTCATCAGAGGAGGGCTCAGAGGCAAATGTGAGCAGGTCTAAGGCCGTTGTAAGTAAACATAACATGGATTTGGACATTGGTTTATTTAAAAACAAAGTGTTGACGGACAATGAAAAGTTCAAAATTTTGAATGACAAATGGGTTCCTCAGAGCAACTTTAACTTTCCTTTTAGATCACATAGGAACCAACAAAGAAAATTTTCGTTTTCATGGCTAAAGAAATATACCTGGCTTTCGTATTCTGGAATTGAAGACTCTGCATACTGTGTCCATTGTATGCTTTTTTTTTTTCAAAAAAATAAGTAGGTAAGAGTAACGCTCAACATACTGGACAACTTGTTGAAGAAGGTTTTTGTAACTGGAAAAAAGCACTAGAAAAGTTGGATAAACATGCAAACTCGCAGTATCATAAAGATTCATGTGTAAGCGCAGCTAACTTTAAAAGAGTTATGGACTGCCGAATGAAACCGATTGACAAATCTCTGGCATTGTCGACCGCGTCTGAGGTTGTATTAATCAGGAACTGCTCTGGTATAGTGGAGAAGTTGTGGGATTTTTTTAACACTGCTAAAAGACAAGCCGTTTTAAAACAGTGCATTGAATCTGAGGTAAATCTTGAAACCAACAAGAAAAAACTCCTGCAGCTTTGTCAAACGAGATGGGTAAAAAGGCACGATGCTATTTTTGTTATGAAAGAACTGCTGCAACCTGTTGAAGTAGCGTTAGAGGAGATTAAAAACTGGAATGATAGGGAACCTTCTTCAGTAGCTCTAATACTACTAAACTCCTTAAGTCAAGGTGAACTTATAATTCCTCTCTTGGCATCAGAAAAACTGCTAGGTTACACAGTAAACGTAAGCAAAGAGTTTCAAGGAACTGATTTAGATTTATCGTCTGCAATTACACACGCTGAAACTGTGATTGAAAGCTTAAAATCTCTAAGAAAAAATGCAGATCAAGAATTTCACTCGTCGTTTGAAGAAGCTACCGAAATTGCTAATAACTGCGGTTCAATAATTTCGATGCCTCGAACAGTTGGAAGACACCTGAACAGAAGCAACATACCAGCATAAACTCCAGAATTATAATATAAAAGATCTGTTTTCATCCCTTGGATTGACTCTTTCATTATTTCATTGGAATCTCGATTCATCAAGCATAAAGACTTATTAAAGAGTTTTGAGAGCTTACTGCCATCTACAAATGCATCACATACACATAAATAAACCTTCCAAGAAAAAATGCAACTTGATTTCTTACAGCTGTGTAATTTTTATAAGAATGAAAATTGAAAGTGGAGGAAATAACAAAGGCCTGCTTATGGCTGAGTTTGAACTGTGGCACAAGAGCTTCAAGACCCACGCTAATATCCCTAAAAACGCAATCGATGTGTTGAACCTATGTGACAAGGACTAGTTTCCTAACATCCACACATTGTTGAGAATTTTGTGTACCATCCCTGTGAATACAAGCACTGCTGAGAGGTCATTTTATACACTACGTCGGCTGAAAACATATCTTAGGAATACCAAGGGTGCAGACAGGCTGACTGGACTAGCAGCACTGAATATTCACCGGGAAATTGAAGTCACCAGTACAGAGGTAGTTTCCGTTTTGAAAAAATCTGCTAGGCGGCTGGATTTTGTTCTGTGAAATTTGAGTTTCCACTTTATTCAAACAACGTTAATGTTAATTAATTAATACATGATTTGTATTCAACTATTTGTTTAAACTTGCATTCAGCCTGTGTAATTAAGTTCAACTTGAAATTCTAAAAATGTTTAAGATTTTTTATTATAATGTTAGTTATAAAGGAAAATTAAAATAACATATATTTTCACGTACAGTACATAAAATATTTGTTACAATCCATAACACTATGGTATACAATTACATCTCGTAATTTTTAAAATGTTAAATTTACATATTCAAAATCCAAATGTTATTATTAATTTCCTAAAACCTATAATAGTTCTTGGTATAAAAAACTCAAAACTTAATAAATGATAGCAGATAATTGTTGTTACACATCAATCTGACGATCCTGGTAGCTGGATATATAGTTATGATAATAGTGTGCAGAGCAATCCAGTCGTTATCACTCTGATCGTGATCAAAAGTTAATTCTTGATAACAATCATGCAGTCCCTTTTTATTACTTGTATAACCTTAGCTCAATGGTATTGTAACTAAAATTTGTATAAAACCAATGCACATTTTGTTTAAATAATCTCCAGTCCAATAGCATCTTTTGTATTGCTTTTAACAGAGCATTCTACAGTATGTTTGATCTTATAGAATATCTTTTTATGCATATGATCTCAAATATATATATATATATATATATATATACAAGAATAAAATGGACACATTCTCTTTCCATAGCTGAAATTATGTTATTGAGGAAAGCCCCCTCCAAACCAAAAGTCTGGGTGCGCCCCTGCCTGGGGATGAGGACTTTCCACTACGGTGAGGATCAGTTTTAATTTGACTTATATTGCGTTTTGTCTACGAGGTTTTCAATATTACTTTCACGTCAGGAAGTACACGTTAGGTGAATTTAGTTTGAGAGCACATTTTAACTAATCATATTTTTGTCGACAAACGGGTTCATCGTAAAGATGATTTTGTTTAGTTAGTTATTGTTGTTTTAAGGGGCGGAACTACGAGGTCATCTGCCCCTATGATAATTTTGTTTGATACTGTGTGGTCGATATATCTTTATGTTTATGTACGCCTATAATTCATGTTCGGGTGCTTGGAGCATCGTAAAATTAGGTATTGTAACCATGAGTCAAAGTGATTTGTAAACTGTCGCCTCAGTAGTTGAATAGACATTGTTGGAAGAAATTAAAACATAAAACACTTTCTAATAAATGTAACGTTGTCCTAACCACATACACCATAATGCTTTAAACTAACCTATGATCACTTTCCATCACGTCGGGTTTCTTAAAGCCACTTGGTTTTGAAGGGCTATATTTGGATATAAGCATACAGGCTCTTCATTGGTTATAAAGCTACACGGATTGGTGAAGTATTGGTGTTACATATCTACCATTTCAAGGAACTACTATTTGTCATGAGCAACTGATCACCGTCACCATCTGTTTCTCTTCATTTTATTCTATTCTTATACCCTAAATTTTATGGTGCACCATATTAGGTTTTAAACACGTATATTATTACTGTGCTACGCTTAGTTTTTTGTTTTTTCAACAGCTGATGAAGGGGATAAAATATAAGTAATCCCCGAAACATGTACTGTAAACAAGTCAATAATTAATTTTATCTGTATAGTATTGATTCAGGCAGATGTTCATTTCTTGTTAATAACTATTTCAAGAAATTCTTGTCAGACGTAATTTAAGAATGGCGAGGTGCATGAAACAAAAATCCCCCTTCTGTCCAATCTTAACTTGACTGTGAATTTTGCGGAACGAAACGTTCACAGGCGAAATGAAGAAAAGCCGAGTTGCACTTCCAGGGAAACTCCAAACACAACCAATCTTCTCTAAAGTGTTTAACTCAACACGACTCGACAGTTTGCTGCTGGCTGTATCTGGGGGCAATAAGCTTGCCCGCTAGCTAAGCTGTAACTGAGGTGACAGACTCGCCCTTACCTAGCTCGTAAACTGTCGCCTCAGTAGTTGAATGGATATGGTTGGAAGAAATTAAAACGTAAAACACTTAGTGGGCGATGTATTGCTGACAGGCATATGCTCTCCCGGACTTTTTTGTAGACTTTTTCATGCTGAACAATTCTTACACTCCTAATATTTGGATATTTTTAACGGTTTGCCCAGCGTAAGCTTTCAAAGCGGTCGGACACCAGGTTTGTTTTTCGACTTTTCCACTGAAATAGTTACTGCTCGGCTTCCTTTGAACATAAATAAATTATTTTCTACAGAAATCATCCTCGAGATATCCTTTACAGAATGGTGAAAACCGCATCAAAATCCATCCAGTGGTTCGCGAGTTTACCCGTAACATCTAAGAATCGGGTGCTTTGTTTTATACTAAGTAGAGATGTTTCGTAACAGATATTGCTAATATATCCATGAACCTGTTATAGACAGGAAGCTCCCACGACCATTCAAAACTAATAAACTCGTTCTTTTGCTGTCTTATTTCACTTGAACCGACCAGTAAATTCTACGAACAGGAATTCTGAGAAAATGTTTAGAGTAACATTTCCCACACAGCCCCTTCACACGCCACTCGCGGGGATATCTCCTTACCAAACACTTAACAACCAATAATGACAATCAGCTGCTTTTCAATGTGACCGCCACTTCGTTAAAAGAATAGATCCTTCTATATCTGCCATTATCGACTCGAATTCAGCCAGGCTTTTGCAGCCAGTTCAAAGACGGTGAGTGAACAGGTGAATTCTATTGCATGTTCAATGAAAGTGGTTAGCCCGATTTACAATAAAGTGATACAAGTAACGCCATTAACCATGAAAAAGTGGCTAATTAGCAGTGGTTATTATTATTATTATTATTATTATTATTATTATTGTAACTGGTAATTGTAGTAATTAGACGGAAGCAAACACTGTAGATCATGTTTCAGAAGGAGGAGGGGGGGGGGTTACAGAAAATGATCCGGAACACCTGGTATAGGGTAACATTTTATTATTCTGTCTCTAAGGTGTTTTTATTCCGGCTCAGCCAGGAAATCAAATTCTGGCCAGAGAGTTGAAACACGGTACACTCAGCCTGGTAATATGATAATAATTGCGTGTGGTCTACGAAGAGGCCTGGTGCACGTCACTCAAATTTAGGAAACGAAGGCAGTTTATAGTTCTACGTGACCGTTAATCTCGCGATCAAGAGCCACGGGACCTCCTTTTTTCGTGAAATCCGAGCCATAGGACATGGCAAATCACTTTGAAAATCTCACATGCATTGATCGGTCAACGGTGGTAAAAAGCCACCACGCTCTCACTCAAATTTAGGCCCGTGCGCGTCCTGTGTTAACAATTTAATTGTTCTAAAAACGTTATAGTATGCATACCTGCAATAACGACGTCCCATACAATAAATATCAACACAAACGACTGATTCATTCATCGTGGTGCAAGTTCCAGTTTCATACCTGTAGCAGTCCTGAGCAAGATGGATTTACTGGACAGCGATTTCGGATAGTTGTTCACTCCAAAGAGTAACGAGGGAAAGACTGATTAATCTGGCGACCCAGTACTGATTGTTGAATTGGATAGTTGATCGAAAGAGCGGTATTTACGTTACAATTTCGAGATAGCGGCGTATCGGTTTTTAAGGTAGTGCTAACTGGATACTTGAAAAAAAAACAGTCCAGTTTCTTAATATGATCCTACCAAACAAACTATTGAATCAGCTATTATAAAAATGTATCAACATTTTTAAGAAAAAATACCGGTAGTTAGACTTTTCATTTTTATATACAGAGGTGTGCAAATTATTAGACTCAAGGCCAGCTTTCCAAAATTGCATTTTTACTTTTCATGATTCAATGCACTAAATATGTTTACAAGGCACTGCAGTTATTTCAAATATTTAACCAACAGTCGAAATTACATTTTATTGGAAGAAAATAATGGTAATAGTGCATGATGCAACGAGCCTCTAATGACAATAATTAAGACACGAGTATGTTTATAAAACGAGCGAAGCAAGTTTCATAATTTCCATACGAGTGTCTTAATTACTATTGTAGGCGAGTTGCATACGACAGTTTATGTTCGACGATAATTATAACTTTAATTTATATTCTATCATAAATATTCATAAAATATTTTTCGATATTCTGTCGGTTGAATTCTTCTTCTTGGGAATTGTGTCAGCTCAGCATTTGATCGCTGCCCAATAACGAATCCCAAAGATTTGAAACATGGTTTATCCTGAAGTAGCACCGACATATAGCGCACATATAGTATGTTGGATCATTTTGTTATTTTGGTCAAATAATAAAAATAGGCTGTTACAAACGCTTTAACACTAAAATGTATCATATTATCAACTATTTATTCTTCAAATTCGATGCGCATAGAATGTCAACGGAAGAAAAATCAATTGAGTTCCAAATAGAACAGTTATGACATCTGGCGGAAAAGTTCGCATAAAGAATCCATTTACTCAACAGAGAGCTGGATTATAATTTCAGTGGAACTATTGTCATTACCATGCTTCCTCCATGACGTTCTGGTGTGTTTATGTCATTAACAATATTCACTGAAATTGTCGGCGAAATCTTACGAATGTGTAGAAATTGGAGTTGCGGATATTAAGGTACAGTGCTATTTCTTTTGCAATATAGCCCAGTTCGTTTATGCATTGTAACTACAATGGTTGTCAACTTTCAATTCCGAAATGTTGGATTTTGAGTGCATGTCAGAAGGCATCCTTACCTAATTGGTCAATGAATGAAAATATTGAGCTCTGATTGGTTGGAAGAACTGTGTTATAATGAAAAGTACTACTTTAATGACACCCATTATAATACATTTTTCTGACAAATAATATTTACACATCGACATCGTGGAACATAAAATGATTTTATAGAATTTCAACCAAAAGAGGAGCCTTGATTATGCAAAATGCCACACGTTTTGTTTTGATTACTTACTCTACTTTTCGTGTGAATATAGAACAAATGAACTCGAAAGTCTTTTTTACTGATCATCCACTCTTGAACAATTCAAAGATTTGTGGACCATGGTTTGAAATCACCTGATTTATAAGATACTTTCCGTGTTGTGTTAGGTAGTCAGCCCGAAGGCTGGTTGGATCCTCAAAAAGCACCGCCGTTACGTTATGTGAGTAGATACCCACAAAAACCCAAGGCAGCACTATATTGAGGCATTCTAGGCAAGAAGAGGAGTGAGGTAGTTTGCCATTGCTTTCCTCACTGAGTCAGAACAGTAGTCCTAACCCTATGAGTTGAACCTTTCACAGCATCCACAGGCACTGACTGTGCCTCGAATGCCATTACTAAGCCCCACCCATACCTCAGTAGCTTCCATATAATCACAGCCATGAGTGAGACTGAGACATCGGTGAAAAGCCACCTTTTACTCTAGCCTGTGCCAACTGACAAATGCAAATGTACTGTATTCATCAAGAGATGGCAAACAGATACTTTCCAAAGTCAATAAAACAAGAGAAAACGGACCCAGATCAGATATCCCTTGGAATACCCAATTCTTAAAATTTCCAGAAGCAACTCCTAATTGAATCGATCAAAGCTGGAAAAGCATTACCGGTAAGTCAAAAATAGCCTTGGAACGGCATAGGAAAGAATTAAGTCAGCCTTCTGTTTAAGCTAAAAACCACTGCTACATGTAGTGCGATCAGAGAAGAAAGCTGCCTTTCACCGCCGTCTTGCGTACTCAATGTTGGCCGCACTGCAAGATTCCCGCGTGTTACAGTGCTATTGTAAATTACATTTGTACAGGGTTTAGCTGGTATTTATGTTACAAATCCATTTAAAAATAAACTTTGGAATTCTGGATGGCTTTATGCCGCGCAAAACTGACCACGGAGGTGAAAGGCATTAAGTCACGTTTCCAAAATTGATTTAAAAGAAATGTTTATTAAATTAAAATTGATATTCCGCTGACACAAATATAACCTGAATAGTTGCTTCACAACATAGATGACTAATATAGTGTGTTTGTTAAGTTCTGTTCTGTCAATGACGTTCTATCTTTCTCCTGAAGAGTAGTGAAAACTGACTTAATATTTTTCAGCTCCAGCCGATTCAATTGGAAAAGTTATAAGTCTGCATGGGAGGAAACATAAACTTATTAAGTAGTGTGATAGAAGATGTCAGCATTTGGTCAATGCAATTATTTAAATAAAACTTTCTGACTGATTTCTTTATTTGATTCTATTAATGTACACACCTCTGTATAGAGAGAAGATTATATAGTTGGCATGCAGTGTACAAGATGTGAAAATGCATCACTGTTCAGTACGTGTTGCATTGTTTCCTGATCACCTCTAGCATTCTTGGCTGTCGCCCTGCAGGTCTGAGTTCGATTCCCTCCTCAGCCGTCCTGGAAATAATTTACCATGTTTTCCCTCTTCTACTCGAGGCAAATGCTGGGATGAATCTTCACTTTGAGTCACGGCCGCTTTCTTCCCAATCCTCACTTGAATTACAAATACACACACTAGTGCATACCCTACAATCACACAGGATTTCAGACAAAATCTACACACACCCAATTACACTGGACGGAATGCCCACGATGTCCAAGCCCCACAAATGAAACTACAATAACAACGTTGTTACGTGGCTAACCATGTGAAGACTGGCAACCCAGAATGACGTCACCCTGCACGAACGACATTCAACTCATGCCGCCAACTTTGAAGTTACATTAGAAATGGGGCAGATGACCTAGCTGCTCGCCAAGTGGTCCACAAACACAATGACTTTGAAACCTGAGTGTCATCAGTGAATACAACTCTGATCCGACGCAACACCAAGGCATCTCTACACAGTATAAAACAAAACCCCCGATTCTTGGATGTAATGGGTAATCTCGAGAACCACTGGATAGATTTGATACGGATTTCACCTTTTTTTTTTAAGATTTCCTGAGAAAGGGTTTTGTAGAAAATCATTCATTTATGACCAAAGGAACCCGAGCAGTAACGATTCCAGTGAATCGAGTCAAAGAAAAACCTGCATCCGTGCGACTTTTAAGGTTATGCTGGGTAAACCGTTCAAAATATCTGTATATTATGCGTGTAAGAATTATTCAGCATGAAAAGTTCTACAAAAACGCCCACGACAACATATCTCTATCTTTAATACATCGCCCACTGTATGTGTTTTACGTTTTCATTTCTTCCAACAATCTCCATTCAGTGGAAATTTAAATTACTAGCTTCGGAGTGACTTTACGAACTAGCCTATCACCCCAGCTTCGGCCAGCATCCAACTGTCGAGTAGTGTCGAGTTAAGGTTTCAGAGAAGAGTACAGTATAGGTGTTGGGAGTTTCGCTCTTCACCTCGGTTACTCTGAAACGCGTCTGGAACCTGTCGTCCGTGCACCTTTTAAGCTTACGCAGTGTAAACCGTTAAAGATACCAGGCGAAGCCGGGGCAGGTTGCTAGTTTTACTACAAATAATGCAACTTTCCAACGGATTTTTACATTCCATGTTGTTCTTTTACCATGTTTGTAAGATGGGGTCAAATGGCATGGTTACAGTGTTTGTAACCCATTTTTAAGTGTAGTGAAATGAGATGCCTAGGACAGGAAGGAGCTAATATCTCCGATTACGCTTTATGACAGACCACCTTGTAGTGTAGAGGTTGGCATTCTTGGCTGTCGCTCTGGAGATCCGGGTTCGATTCCCAGCTCTGCTAAGCAATTTAAACATGGGAAGGTAGCGCTAATTGCAATGTTGCCATCGGTACCGCTTCGCGTCGGTGACGACTACTATTCTAGAAACTAGTAATAAATACCACTTACGTCAACTTTTATTTCACTCTCTGGGCTAAAAGAATGAAGTCTGTTTTTGAATTGACCCTACTATTGTTTGATGATTCTTTTTCTTGTTGCGTTTCGGCCATCTAAGGACCACGTCATTTCAACTGGTATCTGCGTCGAGCTATAATATTCGTCCAGTACTGTCGCATGAATTCTTGAAGTTGTTGCTTCCATTCTTCTGTCCACTTCATGCTTGTTTTAAGCTTAGGTTTTTCTGGGAAACTCCGGTGAGTTGTTATTTTCATCTTAAGTGACACACGCTTCTGCAGATCGTCTCGTGAAATCCCGATTTCTTGTAAATCTCTGCCTACCTGAGTGAACCAAACCCCCTTAGTTTTCTTCCCTAGAAAGCAGGTAAAGATCCTATTTGTCAATCTCACAGAGCTCTTTGTGTAATTGTTGGATGTTTGTTATTTTTTATTTTGACTAATTTTTATTTGTTGATTTATTTTGAAATTTTGAGCTGGATTTCACTAATTCTGACTAATTGTGATTGTTTTCGTTTTGGATTTTACTAATTTTGATTTTCTGTTCTATTTTAAACTTTTTGAGCTTTTTTAACATTTTTTTTTGGTATTTCGATTTATTTTGATTGTTTGTGTTAATTTGATTTATTTTTTTACATTTTGCCTTTTTTGACAAATGTTGACTGATTTTGATTGCCTTTTGGGGTTTTATGAATTTTGCCTAGTTTTTTATATACTGTATATATACAGTATATAGACTATATATATATATATATATATATATATATATATATATTGTGCCCATCTGGGATCGGCACAAGATCGAACTCCTGACCAGTTATAGGGATATTTTAAAACTTTTTAAAGATGGCAAGAAAAGACGAGAGTAAGCCCACTGTAGAGCGACCACAGGAACACCACAAGGGGAGGCAGATGGTCAAAGCTCAGGCACATAAACTCCATTAGTTTGGCAGGTTAAAAGGAAAAAGCTATTAGCAGAGCTATTAAAACGTTAGGGTGAGTCATAGTCAAGAGGCAAAAAATACTACTCGAAATTCCTATGAGTAAGCAACTTCACCAAAATTATTATGTTTCAAGTGGACAGCTGAAGGGGAACTATTTCTCGAGAGGCTCTTAAAAGACTTAACCCAGGAATTTGTAAGTCAGCAGTTTTCAAACGCAAAGAGAAAGGGGCTTTACCACATTAAACTTAACAAAATAAACCGACCAGAATTATTAAACATAGAGTGAGGAAAAATACAGGGACGAGAAAAATCAGTGAGTTGGCAGGCCCGAATAAGGCACTTGAGATACTGCAGAGTAAGAGAAATGTCATCATAATTCAGCGGAAGGCTATCCGCGGACCAGAAGGAGACTAGAGGCTGGCCCCGCAAAAGGGATATTAACTAATTTAATTAATTAAAAATAAACTAGCGAAAGATTTTCATTCCGCCAGCCGGCAATAAAAATATATTTATAAAACACACTTTAGATTAAATTATGAAGAAGATTAGACCAGGGAATCAGAAATTCAAGTCACAAATTTGAAAAGAACTAATTTCTAGAGAGAAACGAATAAAAAGGGAGCAGTCGAGGGAAGAAGTATTCAGTTCTCCTTCAGTATCATTCAGTGTGAGAGAAGTCTCACCAGTCTGCGAGAGGAGCTGTGCAGAGGTGCACGTCGCATCAGAGTCAGTCAACCAGATATAAAGTACAGTCACGTTATAATGACAGTTTTCCGTCGAGAGATAGACTTTGTTAGAGGCAAGTTATGGAAGAATCTTCAAAAGACCAAAGTTCGAGTGCGATACGCAGTTAGCTAATTTGTTATCAGCCTTTGTATAGGCATCTTACTTAAAAAATAATAAGTACGAACGAGTTAGGTCTAGCCTCGGGAACGAAATGCGCAAGTCAGCGAGAGAATCGTAAGAACTACATTCAGAGACACTATAGTTCGAGTATCACAAGAGACAAATACACATCAAGTGCGATAAACAGTAAATAATCAAACGAAGTTAGCAAGTAGCGTTGGTTCGAAACCAAGCCGCGCTCAGGCAAAGCAAAGGCAGAAGACGCGATAGCATTTTATGAACAATTAAGAACGAAGTGAGAAAAATAGGAGGACAGTAAAGGAGGTAGGAACTCCTAACATAGATTGTAGAGAGAGAAGTTATAGCGCGCAGGAAAAGACAGTTAAATTGAAGAACATTTTTATACAATCTTCAGGGAAGATTACAGTAGGAAGAGCACTATAAATTGCGATAGGCCATGGTAGAGGAAAAGTAAAGCGCAACTGTAGAAGGACAGATATAGAATTAATTAGAGAGGAAAGTTATCTAGAAGGAGGTTCAAGGAAAAGACAATTACGACCTCGGGAATTATAGGAAGAGAGAGACTTGCCGAAGGGAGGAATAGGAGAATCACACGTTCAAAGCTGTACAGGGAAAAACCATCTAGGCTGTTTTCAACCATTTTTGTACGCTGAGAATTGGTCCGTGTTCGATTGTAAATAGTGAAATAGTGAAATGAGTGAATTTTTATTTATGTTAACAAGTGTTAAAAGTGAAATTTAGAAAATGTATCAATGTATTGTCGTGTGTCGATATGATGACCAAGTGTTAGAAAAGATCTATTTTAATGTGAAGATGATTTGCTGAAGAAATTATGTGGGTGAAATCATCCAGAAATCACGTCATGAGCTGAAATGTGGGTGAGTCAAACATGTTCATAATATTAAAGTGAATGTATCATATGCTATTTCAGTGATTTAATGTATAAAAATATGTGCACAATGAGTAATCAAATGATATTAAGAGGTTATAAGGCAACCGCCAAGACGGTTTGCAACAATGTTAAAAATAATGATAAAAGTGCAAAAATGATAATAATAATAATGTTGAAACCCCGTAAAAATGGTTAAATAACAATGAATTAATGATCTAAAGGAGGAACCGAATGTAATAACGTATATGGAAAATAAAATGTATGCCAAATAAATGAAAGTAACGAAAATGAAACAAGCACCGTTGAATAATAATAATAATAAGAATAAGAAGAAGAAGAAGAAATATTGAGTATTACACTCCAAAATGAGAAATGATGAGTTTTATACTCCGAGATGTTAATGTCATGGTAAACAAATTGCAGTCCGCGAATTAATAATGAATTAATGAATGTTGATAAAAATGATGATAATAATAAACTCAAGTTGAATGATTAAGTTAGTAAAAATAATTGAAATACGTGAAATAATAAAAATAATTGAAGGATCATTGGGATACCTTAATATGATAATAAAATAACGCTATTCAGCAAGTATTAAAAGTAATAACAGGTGGTAATCGATCACCAAAGAAATTATATATGAAGTTATAAGCTATCGAGCTACGGTAAAGTAAACGCTAATAAGAGTTAAGTTGTTATAGATACGATGACGATCCAAGGTATATAAAGGTTGTGTGCTGAAATAAGGCATATAAAAAATAAATAAAGTAAATGCTAGCAAATGAAGTGAATATATCCTGTGACGTGCATAAGTTTGGAGATAAAAGGTATAATTGTCGGAAATCGTCGATATTGTTTGCGCCTGGTCGAACAGGGATTCCAGCCAAAGGCATTATTGTGTAGCAATCTAAGTCCCGGAGGGCAATTGCTAAATTTTGAATATGGAGAGTACTAGTGCTTCTACGATATGTGATTTCGACAGGAGGGGCCATCGAGTGTCCCTGAGCCTAGATTCACATGGCCTGTACTGTACCAACAACGCTATGTTAACCGACCAAATATTGTTTGCGCCTGGTCGAATAGGGATTCGAGCCAAGGGCCTTATTGTGTTGCAATCTAAGTCCCGCAGGGCAATTGTTAAGTATAAAGTATGTGAAATGAAAGGTAATGAGTTATAATCTCAAACTATAGCACGGGGCACACGGAAAATTAAATAAATATGAGTCAGTGAGGGATACTGTTAATGAAGTAATGTGGTAGCTTGGATCATCATCCGTTTTGTCTTAAAGGGAGTGAAACCGTAGAAAGTTTAGTCAGTGAATGGAGCGCGAAAAAGGTTATAAATCACGTTAAGCGAGGAAGGGCGAGCGACTGGCCGTCCATTCCTAAACGCGAGGTTGGAATACAATGGAGCTTTGTATACAAAAGGTAAGGTTTGCCGAATGGATATTATAAGCGTGTAGTGGAACAAGCAAATTTTTAAACAAAAGGTGCTATGTAATTGTGAATTAAATAATTGAATTAGTGGGTTTTTAAAAAATCATCCCCACATTAAGTTTGTAAAAATCGGATAATATTTAACCATAAAATGTCAGAAATACGTTGATCATTAAATATTAGATTCCTACCTTAAGATACATGTAAGATATAAAACGGGTTAACTCAAATTTGAGTTTATAACGTAACTGAAAAAATGTAAAGTGATAGCATGTGATACACCACTTATAAACCACCCTACTGCATGAAAATGATTGCGATGGGACGTGAATTCAAGGATGGGCATATATTTGTTTTTAAAAGTGTTGATTGGTTATGAAGACTAAGGCTTATTGATAAAAGTAACAGAACTTGAATGAATAATTATGAAGAGGTTTAAAGTAAATACAATATGAATGAAACCCAGAAGGGATGTAAATAACACAGTTAAATGTCCTCAAAGCCTTAGATAAAAATAACATAACGTGATAGGCATGCTCTATGTCTAAGTAAATAAAATGTTGTGGAAAGAAATGTAAATGAATATTCAATGATAAAGAATACCTAAGCAAGGTAACGCGATAATATAAGATTACATGAATTTATTATGTATTTAATGTTTTGAATTTTGGATTTTTTCCAAAATGTAAGTGTTTGTAAATTATGTGTAATATTTCCTGGGAGTTTTATACCATAAACTCATGTCCTTTGAAACATGTTTGTTTTCAATCTAGTCTTGTAGATCCTATATAAAAAGGTGCTATCATATCAAAAGTGAAAATCACGTCGTGGGTTGGACGTAACATGCCCCGAACCGCACAGCTAGCCAGCACGTGATTGAGCATTTCCATATGAGATGGGTACAATATATATATATACTTTTTTCAGTTTTAACTAATTTGCTTTGTACTTTAGGATTGCCAAACACTAGTGGGAATTGGTCTAAAGGGAGAAGTGGGGGAAGCAGAAGTGTATCCCATTTTCGCCTCGGAGACGAACGCTACAATTCTGGTCTGAGGACTGAAAAGGGTACACTCAGCTTCTTGAGGCGAAACTGAGAAGAGGTGGGCTCGATTCCCATCTTAGCCATCTTGTAACTGATTTTCGGTGGTTTCCGCCACTTATTCTCTTCTAGGCAAAATATGGGAGGGTTCCTAACTTAAGGCCGCAGTCACTTCCTTCCCAATCCTCTCCTGAAATGGAAATACACACACTACAATAATACGGGTCATCAGACAAGTTTTACACACTAGCACACACCCAAGTACACGGGGCTAAATGACAGCGATTTACAAGCCCCTCAAATGAAGCAACAACAAAAAAATCTTCTTTATTCTACTACGAACACTATTGCAGGTTTGCAGCTTGGGATATATGACCACAAATCTTTTTCCTTGATAACGAAAGAACAGTAGGAAATAAGAGATATTATACCCTCTCTGAGATCATTCGTATTTAAGCAGTTACCCAGTACGTCAGCTGAGTGTAGTAGCGCTAAAGATTCCAAAGCTTACAAAGTGCCACCACACTTTGTATGGATTAGAGATAATTGGACCTGTCCGACCAAAACTTCATAGGAAATGTAGAGGATTCTCGCTCCGTTGTTCAGAATATTAATGGCCAGGCTGGGATTTAAACGAGCAATACAGAATGTTCCATTTAAAGTGGACATTTTCCAAGGGTCTCGCAAATAGCTGGACGTGTTTTGGTGACCACAGGGCCCCCAGCTAACTCCACACTTGCTTCCAGTTACTTGTCTGTCATTACTATTTCCTGTCAAACTCCCGTAGTCAACAATTGTTATGTTGTTGTTGTTGTTGTTGTTTCTTTTGAGGGCCTTGGGCATCGTGGTCATTTAGTCCCGTACACTTGGGTGTGTAGTTGATAACCAGTATAATTGTGGTGTCTGTAGTAATGTGTGTGTTTGTAATTCAAGTGAGGATTAGTCCTTTCAATCCATGAACACACAATTGTGTTGGTATGCATTTTATTTTCTATTTCTTAGTTGAGATTGCTTTTGGGCCCCAGACCAGCCATCATCAAATCTGTAGGTTATTGACCACATGAAACTCTAATATGAAGCTCCTTTTAAAATGTTAAGGCTTTTATTTCATATCCTGACTATTAATCTTCATCTTCACCGGGTGAGTTAGCCGTGGTCGTTACAGCATGACTGATGGCAGTCGCTCACATCCGGGAGGCGAGGAGGTTCGAATCCCCCCACTGGCAACCTTGAAGATGGTCTTCTGTGGTCTCCTATCTTCCTTCCACGCAAATGTCGGGGTTGTTCCCTAACTATATGCCACAGCCGCTACCTTCCAACTCCTCGTCCTTACCTTCCCACTCTCCTCCCCAACGGTACTTGTAGCTCACCCATTGGGTGTCCGTCTCGAAGCAGCTACAAAACTGGCGAGCCGACCATGTCCTTGGACACTCCCGGCACTAAAAGCCATACGCTAAAAAATAAAAAAAAATAAAAAAATCTTCATCTTCATAATATCCATCATCATCATCATCATCGTCGTCATCATCTTCATCTTCATCTAGATCTTCATCATCTCATCACCTTCATCTTCAACTTCTTAGTATTTATCCCGCTGAATTGCAGGGTCTGCTGTTCTGCACTTTCCTTTCCTCGTGATGCGGACTTGTGCATCTTCAGGAGGGACTTGAGCCACATGCATATCCTCCCGCAGTGTGTCAAGCCAGTGCTTCTTTGGTCGTCCTCGTGGTCTGCGGGCCACAGGACTGAAGTTTAAGTCTCTTCTCGCAACGAAAGAACCGCTTCTGCGTAGTAGCGTACGTGGCCATACCATCGCAAACGATTCTCTCTAATCTATTCAGGGATTGGTGGGTAGATTATTAGCTTGGGAATAACCAAACCCCCAAGGGAAGATGATAAAGAAAAAGAAGTGGGTTTCGGACTGGAGAAAAAGGATGGAGAAATAGGACGAGAGTCCAGCAGAATTTATAATTTTAACTTTAAGTATACTCAAAGGCAGCGGCCACTGCAAATCCGCTCTCCTATACCTAAAGTGGGTAGGGACCTGGGCGAAACTAACAGGAAACGCAGCTGGAACTTGGGCTGTTCGCAAGAAAGTTGCTGTAGCGTATTCCCTCTCAAGCATAAATATGCCTACCATGGGGAAGGGTGGTGGTCTGGCAAGACAAAGAGTAACAGATTTATTGTGTATCTGTTCAAAGGAGTTTGTTTCTAAACAAGTAATTTGAAGAGTACAAATAATTTGAATCAGCTTTGATATTTAAGTTTTTGAAATTGTAGAATTTCTAAAGAGCGACCAAATGCTTCCAAGAAGGATAGCGATAAAGCAATTATAACCTTGGGAATAATTTTGGTAAGTATACCAATAGTTGCATTTAGAAATGACTAAGCTTTTACCCAGCAAAGCACCGACTAAATGTTTAGACAATGAGAAACACTCATATTATGAATAACCAACCATAAGTTTTAGAGAGAATCTCCACAAGCAGGCAGCTGGCGTAGCGAGCTATGCTTGTCTTACTGGCCAGTTAGAATTAGCTATTAGAGCTAAGAGAGACTTTACTAAGTTAGTAACTAAGAGTTCTTGCTCCAATGCAACAAGTGGTGAACACCCTATCAATAGATTTATTTTTATTAAATAGGAAGAGTCAAGGAAGGCAGGATCTTGCCTAACCGTTATGTTAGAGAAATGATAAAGCAAAGAACAAATCTTTAATTTATTTAAAAATGTAAAAGGAAGTAGTTTTTGTAACAAATATATAATTTTTATTTTTATAAACAATTGGGGTCGCAGACCTCCGAAAACATCTAAAGCTTGCGCCGGGCAATTGATAATTCTTTTGGTTTTAAACCTTTTATATGCTTTAAAATCTTCGTAAGATTTTGAAATGGCTAAGATGAATAAATGAAAAATTTAAAGATAACTGACGTAATTAAAGTTAAACAATAAATCAAGTACAAGATGTGTACTTTAAGGATTTCTAGATAAGTATCTTAGAAACATGAACAACTTCGAAAGTAACAACAAAAAAAAACAGGAAGAAATGAAATAGAAGTTTCTATAACTTCTTGTATTAATGCAGAACTACGCTTAATGATTATACATAGGAGATTATACAAATAGGGCAGGTCACTTATTGTGAAACCTGAAGAGAACAATTGAAAGGAAGTTTCTAGAACTCCTATGTTTAAGTAGGGATCACGAGAAAAATGGGGCAAGTTTCCCTTTCGTGAAACCTAGAGATAACTCACTTATGAGTTGAAAGAATTGGATTCCCTCTTTAGAAGGGAGAAACAATATAATTTAAGGCGTGTACTAGACACGAAGTTTTACAGACATTAATTCGTTATACATGGAGCAAATAAGGGAGGGCACTTATGTAGAGTGACACCTCATTGAAAAAAGACCTAAAGTAACAATTTTAGTATTTTAGTTTGTTAGTAAAGGGTTTGGGAAAGATCAAATGGGATTGTGGAAAAGTGTTCATGGCCGTATTTATTGTACTCGGACGAGCGCGACGCGGATGAAAAGTTGAACAGGCACTATTTTCACTATAGTCCGTTGATATAGTTGAAAAGTTCACTGTAGTAGCACAAAACGTTGATGGCAAAGAAAGTTATTGCAATGGTGGAAAATAACTAGTTACACTAGATTTACAAGAGTCTATTGCTTGAAAAACTTGTATGTTATAGTTTAATGCACCAAAAAAATCCCAACGGAGGAAGAAAAATTAGATATTGATTAGCAGTTCATAAGGAAGATTCCTTGGTTTGAAAAAGTATTCCCATATGTGAGTGGAAAATACATGACAGTATAACTGGTAGATAGAGTGCAGTGTCTGGAAGGTTCCAGAGCAATGATGACTTGTTTAAATTGGGTAGAGAATCCCTCGGCGGAAAACCAAATTATATAGACAGTGGGTATTTTGGAAATATCCCTCGATGTGAGATAGCATCTCAGAAAATCTTTCATATTGAAAGTTAGACTTGATAGTTTAAGTTTGATCAAGAAGATCTCTAGAAAGCAGTTATTTTCACATAGCAACTTTCACTGTCTATAAAATCCAAATAAAACATTGAGCCTTTTAAGAGCGTTGAGAATGAGGTTAAAACATGAAGTCGGTACTTATCTTTGCTTCATGAAGAAGGCGATGTTGCTGTTGACAGTTGGTTTTAAAATTCGAACATGGCGTCGAATTTAAAAGTTTGCCTCTAGAGTTGAGGAGGCGAGCTTTAGTTAAGCTCCAAATGACTGGTTTGACTTCCGAAGTACAAGTGAGATCCGCTCTACGGAGCGCGGAGGGACCAGGGAAGGGAAGAAGAGTGGGGGTAGGAGACAAAAGGAATACATATAAGAATAGCCAACTTTACAGTACTAAAAATCTTCTTGATCAAATGGTGTTCAAAAAGTTGATAGCAGGTGTCACTAGCGCAGCCTGGTAGGTGAAAAGTAGATGAATTTCTCTTGATCACGGAGATGATAGCTGGCGATAGCGACGAGATCTGGTGGCTAGATTGATAAGGAAGTCCTCTTGTACAGGGAAGAATTGAGGAACTTCAGAGAGTCGCTGCTAGATGACGCTAGGTAGGTCAAGGAAGATATATATCTAGAACAGACTTACCGGTAGTATGAGAGACATATACCAACAAAGAGAAATCAGGAGATCACTGTTGGTGTTTGCGAAAAAAAGGAAGGGATAAACTAAAGAAAAGAGAAGCAAAACTTACTCTGTCTTACCGTGTATTCCAAAGAATACACCAAGCTGGGAGGGCAAAACACCAACAGAGAACAAAGACAAGAAATTAAAAGTTTAAAGGTAAAGGAGCAATTAAAGACAATGGCCTTATGATATGCCCATTATTGGTCAAGATCTTGGCTACCCTAACTTTCCCATCCCTTCCAGGGTAACACTCGGTCACTCTACCAGAAATCCAGACCAAGGGAGGAGAAACATCCCTAACCAGGACCAAGTCCCCCACTTTAAACTCGAGATTGGAAAGAAACCACTTCTGTCTCCGTTGCAAGGAAGTTAAGTATTCCAAATTCCACCTCTTCCAAAAAGAATTACGGAGGGTTTAAAGTTTACGCCAAACAATAGGTAAATTAGAATCCCTGTAAGAGTTGGGAAGGGGAGGAGGGACATAAAGAGAAGTGCCTATAAGGAAGTGACCAGGTGTGAGTAGAAGCAGGTCATCAGGGTCATTGGAAAGCGGAGTTAAAGGGCGAGAATTAACAACACCTTCAATCAGAACAGACAGCGAAGTAAATTCTTCATAAGTCAGAATGCGATTACTTAAAACTTTTCTTATGTGACGTTTAGTGAGCTTTACGCAGGATTCCCACCTACCACCGTGATGAGGAGCGTAGGGAGGTATAAAACGCCATTTGAAACCCTTTGAGTAGGAAAAATTAGAAATCTGTTCCATGGCAGGAGAAGATGTGAGAGCTTTCTTCCACAAGGAAGCTGCGCCTTGAAAAGTGGAAGCGTTATCAGAGAACATCTCCGAAGGAACACCACGCCTAGCAGCGAAGCGAGAGGCAGCTGATAAAAAGTAAGAAGTAGAGGCATTCGTTACTAGTTCCAAATGGATCGCGCCAGTCACCATGCAAACAAAGAGAGAAACATAGAGCTTACCAAACAATTTGCGTTTAGCTTCAGGGGAGTTGCGTTGATATTGGAACGGACCCATATAGTCCACACCAGTTAGAGCAAATGGAAGTATAGGAGAAGAGCGAAAGGAGGGCTGATCGCTCATTAATTGAGTATTTACTTTAGGTTTAGCTTTGAAGCAAGGAATGCATTTGTGAATTATAGAGGAAACTTCATGAATTCCATTTATAATCCAGTACTTTTCCCTTAAGAGGCAAAGCAGTGTGCGTGTACCAACATGCAGATTGCGATAATGAATGTCACGTATAATTTAAGGAAGTTACGTGATGTTTAGAAGGCAAAATAACAGGATGCTTTTTGTCCTCAGAAAGCAAAGATTGCGAGAGCCTGCCAGCTACCCTGAGTAACCTATTGTCATCAAGGAACGGGGATAAGGCACGAAGACGACTGGATTTGGGAAGATCCCTTTTAGAAGAAAGTAAAGATAATTCAGAAGAAAAGGCTTCTTTCTGTGTTAGTTGCAAAACCTTAATGGTAGCGAGCTTCAATTCATGATTGGTAAGGTGTGGTTTGGGGAGAAGTGGTTGGTCAACCACAAGATATTTCCATCTAAGAAGATAGGCAACAATTCGAATTAATTTGTGAAAGGAAGAATAGTGGGACAACAAGGGATGAGAAACGTTGGAAACAAGACACGAAGCAGTAGATTTAGATACTTTAGCGTCAGGCAAGTTGAAGTTTGTAGCTGGAGGTTTAGATGGCCAACAAGAAGAGTTTCCGATTAACCACGAGGGCCCATGCCAGTACAACTGAGAAGCTGCCAATTGAGAGGGTAAACATCCACGAGAAATGATGTCGGCAGGGTTGTCAGCGCTGGGCACATGCCTCCATTGATATCCCGAAGAAAGAATTTGAATTTTGGAGACCCTGTGTGCAACAAAAGTTTGCCAATGAGCGGAGTTTTTAGCAATCCCAGAAAAGGTGATCATGGAATCGCTCCAGAGATAGATTTGCGAGAATTCGACTTTTAAGACTTCCCGTAATTTCTTAACAAGTTCTGTGGCCATGAGTGCAGCACAGAATTCAAGCCTAGGCAAAGTGATAGTTTTAAGAGGAGCCACCTTCGATTTGGCACATACAAGGTTGGAAACTGAAGATCCATTTAATGAACCGCAATAAACCAAATATGCACAGCAACCGTAAGCTTTTTCGGAACTGTCCGCAAACACATGAAGGAAAAAAGATGCATTAGGATGAGCTTTAATTAAATTCCTGGGAATTTCAATAAGGGAAAGATCAAGCGAATTGCTGCTAAAAGAGAGCCATCTGTTAAGAAAGGAAAGGGGAACAGTGTCGTCCCATTCACATTTGAGCGACCATAGCTCTTGCATGAAAAGTTTGGCTATAACAATAACTGGGGCAAGGAATTGAAGCGGATCAAAAATTTTTTGCAATTTCAGAGAGAATTTGTCTTTTTGTGTTGGGGAGCTCTTCTGCAAGCAAAACTTTGTAGATGAGTGTGTCAGTGCTAGTGCACCAATGAACTTCAAGAGTTTTTATGGATTCGGAGTCTCCACAAATTTCGACGGAGGAGGGGTCTACATCTTCAACAGAAAACCGGGCGAGAAACTCATGGGAGTTAGAATTCCACTTATGAAGTGGGAATCCTCCATTCTTTAACAATGCTTGAAGTTCTAGAGACACGAAAGAAGCTTCCTCCAGAGTGGGGAAGGACTGCAAGTAATCGTCAACATAGAATGATGTAGTTAGTGCTTCGGAAGCTTTAGAATCAAATAAATGACCATCTTGAGAGGCTAACAAGTGTAGGGATCGAATAGCAAGGAAAGCGGAAGGTTTTAAGCCATAAGTAACCGTCTTTAAGCGAAATATCTTAATGGGCTTGCTGATTTCGTCGCGCCACAAAATTCATTGCAGATCTCGTTGTTCAGGCTGAATTAAAACTTGACGGTACATCTGTTTTATATCCGCTATAACGGCTATGGGAAATAATCGAAAGTTTAAGAGTATATCAGATAAATCTGACTTAATAGCAGGACCAGAATAAAGAGTATCGTTAAGACTGTTGCCATTAACGTCAGGTGATGAACCATTGAAAACAACTCGGATTTTATCCTTTACAAGAGGGTTTTTCCACACGGTATGATGATTTAAGAAAACCGATTGAATTGGGGGGTGCAATTCGTCATCAGATTTGCTGACAACTTCCATATGATCCAAGCTTTCATACTCAATCATGAAATCAGTATACTGCTGTTTAACGAGAGGTTTTTTCTTGAATTGGCTCTCGATAGCAAAAAGAGCTTTTCGAGATTTGGGTTGAGAGTTAATAAGTTTAGGGGGATTATGTAATCTTGACATCTGAACAATGAACCGGCCTTCAGGAGAACGAGTGGTGGTGTTCAGAAAAAATTGCTCACAGAATTCGTTTTCTGAAGAGGTCACGTTGGGAGAATCAACGCTTTCGAGCCTCCAGAACTGTTCCAGGTCAGTATTAGCAAAGTAACATTGCGATGCGGGTTGGGGAGAATAATGAGGAAGTTGACCGTTGACGATCCATCCAAAATTAGTGTCTCTGGCAACCACGTTTGAGGATAACTTGCGAACCTGTTTTCGAAGGCAATTCCAGAAAACATTGGCACTAAAGAGAATGTCAATGGGGTTTTGTACATTGAACAGAGGATCGGCTAGCCTTAAATGCGAGGGAATGTTTAAACCTGAAATATCCACTGAGTGACTTGGATTATCTTCTCCTATGCTATTGAGAATGAGACAATTCAGTTTGAGAAAGTTGTTTCTGTGACAAATGTCTCTTATGGTTAGCTTTGAAAACTGTAAAGCTTGCGATTTTGAGCTGTTAATGCCCAATACGTTAATAGAAGTGGGGTTTACAGGTAGGCCTAGTTTTCTAATCAAAGAATTAGGCACAAAATCATGAGTTGCCGCTGAATCAAGAAGACCGCCTGCACGTTCCCAGTTTCCAAAGTTATCCTGAACTTCGATTTGAACAGTGGACAATAGTAATTGGGCACTACGTATGGACTTGGCATTTTGAATATAAGATGAAGCAATGGAACTGTTAGCATTGTCACTTTTCTGAGAAGTAGATGCGGTCGATGACCTTGCTTGATCATGACGATGTAGTAGAGTGTGATGAGCTTTTTCACAATGGAAGCAAAGTCTGGTGGACTTGCAATTTGAAGCAGAATGCGTGGGTGCTAAGCAGTTGAAGCAATCTTTATTCTGGGAAACTAATTTTCTTCTGTCGTCGACTGACAGTTCTTTAAAAGATTTACATAGATATAAGGCGTGGGAATCCTTACAAAGTATGCACTTTAATGGTTCATTCTGACTCTTACGGGGTTCGCTTTGAGTGATTAAAACGAGAGAACTAGCAATACGGCGTTCACTAGACCTAGTTGGGTAACCAGTGGCGTTTGACTTGAGTTTAGATGAGCTGGACCCAGGTTTTTGGGTAATAGACGCTAAGCGTTCGCTTTTAGGTTTAAGAGACATTGATTCAAATTTAGAACTAGGGGATGAGGGTTCACTTTGATTAGCTAAGGCAGTTACAAGTTGGCATCTAGCATTTATGAAAGTGACTAAATGCTCGTAAGAGTAATCGTCTTCTCTGGAATGTTCAATCTCCCAAGCTTTGAGGGTAGCAACATCAACTTTAGAAACCACTAAATGTATTAGGAAAGTGTCCCAGTGATCAGTGGGTTTATCTAATTGGGATAGAGCTTTAACGTGAAGTTGTGTTGTATCAATGAGAGAACGCAAACTAGTGACGTCATTGTGCTGTGACGCAGGTAAGTTAAATAGAGCCTTCATATGGCATTGAATACGTAACCGTGAATTACCGTATCTTTCTTTCAACAAGTTAAAGGCAATGGGGTAGTTTTCGGCACTTAATGGGAGGGCTTCAACTAACTGCAGAGCTTGACCTCGGAGGATAGATCTCAAATAATGAAACTTGTAGATGACTTGAATGTCTTCATTGTCATGAACAAGAAAACAAAATAGTTCATAGAAAGAATCCCAAGTAGATTCGTCTCCAGAGATGTGGGGTAAATCAATCTTAGGTAGGATTGGTTTGGGCTTGTGAGTGCCATCGCGAGAAGAGGTTTGTTGTTCGTGAAGGGAACCAAGAACAGAACCGTCTTTATTCTGTTCTTCTTCGAGTTGGCGTATTATTTTAAAAGCAGAACCTATACCTTCGTAATATTGATTTTCTACTTCGACTCGATCTTCAGTTTGATTGAGCATACAAGTTTCGATTTCAGTTTTGATGTTAAAATAATTTTTATATGAACGTTCAAAATCCTTCACACGATGTTTTAACAAAACTAATTGAGCTTCTGGGGGATCTCTTTGATGTATGCCTCTCACCAAGGCGGTCCGGGTTCGATACCCGGTCAATGCATGTGAGATTTTCAAAGTGAAATGCCATGTCCTGTGGTTCGGATTCCACGTAAAAAGGAGGTCCCGTGGCTCATAATCACAAGATTCACGGTCACGTAAAACTACAATCTTCCTTCCTTTTCTTTGATGTATTTTCTAAATCGGGTAATTTGCCCTTTATAGGATGCCCGTTTAGAAGTAAGTTTTTCATCCTTATCCTTTTCTGTAGGAGCCATGACAAAATAGGTAAATTAAAGTATAACTTACGAAACTGTGGAACCTTGGAAATGCTGTCAGACTGGCAGCAGCAAATAAGTTGAAAGAAAGGGACACACCAAAGGAGACAGGAGCGGCCTCTTTCTTCTTCTCATGCTTTGCATGGTGAAGCTATAACTGAAAAATTCAAAGAAGATATTAATGATTTGCAAAATATTGTCAAATAACCCTTGACAAAATAAAAAATGTCATAAATGGACTCTCCCGGGTTTCTGGGACCAAATTTTGGGTAGATTATTAGCCTGGGAATAACCTAACCCCCAAGGGAAGATGATGAAGGAAAAGAAGTGGGTTTCGGACTGGAGAAAAAGGATGGAGAAATAGGACGAGGGTCCAACAGAAGTTATAATTTTAACTTTAAGTATACTCAAAGGCAGCTGCCACTGAAAATCCGCTCTCCGATACCTAAAGTGGGTAGGGACCTGGGCGAAACTAACAGGAAACGCAGCTGGAACTTGGGCCGTTCGCAAGAAAGTTGCTGTAGCGTATTCCCTCTCAAGCATAAATATGCCTACTATGGGGAAGGGTGGTGGTCTGGCAAGACAAAGAGTAACAGATTTATTGTGTATCTGTTCAAAGGAGTTTGTTTCTAAACAAGTAATTTGAAGAGTACAAATAATTTGAATCAGCTTTGATATTTTAGTTTTTGAAACTGTAGAATTTCTAAAGAGCGACCAAATGCTTCCAAGAAGGATAGGGATAAAGCAATTATACCCTTTGGAATAATTTTGGTAAGTGTACCAAAAGTTGCATTTAGAAATGACTAAGCTTTTACCCAGCAAAGCGCCGACTAAAAGTTTAGACAATGAGAAACACTTATATTTTGAAAAACCAACCATAAGTGTTAGAGAGAATCTCCACAAGTAGGAAGCTGGCGTAGCGAGCTATGCTTGCCTTACTGGAGAGTTAGAATTAGCTATTAAAGCTAAGAGAGACTTTACTAAGTTAGTAACTAAGAGTACTTGCTCAAATGCAACAAGTGGTGAACACCCTATCAATAGATTTATTTTTATTAAATAGGAAGAGTCAAGGAAGGCAGGATCTTGCCTAACCGTTATGTTAGAGAAATGATAAAGCAAAGAACAAATCTTTAATTTATTTAACAATGTAAAAGGAAGTGGTTTTTGTAACTAATATATAATTTTGATTTTTATAAACAATTGGGGTCGCAGACATCCGAAAACATCTAAAGCTTGCGCCGGGCAATTGATAATTCTTTTGGTTTTAAACCTTTTATATGCTTTAAAATCTTCGTAAGATTTTGAAATGGCTAAGATGAATAAATGAAAAATTTAAAGATAACTGACGTAATTAATGTTAAACAATAAATCAAGTACAAGATGTGTACTTTAAGGATTTCTAGATAAGTATCTTAGAAACATGAACAACTTCGAAAGTAACAACAACAAAAACAGGAAGAAATGAAATAGAAGTTTCTATAACTTCTTGTATTAATGCAGAACTACGCTTAATGATTATGCATAGGAGATTATACAAATAGGGGAGGTCACTTATTGTGAAACCTGAAGAGAACACTTGAAAGGAAGTTTCTAGAACTCCTATGTTTAAGTAGGGATCACGAGAAAAATGGGGCAAGTTTCCCTTTCGTGAAAACTAGAGATAACTCACTTATGAGTTGAAAGAATTGGATTCCCTCATTAGAAGGGAGAAACAATATAATTTAAGGCGTGTACTAGACACGAAGTTTTACAGACATTAATTCGTTATACATGGAGCAAATAAGGGAGGGCACTTATGTAGAGTGACACCTCATTCAAAAAAGACCTAAATAACAATTTTATTATTTTAGTTTGTTAGTAAAGGGTTTGGGAAATATCAAATGGGATTGTGGAAAAGTGTTCATGGCCGTATTTATTGTACTCGGACGAGCGCGACGCGGATGAAAAGTTGAACAGGCACTGTTTTCACTATAGTCCGTTGATATAGTTGAAGAGTTCACTGTAGTAGCACAAAACGTTGATGGCAAAGAAAGTTATTGCAATGGTGGAAAATAACTAGTTACACTAGATTTACGAGAGTCTATTGCTTGAAAAACTTGTATGTTATAGTTGAATGCACAAAAAAAAAATCCCAACGGAGGAAGAAAAATTAGATATTGATTAGCAGTTCTTAAGGAACATTCCTTAGTTTGAAAAAGTATTCCCATATGTGAGTGGAAAATACATGACTGTATAACTGGTAGATAGAGTGCAGGTTCTGGAAGGTTCCAGAGCAATGATGACTTGTTTAAATTGGGGAGAGAATCCCTCGGCGGAAAACTAGATTATATAGGTAGTGGGTATTTTGGAAATATCCCTCGATGTGAGATAGCATCTCAGAAAATCTTTCATATTGAAAGTTAGACTTGATGGTTTAAGTTTGATCAAGAAGATCTCTAGAAAGCAGTTATTTTCACATAGCAACTTTCACTGTCTATAAAATCCAAATAAAAGCATTGAGCCTTTTAAAAGCGATGAGAATGAGGTTAAAACATGAAGTCGGTACTTATCTTTGCTTCATGAAGAAGGCGATTATGCTGTTGACGGTTGGTTTTAAAACTCGAACATGGCGTCGAATTTAAAAGTTTGCCTCTAGAGTTGAGGAGGCGAGCTTTAGTTAAGCTCCAACTGACTGGTTTGACTTCCGACGTACAAATGAGATTCGCTCAATGGAGCGCGGAGGGACCAGGGAAGGGAAAAAGATTGGGGGTAGGAGACAAAAGGAATACATATAAGAATAGCCAACTTTACAGTACTAAAAATCTTCTTGATGAAATGGTCTTCAAAGAGTTGATAGCAGGAGTCACTAGCGCAGCCTGGTGGGTGAAAAAGTAGACGAATTTCTCTTGATCACGGAGATGATAGCTGGCGATAGCGACGAGATCTGGTGGCTAGATTGCTAAGGAAGTCCTCTTGTACAGGGAAGAATTGAGGAACTTCAGAGATTCGCTGCTAGATGACGCTAGGTAGGTCAAGGAAGATATATATCTAGAACAGACTTACAGGTAGTGTGAGATACATATACCAACAAAGAGAAATCAGGAGATCATTGTTGGTGTTTGCGAAAAAGAAGGGATAAACTAAAGGAAAGAGAAGCAAAAGATTACTCTGTCTGACCGTGTTTTCCAAAGAATACACCAATTGGAGCCACACCAAATGCCTTTCAAACATATTCAATTCTGATGTGGTCCAGTCTTGTGAGTCCTATTGGCCAACGAAGCACCTTCATTTCCCGACATGCAGTTGTTGTTCATGTCTCCTTGTGGCTGACCAACTTCTTCTTTTTCTGCTTCTCCTTCGGATGCCTAACCATTAATGGATGTTAGCGACCACATGATGCATCTTTTGCTTATGAACTGCGATGTGGAATAATTTATCGATGCTGGGTAATTCTGTTCACTGTTTTATGTTATCCACCCAGGAAATCCTTCTTCGACGCCTTCCTCTTTGACCTTCGATCTTTCCTTCCACAATCAACTTCAGAAGTCGATATTTGGTGTTCCGCAAGATATGTCCCAGGTATACAGTTTTTCGTCTTTTAAAGGTGCATAATAATTTCGTTGTCTGTTTATTCTTTGTAATACTTCGCATACTCGTAATAAGTTTCGTTGACTGTTCATTCTTTGCAGTACTTCAATATTAGTTATTCATGCAGTCCATGGTATCTTCATCATTCTGTGGTGAATCCACATTTCAAAGGTTTCTATCTTCTTTATTGTTGGCGAAGTTTTTGCCCATCCTTCAGACCCATTATTATGCACCTTTTAAAGACGAAAAACTGTATACCTGGGACATATCTTGCGGAACACCAAATATCGACTTCTCAAGTATTTCTACAGAGTTTGCGAAGTACTGCAAAGAATGAACAGACAGCGAAATTATTATTATACAGACCAAATGTAGCAGCTTACAAACCGAAGTCTAAGAGTTAGATTTAAATCCATACTTGTGAGGATTTCCTTGAATTTCACAACATTCGGTTCAATAGAGTGTCACTGGTCTAATGATGAATTTTTAAATTTCAGATTTCAGGTACATTGACACCCTCCGATCGAAAAGGACTCCTGTAACTTGCCGTCATTTCATCCTGGCAGTGTTGATTCTGTTTCGAATATCTGGGAGCGGGTCACCATCCGATTGGGGAAGTGACCCCAGATATTCAAAATGATGTTTTAGGAATCGCAACGCCGTCGATGTTAATTGACCCACCACTTTTTACCCCACACTCCAGGTACTCAGTCTTCCTGACGTTAAGTCGCAGGCCATATCAGTCGAAGGAGTCGGCTCTTTCCAACGTTGGACTAGATGTTGCAAATCTTGACGGGATTCACAGGCGACCATAACATCATCAGCAAAAAGTAAGGGCCAACATTTTCTGCTACAGTAATTTCTAATATTCGCCTAGGTCGGTGATTGTTGGCAGCCATTTTGTCCACAGATGAAAAGCAACTTCATAGAATACAAAAGGAGTTTCATATTGGAGTTCCATGAAGCCAGTAACCCACACAATCGATGAAGGCTGGTCTGGAGCCCATAAGCAAACTCAACTAAGAAAAAACAAGTAGTTCCGCGAAGAAATGAAATGAAAATCCACAGCCTGCTTCCTGTCTCCGACCGGGTCAGGAATGGAATGAATGAAGCCCCCATCTAGCGGCGAGGATATGAACTGTGTCGGCTGCCGAAGCCTGTCACACTCCTCTGGGGCAATGATTAAATGAATTAGATGAAATGAAATGATAGTGGAGAGTGTTGCTGGAATGAAATTTTGACAGGGAAAACCAGAGTACCCGGAGAAAAACTTGTTTGCCTCCGTTTTGTCCAGCACAGATCTCACATGGAGTGACCGGGATTTGAACCACGGATCCAGCGGTGAGAGGCCGGCGTGCTGCCGCCTAAGCCACGGAGGCTCCCGCGAAGAAATAATAACCTATTTTCATATTAATCCAGTGAATAGAGGTGTGTTACCTTACAAACGGTCCGGTAGTTCTAAATTTTTTATATGTTGTCTAGGACGGCTAGTAGTTGTTTAAAATGTAAAATGCACAATTTCCCCCCCCCCTCCGCGCCCGCCGCCATATTGGAAAAATCGCAAAGATTCGGCACTTTCTTGATATTTTCACCTATATCTCCGTTTCGGTGCGTTTTAGTGAAAATAGAGTTCTAGTCAAGGTTGTAGACAATTAAATGTGCTACAATTTACGTTCAATATTTTGATTCTAGGACTCATGGTTACGGAAATATTTACTTTTTTAAACAATAAACAAGAAGTTCCGTGAAGAACTATACAGCCTACTTTTCATGCCAATGATTATTCTACAGAATATGAACCTATCTAGAATAATGACGAAATTAAGTTGGTAATATCGAAATATCTAATTAGTTCAATATATACCTGGTATAATGTAGCCTAATAGAGCACTACAGTTGGCAGCCCTGGTGACTGAATATATTCTTAGTTCCATCTCTTAAGGTACAGAATACAAAATTTGGTTGAAGTCCAATGGACGTTACATGCAGTTAGACATTGGATCTATCAGCACGCGTAAAAGCATGTTGGCAACAATGTCATGCGTGTGCTGGTCAGAAATAATCTGAAATATTATGATATCTTTTTGTGCCAATTTTGGATGAAATACATTTGTTAGTATAGAAGTTACATGTATTTTAAAATTGGACATATCAGCAGGCATAGAATCATGTTGGCAGCACTGTCTTGTATTAATTACTCCAAATTAATCTAGAATGTCAGGTGCTATACGTGTGCAAAGTATAGAGCTGTTGGCTTGCATACTTTCTGATATATTGATATTAGGGTAAAAAAATATAGACAGCATTTATTAACAGTTGGCAGCCCTGATTGCTCTTAACAATAATAATAGTAATATCTGTTATGGTACACATAGCACATACGAAATTTGGTTGAAATCCAACTGATAGTATAGAAGTTACATGTATTTAAAAATTGGTACTATCAGCAGGTTTATAAACATGTTGGTAGAACTGACGTATATAAGTTACTCCAAATTAATCTAAAATGTCAGAATATACGTGTGCATAGTTTAAAGCTGTTGGCTTGCATACTTTCTGATATATAGGTATTTGGATGAAAAAAATAGAGAGAGCAATTATTAACAGTTGGCAGCCCTGGTGGCCTTAAGAATACGCTCAGTCATATCTGTTTATTTACAGATATTACATACAAAATTTGGTTGAAATCCAATTGATAGTGTAGAAGTTATATGCATTTGAACATTGAACCTATCAGAAGGCTTAACATTAGTTTGGCAACACTGTCATAGTTGGCCTCCTGGGAATTAAACTGAAATAGTCTTATCTACATGTGTGCCAATTTTGGAATAGCTCCCATGCATACCTTGCAAGATATCCAACATGGAGCTCAAATTTCTAGTGCGTATTTTCAGCAGTTGGTAGCACTGACATCATTTTCAAATATGGACGTGAGATATTCCGGTGCACATCTTTACTCATACTAAATTTGGTTTTGATTGCTGCAGCCGTTTAGGAGTTGATAGGGGGGGACACACACACAGCCAGACAGACAGACAGAAGGACAGACAGACAGACAGACAGACAGACAGACGGACAGACAGACAGACAGACAGACAGACAGACAGACAGACAGACAGACAGACAGACAGACAGACAGACAGACAGACACACATTTTCCCGGATCGATCTCATAAGTCTACTTTTTCCTCATTTTTGCAAAATGTGAAAAGTAGGCTAAAAATCACATTTTTCGGATATTTTGCCAAAATTCTAACTTTAGAACGCTGTAATTCAGTTATGGCCTATTCTAGGAAAACAAGTATCACAATATAATTTGTAGAGAATTTAATTACCTACAAAATGCATGCAATTCTTTAGCCAACCATATGAAGTGGGGGTAAGTATAAAAATTAAAACAATGGGTATATTGCTTTTTTCGCTTTTGTGACTCCACATTTAACCTAAAGAAAATGCACAAACTATTTTCCAGCTATGGCTTGAATTTTTAGTTAATACCAACCATACTTGAGCTTCTTACATGTAACAGCGCAATTATAATGAGGCAGGTACTATATTTCACTTAAATATCCACTGGTGAGAGGAGATGTTCAATTCCGAACAATCCACCAACAAAGCAAGTACATTTTTAAAGATTCATTTATTTAAACAAAATAAGATCAAAACACAGCAATAATCTTACAAAAATCAGTCGTGAATAAACTAAGAACATAAAAGAAAACTGATTTACTGGCGCTTAGCTCGTTTTGTAGGGGGTGAGTGAATGAAGTCGGAGTCTTCATTGTCCTCCTCAAATAGTGAAGTTAGTAGATCGGCGTCGTCTTCGTCGTCGATGGTGACTTCCTCCCTGTTATTACATTCTTCTCTACTACATAATTTGCAAAGGGCGGAACAACTTAGGCTCACCTTTCTACCAGCCACACGCCTCCATACAGCCAGTTGTGCATCTGCATGAGATGGTGTTAAGCCGGTTTGGGGGAGCAGCGTCTCTACTCATCCTGATGGGCTCCAGTCTTCCAGCTTTTCTACCCCAGCCCAAATCGATAGGGTCCTTGTCAATCCCCATCCACTGCATGACCTGGTGATATGTCCTAAGGAAGTGGAAATGTGCTGCGTCAGTAGTTGGAGATAGTTTAGCCAGGTTGAGTTTAATGGCACTAGTCTTCAAGTTGCTATAGCGAAGGGAGTTCAACGATTGTTCTCCACTGCCACCATACAGGGATATCAAGATTTTCTCCCCTGCTGCTGAAATTTCTTGGGGACTGGCAGCAGGGTCCTCGAACCTCTTAGCCTGCTCCAGCAATGATGGGTTTTTCGTAAAAAGTTGGCAGAATTTATTCCTTCCAAACCCAAAAATGTTTGAAGTGGTGTCACAGTCCGATATTGCGTGCAGGAGCAAGGTACAGCCTTTGGAGTTGTACTTGTAGGAGGAGGAGGAGTAGATTGCTTCTGGATGTTTTCCCCTCGCTGTTTTTTGAGGTAAACATTATTTACCGCAGGTGTTGTGTCAGTCAGCAATACAAGTAGGTCATTGTCTTCCCCGACGTGAGGAAGAGGTGTTTAGCTGTGGCAACTATCAACCTGACAGCATCTTCGGAAGCTTGGTCTGTAGATACGTTTGACGCTTGCAATTCACTGGAGAGCAGCTCCACAAATCGGTCCTTGTTCCCCTCATTGGCCAGGAACTTATCCTGAGGTGTGGTATTAACAGTTGCTTTGCTAAACACCACGTCTGGTGATGAGTTTGCCTTGTACCTTCTTGCTCGTTCTGCAGTCTTGGTCCCTTGATGTGAAGGATCTGTAATGTAGCCATCAAAAATCACCATCACATCGGTGCCATAATGACGTAGAACGTACTTGACTTAACCCTGGCAAATTCCTCCTAAGGTCAATCCCCACATCATGAGCGTCACGACTCATTCTAGTAGGCCTCATTTCCACGTGCTGCTCAGAGGACGTTGATGTTACGTTGCTGTGCTGTACTTCTCGATTTCATGAGTTGCTGTGCAGGTCATTCCAAGAGTCCACTTCAACAGAGTGCCCTCAGTCATGCCCCTTCCGATTAATCCTCCCCCTATTTTCATATCCTTCATTAGCATTTGTTCGATTGTCATGTCGGTCCAAATACCGGACCAGAACTTGTCTGATCTTCGAACAGTGAAATGACCCTACATTGTGAACTTCTTAAACTCAGTGGGGTCCATTTTTTCAGTAAGGAACGTAGTTCTGGCGTTGGACGCTAGGTACCACGACTACCGGGTTAAAACTGACATACCCTAAATCATCCCAAGTACGTGGTTTTACCACACTCTCCAGGCCATAACTGAATTTCAGCGTTCCAAGTTAGAATTTTGACAAAATATCCGAAAAATGTGATTTTTTTATTGCTTAACAAAGTAACCGTAACCATAAGTAAAAAAAACAAAATATCAAACGTAAATTATAGGAAATTTAGTTGTCTACAACATTGACTGGAACTCTTTTTTCGCTAAAACGCACCGAAACGGAGATAGAGGCGAGGATCTCAAGAAAAGGCCGAGTATTGGAGATTTTTCCAATATGGCGGCGGGCGCGGAGGGGGGGGGGGGGAAATTGTGTATTTTCCATTTTTAACACCTACTAACCATCCTAGACAACATATAAAAAATTTAGAACTACCGGACCGTTTGTAAGGTAACTCCCCATTTTTTGCTCCATTCACTGGACTTACTTATGTTAATTGCCTCTATCTACATACAAAATTTCAGTTTGATTGATGTAATAGATTCATAGATATTGAGAACAGTCCAAACATTTCGGATAGTCACCATGTTGGCTTCTCACATAAGTAGGCCATAGAGTTATGTACTATTAGATGAAGATTATTGCGTAGGATTATTATTCAAACGTCAATCGCATGATTAGGACACAAGAAATAAAAACGAGATTTTAAAATTTAGTACAGCCGCCATCTTGCAATTATGAAAACAATTGAAATAAATTAGATGTCCGTGCAATTGAATTTGTATAAGCATAGATTCTATTAATAACACACACACATACACACACGGACAAAACGTTATCTCATAAACCTATTTTTCATAAATGAAAATAGACTAAAAATAAATTACGTTCCCACGCAATTGTGTGGCCAGATGAAAACAATTGCTTTGGATTGGAAGGGTTAGGCAGGAGGTGGCCATGAACTTACGTTAGGAATCATCCCAGAATTGGTTTGGGATAGAAGTGGCAATTCGAATGTATTTCAAATGCTGAAGTTAAAGCTATCCTGGACTACTCATTTTCTAATTTCTTAATTTGGCGAGGATATTTTTTCTACCCACGATGGTGAAATAATTGTCTGCAAAATATGTGAAGCTCAGCTGAGGATTGGGTAGGAAGCGATCGTGACCTTAAGTTACAGTAGGTACCATCTAGGTATTTGCCTGGAGTAGAAATGGAAAACCAAAGAAAACCATCTCTAGGATGGTTGAGGTGGAAATCAAACCTACCGGTTCTCCGTTTTGCATCACAAGGCTGAGTGTACCACATTCCAGCCCTCAGACCAGAATTGAATTTCTTGGCTGAGCCAGGAATCGAACCCGGACGTCCGGAGTGACAGCCAGGAGTACTAGCACCTGGACGAGGACCACAAACCTATGTAATAAATAATTTAATAATGCAGCCAAATGGCCAGTTATATACATATTCAAGTTGATTCACAACAGAATTGAGACAATGATAAAATTCTATCTGTACAACCCATCACGTGATAACTCTCACAGAGTTTCCCACACATACGACAAACACAGACCGCACATGGCTCATAAAAACGTATGGTGCTACAACGATTTAATAAGAAAACCATTTATTTATGTTTGCAAAATCATGATTCTTGTCTTAGCATGTGTTGAATTCCTCCAGCTATTGAGAACTAACCTGACATAAATGGAGAATAGAGGCCGTCTAGACCTGGAATATTGCTCGCCGGAAGAAAGCTTTGCAAACAAGGCAGACTTTGAGGAGAGAGATTGCTTCATTTCAGAACGGAACAAACTTCTTGTTTAATACAAGTGCTTGCGCTACCCATATTTATATCTGCTCTCGACAAAGTTGCCAATCTTAATAATGCTGGACTTTAATTAACATTTCCATTGAGATTATTGCACATCTCGGGGGAATTCTCAATAACCTGTTGAACTTTCAAGATTGATTACGATCTATTTAACAAAGAAAGTTATGAATATACCTTTAAGGTTACATACGACTGAAGTTTTGATAAACACATTTCAGTTTTTGTTTTTCACGCTATACAGCAATATGTTATTTTCTTTGAGGGGTAACAAAAATATCGTACGGCCTGGGGTGCCGGGTGCAAGCTTTGTTAATTGACACCCAGAGGGCAGCTTGCATGTCGAATTTAATGCACCTTGGAGCGCTATGAAAGTCAAAGAGGTCAGATATCTAAAATCCTTGACACTATAACGGAGGAAGGAGGAACCTTTTGTGTGGCGGAAAATCGCGAGATTAATTTTGCCATTATGACATTGGACTACTGAATTCAAATGGATTATTTTACATGCCAACAACGTATGACATGCGTATTGTGATTCTTGGCGCCTTACAAAAATTACTTACCAAGGCCAGGAGCGAACCTGCAAACTTGGGATTAGTAGTCTGACACAATCACCACACACCCACCGTGGCACGTTTTGAAGGGTTAGATATCGTGGTCATTTAACCCCGTTTACTTGGTTGATGATTCATTGAGGGGCTTTGCGACATCATGATCATGTAGCCCCGTGTACATGGGCACGTGTGGAATTTTCCTGATGACTTATGTTATTGGGATGGCTGTATTAGTGTGTGTAGTTGTAATTAAGAAGAGGATCGGGAAGGATGCGGCCTCGGCCTTCATTTAGAAACTATCTGTGCATTCCCCTTGAGTAGAAGTGGAAAACCAAGGAAAAATACTTCTAGAATAGATAGGGTGGGAGTCATATGCTTCTCTTCTTAGCCCGTTGCATCTCTCAGACCAGAATTAAATTTTTGGAAGAGCCAGGAATCGAACCCGGGCCTTCGTGGTTACAGCCTAGAATAATAGCTACTACGCAACGAGGCTCTTCATATGAAGACCAATTGCAATGCAATATATGTATCTTTTATCAAGGTAGTACCAGCTGCAACATCAAAACAATAAAACTGTAGCATTGCAGTTTCTTAATACATAGCCTAATAATAAAACGCATGAAATGGACACGTGAAATGAATACAGCTGTCATGCGTTTCTACTCCCCAGCTTCAGACATGGAAGGAAATCTGACTGGATATAGAACTTCTCTGCATTCTAAGTTTATAAGTAAATACTCCCATTTGAATATCACAGAACAGCGAGTAAGTGATCAGCGTAGATCCATAATAAGGAACAGTCTCCTAAGCGAATTTGAAATTCAACAGATTAAAGATGGGGTTCTCTCAGAACTACAACCCATGCAGGAGAACAACAATGAAAATCATCCTGCCGTTAACATAGACACCACACCACGTCAAGGTACTGCAGAAAGTAATCAATATTCCGTAGTCGAAATTGAAGGCAATAGTAACACACTGGAGGATCGTAGAAATGTGATGAATATTTTACAGACAGAATTAACATTGTGGTGTTTGAAGACATATTTTCAGTGTTGCCTTAGTAAACAAGAGTTTAGTGCTTTTCAGTCGGTCAACACGAATGTACCCAAAAGAGATTGGTTATGCCCTAATCCTGAAATCAATTACATGAGATTAATAAAACACTAGGATGACCAGTTTCGATCGTCAAGCGATCATCATCAGATCCATTACACTTAGGCTACAAAATCTATGTTTGAAATACAGGTGAAAATATTTACAATATGTACAATTATTTAGTTGCAGTATTGGTACTGCAACTGTCAGTGTATACTAAATGCAGTATATATGTTAGGTGAAATGCTAAATGGTGATAGCTATCCGTAGATTGTACTTTAGAGAGATTATATGGCTGTAAACTATGGTTAAACTATAAAATTTTAGGCTAACTATTTATCAGATTGTCTTCCGTACAACAGCTACTCGCAGTTTTCATGCTCACTGGAACGCACTGTGCGGTCGACTGCGGTGGTTATCTTAACGACTGGTTTTTCCTTGCTTTCTCCCCCCTGCTCCTACGTGCTGTGGGGAGTGATAGCGATGTGTTTATGTGAGGTGTGCCAACCTAGATAAGATGTATGTTATTGAATGAGGTGGGTCTACAACTATTAAAGACCGTGGATTAGCCCTCGCCACGCGTGGAGCATAACCCATTCGAACTAAGCGTTGACGGTCTTATGAGGACGTCCCGGCACCTTTAATACTGCCGCGAATTTGGGCCTTCGTTTATTGCAGAAGAAATGTACATCGTACACCTGATCCAGTTAACATTTACCTATTAATAACCCCCTAATTTCCCCCCTTTTTTATCTAGCTTGGCTGTGTCGCTAAATTGTGTTTTGTTTCCGACAGGGTGTGTTTTTAGTAGCGTGAAGAGGGGTGAGCTCTCCATGAACGTGTGTTCATTTAGATTGTTGGGATTGTTTCGTTTGGCTAGGTGTATCTCGATTGCTTCCTTTATGTCAAGAGCTCTGCCTTTCGATTCGTGATGGATTATTTTAAGGTCCGACTCTATGTTGGTAAAGCTGTGCCCTGCGTCACACATATGTTCGCACACGGCTGAATGTGTTCCGTATCTTATCGCATTCCTATGTTCATTATAACGTATCAAAACTAATAAACATGAACCCGAAAATACCGTCATTGAGGGGACAACAAAAAATACACAAAAAGGAATGCCCACTGAGACCAATAGTCATATGTAGGAATGCCCCTAATTACAAAATCAGCAAATAGTTACTAAAAATCTTAAAATGCCGTCTTTCCAACGACAAAAACAACTCTGTAAAGAACACAACAGAACTAGTAACAGCATTGAACACCCTACAAATGAAACCTAGCTTCAGGCTAGTATCCTTCGACGTAACTAACATATACACCAATATTCCGATTATTGAAGCAATCAACACTATCGAAAACAACTTAAAATCCAACAATTCGGTAAAAGAAATTGAAGAGATTGTGAGATTACTGAGGGTCGTTCTCACCCAAAAAGTGTTTCAATTCGACAATAAAATATACACACAGAGAGAAGGCCTAGCAATGGGATCGCCACTAAGTGGGTTAATCGCTGACATCTTCATCAATGCACTAGAAAATGCGTTCTTAGAAAAGACTTCAACAAAGGGAATAGTAATATGGAAAAGATACGTAGATGATGTAATTTGCATCTACGATACTGAACTAACAAGCGAAGAAACAATTCTCCAATCCATTAATAGCCTTCACCACTCTATCAAATTCACTAAGGAATCCGAAATAGACCGGAAAATAAATTATCTCGATATAACTATTGAACGTAAAGACAACGACCTTTCATATTCCATATTCCGGAAAGCAACACAAACCTCGCTTGCAATCGACAATCAGTCTAATCACCCCAGTACGCACAAACTAGCGGGTTTCAATTCAATGGTGCACAGAGCTTTAAACATACCCATGTCAAAAGACAACTATAATAAGGAAATAAGAACTATTATGCAAATAGCAAAGGAAAACAACTTCTCGCCAAGCAAAATAAATCAAATTATAGCCAAACATAAAAATAAAGATTAAACGATTCCCAAACCGGACAGTAGTGAGAAAAAATTTGTGCGTTTCAACTATGTGAATGCGAATACTTATAAAATCACTAACCTATTCAAAAAGCAAGGCATAAATTTAGCTTTCACGACGAAAAACACAACCGCTAGGCACCTCCTAAATAGTAATCTAAATAAACGTGACCCGTATTCAAGGTCAGTGGTATATTCTATAACGTGCCTAGACACCGATTGTCAAGCTAATTACATCGGGCAGAGTGGAAGGCGAGTAGACACACGTTATAATAAACATAGGAATGCGATAAGATACGGAACACATTCAGCCGTGTGCGATCATATGTGTGACGCAGGGCACAGCTTTACCAACATAGAGTCGGACCTTAAAATAATCCATCACGAATCGAAAGGCAGTGCTCTTGACATAAAGGAAGCAATCGAGATACACCTTGCCAAACGAAACAATCCCAACAATCTAAATGAACACACGTTCATGGAGAGCTTACCCCTCTTCACGCTACTAAAAAACACACCCTGTCGGAAACAAAACACAATTTAGCGACACAGCCAAGCTAGATAAAAAAGGGGGGAAATTAGGGGGTTATTAATAGGTAAATGTTATCTGGATCAGGTGTACGATGTACTTTTCTTCTGCAATAAACCAAGGCCCATATTCGCGGCAGTATTAAAGGCGCCGAGACGTCCTCATAAAACCGTCAACGCTTAGTTCGAATGGGTTATGTTCCACGCGTGGCGAGGGCTAATCCACGGTCTTTAATAGTTGTAGACCCACCTCATTCAATAACATACATCTTATCTAGGTTGGCAACACCTCACATAAACACATCGCTATCACTCCTCACAGCACGTAGGAGCAGGGGTGAGAAAGCAGGGAAAAACCAGTCGTTAAGATAACCACCGCAGTCGACCGCACAGTGAGTTCCAGTGAGCACGAAAACTGCGAGTAGCTGTTGTACGGAAGACAATCAGATAAGTAGTTAGCCTAAAATTTTATAGTTTAACCATAGTTTACAAGCATATAATCTCTCTAAAGTACAATCTACGGATAGCTATCACCATTTAGCATTTCACCTAACATATATACTGCATTTAGCATACACTGACAGTTGCAGTACCAATACTGCAACTAAATAATTGTACATATTGTAAATATTTTCACCTGTATTTCAAACATAGATTTTGTAGCCTAAGTGTAATGGATCTGATGATGATCGCTTGACGATCGAAACTGGTCATCCTAGTGTTTTATTAATCTCATGTAATTGATTTCAGGTTTAGGGCATAACCCATCTCTTTTGGGTACATTCGTGTTGACCGACTGAAAAGCACTAAACTCTTGTTTACTAAGGCAACACTGAAAATATGGCTTCAAACACCACAATGTTCACGGCTAGTCAGGCAAATCGTGAAGCCAAGAAATTCAAATCACTCAGGCTTAAACTCATGAATTTAGACAAGTCAATTTGGTTCAACAAAAAATGTATAGAACTAAACCTCACCCCTAAATACGTACCAATTAAAACCGTACCGAACACACCAGCCTCGATCATTTCAACCAAACAAGCCAAAGCGCTTTGGATAAAATACGAATTAAGATTTGCATACATATGATAGCAAAAAATTAACCAACAATTATACGACATTCAATTGCAACTAAGTAATTTCTGGCACGCAGCCCAATGGGACAGCTTCACCGAGCACCTACATGACACCATCAAAATCAGAGCAACGAGGAAGCATGAAACGCTAGAAAATAAATTAAGAAAACTAGGAGAAACACAGAACCATCAATCTAACGAACAACACACGAATAACAATGAATTCAATTTCCACAGCAGAGTAAACAACAGAACGAACGTAACCTTTTCTCAAGGTGAAATGAATATGTTAGACAAAGGTTTGAAATACAACTGCACAGACGCACACACGAACCACAATATAAAACAGTTAATCACAGATATTGAGATAGCCAGTCACAAGCTCCCAGCAGAAGACAGGGAATTAACCAAAAACCTCGCCACCAACGAAGCCAAAAAAATCCTCAAACGAGAGGGCGATAGCAATAACATTCAAAACAACAAACAACTCAAAGAAATAAAGTCGTTGAAACAAAAAAATAAAAGAACATGACTTAATCATCACAAAAGCAGATAAGGGAAACACTACAGTAATTTTGAACAAAACAGAATACATTGAAAAAACAGTCGAATTCCTAAACAACAACGAAATCAAGGAATTAACAAAAGACCCCACCAACAAATTCCAAAAACAAATAAAAAGTGCGCTAAAAGAAACAGAATATATACTGACCAAAGCCGAAAAATCAAAACTAATAAACATGAACCCGAAAATACCGTCATTGAGGGGACAACCAAAAATACACAAAAAGGAATGCCCAATGAGACCAATAGTCAATTTTAGGAATGCCCCTAATTACAAAATCAGCAAAGAGTTACTAAAAATCTTAAAATGCCGTCTTTCCAACGACAAAAACAACTCTGTAAAGAACACAACAGAACTAGTAACAGCATTGAACACCCTACAAATGAAACCTAGCTTCAGGCTAGTATCCTTCGACGTAACTAACATGTACACCAATATTCCGATTATTGAAGCAATCAACACTATCGAAAACAACTTAAAATCCAACAATTCGGTAAAAGAAATTGAAGAGATTGTGAGATTACTGAGGGTCGTTCTCACCCAAAAAGTGTTTCAATTCGACAATAAAATATACACACAGAGAGAAGGCCTAGCAATGGGCTCGCCACTAAGTGGGTTAATCGCTGACATCTTCATCAATGCACTAGAAAATGCGTTCTTAGAAAAGACTTCAACAAAGGGAATAGTAATATGGAAAAGATACGTAGATGATGTAATTTGCATCTACGATACTGAACTAACAAGCGAAGAAACAATTCTCCAATCCATTAATAGCCTTCACCACTCTATCAAATTCACTAAGGAATCCGAAATAGACCGGAAAATAAATTATCTCGATATAACTATTGAACGTAAAGACAACGACCTTTCATATTCCATATTCCGGAAAGCAACACAAACCTCGCATGCAATCGACAATCAGTCTAATCACCCCAGTACGCACAAACTAGCGGGTTTCAATTCAATGGTGCACAGAGCTTTAAACATACCCATGTCAAAAGACAACTATAATAAGGAAATAAGAACTATTATGCAAATAGCAAAGGAAAACAACTTCTCGCCAAGAAAAATAAATCAAATTATAGCCAAACATAAAAATAAAGATAAAATGATTCCCAAACCGGACAGTAATGAGAAAAAATTTACGCGTTTCAACTATGTGAATGCGAATACTTATAAAATCACTAACCTATTCAAAAAGCAAGGCATAAAGATAGATTTCACGACGAAAAACACAACCACTAGGCACCTCCTAAATAGTAATCTAAATATACGTGACCCGTATTCAAGGTCAGGGTTTTATTCTATAACGTGCCAAGACACCGATTGTCAAGCTAATTACATCGGGCAGAGTGGAAGGTGAGTAGACACACGTTATAATGAACATAGGAATGCGATAAGATACGGAACACATTCAGCCGTGTGCGAACATATGTGTGACGCAGGGCACAGCTTTACCAACATAGAGTCCGACCTTAAAATAATCCATCACGAATCGAAAGGCAGAGCTCTTGACATAAAGGAAGCAATCGAGATACACCTAGCCAAACGAAACAATCCCAACAATCTAAATGAACACACGTTCTTGGAGAGCTCACCCCTCTTCACGCTACTAAAAAACACACCCTGTCGGAAACAAAACACAATTTAGCGACACAGCCAAGCTAGATAAAAAGGGGGGAAATTAGGGGGTTATTAATAGGTAAATGTTATCTGGACCAGGTGTACGATGTATTTTTCTTTTGCAATAAACTAAGGCCCATATTCGCGGCAGTATTAAAGGCGCCGAGACGTCCTCATAAAACCGTCAACGCTTAGTTCGAATGGGTTATGTTCCACGCGTGGCGAGGGCTAATCCACGGTCTTTAATAGTTGTAGACCCACCTCATTCAATAACATACATCTTATCTAGGTTGACAACACCTCACATAAACACATCGCTATCACTCCTCACAGCACGTAGGAGCAGGGGTGAGAAAGCAGGGAAAAACCAGTCGTTAAGATAACCACCGCAGTCGACCGCACAGTGAGTTCCAGTGAGCACGAAAACTGCGAGTAGCTGTTGTACGGAAGACAATCAGATAAGTAGTTAGCCTAAAATTTTATAGTTTAACCATAGTTTACAAGCATATAATCTCTCTAAAGTACAATCTACGGATAGCTATCACCATTTAGCATTTCACCTAACATATATACTGCATTTAGCATACACTGACAGTTGCAGTACCAATACTGCAACTAAATAATTGTACATATTGTAAATATTTTCACCTGTATTTCAAACATAGATTTTGTAGCCTAAGTGTAATGGATCTGATGATGATCGCTTGACGATCGAAACTGGCCATCCTAGTGTTTTATTAATCTCATGTAATTTATTTCAGGATTAGGGCATAACCCATCTCTTTTGGGTACATTCGTGTTGACCGACTGAAAAGCACTAAACTCTTGTTTACTAAGGCAACACTGAAAATATGGCTTCAAACACCACAATGTTCACGGCTAGTCAGGAAAATCGTGAAGCCAAGAAATTCAAATCTCTCAGGCTTAAACTCATGAATTTAGACAAGTCAATTTGGTTCAACAAAAAATGTATAGAACTAAACCTCACCCCTAAATACGTACCAATTAAAACCGTACCGAATACACCAGCCTCGATCATTTCAACCAAACAAGCCAAAGCGCTTTGGATAAAATACGAATTAAGATTTGCGTACATATGATAGCAAAAAATTAACCAACAATTATACGACATTCAATTGCAACTAAGTAATTTCTGGCACGCAGCCCAATGGGACAGCTTCACCGAGCACCTACATGACACCATCAAAATCAGAGCAACGAGGAAGCATGAAACGCTAGAAAATAAATTAAGAAAACTAGGAGAAACACAGAACCATCAATCTAACGAACAACACACGAATAACAATGAATTCAATTTCCACAGCAGAGTAAACAACAGAACGAACGTAACCTTTTCTCAAGGTGAAATGAATATGTTAGACAAAGGTTTGAAATACAACTGCACAGACGCACACACGAACCACAATATAAAACAGTTAATCACAGATATTGAGATAGCCAGTCACAAGCTCCCAGCAGAAGACAGGGAATTAACCAAAAACCTCGCCACCAACGAAGCCAAAAAAATCCTCAAACGAGAGGGCGATAGCAATAACATTCAAAACAACAAACAACTCAAAGAAATAAAGTCGTTGAAACAAAAAAATAAAAGAACATGACTTAATCATCACAAAAGCAGATAAGGGAAACACTACAGTAATTTTGAACAAAACAGAATACATTGAAAAAACAGTCGAATTCCTAAACAACAACGAAATCAAGGAATTAACAAAAGACCCCACCAACAAATTCCAAAAACAAATAAAAAGTGCGCTAAAAGAAACAGAATATATACTGACCAAAGCCGAAAAATCAAAACTAATAAACATGAACCCGAAAATACCGTCATTGAGGGGACAACCAAAAATACACAAAAAGGAATGCCCAATGAGACCAATAGTCAATTTTAGGAATGCCCCTAATTACAAAATCAGCAAAGAGTTACTAAAAATCTTAAAATGCCGTCTTTCCAACGACAAAAACAACTCTGTAAAGAACACAACAGAACTAGTAACAGCATTGAACACCCTACAAATGAAACCTAGCTTCAGGCTAGTATCCTTCGACGTAACTAACATGTACACCAATATTCCGATTATTGAAGCAATCAACACTATCGAAAACAACTTAAAATCCAACAATTCGGTAAAAGAAATTGAAGAGATTGTGAGATTACTGAGGGTCGTTCTCACCCAAAAAGTGTTTCAATTCGACAATAAAATATACACACAGAGAGAAGGCCTAGCAATGGGCTCGCCACTAAGTGGGTTAATCGCTGACATCTTCATCAATGCACTAGAAAATGCGTTCTTAGAAAAGACTTCAACAAAGGGAATAGTAATATGGAAAAGATACGTAGATGATGTAATTTGCATCTACGATACTGAACTAACAAGCGAAGAAACAATTCTCCAATCCATTAATAGCCTTCACCACTCTATCAAATTCACTAAGGAATCCGAAATAGACCGGAAAATAAATTATCTCGATATAACTATTGAACGTAAAGACAACGACCTTTCATATTCCATATTCCGGAAAGCAACACAAACCTCGCATGCAATCGACAATCAGTCTAATCACCGCAGTACGCACAAACTAGCGGGTTTCAATTCAATGGTGCACAGAGCTTTAAACATACCCATGTCAAAAGACAACTATAATAAGGAAATAAGAACTATTATGCAAATAGCAAAGGAAAACAACTTCTCGCCAAGAAAAATAAATCAAATTATAGCCAAACATAAAAATAAAGATAAAATGATTCCCAAACCGGACAGTAATGAGAAAAAATTTACGCGTTTCAACTATGTGAATGCGAATACTTATAAAATCACTAACCTATTCAAAAAGCAAGGCATAAAGATAGATTTCACGACGAAAAACACAACCACTAGGCACCTCCTAAATAGTAATCTAAATATACGTGACCCGTATTCAAGGTCAGGGTTTTATTCTATAACGTGCCAAGACACCGATTGTCAAGCTAATTACATCGGGCAGAGTGGAAGGCGAGTAGACACACGTTATAATGAACATAGGAATGCGATAAGATACGGAACACATTCAGCCGTGTGCGAACATATGTGTGACGCAGGGCACAGCTTTACCAACATAGAGTCCGACCTTAAAATAATCCATCACGAATCGAAAGGCAGAGCTCTTGACATAAAGGAAGCAATCGAGATACACCTAGCCAAACGAAACAATCCCAACAATCTAAATGAACACACGTTCTTGGAGAGCTCACCCCTCTTCACGCTACTAAAAAACACACCCTGTCGGAAACAAAACACAATTTAGCGACACAGCCAAGCTAGATAAAAAGGGGGGAAATTAGGGGGTTATTAATAGGTAAATGTTATCTGGATCAGGTGTACGATGTATTTTTCTTTTGCAATAAACCAAGGCCCATATTCGCGGCAGTATTAAAGGTGCCGGGACGTCCTCATAAGACCGTCGACGCTTAGTTCGAATGGGTTATGCTCCACGCTTGGCGAGGGCTAATCCACGGTCTTTAATAGTTGTAGACCCACCTCATTCAATAACATACATCTTATCTAGGTTGGCACACCTCACATAAACACATCGCTATCACTCCCCACAGCACGTAGGAGCAGGGGGGAGAAAGCAGGGAAAAACCAGTCGTTAAGATAACCACCACAGTCGACCGCACAGTGAGTTCCAGTGAGCACGAAAACTGCGAGTAGCTGTTGTACGGAAGACAATCAGATAAGTAGTTAGCCTAAAATTTTATAGTTTAACCATAGTTTACAACCATATAATCTCTCTAAAGTACAATCTACGGATAGCTATCACCATTTAGCATTTCACCTAACATATATACTGCATTTAGCATACACTGACAGTTGCAGTACCAATACTGCAACTAAATAATTGTACATATTGTAAATATTTTCACCTGTATTTCAAACATAGATTTTGTAGCCTAAGTGTAATGGATCTGATGATGATCGCTTGACGATCGAAACTGGCCATCCTAGTGTTTTATTAATCTCATGTAATTTATTTCAGGATTAGGGCATAACCCATCTCTTTTGGGTACATTCGTGTTGACCGACTGAAAAGCACTAGACAGAATTAATTAAAAGGGAAGATAGTGATCCAAATTCAAGGATTATTATTCCCAAGGTAAGATTTAAAAACAAGATGTTCAGTAAAGAACCTATAGCCTACTTTCTCCTAAAAGTATGAGTATAGTTATAACTCGTTGTTATTATCAAGGAGTATAATAGAACTATTCTTTGTTGAAGACCTTAGAAACGATTTACCTCTACCAAATGCCACAACCTAGATAAAAACTGCTACCATCATTGAAGAAAGAAAGAAAGAAAGAAAGAAAGAAAGAAAGAAAGAAAGAAAGAAAGATAAGAAGTATATCAAGAATGTTATGTATCTGGAGACATAATCGATCGGACTGGCTGCGTGGCTCAGCGGTAACGTTCTCGCTTGCTGGGCCCTAGGTTGCAGGTTCGTATCCTGGCGCAGTCCGCTGGCATTGAGGGTGCACAAATGCGAGGGAGCCGTGTCAGTACATTTACTGGCACGTTAAAGATCCCCTTCGGGCCAAAATTCCGGCACCCCTGTGTCTCTAAAAGCAGCAGTAGTTAAAAGGGATGTAAAACCAATAACATTATTATTATTATTATTATTATTATTATTATTATTATTATTATTATTATTATTATTATTATTATTATTGAGTTTCAAATTTACAACACAAAATTTTGACTCTACGCCCCCAGATGTAAATGAAGTTAAATGTATTATCAACTCACTTAAAAACAATAAAGCCTCAGGCAAAGATGGAATAATTGCAGAAATGTGGAAGCTTGTAGATGATGAATTTTTAATAGCGACGACAAATCTATTCCAGAAAATTTGGATTGAGGAAGCAATTCCAGAAGACTGGTTAATCGCCTTAATTCATCCACTACATAAAAAAGGCTCAAAAATTGATGTCAATAGTTATAGGGGGATCTCATTGTTGTCTGTCACATATAAAATATTTGCCAAACTACTTTTAAACAGACTTGAACCACAGATCGAACCACAGCTTGGCGAGTTCCAAGGAGGTTTCAGAAGGAATAGATCGTGTGCAGAACAAATTCTTAGTTTAAAATTGATATTAAAATATTACAACAACAGGCCAAAGAATATCTTTATCTCATTCGTTGATTTTCAGAAAGCGTATGATTCAGTGGATAGGGATACTGTTTTTGACACATTGAAGGAATACCAAGTTGATCAAAAAACCATAAATTTAATAAAACTTACATTAACTAATACGATTTCCAGAGTCAAATTTTTAAATGAAGTTAGCGAGCCCTTCGAGGTAAAAACTGGGCTAAGACAAGGGGACAGTCTATCACCACTGCTTTTCAATTTGGTCTTGGATAAAGTCATGAGGACGTTTTGGGAGAAGAACGATTCAAGTGCTAAAATTGGTACAAAAAATAAGAACCTCAGAGTCAAAGGTTTAGCATTTGCTGACGACGTAGCGTTGTTTGCTGAATCAGAACAAGAAGCTATTAACCAAATTGATCAGTTAAAAGAAACGGCGGAAAAAGCGGGCTTACAGATTTCGTTGGTAAAAACAGAGATGATGACAAGTGATCAGAAATACACTAAGAAAATGATAAAAACAAATTATGGGAGCACCAGGGTCACTGACCGATTTAAATATCTTGGAGAAATAATTAGTAGCAATGGGACGGATAAATTGGCAATCGAGAACAAAAAAGGGAAATTGGAAAGATTAAATTTTTGTACAAAAAATATATACAATAAAAAGAACCTGTCTATCAATGCAAAATTACGACATTTTAATACTGTTGTTAGACCAGTCATCTTGTACGGCATGGAAACTACAAATATAACCGGAATGGAGAATTTGCTCAAGATAGAAAGAAGAATTTTAAGAAGGATTTATGGTCCTAGGAAAACACAGGAAGGTTATAGACTGAGATCGAATGCAGAAATTTATAGTAAAATCGACAACCTTGAAGTGATGATCAGAAAACGGCGACTTCAGTTCTACGGACATATGGTCCGCATGGATTGCTCAAGGTTAAACAAACAAATTTTTGATAAAATCTGGAACTATAAAGGACAAGGAGGCTATGTAGAACAAATGAAAGAAGAACTTCAAAAATTCAAAATTACTGAAGAAGATTGTCTAAATCGAATAGAGTACAGAAAAAAAATTTTTGGTCTCAAAATTCTTGTCGGGGAGAAGAAAAATCTCAACAGAGGAGAATGGACTGCTGAAAGAAGAGCTGCACAGTCGACCAGGATGAAAGACTTCTGGAAGAGAAAGAAGGAAACTAGACCTATAAAGAAGTGATATTTGCGTGGTCCTTGTTGGCCTGTCCGCGGTGTATATATATATTATTATTATTATTATTACATATACGACCTTCCGTGGGCAACATCCAACTTTGAGTTGAGGCATGTCTTTACACGTCTGGTTGTGCATGGCTTTCACAACCCTAATTGAATTAACAAATCTTTCCATGACCCTACAGAGACGTGTGTATACAAACTATGTGGATATTTTCGATTGCTATTTGCCTGAAATAAAAGTAATGAACTAACTCCAACGGCTTGAATTCAGTTACTATGTGAAATCGTTTTGTTCTTTACTTCAAATAACATTTTCAAGTAATGCAAAATAGGCTGTTACAAACCCTTTAAAATAAAAAGTAAAAATGTATCGTAGTATCATCTTGTCATTCTTCAAATTCGATGCGCATAGAATGCCAATGGTATAGTAATCAATGGAGCCCCACGTAGACTAGTCGTGACATCTAGTGGTGAAATATCGAACAATATAATCCTAGCAGAGCGAGTGCATTCTAGCGGCCAGAAGAAGAAACTTTTCAATAAAATCTGGAAGTTAATAATTAGGTCGGCGTGCAGTTACCTTTTTGGCAGCTAGAAGTCTCGAGTAAATCTGCTGGCGAATTATGTTTTAATTAAATATATATTTTACACCATAATATGCACAATATAACGCTTAATTTTAAAATATCTGAGTCATTACAAAACAATAAACATATAACATTTCAAGCAAAAAACCTAGCTCTGATCGGGTTTGAACCATAGGCATTTGAGCGATAGGCTAACGCTCTACCACTGAGCTAATTGTGTCAACGAATACCGTTCTATATAAAATGACTTACATAGAACTTGTTAGCAAATAATGATTTATACTAAACGATTTCATCACTGGAGTATATTATTTATATATAAAGCATTTCATACAAAGTTTATTCATTTTGTATCAGTACGCTATATTGCATGCAATACTCAAATTAGTGAAATATAAGTCAGGCACAAGATATCCGCTGCCATCTTGTCTTATTACTGAATCAGCTCAGCTTTTTAAAATCACGTCTGCACTATAGTATTACAAAATAAACTTTTAATTTCGAACGTGCCTCTTCCTTTAGAACAGTTAAAACGATTCTCGGCTCGATAATCGGAACTGGTGGGTCCCATGATATGGATTATAAAGTTTGCATAATTCGCACGGCCGCCATCCTGAAATGGTATGGCGGACGACCTTGTAGTTTGGTCACAAGACGCATCCTATACGAAGGTATTTTGTTACCAAATTTGGTAGAGATCGGATGATTTGGTTAGTCGTTATTTGATTTTACGTTTTGAACGTTTGAGTGGCCGCCATTCAGTTTTAGTAAAGATGGCGGCGATATAAAACATGACACTGAGGTGTCCTTTGCTAGTGCTACCTTTGTACCAAATTTCGTTCAATTCGCATTCACCGTGTTCGAATTGATAGGGGGGACAGACATTCAGAGTACACACACTCACACACACACAGACACACACACACAGACTCACACACACACATACACACACACACACATACACACACACAGACAGACACACTTTTTTCGCCCTGTGTTGATCTCATAAGTCTACTTTCATTTTTTGCAAAAATCGAAAGTAGGCTAATAATAGCAGACAAATAATTGAGGATGTAAACAATTGCTTGGCAGCTTTCTTAGAAACAGTAGATAATCTTACGGACTTCCATTTGCTCATATACTGCGCAGCTGTTACTGTGTTATCACTCCATAACCAGGTGCCCAGCAATCTAAACTTCAGTCCTCGTACAGAAAGAATACCTCCATGGGAACGACGAATCAATAATAAAATAATGTCCTTGCGTCTGCTCACACAATATGCTTCAGATAATAGAACTCGAAATATCACTTCAAAAATCATGAGGATAATTCCGAACATAAAAAAGAAAGGGAAGCAAGAAATCCTGAATATCATGGACGACTACAAGCAAAAACTGACAGTACAAGCAGCAAAACTCAAGAGATACAAGGAAAGTTATCAGAGAAGAACACAAAATTATCTCTTCAGAGCTAATGAGAAAACTTTCCACGCCAATTTTGATGGCAGCCGTGAACTAACAATCTCTAAAACACCGAATGAGGAGGAAATAAGCAACTTTTGGCGTAATGTGTGGTCAAACTCGGTGCAGCATAAAGAAGATGCAGAATGGATCCATAAAATCAACGAGAAGCACTCACACATTAATCAATCTCAAGAGTTAACGGTAGTCATTAATGAACAGGACGTCCAAATAGCCATCAGCAAAACACACAGCTGGAAAAATCCGGGACCAGACAAAATTCAGAACTATTGGTACAAAATCTTTACCACCACATGCAGAAAAGTAGCTGATCTTGTAACTCAGATAATCATCTATGATCCCGAAGAGTTCTCACACTTTCTCACAGATGGACGAACCTACATATTGCCTAAGAGTGATGATACAGCTAATCCAGCAAACTTCAGACCAATAATCTGTTTGCCGACGTTCTACAAGATCATCACATCGGTCATCACTAATGTCATTTATGGTCACATGTACCAGCATAGCATCTTGACAGAGGAGCAAAAGGGTTGTAAGAGAGGCGGCCAAGGCTGCAAGGAACAGCTCACCATTGACAGTGTGATTATACACCAAGCGCAGAAGCAACAACGTAACCTATTCTTGGCTTATATCGACTATAGAAAAGCATTCGATACGGTGCCCCACAGCTAGCTCATCTATACCCTTAAGATATACCGAGTAAACAAGACACTCATCAACTTTCTTGCTATCATTATGCAATTTTGGCGTACCAAAATCATCTTGAAATGTAACATCACTACCCCTGAAACAGAGGCCATACCCATCAAACGTGGTATATTTCTAGGTGATTCCTCAAGTGCACTGTGGTTTTGTTTACGTCTCAACCCTTTATCATAGATTCTAAAGATGAACAACTACGGACACCAAATAAAAGAAAATAAACAAAATCTCCTCAAAGTAAATCACCTCTTTTATATGGCTGACATAAAATTGTATGCAGCAAGTAGGAACCAACTGACATCACTCATCAATATAACAGATAACATTTCAAAGGACATTTGCATGGAGTTTGGCACTGGCAAATGCAAAATCAACAGCATCAACCAAGAACAGTGGTATAGAACAGAGGGAATACGGATAACAGCTGATGAGCGAATAGGCAGCGTGGGGAAAGATGAAACATATAAATATCTATGATTTGAGCAAGTAGTTGGAATCGACAGTAAATCTGAGAAGGAGAACCTCTACCAGAAATTTAAGCATAGACTTCGACTTCTGCTGAAAACCAAGCTTAGTGCTCATAACCTAACAAAAGCTATCAATTCATATGCTATATCTGTGCTGATGTATTCGTTTGGTGTTTTAAAATGGTCTCAAACAGACCTAGAGAACATTAATCGCACAATAAGAACTATACTTACGAAACACAGAATGTTGGATCCCAATGCTTGTATAGAGAGAGAGTAACAACACCCAGAAATGAAGGAGGCAGAGGTATTCTTGGTGCTATAGCTCTGCACAATCAACAAGTTATACATCTAAGGAATTACTTTCATTCTCGGAAATATACTAGTGATTTACATCGAGCGGAAGCACAAGCTGACTTCAACCACACTCCTTTGAATCTCCATGAAGGAAATTTCGTCATGAAAGACAAGAACACACTGAACAGAGAGAAGGTGCAGAGATGGGCTGGAAAAGAACTTCATGGCAGATTCTACAACCAGTGCAATGGCAAGAATATTGACAAACAGCTTTCGAACACATGGTTATCAAGGGGAGAGCTGTTTCCTGAAACTGAGGGATTTAACCAGGCGATACAAGACAAAGTTATCACCACAAGAAGTTATAGGAAACACATCCTGAAAGATCAGACTGTTATAGATGACGAATGCAGGAAGTGCAATACCGGCCCAGAAACCATAGCGCATATTACCAGCAGCTACAGAATTCTAGCGCCAACATCTTACACTGAGAGGCATAACGATGTTGCCAAAGTCATTCACCAAGAACTCGCCCTAACCCGATCTCTCATACACGACAGGACGCCTTATTACAAATACTCTCCAGAAAGTGTGCTGGAAAACGAAGATTACAAGCTGTATTGGGATCGCACTATTCAAACAGACAAAACAACTCCTCATAATAGACCAGACATAACTTTAACTGATAAGAAGAACCATCACACGTACTTGATTGACATATCTGTTCCGAATGACCATGATATCCACCATAAATACAGAGATAAAATTGATAAAAATACTCCTCTAGCTATGGAGGTTGCTAGAATCCGGAGACAAAAAAATGTGACGATTCTTCCTTTCCTCCTTTCTCCCTCTGGCCTGACACCTAAATCCTTTTCAGTAAATCTAGCCACACTAAATCTTCCCATATACACCCACACTAAGGCTGCAATTCTGAAAACCTGCAGCATCGTTAGAGGGATTTTGAATACACATTAGGATTTTTCATTGGACCCTCTTGTGAAAAAGAGAAGTGGCAGATAAGAAGAGAAAAGAAAATTAACTGTCACACGTCTATGTTATACCGTATAGTTCGAAAATGTATGCTATAGGCTTAAGTGTTACTTTACTCATTTTCTTGTACGTAATGTACCGATATGAGTCATGTTACCGACTGTAAGTTGAGTAAATAAAAAAGATAATAATAATAATAATAATAATGTAATAGGTTTTACGTCCCTTTTAATAATCCTGGCTTTTAGAGGCGCCGGGGTGTCGGTATTTTGCCCCGAAGGGGATCTTTAACGTGCCAGTAAATATACTGACACGGCTCCCTCGCATTTGCACACCCTCAAATGCCAGCTGACTGCACCAGGATACGAACCTGCAACCTTGGGCCCAGCAAGCGAGAACGTTCTTACATCACCATTATAAAATATGTGGTACCTATACATTTGAAAATCATGGCTCTCTTGGTTTAGAATTTCGAGATTTTACTCGTGGATTACGTTAATTGTCTAACGTTGAGGTGCGCGGCAGAGCCGACCCGTTCGTCACTCTTTGCTCCCACTGTTTCTTCTCAGCTCAGCTAACCTCCGCCCTAGTAATTAGGAAGGCGCCAGAGCGAATGATTGATTATTGCTTTATTTAGCCTGGCAAGATTAAGGCCAAACAGATACACAAATTATATTGTGGAACTCTGAGTGGAACTGCTTAACCAATCTATACTAATATAATAAAGCTGAAGAGTTTGTTTATGTGTTTAAACGCACCAATCTCTGGAACTACCAGTCGGATTAGAAAAATTATTTTTGTATATGATAGCCAGATTCAAGAGGAATAGTTTAGGCTATGTAGCATTAGGCTACGCCTCTCAGGTAACCATAAAGATTGATATTTGTTCAGTAAGTCAGAAGAACAAGCACTCCCGGACAGCTTCAATAATACCTAAGTCTATTGTTGCCTGGTAATGCGGGCTGCATCACGTCGCCGCTGCCAGTGTTCTGGTGCAGAATTCCGAGCTGCTTATAAATTGCAGTCACGGGGAGTAATTAGTGCAAAAACATTTCTTAGGCCCCTTAATACAGTTATCATCATGGCAATAGTATGTCTTTGTAGGCTATAAGGGTGATGGTGTTGGTGCTGTATACTGAGGTTATCAGCTACAATAAGTGTTGTAGACTGGTTCACTTTCCTCTATAATTGCCATTTTAACAATTCTAGCGGCATTTCGGGTAACATTTGGACAAATGTGTTTTTTTACTAATTCAGACCTGCTGAACACGATTTTCGATGTTTGCACTCCCAAATGTTGCCCGGAAGCTCAGAATTCAAGATGGCGTCCAAGATGGCGGACGTTTCCTTACTTGTCCGATATTTTCACTCTCGGGGCCGATTTTTCTGATCTAAATGCCTTTTTCAGGGTTATTTTTGTCGTAGAATGCAAAAATAATTGTCTTAGATTGTTAGAAACAATTATATAACCGTTTTTAGTATTAAAATACTCCATAAAACAAATTATCCCGGGAGGAAAATGCATATTGTATGTGTGTTTTGTTGTTGTAATATTTTGTTGTTTATTGATAATACTGTAGTGACATCTTTTAAATACGTTCAAAGATGCTCAAATACAAGTCTAAGGGGCCGTGAGTAGTGAGCGCAAGTGTCACGCCACCTGACTGCGCGACCCCTTCCGCTGAGCGCGTGCGCCTGTCTAGACAAGTTTCAGTGCGGAGTCTCTGCGCTGTTTTCTGTGTGTTGTGGGCATCTTGTCGCAGTTTAGAAAATTGATAAGTTGTTTGTGTTTAGTGCAATAACTGTTCAATATTTTTTTAGTGGAATTGTGTCTGAAAGTGGTACCGGTAAGAGTTTATAAGCAGTTGTTTTTATCGTCTGAGCAAGAATACGCAAGTGTACCATTCTTTGAGGTTATGGTCTCGTGTGTTTTAGATGGAACCTCAAGTAAATCTACACGGTAATGGTGACAGTCGAAGTAATTTGTGCATTCTTTGTTCCAAATCCAAGAAAAAGGAGTATTTACGTTGACAAAAGGAACAGTAGCGCGCTATGAGAATCTGAAGTCATGTGCGGAAGAACGAAAGGCTCTGTATGACGAAATTTACAGTTTTGCTATAGACAGTTTTTTGGAGTTGCCAAGTAACGACGTCTCTTTTTCCTATCACAGAAAATGTTACTATGATTTTACCAACAATACGAATATAGAGCGTTTGAGAAAGAAAGAGACACAGAGAGGAGGTTAATCAAAATGCCTCCACCTCAAAAGTCACTCATGACAAGCACGATAAAAAGTGCACTGGGAATAGGGTCAGGACAGATTGGAAGAAGTGTATATCTTGTCAGGATGATTCGAAAAAGGAACCCGTGTGTCAAGTGCAGACTAAAGCCATGCAGGCAACTATAATCGAACTAACGTCTATTGATTATAACCTTAATTTGAGGTTATCGGGCATAAAAGATTTAACTGCGTACGAGGCCAGATACCTCTCTGTCTGCCTGTTAAAATGTCAAAAAATACAGAAGAAATTGCGTTCCCAGTTAGGTGGAGGGCAAAATGGCGTTGAGCTGGTTATTGCCGGAGGCTTTAAAGATGGAAGGAAGGTTTCTCTAACCAGAAAACAACACCGATTTTCTCCCTCGAATCTTCTTACGGGGAAGCAGACACAAGAATTGTTTTGCACGCAGTGGTAAGTACTGCATAGCAAATTGTCGTGTCTGCTAGAGACACAGATGTCTTTCTGTCGCTCCTTTATCACTTCGATAAAATACCTGCAAATGAAGTATGGTTAATGAGTGGAACTTCAAGAAAGAGAGTTTTTGTACCTGTTCATGATGTGCATAGCAAATTGCACGAAGGACTAGTGAAGAGTATAATGGCCTTTCATGCAATCACCGGGAGTGATGTCACATCATACCTAGCGTCCATGACAAAACCAGCAGCTTTTAAAGTTTTTTCGGAAGCACTACACACTGTTGTCCTCGCTTGGCATCGTACCTCTCAGTGAAGCGGTTGCATCTTTTGCAGAAATGTTTGTGACAAAATTGTACAAGGTTTGTATTTCTTGTAAATTTATCTTACCTTGCCTACGTCGACTTGGCTCGTACATTTCAATTCGGTTTCTTTTCTTCTTCAGGTAGCTGACTCAATAGTTTCGACTGACGTTGCGCGTCATTCCTTGTTTGGTAAGGTAAAACAACCAGAATCTCTTTCGCCGATCAGCGCAGCGCTTTTGGAACATATTAAACGAAGTCACTACCAAACTTCAGTGTGGGAGAACGCTAACCTACCTGACCCCGTCCTGTCACCAATCACAGACTGCGGATGGAAGGAAGAAACAGACGGCTACATCCCCATTCTCACCACGCTTGAACCCATTCCAAAGGCTGCTATCGATATTGTTCTTTGCGGTTGTAAAAATGATTGTTCTACAACGCTTTGTAAATGCAGCAAGGCTAAGTTAATTTGTACTCATTGTGTTTCTGTTCCGGATCTTGTACAAACTCGAAAAAAGATGATGAGGATGATGATTAATGTAATTTTCAAAATCTAGTTTAATTACTATACATATGCTATTCGTCACTGCCTTCGGGAAGCGTAGTTAACTTATTCTTGCGACAGATGTAGTATTTTATTGCATTTAACCCCAAAGTAATAAATAGCCCCAACAATCTTGTTTCACTCATTAAACGCCAAACTAAAAGCCAAAACAGACATAACGGCAAAAATATACAATAAAAAGAAAAATAATGTTTATGCAATATCAAATCAAGACATGAACTTTGCCAAATGCAAGGTCAATCCACTCAAAATAATTTCATGTTTTCTCAGTATTTTTTCGTTCTAAAACGGTCAACTAGTTGCTTTAACACTCTGTAACAATTAGAATAGCATTCTTATACAAAAATAACCAGATTAACAGTCATAAAATGTAAAAAAGTCGGCCCCGAGTCGTGAAGTTGAGAAAATGTCCACCAACATGGACACCATCTTGAATTCTGAGCTTCCAGCCAATGCTAAATAATAGCTTGCCCAATCTGTTACAGTTACTATCGCATTCTAGCCTAGTACACAAATAACCCTAAAAACGGTCTTTAGATGAAGAAAATCGGCCTCGGGAGTGGAAATATCGTACTAGTAAGAAAACCGTCAAGAAAGAGCTTCCGGTCGAAATTCGGGAGTGCCAACATCGAAATTCGTGTTCAGCAGGTCCGAATTTGTAATAAAATTACATTTGGCAAAATGTTACCCAAAATGCCGCTAGAATTGCAACCGGTCGAAAAGTTGACCAGTCTATTGGTGCTTTCCGATCCTTATCCTTGAGCGCTCCTGCTCTGTAGTAGTATTCATTATCATTCATAAAACAAATAAATCCACCGGGCGAAGCCGGGCACTACTGCTAGTAGGTAGATATTACTAAATGATTAATAATGGGAATACTAACTTTTATGATATGCGTGATGAATATTTAACGTGGTGTTAACCACCACAGCGAGCTCAGCGCGCAGTTTGACAATAATATAAATATCTCTTGATGAAAACACTTGATTTTCAGAAAATGTTAACTACCACATGCATGTGGTAGGTGAATGGGTGTATAGAGTCCTGGGTTTATAAATCCTGCGTGCTACCTCCCTTTTCTAAACATGCGCGCGCTTCTTTACTGCAAGAGCAATGATCTCAAGCAGCCTTTCACCTCCCTATGAAGGCTTCCAAATTGATGGTATATTGTCTTTCACGGCCAAGGAATTAAATCTCAGCGGACACCAAGAGCCCACTGATGAACCTATCTTGGTGTTCCTAGGCGAAACCCCGCACAAGACACATCAATAAACCTAGAAAAGTTGCAGAACAATTATTATTTTTGAGGATGTAAGAAATATGTAACTGTGTATTTAGAACACTATGCATACTATTGAGTCCAATTTCAGTTCACATCATTCATACAGTTTGTACTGTAACCCTAACAAGCATACATGCTGTACATAAGTTACTTATATTTTCGTTTGAGACTGTTTTGACTTTCAGCATCCAGTCTAGTCTGTATGTCTCCTCAGAGACCTGGGTTCGATTCATGGCTCTGCCAAGAAATTCAATTCTGGCCTGAGGACTGGAGCGGGGTACACTCAGCCTTATGAGGAAAAACTGAAAATAGGTTGGTTCGTTTCCTACCTCAGTCATCCTAGAAGTGGTTTTCCGTGGTTTCCCACTTCTAATTCATGCAAATGCCGGTATGATACCTAACGTAAGGCCACGGCCGCTTCCTACCAAAATCGTACATTAATTAGAAATAAGCACATTGGCATAGACAAGGGGTCAGATACAGCTTATGACCTCCAAAAAATCAATATTTTTTATTTTGTTATTTTATGCTCCTATCCTTTAGGAACGTTTTGGTGCAAGAAATATATCATTTTGCGCTATAGGTTTTGAGTTATAATTTAAAAGGCAAAGCCCTGCACCCAATGTTTGTCCTGGTTAATGGTTTGTACGATTTATGCACAATGTTTATCGCTCATTTTCTCAGAGTTGTGTTTTAATGATAACTCAAAAAGTAGTTCCGTGAAGAACTAAATAGCCTATTTTCATATATCCCACTTATGTTAATTGCCACTATCAACATACACAATTTCAGTTTGATTGCTGTAATAGATTCGTAGATATTGAGAACCGACTAAATATTTCGGATGGTCACCATGTTGGATTTTATATTTGTAGGTCCTAGAGTTATGTACTGTTACATGAAGATTATTGTGTGCGTGTAGCATTCAAACTTAAATCGCATGATTAGGATACAAGAAGTAACAAGGAGATTTTAAAATTTCGCACAGCTGCCATCTTGTAGTTATGGAAACAATTGAAATAAATTAGATGCCAGTGGATTAATATTCTCATAAGGATTTACTGTACCAAGTTTCACTGCACTCAGATGGTTAAATTGCGAGAAACGTCCATGTGAATATTTGTATTTCGCGTCGCCGCCATGTTGGATTTTGGATCACCAGGTTATTGAAAGTCCTATAGGTGAACTTAAGTTCATACCCCTACGAACATAAAAAAATCAGTTTGATTGCTATAATAGATTCGTAGATATTCAGAGCCGTCGAAATATTTCGGTTGGTCGCCATGTTGGATTGATAAATGTATAGGCCATAGAGTCATGTACCATTAAAGGAAAATTATTGCATAGGTTAATTTTTCAAACTTTCTCTTCGATCGCATGACTACGACACAAGAAATAAAAACTTAATTTTAAAATTCGCACAGCCGCCATCTTTAGGTTATGTAAACAATTGAAGTAAATTAGATACCAGTGCATTAGAAAGTATATAAACATTTCCTCTACCAGATTTCATTGCGTTTGGAACATTCAATCGCGAGAAAGGTCTATTTAAATTTTCAAATTCGCTTGGCCGCCATGTTCGTTTTGTAGTTAACCGGTTTTTGAAAGTCTTATAGACAAACTTCCAGTAGCGCCCTTTATCTTCGTACAAACCTTCAGGGTGATACCGCTAATAGTTTCAGAGATATAGATTGCCGGTGAAATATTTCGCACATCCGCCATCTTGTGGTTATGTAAACAATTGAACGAAGTTAGATGTAGGTGCATTACAATGTGTATAGACATATACTGTACTGAGTTTTATTGCGTTTGGTTGCTTAAATCGCGAGAAACGTCTATTTTAAAGTCGCAAATTCGCGTGGCCGCCATGTTGGGTTTGTAGATACCAGTTTTTCAAAAGTCACATAGGTGAACTTCTAGTAGTTCCCTTTATCACCGTAAAAAATCCAGGGTGATATCGGGAATAGTTTCGGAGATATTGAATGCTGGTGGAATATTTCGCACAGCCGCCATGTTGGATTAGTGAGACGTAACAAAATTTGAAGGGCACGGACGGGGTCATCCGGAATTGTGCTATGAACTTACCGAGTTTCATTGAAATCGCTCCAGCCGTTTAGATTTGATTAGGACACACACACACACACCTCACACACACACACACACGCACACACACTCGGACAAAAGGTGATCTCATAAACCTATTTTCTCAAAATTGAAAATAGGCTAAAAACTAATTGACATCCACTAATGAAATGTTTTGTGTGTATTTCTGCTTACAATATCTACAAAATAATGTACATTCATGTCTCTCTCTAAGATAGTTTCCAAAAAAATATGTAGCAAACATATTGTAAAATGTTGACATTTTCTTTTCAATACAAAAGTAAAAATATTTTTGGTAAGATATGTTGCTGAAAGTACTTGCATTTCTAGAGGAATACCTTTGAATAAAATAAAATTAACAGGACCTAAAAATGTTGAAAATTACAGGAGTTATCATTAAAATGCTGCAGCCTTGTATGATGAACAACCAACATTTTGAATTTTCAAAAAATACCCAAATTATTTCCTGACATGAATGTAATGCTGTTTTGTTTTCATATAAAATGGTGCCAGTATTTCAAGTGCACAACATTTCATTGCTGTAACTGTTGTGGTTTTGAAGGAAAAAGAACATATATTGTTAAAATTTTACCATGGTAATCTCTACCAGATCCCTTTTGTACCCACAACCCTGAATCCATGATGATTAATTTTTGAATTCGAATGTATCAAATGGAAATTAATGTGATAGGGCGAGATCTATTTAATTAAATAACACGAAAACCTTCAGATATTAATGCAAAAACAATGTATTTTGATTTCTTTTTGTCGTATGGCTTCGAGTGCCGGGTGCAAGCGTTGTTATTTGAAACCCAGAGGGCAGCTTGCATGTCGAAATTTTTTGTTCCTTGAAGCACTATGGAAGTCAAGGAGCTTAAATATCTAAGCTCATTGACACTATAGCGCTTTCTAGTAGAGAAATGACGAACTTTGTGTTGGTGGAAAATCCCGAGATTTCGCCATTATGAACATGACCTACTGAATTCAAATGGGTCTTTAACATGCCAACATCGTATGACATGCGTGTCGTGATTTTTGCCGCATTTCAAAAATCACTTACCTCGGCCAGGAGTGAACCTGCAAGCTTGAGGTTAGTAATCCGACACGATAACCACTCACCTACCGTGGCAAGCATGTCTTTTGATAATCATGTATTAGATATAACTAAGTAAGTTATGGCAGTGCGGGCAGTTTATAGTTCAGAATCGCATCGGCAATTGCCTTACTTAGATTGCATTTGGTGAGGATCATCGAATCTTTTCTAGTATTTAGTCTCCGAATGCGGAGAGGGGCTGACTCTGCCACTAATCACAGCAACCAGTCTCGTTTGGTGGGACAAGGCTGTCAGGTGGTGGAGACAATTCTCAACCAAACACTGGACCATCAGCGGGTACACTAACATAATAGACAAGGACTGGAGAGCCCAGGAAGTTAGATTTCGTCATCTTAACTCCAAAGTGAATGGAATTTGGTTGGTTTGTTCCTAAGTTTATGTATGGGCTGCGACAACGCGGTCATGTAGCCCCGTGTACATTGGGTGTGTGTAGAATCTGTCTGATAACCGATGTTAATTGTGATGACTGCATTAGTGCGTGTTATCTGTCATTCATGTAAGGACTGTAGACGATCGATTTCAATTAGTTCCTACTTTTGCTACCATATTATACCGCCAACGACACCTGGCCATGAACTTGGCTACTAGATGTCACCGCAACCGGCACCTGGCGGCGAACGTTGGAACTTCATAGAGCATTTATCAAGTCTAACCTACAAATTTAGCTTCACACAATCGCAGTTAGTGGACGGTTCTTTTACATGACATGAATCAATCGTATGGGCCCGCTGGCTTTACTTCCCCTCCGAAGGAAGGCATACTGAGTGATTTTAACGCTCTTAAAAATACGACAACTTCGGGCGGGTTTGAACCCGTGATCTTGGGCATAGAAGCTCAGCATGCTACCAACTACGCCACCGAAGCCACTATTAATTTTCTGGTGGATGGAATATATTAAATGAATAAAATAAGCGAATGAACAATTCGTGATGATGAAGATATTGATATTAATAATAATAATAGTACTAATGTAGTGATAATAGTAATATTCTCTATGATAGGCCTAATGGTAACAATAATAACATAATAATAACAAGTAGTTCCGTGAAGAACTATACAGCCTATTTTCATATATCCTACTCATTTTAATTGCCTCTATCAACATACAAAATTTCAGTTTGATTGTTGTGATAGATTCGTAGATATTGAGAACCTTCTAAATATTTCAGATGGTCGCCAGGTTGGATTTTTATTTATGTACTATTACATAAAGATTATTGTGTACGTGTGGTATTCAAAATTCAATCGCATGATTAGGACACAAGAAGTAAAAACGAGATTTCAAAATTTCGCACAGCTGCCATCTTGTGGTTATAAAAAAATTGAAATAAATTAGTTGCCAGTGGATTAACATTTGTATAAGGTTTTAACGTGCAAAGTTTCACTGCACTTGGATGGTTAAATCGCGAGAAACGTCCATTTAAATATTTATTCTTCGCGTCGCCGCCATGTTGGATTTGTGCTCACCAGGTTACTGAATGTCCTAAATTGTAGGTAAACTTATGTTCATAGCCTGTATGAACATAAAAAAATCAGTTTGATTGTTGTAAAAGATTCGTAGATATTGAGAAACCGTCAAGATATTTCGGTTGCTCGCCATTTTGAATTCTTATAGGTATAGGCCATAGAGTTTTGTACCATTAAAGGAAAATTATTGCGTAGCTTTATTATTCAAACTTTCACTTCGATCGCTTGATTACGACACAAGAAATAAAAGCTTAATTTTAAAATTTCGCACAGCCTCCATCTTGAGGTTATGTAAACAATTGAACTACATTAGATGCCAGTGCATTACAATATAGATAATCATTTACTGTACCACATTTCACAGCGCTCAGATGGTTAAATCACGAGAAAAGTCTATTAAAATGTTTCAACTTTGCTTGGCCGCCATGTTCGTTTTGTACTTTACAGGTTTTTGATAGTTACATAGACAAATTTGTAGCAGTGCCCTTTATTACCGTACAAAATTTCACGGTGATATCTGTATTAGTTTCGTAGATATAGAATGCCAGTGAAATATTTCGCACAGCCGCCATTTTGAGGTTATGTAAACAATTGAACTAAATTAGACGCCAGTGCATTACAATGTGTACAGACATTTGGTGCACCAAGTTTCATTACATTTGGATGGTTAAATCGCGAGAAAAGTCTATTTACATGTCTCAAATTCGCTTGGCCACCATGTTGTTTTTGTAGTTACCAGGTTTTTGAAAGTCTCATAGGTGAACTTCTAGTAGTAGCCTTGATCACCGTACAAATTTACAGTTTCGGAGATATTGAATGCTGGTGAAATATTTCGCACAGCCGCTATGTTGGATTGGTGAGATACAATAAAATGTGAAGGCCACGGTCGGGGTCGGCCAGAATGGTGCTATGATCTTACCGAGTTTCACTGAAATCCCTCCAGCCGTTTAGGAGTTATTAGGGGGACACACACACTCACGAATCACACACGCACACACACGACACACGGACAAAAGTTGATCTCATAAGCCTATTTTTTTTTCATAAAATAAAAATAGGCTAAAAATAATATATTGTGGTAATGTACCAAATCGACATCTGTCTCTGTATAACAAGACCGGTTCTCGAAGCTAATAGCAAATTAATTCTTGACGTTTTCCCTGAACTTTGCCGATCCTGGCGTGAAATTTGAGACAGTCTTGTTTGACTATTTGGCCATGAGCTTGGGACAATACCGTGGCCGTAATGAATGTGTGCGGAGGCGAGGCGAGTAGATTCCACAAGCAAACAGCTCACTAATTGGTCGTGGTGCTAAATGAATCATATCCGCATCGTGTGTTTGAATAAGCTCAGTTCGTGTCGGAGATGAGGTTTCAAAGTAATCTCGCTTATCTCATGCGTGCCGGGTCGTAAATCAGGAAATCACCATTCGTAAAGTTTGTTTTGGTGATCTTGATGCATTATTGGTTGGTGGCTGCATTCTTTAATTAGTATGAAATTGTTGCATTTAGAAAAGCGAGGGACATCGATAGTCAGGTTAGAAATAGGTTGTTGTTGTTGATTGCTGAGACATCGTGATCATGTTGGCACGTGTACTTGTGTGTGTGTGTGTGTAGTCTGACTGATAAACTGTGTATTTGTGAAGGCTGTAGTAGTGTGTGGATAGCAGTGAAAAGTGGCCGTCACTTGGGTATCATCTCCGTATTCACCTGGAATAGAAATGGGAAACCACGGAAATGTAAAGTTTGAAGCCATTCTTTCAGTGTTGTCTACACAAACTGTCAGTTGTGGCTTTTCAGTCGGTCAACACGAATTTTCGCAATGACTGGTTGGGGTACAAGGTTTATACAGTGCTCTCTCGGTAATCCGGCAGATATCGGACCAGAGCACTGCCGGATTACCGAAAACGCCGAATTACTGGAAAATATCGAGAAAACCGCAGATATCATTTGAAAATCAGTTTTAATGACATTGTACTATACAAAGTAAAAAAGTGGGAAAATACATCAGTGCTTTCGTCACATGAAAGTTTCTCACCCATTGTACTTAGCAGTCTAATTCCATAACGTTGTTTGAATTTCTGAAACCATCCCTCGCTGGCTAGGAAATCATCCTTTTTTGTTATTTTCCGGTAAAATTTCCTAGCCTTTCCTTTAGGGATTTCACCAGAAATTGGTGTATGCCTACCACGTACTTGTAAAAACCAAGCATAGAGGCTATCGTCAACTTTAGGACTTTCACCAGTTTTCAGTATCTGTCGTTTACTTTTTTAAATTTCATTCGTCTTAAAAAACGACTTTATTTTATCACTGTTTTCAGCCTATTTTCAATTTTGAAAAAATAGGCTTATGAGATCACCTTTTGTCCGTGTGTGTGTGTGTGCGTGTGTGTGTGTGTGTGTGTGTGTGAGGTGTGTGTGTGTGTCCCCTAATAAATTCTAAACGGCTGGAGCGATTTCAATGAAACTAGGTACGTTCATAGCACTATTCCGTGCGACCCGGACCGTGCCCTTCTAATTTGTTACGTCCCACCAATCCAACATGGCGGCTGTGCGAAATATTTCACCAACATTCAAAATCTCCGAAACTATTCCCTATATCACCCTGGATTTTTTTGCGGTGATAAAGAGAACTACTAGAAGTTTACCCATGTGACTTTTATAAAACTGCTAACTACAAAACCAACATGGCGGCCACGCGAATTCGCGACATTTAAATAGACGTTTCTCGCAATTTAATCAACCGAACGGTATAAAACTCGGTACAGTATATGTTCATACACATTGTAATGCACCGACATCTAACTTCGTTCAATTGTTTACATAACCACAAGATGGCGGATGTGCGAAATATTTCACCGGCATTCTATATCTCTGAAACTATTAGCGGTATCACCCTGAAATATTGTACGGAGATAAAGGGCACTTTTGGAAGTTCATCTGTAAAAATTTCAAAAACCGGTTAACTACAAAACGAACATGGCGGCCAAGCGAATTTGAAAATTTTAAATAGACCTTTCTCGCGATTTAATGCTCCAAACGCAATGACATCTGGTACAGGAAATGTTTATACACATTGTAATGCACTGGTATCTAATTTAGTTCAATTGATTACATAACTCAAGATGGCGGCTGTGCGAATTTTAAAATAAGATTTTATTTCTTGTGTCGTAATCATGCGATCGAAGTGAAAGTTTTAAAAAATGAACCTCCTCAATAATTGTCCTTTAATGGTACATGACTCTATGGCCTATACATTTAAAAATCCAACATGGCGACCATCCGAAATATTTAGACGGCTCTGAATATCTACGAATCTGTTATAGCAATCAAACTGATTTTTTTAATGTTCATAGGGGCTATGAACTTAAGTTCACCTATAGGACTTTAAATAACCTGGTGATCACAAATCCAACATGGCGGCGACGCGAACTATAAATATTCACATATACGTTTTTCGTAATTTAACCATCCGAATGCAGTGAAACTTGGTACAGTAAATCCTTATACGAATGTTAATCCACTGGCATCTAATTTATTTCAATTGTTTCCATAACCACAAGATGGCAGCTGTGCGAAATTTTAAAATCTCCTTGTTATTTCTTGTGTCCTATTCATGCGAGTGAAGTTTGAATGCTACAGGTCCACCCTAATCTTCATGTGACAGTACATAACTCTAGGACCTACATATATAAAATCCAACATGGCGACCATCCGAAATATTTAGTCGGTTCTCAATATCTAAGAATCTTTTACAGCAATCAAACTGAAATTTTGTATGATGATAGAGGCAATTAACATAAGTACGATATATGAAAATAGGCTGTATAGTTTTTCACGGAACTACTTGTTTCTTATGTCATGAACTGTAGCTCGACCAACACCGTATTAGTTAGCAACACTAGTTAACGTTTCACCGACAGGTGTGGCTTCGCGGGCTAAAGCGCTGCGTTAGGTCAAGGGGCCAAGCTCTCTGCTGACTCGGTAGACGCGTGGGTTCGAGCCCCACCGTCGGCTGTCCTTGAAATGGTTTTCCGTGGTTTCCCATTTTCAACACCAGGCAAATGCTGGTACAGTACCTTCTGACAGGCCACGGCCGCTTCCTTCCACATCCTTGCCCAGTTTCATTCATCTTCATCCATTCCATCTCTCATCCCGACGCGCAGGTCGCCCACGGTCGTCGACTAGAAAGACCTGCACTCGGCCTCTCAGGGGGCTACACGTAAAAAAAAAGTTAATGTTTCACCCTTTTCAAGCCGATTTAGGATTTCATGTTTATCTAACAAAGAAAGAGTTTTATGTTTACGTTTTTTCTCAATGGATGCCATCTTCAACACAACACTACTACAGTGCAACTGTCCTACAATAAGCACCTGAGGGGGGCGTGCGTGAGTCATCGCTCTTGGCGCCAATGCATTGTTTACTCACACACTAGTCTTGTGGGAAACATTGTACATTATTGGGGACACATTATCAAATCAGGTGTTGAGCTCCTACTCGAATACAAAACGCCGGATTACAGGGTGTGCCGGAGAGCTGATATGCCGGATTACAGAGGTAGTACTGTACTATAGCCTACAGTGAGTACCATCCCTATAGAACGGAGCCTTGGATGCACCGCGCGACAGACGGTCTGCGTGGCGGGCGAGCCACTGTGTGTAACCGCGTGTTGAGCAAGGCGCTGCCGCTAGCAGCAGCGTAGTGCCCAACTAATTCAACACATTTACACTTTTTAACGTATTTAATAATCATATTTTCTTACACGAATTTCAGAGTAGTTGTTGCATATGCTGTCCTCCAATTTCTAAACCCATGTTGCACCGACGTAGGAAGTTTTGGTACAGTCGCTCTAATTCATCCTGACTGATATTTCGTATCAGTGCAGTTATTTATAAGGTGCGTTCAAAAAGTAACGAGCTGGAGGCTGGAATGCGCAAACCGGTGACGACATCGGCTAATCGTGGCGTGTGTGACGAGGTGTGGTTCCGACCAGAGCGTGGAAGGTCACAGACCGTCGCTAGAGGGCACGCGTGAACGTCACGTGCCGATACAAAGCGAGCAGCAGCATGCAACAATCGTCCAACGCTGCCAGTCGCATTGGAAACAGTGACATGGAGGCGTCAACCGAAGAGCAATGAGGTGTTGTTCGGTTTCTGACAGCGGAAGGAGAAGGGGGATTGACATTCATCGCCGAATGTCACAAGTGTACGGCGAACACTGCATGTCCCTTGCAAGGGTCAAGGCGTGGCACAAGCGCTTCAGGGGAAGACGGGTGTCGTTAACCGATGATGCCCGGTCTGGGACCCCCCCCCCCTGAATTACCGATGACAACGTCCAGCTGGTTGATGCACTCATTACCCAGGACCGCCGAGTGACAGTGAACGCCATAGTCGCCGTGGTCACTCCACGACAATGCACGACCTCATACGGCCAACAGAGTCGCGGCACTCTTGCAGAAATTCAAATGGGAGGTTCTCGGCCACCCTCCATACAGTCCAGACCTCTCTCCCTGTGATTACGCCATGTTTGTTCCCCTGAAAAGGTCTCTGCGGGGCTAACGTCCAGCTGTACGTGTGGAACTGGTTCACATCGCAGCCCAGGGAATTATATGAGACAGCCATTCACCGCCTCGTGTCAGAGTGGGAAAAGTACCTCAACAGCCAGGGCCAATACTTCTAACATACAGGTACTGGTTTCTGTAATTATGCCTCCGGCTCTTTACTTTTTGAACGCACCTTATATTTCTAGAGAGCCTCCAGAGTACGTGGATTGTTTCTGTATATCTTTTGTATGAGATTCCTCCACAAGTAAAAATCGCACGGCGATGAAACTTGCGAACACAGTAAACTTCTTCCTGAGGAAATAAGTTTCCACTAAGAGAATTCGATGTTTGTTCCATACCTAACCATGTTCACGGGATACGCGACATCCTGCAGTACTCCACCACAAGTCTTAACTCATTCAGTCAGTTGCGTGTGTAATAAATGTAATGCTAGCATTCGGGACTTCCCGTGTTATCGCTAAGTGCTTCTCAAGTGGCGATGACTAATCGCTCTCCGCTCGTCTCGCACGCAAGCAAACCTCCGTTACGTAGGGAAGGCCCTTACTGTGTATATGAATAATAAATAAAAGACTCTTGGGAAAAAAGGTATTAGTTATGTCACTACTATAGGATCTTTTATTATGGATAATCACGAATGAGAGCTTCAAAATGAGACCAAGTTCCCGGCTGTACGTTTATCCTGGGCTGAGAAAACGTTATATCAGAAAGAGTATAAGAACTTTTTATTGGGTAGGTGAATACAATTCTAGCTTGAGATTTACACTACCAATCTGTCTGTTGGTTTGTTCGTAATTAAGGCCTAAAGTCGAGTATCCATAATAAAAAATAATCCGATAGTGGACTACTATATTGGGGCAATTTTATGATTACGCGTTTCGACCTTCAAGTGGTCATCATCAACATAGTGAACAGAATCTGATGTTGACCGCTGACCGCTTAAAGGCTGAATCACGTAATCCTAAAATTGTCTCATTTTAGTAGTGATCATAAGTAATAGTTAGTTATTAAGGTTTTAAGGGGCAGAACAGCGAGGTCATCTGCCCCGAAATGCTCATAAGTAAGACATGTAATTTTACCAACAGTATTGTACTTATTATTCATATATTATCTGCATTGTACCCCGCCCAGTCATTGGGCAAATTCGTGTTGACCAACTGAAGAGTTACAAATAGCAAACCTCGGAAAAGCACTTATAGGTGAAGCCCTGTGCGGATGCGGATATCCGCAAATTTTTTCGCCACGCGGATATAGTTTGCATGGCTGTGCGGATAGCGGATAAGCTGCGGATAATGTTTGGAGTAAATTTGCGGATAGTTTTTAGAATACAATCCGAACTTGTTGAATATCATTACTAGGACCCGGATGTTTATTACATTTCATATTTTTTCCGTTATGTTTTTCTTTTACAAGAAAAATGTAAGATGATGATTTACGCTAATCTCATTCAAATTATGGCATTAAGAACAATTAACACTCCGAATTGAAAAGGGCTGCAGTTCTGACTGTATAACATTCATTTTAAACATAGAACTTTACACACATAGCCTAAGGAAACGATTTTCTCCTCAGAACTAAATGTGTTGGTTGGTTCTCAAGTTTAGGGGCTGCGACAACGCGGTCATGTAGCCCCGTGTACTTTGGGTGTTTGTAGAATCTGTCTGATAACCGGTGTTAATTGTGATGACTGTATTAGAGTGTGTTATCTGTTTTTTTATTTAATTTAAGTACTGCAACTTAGAATTTTCAAATAGTTCCTACTTTGCATGGTGAGGGCGAGTGTTCCTACCTGGCAGTAATGAAGACTATTCTCTGCGAGTATGCAATTATGTTCAGACTCACATTGGAGGGGAGATTATCTGAAGGTTCAGGGTGAGATGCCTAAAGCTCAGCCAAGTTGCCATATTTTACTTCTTTGACTTCTCATAATACACCATGATAACAAAATAAAATAATAAGGGAGTCGAAACTAAACCTAAACTAAACTTAATTTAAGTCTGACATTTTACTAGTTTTTAGAACCCTGAATTGATAGTAAAGACTGCGTTATACCCTTTGATAGATCTGCCAACGATTCTGGCCCTGTCGCTGCTGACGCTTGGGGCCCGACTGCACTTCCAGCAGGCTTACTGTCTGACATTTGTAGGCGGAAGTTACTGCTATTATTGATGATGCGAATATTCTGGATCGGGGGTGTCTTGCTCATCGCCGCCCCCCAGGAGGTATGTTTCATCACAGTTCTTTCGTTCCATTCTTATATATTAAAATAATGGGGAAGAAATGTCACCATTTACTAAACTGAATTATCTAGACAAGTTTAGATCGTAAGCTTTTGCAACCGGTGTCTAGTTTTAACAACTAGGCTTACAGGATGGAGCCGCGTCATGTATCTGTGATTGTTTCCCAACGTTTTGGCTGTCATTGCAGCAGCCCACAGACATTAACTCATCACCGATACACGACGCCTAGATGATGTAGATACATTTGTTGGCTGCGTGCCAGCTGTAATGAGGGGAAGAATAGAGTATAGTGTTCTGTAACACGCATGCGCAGCAGCCAGATGGCCTGCCACGCTGCACTGAGAGGGTGGCTGGAATTTTGTTTCAGCTTGCGTTATTAGTCTGTACTCTCATCACGATTCATTTATGACCGAATCGGAGGTGTAGTAACATGAAGAACTAAATAGCTTACTTTTCTTAAAATGTAAGATTCAATCCTTATTACCAAAATTAGATTGATTTAAATATATTTATATATGGAATTATGCTGGTAGTACTGGCATTATAGGATTTGCTCAAAATATAACTGTAATATTGTGGTCTGATTTAGCAGTGGCTATAAAGCGAAGTGAAATGTCGTGTAGTAATGTAAACTACAGTGAAGTGTTGAACTACAGTGAAGTGTAGCAAGTACACAACTCCTTAGGACTTGCTCGCATAACTAGTTTAAACAGGAGCACGTCCCTGCTCGCAGGAGGCTTTTGCCCTTACAGGATTATCTAGGCTATATTTATTTATGACACTATTGCACTATCATAATGTGTTCACTCTTATCAGCTGTGTATTATAAGACGTCTCAATTAATAAATAATTATCAGGTTCAACTTTTATGTAGTATATTATTTAATAGTTATTATTGTGTTAAATTATAAATTGATAGAGCTTATTTATTTTATCAAAATTATGGTGGTATGCACATTGTGAACTAAAGTGCAGAAACAGTTCCATAAACATGTGAGCGGTTTATTACTTGCAATCGCTAAGTGAGATTGTTACAATTGATTATAGGTGAAGTTTTGGCATAGGTAAAGCACTAGTGTAGGGTGACCACGAGGTGAGTCATGAGAAAATTCTGACCCTGCACGAATTCACATATTGAGCGATCACATTAATTTGATATAATAATGTTATTGGATTACATCCCTTTTAACTGCTCTGGCTTTTAGAGACACTGGGGTGCTGGAATTTTACCCAGAAGGAGATCTTTAACGTGCCAGTAAATCTACTGACACGGCTCCCTCGCATTTGTGCACCCTCAGATGCCAGCTGACTGCGCCAGGATACGAACCTGCAACCTTGGGCCCACCATACGAGAACGATACCACTGAGCCACGCAACCAGTCACATTAATTTGAGGATTGTGCCGTATTAATCTGTGGAGAAACTATGTTGAATTAAGAGTAGGGGATTATCATTTTTCCGAGCAGTTTTTGAAGATTTGCTACTCACTATGCTTACGAATGGTATTCAACGCTATCGGATGTCGAGGTAAAACAATTATCACTAAATTGAGAGGGTTGGTAGATAAATTTTATTAGTTGGGGAGCATACCTGCAACCTTGGGCCCACCATACGAGAACGATACCGCTGAGCCACGCAACCAGTCACATTAATTTGAGAATTGCGCCGTATTAATCTGTGGAGAAACTATGTTGAATTAAGAGTAGGGGATTATCATTTTTCCGAGCAGTATTTTGAAGATTTGCTACTCACTATGCTTACGAATGGTATTCAACGCTATCGGATGTCGAGGTAAAACAATTATCACTAAATTGAGAGGGTTGGTAGATAAATTTTATTAGTTGGGGAGCATACACACCAGCCATTTGTTCATATGTTTACTCTTACTACTTAAGCCATCAATTGGAAATCATCAGTTGCTCAAAAGCAATAATTATTAATTTATTTTCATGTGAATTAATTCTTAGGTTATTATTATTATTATTAATATTATCAGACAACTTTCACTCATACACCCACCTACATGGGGATACGTGACCATGATGCCGCAAAGCCCCTAATGAATCAACAATAACAGTCTGGACCGCGGACCAAGGACAACGAATTTTAACCGCTATAGGCCGATAGTGTTTTTTTCTAATTCTGTATGTAAATATTGTAAATATTGTCAATTCAAATAACAGTACAGTACGTATGTAGTTAGTTTTAGTTGTAAGTAGGTAGTTAGTTTGTCTATTAGATATATGTCATTGTTCTATTAGACTGTGGTGTGTGAGTGTGTCTGGTAGCAGTTGCATTGTTTATTAGTTCTAGTTCATTATTTCAGTAGACTGTGATGTGTGAGGGTGCATGTGAGTGTGCCTGGTGACAAACTGTTTTAGTGCTAGTATTTGTTGTTGGTGGAACTTTAGTATTTTTTTTCGTTAGTAGAATTTTGGTATTTAATTGTTAGTACGGTAGAAGGTTAGTATTTTTGTTTAGTAGAATTGCTCTTTACTTATTCTGAAAGGGAGTAGCAGCCTTTCAGAATAAATCAATTCTTTACTAGTCTTATAGACGGTTAAGATATTGATAATATAAGCCAAATAATGGCTACACTGCGTCCTGCTGCACGGCTGAAAGCAACGGGAAACTACAGCCGTATGCTATTCCCGAGGATATGCACCTCTCTATGCATAATTACATGTGATGATGGCCTCCTCCCTTGTAAAATTTCAATCCGGAGGTAAACTAGTCCCCCGTTCGGATCTCCGGGTGGGGACTACTCGAGAGGGGGTTAACATCACAGAAGTGACAAAGAGGAAATCTGACATTCTACGGATCGGAACGTGGAATGTTAGAAGTCTGCTAGGAAGTGGAAGGTTAGAAAACTTAGAAAGGGAAATGGATAGGTTGAGGTTGGATTTGGTTGGGATTAGTGAAATGCGCTGGCAGGAAGAACAGGACTTTTGGTCAGGAGACTATAGGGTCATTAGCACTAAATCAAACAATGGCCAAGCAGGGGTTGGCCTCATATTGGGTAGGAAACTTGGACAGCGGGTGGAATATTATGAACAATATAGTGAACGGATTATTGTAGCAAAAATCAATACTAAACCTACCTGCACCACAGTGGTACAAGTCTATATGCCTACCAGTCAAGCTGATGATGAGGATGTTGAAAAGGTCTACGAAGAAATAGACGAAATTCTGAGGTATATCAAGGGTGATGAAAATGTTATAGTAATGGGAGATTGGAATGCTGTGGTAGGAAAAGGGAGAGAAGGGAAAATAGTAGGAGATTTCGGATTAGGTGAAAGGAATGATCGAGGAACCAGGCTGGTGGAATTCGGCACCGAGCATGAGTTGGTCATAGCTAACACCTTATTCAATAACCACAATAGAAGAATATACACGTGGATGAGACCAGGAGATACAGGGCGTTACCAAATCGACTTCATTATGGTCAAGCAGAGGTTTCGAAACCAGATTTTGGATTGTAAAGCATATCCTGGTGCTGACATAAACTCTGACCACAATCTGGTCGTAATGAAATGCAGATTAAAGTTGAAGAAACTGAAGAAAAGTCAAAAGCCAAAAAGGTGGGCAATAGACAGACTGAAAGAGAAGGATGTAAACGAAAGATTCAAGAAGAGTATAAAGGAAGGACTAATGAAAAACCCTAAACAAACTTCAATTGCAGACGAATGGGCACTTTTGAAGAATGAAATAACAAAATCCGCAGAAGAAAACATTGGTAGGAAAGAAAGAATAGGTAGAAAACCGTGGATCACTCAGGATATACTAGAACTGATGGATGAAAGGCGGAAACACAAGAATGTAAGAGATGAGAAGGGTAAAGCAGAATACAGACGTCTGAGAAATGAGGTTAACAAGAAGTGCAAGGAAGCGAAAGAAGAATGGTTGAAAGAGAAATGTGCAGGTATATAGAAAATTGTCTGAAATTAGGTAAAGTAGACGCAGCTTATCGAAGGATTAAGAATACTTTTGGGGAAAAGAAGACTAAGAGCTGTAATATTAAGGACACAAATGGAAAGCCTCTAACAGATAGGGAAGAAAAGGTTGAGAGATGGAAAGCTTACATAGAGAGTTTGTATAAGGGAAAGGAGATTGAGAATCATGTAATGGAAAGGGAGGAGGAAATTGATGAGGATGCGAAAGGAGATTTAATATTGAGATCAGAATTTGATAGAGCTTTGGAAGACTTAAGCCGGAACAAAGCACCAGGCATAGATGATATACCGATTGAGTTGCTACGCTGCATAGGAGATGAAGGTCTGATCAGGTTATTTCACTTGGTGTGTAGGATTTATGAGACAGGTGAGGTACCCCCTGATTTCAAGAAGAATGTAATCATCCCTATACCAAAGAAAGTGGGAGCTGACAGATGTGAAGATTACCGTACAATCAGCTTGATTACTCATGCTTCAAAGATCCTGTCTAGGATAATTTACAAGAGGATTGAAGGCCAGATAGAAACGGAGTTGGGTGAAGACCAGTTTGGTTTCAGGAGAAATGTAGGAACAAGGGAAGCTGTACTAAGTCTTAGGCTGATTTTGGAAGGTAGAATAAGGAAAGATAAGAGAACGTTCATGGCTTTTGTAGACTTAGAAAAGGCTTTTGATAACGTTGATTGGACTAAATTGTTTGACATTTTGAAATCGATTGGAATAAAGTACAGGGATAGGAGGGTGATATACAATCTATACAGAAACCAGACAGCAGTCATTCGAGGTGAAGGACATGAGAGAGAAGCTGGTATTCAGAAAGGTGTAAGGCAAGGCTGCAACTTATCACCCATACTTTTCAATCTTTACATTGAACAAGCAATGAAGGAAATTAGAGAAAAATTTAAAGTGGGAGTGAAGATTCAAGGAGAAATAATTTCAACTCTGAGATTTGCTGATGACATCGTCATCTTGGCCGACAAGCCTGAGGATTTGAATGAGTTTTTGAATGGTATGGACTCCGTCTTACAGAAAGAATTCATGATGAAAATTAATAAATGTAAAACAAAAATACTGGAATGCAGCCGAAATAAATCAGAAACCTCTATGGAGATCAAATTGACAGGTGAAAAGCTGAAGGAAGTAGAAGACTTCTGTTACTTAGGAAGTAGAATAACCAGTGATGGACGAAGCAAAGAGGATATAAAAAGTAGGTTGGCTCAGGCAAAGAAAGCTTTTCTACAAAAACGGAATCTGCTGACATCGAATATAGATTTAGGTATTAGTAAGTCATTTTTGAAAGCCTTTGTCTGGAGCGTGGCGCTCTATGGAAGTGAAACTTGGACTATTGGTGCAGCAGAAAAGAGGAGAATAGAAGCATTTGAAATGTGGTGTTATAGGAGAATGATGAAGATCAGATGGGTAGATAGGGTTACAAACGAAGAGGTATTAAGACGAGTGGGAGAGGAGAGATGTTTCTGGCGACTGCTAATGAAGAGAAGAGATAGGTTGGTAGGACACATACTAAGACACCCAGGAATAGCAAGCTTAATTATGGAAGGAAGGGTCGAGGACAAGAACTGTAGGGGTAGACCAAGGTTAGAATATGTTAAACAGATTGCCTCAGATGTAGGGTGTGGTAGTTATGTAGAGATGAAACGATTAGCTCAGGACAGGGAGGCATGGAGAGCTGCATCAAACCAGTCAAAAGACTGAAGACTCAAACAACACAACCTACTTTTGCCGCCAAGCACCACCGTCAACGACTATTAGGCCAAGTTCAGAACTTAGTTACTAGACGCCACCGCAGTCGGCTCTTGGTAACGAACTTAGAAACCTAAGAGCGTTGTTTACATTCTTAACCTATCCAATTTAGCTCCACACGAGTGTAATTAGTGGAAGGTTCTTTAACATGCCAGAAATCTATGACATGGGACCGCCGGCTTTACTTCCCCTCCGAAGGAAGGCACATTGAGGGATTTTAACGCTCTTAAACATCCGACGGCTTCGGCCGGGTTTAACTCGCTATCTTGGGCATAGAAGCTCAGCATGCTACCGACTACGCCACCGAAGCCGCCCTAAATGTGTTGCTTAAATAATTTATTAATTTGGAAATATTAATGTAATACCAGTAGATTTGGAAAACAAATGTGTGGATGCGGATAAAAGTTGTGCGGATACGGGGCGGATGTGGATAAGGTTTTGTTTATCCGCGCAAGGCTCTACTAATAGGATGGCTGAGGTAGGAATCGAATCCACCGCTTACATATTCCGCCTCACGAGGTTGAATGTACCTCATTTTAGCTCCCAACCAAAATAAAATGTCTTGGCATAATCGGGAATCAAACTCGTACCTCTGCGTTGACAGTCAAGAATGCTTATTTGTACTCCAAGAGGTGAACTGGAAATATGAAGACAGCCTTTTGGGTAGGGAATAATCAATTCATCAATGTAGTGATCAGTGATTTACATCTAAGTACTGTATTTTTTTCCCGCGTGGCAGCTAACACCTAGCTATTGCTGCCTCCGATGTGCTGTTAATTCAATGAAAGTATAGGGGGGGATCGGATGAGCCGTTTGTGGCTTGCTGTTTGTCCCGGTAATATGCATTCTACCATTAATGTTAAGGAACATTGGTATAATCGGTGAGGTTTGTTTAGGGCTAGAGAAAAACCCCATAGGCAGTAAAACGTGGTGAATTGGTAGATATAGGCACAGAACCTTTTGAGGGGAAGGGGAGTGGGGGTGGGAATGAACCTTCATCCCCCGCATGACGGCTGGCCTTTTCTTCTGCTGCCTCCGACCTGCCGTTAATATGAGTACGATAGTAAGAGAAACCCATAGTGGTTCGAATGAACCGTGCTACAGTATGTACTCTACCAGGCATAATAGTTTAAAGATGGTACAGTAGCCTCTCACAAATCCGGACCTCAAAAATCCGGACTCCGGCAAATCCGGACCGCTCAAAAAATATTTTTTGTAATACAAAATCAGTAAAATGTAGGTAACGTGATGCTTAAGCGCCTTCAATTTCTCCGCGACCATTCCGCATTACAAGAATGACGTCTTTTCTATTCTACTGGCTGTGCGGCACGGCGGGAGGTCATTGACTCGCCCCCTCCCCAACAGCTCTTTGTTTACTCATACAGTACTTAGTTGACCGCGCTCACTCTCTCTGTGCAGACGTTATTTTCGGTGGCTACCTCGTGTTGTGTCGGTGCTCTGTGTTTCTCGCGTCTTGTTTTTAAGTACTGTAAGATGAGTAACAAACGAAAGCAAGTGTGTGTGTCAGTGGAAGAAAAACTCCGTGCTATAAAGAGGATTGATGCTGGAGAATCGGCGAAAAAAATCGCTCTAGAGTTAGGAGTAGGAACAAGTACAGTTTCAGATTGGAAGAAGAATCGCGGACAGATAGAAAAATGGTGTTCCTCTCAATCCAGTGGAAGTGCGATTAAAATTAGAAAAAGCATGCATAAAGGCAAACATGTAGAAGTTGAAGAAGCATTGTTCTTGTGGCATGAACATTTAAGAGGTAAAGGGGTTCCTATTACGGGGCCTATGCTTCAAGAAAAGGCGTTGCATTTCAAAAAAGAAATTGAAGGTGAAGATGGTGAGTTTACAGCAAGTGAAGGTTGGCTTGATCGTTGGAAGAAACGATTTGGTGTTCGTAAACTGTCAATAAGTGGGGAGGCATTATCAGCCAACAAAGATGCTGTTCCTGAATTCAAGAAACTACTTTTTAGTATCTTGGACAAAGAAGAAATTTCCGGAGAACAGCTCTACAACTGCGACGAGACTGGTTTAAATTATAAGATGTTGCCCACAAAAACTCTTGCGTCAAAAAAAGAAGTTTCAGCCCCGGGCTACAAAAAGAGCAAGGAACGAGTTACGGTGTTGGCGTGTAGTAATGTGACCGGCAGTCATAAGCTTAGGTTAACATTGATTGGAAAATCAAAAAAACCACGAGCTTTTAAGAAAATAAAGAAAGATGATGAGTTGCCACTTTGGTATACAAACCAACAAAAAGCGTGGATGAATTCTGCAATTTTCAAGACATGGTTTACCAAGGAGTTTGTCCCGTCAGTAGAGACACATCTGACTGAAAATAATTTACCAAGAAAAGCAATTCTGTTGTTAGACAACGCTCCAACACATCCGATCGCTGACGAATTAACAGACGGTGAAATCAAAGCAGTGTTCTTGCCGCCAAATGTGACAGCTGTGTGTCAGCCTATGGACCAAGGGGTACTTCAAGCTCTAAAATTAAAGTACCGTCGTAGACTTCTCAGTTATTTGATTTCGGCGATTGAGAATGACGAGGATTACATCGGTGCATTGAAGAAGATTGACGTTTTGGATGTAATTAGGTGGGTAGCCGAAGGGTGGGAGGAAATTTCTCCTTCATCAATAGTTTCGTCATGGAAAGTTCTCTTGGACCATCAGGGAAACAAGTTTGAAGAAATAGCCGTCGAAAACGTTGATGAAAATCAGTTTGAAAGGGAAAACGTCGTTACACTGTTGGAAAAAATACCCGGATGTGAGGAAGTGAGTGATAATGATGTCCATGAATGGATGAACAATGACGACGAAAATGAAATAACAGACGATGATATAGTCAGAATGGTGACAAATGAAGATTGTTTGGAAGAAGAGGAACTACCTGAGAGCAACATAAACCTGATTCCACATTCAGAAGGATTTAAAATGTTGGACCGAGCCCTAGAGTACATTACTCAGCAGGATGGAATATCTTCAGCTGACATCATTTGTTTAATGAAGTTAAGAGACATTGCGGCAAGAAAACGTGCTGAAACTGTGAAGCAGAAAAATATTCAAGACTTTTTCAAGCATGTGTAAGTTTGTTTTTACACACTGTTTCTGATGATTTATTTTCATTTATTTTGCATACTGTAGTACTGTAATGTAAATTCTTAAGTCTTATTAAAGTTGTTCAATACTATTAACCATCTATTTTTTCTACCCCTGTGTTCAGTTAATTGCAGTTCAGAACTGTTTTATGCGAGTAACAATAAAGTACACATATCGGCACGGAGTGGCGGCGATCGCGGCACGCAAACCACTGCCGCGACCGACGTCACTCTGTCTCCGGGAAATCCGGATTTTTCGGAATCCGGATCGGCCGTCCGCCACATTGGTCCGGATTTTCGAGAGTCTACTGTATATTGGCTTTCACGGCCAGTAAATTAAAACTCAGCAATTTCTCTAGGTTTTTGCCGTGTCTTGTGTGGGGTTTTGCCTAGGACACAAAGCTGGCTCATCAGTGGGCTCTTGGTGTCTCCGCCCGAACCCCCAAGGAGTAGCGAACTGCGCACTACCTCCCTTCTTATGAGCAGCTGCGCCTCTTTACTGCGAGAACTAAAAGCTCAAGCAGCCATAACCTCCCTCTGAAGGCTTCCAAAAAGATGGTATATTGGCTCTCACGGCCAGTAAATCAAAACTTAGCAACTTGTCTAGATTTGTGCCCACACTAGACCCGGCACAAACCTAGAAACATTGCTGAGTTATAATCGTTTAAGTTAGGAACATAAATAAGTATCTAAGATAAGACTGAAGGTCAGGGTAAAACCCCATAGACAGAAATGAAGGATTGACTATAGATAAAACTTGCTGAATGCCACGTAAATGTTCTCCTGTTCTTTCATAACCACGCACCTTTTACCATAAAATTTTCACATGTTTCGGCATATCCTGACCAGGACAATCGTAAGTTTCCAGATGTCTAATCATACCCTAGCCATACTGAGAAGCATGTCGGAATTCTGTGGAAGAACATTCATAAGGAAGTACCGCCACAATGGACTCAGAAGGGAAGGGAGAAAGTCAAACACTTGTAACAGTATGCGTGGAGGCACAAAGGAGAAAGAGTGAGAGAGAGGGTGAGAGAAATTGAGGGAGTGAAGGGAAGGGAAGCGAGACAAAGCTCAAGTAAAATTTCCACTGGAATGGCTTCACAGCAGTGGCGTTACTGCAGATCCACATCTTTGAATATTTGTTATTTGCCTTACATAAAAATGGTGAGTTCTACGAGGATTGGCTAAAATTAGAAGATAGATTCTTTTCGAATTTGTTTGCCTTTTCAAATATTTTGATTCAGCTAGTTGCAATTCCTTCTGACTTTTTTGTCTGGTAACCTTAAGGATGCGGGTTAGATTCCAAGCACAGTCAGTTGACATTGACATTGGCTGCGGTGAGGAACTCAGTGGATCCTCACGTCAAGTGAAATTAAATGTCATTCATACATCTATCTATGAGTGTAATACACTATAAATGGGCCACCTCATTGCGTAGTGACAAGAGTTCTTGGCTGTCACTGCGGAGGTCCGGGTTTGATTCCTAAGTCTGCCAGGAAATTTAATTCTGGTCTGAAGGCTAGAATGGGGTACATTCAGCCTCATGAGGCAAAACTGAGGAGAGGAGGGTTCTAATCAAACATCAGCCATTCTGGAAGTGGTTTTCCACTTCTACTCCAGACAAATGCCAGGATGGTAACTATCTTATGGCCACAAACGCTTCCTTCCCAATCCTCACCTAAATTACAAATAAACACACTAATACAGCCATCACAATAGCACAGGTTATCACACAAAATTCTACACTCAACCAAGTAAACGGGTCTTAACAACGACGATGTCCAAGCCCCTCAAATGAAACAACAACACTACTACGGTATATTTACGGTACACCGATGGGAGTCTCTGAAAAGAGGAATGCTTCACTATGCAAATGTCCGAGTCCCACACATGTACACAAGGTGGTAATTAGCGGGAGTCGAGCAACGAATACATTATTTATAGTAGAGATTTGGGGAATGTTAATCTTAAATAAGAACAAGAGAGGAGAGTATATTAAGAAATGAATATTGGAGCGTAGTCTACTGGTATTATGGCACACACGAAATGCTTGATAATGCATAGATATGAAACTGCCATCTACCGAGCAATTCTGAGACCTGTGTTTCACTTCTAAGCTTAAGGAGCTAACACAATGACTATTTTAATATTATAACCGTGCCTGGCATAAATTTTGTAGGCCTACAACAATAATTGTTTATTTCTGTATTTTGGTATGATTTAGATTAGATTAGTTAATGGATTTCAGACTCACACTGTACCGGTACCTTTGAAATTTAAATTTAAAAATGTAAATATGCTGATTTTCATAATAAACATTCATATTCTATCGTTTCATATGGTAGTCATGATATACAGGGTCTTTCATATAAAGTAAGAACGGCAAGCGGCAGTTTTGTTATTCGCTGCTGCGGTGGCCTTGGTCGAGCTTGTGGCGCGCCACGGACCCCTGCTTTAAGCGTGTGTACAATCCTGTATGAAATATTCCCTTATAAAAGATGCTGTAGGTGTCGTCCTTCCTGGGTTATATAGGCATTGTATCTGGTAACCACTTTCTGGCTGAGTTCTGCCATTGTAATGTTTCTGATTTATAATTTTATGCTTTTTATTGAGCACTGAGTCAATAGTGTCAAACTTATTTTCAATTACGTGAATTTGTGCCAATGAAGGTGGCACTTCATCAGGAAATTGCCGAACAAATGCATCACGTACCCGCCGAGCCGACTCGTACTTCAAATAAGTTTTACATACAAAAATAAGATGTTATAATGATAACTGTCTCATGTTAACATCTGAGGTTCAGACTGGCGACTGAACACCTGCACGCTTATTGCAAGGTCGAGTACAGAGTATACTATGCGCGCGCTTTCAATACTACAGCAGGGGGCCGTGGCAAGCCACACGCTCGGCTAAGGCCACTGCAGCACAGGAAAACAAAGCCGCCGCACATCGTTCTTACTTTATATGAAAGACCCTGTATTGGTACCTTTTCTCTCATATTTATTGCCTATTTCATACACTCCAGAAGTCAAAAAACCACTAACTCCACTAATATTTAATTCGAATTATAGCATTAATGAATATAAGGTTATGAAGTATATAATTGATAAATAATGATATTTAATGCAACCAATGGTCAAATACAATAATAATTAAAATTGCGCACAGTGAAGTCATGTACAGAATTCTGTTAATGTCACTGTTCTCTTACTACAAACTTTTGCGTGATATCTTTCACACGACTTTCCGCACAATTCACACCTACAGTTCTCGTCTGGGTCATGGTAGACCTTCTTGCAGCACAGCTTGAAATGAAAACCATGAACAGCGAAACGTGTAATGAAATGGCGAAGTTCATACATAGAATTCCTCCACTCGGAAGTCGTCATGGAATCTGTCTGGTAGAAATCCCTCCAGATGTTGGCTTTCTTCTCTTGAAGTTCTTACAGTAATAATTGATATTGCTTTGTAGATGGCAGTAACATTCTTATTCGTAACTCTTCTATGTAAAATGGTTGTCTCGTTAGTTCATAGGTCGTCCTTGACGGTGCATTTTGTCCTAGACACAGAATCTTTTTCATGTATTGTGACCGTTTGACGAACGTCCTACGACCACACAAGTGCGCATCCGAACAACAGTCGAGCACAAAGACTCAAAAACATCTCGGGGTTAACAGTGAGCATTCTACAAAGGTGTAGAATAAAGAAAAAGAAAAGCTCTGCTGTTCCCCAGATGCACACTACAGCAAGGATAGAAGGCATATTTCAAGAATCATGAATGACCACAGTATCAGTTAAGATAAAATTTGCATCAATTTAATTGATCCATTCAACCATCCTAATCTTTACAAGGGCATCCTCAGGGAGAAAACTAAAACACCTCCTGGAAAACATAACATCCTGCGCTCCCCCTGGGATCCTATACTATTTAATCGCAGGTGTTGAATAACGTTCAACAAAAAAAAAAAAAAATACAACGAAAACGTAAACTTTTAAACATTTCATTGTGTTAGAATACCCATGAAATTAATAGTCCATCATGGTATTCTATTATATTATAAACGATAACTACAGTATTCAAGTTGTGCAGATCACTGATCGTCCTATCACAATTGAATAAAATTTTATTTCTGAAGTTCTACACATTTCCATATTTCCAAAATCATGGATAATCCTATGGGATATTCTCTTCCATGAAACGAGAAGAAATTCCAAAACACACTAGAATTGTTAATTATACAACTTGATGCAAGTCAGACCAATTCGAACAAAGTGGACCCATTAGAAACGTAATACCATTTATATTTCATTATTCCCACACAAGGAATATTCATATAGAAATTATAAATTATGGATCTGTGATTTATCCTCGATAATAAAATAAATTATGGGATTAATTATTCAGTGATATTAATTGCAACTCATCCTTATTATTCCAACCAATTTCAAACACTTATGGATGATTCGTAGCTATTTCAAGATTTTCATCGGAACATGAGGCCGCATTTTAAATGCCCCATTTCTTTATGCACTTTATCAATTTAGTTTATTCCTTGATATCACAATATGGCAAAATTATTAGGCATTTTAATCTATCTGCAGGTTTATATAATTCAACCAGAAAATATGTAATTATGGTTAGAGCAAATTAAAGTAGAATCTAGAATTCCATTGGTGACAAGATCTAGATAGCGGCGTGGGGCTGCAACAGCGGCACCGCCCTTCTTTTGAGTAATATGAGGCAACATCCTCCAAATTCCAACATTTCATTATATTCAACAACTATCATTCTCTTACATATTATTTTCACATATTAACTTCCATCCAGTCATATTTACTGTTTTTAAAGGATTATCATAATTATTAATGGGACAAATGCCTACGCGCATTCCCAATTCAACTCATCACCCAATCAGATTTAACATATGAATGTTATAAGTAACTGTCTCTAATTAACCTGTTCAATTATCCGCTTGTCACCATAACAAAAATCTTCCTAATTGATACTCCTTGCTCTAATAAAAAAAACTACGTTACGATTGCTTTATCAATCCAATGTGCATTAATTCATGTTAATTTCTCATATTTGTTTTCAAGAAACATCACCTTAATAATCCAAACTCATTCATTTATTATTATTATTAATATGAAATTCTCATGGATAATTACCATGTTCTATTTTTCATAAGATCCATTAAATTGTTATGAATATGCCTCCTTACTTCCCCATGTAAATTCTCATACATGATCATTCCGCATTATCATTTTAAAGAAAATCCTTAGCCACCAGAAAAATCTAATCATTTTACGATAAATGACAATCAGAACTCATCCAAGACGAATTGCATCAAAATGATCAAGAACTACATTTAAATAAACAAATTACCAATAAACTATCTCAAAACGATCGCTAAAATAACAATGTGCCATAAAAATATGCACGGAACTGTACAACAAAAATCAGGATGAAACTCCTGTCTAATTAGAACAGCCGGATGCCTTCCGAAAATATACTCATTCTACGATATGCCCACCGTGGATATGCTATCTCAAAAGAAATAAAATAAAATTCGAAGAGTGGACAACATCACAATGATCCATGCTTATGTCCCAATATAATGCAGAAAATAAAGATCTATGGCGTGTAAAACGATTCCTACATGGTTGAATGGTATAGTCTAAGGTCTGATATTCACCGGTACTAGATATTAAGAATAGAATAAGGGGCTCACGTCCATTTCAGATGTTCTTGAAGAAGGTCCAAGTTCCTGCGGAATGCCCTTACTCTGAGCATAAAATTCCACGCGATCCTCCGCACACGGAAATGTGTACGGCTCGACTTCATGGCTCCACTGGTGCAAGTCCCAAGTATCCAAACGTCAGCATCCATCATACGCCCGATTCATATTTAACGCACCATAATACTGGCTCGATTCATGGTAGATTTCAAAAGTTCATACCGGCGTATTTCTACCATGACGTCCTGATCGGATTGTCTTAACACCATAGCTTCTGCTATGAAAAGGCACGTGTCTAATACTGTCACTGATTTTACGACAATCACCTGGTGTTTTAACGTCCCGAAATACTCCGAATAGTCACAGTCATGTTCCCGGTTACTTGATTGTAATCCGTCTGTAGTTATCGCAGTACGCTTACACACCTGTTTAGCCTTAATTCCAAGTCAATTGCTCGCCAGAAATCTACCCTGGTATGAGGTATTATATCCTCATAACTCAAGTAAGGAGTTATTTCCAGCCCATATGCCTTAATATGCTGTAAGCTCGGGCCATACCCAACACAACCTTGCATTTACAAAAGCTAGTCCCATCTAGTAAAACTATCCTGAGCACATTTGAACAATGCCTCGTTTGTAGGCTAATTTTGGCTTCCAGGTCAGGTACTAGTAACTTGAGATTGATTAAGCCGCCCGCTTATGCATGAATTAACTGCACAAACACCACTGTCTCTGTCATAACATCTGCCTGCTCGACCCTGCAGACTGTCAGGTGTTAACATACATACGCGCATCGCCGTCCGCGCATCTCATCAGCCTGCAACCAACGGCAGTGAAACTCAACTCAGTCAGGCGCTCGCTTCAAATTCAAAATATAGCCGCGACAAAAAACAACATCTCCTTAACCAGCAACTGACGCTCTTTCACACGGTTACATCCGCCCTACACATGGCCAAAAATAAAAATCCCCATTTTTATTTTTATGGTTCCTGTTGTTTTTTCGTCCTCCTTCTTATCTGGTTCTTCTGAAATACATCTTGAGATTCGCTGCGCTGAATGTTCTCACGGTGTTACCAGACACAATCTCCACAACACGGTAACTACCATTACCTAAGCTCTGGGCTATCCGAAATGGTCCATTATACAAACTGGCAAACTTGGAATAGACTTTGTTGCTAACATCAGATGGAGTAGGCTTCCTGATCAATACCAAAGTTCCCTCTATCAAAGGATCTCTAAATCTTCTTCCTCTAACTCTTCTGTTCCGTTTCTCTGCCTGTCTCCGTAATCTTCCTAAGGCTTCCATTTCACGTCCTCTCCTGTTAGGCTCTATCTCCGGAGGAATAGATACGATTCCGTCCCACGGTCGTATAGGTTTTTCTCCAAGATGTAGTACTGAAGGAATATGCCCCGTGCTTTCATGTACGGTGGAATTAATCGAATTCGTCATAATTGGAACCACATCCATCCATCGCCAATGTTCGTTTGCACAATAAAGACGACAAAACTTAGCTATTTCAGACATGAGTCCTTCGGCCGGGTTTCTCTCTGGATGCCGTATTGAACACAATACCTGTGTGATATCCAGCTCCCTCATAGCATTCCTAAACTCCCAGGATGTGAATTGGGACCCGTGGTCTGATAACAAAAATTCTGGTTTACCCGCAACGGGAATAACACATTCTTTAATCCTCTTGATTATATATCTGGAGTTCGCTTTCTGAATCGGATGGATCATGGTAAACTTACTGAAAATATCAACCGTGACCAAAATGTATCGGTTACCTCGCTTGGACTTAGGTAGAGGTCCGTAGATATCGGTAGCATACAACTCGCATGGCATCGACGGAATAATAGGCCTAGGTTCCTCCCTCAACAAATGGGTATTGTGTTTGCTGCGTTGACACAAATCACAGGTCCTGATGACCTCTCGGACAGTATTCCTCAAATGATCCCAAGTGAACTTCTCCATTATCAAACATACCACTTTGTCCACTCCAGTGTGGCCTGAGCTTCTGTGAGCTAACCATATTCTATCTTCCTGTAATCTAGGCGGAATTACTATTCGTAATTTAGTGTGTTCGGAATCAATGAACTTATATATGATGCCATTCAACAATACATAATCTCTAGCCATCCTTTCCATCCCTAGATATTCATCATCTGTAGGATCCATATCCCTGTGTAGATATCTGTAAATACTCCTCAAAGGTCCATATCGCTTCTGGGCTTGGGGTATTCTCTCAAGTCTACGCAAAGTATCATCATCTTCTTGCAGGAGGGTTATAGGCAATACTCGAAGAGTAGGTTCTGCAACTCTGCTTAGCAAATCAGCCCCTAAGTTATTCCTTCCTGGTCGATGTTCAACAGCGACGTTAAACTGTTGCACGAATAATGCCCATCTAGTGACCCTGTCACTGGCGAAATTGGTCTTCAGTATAAACTCTAGTGCGTGATGATCAGTTCTGATTATAATCGAATGTGCGAGAAGCAACTTCTTCCGTGTTTCCAATGCATAGATGATCGCTAAAGCTTCTAGTTCTGTTGTATAGTAATTGCGTTCTGATGGTTTCAATTTTCGACTGATAAAGGATAAATAGTGTCGAGTGTGATCTTCATCCTCTTGGAGTAATATGGCACCTATCCCTATAATGGATGCATCCGATTCGATAATGAAGTTCTTCTCAAAATCCGGGCACTCCAACTTGACGCTATTAAGCATTAATTCCTTTGCCTTCTTGAATGATTCCTCACATAGATCGTTCCATTTCCACTAATTATCTTTTTTAACAAGTCCTGTAGGGGTTCAACTATCTCCGTGTATTTATGGCAATGTCCCGCAAAAAACTGGCAAGTTCCCAAGAATTGACGTACATGCTTTACCCGAGTAGGTCTGGGAAATTCTGCAATGGCCTGAAGTTTTTGTTCATTTGGTCTATATCCGTTCCCATCCAAGACATGTCCAAGAAATCTAATCTCATTCTTAAAGAATTGGCACTTTTTCGTGTTAACTTTGAAATTTGCTTTCCTCAAGTCCATAAACAAATTCCGTAGATGAACTAAGTGCTGGTCTTCAGTCTCCGATGCTATCAGAATATCATCCACGTAACTTATGACCGTATCCTTGACCGCATTACGTAGGTTCTGATCCAAGGCACGTATCAAAACTGCTCCTGAGGTTTTCATCCCAAATAGAAGTTTTCTAAAAACATAAGTCTGTTGTTCGAATAAAAATCCCGTAAACTTCTGAGAATCCTCACTAATCCTTACATGATGGTATGACGATGTCAAATCCACTGTAGAAAACCATTTCTTGTTTTTAAATTTCCTTAACAGATCTTTTATCACTGGAGGTCTATTATACTCTGGCAACAGTCTCGAATTCAATGAACTCGCGTCTAGGCATATTCTCAAATTTCCATCTGGTTCCTGCACCACCGCAAACGGATTTACATAGGATGTCACACACTTTTTAATTATCTGATCCTTCTCATGATCCTGAATGATCTCCTTCACCTTAGTCCTGTGTTTTTCTGAAATTTGGTACAGCTTTGCATGATATGGGCTATCATCACATACTTGAATCTTGAACTTAAAGTTCTGAATCTCTCCTGGTGTCGTATCAAAGACATTAACGAATTCTTCCAACAGGTTGACTATAACTGGAACATGCTCAACTACTTCATTGGCGTCTTCACATATCTCTAAACCTTCAAAAACCTTGGCCCATCGAACTTCTCCCACGGTGAATTTATCTTCCTCTTCGAAATGGACGTCTCCCGCATGATGGAATTTAATCGTATCAGATTCCATATCGATAACAGCTCTATATCTCTTGATAAAATCCGTTCCCAGAATCAAATCATGTGCAATGTCCTTCATAACGACAAAGATATGTTCAAAGACACATCCCCCAATCTTGACCTTCAAGTACAGCTGAATTTTACAAGTTGTGATCTTGTCTGGGATGATTCCCTGAATCTTGATTCCGGATACTGGTATTTCCTCTATTTCCTCGGTCAACTTCCATATGGCGTACAACCTCTCGCTCACCAAACAAAGCATCGCTCCTGTGTCAATCAAAGTATACACTGGTTTTCCATACACCTCACACACAATAATGGGTAGCCTAGTTCTTGGTCCATACTCTTTTCCTTCCTGTTCTTCTTGAATCAAGTCTTCATCCTCAACTTCCCATTTCACGATTTTGGAAACATATTGTGTAGTAATTAGTTCTGTTGATTTCCTTGTTCCGAAATCGAAGTTTTTTTTCGTTTTTACCTGTCGAATTATTTGTCCCAGAAGTACCAGGTTTATTTCTTGCCTCTTCCATTTCCTTCAAATACTGTTTACTTTCTTCTCCTCTTTGCTCAAGGTTCTGCCTCTGTTGATCTTTGAACCTTTCATTATCCGTTCTATCGTAAGATTTATTGTATCCTGATCTGTCATATGGCCTCGTGTTACCTTGTCTTCTCCACGAATTCCAATTGTTTCCGTATCTTCCTCGCCTTATGTAAGGTCGTCCACTATCTCTTTCTCTTCTATCTTGATAATCCCTCGACGTTTGCTCTTCTCTATTCCGTTCTGGCATGGTTTGGCATTGTCGATCGGCGAAAACAGCATATGCGTCCTGGGACTCTCGCTTATTACCCCTCTGCTGGTAAAATTGAGCATTAGAATGATCTAGAAGTTGCAACACTTCATCAAATTCTTCCATGTTCTCAACATTCGCAGAAATGAGACTCCGCTGAACTTCCAAAGGAAACTGTCTAATCAAAGCTGGGATTAACTCGTACGTTGGCATTGGTGGATCTAAGCATTGCGATTTGGCAAGTTGATTTGCAAAGTAATTTGAATATTTGTTCGGCTGTGACGTGGAATACCGCTTGACATATAATTCGGCCCTGATGTTCTGTCGCGTCTCCGGCGACCAAAATTTACGTAAGAGTGCATGTTCAAATTCGTCATAGGGTCTCAAATTACATCGAAAAGCCCTAAACCATACGAGTGCTGGTCCATCTAAGAATCTACTAATCACTCTCATCTCTCTTTCCTTATTCACCTTAGCATCCTTCAGATAATCTCTTAATTCGCGCAGAAATTCAACAGGAGAGACATTTCCAGTCCCTGAAAATTTTATAGGTTTCTCTTCGTAACTTTTAACGAGCGTGATCGGAGTAGAAGTGCGAATGGTAGAAATTTCTTCAGACTTCCCAAACTCTGGCAACCTTTCTCTATTTGAAAAAGCGTTTTCATTCATGCTCTCTTGTTTTGTATCCGCTTTCGATCTATAATCCTCAATTTTCTTCTCTAACTCACAAATGGTCTTTCTGAATTCATACATTTCATCCCTATTCTGCCTTTCAGTTTCTTCCCCTACTTGACTATCTTTCAACTCTTCTGTCATTTTTTTCGGATTCTCTTCGACAACAGTTTCGTGACCTTTCAATTTCTCTATACTTTCTCTAATGGCTTGAATATCTCCAGATACAACTTTAATCTCTGATGAAAAAGCATTCCTGATCTCTTTGACTTCGACCTGAGTTTCTTTTACAACCTGAGCATGAATTTCATTAATTGCAGTTTCTTTTACTTCATTTTTCAAGTCTGCTACAACTCCTTCCTTTAATTGTTCTACAATTATTTCTCTAAATTCAGAAGTAGCTCTCTGCACTACCTGTGTGGCATTTAACGTACTTTCCTTCGTTGTGTTAATCTCTAAGGACGCAAGATCATCTGTTATTTTCCTAACATTACCTTCCATTTTATTTTCTAATGATCTAACCATCTTTTGAATCTCGTTCTTATGTTGAGCTAACTCTTCCTTCTTCGGTTTTCGACTATCTTGTAAACTATCTTTCATAATGCCATAGTTTGCGAATAAATTATCCCTTAAGTTCGTTCCCGAATCCACGATCCTAGCTTCTAAACTTAGGAAACTTTCCTGAGCTCTCCTAGCGTTGTCTCTTATCTTGGTTTCCAATGACAAAACTTTATCCTCAATCTTAGCATCTATCGATTCAGACATTTTATCATCGAATAATTCTATGTTTCTAGACATCCAGCTTTCTATCGCTTCTATCCTTTCTAACATTTCCGCTTTTAATGAGTTCGAATTTTCTGTGATTTTACATTCTAAACTTGAAATTTTATTTTCCAGAGAAGCATAATTCTCTGTGATTTTCTGTCCCAACTCTTCCATCATTTTGGTAAGTGCTTCCATGACCACTCACAATAATAATTATAGCACTGGGGTACGATTTCAACTGATGATGGGGAAACTTAATCTAAACTACTAGTACAGTGAATAACCAGACACGACCGTTATTGATACTTCGATACCGATGACTTATTAAATTTAAAATCTACAATAAATGACCAGAAACAACCACTACAAACCAAACAAATCACTCCAAACTATGAAAACTGCGCATTCATGACCATGAATCCTACTACAGCAAGAACAAACACAAATCGACCTGGAATAGAAATTCGGAATCGAATCGTATCAGAAACTGAATCGAACTCGGGCCCACACACGTTGGCAGCCAAAACTCTTCTATCTTACTTTATGTGACCGTTTGACGAACGTCCTACGACCACACAAGTGCGCATCCGAACAACAGTCGAGCACAAAGACTCAAAAACATCTCGGGGTTAACAGTGAGCATTCTACAAAGGTGTAGAATAAAGAAAAAGAAAAGCTCTGCTGTTCCCCAGATGCACACTACAGCAAGGATAGAAGGCATATTTCAAGAATCATGTATGACCACAGTATCAGTTAAGATAAAATTTGCATCAATTTAATTGATCCATTCAACCATCCTAATCTTTACAAGGGCATCCTCAGGGAGAAAACTAAAACACCACCTGGATAAAATAACAACCTGCGCTCCCCCTGGGATCCTATACTATTTAATCGCAGGTGTTGAATAACGTTCAACAAAAAAAAATACAACGAAAACGTAAACTTTTAAACATTTCATTGTGTTAGAATACCCATGAAATTAATAGTCCATCATGGTATTCTATTATATTATAAACGATATCTACAGTATTCAAGTTGTGTAGATCACTGATCGTCCTATCACAATTGAATAAAATTTTATTTCTGAAGTTCTACACATTTCCATATTTCCAAAATCATGGATACTCCTATGGGATATTCTCTTCCATGAAACGAGAAGAAATTCCAAAACAAACTAGAATTGTTAATTATACAACTTGATGCAAGTCAGACCAATTCGAACAAAGTGGACCCATTAGAAACGTAATACCATTTATATTTCATTATTCCCACACAAGGAATATTTATATAGAAATTATAAATTATGGATCTGTGATTTATCCTCGATAATAAAATAAATTATGGGGTTAATTATTCAGTGATATTAATTGCAACTCATCCTTATTATTCCAACCAATTTCAAACACTTATGGATGATTCGTAGCTATTTCAAGATTTTCATCGGAACATGAGGCCGCATTTTAAATGCCCCATTTCTTTATGCACTTTATCAATTTAGTTTATTCCTTGATATCACAATATGGCAAAATTATTAGGCATTTTAATCTAACTGCAGGTTTATATAATTCAACCAGAAAATATGTAATTATGGTTAGAGCAAATTAAAGTAGAATCTAGAATTCCATTGGTGACAAGATCTAGATAGCGGCGTGGGGCTGCAACAGCGGCACCGCCCTTCTTTTGAGTAATATGAGGCAACATCCTCCAAATTCCAACATTTCATTATATTCAACAACTATCATTCTCTTACATATTATTTTCACATATTAACTTCCATCCAGTCATATTTACTGTTTTTAAAGGATTATCATAATTATTAATGGGACAAATGCCTACGCGCATTCCCAATTCAACTCATCACCCAATCAGATTTAACATATGAATGTTATAAGTAACTGTCTCTAATTAACCTGTTCAATTATCCGCTTGTCACCATAACAAAAATCTTCCTAATTGATACTCCTTGCTCTAATAAAAAAACTACGTTACGATTGCTTTATCAATCCAATGTGCATTAATTCATGTTAATTTCTCATATTTGTTTTCAAGAAACATCACCTTAATAATCCAAACTCATTCATTTATTATTATTATTAATATGAAATTCTCATGGATAATTACCATGTTCTATTTTTCATAAGATCCATTAAATTGTTATGAATATGCCTCCTTACTTCCCCATGTAAATTCTCATACATGATCATTCCGCATTATCATTTTAAAGAAAATCCTTAGCCACCAGAAAAATCTAATCATTTTACGATAAATGACAATCAGAACTCATCCAAGACGAATTGCATCAAAATGATCAAGAACTACATTTAAATAAACAAATTACCAATAAACTATCTCAAAACGATCGCTAAAATAACAATGTGCCATAAAAATATGCACGGAACTGTACAACAAAAATCAGGATGAAACTCCTGCCTAATTAGAACAGCCGGATGCCTTCCGAAAATATACTCATTCTACGATATGCCCACCGTGGATATGCTATCTCAAAAGAAATGAAATAAAATTCGAAGAGTGGACAACATCACAAAGATCCATGCTTATGTCCCAATATAATGCAGAAAATAAAGATCTATGGCGTGTAAAACGATTCCTACATGGTTGAATGGTATAGTCTAAGGTCTGATATTCACCGGTACTAGATATTAAGAATAGAATAAGGGGCTCACGCCCATTTCAGATGTTCTTGAAGAATGTCCAAGTTCCTGCGGAATGCCCTTAGTCTGAGCATAAAATTCCACGCGATCCTCCGCACACGGAAATGTGTACGGCTCGACTTCATGGCTCCACCGGTGCAAGTCCCAAGTATCCAACCATCAGCATCCATCATACGCCCGATTCATATTTAACGCACCATAATACTGGCTCGATTCATGGTAGATTTCAAAAGTTCATACCGGCGTATTGCTACCATGACGTCCTGATCGGATTGTCTTAACACCATAGCTTCTGCTAAAAAAAAGCACGTGTCTAATACTGTCACTGATTTTACGACAATCACCTGGTGTTTTAACGTCCCGAAATACTCCGAATAGTCACGGTCATGTTCCCGGTTACTTGATTGTAATCCTTCTGTAGTTATCGCAGTACGCTTACACACCCGTTTAGCCTTAATTCCAAGTCAATTGCTAGCCAGAAATCTACCCTGGTATGAGGTATTATATTCTCATAACTCAAGTAAGGAGTTATTTCCAGCCCTTATGCCTTAATATGCTGTAAGCTCGGGCCATACCCAACACAACCTTGCATTTACAAAAGCTAGTCCCATCTAGTAAAACTATCCTGAGCACATTTGAACAATGCCTCGTTTGTAGGCTAATTTTGGCTTCCAGGTCAGGTACTAGTAACTTGAGATTGATTAAGCCGCCCGCTTATGCATGGATTAACTGCACAAACACCACTGTCTGTGTCATAACATCTGCCTGCTCGACCCTGCAGACTGTCAGGTGTTAACATACATACGCGCATCGCCGTCCGCGCATCTCATCAGCCTGCAACCAACGGCAGTGAAACTCAACTCAGTCAGGCGCTCGCTTCAAATTCAAAATACAGCCGCGACAAAAAACAACATCTCCATAACCAGCAACTGACGCTCTTTCACACGGATACAGTATATGGCCTTTACCCTTTCTATCTGAGCAACATCGTTTTTCGAGAGATGCTCCCATATTAATTCTATTGCATATGTCATTATTGGAGAAATTTTTATGTGAAAGAGTTCTAATGCAGTCTGTATGGAGAGTTGTCTTATTAGTTTTATCTCATTCATGGCTATAACCGCGGTAGCTCTATCTTTTACATGTTTGGAGAAATTCCGTCCAGTCGTTTGGAGTATCAGGCCAAGATACTTGTAGTTGTTTACCCTTGTTAGCTTAATATGAGCACATAAATCCATTAGATTTAAAATCAGTAAGAAGCATCATTAGTTTTTTTCCCTCTCCCCTGTAAAATTTGGTTTACTGGAGTTAGTGGGTTTTTGATTTCCCTGCCTCAATTTTACTGTATACTGTGCCCATGGGATAGGCACAAGTATCGAACCCACACTCTATTACTTCAGGAAAAGAAGAAATAATACCAGTTTTAGAACAGTTTAAAGGGTTGTTGGAGGGTTAATATGAAATCGCCCGTGTATGACGCATGGACTTGTGATACAACTTGGAGGCAAGCACTCGCAGTTGGGCGTGAGGTCACTTCGACAGCTCAGCAAGAAAGGGTTACGCATGGGACAGAAATAGAACAATGAAACTTTCCACTCAAGACAAGGATAGAAGATCCTGTGATAAAGCCCTTAGTCAGCGGTTATTTGCCAACACTGTAGAGATGGTGTGGCCAAGAAATTAGAGAAATAATTAAAATTAGCCAGTTATGTGCAATAATCGGAATAAATCACACCGCCAATGTTATTTATTCTGGAAGATAGAATTTTGAGAGCCAGAAAAGTTAATTATAATTCCACCGTATAGAAGTGTCATATCAGCACTACGCAATCGGGTATTCACCAAGCCAGGAGTTAGTGGTGGTGGAAAAAACGAAGGCTCTACCTACGCAATTCAGGAGCTCAATTTAATTAATATCATTACGACCTACGATCTTTTTTAAGATATTTTAATATATTTTGGACATTTAAGCTGTGAGCATTCAGGAGATACATTTTTATATTCGTGCGACGATTACTTTAGAAGTTAGATCTGGAGAAGGAGCGACACTGATCTTTTTGCAGCAGAATCAAATATAAACCCTGGGAGCGCCAGGAAATTCATTCAATCTTAGCAGGCCGGGGAGGCGCTGCACTGTTTCAACAACAATACAGTCTTCAGACAACCTCTGTGGAGAGGTGCTGTATCGCATATGCAGTCTTCATCAGTCCGTGGTACGTTATACTGTAGCCGACGTATAGAGCTCTTGGAGAGAGTTGCTGCTCCAGTAATTATTCAACAGTGCCGCCGTGCAATAGAAGCGTCATAATCCTTGTCAGGAGGAAAAGTACTGTCAAGCTTCGAACTCTAAAAATTAATCTACAGATTTAGGCAAGGTAGTATACATTGGCCTTAAATACATTAGCCGGCGAGGGCATTTAAGCCTTATAAATTCAGTGAAGAGGAAGCATCGCAATATCTCAAAGTAATACGAGACAACGAAAGAGTAGTGAACTCTATATCTTTTTATCCAGTACGTTAAATAACCAAATTAGGGTAAACGTAGGATAAACGCCTAATTTTCCTGAGCTAAGGAAATTAGAGCCAGTGAAGATAGATTTTAGGAATCTACATTTGGGGCATCATTTGCCAAGTCAAAACGCAGTAGGATTTTGGAATCTATTCCATAAGCAGAGGCTACATTGCGTCAGAAATAAAAATCCAGACGTGGACCACAAGAGAAACAAATACTAGATCGTAGTAGCAGCAAGCGCCGCGAATCTAGGGGTGAGCGTCAGTTATAAACATTTGCTAGACGAACATTTGCGCATTGAACGAGATACGACATCGTGCAGTAACTGTGGTAAGAGTGCCGGTAGTCGAAATAACCCGAATAGGAGAATCAGCCGTACCAGTAGAGGGTAAGAACGAACGAGACTTTCAATCATCCACTGTAGGAGTAGGATGTCGACGTAAAATACTTGCATACTTGGGAGGCGGGAAAAAGGAAGAGATCACGTGTGTAAGGCAACCAGACGTGCCTAAAAGTGAAATTTATATGTGTAATATAATCTTTTGTGAAGATATAAGTGGATTAATATTTTTTAGTGATTTTTAAGTGGTAATAAATACCATGAGTGCATTTCTTAATAATAAGATAACCAGTGTATGTAATTTCTGTAAATTGGAAGAAATATTTACGTGTGGAATTATGAGTGTTAATGTGTGGATTTTCATTCATTTTCAATATGGTGTGAATACTAGTGAGTGGGCAAAATATACCGTCATTGGAGACCAGGTCGCTGAGCTGAGTAATCATGTAAGTACCAAATTTGATTATATGTGGTGTCTGGGAGAGCTCATGTAACATGCATATGGAGATATAATTCTCAAATTTGAAACAGGGATGTGTAAAACAGTGTATAACGAATTAACGATGCATTGCGCGATGTGAACAAATAATTTGGTGATAAATATAACTAATTGAATGTGTAAAGTAATACTCAATGAAAAGTATTCAGTGGAATACCAGTAAATGATAGAATGATGTAATAATTTATACAAGCAAGATAATAATAATAATAACTTCATGAATTAATTATTTAATTAATTTTCATATGATAATGATGGAAGCCGTAGAGCTCCTTGTAATAATGATTAAAAAAAGTTTATTGAACTGCTAGAGTTCTTGGAAAATATATGTCAGAATTGTTTAATAAAGGCAAACGCTAATAATATTCTGGGACGAATATCAATTTATTGTTGTGAATTAAATATTTTTGCTTTGGATGGCAACTTGGCAATATTGACGTAATTAACGCCTTGGAGGGCACGTAATCGTTGTTATCATGCTAGAAACGCGGTGAAAATATGCTAGGCAAAGTAATTGTGGGGAACAGTTAGATGCGGTAATTGATTATGTGTGTGTATTGCTGTATGCAATCTTTAAAAGGGTGCTAATTTATATTAAATATGAGCGCAGGGATTTGCATTATTGTCACCCAGAAGACGCTATTGTTGGACGACTGGTCTGATACCAGCGATCCTGTTACTGTTGGGTCCTATCTCCTCAAATTTGGAAGTTGTTCCAGAGGCCGGCCAAGGAACGATCCGATGTTCCATTACTCTGAGAGCCCCTTATATTTGTTGGTGTTGTTGAAGTATCCTACCTGCCAATGCTAAAACTCCATAGTTATACTCTTGCCTGAGCCATATGGATAGGTTATAAGAACCTCATAATGTATTGTATTGAAATGAATTAATCGCCTTGCCTTCCCAAGTTTTAAAGAGAGCTGCTGTCTGCAAGCTCGTTGAATGTCTCGTCCAGAAGGGAAGAAGCAGCGTGCTCCCCCTTTATAGTCGTAAATCATGCCTAAGTGTTTGACATACTAACATACCCCTCGGGTTGAGATAGGTCTTGTATGAACCGTAGTTTCCCGTGGTAGACGGAAGTAATTCATGATGTTTTAAGATGACTCAGTAGTTGTACTGAGATACATTCAGGTTAAATATTCTTGCTTGTAAAGTTCAGATCCGCGTTTCACAATGATTAAATTGTCTTTGGAGAAAAATATAAAAATCCCTTCTTATTGTTACATGACCGTAGGCTACTATTGTTCCCGAGTTATGATGGAACATTTGGGATAACTGGGAGTTCATCTTGATTTGATTCAATCAGTAGTTTCCGAAACTCGAGACACATGAGTACTCCCAACACAAGTGTAATTTGGTAGTATTGAAGAGAGAGATGGTAAATATGAATATCAAGTAAGCCCAAATAAATGGTAATTATCAGTACCATTGATATTATAACTCAGTAATAAGTAATACCCCGTTTAAGGAGTAATAAGTGTGTGTTTAATTATAAAAATATATGTCAAAGTAAACACCGAGCCGTCTTTGAGCTCGCTTGAGAAATTTATGTAATTGCTTTATGGAAGTGAAACCTAGATGACATTTTTCGGTCAGGTTCAATGGAACCGTAAACTAGTGTTTTGTAAGATATTTTATTTAGTGATTCCTTGATCTTAGTAGGACAAGTGTGAAGATGTTCTTTTCTGTTTTAATGTTTTATTTGTAGCGCCTAAATTTTGAGTTTATTAAATACTAGCTGAAGTACCCGTGCTTCGCTACGCGTCATAAATAAATTAAAATGTGAAGGTGACAGTTAAAACTGGGGATAGGCGAGGTGCTGCGCAGAGGGAGATTAAGGATGGAAGATTTTGTCCAACTACACCGTTCGGCGTTGACCGTGTTCTATAGCACAAATTTAGGTTTTACTCGCTAACTGTTGGAGATACATTTCGGATAGAAAATGTAAATTTAAACCTCGTACATGCCATCAAAAGTTTCCTATTTCTTAGCGTTCACTTTTTATTTGAAATGGAAATATGAAAGTTTGATACCGAAGGGTGTAGTGACGTCACTAAAATGGTCGCCATCTTTAAATAGTGCAAAGTATTGAAATCAAAAGTAGCCTATTTGTTAACCAGGTAAATCAGCTACGTCCATGTAAAATTCATGTAAATCGGTTAACACCCCTTTAGAACCTGAATATCCAAAAATCCCTCCTTAGTAGACTTTTTCGACACACAACAAACACATCCCCTTCTTCTAACTTTAATACTTTTGGTTGGTCGATGAGAGTGAACATCCAAAAATCTTTCCTCAGTGGACGTTTTTCTTCCAGAATTTCACCACTCCCCATAGGCCCCTTAAATTGGATTTATGTAGAAAAAGGTCAAACACCTACTTATTTTAATTATTTATTCATTTATTTATTTTTAAGCTGATTGAAACTCGGAGAAAATCAAACTCCTCGCCTATGTCGATTAAGAGATACACGCTCCGTTAGGAATCTTTCAACCCCCACTTTTCATCCCTTTCGCTTCATAATATACACCACATCAAAAAACCATTAGACATAGTATATATGCCAGGTGTCACTTCCCCAAATGACACCACTCGTGAGATATTGTTATTCAATGAAATGAACGTTTACCCCCATAACACCTCTTTAGAACCTGAATATCCAAAACTCTTTTCTTAGTCGACGTTTTCGACATACAACGAACATATCCCCAAAATATCATGTTACTAACTTCAATAATTTTGGCTGGGCGATGATGAGTGAGTCAGTCAGTCAGGACATTTTCTTTCATTTATTTTTGAGAATTTCACCCATCCCCATGAACCCCTTAAATTGGATTTATGAAAAAACGGTCGAACACCTATTTACTTATTTAAAGCTGTTCTTCCCCCTGAGTTTGATGAGTGAGTAAGTGAGTCAATCAGATAGGTCACTTTCTTTCCTGTTCCCCCCCCCCCCCCACCGAATTTCACCCCTCCCCATGGGCCCCTTTAATTGGATTTGTGAACAAATGGTCGAACATCTATTTACTTATTTTTAAGCTGCTTTTCCCGCTGAATTTCAAACTTATCGCCTATGTTTAATAAGATATACAGTACATGCTCCGTTAAGAATCCTTCAACCACCAATTTCCTCCCCTTTCCTCTCATAATATACACCATATCGATAAACCCTTTGACATATGTCTGCTTATTTTGAATGATTAGTTTATATGCGGAATATCACATCCCCAAATGAAACAACTCGTGAGATATTGTTATTCAATTAAATGCAAGTTTAACCCCCTAACACCCCTTCTGAACATGAATATCCAAAAATCCATCCTTAGTGGACTTTTTCGACATACAACGAACATATCCCCAAAATTTCAAGTTTCTAACTGCAAGAGGTTTGCTGGGGGATGATGAGTGAATATCCAAATATCCTTCCTTAGTGGACTTCTTTCCCCAGAGTTTCACCCCTCCCCATGAGCCCCTTAAATGGGATTTATAAAAAAAGATCGAACACCAATTTACTACTTTTTCAAGCTGATTTTTCTCCCGGAGATTCATACTTTTTGCCTCTGTCTTTTAAGAGATACATGCTCCGTTAAGAATCCTTCATCACTCACTTTTCACACATACACCTCATAATATACACCACATCGAAAAACCCTCAGACATGTCTTCTTATTCTTAATGATGAGTTTATATGCCGAGTATCCCATCCCAAAGGAAACCAATTGGGAGGTATTGTTATTCAATTAAATGCAAGTCTACCCCCTTAACACCCCTTTAGAACCTGAATATCCAAAAATCTTTCCTTAGTGGACGTTTTCGACATACAATGAACAATGTCATATTTCTAACTTCAATAATTTTGGCTTGGCGATGATGAGTGAATGAGTAAGTCAGGACATTTTCTTTCAATTATTTTTCAGAATTTCACCCCTCTCATGAACCCCTTAAATTCGATTTATGAAAAAAAGGTCGAACACCTATTTACTTCTTTTTGAGCTGTTCTTCCCCCCTGAGTTTGATGAGTGATTGAGTTAGGACACTTTCTTTCCTGTTTTTCCCCCCAGAATTACACCCCTCTCCAAGGGCCCCCTAAATTGGATTTATGAAAAAAAACGGTCGAACACCTATTTACTTATATTTTAAGCTGTTTTTCTAGCCGAATTTCAAACTTCTCGCCTATGTCGTTTAAGAGATACACGCTCCGTTAAGAATCCCTCAACCCCCTTTTTCACCCCTTTCACCTCATAATATACACCACATCGATAAACCCTTAGACATATGTCTGATTATTTTATTGATTAGTTTATATACCGAATATCACATCCCCAAAGAAACAACTCATGAGATATCGTTATTCAATGAAATGCACGTTTACCCCCTTAACACCTCTTTAAAACCCGAAGAAACAAAATTCATTCCTTAGTTGACGTTTTAGACATACAGCGAACATATTCCCAAAATTTCATGTTTCCAACTTTAATAGTTTTCGCTGGACGTGATAAGTGAGTGAGTCAGACAGGACATTTTCTTTCAATATTTTTTACCGGAATTTCACCCCTCCCCATGGGCCCCTTAAATTGGATTGATGAAAAAACGCTTGAACAACTATTAACTTATTTTTTAAGCTTTCTTTTTTCCCTGAGTTTGATGAGTGAGTTACTCAGTCAGTTAGGACACTTTCACTCCGTTTTCCCCCCAGAATTTCACCCCACGCCATTGGCCCCTTAAATTAATTTATGAAAAAACGGTGGAACACCTTCTGATTTTTTTTCGTTGAGTTTCAAATTTCTCGCCTATGTCGTTTAAGAGATAGGCCTACATGCTTCATTAGGAATCCTTCAACCCCCACTTTTCACCCCTTTCACCTCATAATAATACACCACATCGAAAAACCCTTAGACACATGTCTGCTTATTTTTAATGATTAGTTTATATGCGAGTATCACATCCACAAATGAAACCACTCGTGAGATATTGTTATTCAATGGAATGCAGGTTTAACCTCCTTAAGACCCCTTTAGAACCTGAATATTCAAAAATCCTCCCTAAGTGTATGGTTTTGACATACAACGAACATATCCCGAAAATGCCTTGTTTCCAACTTCAATATTTTTCGCTGGGCGATGATGAGTGAGTGAGTGAGTCAGGACATTTTCTTTCAATGTTTTTTCTTCAGAATTTCACTCCTCCCGATGAACCCCTTAAATTTGATTTATCAAAAAAAACTGTCGTACATATATTTACTTATTTTATGCAGTTTCCCCCCTGAGTTTGAAGAGCGAGTAAGTCAATCGGTTAGGACACTTTCTTTCCTGTTTTTCCCCCAGAATTTCACACATCCCCATGGGCCCCTTAAATTGGATTTATTAAAAAACGGTCAAACACCTATTTACGTATTTTCTATGCAGATTTTTTTCCGCTGAGTTTCAAACTCCTCGCCTATGTCTTTTAAGAGATACAGGCTCCGTTAAGAATCTTTCACCCCCACTTTTCACCCCTTTCACCTCATAATATACACCACATCGAAAAACCCAAAAGACACGGCTCTTCCTATTTTCAATGGTGAGTTTATATGCCGAGTATCACATCCCCCAATGAAACCAATCGGGAAATATTGCTATTCAATGAAATGCAGGTCTACCCCCTTAACACCCCTTTAGAACCTGTATATCCAAAAAGCCTTTCTTAGTGGCCGTTTGCGGTCCTTGAGGAAGCTGCATACCAAATTTCATTCCAATCCGTTGGGTGGTTTCTGAGATTTCGTGATGAGTGTGTGCGTGTGTGAGTGTGTGAGTGAGTGAGTGGTATTTGACAAATATCTAGTAGAGAGTGTTAAGTCTTTATTATGCTATACTCGGTTGAGAGTGCTGTGTGAGCAGTTGAGTAACTAACGGGATTTCAAGTAAAGCTCCTCATTTTCTATACCGGTAGTACAGGGCGCAATGGGCATCCAGACGGCCGTGTCTCGACTTGAGCTATGTTGCCATGGAAACTATCTGCCTTGCCATTCCTTCATGAGTATTAATTACGAATTAATTAGCCTTTGCTCGAGTGAAAAAGGGCCGAAATCAGAAGAATGAGAAAGACTATCGAAAATTCATGTAGGCAGCGGTTCCTTCTGGGTCCTAAACTATGTGTATGCAGAATTTGGTTGAGATTGGTGGAACGGTGTAGATTTGTATACGGAACCAACCCACCCACCCACATACATACATACAGACTTTCACTTTTATATATAAGATATTTTAGATTTTGATTTTTGATGTTTATTTTTGAAGTGTAACCTATGCTTGATCCTGAATCAGTAAATCATACAGTGGGAGAACATTCTACGCCCCGATTTTCTGATTTGAACTGGCTGACTGTGATTTGCATATTCCTTAGTTTAAAAGGGCACAATACATTCCCCAGGAAACACACACATCTTGCTATCAGGTTTTAAATTTCCAAAATTAAAATCGTAGTTAATTTTGTCAATTTTTCAAAATATAGTTCTTGCTTTGTGCTGATCTTCACTGTTTCCCTCATATCACCCATGTTTATAGGAAATTTTGGACTTTCATTAATGTGAGTGATAAACCTACAGCTAGAAAATGAATTACACTCATTTACACATTATTAATTAATTAATTAATTGATTTAACTTTATTATTTCATTTTTATTCCAAACAAACTCAAAAAATATAGAAAGAAAAATTAAAGCAACAAAGGTTTGAATGAGATTCATGTTTTAGCCGAAGGTTCAACGCCCACTTTAAAAAAAGGCCAAAATTTCCTATAAACATACGAGATATAAGGGAGACGGTAAATTTCAGCACAAAGCAAGAACCAAATTTTGAAAAATGGATAAAAATAGTTACGATTTGAATTTTGAACATTTAAAACTTTGCTTCTACTAATAACAAGATGTGTGTGTTTCCTTGGAAATGTATATAATTGTTGTACAAGATTTATGACAGGCACAGTTATAAATTAATAATAATTAAAATAGTTATTGTTTTGACTCCTTAAGCTGCATTTTCCCTTAAATTGGTTGGGATTTATTTTTGTCATCTGGGGGAAGATAACAATGTTTATATGGTAGTAGCCAACGTGTTAAATGTGAGAGAACCATGTCATCTTCAGGGCAAAATGTAAAAAAGCTGACACCCTGGCGTATATAAAGTAGTAGTAGTAGTTAAAATGGATCCATGCACCATTGTATTATTTTCTCTTTTGTTGTACAGGTGATTTTGCAAGGCATTCACTACTACAGTGCTTGCCACGGTGGGTGAGTGGTTATCCTGCCTGACCAACAACCTGAATCTTGCAGGTTCGCTCCTGGCCATGGTAAGTCATTTTTGGAAGGCGACAAAAATCACGACACGCATGTTATACGATGTTGGCTGGTTAAAGAACCCATTTGAATTCAGTATGTCGTGTTCTTAATGGCAAAATTAATCTCTGGACTTTTGCCAACACAAAAGTTCCTCCTTTCTCTACTAGAAAGCGCTATAGTGTCAAGGAGCTTAGATATCTAACCTCCTTGACTTTCATAGTGCTCCAAGGAACAACAAAAATTCGACAAGCAAGCTGCCCTTTGGGCGGCAAATAACAAAGCTTGCACCCGGCACCTGAGGCCATAGGATATAATTATATTATACTACTATAGTCACCACAGAAAAAACATGTTACCAGACAAATCCAAATCGTTGTTGTTAATTCAGTTTACGGGCTTGATACATCATGGTCATGAGCCCTGTGTACTTGGGTGAGTGTTCAATTTAACTGATAACTTGTGTTTATGGGGTGACTGTAGTAGTGTTGGGTAGAAGTAATTATTTGAGTGGGAATAGGATAGGTGCTCCTTGACATGAAATAACTTACTATCCCGGCATTTGCCTGGCGAGAGTGTGGAAAAACCCGGCGTATAAGGGGAAAATCTATACTTCCGTTAGCACTGGGATTCGAACCTCCGATCTTTGACCTTGCTGCAGCTGCTTTCGTGTTAGTGCCACTCGATTTATTGAGCATTACTACGCCGCAGGACTGCTCTGTTTCTACACCTCTCACTTTGAAATCATTCAACATTGAATCTAATCACAGCCTCCTAGGTCTACCTGTGCGTATTTAATAACAATGATAAAATAATAATATATATATTTTTTTTACGAGGGAAGTGGAAAAATCTTGCATAAGACCTTGAGAAGGGTCCGCACTCCTCAAGAGTGTGGGATTCTTACCCACTAAAAAACCACACCCTGTCCTCTTGACGAAACCCATCCCGGGACCACTTTCGTATTACTTCAGGATGGATCCATTTTCTTTGCTTAACAAGCACCATCTTACTTCTAAATTCATAGTCCGCGTATCGCAGACTTAATCAACTAAATCGAGCACGTCCCCATCCGACTTCTTCTGACGAAGGACCACCTCAACAAAGAAAGCGACCGTATCCCAGCTGAGCTCGTTCCTCAGCATAATTCCAACTATATTGTCCGGCGTTATTGGACCAACCTCAGCTTCAAGTCGTTGTTTTTCCGCTGCCCAACGAACGCAGACGAAGAACGTATGATATACGTCATCTCGTTCGTTCTCGCAGTAAATACATACTGGACTCCTTACTTTGGCCATACGATGGAGGTAACACCGAAAGTAGCCATGACCTGTCATCATCTGAGTCAGAAAGTAATTCGTTTCTCCATGTTTTCTACTTGTCCAGTCGACCAGACTCGGTATCAGCCGAGCTGTCCATCTTCCTTTGAGATCGTCATTCCACCTCAGCTGCCAAAGCTCCATCTTGCGTGCTACGGCTTCCTTCCGGGCTTGAGCCTTGCCCAGTTCTACTCGTCGGAAGTATACGTTTTTGCGCGAGTAAGTCTATAATAAGCTATCGGAAATATATCATCAAAAATTAAGCAACAGACAGAGATATATCGCCACTGTGGCAAATGTAGTGAGACCATTCATCACATTATATCAGGTTGTTTCCATATTACCAACACTGACTACAAACATCGACACGGTCATGTTGCCAACATTATCCACCGGAAACTGGCCTTGAAGTACAAACTTCTTCAAAGCTCCGTCCCCTATTGGAAATACACACCATCCGCAGTACTCGAAAATGCCACACACAAGTTCTACTGGGACAGAGGAGTTGTGGCAGATGTTGCAGTCAGTGACAATCAGCCAGATATCATTGTCATAAATAAAGAACACCGCGAGGCATTATTGATAGATATCGCATGTCCCAACACTCAAAAAATCCAAACAACAGCTGCTACTAAAATATTTATGTACACATAGCTGGCTATTGAGATAAAACATAGGCCTAGCCTATGTGGGAACTTAAGTCGGTGACTACAATCCCAATGATCGTATAGTGTACTGGAGTTACACCCAAACCTCCCCACAGTAGTCTATCACTATTGAATCTGCAACCACAGATATTAATTGATCTACAGAAGGCAGTTCTATTAAACACCTGCCATATTGTCAGGAAGTTCCTTGGTGACAATACCCTCGTCGAACACTCAGCAAGGCTCGATGATTCAGATGGAAATTTAGCTCATCCTATAAATGAAGGAGACTCGTGAAGAGTGCGGGCACGACATGGATGTACAGTAATGTGAAATCTCTGAACAGTGTAATCTACAAACAGCTTGGCCCCTTGAATTTGAGCCTTAACTAACGTAGCTAACGTGGTTGAAATATTATCATTATTAATAGGGCCTATTAATAATAATAATAATCCTGAGAATCAACCGTAAATTACTCGTCCAGGAAAAGAAAGAAGACTATCTAAGACAATTAAGAACACCCAAAATTTGGGATGAAGTGACAAACAATCTGATAGAGCCGACAAGAGAATTAGCATCTATGAAATACCTCAGCAGACCTGCTTGGTGGAATGAGGAATGCGAAGATGCGATCAAGGAAAGACGAGAGGCATGGAAATTATGGAACGGAAATAAAACACTGGAGAATTTGGAGAAATCAAGACAAATAAGGTAGCAAACACACCGCATAATGAGAACAATCAAAAGAGAATATCTTAGGAAACAAGTCACGGAAATGGAAGATAATTTTAAGAAGAACAACACCAGACTTTTCTATAGGGCTTTTAACAATAAAATAACTGGTTACACGGCACCGAGCCTCCACTTTAAGAAACCGGACGGATCCCTTGCCTTGAATGATAAAGACAACTGTGAGATTCTTGCCAATTATTTCGAAGAACTCCTTATTTGCGAACCACCACAGAAAAAATTGGAAACTCTGAAAGACACAGCCCAGAACCTACAATCAGAACCACCAGATGAAGTGGAGATATGGAATGTAATAAATTCCTTAAAGAACAATAACGCGTCCGGAGAAGATGGAGTTATCGCAGAACTGTGGAAGATAACCAATGACGCCTTCATCACTGAAACGACGGAACTGTTCAGGAATATCTGGAGGGATGAAATGATACCGGAGGACTGGTTAGTGGCATTGATTCACCCGTTACATTAAAAAAAAAAACGAAAACTGATGTCAATAATTATCGAGGTGTATCACTTTTATCAGTTACATACAATTTTTGTTCTAAACTACTACTGAACAGACTGGAAACACAAATTGACCCACAACTGGGAGAATATCAGGGAGGTTTCCGGAGAGGGCGTTCTTGTCCAGTCTGAAAATGATAATAAAATATTACACTGCACGATCAAAAGATCTATTCATCTCATTCGTTGAATTTCACAATGCTTACGATTCAATAGATAGAAAAACATTGATGGACATATTGAGGGAATATGGAGTGGATCAAAAGACGCTAAACCTACTGTACTTAGGCTGACGTTAACAAACATTATATCCAAGGTGAAATTCCGGGGAGAGATCAGCAAACCCTTCCAAATAAAAACCGGATTGAGGCAGGGTGACAGCCTGTCACCGATGTTGTTCAACGTGGTTCTAGATAAGATCATGAAGACATTGTGGACAACCAATGACTCCGGGGCTTTACTCGGAAGTAAAAATACAAACATCAAACCCAGATGTCTGGCCTTCGAAGATGATCTGGCACTTCTAGCTGAAACTGAAGAGGAAGCAATAATACAGATAAGTGAACTAAAAGAAATCGTTGAGAAACCTGGTTTACAAATCTCTTTTACAAAAACAGAGATGATGATCACCAACAAGAACTACATGAAGAAAGCAGTTAAGACGAAATATGGGAAGGTAAAGGTCACGAAACAGTTCAAATACTTCGGAAAGATCATTAGCAACAATGGACTGGACAAAGAGTCGATGGAAATCAGAAGACTTAAACTAGAAAAACTCAACTTCTCCACTTAAAATATATACAACAAAAAGAACCTCTCCCATAATGCCAAACTACAACACTACAATCCTGTGGTAAAACCGGTGATCTTATATGGTGTGGAGACGGCAAATTTGAAGAACCTGGAAAAGCTTCTGAAGATTGAAAGGAGGATATTGCGGATGATTTATGGCCCAAAAGAGGTACAGGGAACCAACAGATTAAGATCCAACAAGGAGATATATGAAAGGGTGGAAGACCTGGAAACAACAATTAGAAAAATACGTTTACGGTTCCATGGACATATGGTTAGAATGGATCCAACAAGATTAAATAAACAAATTTTTAATAAAATATATAATCTGAAGAGTCAAGGGGGTTACACCAAGCAGATGAAGGAAGAACTCCGGAGGCTAGAAATTACAGATGACGACTGTCGAGACAGAACACAGTTCGGGGAAATTCTTTCCAACATACAGGTTCTTGTGGGAGAAAAGAAGGAACGCAGGGGAGGAAGGTGGACAGCAGAGAGAAAGGCGCAACACTCTGAAAGTATGAAGGAAGTGTGGAGGAAGAGAAAGGAAGAACGAACTATGAGAAGGAAATGAAATGATATTTGCGTGGTCCTTAGTTTTGGCCGGTTTGCATAATGTAATGTAATGTAATAATGATAATATTTCAACATTTTTTTTGTCTGTTTCACAAAAGTTGTGCAATTGTGCATGACCCTGTTCTAAATTGGTAGTTTGAATCTTCACTGTTTTATTCCCTGTTGTTGTTGTTGTCGTTCGTGGCCTCAAGTTAGGAACCATCTCTACATATACTTGGGGTAGAAGTGGGGAACCACTGAAAACCACTTCCAGGATGGTTGAGGTGGGAATTAAATCCACCCCTTCTCAGTTTTGCCTCACGAGTCTGAGTGTACCCCGTTCCAGCCCTCAGACCAGAATTACATTTCTTTTTATAAGCTTCTACTTGAGCCTGTCTCCCCATTCCCCAGCGACCTTCTCACAATCCATCCCCGTGATTGTTAACCAAAAACGTGAATGACAGGCACGCCGGCACATGAAAAAGCGTCTGAAAGTCTGTGGTTGGAATTCCTGAGAGTGACACATGTCACAAACGATTGTCACCGAGGGTAACAAAGTTGTCCTGGGGGAAGTTTCCGCCTCCTTTTTGTTTTCTCAGATTTTAATCTTGGTCGCGCTTCGTAGTCTACGCCCTGGGGCTCTTCTTCTCCGAGCAGTGCCAAGCCGGCAGAGGAATAGGGGTACTTTCATTTAGGGGTTTGGACGTTGCGGTCATCCGCCTTGAGTACTTGGAAATGTAGAAGTTGTCTGATCCCTCGAACATCTCTGCGTCGCATGTCAAACCGGAAAAAGAGATATTTTTATGCAGAGTCTGATAAATTGGCCCGGTTCTATATAGAAATAACGATGTCATGCAAATAGTTACAACGTTCATTACCAATAAATGAGCATTCTTAATATTTTCTCTGTGTTATCGAAGATACATTGACTAACGATTTCAATTTTTCTGACATTTTCATTGCCTTTCATGACGTGTAGATACGAGCACGCTTCTTTAATTGAATTCAAACAGCATTGTTCATTATAATTAATTTCAATTACGAAAACAAATTCACTAGACTTTGTGACATGGCGATATCATTCTCTGGACATGACTTGAAAGAACGAATATTGTGAATTAAGTTTTGATGTAAGGACTAGGATATGTCATGATAATAATAATAATAATCAAATTAATAGTAATTTCAGCATCTTGGACGTCGAAAAATACCATGGCCTACTATCAGTACCTCCCAGAGTGCATCATGGGAAATGAAACCTATCGTCTCTATTGGGATCGTACAATATTGACTGAGCGGACCGTCTGCCACAAGAGGTCAGATATTGTAGTTGTCAATATGAAGGTTAAGGAAGTTGTCCTGGTTGATGTAGCAGTTTCCTTTTATTGACTCATAGAGTCACCCAGTTTTCCGTATTGACCTACTATAATAATCAAAAGATTTCCCAGTTCCGCCTCGTCAATACATTATATTCAAAATTTTGTGATGTAATCACATGTCACAATCTACCTAGGTTCATGATTCGATGGCTATATGCATTGGCATCATCATCAGCCTTACAGTGTATTGGCAGCACTTAAAAATCCCTTCGTAATTACAGTAATAAAATGTTGACATAAAAACACACTCAAATCACTTATACACTAAAACACTTTAAAACACTTTAAAAGTTTTCTTAAAAAGTTAAAAAAAATATGGTAGGTACACATTGCAAAACTCTTGATGGTTTAATTGTATCTCTTGAGGAGAGGCGGAACTGGGAAATCCTTTGATTATTGTAGCAGTTTCCAACAGCAACAACTTAAAGGAAAAGTACAACGAAAATATCTCAATATTTACGAATATATTACAGCAATCACACTGTAATTTTGTGTGTTGATAGAGGCAGTTAACATAAGTAGGATATATGAAAATTGTCTATATAGTTATTAACGGTACTACTTGATGAAAAATGAGAAAAGTAGGCTAAAAAGGGAAGGCTTGTGGAACATAGACAGCCGAGTATTGAACTAGGCCTACATCATTTCCAGATCAATTTTGAATCATTATTGAAGCTATTTAAAGTTAGTAGTTTAGAATTTTTCTTGGTAACAGTAAAGAACACCAGGACCAAAGTAAAAAATTCTTAAACTACTGAAATTTGCCAAATTACTTGTAGGTAGGGAAATAAACTGGAGATGATATAGTAATAGATGTTTACTCCTGTATGTAACCCACCCAGCCATCCCAAATAGGTTCAAGACTTATATAGATGAAATCCCAGCCGACTCCGCCATTTTTATCATCCTGTACAGGAGGACTGCCCAACCTACGGCCCGCGAGACTATTTTCTCCGCGCCATGTCGCTGAAACTGAAGCAACTGAAGCCAACTGGACAAAGCAGTGCGCGCGCATCCCCACCCAAAGCAGTTCCATTAGTCGCACTAAACTAAATTATCATGAACTTTATTTCAAAATTTGATTAATAATTGTGTCAACTGAACATAAATACTCACTCTTTGTCATTCATCCTGTCTACTGTATGTATTGAATATCATCATACTGTACTTCTATTTTAAAGGGATTTATTAAAAATATGTAAATTTATTTTTAGTGTTTTCTTTTCTTTATCCAATACAAATAAATATAGAAAACGGCAACAATGCTAAAAAAAAAAAAACTAAGCTCAGACAGCCACAAATGTCATCATATTCCACCTATATTTTAAAAACTTGCCTATAACGCCCAAACCCCTCGGAGTGTTATTGGCCCGCAAGGTCCCCCAACTATTTAGAATGTGGCCTTTAGATTTAAAAAAAAAGTTGGGCACCCCTGATGTACAGTATTGCCAACCCTACCCATTCGGTGCTATATCGCATCCGGCAGGCCAATGGTTTTCGCCTAGACCAATAATTATTAGCTAATATAAACACCCCTGGTTTCTGTCACACACAGTGGGGGTAGTCACGCATCAATTATCTTTATCCAGGCCAATCATTTTGCTAGACCAATATTTTCTACGTGTTTCGTGGGGTGTATTTTGTATCGGATATGTTGGCAACAGTGATGAGACATTATATGACGTCAATCAAACATGTTTACCCTCCAGTGCAGCAGTGATATTTGACAGTATTATCATTTCAAATGATCTTGTCGACTTCGTCGTTATGCTTTGGTCTACCGTTATGCGTTACGGTTACGGCGTGTATGACGTCGTCATGTTGTTCAGTGCATATGCACCGAGTCTGAATTTCTCCTGGGGTCAGGCGTTATGCGATACGGAGACGGCGAGTGTGTGACGTCATGCAGCAGAGTGCACCTCCCACTCTCCGTTACCCGCGCGGTAAGCCTAAGTGTAAGGGTAATGGAGTCTGTTGAGTCTGAGTTTACTCCTGGGGTCTGGCGTTATGCGATACGGAGACGGCGAGTGCGTGATGTCATGCAGCAGAGTGCACCTCCCGCTCTCCGTTCCCCGCGCGGGAAGCCTAAGTTAATGGGTAATGGAGTTTTCTAAAATATGTAGCATTTGTAGCATGCGTCATTTGAAATGATATAAAGTCTGGTCTCTCAGACTGACTGTATCTTTTTAGCCTATTTTCATTTTTGAAAAAAAAAATAGGCTTACTGATCACCTTTTGTCCGTGTGTCTGTGTGTGCGTGTGCGTGTGTGTGATGTGTGTGTGTGTCCCTAATAACTTCTAAACGGCTGGAGTGATTTCAATGAAACTCGGTAAGTTCAAAGCACCATTCTGGGTGACCTCGACCGTGCCCTTAAAATTATATTGTGTCTCCCCAATCCAGCATGGCGGCTGTGCGAAATTTCTCACCAGCATTCAGTATCTCCGAAACTATTACCGATATCACCCTGAAATTGTGTACGGAGATAAAGGGAACACTAGAAGTTCGCCTATGAGACTTTCAAAAACCTGGTAACTACAAAACTAACATGGCGGCCAAGCGAAGTTTAGATGTTTATATATACTTTTCTCGTGATTTAACCATCCAAACGTAATGAAACTTGGTACAGCAAATGTTTATACACATTGTAATGCACTGGTGTCTAATTTAGTTCAATTGTTTACATAACCTCAAAATGGCGGCTGTGCGAAATATTTCACTGGCATTCCATATCTCCGAAACTATTACAGATATTACCCTGAAATTTTGTACGATAATAAAGGGCACTAGTGCAAGCTTATCTATGTAACTTTCATATACCTGCAAAGTAAAACACGTACATGGCGGGCAAGCGAGTTTGAAACATTTTAATAGACTTTTCTTGTGATTTAACTCTCTGAGCGCTGTGAAATGTGGCACAGTAAATAATTATACATATTGTAATTCACTGGCATCTAATTTAGTCCAATTGTTTACATAACCTCAAGATGGCTGCTGTGCGAATTTTAAAATTAAGTTTTTATTTCTTGAGTCGTAATCATGCGATCGAAGTGAAAGTTTGAGTAATGAACCTACGCAATAATTTTCCTTTAATGGTACATAACTCTATGGCCTATACATATAACAATCCAAAATGGCGAGCATCGGAAATATTCAGACGATTCTCAATATCTACGAATCTTTTACAGCAATCAAGCTGAATTTTTTTATGTTCATAGAAGCTATGAACATAAGTTCACCTATAGGACTTTTAGTAACCTGGTGAGCACAAATCAAACATGGCGGCGACGCGATATATAAATATTTAAATGGACATTTCTCCCGATTTAACCATCCGAGTGCAGTGAAACTTTGCACGTTATATGCTTATACAAATGTTAATCCACTGGCATCCATTTTATTTCAATTGTTTCCATAACCACAAGATGGCAGCTGTGTGAATTTTTTAAATCTCGTTTTTACTTCTTGTGTTCTAATCATGCGATTGAACTTTGAATACCACATGTACACAATAATCTTCATGTAACAGTACATAAAATCCAACCTGGCGACCATCTGAAATATTTAAACGGTTCACAATATCTACGAATCTATCACTACCTCCAATCTTAAATTTTGTATATTGATAGAAGCAATTAACATGAGTAGAATATATGCAAATAGGCTGTATAGTTCTTCACGGAATTGAAATGAATGAAAATCCACAGCCTGCTTCCAGTCAGGAATGGAATGAATGAAGCCCCCATCTAGCGGCGAGGATATGAACTGTGCCGGCTGCCGAGGCCTGACGCACTCCTCTGGGGCAATGATTAAATGAATGACAGATGAAATGAAATGATAGTGGAGAGTGTTGCTGGAATGAAATTTTGACAGGGAAAACCGGAGTACCCGGAGAAAAACCTGTCTGCCTCCGTTTTGTCCAGCACAGATCTCACATGGAGTGACCGGGATTTGAACCACGGACCCAGCGGTGAGAGGCCGGCGTGCTGCCGCCTAAGCCACGGAGGCTTCCCTTCACGGAATTACCTGTTTCAATTCCTAATGACTCCCAGAAAAGTATGTGAATGATATATGTTCAATAATCTACCACGTTCTGGTTTGGTTCCGGTTCTGGTATACTGAACAATTGTATTTTTCTTTCGTAGGTTTTCGTCTACTTCACTGTTGATAAATGATTTAGGTTGCATCCGACGGAGGGTTAAGGGTGTTTATCTCTCATTACCTGTTCATCTTACTGTACTGGCTAAGGTGTTTCTAACGTCCAATTTCTGCACAGAATGATAGTGTGAATCTGTATCTATATACTTATACATTGTTTCTATTAAATTGAAGATAAAACATGCAGACTTTTCCACGGAACATTAGGATGATATAATGAAATTATAAGTTATATGAACTATTTATTTTGTTAGATACATATTACGGGTATTTTTGGATGGTTTCTGCCTTAAATATCCATGACGCCATCCATAATTCGTGTATTTCATCAATGTCGTGCGATTCATTTCTACAGAATTAGTTTAACTTGATACTATTCATAATGTTGAATTTTGGGCTTATGTCGTGTTTTATTATATCAAATTCGACGCGTTTCGAAAGAAACCATGTGTTTCTTCGTCAGGAATAAACTGAAATACGACAAATGATTGCTAAGAGAAAGCAACAATGAACCTATGAAAGGTGACCAAAGATGGACGCCATTATAGCCCCATGTTAGGGACAACGAGTCTCAGGGTTCTGATAATAGGTAGCCAGGATTCACTGAGATTGTAGCCGGTGTCGCGGTTGAAATTATCGGGGTGTTTACGTATTTCAACCGCCTCCCGGATGATTTTGGGACGACATTGCTTTATACGGGCAAGAACATCCACTCCTTGGAACGTGACATCATAGCCAGCTGTTAAAGCATTATCATCAACAGCTGATTTATCAGGTTGAATGAGCCTGATACATCTATTATGTTCCTTAATGCGGGTGCATATTGTTCTGGAAGTCTGCCCGATGTAAACCTTGCCTCAATTACAGGGAACTGTGTAGATACCCTGTTGTTGCAACTTAGGCAAACTGTCCTTAGTTGGTCGCAGGAGTTGCCTAATCCTAACAGAAGTTCCAAATACAGTCCGTATGTTGTACCGACGTAGGATTTTAGCAATACGATCCGTCGTGTTAAGTATGTACGGTAGGTAAGCAATTCCTCTAACATATTTTTCTCAACTGACGTCCTATTATTATTCGTTGGTTTCAGAAGCGTAGAAATCAGAGCTTAGCTATAACCGGTGGTTCTCAAGGTATTAATTTCTTTTGTAAAGAAGACACTTCACAAATCCCCCTAGCCCTGGTAGTTATAGTTGTAAGGATACCATGTTTCTGGGCAGGGTGATGGTGAGAATTTGCGTGGAGATATCTATTGGTGTGTGTTGGCTTACGAAAAACGCTTGTTTCCATTGCCTCAAATCTTCCTGAGAGCTGGAGAGTAAACTGATATCATCTGCGTAGGCAAGGTATGGTAGGTTCTTCCCCTCGACTTGGATTCCTTCAAAATTCTCTCTAAAGGTCTCACGTATGATCTTCTCCTAGGCAAAATTGAACAGTGTATGAGATAAACCGTTTCCTTGCCTGAGACCCGTCAAAATTTCAAAATCCTCCGCCACTCGATTTCCCATTTTTACCTTACGCCCAATGATAAAAATTCGCCCTTTATCAGTGGCCGTCGAAACGCAACCATTGATGGCTGTAACGCGTAATCTAAAAATTCGCCCCTTATCAGTGACCATCAAAACGGAACCGTCAACGGTTGAAACATGTAATCCTAAAATTCGCCCCTTAAAATAGGCCGTCGAACGCTAACCTTCGACGGTTTAGACGCGTACTTCTAAAATTCGCTGATTATTAGTGAATAATATTATTAAAACCTGTCTTGAACTTGACTTCAATGTACCGACAAATATTTCTGTTATAGACAAGATTCCGGTTAATACAGGTGATCATAAAATATTTACGATTGTACATACAATACTGTTGTTTGGTACTGAACTCGAATTCATTTTGACTCAAGGCATTGTTGGAGCCGAGGATCGAACCGAGTTGCGCACTAAATTAATGCAAGAAATAGAAATTAGGAATGGAACAATATTTTATTCTCATAACTATTTTATGAGGTGAATGGAATATATTGATGAGTTTTTGGAAAAATTTGCAGCATTTTTAGAGAATTAAATTTGGAAATATTTCAGTGAATATTATTTTAACCAAGGGAGAGTCCAATCTTCAGACACTGGAATATGACCAAAGCAACAAATTAGCAAGTCAAGGACCGGTTTTTGTTCGCCGAATCGACAATAACAAAATCGTGCACACGACACTTTGATAAGAGGCTAGAACAATGAGTTTTTCTTGATAACTCAGGAGCCAATCAGAAAGAACCAGAAAAATATTGAGGGAATCGCTATTATATTTATTTTGATATATAAAGCGATACAAGCACTTCTGTAGTTAGCGAAGACGAAATGATATTTTCTTATCAAAACAGAATTAAATATTTATTAATAGAACGAAAGATATGAGCGATTTACGGTAATAAGGACTGTGTTTGAGGCTAGTCCGTCATTTCAGACAGTAAAGAGAGCGGCACTGGAGAGAGCAGAAATTCATTCCTTCACAGCGACAGGTACAGTGTAGACCTGGGTTACTGATCGTCGGAGAAGAGCTGATATGCTTAAGCGAGGTACGGCAAGGAGATAGACACTTCACCGAAGAAGACGCCACACTTGCCGAGGAACAGTAGGAGATGCCGGCAATGAAATAAAGCAGTAGTTTGAAACTGAAAACGACAGATTACAATTCGCCGCTCACAATAAGAAGTTTACATTATTGAACTAAAGATACAACCACAGCATTGAGAGTAGCTCATTACGCATTGACTGCTACAGTGAAGAATCCAAAATAAGGAATATTTATCAAATCTACTATGATGATAAAGAATTCAGGTTAGGGGGAAAGTTACCAATCTGAAATTATTATGAAGATAGAGATGCAACAATAAATCCATGGAGGGAAGTTAATCTACATTCACGGAGTGGAATTCAGAATGGACCAGACAACAATGAGTTCATTATTCTACAACTGCAATACTAACAAGCAGTAATCTGAATTTACCTACAATGATACTACGAAGATTTCCATAACAACTTGGGAGATTTCAACAATAGACATTCAATCTACGATGATGAAGAAATGCGACAAGAAACCAGCCGTCCGAAGAGTTTGTTCGACCGGGGTACGAGTTTCCAGATTGTTAATCGAGAAGCAAGAAGACCTGTTGGCGCGACCCGAGGCCACGCAGTCAGGTGCTCAAGGAGAGGAGCGAGCCGTCCAGCTGATTTATCGAAGCCACGGGGGAACCCATTATCCAGCATATGTCCGGCGCTTGTAGAGCCAGGGGAGAAACATCATATCACGCCAGGTATCGCAAGAGCTGACCATCATGAAGGTAGACGAAATATTGTACTAATATCTTAGTAGTTTGTTGTATTTTGGGGGTATTTCAGATGTGACCAACTTATATAGATTTTTCTTTACTCATAACTCATGTTATTATGTTGTCAATTTTATACATTTAATTGTAAATTTTATTCTACGCTAGCGTGTGTCGTTTTTGACGTATTTTAACTATTATTTGGATTTTAAATGTTTCATATTTAAATTTTGCTGATACATTTTTAATTATACTCACTTTAAAACGAAACTGTTTTATACATATGGAATGCTTCGATAGAATGCGTAACTACCTATATTATGCGTCAATTTTTCTAGATCGCATCGTTTAATAGAGAAAGCATAAGTGAAATATGCTGAAGTATTTGTTATAAAAAATGTAATGTGTCATAAAACAAGTAAATAATTAATAAATACTTTACGAAGTATAAACTGCAAACTTGCAAGCACTGTTTAGTATGCTAGTCCTTATTATAGAAACTGATCATCTTTTCATTTCGCAATCGACATGCGGTAGTGCTACTCACTTAGTCTCAACTTCACCGTTCACGCTCGAGATCCGAGATTCTCGTCCTAACTTTCTTGTTTTACATGATTGTTTGCTAATAAATGTGTAACTAGTTAGTAGTGCTATTGCGTGACCGATATGCGCCGAGGATTTCCTAGTTATTCACCTAGTAGGGAAGTGTTGGTTTATCTGGCTGGGTATCAACGTCCTTACAATCCTTTCCATCTCAGCGGATATAGGTGGTGAATATGCGAGATTCGGGCACAGTACATACCGTAGCACTAGTTGGTAATCCAGCTACAGAGGTTACAGCAATTACACGCTAAACACTACCACAAACAGCACAACAATAAATATTTTCACTATTCGTTCTTAAAACCAATTATTGTGTTCAATGGTACGTGGGGCACAGGAATATCTCCTACAGAGTTAAACTTTGTACACTTGCTGTACTATAGTTGCTATGCACTTAATGGCCAAAATTCAGGGGAAGGCAGGGAATATGATGTTAATAACGAGTTACTCCTCCAGGAGACCTTAAAACGACAGCAATAAGGCGAGGCATCGACTCGACAAGAAGTGGGTTCCTGACTCCCAACATTCAACTGGGCGGCGATCTGACTCACAGTAGCCCTTTGATCGCCCCGTATGGTTCTGCTAAGATGACGTGATGTCCGTTCGCTAAACACCTCAGGTCGTCCCGTGCGGCGGTTTACGCGGATAGTAATATTATCTCTGCGATATTGAAGATCCACCCTCGACACTGGTTGGTTCTTAAGTTTAGGGGCTGCAACAACGCGGTCATGTAGCCCCGTGTACTTTGGGTGTGTGTAGAATCTGTCTGATAGCCGGTGTTAATTGTGATGACTGTATTAGTGTGTGTTTTCTGTTTTAGGTAAATTTCATTAGAAAGCTAAGTATTGCAATGGGTCCCATGTTTCGACTTCCGGAAAATTTCGACATATCTTCGCGTTTCACATCCCCCAGACCCCAAAACCATCGTCAGTTCAAAAGTATATATATATAATTTATGTATGTATATATGTATATATATATATATATATATATGTATATCAGTTTCTTGTGGACACGATAACTGCCGTAATTTTGCACCAATCACTTTGAATTTTTTACCGAATATGTATATCTACAAAATCTCGGTCGAGTTCGTTACTGGGCTAAATAGGTCGAAGGGGGTGAAAATGGGGGGCTTTTTCGAAAAAGTGAAATATTGCTATAACTCTCTTAATATGTGAAATATCGAATCCGTTCTACGTTCATACTATGCGTCGGATAAAACCCAAAAAATTATGTTTGAAGAGTTTTTTATAGCACCAACCATTGACAAAAGGGGTGGGAAAAAGTGGTTTTTTCGGGAAACATTAATCATATCTCTCTTAATAGGCACAATATCAAAACCGTACAAAATGGACAATATTCCCCTAATAATTCCTAAAACTTTTGTCTGAAAGAATTTTCGATATGAACCACCATTACGCCAAGGAATGAGAAAAATGATTTCGGAATTATAAGAAAATGCCAAGAGCTATCAGAGGTTGCCATGGCAACACTACTAAATTGACGAGGGATGAGCCATCAGACGTTGCCATGACAACGCATTTGCACGAGATCGGATTCAGTATTTCCATCTGAATAAGTGTGAAGCGGCTTCGGTTACGTAACTGGTAGCATGCTGAACTTCTAAGCCCAAGGTCGCGGTTTCAAAGCCGGCCGAAGTCGTCGGATTTTCTAAGAGGGCTAAAATCCCTCAGTATGCTTTCCTTTGGAGGGGAAGTTCCAACGTTCGTTGCGAGTTGCTGGTTTGGGTGGCATCTAGTAGCCAAGTTCACAGCTAGGTGTCGTTGACGGTAGTACCTGGTAGCAACATTAGGAACTACTGCTTGAAATTGACCGTCAGCAGTCCTTACCTGAATTAAGACTATTACTGCAATTACAATTCACACCGTTTATCAGACAGATTCTACACTCACCCAAAGTACACAGGGTTAGATGACCGCGTTGTCGCAGCCCCTAAACTGAGGAACCAACCAGGGGTAGATATCATTAGAAAGCTAACTATTGCAATGGGTACCCTGTTTTGACATCCGGAAAATTTCGACATATCTTCGCGTTTCACGTCCCCCGGACCCCAAAACCACCGTCAGTTCAAAAGTTTTTATATAACTAGCTGACCCGGCAAACCTTGTCCTGCCAATCAAAGAAAGTGTTGTAACTTTCTTTCTTGAAGTGCTTTTGGATACACAATTTTTTTTTCAATTTCTGTTTACTGCCTCTGAACTATCGTGAAATGAATTAACTAATATAGAAACATTCGTGGGAGCGTGCACAACAACTCTCCAAAATTGCATCGCAATCGGATAAATGGCATATAACGCATACGGGATTTTGTTTAAATGATTCGTGCGCAGTCACTCATTTGTTGAATCTACTCGTGCTCTACGAACTGTAAAATGGATTTACTAAGTTAGAAAGCTTCACGTAAGTGCACACAACAACTCATCAAAGTTTCATCGCAATCGATGAATAGTATATGAACGCATACGGGATTTTGTTGGAAAGCTTCGCGCGTCATCACTCATTTGTTACATCTACTCGTGCGCTACCAATATTGTAAAATGGATTTACCAAGTTGAACACCTTCCCTGGCGTGTACACAACAACTCATCAATGTTTCATCGGAATCGGATGAATGACATATGAACGCATAAGTGATTTTCTTTAAACGATTCGCGTGCCGTCACTCATTTATTGAATCTACTCATGCGCTACCTATTGTAAAATAGATTTACTAAGCCTGAAAACTTCTCTGGCGTGTACTCAATGATTCACCAAGGTTTGATCGCAATCGGATGAATGATATATGACCGCATACGGAACTTTGTGGTAACGATTCGCGCGCCGTCGCTCATTTGTTGAATCTACTCGTGCGCTACTTATTAAAAACTGGATTTACAAAGACAGAAACATTTTTTGGAGTGTACACAACAATTCACCAAAGTTTCATCGCAATCGGATAAACGGTATATGGACGCATACAGTACTTTGTTGAAATGATTCGCGTGCCGTCACACATTTTTGAATCTACTCGTGCGCTACCTATTGCAAAATGGATTTATTAAGCCAGAAACCTTCCGTAGGTTGTACACAACATCTCACCCAAGTTTCATCGTAATCGGACGAATGGTATTTGAACGCATACGGGACCTTATGGAAACACTTCGCGCGTCGTCGCTCATTTGTTGAATCTACTCGTGCGAAACCTCCTGTGAAATGGATTTAATAAGTTAGAAACCCTCACGTGAGTGTACACAACATCTCACCCAAGTTTCATTGCAATCGGATGAATGGTATATGAACGCATACGGGACTTTGATTAAAAGTTCGCGCGTCGTTGCTCATTTGTTGAATCTACTCGTGAGCTACCTATTGTAAAATAGATTTACTAAGTCAGAAACCCGCACGTAAGTGTACACAACATCTCACCCAAGTTTCATCGCAATCGGACGAATGGTATTTGAACGCATACGGGACTTTTTTGAAACGCTTCGCACGTCGCCGTTCATTTATTGAATCTACTCGTGCGCAACCTCCTGTGAAATGGATTACTAAGTTTAAAGCCTTCACTTAAGTGTACACAACAACTCATCAACGTTTCATCTCAATCTATGAATGGAATATAAACTTATACGGGATTTTGTTGAAACGCTTCACGCGTCGTCACTCATTTGTTGAATCTAGTCGTGCGCTACCTAATGTGAAATTGATTTACTAAGCCAGAAGCCTTCCCTGGAGTGTACACAACATCTCACCCAAGTTTCATCGCTATCGGACGAATGGTATTTGAACGCATACGGGACCATTTTGAAACGCTTCGCGCGTCGTCGCTCATTTGTTGAATCTATTCGTGCGCTATCTATTGTAAAATGGATTTACTAAGCCAAACACCTTCCCTGGAGCTCACTCAACATATCACCCAAGTTTCATGGAAATCGGATGAATGGTATATGAACGCATACGGGACTTTGAAACGCTCTAACGTGCAGAGACAAACAGTAGAATTCGACATCACTGCCACCTTTGGTATAAAACACAACTTTTCGCCACGGGCGGAGTGTGTGTAATGGCGGTAGTTGCTCATGTTGCGACCAGGTGGCTCTAACGTGCAGAGACAAACCGTCCAAAGACATCAGCTTTCACGAAGGCCAAGGCTAGTGGTTTCCATGACGACTGTTTTTGACTGTATATTGTGGTTCTAAAATTGTGTGTAAATTGTGGTTCTAAAATTGTGTTAATTCCACTTACCGGGTCAGATTGTGAATCTAAACCATACATGGACCCACCCTAATATACATACCAAATACCATCAATATAGGTTCAATCGTTTAGGAGGAGTTCAGTCACACACACACGTGTCGAAGAATTATATATACAAATGATTGAAGCGATTTCACAGCTCTGCAATAACTTTATTATTTGAGATATTTTAACAATGCTTTGCACACGCATTTAAAAACTCAAAAAGTTTTTTTTAGGCATTCACAAATGTTTGATATGTGCCCCTTTAGTGATTCGGCAGACATCAAGCCGATAATCAAGTTCCTCCCACACTCGGCGCAGCATGTCCCCCCCCCCATCAATGAGTTCGAACGCATCGTTGATGCGAGCTCGCAGTTCTGGCACGTTTCTTGGTAGAGGAGGTTTAAACACTGAATCTTTCACATAACCCCACAGAAAGAAATCGCATGGGGTTAAGTCGGGAGAGCGTGGAGGCCATCACATGAATTGCTGATCATGATCTCCACCACGACCGATCCATTGGTTTTCCAATCTCCTGTTTAAAAAATGCCGAGCATCATGATGGAAGTACGGTGGAGCACCATCCTGTTGAAAGATGAAGTCGGCGCTGTCGGTCTCTAGTTGTGGCATGAGCCACAAAAACAGTGGCTACGCGTGAAACTTGCCCGCACGCGGTCAACCGTTTCTTCGCTCACTGCAGGCCGACCCGTTGATTTCCCCTTACAGAGGCATCCAGAAGCTTTGAACTGCGCATACCATCGCCGAATGGAGTTAGCAGTTGGTGGGTCTTTGTTGAACTTCGTCCTGAAGTGTCGTTGCACTGTTATGACTGGCTGATGTGAGTGCATTTCAAGCACGACAAACGCTTTCTCGGCTCCTGTCGCCATTTTGTCTCACTGCGCTCTCGAGCGCTCTGGCGGCAGAAACCTGAAGTGCGGCTTCAGCCAAACAAAACTTTATGAGTTTTTCTACGTATCTGTAGTGAGTCGTGACCATATGCCAATGAATAGAGCTACAGTGAATTTATGAAATCGCTTCAATCATTTGTTATAGCCCTGTTGTATATGTATGTATATGTATATCAGTTCCTTGTGGACACGATAACTGCCGTAATTTTGCACCAATCACTTTGAATTTTTTACCGAATATGTATACCTATAAAATCTCGGTCGAGTTCGTTACTGGCTAAATCGGTCGAAGGGGGGAAAATGGGGGGCTTTTTCGAAAAAGTGAAATATTGCTATAACTCTCTTAATATGTGAAATATCGAATCCGTTCTACGTTCATACTATGTGTCGGATATAGCCCAAAAATTTATGTTTGAAGAGTTTTTTATAGCACCAACCATTGACCAAAGGGGTGGAAAAAGTGAGTTTTTCGGGAAACATTAATCATATCTCTCTTAATAGGCGCAATATCAAAACCGTACAAAATGGACAATATTCCCCTAATAATTACCTAAAACTTTTGTCTGAAAGAATTTTTGATATGACCCACCATTATGCCAAGGGATGAGAAAAATGGTTTCGGAATTATAAAAAAATGCCAAGAGCTATCAGTGGTTTCTATGGCAACACTACTAAATTGATGAGAGATGAGCCATCAGACGTTGCCAAGACAATGCACTTGCATGAGATCAGATTCAGATTTCCATCTGACTAACGTAAGTGTGAAGCGGCTTCGGTGACGTAACTGGTAGCATGCTGAATGTCTATGCCCAAGGTTGCGAGTTCAAAGCCGGCCGAAGTCGTCGGATTTTCTAAGAGCGCTAAAAATCCCTCAGTATGCTTTCCTTTGGAGGGGAAGTTCCAACGTTCGTTGCGAGTTGCTGGTTGTGGTGGCATCTAGTAGCCAATTTCACAGGTAGGTGTCGTTGACGGTAGTTCCTGGTAGCAACATTAGGAACTACTGCTTGAAATTGACCGTCTGCAGTCCTTACCTGAATTGCAGACTAGTACAGCCATCCCTAAATACACGGGGTTACATGACCGCGTTATCGCAGCCCCTAAACTGAGAAACCAACCAAAATCTCTGCGGGAGATATAATTTTGCCTGAAGAAGTAACAGACCGTTACATAGTTACACATCAGTGTCGAAACCTTGCATAAGGACAGTGTGACCACAAGTATAAAAATGGACCCCAAATGACAAGAAGGTTACCGTTCCCATAAGACAATAAAATGTTTAAAATAAGCATAAAATGACGAAAAACAAAGTTAATTAAGCTCCAATTATAAAATACCTTCTCGCAATAAATGAGGTCTGATCCTTCTACGAAAACCTGCATATTCTGCCTATTTTCGCCTATCCCCAAGTTTGTCCGTGAAATCTACCTCCGCCTTCCGGCGTGCCGAGAGGACTTTTTAAAATTCAAGTAAGGACTTCAGACTTTTGAATTTTTCAAATAGTTCCTACTTTTGCCGCCAAACACCACCGTCAACGACTACTAGTTCATAATTTAGCTACCGGACGCCATCGCAGTCGGTTCTTGGCAACGAACGTAGGAACGTAAGAGCGTTGTTTACATTCTTAACCAATACAATTTAGCTTCACACAGGTGTAATTAGTGAAAGGTTGTTTAACATGCCATAAATCTATGACATGGGACCACCGGCTTTGCTGACCCTCCGAAGGAAGGCATACTGAGGGATTTTTAACGCTCAGCATGCTACCGACTACACCACCGAAACCGCCAAACCCTCGACACTGCTGTCCTTGGAAACCCCAATTCGCGTGTAATCTCCTAAATGCTATGACCCCTGCGCCTGGCGCCGATGATCATCCCACGGTGAAAGTCGTGTTGCCACCTTCACTACACTCGTGACTGTGACAGACTAATCTGCTCCGCCGCACCTCTCAGGAGTCATACACGGCATATTTTCTCATGGGACTACCATTCCCGTGACTTTTGGTCACTCAGTGTAGTATTTTAACACAATTTGCTACATAATCATTTACCTCTTCTAGTAATCCAAGTGGTTTGGATTCCACGTAAAAAGGAGATCCAGTGGCTCATGATCGCAAGATCTTGTTTCTAATTTCAAAGTCTCAGTCAGGCAAGGTTGTATACATTATCACGCCAACTCTACAACATCTACCCAGAGTACATAATGGAAAGAGCATTAGATGGTTGGGATAATGGAATTTCAATCGGTGGTAGTAGGAAACTTAACATCTACGCATTGCTGATGATAAGTTACTGCACTCATTGCAGGAAGTGGGCAAGAACTTGATAAATTTCCCTCCAGAGTGAAAATCATCAGTTCGGATTTTGGTCTAGAAATCACTATGAAAAAGACCAAACTAATGGTTATCAACCGACAAAGTCAAGTCCCAATTCAAATGACAGGATGCCTACAAGATCTGGAGTTGGTGCATGATTGTGTATACCTGGGCTCCATAATCAGTAACATGGGGAATTGTGATAAAGAAATAAAACGACGTATTTCCCTTGGTCGTGCTGCAATGGTTAAACTTACAAAGAACTGGCAGAACCGGGCATTATACAACACAGTGAGAATGCGATTGGTGAAATCACTGGTGTTTTCTGTTTTCTTATACGGTTGTGAGACCTGGACTGTAAAGGCTGATGACAAGAACCGAATAGATGCCTTTGAGATGTGGTGTTGGTGGTGGATGCTACGTACACCATGAACAGAAAGAAGAACTAATGCCTCCATTATTAATAGAAGAACTGAGCATCACAAAACGTTTATCTTCCCGTGTTAGTAAAAGTTACCTCCAATTCCTGGGACACACTTTGAGGAGAGAAGGAAACAATTTAGAAAAGACCATTCTACAAGGCAAAATTGATTGATTGATTTTATTTTCGCGGCTACACTTAGATCTTAAGAGCTCCTTTACAGTAGCAACCTGCATACAATAAGATTAGGGCTTATTATAATAAAACATTTCACTTTCATTCACAATATAAATATTAATAGTCTAACAATTATAGTAACAAAAAGACAGTAATAATACAATAAATAATAATAATAATATTTTCACCAAGGCGGTCCGGGTTCGATTCCCGGTCAATGCATGTGAGATTTTCGAAGTGAAATGCCATGTACTGTGGTTCGGATTCCACGTAAAAAGGAGGTCCCGTGGCTCATGATCTCGCGATTAACGGTCACGTTAAACTACAAGCTTGCTTGCTTAATAATAATATTAGTGATAATGGAAAAATTATATACAAAAGAGTGCCTAAAGACTATCAGCCCGAAAAGCAAACACCATAAGAAAAGCTATTAAAGTAGGCAGGTGGTCAGTTATTGTCCTGATGTTTTAATTGAACTAATAATAGTATTTTAACATAGTGTGCAGTAATCAGATGTGAGAGGTATACTGCTCCAAGAAGCAGGATGAAAAACGACTTTTTTGAGAGCTGCTGTGCTTGCAATGTTGACGAACTTATGTAAATCGAAGGTGTTGAAAAGGCGTGAGGCGGTGCAAATAAAAGATTTATTGAACTTCATGGTTCGGTGTATAGGAATCTAGAGTGTTAATTTTGTGTATCTCTTTTCTCGATTATGAACAGAATGCATTGGTGTAAAGGCATTGTAGAGATATAACGAGGTCTTAGTATGTAATATTTTATGTGTCAGAATGGCAACTGATAGCTGCCTGCGCTCGTGCAGTTTCAGCCATTTCAGCTGCACGTAGTTAGGTGTGGTTAGACCAAGCAAAAAAGATCTTCACGATATTGTTTAGTCCCTGAAGGGCTAAAACGGCGTGTCAGGGGGTGTGAACGTGTGGAGGGTTGTGGTTAATTAGAGGGAATACAGAGGGCGTTCAAAGCCTTCGGCCTCTCCGCGGGGACGTGTAAGTGTTGGGTAAAATGGTCGGAGCGCTACAAATCAGTAATTATAATTAGGGGTTGCGTTTATGTGCTAAAGGCAAGCCTACGATGCCTGAGTGGGAACTGCGGCGGTCAAAGTTAAAGAACTGCTTGCGTTGCGGTATTACCGGCTGTATGTGCGCGCTCGCTCAGATGCCAATGACAGTGATTGTAAACAAGTGGATCCTGCTTGCGTAGGCGATGCTAGGACTGAGCGGGGAATACGTAAAATGTGAGGGTGGGGTTGGACAGTGATCAGGGCAACAATGGCAATAAATAACAATCGGGGATGTGTGGTAAAAAGTACTTATTTACTAAGTCAATGTAACGGTGTACTGGATTCCCTAAATGTAGGGCTGATGTAAAAGTATAATAGGTGTCGTAGCGGGTAGGAGATACAAATATGTGTGGAACCCTGAGAGATACACTCGCTTGCGGTACGATGATCGAAGTGTAGTCGGGCAGCGTCTAGGACGGCAACAGATAACCTCCCTCTGAGTGGGGGTCTTCTTAAACGTTTCGAAGTGCTGAGTGTCCATTTCTTCATAGCTGTGGCAGTCAGTTCCTGTGTTGATGTTTGTGCAAGAGCTGTGGTTTAGCTCTGCTGGCTTGTGTGGTAAGAAGTGGGTCGTTGTTGCTGTTGCTTCCAGTCTAGGGGTGTTTTAGAGGGTGAAATCAGTGTAGGGTGTTGGGCAGATGGTTGTAATATCGGTGTAGATGTTAGGGGTGTAATTGTAGATAACTGTAGATGTAGATTTAGCTGTAGATTCGTTGTATGTTCGCTGGCGTATGTGAGTATAACTCTTAAGGGCGCTATGTGCCCTTAGGGCCCTAACAATATATTACGAAGGGATGAATATCGCTTAGAATGGAAACGTCTCAAGGACGTAGTTACTAACGAAGTGAAGAAATGAGGTCACGACGATCAGCAATGATTAAAACAACCAATGACGATGAAATCAATTACAGTACATTATTAATATCAGATCATAACAAATAGTTTGGGTTATTAAATGAAAGTACAGTGTTTGGTGCTTGCCCCATTTTAATTTCACTACTCATTATAAGGAATTTGTCGGCGTGTTCACTTCATCTCCAGTTAACTGCCAGATACCTGCCATATTGTTCCCGCTGGCATCTTGAAGAAAGAAGGCATTCGGCCTTTCATCTCCATCTCAAGAAACAACCGGAGGCGTTTAATTCTTCCTTCTTGGTCGCCACTTCTGATCGAGTTACCGCTATTTGACAAGAATAATGGAAGCTTTGAAAAACACTGGGTCTTACATAATAGGACGTTAAATATTAGTTCTGAAGTCCCGTCATCCTCGATGTATCAGTGATAGAGTGCCCTCATTGTAATCCCAAGTGAAATAAGGAACACCCCCCGGTGTAGCCGTGCTTGTTTAATCGGTCACACTGCCGCGTGGTTAGCTGCAACAAGTCCAGAAATCACAACTTAAAATCCCGGCCCTGATAGTGACTATCCTGATAGTGCTTTACTTCAAGTCCCGGGGTACCTACCCCATCCCTGTCGGTCCGTCTCGTTGCGTAGTGGTTAGCACTATTGACTGTCTCCATGGAGTCCTAGGTTCGATTCCTGGCTCTGGCAAGGAATGTAATTCTGGTCTGATGGCTGGAACCGGGTTTACTCAGCCTCTCGAAGCAAAACTGAGAAGATGCGGATTCGATTCCCACCCCAGCCATCCTGGAAGAGGTTTCCTATGCTTTCCCCAATAATACGCCAGGCGAATGCAGGGATGGTTCCAAAATTAAGGCCACGACCGTCTCCTTCCCAATCCTCTTTATCAAACAAATTCTACGCGCGCGCACACCCAAGTACGCGGGGCCAAATGACTACGACGTCGCAAAGTCCCTAAATGAATCAACAACATCAACATCATCCCTGTCCCTTGTACAGATACACAAACTACTACTGTCATCACAGAAGTACAGGGTATTAGACAAATTCGACACCCAACCAACAACACGGAGCTGATGACCAATGTGTCACAAGCCCTTACAATTAATGAACAACAATAGAAAACTGAAACAATTGTATGAGTGAAATATTGGCTTTGACGACCAGGCAAATAAAATTCGTCAAAACTTGGATTTTGCCGTGTCTGTATCTAATAAATTCAACACACATCTAACTGCACATGTCCTTTAAATGAATTATCAACGACAAAAAAAAAAAAAAAAAAAAAACTGAAGCAACGGCCAAGTCTTGGTTTTTGCCGTGTGTGTTGCTAGTATTTCACCCAGGTATACTAATTTAAACCAATTGGCAGGGTTTTGGTAGACTACACGTGCTTGGACACCGCTTGTATAGTGAACCTTGCCCAACGTCCCATATATGAAACATATCATAGTTCTTTGCTGGGGGAACTTCCCAAGGATAGGTTTAAGCAGAGTGTACCAGGAGCGTGCTGATGAGCCTAACTTGGTTCACATAGGCAAGATCCAGAAACAAACACGACAAACACCTAGAAGATTTGCTGGAGTTTGATCGTTTAGATGACAGTTACTAACACTTGATCATTGGTTAATTTTATACTTTTCAGAGAGTGAACTCGCTTTTGACCAATTAGAAGAAGCGGAGTAACTACTGTGTATATATAACACACTTTCCTGAAAGAAATTACATGTATTAATATTATTCACTGATAAAAGGGGGGTTTGGGATTACGCGTCCCGCTCGTCGACGGTTGTGTTTCCATGGCTACTGATAAGGGGGAATTTTGGATTACGCGTTTCGACCGTCGACGGGTGCGTTTCATCGGCTACTAATAAATGGGGAATACATGTATTAGGATTGCATGTTTTTACCGTCGTTGGTAGCGTTTCAACGGGCAGTGATGAAGAGGGAATTTTAGGATTAAGCGTTTCAACCTTCGACGGTCACCCTTCGACGGCCACTGATAAAGGAGGAATTTTAGGAATGCGCGTTTCGACAGTCGTCGGTCGCCTTTCGACGGCTACTGATAAAAGGGGAAAATTAGGATTACGCGTTTCGACCGTCGACGGGTGCGTTTCGACGGCTACTGATAAAGGGGGGATTTTAGGATTGTGTGTTTCGATCGTCATCGGTCGCCTTTTGATGGTCATTGATAAAGGGGGGGAATTTTAGGATTACGTGTTTCGACTATCGACGGGTGCGTTTCGTCGGCTACTAATAAAGGGGGAATTTTAGGATTGCGCGTTTTGACCGTCGTCGGTCGCGTTTCAACGGCCAATGATAAAGAGGGAATTTTAGGATTACGCGTTTCGAGCATCGACGGTCGCCTTTCGACGGCCACTGATATAAGAGGAATTTTAGGATTACGCGTTTCAACAGTCTTCGGTTGCCTTTCGACCGCCAATGATAAAGGGGTAATATTAGGATTACGCGCTTTGATCGTCGATGGGTGCGTTTCAACGGCCACTAATAATAATGGGGGAATTTTAGGATTACGTGATTTGACCGTGGTTGATCACATTTTGACGGCCGAAACGCGTATTTTTAAAATTCCCTCTTTATCTGTGAGTACTATTAGGCCTAATACATGTATTCTTTTTTCAGGAAAGTGAGTTATAATCGTAAATTTAGTTACTTCACCTAATTCAGTAGTTTTATTGGGCAAAAGCGTGTTGACCGACTGAAAAGCATAAATTGATAGTTTATACAGGAAACAGTGAAGAAATCGCATCAAATCATCACATATTTGACCATTGTGACAGAAATACTTATCTAAACCTATCTAGAAATGACACTAGGTGTTCGGAGCTAGGCTACCTTTAAACTCACGTCGAATGAAAGCTCTAGTGCAGGATCATCCAGGCAATTGCTTCGTGCGAAGAGCAATTGTACGTCTGCGGAAGCCTGTCAGGCTGTCTCACACTTCACGCTCCACTGTCACAACAAAGTTATCTACGCTCGGCTTCAGTGGAGGAACGAACAACTCAGTCAAGTCCACGTGATAAATGGTTATTTATTTAACGTATAGCTTTTAGTGCCGGGAGTGTCCGAGGACATGTTCGACTCGCCAGACTCAGTAGCTGCTTCAAGTGGACACCCATGGGGTGAGCTTCAAGTTCCATTCAATTTCAAGTAGTTCCAGTTTTTGCGACCAGATGACATTGATACCTAATGGTGAGCGTTGGAACTTTGATAGAGCGTTTCAACGAAATCTCACCTAGAAATTTAGCTTCACACAAGTTTAATTAATGGAAGGATCTTTTACATGCCATAAATGCCGGCTTTACTTCCCCTCCGAAGGAAGGCATACTGAAGGATTTTAACGCTCTTAAAAAATGCGACGACTTCGGCCTGGTTTGAACCCGCGATCTTGGGCACAGAAGTTCAGCATGCTACCAACTACGCCACCGAAGCCGCTGTGATAAATGGCGCCTAGCTGGCTCGTACACGAGCTGCACACTGCCTCCAGGTGAAGACTACCTTGTGGTATTCTTGGTTGTCACCCACTATGATCCAGATTCGATCCCGGCTCTGCTAAGGAATTTAATTCTGGTCAGTGAAATGGAACGGGGTTCACTCAGCCTCGTGGGGAAGAACTGAGTAGAGGTGGGTTCAAATTCCACCTCAGTCATCCCGGAAATGGTTTCCAACTTCTACTCAAGACATATGCCCGTTGCCCCGATGGTTCTTAACTTAAGGCCACGGTCACTTACTTTCAAGACCTCCTCGCGGTGTAGCGGCGAGCATTCTTGGCTGTCGCGCAGATATATCGGGTTTGATTCCCACTTCAGCCATTTTGGAAGTAGTTTTCCATGATTTCCCACTTCTAGTCTAGGCAAATGCTGGTATGGACACTAACTTAAGGTCACAGCCAACTCATTCCAAATCCTCACCTGAATTACAAATACACACACCAATACAGCCATCACAATAACACAGATTATCAGACAAAATGCCACACGGCCAAATGCATGAGTCTCAATGACCACGATGCCCTAGACCCTCAAATGAAACAACAACAACAACAACAACACTTTCTCTCAAATCCTCTTTTTTAGCCTATTTTCAATTTTGAAAAAATAGGCTTATGAGATCACCTTTTGTCCGTGTGTGTGTGTGTGTGTGTGTGTGTGTGAGGTGTGTGTGTGTGTGTCCCTAATAAAATCTAAACGGCTGGAGCGATTTCAGTGAAACTCGGTAAGTTCATAGCACTATACCCGGCGACCTCGACCGTGCCCTTCAAATCTTGTTACGTCTCACCAATCCAACATGGCGGATGTGCGAAATATTTCACTAGCATTCAATATCTCAGAAACTATTACAGATATCGCCCTGAAATTGTGTACGGTGATAAAGGGCAATACTAGAAGTTCACTTATGAGACTTTCAAAAACCTGGTGACTACAAAACCAACATGGCGGCAAAGCGAAGTTGAGATTTTTAAATAGACTCTTCTCGCGATTTAAATATCCAAGCGTAATGAAACTTGGTACAGCAAATATTTATACAAATTGCAATGCACTGGAGTCTAATTTAGTTCAATTGTTTACATAACCTCAAAATGGCGGCTGTGCGAATTATTTCACTGACATTCTATATCTCCGAAACTATTACAGATATCACCCTGAAATTTTGTACGGTGATAAAGGGTACTGATACAAGTTTACCTATGTATATGTCATAAACCGGTCAAGTACAAAACGAACATGGCGACCAAGCGAATTCGAAATATTTTAATAGACTTTTCTCGTGAGTTAACTCTCTGAGCGCAGTGAAATGTGGTACAGTAAATGATTTTGCAGATTGTAATGCACTGCCATCTAATTTAATTCAATTGTTTACATAACCTCAAGATGGCGGCTGTGCGAAATTTTTAAATTAAGTTTTTAATTCTTGTGTCGTAATCATGCTATCGAAGTGAAAGTTTGAATAATGAACCTAGGCAATAATTGTCCTTGAATGGTACATAACTCTATGGCCTATACATATAACAATCCTAATTGGCGAGGTTCCGAAATATTTAGACGGTTCTTAATATCTACGAATCTGTTACAGCAATTAAACTGAAATGTTGTATGTTGATAGAGGCAATTAACATGAGCAGGATATATGAAAATAGGCTGTATAGTTCTTCACGGAACTACTTGTTTTGTCGTGTGGCCTCCTGAGAGGCCGAATGCAGGTCTTTCTAGTCGACGCCTTGGGCGACCTGCCCGTTGGAATGAGAAATGAGATGAATGGATGATAATGGGCAAGGCTGTTGAAGGAAGCAGCCGTGGCCTGTCAGTAGGTACCGTCACAGCATTTGCCTGGAGTTGAACATGGGGAAACCTCGGAAAACCATTTCAAGGACGGCCAACGGTGGGGCTCGAACCCACGTCTACTGAGTCATCAGAGCCTAACGCTGCGCTTTAACGAGCGTAGCCACTGCTGTCGGTAAATCCTCAATTACAAATACGCACTCTACTACTGACTCTACATTAACATAGGTCATCAGACAGTTCCTAAACATACCCAAGCACACGGGACTAAATTACCGTGACGTCACAGGCTCCTAAAATGAATTAACAACAACAACAACGTGAGATTTTGAACAACCTGACCATTTGTTGTACGGATACAACCACTAAAGCATCTGTTGACTGTCTGTTCACTATTTCCGACACTTGGAATTACATTTCTTTGTTAAATTAGTAGACTGTATACTGTAGATTGATATTTTGTGGCCTACGCTTTCTGAACAATACATTTTAGTACTTAGACTAATTAATTGTACGATACCGGGTTGTTCTAAGGAACACCCCACGGTGGGACATACTTTATTGGTGTTTGTATACCCAGAGGGCGTATATCCCTCACGGCACACCACTTGCACTTCAGCCCATGAAGGGCCTAGGCCTACCAAGCGACCGCTGCCCAGCCATTTGGCCTGCAGATATAGGGGTGACGTGTGGTCAGCACATCGGTTCCCCTCGGCCGTTAATCTTGGTTTTCGTGACCGGGGCGCTGACTTACTGTCAGGCAGCTACTCAATTGTCCTCACGAGGCTGAGTAAACCCCGTTCCAGCCCTCACGTCAGTTTCTAAAATCCCTGATGGAGCCGGGAATCGAACCCTGGGTCTCCGGGTGAGAGGCAGGCGCGCTACCCCAACACCACGGGGCCGGCTACGATGGTAAAATACCATCATTTAATATCGGTGTAGCGACCTCACTCCTCTCATCATAGTCTGGTGTTGGTCTACATTAATAAACCATCAGAAATGCATGGTCGTTACGTGACTTTGCATAGCATCCCTGTGTACTAGGGAGCACATGTCCTGGTCGCATCCTCTGTTCTGCACCGCCGGGCCGCTATCTCGAGGAGTAGGCGGCTCACATGCTATAGCTACTTGACATGCAAAGGGGGATAGTTAATCGAAGTTAACTACTGAATTTGATGTTGGTAAAGCTACAATCAGTGACTGGAAAAATAATCGAGGGAAAATTGAATAGCAATTCATTAATAACATTTGACTCATTTTTGATAGAATGAAATTATGGTACACAAAAATCTTACTTAATAATAAATTCGTTCTTTACTCTGTTATGTGAATAAATGAGTTAATTAATAAAGCCTGTAGTGTCCCTAGAAGGGCAAAGGCCTCCCTCGAAAGGGGGACCTCGTTGATTATATCTCACGTGGTGAGCTAGTCACGTGAGATGGTTCATTTTGTCACAATGATAGTCATAATGTTGAATCTGGAGCGTTGAAGTCTTTCTCTTTGTTCTATAGTCGAAGGTGATCAGTTGCATTTGGTCCTCATGGCCTCCTTTCATCCTGTGCTGTGGTTGCCTGCTTTGAGTAAGCTTTGTTCTAGTGTGTTGTAGAGGTCTTCAACTTCGTGGTCTGTACTGAAGTTGACTTGTGATAGTTGAATCTCTATGTGTTCGCGAAATTTGTCCCCATTCATTGTTTATATAGTAGGCCGTACACGTTTGGGAAAGTAGCGTTTCCCGTTCACCTTCACTACTGTTCTTATCATTCGGTGATCGGTTATGAATTTAAGGTCCTTGAACACTTGGGACGTCCATTATATCTTTTAGACCATTGCTAAGAATTTAGTCGATGTCATTACGAGTTTTCCTGTCTGGTGACTGCCACGTCCATCTTGATTGTGGGTTCTCTTTAAGGGACGAGTTCACTATTTTCATTTTTTGTTCTTGTGCAAATTGCATCAGTCTTTCACCTCTATAATTTCGCACTCCGTATCCATATGGATCTACTGTTTCTTCTACACAGTGTGCGCCAGCCTACTTTACTATTGAAGTCACCTATGGCAAGGATCGTTGGCGTTCAATATTCCTCCATGGCAGTCTCTAGCAAGTCGTAAAATTCGTCTATTTCTCGGTTGATGCTGGTCGTCGTCGGAGCGTGTGCTTGAATGATTGTAATTCTCGATACTTTTGTGAGTAAGATTAATGCCATGATTCTCTGTTATGTGGTTCCATTAAAATGATGTTCAGATTTCCCAGGATTTCGGATTTGAAAGGTTTGGATTTCATGGCATCCACTCTATCGCATTTCAACTTCCGCATTCCATATTTACGGAAGTGGAAATAGATATGAGCTACGAGTAATTGTAAAGTTAACCATAATTTGAAATACTGTAGGTTGTTAAGCTACAGTATTTTTAGTTTACATATTCAGTAAATTGGCTATTGGGAGTGTATGCATTATTGAATCATAACATAATTAAATTACTTGCAATATCAAAGTGTGTGCTACCTTCATCATTAAACAAATAATGTGCATATGAACTGCAAATAGACTATTATAATTACTGCAGTCATAATAAATAAATCATGAATGAACACATAGAAACATAAAATATTGAAACATGTGACTATATTATCATGGATGCTGTCATCCGTGTGTTTTTTCATGCGTTAATGAGCTGATGACCAAGATGCCCCAAGCTCCTAAAATGAATTAACATCATCAATCATGTGTTAATTTTTTTATTTTCACCCAATTATTTATTGTTAATGAAGACTACTATTATAGTGAAAATATGTCCCTTTAAATGACTTTACTTTTGCAGTAGTGTTGATGAGACTGACATTCTAATGAGTTTTTCATTGTAAACAATTTATTTACTTATTCACTTATGTGCTAATCAAATAATTTATTTATTCATATATATTTATTTATTTGACAATTCATCACGGAACCAATGCTCAATTTTACCTGATTATTATCATTATTATTATTATTATTATTATTAATTATTATTTATTTATTTATTTATTTATTTGCAGCGTATTTTCCCAATATTAGAAAGCGTTAAGCAATTTGACTCAATTCTTGGCGTTCTTCTTATTTTGCCAATATTGTTTCATTCTGTTGGAGAATGACAATTTTCTTTCGTCAGACCATTGAGGTCTGTAAGGTGTAGGTTTTGCTTCCTCTGGTTGGACTTCCCAGTTGTTCACTTTGTTATGGAAGGAGTCTCTGTCTGATGTGTCGGTTATGTTAGCAATTCGCATGTCTTTTTGTACTTCTTTCATCCATAGTGTTGTACTTTTGAGTGATGAATTATTATTATTATTATTATTATTATTATTATCATTATTTTATTATTATTTCGATGGGAATATAAAACCATACTGGATGGGGTCCCACATAGGCAGATGTATCTTGGACGGACTTAGTAAATACCGTATGCCTTATTCTTTTAGTGAGCGGCCATACGAAATTTTTCAATTTTTCCATTTTTCGCTGCCTTGTAAGTTTAAATAACACGAGCAGGCACCATCTTGAAATGGTAGAATAGAATTGATTATAACTTCAACAACGAAACATAGCACAAAAAGCATACAGTTGGCTTTTTATAACCAAGGCAAACTAATAGTAACTCCAAACACTTAAAATGGCAGTAGGGCGTATGATTTAAACATGACAATGAATAACTGAAGATAAAATTTAGTAATAAACACGAAACTTGGTATGATCACGTTTCAAATGAAACAACTTACATCATTAGTCATAATATACGGTATGTATATTGCGAAGCCGCCATCTTGATATCAAAATTCCTTAAAGTAGAAAACCCTCAATTTACAACAGCTACAATGATGAAACATAGGCTGGTACAAATTGCTTTCGTTGCCGAAAATCAAAAGGTAAGGAATTCCATACTTCCTAGATGGCGACTGGGCGTACTAATGAATCATGAAAATAAATAAATAAATAAATAAATAAATAAATAAATAACTCAGGCAGGAAAGGACTCACGGACTAACTAGAAATCTAAGAGAGGAAGATATTGGAACCAATCAAGGAAGGGAGTAAATACAAAAGACGACCCAACCAGGAAGAGACGTCTAGCATTTTATGGACATGTGTCCAGGATGCATCCAACCAGGCTGACCAACCAGCTACTCACATAATGGCAAAGAAGGAAGACCAAGTCGCCATGGCTGACAGACGTGCACAAAGATCTGCTGGAGCTGGGAGTTACAGAATAAGATATAAAATATCCAATGTCTCTCAGAGTAAATTAGAGCAAATAAATTTCCAGGGAATAACCCCAGGGAAGAAGACAGGTGCCCTCTGGACAAAGGAGAGAAAGGAACATAGCCAGAGGATGCGTAACTACTAGGCAAACATCAAGACCCACTCCAAACAAAATAGTTGAATATCGTGGTTCGTAGTTGGCCTATACAGAACGAGAAGCAGAAGAAGTAGAGCCCGACACACCAGTCTTTGCCGTGACATGACGGGGGAGGCATGGTCAACGAACTGTGGAAGGAGTGGGATTGCCCTAGCACGGATGATCGCTCGCGGCTATTTTAAAAATGAAACGAAATATCACGTGTACCGCTGTGTCAAGTTTGGCAGGATACGTTTCTACATTATGAGTAGGATGAAAGGCAGCATTTTCCTGAATATCTAGAAACATGAATCACAATTCTACGCCCAGTAATTTACTTTTTATGTTATTTTATAATTATTTGAAAGAGGACACTACTCATCGATCATTAATCATTCGGTCCTAGCTGTTGCATAGTGCACGAGCCAATGCAATGTTGTCAAGTTGTTGCACAACGACGAGGCGGATGATAGAAGCTCTCCCTCCATTGCGTTATCATTATGTTCCTACGTTCAAGTACAAGCACAGAATGAACGATGTTGCTACATCGGGACACGGGGAGGCACGGCGTGTCACGTATTTCAGAGGATGCGTGAAGGAGTTAAAATACGTTATTGCGTCGCGGCAGAGACTGGTGTGTCGTGCTCGAGCTCAGGATGTAAATGTGCAGTTAAAATGAACCACGGTAAGAGAGGGGCGTCATATGCCAAACCTCTCTAGCAATAGTCACGTGATTATCGCAATGAATATGGCACGCGGTTGGCATCTTGATGATATAAATTTTAAAATCAATAATTAAAGCTACAATGACGATATTTAGCAATAAGGAAGTCCCGTATAAGTCGCTTTCCACATCTAAGGAAAACGATCAGCGATTTCATATTTTAAAGATCGTGGCTGGTTGTACAATTAAGACATTAAGGTCATTAACTAAGCTGAGACATGAAAGGAAAGCAAAGCAGTATTATATGAAAGACCTTGTTAGGATTTGTCATAAGAATATTACACTGAATATAGTACGTTGCCACCAACCTGTGTATGTGGGTTATACCTGCCATCTATTAGAAATGTAGTGCCAAAATATAGCGACTTATACGTCTTCCGACCCACAGGATTCCAAAGGGTAAGTTCAGATCGGTGAAATGGAGTAGATTTGTATAAATAACAGTCAGACATACAAATATTGAGCTGTATATAATTACTTCACCACTCGGCGTTGACCGTGTTTTATAGCACAAATGTTGGTTTTACTCGCTACTCGTTGGAGATACACAAAAAGTGATAAGGAACTTTCAGATAGAAAGTTATATTTTTAAACCTCGTGTATGCCGTCAAAAGTTTGCTCTTTCTTTTCGTTCTCTTTTTATTTGAAATGGAAATTTAAATTTTCAAACCAAAGGGTGTAGTGACGTCACTAAAATTGTCGCCATCTTTAAATAGTGCAAAGTATCGAAATCAAAAGTAGCCTATATGTTGACCAGGTAAATCAGCTACATCCATGCAAAATTTCATGTAAATCGGACCAGAGGTTCTTGCGAGATTGAGTAGTACACAGACACACATACACACAGACACACACCATCTCATTTTTATATATTAGTATAGATATATTTGTGAAAGTATTGATTGGCGTATAATTTAAACTTTGAATCCATGAATATTCATCTAAACATATAATCAATACAACTTTAAATACACTTCTAGAATTATTAAGTCACATATGATAATTTATTTACTTTTCCTGCTCTCCAAATTCAAGACAGAAGTGATGACCCTCATCCTCCACTCATTACAAGTTTGTATTGGCTCTCAAGCAATGAAAGGTGGGACCACACTGCCTTACAGTACCTATCTAGTCCACATTACCGCTCTTGGGTCATATTCATGTTCCTCAAATTGCTCTTCTCCATCACTAATTCTTTGAAGCTAGATAACCACTAGAGGCTTTACCCAATAGCGTTGCTCTACATTCTAAATTTCTCCCTTTCACATATCGTGATGTTCTGGTTTGGTTTCAGCTTACCGAGGATTTTGGGTTCGGTGCTAACATTAATAAACATCTTACCCCCCCACTACTTTTACTTCCTACTTCCCTTACGAACTCTCTTCTAAGTCTTAATTCAAAGGTTTCTCTAGCGTTACTTTCTCTTCGCCTTCTCCGTTCACCTTTTGAAGGCTTTACCAGCAACCCAGAACTCCTTTGTTCCTTTAAGTCCTTTAATTAAAGTCGTCGTGTCTTAATATTAATTAGCCTGGTTATGAACACTTTTGAGGTGTTCCCCCAAGCAGTGAGACGCACTTATAGTGTTCGTCCTGTTTGGCCTGCTGTCTTATTAGGGCCTACGTCACAAGGTAATCACGTGGTATCAAAGCATCATTCATTATAATTATTATTGTAATTATTATGAATGGATAGCGTGGTCATTTTCCCCGTGTATTTGGGTATGTGTGTAACTTTGTCTGCTAACCTGTGTTATTTTGATGGTTGTATTAGTGTTAGTAATTGTGAGAATTTGAAAGGCGGTGGCCGTGGCCTTTAGTTAGGAATCACCCCAGCATTCACCTGATGTAGAAGTGGAAAACCACGGAATATCACTCCCAGGATGGCTGAGATGGTAATCGAACACACCTCTCCTCAGTTGAGTCTCACGAGGCTGAGACTGAGCCCTTAGACCAGAAATGAATAATTTGGCAGAGCCGGAAATCGAACTCGGACCTCCTTGGTGGCAGCCAAGAATGCTATCCGCTACTTACACCTTTCTGAATACCAGCCTCTCTCTCATATCCTTCGACTTTCATATCTGCCGTCTGGTTTCTGTATGGACTGTCGATCATCCTTGTTCTCAAAGGTGCAATACATTATTAAAATCTTTTTCAAAATATCAAACAATTTACTCCAATCAATGTTATCAAAAGGCTTTTCAAATTCTACAATAATTTTACTTTAAGGGGGAACATACAGATTAAGGAGACAAAAAATAACTATTGTAATATTATAACTGTGCCTATCATAAATCTTGTACAACAGTTATAAACATTTCCAAGCAAACACACACATCTTGCTATTAGAAGCAAAGTTTGAATTTTGAAAAGTTAAAATTTTAACTATTGTTATCCATTTATAGTCTATTTTCATTTATGAAAAAAATAGGCTTATGAGATCACCTTTTTTCCGTGTGTCTGTGTGTGCGTGTGTGATTCGTGTGTGTGTGTGTGTCCCTAATAAAATATAAACGGCTGGAGCGATTTCTATGAAACTTCGTAAGTTCATAGCACTATTCCGCACAACCCCGACCGTGGACTTAAAATGTTGTTACGTCTCACCAATCCATCATGGCGGCTGTGCGAAATATTTCACCAGCATTCAATATCTCTGAAACTATTACCGATATCACCCTGAAATTGTGTACGGTGATAAAGGGAACTACTAGAATATCACCTAAGTGACCATTGAAAACCTGGTAACTACAAAACCAACATGGTGGCCAAGCGAAATTGCGACATTTAAATAGACGTTTCTCGCAATTTAATCAACCAAACGCTATGAAACTTGGTACAGTATATGATTATGCACATTTTAATGCACCTACATCTAACTTCATTCAATTGTTTACATAACCTCAAGATGGCGGCTGTGCGAAATATTTCACCGGCATTCTATATCTCTGAAACTATTACCGGTATTACCATGAAATTTTCTACGAAGATCAAGGGCACTACTGGAAGTTCGTCTATGAGACTTTCAAAAACCGGTTTACTACAAAACGAACATGGCGGCCAAGCGAATAGGAAAGTTTTAAATGGACTTTTCTCGCGATTTAATGATCCAAACGCAATGAAACTTGATACAGCAAATGTTTATACTCATTGTAATACCCTGGTATCTAATTTAGTTCAATAATTTACATAACCTCAAGATGGCGGCTGTGCGAATTTTAAAATTATTTTTATTTCATGTAGGTAATCATGCGATCGAAGTGAAAGTTTGATTAACGAACCTACGCAATAATTTTCCTTTAATGGTAAATAACTCTAAGACGTACATATATCAAAATCCAACATGGCGACCATCCGCAATATTTAGTCGGTTCTCAATATCTACGTATCTATTACAGCAATTCAACTGACATTTTTTATGTTGATAGTGGCAAATAATATATGTGGGATATATGAAAATAGGATTTGGATCTTCACGGAACTACTTGTTGAAAATTGAGTTCTTACATTGTGCTGATCTTCACGGTTATCCTCATAGCTCCTATATTTACGAGAAATGTTGCACTTTTCTTCTTTTAAAGTGGGTGATAAAGCTTCAGTTACAACATGAAGCTCACTAAAACCTTTGTGGCTTTAATAAACCTTCCTATGAAACGTTAAAAATAATTTTTTAGGTTGCTCAGAATAAAAATTAAGTTGGTTGGTTGGTTCTTCAGTTTAGGGGCTGCGACAACGCGGTCATGTAGCCCTGTGTACTTTGGGTGTGTGTAGAATCTGTCTGATAGCCGGTGTTAATTGTGATGACTGTATTAGTGTGTGTTATCTGTTTTTTAATTTAAGTACTGCAACTTAGAATTTTTCAAATAGTTCCTACTTTTGGCGCCAAGCGCCACCGTCAACGACTACTAGGCCAAGTTCAGAACTTAGCTACTAGACGCCACCGCAGTCAGATCTTGGCAACGAACGTAGAAACCTAAGAGCGTTGTTAACATTCTTAACCTATCCAATTTAGCTTCACACAGGTGCAATTAGTGGAAGGTTCTTTAACATGCCATAAATCTATGACATGGGACCACCGGCTTTACTTCCCCTCCAAAGGAAGGCATACTGAGGGATATTTAACGCTCTTAAAAATTACGACGGCTTCGGCCGGATTTGAACCCGCGATCTTGGGCATATAATCTCAGCATGCTACCGACTACGCCACCGAAGCCGCCAATAAAAATTAAATAACAACGCTTAATTAAATAATATAATAATAAATAATCGAATATAGATTTAGGTATTAGGAAGTCATTTTTGAAGGCATTTGTCTGGAGCGTGGCGCTCTATGGAAGTGAAACTTGGACTATTGGTGCAGCAGAAAAGAGGAGAATTTAAGCATTTGAAATGTGGTGTTACAGAATAATGATGAAGATCAAATGGGTAGATAGGGTTGCAAACGAAGAGGTATTATGACTATTGGGAGAGGAGAGATGTTTCTGGCGGCTGCTAATGCAGAGAAGAGATAGGTTGGTAGGACACATACTAAGACACCCAGGAATTGCAAGCTTAGTTATGGAATGAAGGATCGAGAACAAGAACTGTAAGGGTAGACCAAGGTTAGAATATGTTAAACAGATTGCCTCGGATGAAGGGTGTGGTAGCTATGTTGAGATGAAATGATTAGCTCAGGACAGGGAGGCATGGAAAGCTGCATCAAACCAGTCAAAAGACTGAAGACTCAAATACACACAGTTAAATAATAACGTGGAGATAAGTGCGATTCATTTTGTAGCTGAAGGTTTAACCTTTTATGGGATAGTGGTCTCTATGTTAACCACCTGTCATAAGGACAGTTGATGCTTTCAAAGATGCTGATAGTTGAATCTTACAGCCAAATTTCGGAGAATTTTCATGCCGAAGTGCTAGTACTAAAAATCAAATATGTATAGGCCTACGTATCTACTTGACGTAATGTGCTGGATAGAATTTTTAACAAGATGTTCAGTAAAGAACATATAGCCTACTTTCTCCTAAAAGCATGGGTATTGTTATAACTCTTTGTCCTTTTCAAGGAGTATGATTGAATGTTGGTTGTAGGAGCTTGTTGAAATACAACGTGCCATAGGGATATTAAACATGAATATGAGGTGCCCTTTGCTAGTGCTACCTCTGTACCAAATTTCGTTCAATTCGGTTTCACCGTGTATGAATTGATAGGGGGAATCGATTTGCACACATACTTGGCCACCATCTGCAAACTATTGGGCTGATGTTCTTGCAGTTTGGTCAGAATATGTTTCCCACATAAAGATATGGTGTTGCAAAATTAGGTAGAGACTAGATTATTAGGTTGGTCGTAATTACATTTTAGCTTTTAACATTTGGGTGGCCGCGATTACGTTTCCATCAAGATAGCGGTGATATAAAACATGACACTGAGGTGCCCTTTGCTAGTGCTACCTCTATACCAAATTTCGTTCCATTTGGTTTCAGCGTGTTTGAATTAATAGGGGGAATCGATTCTGACACAAAGATGGCCGCCATCCGCAAACTATTAGGCGAATGACCTATTAGATTGGTCAAAGGATGCTCCCTCCATAAAGGTATGTAGTTGCAAAATTTGGTAGAGATCGGATGATTAGGTTAATCGTAATTTGATTTAAGCTTTGAACATTCGTGTGGCCGCCATTACGTTTCAGTCAAGATGGCGGCGATATAAAACATGACACTGAGGTGCCCTTTGCTAGTACTACCTCTGTACCAAATTTCGTTCCATTCGGTTCCACCGTGTTCGAATTAATAGGGGGAATCAATTTTGACATAAAGATGGCCTCCATCCGCAAACTATTAGGTGAATGACCTATTAGATTGGTCAAAGGATGCTCCCTCCATAAAGGTATGTAGTTGCAAAATTTGGTAGAGATCGGATGATAAGGTTAATCGTAATTTGATTTAAGCTTTGAACATTCGTGTGGCCGCCATTACGTTTCAGTCAAGATGGCGGCGATATAAAACATGATACTGAGGTGCCCTTTGCTAGTGCTACTTCTGTACCAAATTTCGTTCCATTGGGTTCCACCGTGTTCGAATTAATAGGGGGAATCAATTTTGACATAAAGATGGCCGCCATCCGCAAACTATCAGGTGAATGACCTATTAGATTGGTCAAAGGATGCTCCCTCCATAAAGGTGTGTAGTTGCAAAATTTGGTAGAGATCGGATGATTAGGTTAATCGTAATTTGATTTAAGCTTTGAACATTTGTGTGGCCGCCATTACGTTTCCGTCAAGATGGCGGCGATATAAAACATGATACTGAGGTGCCCTTTGCTAGTGCTACTTCTGTACCAAATTTCGTTCCATTGGGTTCCACCGTGTTCGAATTAATAGGGGGAATCAATTTTGACATAAAGATGGCCGCCATCCGCAAACTATCAGGTGAATGACCTATTAGATTGGTCAAAGGATGCTCCCTCCATAAAGGTGTGTAGTTGCAAAATTTGGTAGAGATCGGATGATTAGGTTAATCGTAATTTGATTTAAGCTTTGAACATTTGTGTGGCCGCCATTACGTTTCCGTCAAGATGGCGGCGATATAAAACATGACACTGAGGTGCATTTTGTTAGTACTACCTCCGTACCAAATTTCGTTCCATTCGGTTGCACCGTGTTCGAATTAATAGGGGGAATCGATTTTCACACAAAGATGGCCGCCATCCGCAAACTATTACGCTGATGACCTATTGGTTTAGTCAAAGGATGCTCCCCCCATAAAGGTATGTTGTTGAAAAATTTGGTGGAGATCGGATGATTAGGTTAATCGTAATTTGATTTAAGCTTTGAACATTTGTGTGGCCGCCATTACGTTTCCGTCAAGATTTCAGCGATATAAAACATGACACTGAAGTGCCTTTTGTTAGTACTACCTTTGTACCAAATTTTGTTCCATTTGGTTTCAGCGTGTTTGAATTAATAGGGGGAATCGATTCTGACACAAAGATGGCCGCCATCCGCAAACTATTAGGCGAATGACCTATTAGATTAGTCAAAGGATGCTCCCTCCATAAAGCTATGTAGTTGCAAAATTTGGTACAGATCGGATGATTAGGTTAATCGTAATTTGATTTACGCTTTGAACATTCGTGTGGCCGCCATTACGTTTCAGTCAAGATGGCGGCGATATAAAACATGACACTGAGGTGCCCTTTGCTAGTACTACCTCTGTACCAAATTTCGTTCTCTCGGTTCCACCGTGTTCGAATTAATAGGGGGAATCAATTTTGACATAAAGATGGCCTCCATCCGCAAACTATTAGGTGAATGACCTATTAGATTGGTCAAAGGATGCTCCCTCCATAAAGGTATGTAGTTGCAAAATTTGGTAGAGATCGGATGATAAGGTTAATCGTAATTTGATTTAAGCTTTGAACAGTCGTGTGGCCGCCATTACGTTTCAGTCAAGATGGCGGCGATATAAAACATGATACTGAGGTGCCCTTTGCTAGTGCTACTTCTGTACCAAATTTCGTTCCATTCGGTTCCACCGTGTTCGAATTAATAGGGGGAATCAATTTTGACATAAAGATGGCCGCCATCCGCAAACTATCAGGTGAATGACCTCTGATTGGTCAAAGGATGCTCCCTCCATAAAGGTGTGTAGTTGCAAAATTTGGTAGAGATCGGATGATTAGGTTAATCGTAATTTGATTTAAGCTTTGAACATTTGTGTGGCCGCCATTACGTTTCCGTCAAGATGGCGGCGATATAAAACATGACACTGAGGTGCATTTTGTTAGTACTACCTCCGTACCAAATTTCGTTCCATTCGGTTGCACCGTGTTCGAATTAATAGGGGGAATCGATTTTCACACAAAGATGGCCGCCATCCGCAAACTATTACGCTGATGACCTATTGGTTTGGTCAAAGGATGCTCCCCCCATAAAGGTATGTTGTTGCAAAATTTGGTGGAGATCGGATGATTAGGTTAATCGTAATTTGATTTAAGCTTTGAACATTTGTGTGGCCGCCATTACGTTTCCGTCAAGATGGCGGCGATATAAAACATGACACTGAGGTGCCTTTTGTTAGTACTACCTTTGTACCAAATTTCGTTCAATTCGCATTCACCGTGTTCGAATTGATAGGGGGGGGGGGGGACAGACATTCAGAGTACACACACTCACACACACACACACACACACACAGACACACACACACACAGACTCACACACACACATACACACACACAGACAGACACACTTTTTTTCGCCCTGTGTTGATCTCATAAGTCTACTTTCATTTTTTGCAAAAATCGAAAGTAGGCTAAAAAACATTAACAATTAAAGTGTAACAAGAAGTTCCGTGAAGAACTATACAGCCTACTTTTCATGCCAATGTTTATTCTACAGAATATGAACCTATCTAGAATAATGACGAAATTAAGTTGGTAATATCGAAATATCAAATTAGTTCAAAATATACCTGGTATAATGTAGCCTAATAGAGCACTACAGTTGGCAGCCCTGGTGACTGAATATATTCTTAGTTCCATCTCTTAAGGTACAGAATACAAAATTTGGTTGAAGTCCAATGGACGTTACATGCAGTTAGACACTGGATCTATCAGCAGGCGTAAAAGCATGTTGCCAACAATACCATGCGTGTGCTGGTCAGAAATAATCTGAAATATTATGATATCTTGTTGTGCCAATTTTGGATGAAATCCATTTGTTAGTATAGAAGTTAGATGTATTTTAAAATTGGACATATCAGCAGGCATAGAATCATGTTGGCAGCACTGCCTTGTATTAATTACTCCAAATTAATCTAGAATGTCAGGTGCTATACGTGTGCAAAGTATAGAGCTGTTGGCTTGCATACTTTCTGATATATTGATATTAGGGTAAAAAATATAGACAGCATTTATTAACAGTTGGCAGCCCTGATTGCACTGAAGAATACTTATAGTCATATCTGATATGTTACACATAGCACATGCGAAATTTGGATGAAATCCTACTGATAGTATAGAAGTTACATGTATTTAAAAATTGGCCCTATCAGCAGGCTTAGAATCATGTTGGTAGAACTGACGTATATAAGTTACTCCAAAATTAATCAAACATGTCAGGTACTATACGTGTGCATAGTTTAAAGCTGTCGGCTTGCACACATTCTGATATATTGGTATTTGGATAAAAAAAATAGAGAGAGCAATTATTAACAGTTGGCAGCCCTTGTGGCTCCCAAGAATACGCTCAGTCATATCTGTTTATGTACAGATATTACATACAAAATTTGGTTGAAATCCAGTTGATAGTGTAGAAGTTATATGCGTTTAAACATTGGACCTATCAGAAGGCTTAAAATTATTTTGGCAACACTGTCATGGTTGGCCTCCTGGAAATTAATCTGAAATAGTATTATCTACATGTGTGCCAATTTTGGAATAGATCCTATGCATACCTTGCAGGATATCCAACATGGAGCTCAAATTTCTAGTGCGTTTTTTCAGCAGTTGGTAGCACTGACATCATTTTCAAATATGGACGTGAGCTATTCCGGTGCACATCTTTACTCATACTAAATTTGGTTTTGATTGCTGCAGCCGTTTAGGAGTTGATAGGGGGGGACACACACACAGCCAGACAGACAGACAGAAGGACAGACAGACAGACAGACAGACAGACAGACAGACACACATTTGCCCGATCTCATAAGACTACTTTTTCCTCATTTTTGCAAAATGTGAAAAGTAGGCTAAAAATCTCTATATATACTGTATAAGAATGAAAGTTTTTCTGTTCTTCTGAATTTCCACGGAAATTTGCGTTATTTGCGCGTTTCAGAGTGCTTCGTGACGGATGCGCGCAAAAATAAAATTTTTGTCTGTCTGTCTGCCTGTTTGTTTCTTTGTCTGTGTGTCTGTCTGTGGACAACTATGTGTCCTTATAACCTGAGAACGGCTGGGTGGATCAACGTAAAATTTGATACAGATATCCATCAGAGGCACGACACTAATCATTGATGTAACTCTTCTCCGTACCTCTCATAAAAGGGGCCCAACCCCCTTAAAATACATGCTGAAATAGGCGAAGAAGGGTGAGACAAAGCTCATTTTCAGCCCCTCAATGTGAGAAACGAAACTCGGGGGCCCCAAAGGGACCCCGAAAATTAAATTTTAAGGCCCTAAAACCAACAGTTTTTGAGATATTCCAAGAAAACTAATTTCACTTAATAAATTAATGAAAGAATGCATGCCGGTAACCATGGCAACTGAATCGCAGAGGTCCATCTATTTCTGTAAGACGCAATGCAATTCTATTTATTACATTACTGTGAAGGTTTGCAAACGGCTATAAGGTTATAACGGATCCAAATTAAGCTGAAATATTCAATACATACAATGCGCTTAAGGGGCAAGGGGTACTCTAGAATTTTTTCACGCGATTTACACGTGCGAGTGTGGTACGGAAGGTCTATTATATCCCTTCTCTGTTATATGAATATGAAAGTTTGTCTGTTTTTTTTTCTTCTGAATTTCCACGGAAATTTACGATATTTGCCCGTTGCAGACTGCTTTGTCACGGATGCACGCAAAAAATTTTTTTTTGTCAGTCTGTCTGTTTGTCTGTGCACAATATTTTGTGTCCTTATAACTCGAGAACGGCTGGGTGGATTAACAGTAAATTTGATACAGATATCCATCAGAGGCACGTCACTAATCATTGATGTAACTCTTCTCCGTACCTCTCATAACAGGGGGCCTACCCCCTTAAAATACATGCTGAAATAAGCGTAGAAGGGTGAGACAAAGCTCATTTTCAGGCCCTCAATGTGAGAAACGAAACTTGGGGGCCCTAAAAGGACCCCGAAAACCACATTTTAAGGCCCTAAAACAAACGGTTTTTGAGATATTCCCAGAAAACTGATTTCACTTAATAAATTAATGAAAGATTGCTTGCCGGTAACAATGGCAACAGAATCTCAGAGGTCCATCTATTTCTGTAAGACGCAATGCAATTCCATTTATTACATTACTGAGATAGTTTGCAAATGGCTATAAGGTTATAACGGAACCAAATTAAGCTGTAAAATTCATCAATATATATAATGCGCTTAAGGGTGTCAAGGGGTTCTCTAGAATTTTTTAACGCGATTTAAACGTGCGGGTATGGTACGGAAGGTCTATTATATTCCTATCCCTATATTGTTATATTATTATTATTATTCTTTTAATTATTATCATTATTATGGCATACAACGACGGGACAAAGTTCATTTTCAACCCCTTGCTGTCAGAAACAAAACTCGGGGTCCCTAAAGAGCCGTAAAGTGTCCCCGAAATCTATATTTTAAGGCTCTAAAACCAACAGTTTCTTAGATATTCCCAGAAAACTAATTTCATTTATTAAACTAATGAAGGAATGCAAGCCAATAACCATGACAACAGTATCTCAAGAGGTGACATCCAACTTTCTATCTATTTCTGGAAGAAGTAATGCCACTCCATTTATTACATTTCTGTGAAAGGTTGCAAATGGCTCTAAGGTTATCACGGAACTAACAAAAACTGTAAAATTCATCAATGCGCTTAAGGGGATCAAGGGGTACCATAGATTTTTCACAAGACTTAAACGTGTGATATGTCGCACAGAAAGTCTATTATATCTTCAAACAGCAACGTTATTTTCAAAAATTCCTGGATTGAAATAATTTGTTTTTTTATTTTATTTTTTGTTTTTAGGAATTTGGGCGATTGGAGGCTAAAAAACCTGAATATTCATGCACCACAAGCCTTTATAATTTATTAAAGGGGTCTTCCTCTGGATGCGGACTTGACACAACAGTGGGAGTTAGTTTTTATGTGGCGTGTATAATTGCGATTTGTTTACGTGGTTTTCAATTGTATTTTCACGTCAAGAAGTACACGTTAGGTAAATTAGTTTCAGAGCATGTTTCAACTAATCATATATCTTTGTCGACAAACAGGTTCCAAGCCCCTAACCATTGCAACAGTAGGTCAAATGATTACGTCTGGCTATTAATACCGATGAATTAAAATAACAGAAACAAAAAATAACATTAATAATAATAATTATGGTCACTTAAGAAAAATGGGACCGGAACGCCTAGCAAATAAAATCCTCATCTTTCAGGAAAGTAGAAAGACTCAAGTACCATGGTTGAAAGAAGTTTATCAGGATCTTAAAAAATGTGGTATTGAGGAGGGAGATATTGCAAACTGAAAAGTGTTCAGAAGCGAAATTGCGGAGGTGACAGATCTGCCCGCAAAGAAACCCAAGAGAACTCGGCGGGTGTTCTCGGACGAGGAACGATTAAGAGTGAGCCAACGAATGAAAGAGTATTGGCGTAACAGAAAAGAACATCAACAGTCAAGGCAGTTGTGTAATCGTAACCCACAGGAGGTTGAAACGATCCTAAATAAATAATAATTAAAACAAATTAAAATGTAAAGACACATAAAAATAAAAAATAGCTTTGCCAAAAAGGATGATGATGATAATTGTTGTTTTAAGGGGCCTAACATCTAGGTTATCGGCCCCTAAAAGTTTGGGTGAAGATGATAATGAAATGTAAACTATAACTAAAACTTACTACTAACTTATATACTAGAAGGAGAAAAGGAAAACAAAGAAGAATAAGGCAAATAAAGGACAGGAGGAAAAGAAATGCCCTCAACCCTCGAAGAATGTGGATTGAGGGACTTGGAAGGAAGGAGAGCCATGAAAGGCAGATAGGAAAGTGAAAGAGGAGAGGGTCCTCCCCACAGGTAATGGATAAAAGGGGGAAAACCGGACCCAGCTAAGGAATCCCTCGGGGTCGCCAACTCCCAAACTCACCAGCCGTGAGCCCCTGAGGTTGTAGCAATATCTAGGGTGCACCAGAAGTGGTGGGGCTACATACACCCTGCCTCCTTGAGGGCCTTGAGCAGAAGGCAGGAGATAACAGGAAAAGAAAAAGAAGGCTGACCCCTCGCAGACCCCTTCCTTTAAGGCGGGAAAGGAAGAGACTCCCTAGGCCTTGGATACCCTAATACCGTCGGGGTCGGAAGAGAACAAGAGTTGACCAAAGGAGCCCGACAGGAAAGAAGACGGAGGGGAGCCCGGCATAAGTAAGTGAAATCAATGCCGGACTCAGCTGGGGTCCCGTGGTCGCCAACCCACGTCTCACTACATGTGACCCCAAGGGGGGTGCCAAAAAGGGTTAACACCCGCTGTAAAAACAGAAAAGTCCAAAAATTCTTATAAACATGACTGGATACGAGGCCAACGGTGAAGATCAGCGCAAAGCACGAACCAAATTTTGAAAAATTGATTAAAAAAATAACTACGATTTGAATTTAGAAAATTAAAAACTTTGTTTCTAATAACAAGATGTGTGTGTTACCTTGGAAATGTATGGACTATAATTATTGTACAAGATTTATGACAAGCATAGTTATAAATTAAATTCTTCTTTTCTCCTTTATTTTCTTAGTGAGTTTACCCTCCAGGTTGGCTTTTCCCTCGGACTCAGCGAGGGATCCCACCATAATTACCGCCAGGGCAGTGTCCTGGAGCTTGAAACTCCCGGTTTGGGGATACAACTGGGAAGGTGGGACGAGCACCGCACCCAGGCGGCCTCATCTGCAAAGCGAAAAGGGGCCTCATGATGGATGGAAAGGGAGGGGAAGATTGGGAGGGATAGGCAAGGAAGAGGAAAAGGAGGCGGCCGTGGCCTTACGAACGGTTCCATCCCGGCATTTGCCCGAAGACGAAGTGGGAAACCGCGGAAAACCACTTCGGGGGTGGCTGAGGTGGAAATCAAACTCCCTCTACTGAGGCTGAGTAGACCCCGTTCCTCAGACCACTTTTCAAATCAAACCGCAGACCTCCGAGGTGGCAACTAAGCATGCTGACCACTACACCACGGAAGCGACTATAAATTAATGACTAAAGACATCTACAATAAGAGATCGATATCCTTAAACGCCAAAATTAGACATTACTGCACTGTTATTCGACCAGAGGCTCTGTATGCGGCTGAGACTCTAATAATGAACAAGAAAGGTCTAATGAAGAAACTAGAGGCTAATGAAAGGAATATTTTGAGGAAAATCCTGGGTCCCATCAAAGAAAACAGCGAGTACAGAAGGCGTCACAACCACGAATTGTACAAGCACGTGGAGAAGATCAGTGACACGATTCGAAAAAGAAGGATTGCCTTTTATAGCCACGTGACACGAATGAGCCCAGGCAGGATATCAAAACGGATATTGACGTACTTTCAAGATAAGAAAACCAAAGGGGCGTGGTTTACGGAAGTTGAGAAAGATCTACGTGAAATGGAAATTTCCCCTAATGATATGCAGGAGGTGGCAACTAAGCATGCTGACCACTACACCACGGAAGCGACTATAAATTAATGACTAAAGACATCTACAATAAGAGATCGATATCCTTAAACGCCAAAATTAGACATTACTGCACTGTTATTCGACCAGAGGCTCTGTATGCGGCTGAGACTCTAATAATGAACAAGAAAGGTCTAATGAAGAAACTAGAGGCTAATGAAAGGAATATTTTGAGGAAAATCCTGGGTCCCATCAAAGAAAACAGCGAGTACAGAAGGCGTCACAACCACGAATTGTACAAGCACGTGGAGAAGATCAGTGACACGATTCGAAAAAGAAGGATTGCCTTTTATAGCCACCTTTTATAGCCACGTGACACGAATGAGCCCAGGCAGGATATCAAAACGGATATTGACGTACTTTCAAGATAATAAAACCAAAGGGGCGTGGTTTACGGAAGTTGAGAAAGATCTACGAGAAATGGAAATTTCCCCTAATGATATGCAGGAGCGTGTTCCACTTCAAGAAAAACTACGTACGCACATAGGCTGAAGCTGAAGACAGGGAAGGCGTGGTCACAAGAGAGAAAAGAACAACACCGGAGACGAATGCGGGAACACTGGGCGGTAGTTAGAGCTCGGAAGAGGAGACATTTGAACTGACGTGGTCCCTAGTTGGCCGAATCGAAGAAAGAAGAAGAATTTAAAATAGTTAATGTTTTGGCTCCTTAATCTGTGTGTTCCCCTTTAAAACTTAGTTTATAGGAGCAGATGATGACCTCGTAGTTCCACCCCTTAAAACAACAATAACTAAATAACTAACTAACTAACTTAGTATATCAGTGCTATGGAGACGAGAATAAGCCAGCGACAAGCAGCGAGGGCCACGTGCTTGCTAACAGTATCTTCCCTTTTATAGCTAGAGTTGCTTTTCATTTCCCGAGTAATTATGATTAATTATTTCTATAACAGAGCAGTGTCAATTAAAATTCTAAGGACTGCATAATATAACCTATATTAAGGGATGACATTTGCGCATGCGTAGCTGTTACCAACACGAAGGGTGGGAGAGGGAGAGAGTGAGAGAGAGGGCGTCTCCGAAGAGCGTCTGGACATGTCCAGAGCGCGTCAGTTGGCGTTGGCTGGCGCTGAAATCAACAGCATTGTATCAGGCGCTTGCCATCCGCGACGCTTAACAGACGCGTATAGCCACGCTCCGGAGAGACGATCGCATCCAGCATCTAAAGGTAGGACACTCATTTCTACTTGATTTTTTTAACACTATGGGAGACCCAATATTGGTTCTCTTATGCGGTTTTTATTTATAACTAGCAGAAGTACCCGTTCTTCGAACAGTGTTCGGTGTTAACACCAGACATTATAATAATAATTATAATGTTATTGGTGTTACGTCCCTTTTAAGTTCTGTTGCTTTAGAGACGCATCAGACATTATCAATTGAGCTACTGTTGCAATGGTTAGCGGCTTGTAATTCCTTCATAAATTTTTCAAAACGAAGATAGTTTTCTGGGAATATCACACACACTGTTAATTTAAGGGCCTTATATTGTGGTTTTCGGAGTCCCTTTATAGACTCGCAAATTTTGTGTCTCACATTGAGAAGTGCAACATATGCTTTGGTCGTCCTTCTAGGATAATTTTTATATTTCGCCTATTTTAGCATGTATTTTGAGAAGTTTTTCCCGATATCCACCCTTCTACTGTATGAAATGTACGGTGAAGAGTTTTATAAATGATTGGTGTATTGACTCATGTTTACCATACCTAATTTTACGATGCACCAAGCATCCGAACATGAGTTATAGGCATACATAAGGATACACAGAATGACAGACAGACAATACTATTGTCTACAACATATCACCCAGAAATCCAAATATGGGTATATCTACCACACAGTATCAAAGAAAATCATCCTTACGATGAACACGTATGTCGACAAAAAAAAAAAAAAAAAAAAAAAAGATTAGTTAAAATGTGCTCTCAAACTAAATTCACCTAACGTGTACTTCCTGACATGAAATAGAATTGAAAGCCTTGTAGATGAAACGCAATACACGTCACATAAAAACAGACCCTCTAACGTTGTGTTGGGTCCCCATACACAGGAAGACCTCTATCATAAATTATAAAAGCTTGTGGTGCATGAAAATTCAGGTTATTTAGTCTCAAATGGCCCAAATTCCTAAAAGCCGCAAAAAATGCTGATTCAATTCAGGAATTTTTGAAAATAATGTTCTTGTTTGGAGATATAATAGACCTTCTGTACTATATGTCGCAGTGAAAATTGCATGAAAAAATCCTAGGTTACCCTTTGACCCCCTTAATTGCATTGATGAACTATACAGTCTACGTCGGTTCCGTGATAACCTTATATTTGCAAACTTTCACAGAAATGTAATAAATGTAATAAATGTAATAAATTGCTTCTTACTGAAATAGATTGAAAGTTGTATGCCACCCCTTGAGATAATGTTCTCATGGTTACCGATTTGCATTCCTTCATTAGTTTGTTAAATTAAATTTAATTAGTTTTCTGGGAATGTTTCAGAAACTGTTGGTTTTAGAGCCTCATAATGTAGTTTTCGAGGACCCTCGAGTTTTATTTCTGGCACCGAGGGGCTTTGTCTCGTCGTTGTTCGCCATAATATAATATTAATAATAATAATAATAATATAATATAGGGATAGGAATATAATAGACCTGCCATACCACACCCGCAGATGTAAATCGCGTGAAAAAATTCTAGACTACCCCTTGACCCCCTAAAGCGCATTTTACATATTGATGAAATTTACAGCTTAATTTGGTTCCATAATAACCATCTAACCGTTTGCAAACTTTCACACTAATATAATTAATGCAATTGAATTGCGTCTTACAGCAATAGATGGACCTCTGAGAATCTGTTGCCATGGTTATCGGCTTGCATTCGTTCATTAGTTTATTAAATTAAATTAGTTTTCTGGGAATATCTCAAAAACGGTGGACGTGGGACCTTAAAATATGCTTTTAGGGCCCCCAAGTTTTGTCTCTCACATTGAGGGGCTGAAAATGAGCTTTGTCTCGTCCTTCTACTCCTATTTCAGCATGTATTTTAAGGGGATAGGCCCTCTTTTATGAGATGTACGGAGAAGGGTTACATCAATGATCAGTGTCGTGCCTCTGATGGATATCTATACCAAATTTTACGTTGATACACCAGACGTTCTCGAGTTATAAGGGAACAAAGTTGTCCACAGACAATCAAACAAACAGACAGACAGACCAAAACATTATTTTCGCGCGCATCTATCATAAAACAGTCTGAAACGTGTAAATAACTCAAATTTCCCTAGAAATTCAGAAAAAAACAAATTTTCTTTTTTATATATGTAGAGATATACTGCACCGCTCGGTGTTGACCGTGTTTTATTGCACAAATTTAGGTTTTACTCGCTAACCGTCGGAGATTCACGAAAAGTGATAAGAACCTTTTGGATATAAAATTAAATGCTAAAGCCCGTGTATACCATCAAAAGTTGGCTATTTCTTAGCGTCCTCTTTTTATTTGAAATGGAAATATGAAATTTTGAAACCAAAGTGTGTAGTGACGTCACAAAAGTAGGTTTTACTCACTAACCGTTGGAGATACACGATAAGTGATAAGGACCTTTCGGATAGGAAATTAAATTTTAAAGCTCGTTGTGCCATCAAAAGGTTGCTATATCTTAGCGTTCTCTTTTTATTTGAAATGGAAATATGAAAATAGTCGCCATTTTTCAATAGTGCAAAATATCGTAATCAAAAGTATCTTATATGTAAACCTGGTAAATCAGCTACATCCATGCAAAATTTAATTTAAATCGGAACAGTGGTTCTTGAGTTATTGAGTAACAGACAGACAGACAGACAGACAGAAAGACACACACCATCTCATTTTTAGCCTATTTTCAATTTTGAAAAAATAGGCTTATGAGATCACCTTTTGTCCGTGTGTGTGTGCGTGTGTGTGTGTGTGTGTGTGTGTGTGTGCGTGTGTGTGTGATTCGTGTGTGTGTCCCCCCCCCCTAATAAAATCGAAACGGCAGAAGCGATTTCAATGAAACTCGAGAAGTTCATAGCACTATTCCCGGCGACCTCGACCGTGCCCTTCAAATTTTGTTACGTCTCTCCAATCCAACATGGCGGCTGTGCGAAATATTTCACAAGCATTCAATATCTCCGAAACTATTACCGATATCGCCCTAAAATTGTGTACGGTGATAAAGGGCACTACTAGAAGTTCACCTATGAGTCTTTCAAAAACCTGGTGACTACAAAACCAACATGGCGGCCAAGCGAAGTTAAGATATTTAAATAGACTTTTCTCGCGATTTAACTATCTAAATGTAATGAAACTTGGTACAGCAAATGTTTATACACATTGTAATGCACTGGAGCCTAATTTAGTTCAATTGTTTACATAACCTCAAAATGGCGGCTATGCGAAATATTTCACTGACATTCTATATCTCCGAAACTATTACAGATATCACCCTACAATTTTGTACGGTGATAAAGGGTACTGATACAGGTATACCTATGTATATTTCATAAACCTGTAAAGTACGAAACGAACATGGCGACCAAGCGAATTAAAAATATTTTAATAGACTTTTCTCGTGATTTAACTCTCTGAGCGCAGTGAAATGTGGTACAGTAATTGATTTTGCAGATTGTAATGCACTGCCATCTAATTTAATTCAATTGCTTACATAACCTCAAGATGGCGGCTGTGCGAAATTTTAAAATTAAGTTTTAATTTCTTGTGTCGTAATCATGCGATCGAAGTGAAAGTTTGAATAATGAACCTAGGCAGTAATTGTCCTTGAATGGTACATAACTCTATGGCCTATACACATAACACTCCTAAATGGTGAGCTCCCGAAATATTTAGACGGTTCTGAATATCTATGAATCTTTTACAGCAACCAAACTGAATTTTTTAATGTTCATAGAGACTATGAACATATGTTCACCTATAGGACTTTCAGGAACCAGGTGAGCACAAATCCAACATGGCGGCGACGCAAAGTTTAAATATTTAAATAGACGTTTCTCGCGAATTGACTATCCGAGTGCGGTGAAAAGTTGCACTTTAAATGCTTATACAAATGTTGATCCACTGGCATTTAATTTATTTCAATGGTTTGCATTATCACAAGATGGCTGCTGTGCGTAATTTTAAATTCTCGTTTTTACTTCTTGTTGTCTAATCATGCGATTGAAGTTTGAATACCACACGTACACAATAATCTTAATGTAATAGTACAAAAATAAAAATCCAACCTGGCGACCATCTGAAATATTTAGACGGTTCTCAATATCTACGAATTTGTTACAGCAATTAAACTGAAATTTTGTATGTTGATTGTGGCAGTTAACATAAGTAGGATATATGAAAATAGGCTGTATAGTTCTTCACGGAACTACTTGTTATATATTAGTATGATGATGAAAATATGAAATTTTTAAACCAAAGGGTGTAGTGACGTCACAAATGTAGGTTTAACTCGCTAACCGTTGGATATACACGAAAAGTGATAAGGACATTTCGGATAGAAAATTAAATTTTAAAGCTCGTAGTGCCATCAAAAGATTGCTATATCTTAGCGTTCTCTCTTTATTTGAAATGGAAATATGAAAATAGTCGCCATTTTTCAATAGTGCAAAATATCGTAATCAAAAGTATCCCATATGTAAACCTGGTAAATCAGCTACAACCATGCAAAATTTAATTTAAATCGGACCAGTGGTTCTTGCGTTATTGAGTAACAGACAGACAGACAGAAAGACACACACCATCTCAATTTTAGCCTACTTTCGATTTTTGCAAAAAATGAAAGTAGACTTATGAGATCAACACAGGGCGAAAAAAGTGTGTCTGTCTGTGTGTGTGTATGTGTGTGTGTGAGTCTGTGTGTGTGTGTGTGTGTATGTGTGTGTGTGTGTGAGTCTGTGTGTGTGTGTGTGTGTGTCTGTGTGTGTGTGAGTGTGTGGACTCTGAATGTCTGTCCCCCCCTATCAATTCGAACACGGTGAATGCGAATTGAACGAAATTTAATTCAAAGGTAGCACTAGCAAAGGACACCTCAGTGTCATGTTTTATATCGCCGCCATCTTGACGGACACGTAATGGCGGCCACACAAATGTTCAAAGCTTAAATCAAATTACGACTAACCTAATCATCCAATCTCTACCAAATTTTGCAACAACATACCTTTATGGGGGGAGCATCCTTTGACCAAACTAATAGGTCATCAGCGTAACAGTTTGCGGATGGCGGCCATCTTTGTTTGAAAATCGATTCCCCCTATAAATTCAAACACGGTGCAACCAAATGGAACGACATTTGGTACAGAGGTAGTACTTACAAAAGCCACCTCAGTGTCATGTTTTATATCGCCGCCATCTTGACGGAAACGTAATGGCGGCCACACAAATGTTCAAAGCTTAAATCAAATTACGATTAACCTAATCATCCGATCTCTACCAAATTTTGCAACAACATACCTTTATAGAGGAAGCATCCTTTGACCAAATGACTAGGTCATTAGCCTAATAGTTTGCGGATGGCGGCCATCTTTGTGTGAAAATCAATTCCCCCTATTAATTCAAACACGGTGAAACCGAATGGAACGAAATTTTGTACAGAGGTAACACTAGCAAAGGGCATCTCAGTGACATGTTTTATATCGCCGCCATATTGACAGATACGTAATGGCGGCCACACAAATGTTCAAAGCTTAAGTTAAATTACGACTAACATAACCATCCGTTCTCTACCAAACTTTGCAACAACATTCCTTTATGGAGGGAGCATCCTTTGACCAATCTAATAGGTTATTAGCCTAATAGTTTGCGGATGGCGGCCATCTTTATGTCAAAATTGATTCCCCCTATTAATTCGAACACAGTGGAACCGAATGGAACGAAATTTTGTACAGAGGTAGCACTAGCAAAGGGCACCTCAGTGTCATGTTTTATATCGCCGCCATCTTGACAGAAACGTAATGGCGGCCACACAAATGTTCAAAGCTTAAGTTAAATTACGACTAACATAACCATCTGATCTCTACCAAACTATGCAACAACATTCCATTATGGAGGGGGCATCCTTTGACCAATCTAATAGGATATTAGCCTAATAGTTTCCGGGTGGCGGCCATCTTTATGTCAAAATTGATTCCCCCTATTAATTCGAACACGGTGGAACCGAATGGAACGAAATTTTGTACAGAGGTAGCACTAGCAAAGGGCACCTCAGTGTCATGATTTATATCGCCGCCATATTGACTGAAACGTAATGGCGGCCACACGAATGTTCAAAGCTTAAATCAAATAACGATAACCTAATCATCCGATCTCTACCTAATTTTGCAACTACATACCTTTATGGAGGGAGCATCCTTTGACCAATCTAATAGGTCATTCGCCTAATAGTTTGCGGATGACGGCCATCTTTGTGTCAAAATCGATTCCCCCTATTAATTCAAACACGGTGAAACCCAATGGAACGAAATTTGGTACAGAGATAGCACTAGCAAAGGGCATCTCAGTGTCATGATTTATATCGCCGCCATATTGACAGAAACGTAATGGCGGCCACACAAATATTTAAAGCTTAAATCAAATTACGACTAACATAACCATCCGATCTCTACCAAACTTTGCAACAACATACCTTTATAGAGGGAGCATCCTTTGACCAATCTAATAGGCCATTAGCCTAATAGTTTGCGGATGGCGGCCATCTTTATGTCAAAATTGATTCCCCCTATTAATTCGAACACGGTGAAACCGAATGAACGAAATTTGGTACAGAGGTAGCACTAGCAACGGGCACCTCAGTGTCATGTTTTATATCGCCGCCATCTTGACGGAAACGTAAAGGCGGCCACACAGATGTTCAAAGCTTAAATCAAATTACGATTAGCCTAATCATCCGATCTCTAGCAAATTTAGCAACAACATACCTTTATGGAGGGAGCATCCTTCGACCAAACTAATAGGTCATCAGCCTAATATTTTGCGGATGGCGGCCATCTTTGTGTGAAAATCGATTCCCCTTATCAATTCGAACACGGTGAAACCGAATGGAACGAAATTTGGTACAGAGATAGCACTAGCAAAGGGCACCTCAGTGTCATGTTTTATATCACCGCTATCTTGACGGAAACGTAATCGCGGCCACCCAAATGTTAAAAGCTAAAATGTAATTACGACCAACCTAATAATCTAGTCTCTACCAAATTTTGCAACACCATATCTTTATGTGGGAAACATATTCAGACCAAACTGCAAGAACATCAGCCCAATAGTTTGCAGATGGTGGCCAAGTATGTGTGCAAATCGATTCCCCCTATCAATTCAAACACGGTGAAACCGAATTGAACGAAATTTGGTACAGAGGTAGCACTAGCAAAGGGCACCTCATATTCATGTTTAATATCCCTATAACACGTTGTATTCCAACATGCTGCTACAACCAACATTCAATCATACTCCTTGAAAAGGACAAAGTGTTATAACAATACCCATGCATTTAGGAGAAAGTAGGCTATATGTTCTTTACTGAACATCTTGTTATATATTAGTATGATTTACTCAGAAAGCTAATATTAAGGCACAGTTGTCACTGTCGCTTTGCAACGAAGCGTAGTCATGTGAATGAAGTCGGGCACCATGACAGAAGATAACGAAGATAAAGGGAGATGGAAGTCGGAAATTGAAGCTTTTATACCCGGCATTTTAATACGATTTACTGTAATACGGGTAGGTTTATGGGCTAGAGATATATCTGGAATTAGCGTGGACAAAGTTTCGAGACTTAGTTACCATGGCAACAAGTACAAGCATACTTAGTTCCGACTCATTGAAGTTTGCATGCGATCACCATAAATAAGTCGAATTCGGTACTTATAATAAACGTATAAGAGCACTACCAATATTCTACGATTTGGTTAAGCAACACCATAACATTATCTTATTTGTTTCTTCACACCTCCTCTAGAAAATGCTGGGATGGTAGTTTATTTCAATTCCAGGGATACTCACCCCAATCCTAGATCCTAATGATTACGGTTACACACAATGCTACCGTCACCACAAAATCACAGGCTATCAGACCAATTAAACACCCATCCAAATGTACGAGGCTGATGAATAACATGTCCCAAACATAAAATAAAGTAACAGAAACAAAAGCATTGACATGTTGATGTCCATAACGTCTTTCCTTAGACGTTTTATCATATACAGGATCTTCACATTATGCTTAATCTAAATTACTTTATAGATGGACTAAGTTATCGGAAAACTGAGTTGAAAGGAATGTTTTCACGTAAGGGGTTTACAAATTGGAGTCATATACATACCTCAGTGAACTTAGGAAATACATTGAAACTCCCATTTAAAATTTGCGCCGGGACCTGTAATTTTGAGCCTTAAATCTAGGTAAACTTAAAATCGAGATTTTGTGAATACGCCAAAGCACTGCCTGCTTAGTAGTTAAATAACCAATTTCGACACAAAGTTATATTAGGAAGAATTTTTAGGTAGACAGGTGAAAGATAGGACATTTTTCGAATAATAACTCTTTAATTTATTTTGTTGGGCGTGGTGGCGCAGCGGTGAAACTCTTGGCCTCTCACCAAGGGATGCTGGGTTGGATTCCCAGTCAACGCATGTGAGATTTTTGAAGTGAAATGCCATGTCCTGTGGTTCGGATTCCACGTACAAAGGAGGTCTCGTATCTCATGATCACATGATTAACGGTCACGTAAAACCAAAATCTTCCTTCCTGTTTCCTTTAATATTTATTTGAATGATTCCAATTATAATGACGCATTGTTTAATAAGAGAGTCGATTTAAAACTATTTCATTTAAATAAAAACAAATAGATCAGCATGGGAGAAAAAGACTAAAACATTTTGACACGCAACAATTTAGAACTGATTAATGTTGGAAATTACATCCGAAATGTCCTTCCCTAGGATATGCACCTCTCTATGCTTAATTATACCAGAGGTTTATAATGAGTTTTTAAATGGAATGAAATCAGTCTTCTGGAAATAATTCATGACGAAACACAAAATGTAAAACAAAACTAATAGAATGCACTCGAAAGAAATCAGAAGCCTCTATAGACGTCAAATTCTCAGCTGAGAAGCTAAAGGAAGCAGGATAGTTCTACTACTTAGGAAACAAAATAGCCAGTGATGAAGGAAGCAAAGAGAATATAAAAAGTAGGTTGGCACAGGCAAGAAGAGTATTTCTAGAGAAAATAAACCTGTTAACATCTTAATATAGATTTAGGTATTAGGAAGTCAATTTTGAAAGCCTCTGTCAGGTGCGTGGCGCTGTATTGAAGTGAATATTGGACTAATGGAGCAGCAGAAAAGAGAATAGAAGCATTTGAAATGTGGAGATACAGGAGAATAATTAAGATCAGGTGGGTAGATAGAGCAACAAATAATAATAATATCGTATGGGCTCGGGTGCCGGGTGCAAGCTTTGTTATTTGATGCCCAGAGGGCAGCTTGCATGTCGAATTTGGTTGTTCCTTGGAGCGATATGACAGTCAAGGAGGTTAGATATCTAAGCTCCTTGACACTATAGCGCTTTCTAGTAGAGAAAGGAGGAACTTTCGTGTTGGCGGAAAATCCCGGGATTAATTTTGCCATTATGAACACGCCCTACTGAATTCAAATGGCTTCTTTAACATGCCAACAACGTATGACATGCGTGTCGTGATTTATGTCGCCTTTCAAAAATCAGTTACCATGGCCAGGAGCGAACCTGTAAGCTTGGGGTTGGCAGTCCGACACGATAACCACTCACACTCCGTGACAAGAGAGCAACAAGTAGAGGTGTTAAGATGTGTGGGAGAGCGGATATGTTCCTGGCGACTGCTAATGAAGAGAAGATATGGGTTGCAAGGACACATAGTAAGACACCCAGGAATAGCAAACTTAGTTATGGAAGGAAGGGTCGAGGACAAGAACTGTAGTTGCAGACCAAGGTTAGAATATTTTAGGCAGGTTGCCTCAGATGTAAGGTGTGGTAGCTATGCAGAGATGAAACGATTAGCTTAGAACAGGGTGATATGGAGCTCTGCATCAAACAGTCAAAGAACTGAAGACTCAAACACACAAACGCACAATGTTGGAAAGGTTACATTTTGAAGAAAGGGTTCTAGATGAGTTATTTAGTTAGTTATTTTTGTTTTAAGGAACAGCCAGGTCATCTGCATCATTTTCTATTCTTGACGAGGAAAATGAAGCTGAGAAGGGCACTCATTGTGCATTTTCTTAATGAAAATATACATGTAATTTTAACGTGCTTTCCTAAAGATGCCATTTTATCTCTGGATTGATAAAACGTAAGATTCAGAAAAATTGACAACAATCCTTCATTACAAAACCCAAACCTATCAACCTATCGTCACATATAGTAATGATCCTTTATGGGATACACAAAACGTTATCCGCATCCGCAACAGCCCCGAATTCGCACATTTGTTATCCGAATCTTATTATAATATTTTATTTTATTTTTATTTAGAAAATTTACCCTCTAGGTTGGTGGTTCCCACGGACTCAGCGAGGAAACTCACCCCTACCGCCTCTATGGGCAGTGTCCTGGAGCTTGGAACATCTGGTCGGTATGGATACAACTGGGGAGGTGTGATCAGCACTTCGCCCAGGCGGCCTCACCTGCAAAGCGAACAGGGGCCTCATGAGGGAGGGGAAGGGATGGAAGAGAGGGATGGATAGGCTAGGAAGAGGGAAGGAGGCGGCCGTGGCCTTACAGTAGGTACCATCCCGGCATTTGCCCGAAGACGAAGTGGGAAACCACGGAAAACCACTTCGAGGATGGCTGAGGTGGGAATCGAACCCCCTCTACTCATTTGGACCACCCGAGGCTGAGCAGACCCCGTTCCAGTCCTCATACCACTTTTCAAATTTCGTGGCAGAGCCGGGAATCGAACCCAGGACCTCCGGGGCGGCAGCTAACCATGCTGACCGCTATGCTACGGAGGCGAAATAATAATATTTTTAATTAGATAAAGCGTAAAGAAACACATTTAGACATTTGAGGAGAAAGTAGTTCCCCTAGGCTTTGTATGTCATTTGCTATGTATGAAATGAATGTTGTACAGCCAGAATTGCAACCCTTCTCATTTCGGAGTGATAATTATGCTTAATGATATAATTTGAATGAGTTAAGCTTAAATCATCATCTTACATTTGTCATGAAACAAAAGAAAGGATATGTCATAAACATCCGGGTCCTAGTAATAATATTCAATATTAGTCACGTCAACAATAAAAAGGAAAAGGTTGTTGTCCAACGATCGTCTAACAAAGAAAATTTGGAATTTCGTGAAACCAAAGAAGAAAAAATTGGCATGGTTTGAAGAATGTAACAAAGACCTTCTAGAAATTGGTATTCCGGACTGCAAAATTATGAACAGGTGTGAATTCAGACACCTAATCAAAAATTACCAGGGATTTAAGGTAGGGGCAGAACCCAAAAGACGGAGGGGACCTCTTTCAGAAGATCGGAAGAAGGCGCTGAGTGATGGGCTCAAGAGATACTGGCAGGACATCAAAGCTGGCAGACGATCTAGAACGAAACATTGATTTTGATTATTACTCCGTAGTCCATAGTGGCTCAATTCGAATGTAAAAAAAAATTTCAACAAGTTCGTATTGTATTATATAAACTATCCGCAAATTTACTCCAAACATTATCCGCAGTTTATCTGCTATCCACACAGCCATGTAAACTATATCCGCATGGCGAAAAATTTTGCGGATATCCGCGCTGGGCTTTACTTATGATGCGTTACAAGTAACCTGTCATGACAAATGAGCATTCAAAACATAGATAATTACCCGAAGCAATGTTAAATTTATCGCATTTTTAACTGAACATCGAATATTTGTTTAAAAAGTAATAGGCTTACTAACCTTGAGGACATAAATTGCTATAGGTCCTTTTTGCAGTAATCACACGAAACCATACTTAATCACAATACTCATATTGTACACTGTGCTGTTCTGTGCCCAACATATTAAGATTGTGAAATAATTAACAGTTACATTGTTGAAAGTATTGTTTGAGGCGGAGAGAAATTTATTACAACTTTTATTATTGATTTTTTCTATATATATAATACGCTAAGGTGCACGTTGCACAAAACTCAAGCTCCTAAACCAGAAGGAAGTTAGAAGGTGTGGTTTTCACCAAAAACTTCCAAATCGTCACAATAGTAAAGGAATAATCTTGCATTTATTTGTTTAAAAAGTGTGTTTAAACAAATGAACTTGACGCTAGCCCCTGGCAGAACTGTGTCGCGTACACCCGCATAGCACTACACCCGGGCGGGTGGTCTATACACTTGCGATAGTTCTCGCACGGGTCCGCTAGTTATTACTGATTTAGGCCTACTAAGGAGCTCTTATGACTAGTTCTTCTTCGATGCTCTCTTCCGTTCCCAATATCTCTTGAGCTCAGCTGCCAGTTTTTCCTTTCTCTCCTGCGAGAGAGGTTTCCTAAACTTAGACTCTTTGGGAGGCGGGGACCAACTGTTAACCATATCAGCAAATTTTGAACGTTGTTGGACATCAAGGTCAGATTCCAGCCGAATCGAAGTCTTCTTGGACTTCATTGAGCCATAGGCTTCCAGTATTGTAGCTTTTAATTAAGGAGAAGATCCGCTTGGTAAGCCTGCCGTTGTCCATTCGTAGAAGGTGCCCGTAGAACTTCAGCCACCTACGCCCCATACTGGTATTGGCCGTTTCCAACCGTCGATAAGTTCTGAGTTTGCTCACAGTCGGTAGGTTCCATCTGGAAGCAATCTCGCCCATGCATTTTCCTGAGAATACGTCTTTCGACCATCTCCCGATCATCCATCGTACCTTTCCTGTTCATCAGGAGAGTCTCTGCGGCGTACATAAACTGTCGCCTGACAAGAGTTTTGTAATGACAGATCTCGGCACTCTTCGAAATGCACTACTTGTAACGGTTGCGAGACAGTTAGGTTGAGTCTTTCTAAGACGAAGGTAACTCTGAGGAACACCTTTGCTCAGATGAATTTCTCCACGGTTTAAATCCCTCTGCCTGTCACACAAATTAGTGCTAAAGAAGAATACAACGATAATGCCCATTAGAAACCCTGGAACATATCTAGGCCTTATCAATGGTCATAACTCAATTTCACTGTTAACGCTAAGTTTCTATTTCAAGGACATTTCTCTCATTATACACCGATTTAGTTAAGGGTAGTTTATGCAATTACAACATTTCTTTCATGGGTCTCCAGGTAAAAATATTGAAAAGTTGACGAATTAAAGAAGGATTTTCCAAACATTTTTCTTAAATTTTCCTCGTTTTAAAAACATATCGACCTCTATCCAATCTACTAATTTTACATGGTTCAGTTGTTGTCGTCTGAGTCTTCAGTCTTTTGATTTGTTTAATGCAGCACTCCACGCCTCCCCGTCCTGAGCTAATCGTTTCATCTTTACATAGCTACCACACCCTACATCCGAGACAATATGTTTAACATATTCTAACCTTGGTCTACTCCTACAGATCTTGTCCTCTACCATTCCTTACATATCTAACTTTGCTACTGCTAGGTGTCTTATTATGTGTCCTACCTACCTATCTCTTCTCTTTATTAGCAGTCGCCAGACACATCGCTCCTCTCCCACTCGTCTAAATACCACTTCCTTTGTAATCCTATCTACCCATATGATCTTCATAATTCTCCTGAAACACCACATTTCAAACACTTCAATTCTCCTCGTTTCTGCTACACCAACAATCCAAGTTTCACCTCCATAAGGCGTCACGCTCCAGACAACGGCTTTCAAAAATGACTTGCTAATACCAAAATCTATATTCGTTGTCAACAGATTTATTTTCTGTAGAAATGTTTGCCTGTGCCAACCTACCTTTTAAATTCCCTTTGCTTTATCCATCTCTGGTTATTCTGCTTCCTAAGTAACAGAAGTCTTCTACGTTTTTTTTTAGCGTTTTACCTGCCAATTTGACCTAAGTAGGGGTTTGTGGTTCCTTTCGGCTGCATTCTATAATTTTTTGTTTTACATTTATTGATCTTCATCTTGAATTCATTACTCAAGACGGAGCCCATACCATTTAAAACGCTTTCAAATCCTCTGTTGAATTGGCTAAAATAGCAATGTCATCAGCATATCTCAGAGTTGAAATTATTTCTCCTTGCATCTATAGCATAAATATCTCATTAAACACCTATTAAGTCTCCGACTGGCTGCGTGGCACAGCGGTAACGTTCTCTCCTGTTGCGCCCAAGGTTGAAGAATTGATTTCTGACGCAGTCAGTTGGCATTCGACAGTGTGCAAACGCGAGGGAGTCATATTAGTAGATTTTCTGGCATGCTACGATCCCCTTCTTGGCAAGAATCTGACATCCCCGCATCTCAAAAGCCAGAGTAGTTATCGGGGTCGTAAAATCAATAACATCATTGATACACTTGTTAAGATTCAGAACTCCATTTCTCTTCGTAAAAGTAACCATTTGTGGCTAATCCCAATCAAATTGGGCTCACCGGAGCCAACTTTGCTCATTTATTTTAAAGGGGGCTGCATGGCGCAGTCGGTAGCGCTTAGCTTCTAACTGAAAGGGAGTGGGTTCGATCCCCACCCAGCTAGTGGATTTTAGAAACAAAACCACACTTTCTGAAACGCAAACAGCCCTGGGGTTCACTCAGCCTACACCACATGCGAGTACCAGGGCAATTCCCGGGAGCAAAGACGGCCGACAACTCCATCCCATCTAGTGCCGATGTCACACAAAGTGTAAGCCTCTACCTTCCACTACTCCCAGGGCCTCCATGGCCTGTACAGAGTTAGCTTTGCTTTGGATTTGTGATTTTAGACCTGCCTGCCATTTATGACGCCACGTATGTCTTCAGGTGAAACTTTCACCCTGGTGTTATTGGGAATCGAACTCCGGCTGTCCGGGTGAAAGAAGAGCAGTTTGGCGTTTGTGCCATCACGCTCTCCAACTCCATCATTCATGGATTATAGAAAATAAATTCTGAATATTACAAAATTAATATTATCTAGACCGGCCGCGGCGGTTGAGAGAGCTAACACTCTACCTCGTTGGTATTGAGAGAGAGTTTTTGAATCCCACCTCGGCCGTCCTGAAAATGTATTTCTGTGGTTTATCATTTTCACCGCCAAGCAAATGCCGGGATGGTTCCTTTCAACAGGTCCACTGCTGACTTCCTTCCAAAATCCCTTCCCTGACCTTTTCTTCTTAATTAGACCCGAGTTAGCGGTCGCATGGGCGATCGACCTGTCACCATCACCAGTTGTGTCTGCTAACAGATTGTGTCCAGCTCCCAGACACTGTCCTTGTGTTAGTAGAGAAATTACTGGTTGCGTGGCTCAGTGGTAACGTTCTCACCTGCTGTGTCCAAGGTTGCAGGTTCGAATCCCGGCGCAGTCAGATGGCATTTGAGGGTGTGCAAATGCAAGGAAGCCGTGTCATTAGATTTACTGGCACGTTAATGATCCCCTTCAGGGCGAATTTCCAGCATCCCGGCGTCTCTAGAAGCCACAGTTGTTAAAAGGAAGGTAAGACTAATAACATTATGGTATAGAAATGATTCCTCGCAGAGTCCGTGGGTGAAGGCGAACTTGGAGGATAAGAGATTTCATAAAATTGTGGTGATAGGAGTAACACAGTCCACATAAAGAATGGGGCGTGCCTGGTTTTGCTGCGAAATGAAACCTCAGACAGCGCCACTTCAAGTTATCATATCAAATCTTTGAAGATGCAGAGCGCACTTGTTGGTAAAGCGTCAGAAGATGTGAAAGAACATTATACATGGACTAAAAACCGAAAAAGCCGTTCTGAAGAATTATTATACTGTTGGCTTTAGGTTCCTAAATAGATCATGTTACTGGCCACGGTGGCCGAGAATGATAACGCGCTCTCTCGTTCCTCGCTAGCATCGGGAGAGCATAGGTTGGAATCCCTCCTCAGCCGTCCTGAAAACGGTTTCAATGGTTTCCAATTGTCACTACCAGGCAAATGGCAGGACGGTTCTTTTCTTTAGGTCCACAGCCGATTTCCTTCCAAATATTCCTTCCCTGACCCGTCCTGTAAACAAAATAAATGACCATTGGCTGCAAAGTTTCGTCGGAAACTTATAAGCCAACATATTAGAACTTGAACAGAAATATAGGGAGTATGGAATGAAGGTCAGCATTTCAATTATTACCTAATATCTCTAACTACTCTAGGGTCGTGTTAACAACTTAACCAATTCAATGAGATTCCCGGGGTCTGAAAACTTTATTTGCCGTAAGAAGAAGGGACGTCCCTGAAAACCTTGAATTTGCAATTAACATCAGTCAATCGCAAAGTCAAACACTGGAAAAGGTAGGCATTTACCTTCTTGAACCAATGTTTGCTCACGGGAGGCATTTTTTTTTTTCATTGTTAACACCGCATAGTTTTGATGATGTGAATGTTTAAATTGTACATGGACCAGAACAAGGTAAATTTACGTCCCCATTCAGATAGCCTATAATCTTTACAAAATCCCATTGAAATGAAAATCCACAGCCTGCTTCCAGTCTCCGACCGGGTCAGGAATGGAATGAATGAAGCCCCCATCTAGCGGCGAGGATATGGACTGTGCCGGCTGCCGAGGCCTGACGCACTCCTCTGGGGCAATGATTAAATGAATGACAGATGAAATGAAATGAAATGATAGTGGAGAGTGTTGCTGGAATGAAATTTTTGACAGGGAAAACCGGAGAACCCGGAGAAAAACCTGTCTGCCTCCGTTTTGTCCAGCACAGATCTCACATGGAGTGACCGGGATTTGAACCACGGACCCAGTGGCTTTACAAAATCCCATTATGTATTTTAAAACAAGATGTTCAGTAAAGAACATATAGCCTACTTTCTCCTAAATGTATGAGTATAGTTATAACTCGTTGTTATTATCAAAGAGTATAATAGAATCATTTCTTGGTTGAAGACCTTAGAAACTATTTACCTCTACCAAACGCCACAACCTAGAAAAAAACTACTACCATCATTGAAGAAAGATAGATAAGAAGTATCTAAAGAATGTTATGGATTTGGAGACATAATCGACCCTAGGTTGCAGGTTCGTATCCTGGCGCAGTCAGCTGGCATTTGAGGTGCACAAATGCGAGGGAGCCGTGTCAGTAGATTTACTGGCACGTTAAAGATCCCCTTCGGGCCAAAATTCCGGCAACCCCGGCGTATCTAAAAGCAGCAGTAGTTAAAAGGGACGTAAAACAAATAACATTATTATTATTGTTATTATTACATAATCGACCTGCCGTGGGCAACATCCAACTTTGAGTTGAGGCATGTCTTTACACGTCTGGTTGTGCATGGCTTTAACAACCCTAATTGAATTAACAAATCTTTCCATGACCCTACAGAGACGTGTGTATACAAACTATGTGGATATTTTCGATTGCTATTTGCCTGAAATAAAAGTATTAATTAATAACCTGAAGTAGCACCAACGGCTAGAATTCAGTTACTATGTGAAATCGTTTTGTTCTTTACTTCAAATAACATTTTCAAATAACGCACAATAGGCTGTTACAAACCCTTTAAAATAAAAAGTAAAAATTTATCGTAGTATCATCTTGCCATTCTTCAAGTTCGATGCGCATAGAATGCCAATGGTATACGGTACTAACCAATGGAGTCCCACGTAGACCAGTCGTGACATCTAGTGGAGAAGTATCGAACAATATAACCCTAACAGGGCGAGTGCATTCAAGTGGCCATAAGAAGAAACTTTTCAATAAAATCTTGAAGTTAATAAGTAGGTCGGCGTGCAGTTACCATTTTGGCTACTAGATGTCTCGAGCAAATCTGCTGGTGAAATATGTTTTAATTAAATATATATTTTCCACCGTAGTATGCAAAATATAACGCTTAATTTTAAAACGTCTGAATCATTACAAAACAATAAATATATAAAATTTCAAGCAAAAAAAGTAATTCTGATGGGGATTGAACCATAGGCATATGAGTGATAGGCCAACGCTTTACCACGGAGCCATTTGTGCCAACGAACATCGTTCTATATAAAATGACTTACATATAACTTGTTAGCAAATAATAATTTAGAATAAACGATTTCATCAGTGGAGTATATTATTTATTTATAAAGCATTTCATACAAAGTTTATTTATTTTGTATCAGTACGCTATATTGCATGCAATACTCAAATTAGTGAAATATAAGTCAGGCACAAGATATCCGCTGCCATCTTGTCTTCTTACCGAGACGGCTCAGCTTTTTAAAATCACTTCTGCACTATAGTATTACAAAATAAACTTTGGAACAGTTAAATCGATTCTCGGCTCGATAATCGGAACTGGTGGGTCCCATGATATGGATTGTAAAGTTTGCATAATTCGCACGGCCGTCATCCTGAAATGGTACGGCGGATGATCTTGTAGTTTGGTCACAAGACGCGTCCTATATGAAGGTATGTTGTTACCAAATTTGGTAGAGATCGGATAATTTGGTTAGTCGCTATTTGATTTTACGTTTTGAACGTTTGAGTGGCCGCCATTCAGTTTTGGTAAAGATTGCGGCGATATAAAACATGACACTGAGGTGCCCTTTGCTTGTTCTACCTCTGTACCAAATTTCATTCAATTCAGTTTCACCGTGTTCGAATTGATAGGGGGGGGGGCAGACATTCAGAGTACACACACTCACACACACACACACAGAGAGACTCTCACACACACACACACACACATACACACACAGACAGACGCACAATTTTTGGCCCTGTAGTGATCTCATAAGTCTACTTTCATTTTTTGCAAAAATCGAAAGTAGGCTAAAAATCCGACGTAAATAGCCCCTTTGTTATGTGCCCGTTGGACGAGGTTATCTGGTTACCACCAACCGTAACGTGGTAACATACAATATCGTTCAACATCAAAATCCATGTAAATGGCAATCGTTTTTATTTATTAAATGATTTGCACACAATGTGCATTAGTTTTGTTTAGCATAATCACACAATGATTAGTTAGTTAGTTAGTTAGTTAGTTATTGTTGTTTTAAGGGGTGGAACTACGAGGTCATCTGCCCCCAACACACAATGTGTTTTTTTTTGTGCAAAATTGCATTGGTATCTGCCACACCGAGCATCACACAGTTCACACACACACGAATCACGAGGTTCATGAAATTTCTTATTGGTGCAGACCGCATAATGGAAACTATGACATGCAAGCTTGGTGACAACATGTCTCAACACGTAATTAGTCTGAGTCCAGTGCGTATTCGACATCGCGTCAGTGCTGTAAAGCACCCACCAAATGTCTGCTCTGTTTTGCTCTCGTCTGCTTATAGTATCTTGGAAAGCAATCATAAAAAAACAATAAATAATGGAACAAATAGAAAGAAAGAAAGGTCATCGATTCCTCATTTGGTATCAGGAAAACCTACAACCACTTGAGCATCATAATACATATTTGAAAATTCCAATGAATTATAAGGTGCGCTCAAAAAGTAACGAGTCTGAGGATACCTTTCCTGCACTCGTGTGGATGGCCTTGCCTTTTCGGGTGGTGGTGTTCCTGGATGCTTCCACTGGAAGCTTTGTCGTTTGGATTCTGGTTCGAAGTGATGACACCATGACTCATCTCCAGCCACCACTCGTGCCAGGAACCCATTCCCTTCCCTCGCATTGCGCTGCAGATGACCAAGACAGTGGGCCATTCGACATGCTTCCTGGTGTGGTTGAAGACTGTAGGGCACCCATTGGGCACACACTTTGCACAAGTGCAGTCGTTCCTTCATGATGTGTGCGCACTTCCGACGCTCAATCCGACCACGGTGGCTATGGCGTTCACTGTCACTCGGCGGTCCTGGGTAATGAGTGCATCAACCAGGGGGGTGCACCAGCCCAGGCATCATCGACTAACGACGACCGTCCTTCCCTGAAGTGCTTGTGCCACGCCTTGACCTTTGCAAGGGACATGCAGTGTTTGCCGTACACTTGTGACATTCGGCGATGAATGTCCGTTCCCCCCACTCCTTCCGCTGTCAGAAACCGAACAATACATCTTTGCTTTTCGTATGACGCCCCCGTGTCATTGTTTGCAATGCGACTGGCAGCGTTAGACGATTGATGCATGTTGCTGCTCGCTTTGTATCGTCACGTGACGTGCACGCGGGCCCTCGAGCGACGGGCTGTGACCTTCCACGCTCTGGTCGGTACCACACCTCGTTTCACACGCCACGATTAGCTGATGTCGTCACCGGTTTGCGCATTCCAGCCTCCGGCTCGTTACTTTTTGAACGCACCTTATAGTTCCTGTAATAAGCTGTAATGTTCCATACAATGTGCATTATTTCTTACCATTATTAATGTTCAGAAAAATTAAGCAACGGAATACGTATGAAATATAAAACCACGAGCTGAGATAACTTCATGATCATTGACTTCCAGGTAATATACTCTCTTAAATATTACTATACTATAAAGTAAGACACTAGAAACGCCAATACATGGATGTCATCTGTTTAAGCGAGGCGTGTACTGTATTGATCATCTAAACTGTAGTATCGGTTTTATTCGTACCATTAAAAGTGTTGTCATTGCATATTGGGATCGTTCATTTGATATTCCGGTTTGTTTTGAGAGAGTACAGAAACAGCTGGATGTTTCAAATGGAATCTAGGTTACTTCTTAAGAAGATGAATGCAGGGCAAAGAGTTTTATTGTGATATTCAGATCATCTCAATTTATACTGTATATTGCAATGTCATGTTTCGCTATTTTAATTTCACCGTTCAACAAGCATAGCCATGATATTCACTAAGCTAAGAGATCAATACAGCATGGAACTATTTCTCTTTTATCTACATTGCATGCTCCTATATTTACGATGGGATTTCCCGTTTAATGTGAATGTCAATTATTGGTAACGTGATGTTTGGTGATGAAAATATAACATGTTTCTGCAGGGAACAGAATCGTAGGTTCTCTTATGTCGTCAGTCAACCCTCAGAAAAATTAATTTATAAATCCTCTTACGCGAAAGTGAGGTACGAGGCTTGTAATAATAATATTAATAATAATCATATTGCATCACCTCGGGTGCCAGGTGTAAGCTTTCTTAATTGACTCCCAGAGGGCAGCTTGCATGTCGAATTTTTGTCGTTCCTCGGAGCGCTATGAAAGTCAAGGAGGTTAGATATCTAAGCTCCTTGACACTATAGAGAAAAAAAACCGAGATTATTTTCCCATTATGAACACGGCCTACTGAATTCAAATGGGTTCTTTAAGATGCCAACAACGAATGATGAGGCTGGTAATTGGGAAGATACGAGTTTGAAGTCCTTATGAGACGATTATGTTCAGCTCAATGTAAGGTAACTGGACAAAACAATTATCGTTCAAACCCGGCCGAAGCCGTCGGATTTTTAAGAGCGTTAAAATCCCTCAGTATGCCTTCCTTAGGAGGGGAAGTAAAGCCGGCGGTCCCATGTCATAGATTTATGGCATGTTAAAGAACCTTCCACTAATTACACCTATGTGAAGCTAAATTGTATAGGTTAGGAATGTAAACAACGCTCTTAGGTTTCTACGTTCGTTGCCAAGAGCCGACAATGGTGGCGTCTAGTAGCTAAGTTCTGAACTAGGCCTAGTAGTCGTTGATGGTGGCGTTTGGTGGCTAAAGTAGGAACTATTTGAAAAATTCAAAGTTGCAGTCCTTACATGAATTAAAAACAGATACCCACACTAATACAGCCATCACAATTAACACTGGTTATCAGACAGATTTTGGTTGGTTGGTTCTTAAGTTTAGAGGCTGCTACAATGCGGTCATGTAGCCCTGTGTACTTTGGGTGTGTGTTGAATCTGTCTGATAACCGGCGTTAATTGTGATGACAGTATTAGTGTGTGTTATCTGTTTTCGAATTTAAGTACTGCAACTTAGAATTTTTCAAATAGTTACTACTTTTGCTGCCAAGCGCCACCGTCAATGACTACTAGACCAAGTTCAGAACTTAGCTACTAGACGCCTCCGCAACCGGCTCTTGGCAACGAACGTAGAAACCTAAGAGCGTTGTTTACATTCTTAACCTATCCAAGTTAGATTCGCACAGGTGCAATTAGTGGAAGGTTCTTTAACATGCCATAAATCTATGACATGGAACCGCCGGCTTTACTTCCCCTCCGAAGGAAGGCATACTGAGGAATTTTTAACGCTCTTAAAAATGCGACGGCTTCGGCCGGGTTTGAACCCGCTATCTTGAGCATTGAAGCTCAGCATGCTACCGACTACGCCACCGAAGCCGCCAGACAGATTTTACACACACCCAAAGAACACGGGGCTACATGAGCGCGCTGTCGCAGCCCCTAACCTGAGGAACCAACCAAAACATTTATCACCTCCTGGTGACATTGTTCTAATACCATGTAACCCCGCCTCTAGTCTTGATGAATACCTTGGTTCCGAGGCTTTCGCCCCAAACCCCCTTACTTGTAGTACAAGAAGTAATTTTTGTCTAGCTAGTCATATAATCTAGTAACGGACAATGGTTTCGTCCAGATAGTCGCCTAATCTAGTAGCAACCAATGGTTTCACCCTGACTTTCATCTAACCAAGTAGCGACCAATGGCTTTGTCTCACCATTGCTCTAGAAGAGTACAGTGCAACTTTTCAATTATATTAAACAATTTAAAGTAATTTATGAACATTCGTAACTCACCACCACACCTCGCACTCGAACATATGTGAAAACATCGCCATGTAACGACGCACTGTTTGAAACCTCATATAGCTGACAAATATGGCGGCATTTCAAGTCAAAACATCAAGCATACGAACATCTACGTCCATCTACGTCCTAGATACCACCCGAGGCTGAATAGTTCCCGTACCAGTCCTCAAACCACTTTTCAAATTTTGTGGCAGAGCCGGGAATTGAAACGCGACAACCGGGGTAGCAGCATAAGCATGCTGACCACTACACTACGGAGGCGCCTATAAAAATTATGCCAGTCTAAAATATCCACAAAAACCAAATATTCAAAATTATACGCCAAATCAATACTCAATTTATATATATTCTATATAAATAGGGTCGCCTCCGTAGCGTAGCGGTCAGCACGGTTAGCTGCCGCCCCGGAGGTCCTGGGTTCGATTCCCGGCTCTGCTACGAAATTTGAAAAGTGGTATGTGGACTGGAACGGGGTCTACTCAGCCTCGGGTGGTCCAAATGAGTAGAGGGGGTTCGATTCCCACCTCAGCCATCCTCGAAGTGGTTTTCCGTGGTTTCCCACTTCGTCTTCGGGCAAATTCCGGGATGGTACTGCCCCCGTTTACCCGGATAGTAGGCTGTCAGATATCCGCCCCCTCAATCGGATTGCCAAAAATCAACCGCACCGGCTCAGCTACACCAATGAAAATGGCACTGACAGATACTACCGAGGTTTGAGCACAGAAGTTAACAAGAAATTATTGTGGAACACACCAAAATAGACGGGGGTTCATACTTACCTCTACTTACCTCTTAAAAATTATCTCGGGGATTGGGTTGACAACAGGATCTCTAAAGTATGCTCCCACAATAACCTCCACCATGACATTTAAAAATGAACCAGAACGAAGACAAGAACTTTGAACTGTACAAAAGCTTTTATTTCAAATAAAGGGTATGATTTTAACAACTCAACAAAATAAATGTGGCTATCAGTAGCCCATGTCAATCTGACTATGTCCTCCTGTAGGACTTGCAAATTTATCAAACAATATGTTAGCTCCCACGAGCTCAAAATAACGTAACATTCATAACACAATTGGACTGGATAAGGAAGTCAGGACGAGACACATATAGAGCATTTGTTTTCTTTTAATAAACATGACACTGATATATATAGGCACAAGGCCTCAATGTAGACGACCTTGCCCGCTGATAACGAGTTGTCTGGCCAGCTGCGGTCGACCCTTCAACATGTCGTGCACCTGTCAAATGGACTCACTTGTCCTGCTATGTTGCGTAAGAATCCAGCTCCCTCTCAAAAGTTTTAAATGTCCGCAATACAACTCATATTGTTACGCAAATCTTTCAAATGCTTTACTCACATACCACTGGATTATTCTGACAATCCCTAAACTTGTTTAATTAGCATTCAAATGTTTAATTATCGTTGTTTAGAGTAGAAAACAAACTCTTAAATGTTTATAACAAAAGCTCAAAATAATTTATAACAATTAGAAATTGTTTATAATATTGTCGAAGACAATTACAAAAATTTTAAACACGCCTCTAACATTACATTCGTTCCACATTATTGTCAAAGATATTTACATCATTATTTACAATATTAACAATTTAAATTCTTCAAATTATTAATTTAAGAAATACATTTAACCACATGTTCATCCGGTTGGTAATTTCATAATCGTGTCAATATAATCGACCAATGAAGGTTAGTTATACATATTTAATGTCACAATCTGGTTTAATAAAGGTTGTAATAATTATTATAATTATTTGTGACGGTAATCTTCATTCAAAATCTTATCTCAAATTCTTTCAAAACTCTTGTTAATTATAACAGTAAATTCACTTGATTAATTTTCAAAGGACTAAGACAATACACTCCATCGGAAAATACTTCGCTTACAAAATAATGCACAAAACTGCATTAAAAATAGGCCCAAAATTCATCATATATTAATATATATGGCATCAAAATCTTCCACAGAACTTACAAAAACCTCCACTAACAAATTCTTCAACATCCTTAATTACTGTGGGAACCTCCTTCATTAATTCAAGGGCATTATACATCAGCGACTTTCAACACGTCCGCTGCACTAGCGATTATACATTCATAGTTCCACTTCAAAAATTCTTATAATCATTAATTGTTTCAAAACTGTTATCTTAAACCTTCGTGGATTTCATTCATGAATCGAAATGAAGTAAAAATTTGCCAATCACAAACAAATTTAATAGTGAATACGCTTATATACGCCTGTCTGGTCTATCAAAATTTAAGATTATCATTTTCAAAGAATTGTAGTATAAAAATACTATCATCAAACAAAGTGCGACTAAACTGCAAAATAGTCGAATAGAATCCAATTAGACTGGGGAATGCAAACATCATTATATAAATCTCTAATTGAGAAAAACTCCTAACAAAAGTTCATGACTTTAATGCATTCAATAATTCATAATTAAAGTTCATCTTTCACAAAATTGTCTATGATGCAATGGTCGTTCAAAACTGACGATAAATGTCTGTGTTGCAATCAATTCAAATAACGACTAGTATTTCCAAGATCGTCGACAACGTAATGGATTTTAACGCTCTAAAATCATTTAAATGTTCTTCCTTCTTGATGATGACAGAAAATTGGTCAAAGTAATTAAACTGGGGTAGAATTACTTTGATGAAGTGACACGCTGTCTGAATTTAAATCTGCCATAAAAATCATTAACTTACAGTCAAATCGTGACTACAAAAATAAGCAAATTACTGAAAAATCTAAATATCAGTCTCAACTGATCCAAAATCATTTAACTATGCCCATGACATAACCATGTCTTAATAAATCGTCGAAAAAGGCTTAACTCATCAAGGTGTACTGAGTACAGGAATCTCAAACAAGAATATAGGGCAAAATACATGAGGACAGAAAATATGGGAAAATGGTTGCTCAGATGTCGCTAAAAAACTCAAATAAAACAATAAACGTTCACGACTACCTTATCTGCCGATTGACGTTCCAGAGGAAAATTCCCCAAAGAAGACTGCTGATGGATCCATTTCACCAAGTTAAAGCTGAGCTCCATCCTCGAAACAGGAAACAGCACCCTCGGAGAATCGAACTGCTTCCTCCTCCGGAAATCGCACTGCTCCGTGAAGACGAAAGACATCCTTCCGGCAAAACTCTTCTTTGTGAGTCGGGACTACCCTGACCTCTCTTGAAAAATCCCTGAAGTTCCAGTAGATAATCGCCATGAAGTTTTTGTAGTAATTTCCGAAGAAATATTCATATTTAGTGAGTATGAAATCGTTTCCATTGCCGTTTGATAGTATTCAGCGTTGAACCACGAAACATGGGTGTAGATGGTTATTCACCACATGTTCGCTTGTGTGGAATGGCAATTAGCGAAGTTCCATGCTGCTATCTTACTCCGTTGATGTATGTCCCAATTGCATTAAAGTCCTTTAGCCTTCCATCTTCTCTTCGGTTATGGTAATAGTAGAACAAACTGCCATATTAAACTGCTCCATAATACTGTAGCGTTGTGTCACAATTCAATCTTAAGTCTCCCTGTTATACTAGCAGTGTCAGCCGTGGCGTAGAATCTGACGATATAAAGTGCTTCTCAGGTGGCGAGAAAATCACTTTTGTCAGTCGTTTAAAATTGCCAATATCTTCCAAAATAACTCCGCGAAATTGTTCAACTTTTCTACACTCCTTAATGTAGCACAGCACAATAGAATTAGCTTATAGGCGACCGCTAACTGTTCATAGCTAATCTTGTAGACGCGTTATAATGTGCGTTTTAACTTCACCTAGTTTTACTCACTGTAAACTTGCACTGCTTGTCTGCTCGATAGTTCACTGCGGTGGCTTCACCACGCGTTATAAAGACGACTCTTTCTACTAATATCACTCGACGTCTCACCAAAATGACTATATAAGATATGAGTTGAGATATGAGCTATAACGATTTGAGACTCCTCTCTTCTGCGCAAGGCCTTTTATAAACTTCATAAGGGGCGTATCCATCCCTTCCATAGCGTGTTACTGCGTCATCGCTAGAAGTTCCAACTTCGTCAATACATGACGGATTTTCAAAATTCAAAAACTGAAAATAAATTTCACCAAACTTCCAGATCAATGCCTCTACTGCAAATGGATTTCCACAATTCTGCATTCCAAAAAGTAATAAAAATACCATAGTTTCAGCAATCTCCGTCTTCCTTCAGACTATCGTTCATTGGTTCGAGCCTCCCCTCCAATAGCATAATTTCTTCCTCAGCATAATTCCACGTTTCCTGCGACTGCGTCGTAAATCTCGGATCTTTCTCGAATAAATGCTGACGTCACTGAGAATCTCAGCTCAAGTAGCCTGCTAGCATAACGTCTGCGTCATCCGTGCTTACGTCATGACTACCCATGTCATAACTATGACAGCCATAACTTTCTTCATAATTTCCAAAATAGCCACCGTGGTCTCTATATAATTCAATTTACGGGGGCATTCTCCCCTCACCACGTTTTAAATACAGTTGCAAATTGTTTTTAAACTCAGTGTTACAAGTACCTCAACTCTCTTGAACACGAAATTGAATTATTACTGGCTTACTCTAGGATAGTATCTTTTCAAATTTCCAGCATTGAACTTGCCGTAAACGACATTATTCTCATCATCGTAGAGCTCATAACAGTTGTTTCCATAGGCGTTCGTAATTCTAAACGGACCCATAAACACAATTCCAAACTTGGGATAGATTTTCTTGCTCATATCAGCCTTGACAGGTCTGCGTAGTAATACAAGATTTCCAACTGCTAAGGGTGCACCAAAACGTTTTCCAGCTACTCTTTTCAATCGTTTCTCTGCTGCTTTCTGGAGTTGTTCCTTCGCCTTGTCAATCCTCTGCTGCCTTCCTAGGTTGGGATCTCTAGGAACGTGGTTGAAAAGATTATCCCACGGCCTTTCTGGGTTTCTTCCTAGATGAAGTCGCATTGGCACTTCTCCTGTGCTCTCCTGCACTGTAGAGTTCAGACATTCCTCAATTAGGGGCACAAATCTCACCCAACCAGAATGATCATTTGGACAGAAAATTCGACAGAATTTCGAAAATTCAGCCATATATCTTTCTGAGGAATTCGATTCTGGGTAACGCACGCTTGAAAATAAGTGCTTAATGCCAAGCCTTTCCATATCCGCTGCAAATTCCAGGGATGTAAATTGCGTTCCATGATCAGACAGTAGATATTCTGGTTTACCAGCTTTAGGAAATACAGCATTTTCCAGTCTGCTTACAACGTTCCTCGTGTTAGCTTTCTGCATGGGACTCATTGTAACAAATTTTGAGAAAACATCCACGGTAACCAACAGGTACTGGTTACCCTGATATCCCTTCGGACAGGGGCCAAATATGTCCGTCGCCATTAGTTCGTTTGGTTTAGAAGGAATCATAGCCTTCGGTTTTCCTTTCAATAAAGCAGAAGCATACTTTGCTCTTTGACATTTGTCACATGATCGAATGACCTTGGCAATGCTGGAACGCATGTTAGTCCAAATAAATCTCTCTTTAAGAGTATTAAGAGTTTTATCTAAACCGGCATGTCCAGTTGCGTGATGAGCTACCCACACTAAATTGACAACAAGTTTAGGTGGCACGACTATTCGGAGTTTTGTATGCGCAGAGTCAGCATACTTGCATACGATGTCTCCACTCAAGACAAAGTGTCGTGAATTTCTCCGTGTAGCTGCATAGTCAACATCTGTATTGTCCATGTAACCCTTGAGGAACCTGTACATTTTCCTTATTGGAGCGTGTCTCTTCTGTGACACACCGATTCGGGCTAACCTCCTAACGGTTTCTTGATCTTCTTGCTCCAATTGTACATGGAGTATCTGCACATTTTTAATAGGGTTACGTGATAGAGCATCAGCCAGTAAGTTATCTTTCCCAGGCTGGTGGACGATAGTGGCGTTAAACTGTTGGGTGAACAAAGCCCAACGTGTCAGTCTATCACTCGACATGTCAGTTTGCAGCATAAACTGTAGTGCTTTATGGTCAGTAATAATGATGACCTTATGTCCCAGCAGGATTTTCTTCCACGCTTGCAAAGCTGTCACAAAAGCTAACGCTTCAAGTTCAGTCGTGAAGTAGTTTTCCTCGTGTTTCTTCAACTTCCGACTAGTGAATGCAATGTAGTGCTTGTTGCCTGCCTCGTCTTTCTGGTATAAGACTGCACTAATGCCTATTCTTGATGCATCAGACTCAATATAAAACACCTTCTCAAAATCTGGGTACTCCAGTTTCACGTTATTCCTGAGCATCTCTTTTGCTTTCTCAAAAGCCTCGTCTGCAGCGGTACTCCATTTCCATCTGTTATTCTTCTTGAGTAAGTCATACAGAGGAGCCATAATTTCAGAGTATCTTGGACAGTGGCTGCTAATAAATTGGCATGCGCCTACAAATTCTCTGACTTGTTTCACCTTAGTTGGCTTTGGAAATCTCGTGATCGCATCTACTTTTTGCATGTTTGGATGATATCCATCTTTATCAATAGTATGCCCCAAGTAATTTATCTCCTTCTTCAAGAATTGACATTTTCCAAAATTCACCTTGATATTGGCCTCCCTTAAATTCTCGAACAACTTTCTCAAGTGCACTAAATGTTCTGCGGCGCTGGGTGAAGATACGATTAAATCTTCAATGTAGCAGATTACATTTTCTTTCACTTCATCAGTGAGCTTACTATCAAGTGCTCGAATAAGTGCTGGTCCACTGTTAACCATTCCAAAAGGCATTCTGACAAAGACCCACGACGTCTGGTCAAATAAGAATCCAGTGTACTGCATACTATCTTCTTCTAGTTGAACTTGATAAAATGAAGACGTCAAGTCAAGAACGCTGAAACATGCTCTCCCTTTGAATTTTCGAAGCAGATCTCTAATCTTGGGTGGTCGGTCATTTTCTGGAAGAATCTTCAAGTTGATGGTCCTGGCATCGAGACAAAGACGTATCTGACCATTACTTTTCTTCACTACTGTGATGGGGTTTATATAAGATGACGCCTGTTTTTAAATAATCCCGTCTACCTCCATTTTTCTGATTAACCCTCGTACTTCTTGATAGTATTTCTCAGGAATGGGGTATATTCTCTTCTGGTAAGGGGTTTCATCTCTCAGCCTTATCTCGTATTTATAATCCTTAATCAATCCAGGCTTTTCATCAAAAATATCTTGGAATTCCTTTATCAGATCCTCAAATTCCCCCTGAATTTCTTCAAATCCTTCAGTTTTTCTACTGGGTATTTCTGCTAAATTTTCCACTTCATTAATTATGGTATTCAAAATTTCTTCCCTAAGGTCTATTTCCAGACTGTTTTCCACGTCCTGTTTTTCGATCTCTTCTGTGATCATGTACCCATCATTAAAGCTAATACTTCTGTTCTTCATGTCAATAATAGCTCCAACCTTCGATATAAAATCGATTCCAAGCACCATATCAAAATTGATCTTGCTCACCACAATAAAGATCTGTTCATAATTCCTTCCATTCATCTCAAAGTTCAATAACACTTGAATCTTGCACTTCACTGCCTTATCTTGGAATATCTCTCTCACTTTGACGGTAGAAACAGGTATAACTGTCATGTTCTCTCCTCTTAGCAGACTTTGATAACATTCCTCTGAAGTGATGGAGATAATTGCACCAGTATCCATCAGGGCTTTGTACTGTTGGCCATCTATCAGTACAGAAATAATAGGTAAGGCACATGGTCTTTCCTCTTTAACGATACCCCTCTCTTCTAGCAAATCTTCATCGGTAACTTCATATATCTCATTAATTGTAATCAGGTGTGGTGTGGCAATGTATTTACAAGTTCTCACTGTCGTTGAGAAATCGGCGTTTTTTTTTTTTGTGTTACCGACCTCAAAATTCTGCTGGCTCGTAGAAGGCCCAGGATCGATTACAACATCCTGCCTTTTCTTTTGGTTTTCGGCTTCTTTTTCCCGTAATTCTTTCAGGTATTGCTGGCTTTCCCTCTCTCTTTCCTGATACTGATCGGGTGTCATAACCTGACCTTGAGGATCTTGATTTTTATTTTGGTTCTGGTTATTTCTATTATAATTTCTGTTATAACCATTATTGTTGTAAAATCTGCCTCTTCCATTGTTGTAATTTCCTCGATTATAGTTCCAGCCTCTTCTCTGTTGATACGGACGGTAACCTTGCGATCTGTTATTTCGAAACTGATTATTCCTGTGGGGACCTACATTGTCAGTTTTCTCTTCATCTGGCTTGTCAGTTTGTTGGACTTGGTCCATATATACAGTATTTATTTCTTTGAAGTCATGCCTTTGACATTTCTGTACCACGTTAGGCATTGGACTTGTGTAGTCTAACCTCCTCAGTAATTCATCCATGCTGGTTAAATCCCTGATGTTTGACGAAATGATTAGTCTCCTCACCTCCACAGGCAGCATACGAGAAATCGCATCAATTAATTGCTCCGTTGACAATGGGGGTTGCAAAAATCTCAAGCGGGACAATTGACTCGTAAAGAAATCAGCGTACCGTGTTGGAAGAGTACCTGAGTATTTTCTTGAATACACCTCCGCTCTTAACGAATTCTGCGCTTCTATAGACCAAAATCGCTTGATTAATGCCTCTGCAAACTCGTCAAAGTTACTGAATGTGTATCTAAAAGCGCGAAACCATTCGAGGGGTCCTCCAATCAAAAATCTCTCCACTATCTTCATCTCTCTCTCTCTGGGAATGTGAGCTTCGATGAAATAATCTTTGAGGTTCCTTATATATTCTATAGGCGTCAAACTATCAGTGTTGCTGAATTTTTTCGGTTTGTCTTCAAAATTCCTGATGACCGTCACGTTCCTCGGATATGCATCCGGGTAGTTTTTCCCACTATCTCGATAGTTCCACTCAGGTTCCATATTCCTCTCGTCATCTTCCTCCCTGAATCTGGATATACGTTCTTCAGGAGTCACGTCTCTCTCTTCTGGAGCTAGGTTATATCTTCTGGCATAATTCCTATTGATTTCGCAAGCCAAGCCTTCTGTATCCTTGTCAGTGATTTCCGTTAAGACTTTCTTGATTAACTCTTCTTTGTAGGTCTCCATCAAACTAGCTTCTCCTAGCTTTAAATTCTGCAGCTTGCTCGTCGTTTCATTCACATCAGAGACAACTTTATGAATCTGTTCCTCTAATGTAGATTTTAATGCTTGCACATCCTGACCTAATTGTGTTCTATCTTCAACTTGTCTTTCGGATAGCGAATCCATCCTGACGCTTAAATCTTTCCTAATCTGTACTACTTCATTGTTAATATCTATTTGAGTACTGGCAAGTTTCCTTTCAATACGTTCCTGAATTTGGGTTACATGTTCCCCACTTGACCTATTCCACTCGTCTTTCCATACTGCTACATTTGCCGTTAACATTTCTGCTATGTCTACTTCGATATCTTCTTTCAGTAATCTATTATGGTCTAATACCTGGGTTCTCATGACCTCTACATCATACTTTAAACCTGCTAAAGACGCTGTCGTTCTAACTGACTCATCAACTAATCTAGTCGTTAATGCACTCATATTACGCGTACAAAGTGTTTTCGAATTTTCTATCTCTTCCCTGACTTTATTTACATCAGTTTGGACTTTAGCAATATCTACGAAAACTGTGTTGACTTCTACTTGAATCTTATTTATATCAGTTTGCACCTCATTTACATCCGAATGAATGTTATTAATATCAACCTGAACATTGGACACATCAGTTCTAACATTTTGGATTTCTCTTTGGACTTCCTCAACCTTGTCTTGGACAGTCGCAACATCATTTTTAACAACAACTACTTCAGCCCTAGCACAAGAAATATCACCTCGGACATTAGCAACATCTAAATTCAACATTGTAAGATCTTTCTGTACCTTAGAAACATCAATTTTAACATCAGCAACATTTTTATGCACATTGGACACATCTGTGCGGATGTCAGTTACAGTATTCTCGATTCCTTGGGTATTAATCTGTAAACGCGACATATTATCCTCTAAGTTAGCAGAACTGAAGAACTTTCATATTCTCCTCCATTCGACTAGTACTCTCCTCCATCCGACTAGTATTCCTAGCTTCCATCTCCTTCATGCTTTCATTCATGCTAGCTTTCAAATTAGCAGACATCTTACTAGCATTTTCCTCCATCATCTGCTTCATACTGCTATTCATGCTTGCTTTCAAATTAGCAGACATCTCCTCTAACATCATCCTAAGACTTTCATCTGCCATTACAATATTATTCAAAAATAGACTGCTGTAGGGACATTCATCAAAAGAGCAAAATAACAACATCTGAGCAACACTTTTCACCATATATAAATTTGATCAATTTTCTGTCTTAAATCTAACTTATAACTACCTTATAATTAACCTTCGAAGACCCTTCATGTTGAAACAAACTCAAGCACACGTTCAAATTTCCCTGGCTCATTTTAAAATATCCTAACACAAATAAGTTACATTTACAATCCAAATAATTTAATTTTATCTTTAATATGACTAAAACATGTCATAAGCCGGTCAAATAAAATAAGATTCCAGATCATAGGCGATTTTTCTAAGTTTCCAGCCTATTTAACCTTTCTCAAGTTGTATAAGATCTGATCTTTTCTGAGTGTAATTTTCCTAATACAATACAACATTTAATTCCTATATAATCACACTCTTATATACTACAATTGGCCAAGACATCTAACAAAGAATCAACCTCTTTATTTGAGTCTAATCGAGCCACACGTTTTAGGTTTGCCAATCCTACTGGCGTTCAACCTGGTGATCCACTTATGTTGAACAAGCCCCATACGTTGACTGCGCCAATCCTTCTGTCCCCGTTTACCCGGATAGTAGGCTGTCAGATATCCGCCCCCTCAATCGGATTGCCAAAAATCAACCGCACCGGCTCAGCTACACCAATGAAAATGGCACTGACAGATACTACCGAGGTTTGAGCACAGAAGTTAACAAGAAATTATTGTGGAACACACCAAAATAGACGGGGGTTCATACTTACCTCTACTTACCTCTTAAAAATTATCTCGGGAATTGGGTTGACAACAGGATCTCTAAAGTATGCTCCCACAATAACCTCCACCATGACATTTAAAAATGAACCAGAACGAAGACAAGAACTTTGAACTGTACAAAAGCTTTTATTTCAAATAAAGGGTATGATTTTAACAACTCAACAAAATAAATGTGGCTATCAGTAGCCCATGTCAATCTGACTATGTCCTCCTGTAGGACTTGCAAATTTATCAAACAATATGTTAGCTCCCACGAGCTCAAAATAACGTAACATTCATAACACAATTGGACTGGATAAGGAAGTCAGGACGAGACACATATAGAGCATTTGTTTTCTTTTAATAAACATGACACTGATATATATAGGCACAAGGCCTCAATGTAGACGACCTTGCCCGCTGATAACCAGTTGTCTGGCCAGCTGCAGTCGACCCTTCAACATGTCGTGCACCTGTCAAATGGACTCACTTGTCCTGCTATGTTGCGTAAGAATCCAGCTCCCTCTCAAAAGTTTTAAATGTCCGCAATACAACTCATATTGTTACGCAAATCTTTCAAATGCTTTACTCACATACCACTGGATTATTCTGACAATCCCTAAACTTGTTTAATTAGCATTCAAATGTTTAATTATCGTTGTTTAGAGTAGAAAACAAACTCTTAAATGTTTATAACAAAAGCTCAAAATAATTTATAACAATTAGAAATTGTTTATAATATTGTCGAAGACAATTACAAAAATTTTAAACACGCCTCTAACATTACATTCGTTCCACATTATTGTCAAAGATATTTACATCATTATTTACAATATTAACAATTTAAATTCTTCAAATTATTAATTTAAGAAATACATCTAACCACATGTTCATCCGGTTGGTAATTTCATAATCGTGTCAATATAATCGACCAATGAAGGTTAGTTATACATATTTAATGTCACAATCTGGTTTAATAAAGGTTGTAATAATTATTATAATTAATTGTGACGGTAATCGTCATTCAAAATCTTATCTCAAATTCTTTCAAATCTCTTGTTAATTATAACAGTAAATTCACTTGATTAATTTTCAAAGGACTAAGACAATACACTCCATCGGAAAATACTTCGCTTACAAAATAATGCACAAAACTGCATTAAAAATAGGCCCAAAATTCATCATATATTAATATATATGGCATCAAAATCTTCCACAGAACTTACAAAAACCTCCACTAACAAATTCTTCAACATCCTTAATTACTGTGGGAACCTCCTTCATTAATTCAAGGGCATTATACATCAGCGACTTTCAACACGTCCGCTGCACTAGCGATTATACATTCATAGTTCCACTTCAAAAATTCTTATAATCATTAATTGTTTCAAAACTGTTATCTTAAACCTTCGTGGATTTCATTCATGAATCGAAATGAAGAAAAAATTTGCCAATCACAAACAAATTTAATAGTGAATACGCTTATATACGCCTGTCTGGTCTATCAAAATTTAAGATTATCATCTTCAAAGAATTGTAGTATAAAAATACTATCATCAAACAAAGTGCGACTAAACTGCAAAATAGTCGAATAGAATCCAATTAGACTGGGGAATGCAAACATCATTATATAAATCTCTAATTGAGAAAAACTCCTAACAAAAGTTCATGACTTTAATGCATTCAATAATTCATAATTAAAGTTCATCTTTCACAAAATTGTCTATGATGCAATGGTCGTTCAAAACTGACGATAAATGTCTGTGTTGCAATCAATTCAAATAACGACTAGTATTTCCAAGATCGTCGACAACGTAATGGATTTTAACGCTCTAAAATCATTTAAATGTTCTTCCTTCTTGATGATGACAGAAAATTGGTCAAAGTAATTAAACTGGGGTAGAATTACTTTGATGAAGTGACACGCTGTCTGAATTTAAATCTGCCATAAAAATCATTAACTTACAGTCAAATCGTGACTACAAAAATAAGCAAATTACTGAAAAATCTAAATATCAGTCTCAACTGATCCAAAATCATTTAACTATGCCCATGACATAACCATGTCTTAATAAATCGTCGAAAAAGGCTTAACTCATCAAGGTGTACTGAGTACAGGAATCTCAAACAAGAATATAGGGCAAAATACATGAGGACAGAAAATATGGGAAAATGGTTGCTCAGATATCGCTAAAAAACTCAAATAAAACAATAAACGTTCACGACTACCTTATCTGCCGATTGACGTTCCAGAGGAAAATTCCCCAAAGAAGACTGCTGATGGATCCATTTCACCAAGTTAAAGCTGAGCTCCATCCTCGAAACAGGAAACAGCACCCTCGGAGAATCGAACTGCTTCCTCCTCCGGAAATCGCACTGCTCCGTGAAGACGAAAGACATCCTTCTGGCAAAACTCTTCTTTGTGAGTCGGGACTACCCTGACCTCTCTTGAAAAATCCCTGAAGTTCCAGTAGATAATCGCCATGAAGTTTTTGTAGTAATTTCCGAAGAAATATTCATATTTAGTGAGTATGAAATCGTTTCCATTGCTGTTTGATAGTATTCAGCGTTGAACCACGAAACATGGGTGTAGATGGTTATTCACCACATGTTCGCTTGTGTGGAATGGCAATTAGCGAAGTTCCATGCTGCTATCTTACTCCGTTGATGTATGTCCCAATTGCATTAAAGTCCTTTAGCCTTCCATCTTCTCTTCGGTTATGGTAATAGTAGAACAAACTGCCATATTAAACTGCTCCATAATACTGTAGCGTTGTGTCACAATTCAATCTTAAGTCTCCCTGTTATACTAGCAGTGTCAGCCGTGGCGTAGAATCTGACGATATAAAGTGCTTCTCAGGTGGCGAGAAAATCACTTTTGTCAGTCGTTTAAAATTGCCAATATCTTCCAAAATAACTCCGCGAAATTGTTCAACTTTTCTACACTCCTTAATGTAGCACAGCACAATAGAATTAGCTTATAGGCGACCGCTAACTGTTCATAGCTAATCTTGTAGACGCGTTATAATGTGCGTTTTAACTTCACCTAGTTTTACTCACTGTAAACTTGCACTGCTTGTCTGCTCGATAGTTCACTGCGGTGGCTTCACCACGCGTTATAAAGACGACTCTTTCTACTAATATCACTCGACGTCTCACCAAAATGACTATATAAGATATGAGTTGAGATATGAGCTATAACGATTTGAGACTCCTCTCTTCTGCGCAAGGCCTTTTATAAACTTCATAAGGGGCGTATCCATCCCTTCCATAGCGTGTTACTGCGTCATCGCTAGAAGTTCCAACTTCGTCAATACATGACGGATTTTCAAAATTCAAAAACTGAAAATAAATTTCACCAAACTTCCAGATCAATGCCTCTACTGCAAATGGATTTCCACAATTCTGCATTCCAAAAAGTAATAAAAATACCATAGTTTCAGCAATCTCCGTCTTCCTTCAGACTATCGTTCATTGGTTCGAGCCTCCCCTCCAATAGCATAATTTCTTCCTCAGCATAATTCCACGTTTCCTGCGACTGCGTCGTAAATCTCGGATCTTTCTCGAATAAATGCTGACGTCACTGAGAATCTCAGCTCAAGTAGCCTGCTAGCATAACGTCTGCGTCATCCGTGCTTACGTCATGACTACCCATGTCATAACTATGACAGCCATAACTTTCTTCATAATTTCCAAAATAGCCACCGTGGTCTCTATATAATTTAATTTACGGGGGCAGTACCTACTGTAAGGCCACGGCCGCCTCCTTCCCTCTTCCTAGCCTATCCATCCTAATCTTCCTTCCCATCCCTCATGAGGCCCCCGTTCGCTTTGCAGGTGAGGCCGCCTGGGCGAAGTGCTGATCACACCTCCCCAGTTGTATCCATCTCGACCAGATGTTCCAAGCTCCAGGACACTGCGCATAGAGGCGGTAGTGGTGAGTTCCCTCGCTGAGTCCGTGGGAACCAACAACCTAGAGGGTAAATTGACTAAATAAAAAAAACTATACAAATAGGACATGTTTCGGCCTTCAATGAGGCCATCTTCAGCTAAATATTAAGAATCAATTAAGAATTAAGCTGTAATAAACTATTATAAATGAACTTAAAATTAATAAGAAATATTGATGTTAAAAATTGAATGATATGAATAACTATTACAATGGATATCCTTACAAATCAAATTAAATAAAATGGAAAACAAGTAGTTCTGTGAAGAACTATACAGCCTATTTTCATATATCCTACTTATGTTAATTGCCACTATTAACATACAAAATTTCAGTTTGATTGCTTTAATAGATTCGTAGATATTGAGAACCAACTAAATATTTTGGGTGGTCGCCATGTTGGACTTTATATATGTAGGTCCTAGAGTTATGTACTGTTACATGAAGATTATTGTGTACGTGTAGCATTCAAACCTCAATCGCATGATTAGGACACAAGAAGTAACAACGAGATTTTAAAATTTCGCACACCTGCCCTCTTGTGATTATCGAAATAATTGAAATAAATTAGATGCCAGTGGATTAACATTCGTATCAGGATTTACTGTACCAAGTTTCACTGCACTCGGATGGTTAAATTGCGAGAAACGTCCATGTGAATATTTATACTTTGCGTCGCCGCCATGTTGGATTTGTGATCACCAGGTTATTTAAAGTCCGAGAGGAGAACTTATGTTCATAGACCCTATGAACATAAAAAAATCAGTTTGATCACTATAATAGATTCGTAGATATTCAGAGCCGTCTAAATATTTCGGATGGTCGCCATGTTGGATTGTTAAATGTATAGGCCATAGAGTCATTCATGTACCATTAAAGGAAAATTATTGCGTAGGTTCATTATTCAAACTTTCACTTCGATCGCATGATTACGACACAAGAAATAACAACTTAATTTTAAAATTCGCACAGCCGCCATCTTGAGGTTATGTAAACAATTGAAATAAATTTGATACCAGTGCATTATAATGTGTATAAACATTTCCTGTACCAAGTTTCATTGCGTTTGGAACATTCAATCGCGAGAAAGGTCTATTTAAATTTTCAAATTCGCTTGGACGCCATGTTCGTTTTGTAGTTAACCGGTTTTTGAAAATCTTATAGATGAACTTCCAGTAGTGCCCTTTATATTCGTACAAATTTTCAGGGTGATACCGCTCATAGTTTCAGAGATATAGAATGCCTGTGAAATATTTCGCACAGCCGCCATCTTGTGGTTATGTAAACAATTGAACGAAGTTAGATGTCGGTGCATTACAATGTGTATAAACATATACTGTACCAAGTTTTATGGCGTTTGGTTGGTTAAATCGCGAGCAACGTCTATTAAAACGTTGCAACTTCGCTTGGCCGCCATGTAGGTTTTGTAGTTACCAGTGTTTCAGGAGTCACATAGATGAACTTCTAGTAGTTCCCTTTATCACCGTAAAGAATTTCAGGGTGATATCGGTAATAGTTTCGGAGATATTGAATGCTGGTGTAATATTTCGCACAGCCGCCATGTTGGATTGGTGAAACATATCAAAAATTGAAGGACACGGCCGTGGTCGACCGGAATAGTGCTATGAACTTACCGAGTTTCATTGAAATCACTCCAGCCGTTTAGAATTTATTAGGGGGGGGGCACACACACACACCTCACACACACACACACACACACACACGCACACACACGGACAAAAGGTATTTTTTCAAAATTGAAATCAGGCTAAAAATACTTGTCATTTTTCTTTTCATAATGTAACTTAGTTAAAATATATTATTGGCGAATGTAAACAAAAATTAAACTATATAATAACTCTTATCAAAATAATACACTTAAAATAATTTAAAAATAATGTGCTGTAACCAATAATTAATACAGATCAGTGATAAATGAATAAGCAAATAGTTAAATGCTCAAATGTATAAGCAAATCTTCTTATCTTCAAAACGCAGTTAAAAATTCTGAATAGGTGCCTATCATTGAATATGCCGACATGAATGTAGTTTAGTGCTAGAATTAGTAAGTAAATAGATCAGTTCTTGAACAAGGATATCTTCCCTCAATACGGAGTATGAAATATTGAATATGTGCCAATCTGTAATCGTGTTGACATGAACGTGCCCTTGAAGTAAGAGAACGAAGAATTGGTGCGAAAATGTTAAGATAAATGCTTGTTTCGAAATAGGTGACCAATTTGATATTTATCAAACGTGCTGATAGTAAGACATCTGTAGTAGAGTAACGGCATTAATAAACTTCTCTCTATCTGCCAAATGGTGTAAGTTTTTATCTTTATATATATAATTCTTCGACACGTGTGTATGTCACTGAACTCCTCCTAAACGACTGGACCGATTTTGATGAAATTTGGTATGTATATTAGGGTGGGTCCATGTATGGTTTAGATTTACAATCTGACCCGGTAGGTGGAATGAACACAATTTTAGAACCACAATTTACACACAATTTTAGAACCACAATATACAGTCAAAAACAGTCGTCATGGAAACCACTAGGCCTAGCCTTGGCCTTGGTGAAAGCTGATGTCTTTGGACGGTTTGCCCCTGCACGTAGAGCCACCTGGTCGCAACCTGTGCAACTACCGCCATAACCAACACTCCGCCCGTGGCGGAAAGTTGTGTTTTATACCAAAGGTGGCAGTGATGTCGAATTCTACTATTTGTCTCTGCACGTTGGAGCGTTTCAAAGCCACGTATGCTTTCATATACCGTTCATCCCATTGCGATGGAACTTGGGAGAGATGTTGAGTGTACTCCAGGGAAGGTGTTTGGCTTAGTAAATTATTTTACAATAGATAGCGCACGACTAGATTCAACAAATGAGCGACGACGTGTGAAGCGTTTCAACAAGGTCCCGTATGCGTTCAAATACCATTCGTCCGATCGCGATGAAACTTGGGTGAGATGTTGTGTACACTCCAGGGGGAGGCTTCTGGATTAGTAAATCCATTTTACCATAGGTAGCGCACGAGTAGATTCAACAAATGAGCGACGACGCGCGAACGTTTAAACTAAGTCCCGTATGCGTTCATATACCATTCATCCGATTGCAATGAAATTATGGTGAGATATTGTGTACACTTTCGTGAGGGTTTCTAACTTAGTAAATCCATTTCACAGGAGGTTGCGCACGAGTACATTCAACAAATGAGCGACGACGTGCGAAGCGTTTCAATAAGGTCCCGTATGCGTTCAAATACCATTCGTCCGATTACGATGAAACTTGGGTGAGATGTTGAGTACACCCTACGGAAGGTTTATGGCTTAATAAATCCATTTTACAATCGGTAGCGCACGAGTAGATTCAACAAATGAGTGACGGCATGCGAATCATTTCAACAAAGTACCGTATGCGTCCATATACCATTAATCCGATTGCGATGAAACTTTGGTGAATTGTTGTGTACATTTCAGTAAAGGTTTCTGGCTTAGTAAATTCATTTTGCAATAGGTAGCGCGCGAGTAGATTCAACAAATGTGCGATGGCGCAAGAATCGTTTCAACAAAGTCCTGTAGGTGTTCATATACCATTTATCCGATTGCGATGAAACTTTGGTGAATTGTTGTGTACACTACAGGAAAGGTTTCTGGCTTAGTAAATCCAGTTATTAATAAGTAGCGCATGAGTAGATTCAACAAATGGGTGATGGCATGCGAATCGTTTAAAGAAAATCCCGTATGGGTTCATATGTCATTCATCCGATTTCGATGAAACATTGATGAGTTGTTGTGTTCTACTTGGTAAATCCATTTTACAATATTGGTAGCGCACGAGTAGATGTAACAAATGAGTGACGACGCGCGAAGCGTTCCAACAAAATCCCGTATGCGTTCATACTATTCATCGATTGCGATGAAACTTTGATGAAGTGTTGTGTACACTTACGTGAAGCTTTCTAACTTAGTAAATCCATTTCACAGTTGGTAGATCACGAGTAGATTCAACAAATGAGTGACTGCGCACGAATCATTTAAACAAAATCCCGTATGCGTTATATGCCATTTATCCGATTGCGATGAAACTTTGGAGAGTTGTTGTGCACGCTCTCACGAATGTTACTAGGTTAGTTAATTCATTTCACGATAGTTTAGAGGCAGTAACAAAAATTGAAAAAAAAATGTGTATCCAAAAGCACTTCAAGAAACAAAGTTACAACACTTTCTTTGATTGGCAGGACAGCGTCTGCCGGGTCAGCTAGTTTACAGTATATATCTTGTTGCGCGCAAATGTCATATATAGCTTTCTAGTAGTGATGTAAATGCACATATATATAACCTATAATATGTTTTCCGTTTTTTTTTCTCTAATTTTTAAACGCCCGTGTTAAAGTAAGGCGAGTGCATCAAGGAACATCCTTGAAAAGGTGCAATTAGTAACAGTTAATAATTTTTGCACAAGGTAAAAACATAACATGGACATAGAACTTTCCAGCTCCCTTAAACAGTGGGGACTGGTGCAGGGATATTTTAGACTCGAGGCTTAAATAAGCTGTATATTTTCATTCTAGATCAACACGAACGTGAGTATTGTGATACATTCTTATGCTGCACTTAATAGGTGAATTTTCCGCCTTATTTTTACACATCGTCCCAACTTGTGTATGCGAGAATTGTCGCGTGAGAACTGGCACCATTGGTAAAACTACCCGACATAAATAACAGGGTGAAGCACAACACAAGGCAGAAAGGTACTGTAGATGACAGAAAGTGAGGGCTGACCAAAACGAAAACATAGAGCCTCGGGTCTAAAATACCCACGCGCCAGTTATTACGGGTTAAGAGAAACACAGCCTGAACTAGCGACGTGATCTTTGTAAAAGTAGAATGTTCGTGTACGTCACAATGGGCGGACACGAGTTGCTGAAATACGATTGTAAATCTGTACAAGTGACCGAATCACTGCTCCATATGATAGAGTCCGAGATATTAATGTTGTCGAAACTCAAATTCGATGATAAAACTTGTGCTCCTTGTCGCTGTAAAGAATTCTTTGAATTGAACATCGTGGCGTACAGTATTCTCATTATATCTCGGCCGGTGAGGACCGTTGTATTTCTGAGAATTCGAGCAGTCAACTCCTCTACTCCTATTCATAAGGCATTACCCCACATTGTGGACCTTGGGAGTTCTGACGGCCGACTTAGCATAATGCACTCGGCACACTCATTTGTGCTTGCCACACTATTGTGTGTGTGCCAATTTGAGAAATGTCTTTGGTGAGGCTAGCACAGTCGGGATACCTTTCCTGAAAGTAATGACGTAGCTCTCCGGCAGAGATATAATGTGGGCACTGCATATCCCTGAAGTTGCTAACATTTTCGAAGTTGTTCGTTAGAATCGGTACCACTTATTAGCCTACTTTCTATTTTTGAAAAAATGAAAGTAAACTTATGAGATCTACACAGGGCCAAAAATTGCGTGTCTGTCAGTGCGTGTGTGTGTGAGTGTGTGTACTCGGAATGTCTGCCCCCTCCCACACCTCCCCCTATCAATTCGAACACGGTGAAACCGAATTGAACGAAATTTGGTACAGAGGTAGAACTAGCAAAGGGCACCTTAGTGTCATGTTTTATATCACCACCATCTTGGCGGAAACGTAATGGCGGCCATCCAAATATTCAAAGATTAAACCAAATTACGAATAACCTAATCATCCTATCTCTAACAAATTTTACAACAACATATACTTATATAGTTAGCGTGTTTTGACTAAACTACAAGGTCATCAACCCAATAGTTTGCAGATGGCGGCCATGTATGTGTGCATATCGATTCCCCCTATCAATTCAAGCACGGTGAAACCGAATTGAACGAACTTTGGTACAAAGGTAGCTCTAGCAAAGGACACCTCAGTGTCATGTTTTATATCGCCGCCATCTTGTCGAAAACGTAATGGCGGCCACCCAAATGTTAAAAGCTTAAATCAAATTACGAATAACCTAATCATCCGATCTCTACCAAATTTTTCAACAACATATACTGTGCCCGTTTAGACCGGAGTCCGCACGACCACATACGCATTTTACCAATAATCAGTCAGCACGAGAGTCAAAATATCCCGGGGCGCCAGATGGGTTAAAGCAAATCGCAAAAACGACATCAAATTAAAAAAATGCTTTGCTGATTTTTGGCTCAATGCAACAATAAGGATAGAATGAGATTTAATTGGGTATGACACATCTGGTAAAATTATCTCAGTTTATTTTGAAGTTAAAATCTGACTGCAAAGATGCTCAAAGCAGCATCATCCACGTGTGGCGATCCACACTCTTATTTACACACAATATACAGAAATTTTCCAAACACATTTGACAATCTTTTTGGAAACACAAGTCCGATTAATAGTCCTGTAGACTGTGTTCCAAAATTATTACTAATTAATTCCAGTTCAAAGTTAATTGTCTATACTGGAAATATCGTAGATCACTGTTTGAATATCTACATGATATTAACACTCGTAGAATAAATGTTCATAGAATTCTAAACTTTCACTTCCTTTTTTCCAGTTTCAAAAATATATCGTCGAAAAATATTATCATATAAATATTTCCACCAATGTCTGTAGAAAATCAATCACCTCAGTGATTCTCCTCGCCGTAAACTTACTAAGTTCCACCTCGTAGCGCAGCACTTTCGTGACTATCACGACTTTAAAAAGAACTTCTGCTTAGATCCGGCAACCATGTGCCTTGGCTCAGCGTCGTAGCAACTTGCTAGGCAACTGCTTGTGTTAGAATGAGCTGTAGTTGCTTCGGCCAGCTGGCTTTTATTCAAAACTGTCAGGGTCACGCGTCATCACCTGATATCTGGAAATCCTCATATCTCTTGAATCCCTGGTCCGATTTACTTGATACTAATTGCATTCTCTTTCATTTGGCAGTGCCAGTAATCTGATCCCAGTCTCAAGTCTCTACTCCATAGTTAACTATTTAATCAATAAATAGCCTCCGCCTCTGCTATTACTCGCTACGTCACTTGACATCCAACTATCGGTAAATTCCTTCCAAATGCTTCGAGAAGCAATGTAGCGCGATATTCAAATATCTCAACTTCCAAAAGCGGCTACAGCCTTTCCCTTGATATCTAGGTGTCTGAATCTTGGAATACCCATTCCTAGAGTTGGGCACATCCACCCCACACCTAGCAAAAAATAAAAATTGAAAAATTTTTATTTTTCCTATCTACACATTAAATCATCTGGTTCTTGAATAATAAATCTTCAAATTCGATGCATTATAAGTTCCCACGATGTTACCAGTTCGTGTATTGGCTACTTCATAGCTTCCATTATTGTTTACTTCCACAATATTCAAAATCTTTAATTTCACCAGGCTTAATATCAAAAATATCGTGATACTCTTCCAAAATTTTCCCTAGCTCTGGGGACTCCTTCTCAGTGTAGACTTCTCTTCCTTCAGCTTCATGAAAAATCAGAGACCATTGAGCATCTCCCTCGATGTCTTCCTCTTCTTTTCCCTCGAAGTTAATCTCTTCGGTATTCTTAAATCTGATCGTCTCTGTCTTCATATCTATCACTGCTTGATATTTCTGAATGAAATCTGCTCCCAATATCATGTCAAAAGCCATGTCCTTCATTACAACAAATACATGTCGGAAATCATGTCCTCCAATCGTAATACATAAGTATAATTGTGTTTTGCACAGAGATATTTTTTTGGGTATTATTCCTTGGATCTTAATTCCTGATACTGGAATCTCCTCTAAATTCTCTTTGAGCTTCCACAGAATATAAAGCTTCTCACTCACCAGACAAAGCATAGCCCCAGTATCGATCAAAGTATCGACAGGCATACCGAATACTTCGCATGATATGATTGGCATTCTAATTCTCGTACCCATTTCTTTTCGTTCGTCATTCTGTTGAATTAAATCATCATCCTCTGCTTGCCATTTAATAATTCTGGAAGTGAAAGTATTCAAAATTCTATCTTCTACTGTGAATTCGAAGTTTTTTCTTTTTTTTTTCGTTACCATTCCCCCGGGATTGTTGTGTTCCCGATGGACCTGGTTCATTGGGCCTTTGCTCCAAAAACTGCAAGTTATCTTGGTGTCTTGCTTCCAAGTTTTTCCTCGTCTCCTTGTTAAACTCTTCATTGGACTGACGAGTATCCACATTCCCTCTGTTATTGTAGTTGTTTCGACCATAGTATCTTCTTTCTTGGTACCTTCCTTGATTATCCTGTGGTCTTCTCCATCGAGTATTGTATCGATTTCCACCATCCGGTCTCGCATAAGGCTTGTAACTGTATCTGTTACTGTACTGGTTCCATCCTCTCTTATTTGAATCTTCCCTCGGCGTTTTCTCTTCTCGCTCCTCTCGAAACTCTCGAGGTGTCTGAGAATAACTATCAGCCATAACAGCATACACAGCGTTGTTACCCTTTCCTCCCTTCTGATGAAAGAATTGAGCGTTCGTATGATCCAGCTTCTGTAATACTTCATCAAATTGTTCCATATTATAGATATCAGCAGCGATCAAAGTCCTCTGGACGTCTGCTGGAAACTGACGTATCAATGCAGTAATCAACTCGTTATCTGGCATCGGCGGATCTAAATGTTGAAGTTTAGACAGCTGTCCAGAAAAGTACGTAGAATATCGAGTAGGTTGTGACGTCGAGAATTTCTTCGAATATAACTCTGCTCTGACTTGCTGTTGGGTTTCCGGGGACCAAAACTTCTTCAATAGCCCACGAGAAAACTCCTCAAAAGTGGTTAGAGTGGATCTAAAAGCTCTAAACCAAAGAAGTGCAGGACCTTCCAAAAACTTCCCTATCACTCGGATCTGTCTTTCTTTAGGGATCTTAGAATCTTTCAGGTAATCCCCTGCTTCTCTCAAAAATTCCACGGGTGTTACAGAATCTCGCCCTGAAAATTTAGAAGGCTTATCCTCTATATTCTTAAATACAGTTATGGGGTTGGATTGAAATACTGTCCTGACCTCATCCTGTCTGTCAGTCTCTCTAGCTCCTCCTAGATTTATCTGTATCTGTTCCTTTCCCCTTACATTTGGCATTTTTAACAGATGGTCAGACTGTTTCTCGTCCTTGATTTGGGTTTTCATAGCCTCAAGTTCCTTCTGATTTTCTTCTGCCATTTTCTTAATTGCTTCAGTTTCTTTACAATTCTCCTTAACATCAGTGGATATCTGATTCATAACAGCCTCATGACTTTTCAATGACCCTGTCATATCTGATATGTCCTTCTGAGTTGCTTGGATATCTTTGGCAATTACTTCAATATGGGATGACAAAGATTCCCTAATCTCCTTGATTCCCTCTTGATTCTCCAGCCTGAGTGTGTCTTTAATTTCATTGACAACTGTGGACTTGATTTCAGTTTGCAATTCACTAATCACACCTTCTCTTATTTCTCCCATGACAAGTTCTTTGAATTGTTCCGTTAAACGTTGAACAACTAGAATTCCCATCTCGTTACTCTCCTTCTTCACTCTGACTTCTAGGTCGATCATGTCTTCACCAACTTTCCTAAGACCATGTTCTATCCTATCAGCTAAGCTTTGGGATCGAAGATCGGCATCGCGAAATTTTTCGTCCATTAAACTTGCGTTAGTAGCTAATGAAGTTTCGAGCTCATGTGTTTTTTCGCATAATTTGTTTATTTTACTCTCAAGTGACATTTTCAAAATTTCAGAATTCTCTTTAAATTTACTTTCCATTGAATTAAATTTACTGTTTAAATTTTCTTTCAAGTTCCCTTTTAACCTGCTTTCTAAAGAGTCAGAATTTTCTTTAAGTTTATTTTCCAAAGAATCAGAATTTTCTTTAAGTTTATTTTCTAAGGACTCAGAATTTTCTTTAAGTTTTTCATCTAAACTTTCCTTCAAGTTATCTTTTATCCTGCTTTCTAAAGAATCAGAATTTTCTTTAAGTTTATTTTCTAAAGAATCAGAATTTTCTTTAAGTTTATCGTTTAAACTTTCTTTAAGTTTATCAGAATTTTCTTTAAGTTTCTTTTCCAAAGCCTCAGTATTTTCTTTCATAATGGCTGCTACACGCAGTCCAGCTTCCTTTGAACTCTCCTCCAAACTCCTCATCATCCTCATCATTTCTTCCATAATTTCAATTATTATTCAAAACTTAGGGGTATACAACAGTGGCAAACACAAGCTTATAACTAGAACAAGAAATATGAATAGCTAATTGGAACACTCTAATAAAATGAGATTTATCCTAATGTCGACGTGATGGAAAAACAAAATTCTCTACTTTTACGAATTACATTTACCACAATATCACAAGAAAAAATATGCAAGTTCTCAAATATCCTCCACCTGGATTCTAATAATGTGTATGTCCAGTCATCGAACGTTTACTACTGAATTTACTTGACGCCCTAATGGTTAAGCCATTATCAAAAATAATCAAACCCATTCTAATTATTAATCCAGCTAAATTTTTAATTTTCCCCACTAATTGGGTTTCCTACTAATTTATTCATCCAAACCAGACATCTCTCAACTCCCAAAATATTTCTATAAAAATTATCACAATTTAAATCGGCATGCGATTGACCATGTCTAAATCGATCCCCACGTTGGGCGCCATTTCTCTCTCTATCTTATTTTATGTGCCCGTTTAGACCGGAGTCCGCACGACCACATATGCATTTTACCAATAATCAGTCAGCACGAGAGTCAAAATATCCCGGGGCGCCAGATGGGTTAAAGCAAATCGCAAAAACGACATCAAATTAAAAAAATGCTTTGCTGATTTTTGGCTCAATGCAACAATAAGGATAGAAGGAGATTTAATTGGGTATGACACATCTGGTAAAATTATCTCAGTTTATTTTGAAGTTAAAATCTGACTGCAAAGATGCTCAAAGCAGCATCATCCACGTGTGGCGATCCACACTCTTATTTACACACAATATACAGAAATTTTCCAAACACAATTGACAATCTTTTTGGAAACACAAGTCCGATTAATAGTCCTGTAGACTGTGTTCCAAAATTATTACTGATTAATTCCAGTTCAAAGTTAATTGTCTATACTGGAAATATCGTAGATCACTGTTTGAATATCTACATGATATTAACACTCGTAGAATAAATGTTCATAGAATTCTAAACTTTCACTTCCTTTTTTCCAGTTTCAAAAATATATCGTCGAAAAATATTATCATCATCGAAGCAACACAAATTATTTACATATATTAATAACATCTGAAAAGTATTTGACCTTGAGCATAGCATCGAAGAACTTGTGCGAAGCACAACAACAATTAATTGTTCTTCTGACATTAAACATTCGAGAAGTGACTCGATTATGAACTTCAAGTTCCTAACAAAATATATGATTTTTGAATCATTAACTTGATCACTAAATTGTTGAACCATTCAACTATTCAATTATCCACTTGGAATCATTATGAAAAAAATATTTATATTTATGGCCATTTCTAGTAACTTTTACAACTTGCAATTCTTCGACAGAATGCGGAAATAAGAATTGTAGTTTTATAATAAATTCATTTAGTTCATGGCACTAGGATTGAAAATATCCTTCAAATTATTCGTGGTTAAAGAATTATTTTTAATTGGCAGTGGCCCATTCTATTATTTGTGTAAGAACACAATATTACGACAACAACGGCAAAGGTCTTCCTCTGAAGAAGAATAAACTACTATCATGACAAAACCGGGTTCTAGCAAAATCAAAGTCTAAATGGAATTCGTAAACAAGGTTGAAATAAGAACTGATGGTTTCTAAGAAATAACCTTCGGGTCATTCATACGACGAAATGTGTAGTTCCAATACTCCTACTATAAACCTGAGCCATCGAACCTGCTATTTGATTGATGCTCGAAAAAACCTCCTCATTCCTGCGACTTAAACATGCGCACCTGGGAATGGCATTTCAACTACTCCACACATAAATTTTCTTCCCAAAATTTATACAATAAATCAAGCCTCTGCTCGTTATCAACACTGGAAGATTAATAAACTTACAAGTTTATTTTATTTTACCATTCAGTTCAACCCGTGAATTTACCATACTTATGAAAATCTTCATTTCACTTTCGAGTGTATTTACGTCATGACTTTATATAAATACAAAAATATCCTATTTGATACAAATATCAATTGCTTCCCGTTTCATGCCTCTCCGTGTTATCTGAAAAATATACTTTGCTCATTGCAAATATCAACTGTTCAACCAGGACTGAAATGTTGGTTGAATGCGGGCTTGCGTTAACCACTCTCCTTCGGAAAATCTTCTGTTCAAAACTAGAAATGATTAAACTACTTCATAGGCTCTCTCTCAATACATATGGTTATTAGAAAATATAATATCCAAGAATTATTTAGAAAAATTATAAAAATTATTATTATTAGTGGACTTTTATTATTATTATTATTTGTTATGTTTAATTATCATCTCATTATGTGAGAATACACATGTTCGAACCTTCGAATATGGAAAAAGTATCCATTCCTCAATAAAAATAAATTTAACTTTTACAGTTATATCGGTTGTTTTCCGTGGTTTCCCAAAAATATGAAAAATTCAAATAAATGCTCGAAATGCTCGGTCATCGATCCTAAACTGTTCTGAGTGCTGAAAATACTCAGAATAACTCTAACAAGTCTTGCGTAAATCATTGCAAGCTTTAAATACGAAGAAAAAAAATGTGTTGGTCATCTGCAGAAAAAATAGTTTGTTCCAATTAGCTAGGCATAATATAATTCAAATATGGCTTACATTTCTTGATGGTCTTGAAGTGTAGTAAACCTGGTCTGTACCAGATTTATCCATAGACATGCCCTATTGGACAAGCACGTATAATCCTTGTATCCGCCGCCATTATATACCCACAATTCGTCTAGTCAGACATAGTGGTAGTATCTTTTGACGTTTGAATTATCTGTTGTTCCATTTTAATATGGGCTTCTATCAAAGCCATAACAGTTTGTTTAAATAGGGTCAGATCTAAGTGATCTCTTCTTAGATATGTCAGTTGTAACATAACTCACTGTAATCTTATCAGTACAAGAAAAACATTGACAGTCTAAGCAATTAACGGCTGTTCTGAAGATCGTTCCCTGGGCATGGTTTATTATATCACCATCTACCATGCGCTAAGCAACTTGTAGTTTCCCTTGCGTAGACTAATGAACGCCACCGTTATAGACTAGTCTTCAGTGTACTGACAGATCGAAGTGGTTAACTAGTTACAAATATGAAAACTGACTTGAAATGGATTTAATCATCCAAGTATTATGTTACTACTGGACTGTGACAAAATACTATTTCTAGACAAAGTCTAGCATATGTCCTTGTAGAAATATAAATATTTCCACCAATGTCTGTAGAAAATCAATCACCTCAGTGATTCTCCTCGCCATAAACTTACTAAGTTCCACCTCGTAGCGCAGCACTTTCGTGACTATCACGACTTTAAAAAGAATTTCTGCGTAGATCCGGCAACCATGTGCCTTGGCTCAGCGTCGTAGCAACTTGCTAGGCAACTGCTTGTGTTAGAATGAGCTGTAGTTGCTTCGGCCAGCTGGCTTTTATTCAAAACTGTCAGGGTCACGCGTCATCACCTGATATCTGGAAATCCTCATATCTCTTGAATCCCTGGTCCGATTTACTTGATACTAATTGCATTCTCTTTCATTTGGCAGTGCCAGTAATCTGATCCCAGTCTCAAGTCTCTACTCCATAGTTAACTATTTAATCAATAAATAGCCTCCACCTCTGCTATTACTCGCTACGTTACTTGACATCCAACTATCGGTAAATTCCTTCCAAATGCTTCGAGAAGCAATGTAGCGCGATATTCAAATATCTCAACTTTCAAAAGCGGCTACAGCCTTTCCCTTGATATCTAGGTGTCTGAATCTTGGAATACCCATTCCTAGAGTTGGGCACAATACTTATATAGCGAGCGTCTTTTGACTAAACTACAAGGTCATCAACCCAATAGTTTGCAGATAGTGGCCATGTATGTGTGCAAATCCATTCCTCATATGAATTCAATCACGGTGAAACCGAATTGAATGAAGTTTTATACAGAGGTAGCACTAGCAAAGGGCACCTCATATTCATGATTAATATCCGTGTAGCACGTTGTATTTCAACAAGCTACAACAACCAACATTCAATTATACTCTTTGAAAAGGACGAAGAGCTATAACAGTACCCATGCATTTAGGAGAAAGTAGGCTATATGTTCTTTACTGAACATCTTGTTACCTGTTGTACTTGCTGGTTGTTTCTTGTTGCTGATTGATTTAGGGGCTTTGCGACATCGTGGTCATCTAGCTCCGTGTACTTAGTTGTGTATGGCATTAGTCTGACAACCTGCGTTGTTGTGATGTCTGTATTAGTGTGTGTATTTGTAATTCAGATGAAGATCGGGATCGAGGCAGCCATGGTCTTAAGTTAGGAATCATCACAGCATTTGTCTGGAGTAAAATTGAGGGAAACCATTGCAATCCACTTCCAACTTCACTCAGGTAGAAATCGAACCCACCTCAGTTTTGCCTCACGAGGCTGAGTTTACCCCATTCCAGCACACAGACCAGAATTATTTCTTTTTGTCAGAGCCGGGAGTCAAACCCGAACCCTCTGGGCGACAGTCAAAAATGCTAGCTGCTACACCACTAGGGAATCATACGTTACAATACGCCGAGCACTTACTGCCGAAATACAATAATTGTCAATCGGTATAAGTGAAAAAGAATCACTACTCCACATGATGGTGTCGTAGATTTTTGTGCTGCCAAGGCTCAAATCGTAAACATTTCAACAGCCACCACATCACGTCAGTTCTTCGACAGTAACCTCATGGTTTACAGTCTTAAAGTTGCTGAAATTTTCGAAGTTGTTCGCGATAATGATGTTTGGTTGGTTGGTTCCATAGTTTAGGAGCTGTCACAACGTGGTCTTGTAGGCCGGAGTACTTCGGGTGTGTGTAGAATCTGTCTGATAACCGGTGTTAATTGTGATGACGTATTAGTGTGCGTTATCTGTTTTAATTCAAGTAGCGTATGGATTTTAGTGCCGGGAGTGTCCGAGGACATGTTCGGCTCGCCATAGTTTGTAGCTGCTTCTATGTGGACACCCATGGGGTGCGCAACAAGTACCATCGCGTGTGTGGAGTGTTGTCTGCGGAGGAAAGTGTGGATTTGTAAGGACGAGGAATTGGAAGGTAGCGGCTGTGGGCTATAGTTAGGAACCAACCCCGGCATTTGCCTGGAAGGAAGATGGGAAACCACAGACGACCAGGAAGGAAGGAAGCTTGTAGTTTTCCGTGACTGCTAAATTTGTGATCATGAGTCACGGGACCTCCTTTTTACATGGATTCCTAACTACAGGACATGGCATTTCACTGCCACAACGTGGTCATGTAGCCCCGTGTACTTTGGGTGTATGTAGAATCTGTCTGATAACCGGTGTTAATTGTGATGACTGTATTAGTGTGTGTTATCTGTTTTTAATTCAAGTAAAAACTGCAGACGATAATTTCAAGTAGTTCCTACTTTCGCTACCAAATGCTACCGTCCACGACACCTAGCTGTGATCTTGGCTACTATTAGATGCTATCGCAACCAGCGCCTGGTGACGAACGTTGGAACGTAAGAACTATAATCAAACCTAACCTACAAATTTTGCTTCACAGAAGTTTAGTAAGTGGAAGGTTCTTTTACATGCCATATATCTATGACATGGGTCCGCCGAATTTACTTCCCCTCCGAAGGACGGCATACTGTGGGATTTTTAACGCTCTTAAACAAAATCCGACGACTTCGGTCGGGTTTGAACCCGCGACCTTGGGCATAGAAGCTCAGCATGCTACCGACTACGCCACCGAAGCCGCCCTCGTGAGAATGAGTTATTGTTGTTGTTGTTTCATTTGAGGGGCTTGGACATCGTGGTAATTTTGCCCCATGTACTTATGTGTGTGAAATGTTGTCTGATAATCTGTGTTATTGTGTTGGCAGCATTAGTGTGTGTTATATTGTAATTCAGGTTAGGATTGGAAAAGAGGTGGCCGTGGCCTTATGTTAGGGTGATCACGGCATTTGCCTGGAGTATAGGTGGGGGAAGCCACTGAAAACCACCTCCAGAGTGGTTGAGGTTGGAATCGAACTCACCTCTTCTAAGGTTTGCCTCACGAGGCTGAACCCTCAGACCAGAGTTAAAAGTACTTGTCATAGCCGGAAAATGAACCCGGACCTCAAGGGTGACAACCAGGAATGCTAGCCACTCCACTTGGTTGTGATTTGAACATCGATGTAAAGTCAGCACCGGAGAGAGAAGTTCTCTCCTTCATGCGTGATACGATCGCATTAATTCAACAACGGTCCAGCCATTTCCACTACGAGGATTAGTACGAGCATGGATGCTGTGTTCAGTAGACATGTAAACAACTTTACAACCAAAAGTACATTTCACATTTTTCAATAACTGTACATTACTGTGTATAACTAATGTACTCAAACATATGTCCAGACATTAAAATTGGCAGGCTGCGCTCTCGATTGCTGTTCCCGAGGTTACAGGATCGAATCCTGCACAGCCAGTTTGCATTTGAGGGTGCGCAAATGTGAGGCTGTTGTGCCAGTAGATTAACTGGCACGTTAAAGATCCCCTTCGGGGCAAAATTCCGGCAGCCCGGCGTTTCTAAAAGTCACAGCTGTTAAAAGGGACGTACCGTAAAACCAATAACATTATTATTATTATTATTATTATTATTATTATTATTATTATTATTATTATTATTATTATTATTATTATTATTATTATTATTATTATTATTATTATTATTTACATTCGTATTGAACCACTATGGACTACTGAGTAACAATCAAGATCAATATTTCGTTCTAGATCGTCTGCCAGCTTTGATGTCCTGCCAGTATCTCTTGAGTCCACCACTCAGCGCCTTCTTCCGATCTTCTGAAAGAGGTCCCCTCCGTCTTTTGGGTTCTGCCCCTACCTTAAATCCCTGGTAATTTTTGATTAGGTGTCTGAATTCACAACTGTTCATAATTTTGCAGTCCGGAATACCAATTTCTATGTCTTTGTTACATTCTCCGAACCATGCCAATTTGTTCCTCTTTGGTTTCACAAAATTCTTAATTTTCTTTGTTGGACGATCGTTGGACATTCTGAAAATCGGTCCATAGAACAACAACCTTTCCTTTTTATTGTTGACGTGACTAAGTGCTATCTTTCTATATAACTCTTCGTTTGACTTTAAACGTAAATGTCCATCAACCCATCTGTTGCCTAAAATGTTTCTTAATACCCTGCGTTCTCTTTTGACTAACTGGTCGACTAGTCCCCGTCTGTTCATAGTCAAATTCTCCGAAGCATATAATGCTTAAGGTTTGACAACCGTGCTGTAGTGTCTTAATTTGTCTCCAATGCTCAGTGACTTCTTAATATAGAGATTTTTTGTCAGGTGATAGGCTCGGTCTAATTTCCAGATTCTAAGATTAATTGCTTCCTGTTCTAGGCCATTTTTTTGGATTATCTCACCCAAGTATTTAAATTTCTTTACAGGTTTAATCTTCACTTGGTTTGTTTTCATCCATTCTGGTCCATCACTGATGTTTGTCATGTACTTGTTCTTCTCAAGGAAAATCTGTAAACCTACTTTCTCAGCCATCTCTGACAACCGATTAATCTTTACAATTGCTGATTTAATATTTTGGCAAAAATAGCTAGGTCATCTCAAAAGGCCAAACAATCAACGTGCACCCCTTTCAGTTTGGACTCTAGTCTGAATCGTTCTCCATTCCCTTCTTCTTGACTCAGTGTCTTACCCCGTTCACAATGACCTTTTCTAAGACACAGTTGAAAAGGATTGGAGATAATCCATCACCTTGTCTGACATCAGTTTTGATTGCAAAGGTATCTGAGATCTCGCCAATGAATTTTACTTTTGACTCTGTGTCGGTCAAAGTCTGTTTTTCGAGACGTGTCATCCACTCCAAACTCTTCCAGAATATTCAGTAGCGACTCGCGGTCAATTGAGTCATACGCTTTCTTAAAATCAATGAATACGGCCACATAGTCATAGCCGCCTAACGTATTATACCCAATGATGTCTTTCAGGTTAAAAATCTGTTCCTGGCAAGAATGTCCATTTCTGAAACCGGCCAGGTACTCACGAAGCTGTTTATGAAGATGATCTTCAATTCTGTACAGGAGTGCTTTGGATAGAATCTTGTAGGGAACAGATACAATTGATATACCCCTGTAATTATTAACGTCCTTCTTGTCCCCCTTTTTGTGGAGTTGTTGTTTGAGTCTTCAGTCATTTGACTGTTTTGATGCAGCCATCCATGCCTCCCTGTCATGAGCTAATCGTTTCTTCTCTACATAGCTACCACACCCTACATCCGAGGCAATCTGTTTAACATGTTCTAACCTTGGTCTACCCCAACAGTTCTTGTCCTCTACCCTTCCTTCCATAACTAAGCTTGCTATTCCTGGGTGTCTTAGTATGTGTCCTAACAACCTATCTCTTCTCTTCATTAGCAGTTGCCAGAAACATCTCTCCTCTCCCACTCGTCTTAATACCTCTTCGTTTGTAACTCTATCTACCCATCTGATCTTCATCATTCTCCTGTAACACCACAATTCAAACGCTTCAATTCTCCTCTTTTCTGCTGCACCAATAGTCCAAGTTTCACTTCCATAGAGTGCCACGCTCTAGATAAAGGGTTTCAAAATGACTTCCTAATACCTAAATCTATATTCGATGTAAACAGATTCCTTTTTTTTGTATAAATGCTTTCCTTGCCAGAGCCAACCTACATTTTATGTCCTCTTTGCTTCGTCCATCACTGATTATTTTGCTTCCTAAATAACAGAAGTATCCTACTTCCTTCAGCTTTTCACCTGCCAATTTGATGTCCATAGAGGTTACTGATTTATTCCGGCTGCATTCCAATATTAGCCTACTTTCGATTTTTGCAAAAAATGAAAGTAGACTTATGAGATCAACACAGGGCCAAAAATTGTGTGTCTGTCTGTGTGTGTGTATGTGTGTGTGTGAGTCTGTGTGTGTGTGTGTGTGTGAGTGTGTGTACTCTGAATGTCTGTCCCCCCCCCCTATCAATTCGAACACGGTTAAACCGAATTGAACGAAATTTGGTACAGAGGTAGCACTGGCAAAGGGCAACTCAGTGTCATGTTTTATATTCCGCCATCTTTACCAAAAGGTAATGGCGGCCAATCGAATGGTCAAAACTTAATAATGCATTACGACCAAACTAATCATCGGATCTATACCAAATTTGGTAACAACCTACCTTCATATGGGACGCGTCTTGTGCCCAAACTACAAGGTCATCAAACGTACCATTTCAGGATGGCGGCCGTGTGAAGTATGCAAAATTTATAATCCATAACATGGGATCCACCAGTTCCGATTATCGAACCAAGAATCGTTTAATCTGTTCTAAGCGACGTGGTTCGTTCGAAATTAAAAGTTTATATTGTAATATTATAATCGACAAGTGACTTTAAAAATCTGAATCGTCTCGGCTATTTGACAAGATGGCAGCTGATCTCTCGTTCTGACCTATATTTTACTAATTTCAGTATGTTGCATGCAATATAACCTACTGATAAAAATTATATGACCTTAATATGAAATGAACTCGGTTTGAAATATACTCCAGTGAAGAAATCTTCAGTCCAAGTGATTATTTGCTAATACAGTACGTTATATGTATTTGATCGATAACGCGTTAATTATGAGTGTACGATTGGCTGTGTGGTTAGAGCTCCCGTCTCTCATGTGGCTGGCCGGGGTTCAAATCCTATCAAAGTAGAACTTTTTTTGCTTGATTTTTTTATATTTATTGTTTCTTGAGTACTGAGACGTTATAAAATAAAGCGTTATATGGTGCTTTTTGCAATGGAAATTATATATTAAAAAAAACGACATTCTCCACCGGAGTGACATCTACCAGCCTTCAGTTGTACTATGCAGAAACTATAGATTCGAGCAGCGCTCTATACCGGCCAGTTAGTGAACCCAGTCTTAACGACTGCTAGCCGTGTGAATTATGCAAAATTTATAATCCGTAGCATGGGACCCACCAGTTCCGATTATCGAACCAAGAATCGTTTAATCTGTTCTAAGCGACGTGGTTCGTTCGAAATTAAAAGTTTATATTGTAATATTATAATCTAGAAGTGACTTTAAAAATCTGAATCGTCTCGGCTATTTGACAAGATGGCAGCTGATCTCTCGTTCTGACCTACATTTTTCTAATTTCAGTATGTTGCATGCAATATAACCTACTGATAAAAATTATATGATCTTAATATGAAATGAACTCGGTTTGAAATATACTCCAGTGAAGAAATCTTCAGTCCAAGTGATTATTTGCTAATACAGTACGTTATATGTAATTGATCGATAACGCGTTAATTATGAGTGTACGATTGGCTGTGTGGTTAGAGCTCCCGTCTCTCATGTGGCTGGCCGGGGTTCAAATCCTATCAAAGTAAAACTTTTTTGCTTGTTTTTTTTTTTATATTTATTGATTCTTGAGTACTGAGACGTTATAAAATAAAGCGTTATATGGTGCTTTTTGCAATGGAAATTATATATTAAAAAAAACGACATTCTCCACCGGAGTGACATCTACCAGCCTTCAGTTGTACTATGCAGAAACTATAGATTCGAGCAGCGCTCTATACCGGCCAGTTAGTGAACCCAGTCTTAACGACTGCTAGGAGTAATAATACAGTAACATTCGTTTATTCCTTGTGCACAGAGGCGTTGTTGATAACCTCAAAACTTGCAATATGGATGATTTGGAGATGGATTATTTTGTTATACCGTGTATTTAAGATTAGCCTATAAATTAACGGGTTGCGAAGTTACTTCACTTAGTCCTATATCATTCGTACACGACACAGAACAACAACGTGACGTCAGTTTCTGATCTGCTCTGATTGACTATTACATTGCTGCAGTCGGGTAGTTGGCAGTCAAGGATAAAATTCGCGACTGCCAACTGCCAGTTACCAACTGCAACTTCATGTTGTGTATGGTGCCTATAGGAGTCGATCGCGACTGCCGACCGAGGACTACCAACTACGGACTGCCGACTGCGCATTGTAGATGGGCCTTATTAGAGCAACGAAGTTTCAATTATTGTAAGTAGTCGGTGTTTGGAGTGGTTGCTGATGAAATTGCAAAATGCTGGGGTAAATTATAAACTATGGTTTGAACGCCACTGTTCAAATCCTGTGTGCCAATTTGCACTTCAAATAGGAAGAAATTAGGAGATGATAAGGACAGAGAGTTATAACTATACCCATACATTTAGGAGAAAGTAGGCTATATGTTCTTTCCCGAACATCTTGTTTTTGTTTAATATTTATTAATTTTCATCATGAATTCTTTCCTCAAGACAGAGTCCATACCATTCAAAAACTCATTCAAATCCTCTGGCGTGTCGGCCAAGATGACGATGTCATCAGCAAATCTCAGAGTTGAATTTATTTCTCCTTGAATCTTCACTCCCACATTAATTTTTTCTCGAATTTCCTTCATTGCTTGTTCAATGTAAAGATTGATAAGTATGGGTGATAAGTTGCAGCCTTGCCTTACACCTTTCTGAATACCAGAGGGTGAATTAATGCAGACTGCCACTCTGTGGGTATCCTACCAGATCTCGATATCTCCTCAAAGAGCTCAGCTAATATATTCAGAGTATCTTCATTTGGCAATTTTAGCAGCTCTGCCACAATGGAATTCTCTCCAACTGCTTTATTATTCATTAGACCATCGATAATCATTTTTAGCCTACTTTTCATATTTTGCAAAAATGAGGAAAAAGTAGACTTATGAGATCGATCCAGGAAAATGTGTGTCTGTCTGTCTATCTGTCTAGCTATGTGTGTGTCCCCCCCTATCAACTCCGAAACGGCTGCAGCAATCAAAACTAAATTTAGTATGAGTAAAGATGTGCACCGGAATATCTCACGACCATATTTGAAAATGATGTCAGTGCTACCAACTGATGAAAAAACGCACAAGAAATTTGAGCTCCATGTTGGATATCTCGCAAGGTATGCATGGGAGCTATTCCAAAATTGGTACACATGCAGATAATACTATTTCAGTTTAATTTCCAGGAGGCCAACGATGACAGTGTTGCCAAAATAATTTTAAGCCTTCTGATAGGTCCAATGTTTAAATGCATATAACTTCTACACTATCAATTGGATTTCAACCAAATTTTGTATGTAATATCTGTACATAAACTGATATGATTGAGCGTATTCTTTAGAGCCACCAGGGCTGCCAACTGTTAATAATTGCTCTCTCTATTTTTTATCCAAATACCGATATATCAGAAAGTATGCAAGCCAACAGCTTTAAACTATGCACACGCATATTCTGACATTTTAGATTAATTTGGAGTAACTTATATACGTCAGTTCTACCAACATAATTATAAGCCTGCTGATAGTACCAATTTTTAAATACATGTAACTTCTATACTATCAGTTCGATTTCAACCAAATTTCGTATGTGCTATGTGTACCATAACAGATATGACTGTAAGTATTGTTAAGAGCAATCAGGGCTGCCAACTGTTAATAAATGCTGTCTATATTTTTCTTACCCTAATATCAATATATCAGAAAGTATGCTAGCCAACAGCTCTATACTTTGCACACGTATAGCACCTGACATTGTAGATTAATTTGGAGTAATTAATACAAGGCGGTGCTGCCAACATGATTGTATGCCTGCTGATATGTCCAATTTTAAAATACATGTAACTTCTATACTAACAAATGGATTTCATCCAAAATTGGCACAACATGATATCATAATATTTCAGATTATTTCTGACCAGCACACGCATGGTATTGTTGGCAACATGCTTTTACGCGTGCTGATAGATCCAGTGTCTAACTGCACGTAACGTCCATTGGACTTCAACCTAATTTTGTATTCAGTCACCAGGGCTGCCAACTGTAGTGCTCTATTAGTCTACATTATACCAGGTATATTTTGAAATAATATGATATTTCGATATTACCAACTTAATTTTGTCATTATTCTAGATAGTTTCATATACTGTAGAATAATCATTGGCATGAAAAGTAGGCTGTATAGTTCTACACGGAATTTCTTGTTATTTCTGTCTTAGAAGGTGGATATGAGTTGGCCATTACTTGAGCAGGACGGCCTACAAGTAGCCTCTGTTTTGGTTCATCACAATTGAGTAATTTCTTAAAATTGTTGTTCCATTTGAGGCGACAATTTGACCTACATCTTTTGCGCTTCTTATTTTGACAGCGACATCTTCTGTCACTACAGTTTTCGATCAAAATTATTGGAGTATTGACATAGGCAGTTTATAAGGTAGTTGGTTGGTTCTTCAGTTTAGGGGCTGCGACAACGCAGTCATGTAGCCCCGTGTACTTTGGGTGTGTGTAGAATCTGTCTGATAACCGGTGTTAATTGTGATGACTGTATTAGAGTGTGTTATCTGTTTTTTTTAAATTTAAGTACAGACTGCAAATTAGAATGTTTCAAATAGTTCCTACTTTTGCCGCCAAGTGCCACCGTCAACGACTACTAGGCCAAGTTCAGAACTTAGCTACTAGACGCCACCGCAGTCGGCTCTTGGCAACGAACGTAGAAACCTAAGAGCGTTGTTTACATTCTTAACCTATCCAATTTAGCTTGACACAGGTGTAATTAGTGGAAGGTTCTTTAACATGCCATAAATATATGAGTTTATAAGGTAGATCTCTTATTGTAATAGCATCATTTTACTATCATTTTTTAATACACGGCATTTAATTATTTGCAAGCTTTTCCTGTTTTGATTAAAAACAATTTTTGTAAGGATAGCGATTTGTTTTTGGCTTTGTTAACTAGGTTTAAGATTTAATATAAATCACGCTGAGGAAGGTATCAATGAAATACCGAAACATGTACGTTTAGTAATGTAATTAAACGTTTCTTTATTGTTTGACTGGGCGGTTTTAATAAGAGAATACTATCAGTCAACACGGTTATTTATTATTACCATTGCCATAATGGTAAATGTTTACGCATTTCATAAAATAATCTGCCAAGATACGACAGTTCTCCTTAGTTGTTCAGACCTAACTTTCCATTTTCAACTCTGAAGCACATGCTCAGTGCTTGATACCCTTTTATTATTATTATTATTATTATTATTATTATTATTATTATTATTATTATTATATATTAAAATGTGTTTAAAAAGGCTCTACAATAAGGGACTCTGGAATTGTCCTATTCCGGTCCCGAGGTGTTGCCTGCTTCAGACCCGGAGGCCCCTGGTTCGATTCCCGGCTCTGTCAGGGATTTTAAAAACTAACATGCACTCAGCCTCGTGAGGAGAATTAGTGAGAAATTGAAATCAAAGATTTCTCCAGTTTTTAGAATATGCCATAACCAGCGAATTCCCCTTCTTTTATTTGAAGCACTAGCATCCATTTTGCTGGTGTTCCATTGTTCTTGCTTCTAACGCAGCCCTTTTTTTAGTGTCCTTCTTGTATGGTATCTATCGTCTAATAGAAATACAAATAAAAATGTACTTTGGTGGGTTTATTAAAAGGCCGCACAAGTTTGCGAAAGTATAAGGAAAGTAGATAGAAAAATATATGTGCCGTTAGAAATCTAAAAGTTCGTAGATTAATATGGCTCAAGAAAAAAAAAATGAAATGTCTAAAAGACATGGATATGGCAACAATTTTTCTTCGCGTATTTACACAAAGTATCCATTTTTTTTAGCGTATGGCTTTTAGTGCCGCGAGTGTCCGAGGACATGTTCGGCTCGCCAGTTATGTAGCTGCTTCGAGGCAGAAACCCAATGGGTGAGCTACAAGTACCGTCACGTGTGGAGTGTTGTCTGGGGAGGAAAGTTTGAATGTAAGAACGAAGAGTTGGAAGGTAGCGGCTGTGGCCTATAGTTAGGGACCAACCGCGGCATTTGCCTGGAAGGAAGATGGGAAACCACAGAAGACCCACTTCAAGGTTGCCGGCGGGGGGATTCGAACCACCTCGCCTCCCGGATGTGAGCGACTGCCAGCAGTCATACAGTAACGACCACGGCTATACTTCTTATTAAGCTAAGTAAATAAAACGAAAGTTGTCTTCGCATATCATACAGATGATGGAGATGAATCTTGTCCTTGCAGAGTTCAGAGAAAGCCCTGCCAGCGATGGAGGTGTTTCGTTTCGGATTATTTTTCAGTTTACATTCAATTAATCGTTTGTAGAATCTCCCAAATGATTGTCACCATCGACGAGATTCTCGAAATTATAAGCTCAACTGCATTTGTTAGTTTGAGATCTCGTAGTTATCCATATGGAGGTAGGTGATCTAGCTCTAAAAACCATGTCCACAATTCAATGCTTCTCATTGTAGCAGAGGAACGTTATCATTTATTTTTGCACGGTGAGTTCAGTTAGTTAATTAGTTAGTTAGTTAGTTAGTTAGTTAGTGTTGTTTTAAGGGGCGGAACTGTGAGGTCATCTGCCCCTATGGTGAGTTTATTTATGAACACAAAGTTGAAGACTGAACGTATCCTATTACCTCTACAATTCCACATTCTTATAGTTTTCATATAGGCTGTACTTACTATCATCCCAATGAGGTATACAGGAGTTTCATTGATAACGTATCATCTTTTCATAGCGGCTTCGGTGGCATAAAGTAGTCGGTAACATGCTGAGTTTCTATGCCCAAGATCGCGGGTTCAAACCCGGCCGAAGTCGTTGGATATTTTAAGAGCATTAAAATCCCTCAGTATGCCTTCCTTCGGAGGGAAAGTAAAGCCAGCTGGCCCATGTCATAGATTTATGTCATGTAAAAGAACCTTCCACTACCTACAATTGTGCCAAACTAAAATTGTAGGTTACATTTTTTAACGCTCCTTAAGTTCCAACGTTCGTCGTCAGGTGCCAGTTGCGGTGGCATCTAGTAGCCAAGCTCACAGCTAGGTGTCGTTGGTAGTAAAAGTAGCAACTACTTGACACCGATCGTCTGCAGTCCTTACCTGAATTACTGATAACACACACTAATACAGCCATCACAATTACACCAGTTATTAGACAGATTCTACACTCACCCAAAGTACACGAGGCTGTATGACCTCGTTGTCGCATCCCCTAAACTGAGGAACCAACCAACCATCATTTCATAAATATCTGAAAGACTGCCGAAGCACACGTCCTGAAAGTGTGGTACCATAATTTGGAGAAACCTGTACATAAATAAAAGGAGAAATGTTTGCTGTTCTTAATTATTTTTTTCATGGAATATGTTCGATTCACTTTATAAGGATGTTGAAAGAATCGCCTGCCATTATGATTCCGTTAGGATGGTGGCGATATAAAACAATATGGCATTGAAGTGCTGAATACTAGTGCTGCCCCTGTAAAAAATTCATTGAATTCGGTTTTGTTAGGGGGAGGTGACAAACTTCCCACACGGCCCTTGAAAATCTCATGCCTAATTTCATTTCTTACAAAAGTCAAAAGTAGGATAATGGTGTTTTCCACTTTTCCAGTGATTTTCTGGAGTAAACTACCTCTATAAGACTTTTTCTGAAATCACCTCACCAAAACCCTTCAAACAAGATAACGATTATTTGCATCAGTTCTGCAGAACTCGAAAAATATTTCTCTTCCGTTTGTATGGATGCTCATGGTATTTATAAATTTGTAAAATATTGGGCTTTTATAGGTGCACATTTTCACATTCTATGATTTGACTGATGGTAATGTGTGGTATTAGGTGACGTATTGAAACTCTGAATCCAACAAACGTCATTCGGACTCGTGAGGAAAAACTGAGAACAGATGGGTTCGATTCATACCTCAGCTATCATTAAAGGATTTTCCATAGTTTCACACTTCTACTCCAGGCAAATATCGGGATAGTTCTCAGCTTAAGGCTGCGGCAATCTTCTTTCAAATCCTCGCCACAATTAAAAATATATACACTACTATTGCCACCATAATGGCTTAGTTTATAAGGAAGATCCTACACACACCGAAGTGCACGGGGCTACATGTTAATGATGTTGCAAAACCCCTAAATGTTTCAACAACAACTAATGATCAATGAATATATTTTTGAAAGAGTTGTGATATATCAGGTTTATTTTTCTGAGAGTGATTCTGGTGATGTCACGTGGCTTAGTAATGCTTGTGAAATCATGTACCACGGCCACGAGGGCATTTGCGGCAAGTTCGGAGATCGCAGGTTTGAATCCCGGCGCTGGAAACAGCTATCGTGAGAGTGATTGTTCCCCGTGTTATACACTCTCTGTCCACGCTAATGCCGGGATAGAACCTTAATTCGAGTTCCGGGGCACCGACCTTATCCCCGTCTCAAATATAGTTAGGCCCGACGCACACTACTATATTCATCACAGGAATACAGGCTATCTCAACTAAAAGCGGCTGATGACCAAGATGTACCAAGCCACAAAAATGAATTAACTGCAAATAACAACGATTCTGACGAAGAGCATCTAAGACTTGTTTCTAGCCTCTTTGTGGTGTGGTGGTATGGTGGCGCAGAGGTCAAGCTGTTCGGCTCTCACAAGGTGAACTTGGCTCGATACCCGGTCAATTTATGTGAGATTTTAAAAGTGAAATGCCATGCCCTGTGGTTCGGATTCCACGTAAATAGGAGGTCCCTTGGCTCATAATCACAAGGTTCACGGTCACGTAAAACTTCAATCTTCCTTCTTCCTTTTCTATGCGGTGAATACAGCTTTAAAATATGATTCATGTGACGCCTGAAACTTGTAGCCTACTCTGGTAAAATACAGGTCACGATGTATGTGTGTACAGTATTATATTTTATTTATCTTCAGTTTGTATGAATGCTCATGGCATTTATAAAAGCATTTTAAAACCTATGTTTATTTTCATACTTGTGTTTACGCTGCGATGTTGTATCAGTTGACGTCTGGCACGATTAAATAAATATGGGCTATTATAGTGTTGTTCTTCGCCCCAGTACGAATTACCTACCAATATAGTCAAATACTTTAAGGTCCTCTCCACTATTGAGCTGGGTAATGGAGAATTCGGAAGTCATAGGTTCTAATTCCGGCGCTTATAAGTAAAGCCCTTCGCGGATGCGGATAACCGTGGATAAACCTGCGAATATTCGCAAATATTTTCGACATGCGGATGTAGTTTGCATGGATAGCGGATAACCTGCGGATAATGTTTAGAGTAAATTTGCGGATAGTTTTTAGAATACAATGTTGAACTGGATTCTTTAAAAATAATTTTATTTTTTGCTAAGATCTGCATCTTTTACGTTTCTTGTTATTTCTCTAATTGCTCGGATTGTATTAGAATAATAGAGAAGTGAGAGAAGGCAGTCATGGAAATACCCTCATCTTAACTAATGCGAAAAATAAGTCCTTTATAACTGCGCTTGCCTGCGTGGGTATATCCGACGACTAAGTGAGTGCTATAATTAGCCACCTGCTGTTTCACTTACCGTTACTCAGAGGGACGATACTCAGTCAACATTGTCTTGCGATTCACACAAAGCCTAGGGGAACGAATTTCTCCTCAAATGTCTAAATGAGTTGCTTTAATACTTAATGCTTTATCTAATAAATTAACCATATTATTGTAATGCCAGCGGATTCGAATAAGGTACGTGCCGATGCGGATAACAGTCATGTGGAAGTGGGGCGGATGCGAATAACAGTCATGCGGATGCGGGGCGGATGCGGTTAACAGTCATGCGGATGCGAGGCGGATGCGGTTAACAGTCATGCGTATGCGGATAACAGTCGTGTGGAAGTGGGGCGGATGCGAATAACAGTCATGCGGATGCGGGGCGGATGCGAATAACAGTCATGCGGATGCGAGGCGGATGCGGATAACAGTCATGCGTATGCGGATAACAGTCGTGTGGATGCGGGGCGGATGCGGATAACAGTCTTGCGGATGCGGGGTGGATGCGGATAACAGTCATGCGGATGCGGGGTGGATGCGGATAACAGTCATGCGGATGCGGGGCGGATGCGGATAACAGTCATGCGGATGCGGGGCGGATGCGGATAACAGTCATGCAGATGCAGGACTGATGCGGATAACAGTCTTGCGGATGCGGGGCTGATGCGGATAACAGCCGTGCGGATGCGGGGTGGATGCGGATAACAGCCGTGCGGATGCGGGGTGGATGCGGATAACAGTCTTGCGGATGCGGGGCTGATGCGGATAACAGTCTTGCGGATGCGGGGACGATGCGGATAACAGCCGTGCGGATGCGGATAACAGTCATGCGGATGCGGGGCGGATGCGGGGCTGATGCGGATAACAGTCATACAGATGCGGGGCGGATGCGGGGCTGATGCGGATAACAGTCATACAGATGCGGGGCGGATGCGGATAACAGTCATGCGGATGCGGGGCTGATGCGGATAACAGTTGTGCGGATGCGGGGCTGATGCGGATAACAGTCATGCGGATGCGGGGCTGATGCGAATAACAGTCATTCAGATGCGGGGCTGATGCGGATAACAGTCATACAGATGCGGGGCGGATGCGGGGCTGATGCGGATAACAGTCATACAGATGCGGGGCGGATGCGGATAACAGTCATGCGGATGCGGGGCTGATGCGGATAACAGTCATTCAGATGCGGGGCTGATGCGGATAACAGTTGTGCGGATGCGGGGCTGATGCCGATAACAGTCATGCGGATGCGGGGCTGATGCGGATAACAGTTGTGCGGATGCGGGGCTGATGCGGATAACAGTCATTCAGATGCGGGGCTGATGCGGATAACAGTTGTGCGGATGCGGGGCTGATGCCGATAACAGTCATGCGGATGCGGGGCTGATGCGGATAACAGTTGTGCGGATGCGGGGCTGATGCCGATAACAGTCATGCGGATGCGGGGCTGATGCGAATAACAGTCATGCGGATGCGGGGCTGATGCGGATAACAGTCATGCGGATGCGGGGCGGATGCGGATAACAGTTGTGCGGATGCCGGGCGGATGCGGATAACAGTCATACAGATGCGGGGCGGATGCGGATAACAGTCATGCGGATGCCGGGCGGATGCGGATAACGTTTTGTTTATCCAAGCAGGGCTCTACTTATAGGGCCTTCCTGTGATTCTAGTTCTGGTTATTCTATTCTCATTTATTACAGTTCTAGGAGCACTTGTAATAGGCCTAGACTCGAATATTTTCTACCATGGTCATCACGATGACTCAGGTTATTAGGAAATTTCAACGCACACACATGTACATGGGATTGATGACCAAGGTATCCCAAACGCCTAAAGGAAGCAGCAACAAAAATAGCAGTACGAATCAAAGCGCTAGATTCTCAACAGACGTCAACCACCTTCTACAATGAGTCCAGACCCATTCATGCTGTAGCGGCTTGTGTTAATGACTGTCAACCCGGAGGTCTGCGTTCGATTTCCAGTTTTGCCGAGAAATGTAATTCTAGTCTAAGGGCTGGAACGGGGTACACTCAGCCCTGTGAAGCAAAACTGAGAAGAAGTTGGTTCGATTCTCACCTCAGACATCCTGGAAGTGGTTTTTGTGGTTTCCCACTTCTACTCCAGACAAATGCCAGGATGGTTCCTAACTTAAGGCCACGGTCACCTCCTTCCACATCCTCAACTGAATGACAAATAAACGCCCTGCTACAGACACCACAATGATACAGGTTTTCAGACAAATGTTACACACACCTAAGTAAATGGGGATAAATGACCACAATATCCAAGCCCCTGAAACACTAGTCCCATGCGGCAATTCGCGGTGCCCGACAGCACGCACTTCCATTCTTGACCACTTTCCAGCACACGTCTTAATGCCATACTGGTTTGCACTCGAATGTGCCCCCAGCACGCCGATCTGCATCTCTCTCTGCCCGTTGATAATTCAGGAAAGACTGTCCTCTGTCATGGCGATGTGTTCTCTCTCTTTTTAATACAGCTACTCTTAATAATAATTGTGGTATACAATTGAAATGGGTTAAGGCACACATACGTATTCAAGGCAACGATCTAGCTGATAAAATAGCAAAAATGGCTGCATTATTTAATGAAAACTATTACGACCAAATACCCATCAATACATTAAGAATCCATCCCTCAGAAGGGAAAGGCCGAGAATATGAAGAGCTTATTTCCAAAGTGACATAAATCCAAAATTGACGGTTTTTCAGTTTTCTTCTTTCATAAGCAAGTGTATAGGTTCTCTCAACGTATAGCAAAGGTTTTTAGTCGCAATACGTCGTATATCCCATATTTACAGAGATCTAAAAACTAATTTTATTTGCAAAGTGACGTAACGAGAACGAGACATATGGACATATCATAAGGATGGATGAAGAAAGGAAACCGAAGCGAGTATTTGAGGCAAAGCCTGACAGCACTCGAAGAAGAGGTCGTCCAAGGAAAGAATGGATCCAATATGTCGGAGAGGTGGTAGAGAAGAAGGGAAGGACTCTGCAGCAAACCAAGAGACTCGCAGGGAATAGGAATGAATACAGAAAGTGGCTGGCAGACCCGACGCCGAGAGGTAAAAGGGATAGAAGGAGAAGAGGAAGAAGAAGAAGAAGAAGAAGAAGAAGAAGTGACGTAACTATAACGTGTTTTAAATTCCAATGTGTCTTAAATCCATGTTGACCAATCCGATGGCTCTCTGGACATCACGTGATATCACGAGATAAATAGCTTGCCACGGTGGGCGAGTGGATAGCGTGTCGGTCTACTAACCCCAAGATTGCAGGTTCGCTCCTGACCATGGTAAGTGATTTTTGAAAGGCGGCAAAAATACGATACGCATGTCATACGATGTTGGCATGTCAAAGAACCCATTTGAATCCAGTAGGCTGAGTTCATAATGGCAAAATTAATCTCGGGAGTTTCCGCCAACACAAAGTTCCTCATTTCTCTACTAGAAAGCACTATAATGTTCAAGGAGCTTAGATATCTAACCTCCTTGATTTTCATAGTCAAGGAACAACGAAATTCGACATGCAAGCTACCCTCTGGGTGTCAAATAACAAAGCTTGCACCCGGCACCCGAGGCCATACGATATTATTATTATTACGAGATAAATCAAGGCCATGGCTAACTTTGAAGAATATGTAGAACATCAGTTTGTGTTTGTTGTGTTTAAACTATTTAAATGTTCATAATTGTCACTCAGAGCGTGTCAATATATGATTTATTTCCAAAACGTCCTAACTCCAACTTACGGGAGACGATTACAACCATTTCCATTGATGGGAGATATGTAAAACACTATCGGGATGTGCATAAAAGTAATGAAAGAAATTTCAATATATTCATAATCATATCTGAATTTCATTATACGATGACAGAAAAATACCATTTCTGATGTTTTGCATTTCATGGATTAACGTCACATTTGAAATAAGCTCTTCAAGTGGGAAGGAACTTCAAAAGGCACTCTTACAAAGGAATCCTTTGAACTGTTGCAGGCAGACTAAAATCCAATATCAACCTAACACAAAACTTGACAACAATAGTAACCGGACAAGGAAATATTGCCTCGTACTTGCACAACCTTAGGATTGGACGCATCCCTGAGTGTTCCTGTGATAGAAATCTCCAAACAGTAGATCATTTAATATTCGAATGAAGTGAGGTGAAAAGTGAGAGGGAAATGTTAGTAAACTGTGTTATTATACTACTGTATAGGACGCAACTGGCCAATGCACAAGTATGTCCTAATTACAAAGTATTCAAAATCATTTGCAAAATTTGTGAACTCTCTAGACTTTCAAGTATTGATAATGCATCAAGATCAATAGCCATTAACAAATAAGTCAGTCAAAAGTATTTTTCTGTTTCACTACAGCGATGCAATACTAGTTAAGAGCGTTTAGTGGAGCATGCAGAGAGTATATACAACAACGAATAAAAATAAATATAACTTCTATATGCAATGAAATGATCGGAAAGCCCCTCGTAGATACGATTGATATGGCAGTAAGTATTGGCCACGGTCAGACTCTCTCCTGGATACAAGATGCCAGGATAATAGAGTTAGTTAATTATTGATGTTTTAAGGGGTGGAACTACGAGGTCATCTGCCCCTAGCAGGGGGTAATAGAGTGATTTAATAATAGTATATTACTCAACGAGCCTATAATGGCAATGATTAAGACACGGGTTTTATAATTTCCTACCGATTGTCTTAATTACCATTATAGGCGAGTTGCATGCGACTGTTTATGTTCGACGATAATTATAATTTTATTATATTGCGCCCTTATCCTACAGCCCATAGGTTAAGTTCGCATGCTTTTTCGTCATGGTGAAGAACAGCGTTTAAATGAGCCTCTAATTACAGGAGAAAACGAAACCTAATTTCATGTCATTTAATAATGAGAAACTCTTGCCGCAATGTTACATGTACATGTACAAGTGCCAGGGGTGCGTTGCAAGAAATTCGCAAACAAAGGAAGAGATCTAGAACAGACTTCTATGCCACGCAGCAGCGAGAACAGGTGCATTTTCAAGGATTTCCCAAAGGCTTGCCTCATGTTGTTCTAGAATGTTCTGTAGCACGCAGTATTTTGGTGAAGGTCCGCTCCAAAATTACTGAATTAATTCATTGTGGCGATACGACGGCACCCAGGATCAAACTCTTGACCTCACTAAGCAAGAAATATTCCTGAGGATTTTTGCCAACTGACAAGATAAATTGATCGTCAAGAAATTAATGAATCGATGATTCATGAAATGAGTTCCTTCCGCAAGTCGTCTGGGGTAGAGAGTTTTGCCATCTAGGAAGGGAAAGCGTCTATGACACCAGAAGTAGTTCCAGGGACGCAGATTGCATATCTATCAAAATTACGATCGATCATCGATGATAATCTAGTAATTGATTGGGCCTTATTATCACCAATAATATGAAAATAGTGCATTAGTGATGAAAATTCAGAGAGCAGAGCTCCAGTGAGTGTAGACGTTTTTAGGTGCAGTGCCACCATGTTTGAGACATATCTCACCCCCACGTGAGCGCGCGACACAGTTCTGCAGTCGGAGACACAGTTTACAGTTCGCAGTTCGCTAAGGATCAAAGCCCTTCCAAAGCTTTGTTCTTCTTTTGCTTGGGAATTGTGTGGGCTCAGCATTTTATCCCTACCCAATAAAAAATTCGAAAGCTTTGAAACAATGTTTATCCTGAACTTGCGCTAACAGGTAGCTACTATGTGGGATCATTTAGTTATTTTGGTCAAATAACACACAATAGGCTGTTTAAACGCTTTAAAATTAAAATGCATTGTATTATCAACTAGTTATTCTACAAATTCGATGCGTATAGAATGAAAAGAAGGAAGATTGTAGTTTGATGTGACCGTTAATCTTGAGTTCATGAGCCACGGGACCTCCTTTTTACGTGGAATCCGAACCACAGGACGTAGAATTTCACTTTGAAAATCTCACATGCATGGACCGGGAATCGAGCCCCGCCTGCCGTGGTGAGAGGCCAAAAGCTTGACCGGTGTTCCACCACGGGCCCCCCGTATAGCATGTCAACGGAAGGCAAATCAATGGAGTCCCAAATAGAACAGTCATGAAATATGGCGGGAAAGTTTCGCATAACAAATCCCTTTACTGAATAGAGCTGGGTTATTGACTTCCGTGGATCTAATGTCGTATGCCTGCTTCCTCCATGATGTTCTAATGTGTTTATGTCAACAACAGCATTCACTAAAATTGTCGGTGAAATCGGACGAATAGGAGTTGTGAATATTAAGGTAGGCTACAGTTCTATTTCTTTTGCAATATTGCCCAGTTTATTTATGCAAATATTAGGGACGGTGCACACTTTCCATGTCGGTAATTTATATAGGCTAGATTCAGTGGTTCTGAACCCGTAGAAGTCTGCGGACCATTCAGGATGAATTTGAATCATGTACGGACCACCCCTCCTCCCCCTCACCCCTCCCCCACCCCCAATATATCTTATCAGTGGTAACCCTTACTCAATAACACTTATTTTAATGATATTTCAATTCTAAACCTGATAGTCACCGCCGCGAAAACATTCGGACGATTCTCGTTCAACGCCCATCGTTTTCGAAATCCCCATTTATTGGCCAATTTTTTATATGTGCTGGTTAACCCTTTTCTCCCGCGGACCACCGGTTAAGAGCCAGTGGGCTAGAAGGATTGTGTTCCAAACTTCTGTACGTAGATTCCTAAATTGCTTGAATATTTTTTAATATTTTCTTGTTACCGTAAAGGTTCGTGCTGATTTTGTCTTTGTGTTTGGCATTGTGAATACACAAAGCCTCCGTGGCTTAGGCGGCAGCACGCCGGCCTCTCACCGCTGGGTCCGTGGTTCAAATCACGGTCACTCCATGTGAGATCTGTGCAGGACAAAACGGAGGCAGACAGGTTTTTCTCCGGGTACTCCGATTTTCCCTGTCAACATTTCATTCCAGCAACACTCTCCACTATCATTTCATTTCATCTGTCATTCATTTAATCATTGCCCCAGAGGAGTGCGTCAGGTCTCGACAGCCGGCACAGTTCATATCCTCGCCGCTAGATGGGGGCTTCATTCATTCCATTCCTGACCCGGTCGGAGACTGGAAGCAGGCTGTGGATTTTCATTTTTTCATTGTGAATACAATGGTTGATCGGATATATGTTGTATTTTGTGTTCATGTGCGAAGCTATTGTAACGTTTTTTTAAAATAATTTTTAAATGATCTTGTCGACTTCAACGTTACGCTGGGATCTGGCGTTACGTTACGGTGACGGAACGAAATGCACCCAGATGCACTAAAGGTGTGTGACGTCATAGTACTGCTTGGTGCATGTGTTCCCCGACAATCTCTACTTCGTTGGTGTACGACAAAAATCCCCGATTCATGGATGTCACGGGTAATCTCGAGAACCACTGGATGGATTTTGATGCGGTTTTCACCATTCTGTAAAGGATATCTCGAGGAAAGATTATGTAGGAAATAATTTATGTAGATCAAAGGAAGCCAAGCAGTAACGATTTCAGTGAAAAAGTCGAAAACAAACTTGGCTTCCATGCGCTTCTTAAGCTTACGCTGGGCAAACCATTAAAAATATCAATAAACTATGAGCGTAAGAATTGGTCAGCATGAAAAGTTCTACAAAAAATTCCGCGAGAGCATATCTCTATCTTCAATACATCGCCCAATATAAGTGTTATTAGACTGAATGGAAGGGTTACGTCCCCGCGCGCTCTGGTGAGCGTGACGACATCCCGCGCGTTTGACCTTGCGTTGCCCTTGGTTTGCACTTGCCGTTCGCGAGTAATTTGAAACAAGATAAGCAATATAAGTATTATGCAGATAATTTTCTAACATGTCAAGAGTCTCCAGACTTTCTAGCATTATTCAGCATTTGTAGCATATAAAATGATACAAAGTCTTAGGCCTACGTGGTTGTGTAGCACAAAAAGGACACCATTTCATAACCATATATTTTCATCTACAACAAGACATAACCATATCCATGGTGGAATCAACACATTTCCATTCATCAAATCATTTTTCAAAAAGTCCATCCTATCTCATATCTTCAACACATAATACTTCATTATAACGTTTGCATCCAAGTCCTCTCACATATCTATTCATATACATATAACCTTCATCCTTTCCCAACAGCTTGCCACGGTGGGTGTGTGGTTATAGTGTCGGACTAACAACCCCAAGCTTGCAGGTTCACTCCTGGCCATGGTATGTGATTTTTGAAAGGCGACAAAAATCACGATACTGATGTCATACGTTGTTGGCATGTTAAAGAACCCATTTGAATTCAGTAGGCCGTGTTCATAATGGCAAAATTAATCTCGGGATGTTATGCTAACACATAGTTCCTCATTTCTTTACTAGAAAGCGGTATAGCGTCAATGAGCTTAGATATCTAACCTCCTTGACATTCATAGCGCTCCAAGGAGCATTAAATTCGACATGCAAGCTGCCCTCTGGGTGTCAATTAACTAAGCTTACACCCGGCATCCGAGGCCGTACGATATTATTATTATCCTTTTCCAACAAGATTTCATAACCGACATATCATGAAACATAACCCATTCCAACAAAAAGCATCTGAACAACTGACTATCATTCAAGGAACATAGAATGGCCTACATCAAAGAAACTTCATTGGGCAAAGCACCCTGTCATGCTCTAACTATTTGTTCCTTGAGAAAATGAACCGTTTCTTTATCAAGTAGCTAATTGGTCACACAACTGTTTTATAATGAAAATCTTGAGCTCTGGTTGGTGGGAGAAAATGTATCGTAATGAAAACTAGTACTTTAATGACCTATTTTACAGTAGAGTTTGGTTGGTTGGTTACTCAGTTTAGTGGCTGCGACAGCGTGGTCATGTAGCCCCGTGTACTTTTACAATAGAGTTTTCTGACATCGTCGAACATAAATATATTTTTAAAAGTGTCGCCAACTGCTCCATGGCAAACACGTCATTAGTGATTAGCAGGGCATGATTGTACAGTAGTAGTCGAGCGGGCATACACAAGCCCTGCACTTGCGGTGCAAACTGGGGATCAAAGTTAGCTGCCACAGTACAGTACGACCATTATATTGTAAGTCAGCGCGTGCTACTGAATAATTGAATGACATGAAGGCGAGACCAGGGCGTAATTTAATTCCAGGCGAATTACTCGGCGTCTAACTTAAGCTGTAATCTTCTTTTTCGGCAAAGACGATAATCCTCTCAGCTTATCCAGTTTCTATTCTTGGTGGAGTTAGAATGGAGTATGAGTCGCTCATTCAAACAGAACCTTTAACTCTTCACCCTTAATAACTTCGGAAATGAGAGAAGGGATGATTCTGTCTCATCGGTCTGTTTCATTCCATATGACGTAATTGGTAAGGCTCTGACCTGCTATGCTAGTGGTAACAGTATCAAAACCCAACAGATCGGTCGGTAGTTGAGGAGGCTAAAGGGGTATCCTAAGCCGCTAAAGGCCACCACACACAGAAAGCTAGGCTAAGCTAAGCTAAGCTACGCGGTGTTATGAAAAATATCGCTCTCAATGCATTTAAGTAGAGTGACACACACAGGCCGCTATGCTAAGCTATACTACGCGAAGCGATGCTAAGCTAAGCTAGACAGATCGTTAGGCAGGCGATTTTCTTGGCTGTAGCTGGCCTGGCGCATGCGCTTTTCATTCCGGAACAGTTGATCTGGCGGGCTGTCGCAGACCTTTGAGTTGGTTGCGTAGCCGTGTCGTGTGAGTGTAGTGTAGTGCTTCAGGTAGTACCGTACTTCGTTTTATTTATACAATGGGTGACAGGCCAATAGAACAACTTTGTTCATTTCCCAGCCCTACAAAACTGTGATAATCAAAATTCTTACAAGAACGCAGAAATTATATCAGAATTAAGAACCGAATTCCGCGTTAGATTTCAAGACTTCATGGAGAATGTTATAAGTTTCAATATGTTTTCTTCCCCTTTCTGCATTAAAGTATTTAGTGTATCCACTGCAGAAGACGAATATTTAGCTTTAAGAAATAATAATCTTCTTGTATTATCTTCACATAATTCCCATACTGGTCCATCCAGCCTCCAACAACAAAATGTAATTATAACTAACGAATAAGACGGAGGCAATTAATTAATTAATTAATTAATTAAGTGTTTAGTTTTAATTTGTAGTAGAAACGTAGTCAGAGGAGGGGGGGGGGGGGGGGGGGCAGGTTCGGATTCTCTCCGAAATTAAACCAAGAGGCAAACTTATCGTTGTGATATTATCGTATTATTCTTATTTTCTTGTTAGTAGTGCCGGTATTAATACCGTTTTAAATTCATTTTGTCAAATACGGTAACACTTATAGTATTGAATATAGTTGATACGTAAAGAATCTAATAATATTATTTTTAAATGAAGACATAGGCTATTCAAATACGGTAGTATAGAAGTATCTACTCTATTGCTATTTTATATACGTATAGGCAAATTTGAATAGTTTTAGAAAAAACATGTATCTTATACATAGCTATAGTGGGCCACAATTTTAATTAATAAAATAGCAACACCTGGACCCCCACCTAAACAGAATCCTGGCTACGTCCCTATTTTTTAAGTTACATAGGCTATACAGTATTACACAAAAATTAATTTAGAAAGCAGTATTAAAATAATATTAATGATCTAATTTAATCCTGTAGGATCTCTTCCAATAAAGATACTATAGATTTTCATTGGTAGGAAAGCATGTAATAAGAAATATGCTGCATAGCTTAGTTTAGCTTAGCTTTTTTTCGTGTCATAGCACACCATAGCTTGGCATTGCTTAGCATAGCATAGCGTAGCGTAGCTTAGCTTAGCTTTCTGTGTGTGGTGACCTTAAGAGCGGTAACTACATGATTGCCTAACCTAGAATGTGTTGGAATGAACGAATTCTTCACTGTATTATGCATTTATTATAAACCATTTATACAAAATTTATATTATTTCGTTCAGAGAATTTCACTAAAGAAATTCAACCTGCTGAATATGGACAATAGTTGCCATTTTGACGAGTACGCTTGAAGTATAGATCGGCAAGTTCAACTGAAGCCCTGAGTGAGGGCGCTGTTGTCGCGGGGAAGCAGAAGGGAGCAAAGGGAAGCCTAGTAGAGGGTCATTATCTATGTGCGTCCCGGTAAACACGGCAAGCTAAGCGGGCTTTGGCTGGCGCAGATCGCGGTCGCGCGTACACGGATCAGCCGGTGGTGGTGCCCTCCGCTGACTCTTATCGTTAGTTCACACGTGTTTTTTCATTCATATGGACGTGTATCTGCAAAGCTTAGACGTTAGTGTTGCACGTTTAGTGAGCATTGTGATTACTGTGATTGTTGGTCATGCCTAGACGCCAATTCACATTGCGCGAACGTGTGTATATCCATAATTCTTAAATGAAAAGCAGAAAATCTTGTTCTGAAACGAGAAAAGAATTTCGAATCAAGTTTCCAGGATGATCTGTACCTAATGCCGGTACAATTAGGAGGCTCGCTAAACGATTCAATGACAAAGGCTCCGTAAATTGACTAATAAAAGAATTGACAGGCATTCTTTCATCAGAAGATGTCAGGTGTGTGTTACAAGAGAGGATATTTTCAGCATCGGCTATGAGCACTGTGAGTACTCAATATTGAACATGTTTGGTAAAAGTGTGAAAGTGCGTGCCACCACCGGCTGAACCGGGTACGCGCACCCGTGATCTGTGCCAGTCATAGTCGGCTTGGCTTGCCGTGTTTATCGGGGCGCACATCAGGGGCGTATATAAGGGGGAAGCTGTGCCTCGAGCCCCCCCCCTCCCCGCCCCCCCCCCCCCAAAAAAGAATTAAGATAGTGTTGTTTTGATAAAAGCATAAATTAATTGTAAATTTGGTTGTACCCTAATCTTAACTTATTGGCTAAGTTATAAACAATATTAAGATCGAAATTAGCCTACCTCATGGTACAGTGGCTATCATTCTTGGTTGCCACCCCGGAGGTCCGAATTCGATTCCCGGCTCTGCCAAGAAATTTTAATTCTGGTATGTGGGCTGGAACGGGGTACACTCAGCCTTGTGAGGCAAAACTGATAAATTACCGTATTAATTTGTAAAAAAAAAGAATGTTTAGCCTAATGTTAATATTTAGATATTTACCATTGGTACTCCATAGGCCAGGCTGTTCCAAATCCATGAGTTTGAGAACGCGTACACGCGAGTACTCAGAAGTGATGCTCGGAGCACGGTTGGAGAGGGATTGGGGGTGAGAGCCAATACGTCACTGGGCGAAGGTCATTGCACAAGTCCACGCGCTTCCTGCCAGTCTTGATGTATCCACCGCTAAAATGATGGCAGCCCCCCACAGCAGAGCTGTATTGCATGTTGCATGTTTACTCACGCAAGGCGGCGAGTACTCCGCTACTCACGGGCGAGTTGCTCGGCTGGAACAGCCTGCCACAGGCCATAATAGAAAATTCATTAAGTATAAAATTTTATTTTGTGTTCTGTTGTATTTTACACCTTTCTTGTATTGCCACTAATTTAGATCGTAGGCTTTCGCGGCCGGTGTCGAGTTTATCATCTTGGCTTACAGGATTGAGCCGCGTCGCATATCGGTTATTATTTCCCGACGTTTCAGCTGACTTTGCAGCAGCCTTAATCATGGGTAGGTACGAGTTGGTGTCCGTACTCAAACTAACGGTTATTGCCAGCCAGATGTGCTTGCTTGCCCTGCATTGACGTCACGCTGCTCGCTGATTGGTCCCCGCTCCTGGCAGTCGCGCGCTAGTAGAACTTTCCAGATGTTGCTGAGTTTGAACTCATCTTCGCGATTGAAATTATTGGGATGCTTCACGACCTCTATTGCCTCTCTAATTAACCTGTTTTGGTATCCGGGAATTTTAGCAACAGTTTCGGCCATATCAAATGCGATGGCGTGTCTCGTGACGTCAGCATGTTCAGCTATTGCAGATCTGTAGTTTATCTGTTTCGTGTCCCGAATGTGCTCTGAAATCCTAATGGAAACGCGTCTTTTGGTTTGCCCTATGTAAACCTGTCCACAGGAGCAAGGCACTTTGTAAACTCCTGCGTCCTGGTTTGGCAGCTTTATCTCGTTTGATTTACGCACCACTTGCGTCAGCTTATTTATAGGATGCATCACAGTAGTTACCGCGTGTTTCTTGAGCAGCCTGGCGATTCTATCTGTCAACCCCTGTACGTACGGCAGAAAGGCTCTATGGTGGGGCCTATCTTTGTTCTTTTTGCCAGATCTTCGGCTTTGTTCTACCTTCCGTGTGGCCCTATTTATTTGTCCTTTGCTGTAGCCATTAGCTAGGAGCGTGTTCCAAACATGTTTCTTTTCTTAATTCACGCTATCCTTATCGCAAATGTGGATGGCTCTGGTGAGGAGTGTTCTAGCTACCATTTCTTTCTGCGATGGAGGAAGACTTGAGTTAGCATGTAGGTACCGATCTGTGTGAGTATCCTTCCTATAGACCCTGTGTCCGAGTGTGTTATCTGTTCGTTTATAGAGCAGAACGTCTTAGAAGGCCAGCTGATTATTTTCTTCTACTTCCATTGTGAAGTTGATGCTCGGATGTCTGGAGCACATGAAGTCTAGAAAGTCCTGAAGTGTGGTGCGTCCATGTTCCCATATCAAAAAGACGTCGTCTACGTATCTGAACCAACACTTAGGCTCCAATGGGCTCTCCTTGATTGCTTCTTCTTCGAAGTTAGCCATAAACACGTTAGCCAGTAGTGGAGAGAGGGGGGAACCCATGGCTGCTCCCTCCATTTGCTGAAACATCTGCCCATTGAATACGAAGACTGTGGAGTTAACGCAGTGTTCAGCTAACTCCACTAAGTCCGTTAGACCTCCTGTGGCTGTAAGATTTTCCCTGATTAACTGTATGGCGTCAGGTACAGGCACCCTGGTAAATAGGGACTCCACATCGAAGCTTGCCAGTAGATCACCGTCACTCAGGCTTATACTCGCTATGATATCAGTCAAGTGCTGCAGCCATTATTCCCTCCGCCAGCCTCCCACGTGAAAAACTTTGGGTACTTTGCGGTGACAATGCCCTGAGAATACTCATAATATTCCAGGATAGTCAGCACCTCCCGAAAATAAAATTGTTTATACGCCCCTGGCGCACATAGATAATGACCCTGTAGTTAGCATATTTTCTGGGCTTCAGATAAATTTGTCGCGCTATACACGGCGCGGCTCTCCTGAGCACTAGTCACTTCTGGAGTATATATCCTAATATGAAATTATAATACCCAACGGGTCACATACTTGAGGATATTTTAAAGCACCCTCTGGACGATAAGCTGAATAGTGATACCTGGCCTTGATAGATAAGTTACGGATACGCCTATAATTCTTGCATGATTCATACGACTGCTATCGTGAAAATATTTGGCTGATGACTTTGTAGTTTACGCAACAGACGCTTCTCATATGAAGGTATTTTTATCCAAAATTTGGTAGAGATCGGATAATAATAATAATAATAATAATAATAATAATAATAATAATAATAATATCGTATGGCCTCGGGTGCCGGGTGCAAGCTTTGTTATTTGACACCCAAAGGGTAGATTGCATGTCGAATTTCGTTGTTCCTTGAAGCACTATGAAAGTCAAGGAGGTTAGATATCTAAGTTCCTTGAACACTATAGCGCTTTCTAGTAGAGAAATGAAGAACTTTGTGCTGGCAGAAACTCCCAAGATTAATTTTGCCATTATGAACACGGCCTACTGAATTCAGATGGGTTCTTTAACATGCCAACATCGTATGACACGGTGTCGTAATTTTTGCCGCCTTTCAAAAATCACTTACCACGGCCAGGAGCGAACCTGCAAGCTTGGGGTTAGTAGACCGACACGTTGACCACGCACCCACCGTGACAAGATAGAGATCGGATGATTAGTTTAGTCGTAATTTGAGTTAACCTTTGAACATTTTGGTGTTCGCCATTTCGTTTTCATTACAATGGTGGTGATATAAAAAGAACGCTGAGATGTTCTTTGCTAGTGCTATATCTGCACCAAAGTTAGTTTAATTCGATTTCGTCTATGAATGCTAGTCACTGCACCACAGAGTGGTGTTTGGCAGTGAAACCTCTATTAGTAGGTCCGTGACTGAGATTAAATTTTGTCTTGTAATCAATAAATGTTATATGAGAGAGTTTGTTGTTGTTGATTCTGTAGGGGCTTTGAGACATCGTGGTCATGTAGCACCGTGTACTAAGATGAGTATAGAATTTGTCTGATAACCTGTGTCACAGCGATGACTGTATTAGTGTGTGTATTAGTAATTGTGGTAGTATTTGGGTAGGAAGCGGCCGTGGGCTTAAGTTAGGTACCATCCCAGCATTTGCCTTAAGTAGAAGTGGGAGAAACCACGGGAAACCACTTTCAGGATAAATGATTGATTGATTAATTGATTGATTGATTTTATTTTCACGGCTACACTTAGAGCTCCTTTACAGTAGGCACTACAAAAAATAATATTAGGGCTTACAAAAATAAAACAATTCACTTACATTCACTATATAAATAATAATAGTCTAACAATTAGAGTAACAAAAAGACAGCATTAATACAATAATAATAATAATAATAATAATAATAATAATAATAATAACAATAATAATAATGGAAAAATATATACAAAAGAGTGCATACAGACTATCAGCCCGAAAAACAAACACCATATACCAGTAAAGCTATTAAAGTAGGCAGGTTGTCAGCTATTGTCCTGATGTTATAATCGAATCCGCCTCTTCTCAGTTTTGCCCCACGAGGTTGAGTGTACCCCGTTCCAGCCCTTAGACCAGAATTACATTCTTTGGCAGAGCTTGGAATCGAACCCGTACCTCCACGGTGACAGCCAAGAAGGCTAGCCACGACGCAACGAGGCGGACTTGATACGAGAGAACCGACAGTGTACTAAACGGAGTGCCGTGGTTTGTTGGCCTTCCTTCAGAAATCCGACTTCCTTGGCTGAAATTAAACCCCTGATCTTGGGTTTGTTGACATTGTACCACTGCAGACCTAGTGACGCAGTGGCTAGCATTATTGGTTGTCATCCCCGAGGTACCGGATTCGATCCTCGGCTCTGCTAATAATTTTAAAGTCTTGGTATGGTCAGGTACGGGCTTTCCCAGCCTCGTGATGCAAAATGGGAACTTGCCGGATGCTATGGCAGGGGGAGGAGAGGAAAGGAACTGGCCACCCTACCACACGCAAACTCCGACTCAGGGTGCCTGGTTAGTGATCCCTTGACGGTCAAGGGCCCAAGTCCTTGGAGGGGATATGGCACTCTAATGTATTATTATTAGAGTATAACAATGGCCTGAGGCATAATGCTGGTCTTTCGGGTTAACGCGTGGGTAGCCTGAGGGTCGATATGATGACGTCACAAACACTCAACCACTGAGCTACACGAAGTTAAAATCCCACATGGAATCAAACCTGTGATTCCTCGGTCCAAAGTCTTGCACTTTATCCAGTTAGCCCCGGAGCCAGGCAATTTACCACTGATATACCGAGAATATTAAACGGCTTCGGTGGCGTAGTTGGTAGCATGCTGAACTGCTGTGCCCAAGATCACGGGTTCAAACCCGGCCGAAGTCATCGGATTTTTTAAGAGCATTAACATCCTTCAGTATGCCTTCCTTCGGAGGGGAAGTAAATCCGGTGGTCCCATGTAAAAGATTTATGGCATGTAAAAGATCTTTTCACTAACTGACTTGTGTGAATCTAAACTTCTACGTTAGATTTCGTTGAAACGCTCTATCAAAGTTCCAACGTTCACCACTAGGTGTCAGTGGCACCTAGAAGCGTAAGATGGAACTACTAGAAATTGAACGGAACTTGTAGCTTACCCCATGGGTGTCCGCTAGAAGCAGCTACAGCCTCTAGCGAATCGAACATGTCCTCGGACACTCCCGGCACTAAAAGCCATACGCCAAATAAATAAAATCAATAAACCGAGAATACTATGTTCCGATGTCATGCAGTAATGTATATCAATTTGCCACATTTTCTGGACTCTCACTTAAATTCGTTAAAAGGAACACTGATGAAAACCACGGGTTTTAAAATCCAGTTACTCTGCTTCTCCAAGAGCATTCTTAAGTTTATAAGGTAGAAAATAAAGGAACGAGAAATTAATTAGGAATAATTATGTAAAAGAATCATTGGCAGATATAATAAACCCTCTCCATTCTACTTGAGGAGACTTAAACGAAACAAGTGTCGCATTACAGAATTCATTAAAACAAGTTAATCGAAAACAGCGCAGCCTCAAGGAAGCAGAATATTCCTGTTTATTAGTAACCTCTGCAAAATGAAACAATTGACATCGTTTCAAACCACTCCAAACCCTACAGAAACCAGGTTTTGATTTAAGCGACCTTAGGGCAATTGAAATATCATTTTAAATTTTTATACCACACTTGTGTGTTCTCACTGTGGATGTATTTTGCAATATAGGGTACAGAGAGGGTGGGGTATGACTAGGCAGCCGGAAACACACGATTCCTCTGATATGAAAACGAAAATTTAAAAAAATAGTCCCGTGAAGAACTATATAGCCTATTTTCATATATCCTACTCATGTTAATTGCCACCATCAACATACAAAATTTCAGTTAGATTGCTGTAATAGATTCGTAGATATTGAGAACCGACTAAATATTTCGGATGGTCGCCATGTTGGACTTTATATACGTAGGTCCTAGAGTTATGTACTGTTACACGAAGATTATTGTGTACGTGTAGTATTCAAACTTCAATCGCATGATTAGGACACAAGAAGTAAAAACGAGATTTTAAAATTTCGCACAGCTGCCATCTTGTGGTTATGGAAACAATTGAAATAAATTAGATGCCAGTGGATTAACATTCCTATCAGGATTTACTCTACCAAGTTTCACTGCACTCGGATGGTTAAATTGCGAGAAACGTCCATGCGAATATTTATATTTTGCGTCGCCGCCATGTTGGATTTGTGATCACCAGGTTATTGAAAGCCCTATAGGTGAACATATGTTCATAGCCCCTATTCAGTTTGATTGCTATAATAGATTCGTAGATATTCAGAGCCGTCTAAATATTTCGGATGGTCGCCATGTTGGATTGTTAAATGTATAGGCCATAGAGTCATGTACCATTAAAGGAAAAATATTGCGTAGGTTCATTATTCAAACTTTCACTTCGATCGCATGATTACGACACAAGAAATAAAAACGTAATTTTAAAATTCGCACAGCCGCCATCTTGAGTTTATGTAAACAATTGTAATAAATTAGATACCAGTGCATTACAATGTGTATAAATATTTCCTGTACCAAGTTTCATTTCGTTTGGAACAATAAATCGCGAGAAAGGTCTATTTAAATTTTCAATTCGCTTGGCCACCATGTTCGTTTTGTAGTTAACCGGTTTTTGAAAATCTTAGAGAAGAACTTCCAGTAGTGCCCTTTATCTCCGTACAAAATTTCAGGGTGATACCGCTAATAGTTTCAGAGATATAGAATGCCGGTGAAATATTTCGCACAGCCGCCATCTTGTGGTTATGTAAACAATTGAACGAGGTTGGATGTCGGTGCATTACAATGTGTATAAACATATACTGTACCAAGTTTTATTGCGTTTGGTTGGTTAAAGCACGAGAAACGTCTATTTAAACGTCGCAATTTCGCTTGGCCGCCATGTTGGCTTTGTAGTTACCAGATTTTCAAGAGTCACATAGGTGAACTTCTAGTAGTTCCCTTTATCACCGTAAAAATTCCAGGGTGATTTCGGTAATAGTTTCGGAGATATTGAATGCTGGTGTAATATTTCGCACAGCCGCCATGTTGAATTGGTGAGACGTAACAAAATTTGAAGGGCACGGTCGGGGTCGCCCGGAATAGTGCTATGAACTTACCGAGTTTCATTGAAATCGATCCAGACGTTTAGAATTTATTAGGGGACACACACACACACCACACACACACACACACACGCACACACACACGGACAAAAGGTGATCTCACAAGCCTATATTTCTAAATTGAAAATAGGCTAATAAAAAATAAAAAAATCAACAACATTAAAAACAAGAAGTTCCGTGAAGAACTATACAGCCTACTTTTCATGCCAATGATTATTCTACAGTATATGAACCTATCTAGAATAATGACAAAATTAAGTTGGCAATATCGAAATATCAAATTAGTTCAAAATATACCTGGTATAATGTAGCCTAATAGAGCACTACAGTTGGAAACCCTGGTGACTGAATATATTCTTAGTTCCATCTCTTAAGGTACAGAATACAACATTTGGTTGAAGTCCAATGGACGTTACATGCAGTTAGACACTGGATCTATCAGCACGCGTAAAAGCATGTTGCCAACAATACCATGCGTGTGCTAGTCAGAAATATTCTGAAATATTATGATATCTTGTTGTGCCAATTTTGGATTAAATCCATTTGTTAGTATAGAAGTTACATGCATTTTAAAATTGGACATATCAGCAGGCATAGAATCATGTTGGCAGCACTGCCTTGTATTAATTACTCCAAATTAATCTACAATGTCAGGTGCTATACGTGTGCAAAGTATAGAGCTGTTGGCTTGCATACTTTCTGATATATTGATATTACGGTAAAAAAATATAGACAGCATTTATTAACAGTTGGCAGCCCTGATTGCTCTTAAGAATTCTTACAGTCATATCTGTTATGGTACACATAGCACATAAGAAATTTGGTTGAAATCCAACTGGTAGTATAGAAGTTACATGTATTTAAAAATTGGTACTATCAGGAGGCTTATAATCATGTTGGTAGAACTGACGTATATAAGTTACTTCAAATTAATCTAAAATGTCAGAATATACGTGTGCATAGTTTAAAGCTGTTGGCTTGCATACTTTCTGATATATTGGTATTTGGATAAAAAAAAATAAAGAGAGCAATTATTAACAGTTGGCAGCCCTGGTGGCTCTTAAGAATACGCTCAATCATATCTGTTTATGTACAGATATTACATACAAAATTTGGTTGAAATCCAATTGATAGTGTAGAAGTTATATGCATTTAAACATTGGACCTATCAGAAGGCTTAAAATTATTTTGGCAACACTGTCATTGTTGGCCTCCTTGAAATTACTCTGAAATACTATTATCTGCATGTGTACCAATTTTGGAATAGCTCCCATGCATACCTTGCGAGAAATCCAACATGGAGCTCAACTTTCTAGTGCGTTTTTTTCAGAAGTTGGTAGCACTGACATCATTTTCAAATATGGACGTGAGATATTCCGGTGCACATCTTTACTCATACTAAATTTGGTTTTGATTGCTGCAGCCGTTTAGGAGTTGATATGGGGGGACACACACACAGCCAGACAGACAGACAGAAGGACAGACAGACAGACAGACAGATAGACAGACAGACAGACACACATTTGCCCGATCTCATAAGTCTACTTTTTCCTCATTTTTGCAAAATGTGAAAAGTAGGCTAAAAATTACAGTCAGTCTGAAAGACTAGACGTTATATCATTTCAAATGACGCATGCTACAAATGCTACACTTGTTAGAAAGGCTCAGGAGGGCTCTTTCAACAGACTCCATTACCCATTAACTTAGGCTTACCGCGTGGGCACCTCTTTAAGGGTCACCCTGTATTTGAGTCTGTCATCTTTTACAACTCTTTAAGGGTCACCCTGTATTTGAATTGAATCTAACATACTGTACACCTCGTTAAGTTTCACCCTGCATTTTGCTCTGACATCCTGCACACCTCTTTAGGAGGCACCCTGTATTTTTAACTGGCATCTTGTATATCGCTTTAGAAGTCAACCTGTATTCTTGTGTGACATCTTGTACACCTCTTTAGGAGTCACCCTGTATTATTTTCTTACATCTTGTGCACCTCTTTAGGAGTCACCCTGTATTCTTCTCTGCCATCCTGTACACCTCTTTAAGAGTCACCTTGTATTCATATCTGGCATCTTGTACACCTCTTTTAGGAGTCACCCTGTATTCTTTTCACTTCGCTCAAAGCCCCAGGTCGCTCGACGCCCCAGGACTCTTTCAACAGACTCCATTAACCATTAACTTCGGCTTCCCGCGTGGCTGCATGACGTCACGCACCCGCCGTCCTTTACCCATTATCTTAGTTTTCCCGCGCGGCTGCATGACATCACTTCCGTCTCCGTCTCCGTCTCCGTCCCGCATAACTTTAGACTCAAGCATAACGACGAAGTCGACAAGACCATTTGAAATGATAAAACGTATTGGCTAGTAAAAGGTAGAGCCTCCGTGGCTTAGGCGGCAGCACGCCGGCCTCTCACCGCTGGGTCCGTGGTTCAAATCCCGGTCACTCCATGTGAGATCTGTGCAGGACAAAGCGGAGGCAGACAGGTTTTTCTCCGGGTACTCCGGTTTTCCCTGTCAAAAAAATTTCATTCCAGCAACACTCTCCACTATCATTTCATTTCATCTGTCATTCATTTAATCATTGCCCCAGAGGAGTGCGTCTGGCCTCGGCAGCCGGCACAGTTCATATCCTCGCCGCTAGATGGGGGCTTCATTCTTTCCATTCCTGACCCGGTCGGAGACTGGAAGCAGGCTGTGGATTTTCATTTTTTCATTGGCTAGTAAAAGGTAATTGAATTAGTGCAATGCGAATTGACACAGCGAATGTCTATTTTCAGCTTAATTTACCCAAGTATTTGCATCTAATGTTTTTCGGGTGCTGCGTAGCGCACAAGGTAGAGAAGCAGAGCTTCTAAATTAAAAGGAGTGGGTTCGTTCCCCTCCCAGGTTATGGATATTAGAAACGAAACTACAACTTTTAGAAACACAAATATCTCAGGGGTTTTGTGGCTTCGGTGGCGTAGTTGGTAGCATGCTGAGCTTCTATGCCCAAGATCGCGGGTTCAAACCCGGCCGAAGTCGTCGGATTTTTTAAGAAAGTTATAAATCCCTCAGTATGCCTTCTTTCGGAGGGGAAGTAAAGCCAGCTGGCCCATGTCATAGATTATAGATTTACTGCATGATAAAGAACCTTTCACTAATTACACTTTTGTGAAGCTAAATTATAGGTTATATTTGACTAACGTTCTTTCCAACGATTGTCGCCAGGAGCCGACTGCGGTGGCATCTAGTAACAAAGTTCAGAACTAGTTGGTGGTGGCATTTGGTAGCAAATGTTGGAACTACTTGAAAATCGAGTGTCTGCAGTCCTTACTTGAATTAAATACAGATAACACACACTAATACAGCTATCACAATTAACACCGGTTATCAGACAGATTCTACGCACACCCAGAGTACACGGGGCTACAAGAACGCGTTGTGGCAGCCCCAAAACTGAGGAACCAACCAACCATCTCAGGGGATCACTCAGCCTACACCAGAAATGAATACCAGGGTGATTCCTGGGAGCAAAGACGGCCGGGCTTCACAAAAAGTGACCTACTACGTTCTACTACTCCCAGGGCCTCCATGGTCTGTTCGGAATTTGCTTTGCTATTTTATTTTTAATGATATTGAATTGTTTTCAAAATTCAAGATGGCAGTTCAAAACGTTTTAATTGTTTTTATGTTCGACGATGTCGAAATTAAACATTATGTGTCAGAAAACTGTATCATAATAAGGCTTAGTTTCTCCCACCAATCAGAGCTCAAGAAACAGTTGTGTGACCAATTAGGTAAGGTACCTTGGCGCATACGCTCAAAATCCAACATATTTCTGTGTTGGCAAGCAAAGTGAATGGTCTCTGCTTCAGGAGTGCCTTGACCCACGCATGCGCTCTGCTCAGTCAACAAAGCCAGCGCGCTCAGTTCACTAACTGAATTAACTGAATCCCACAGAAATTTATGAATATTTTTGTTAAAACATATAATAAAGTTATAATTACCGTCGATCATAAAAAGTCGTATGCAACTCGTCTATAATGGTAATTAAGACACTCGTATGGAAATTATAAAACTCGTTTACGCTCGTTTTATAACCATACTCGTGTCTTAATTATTGCCATTATAGACTCGTTTCATAATGTACTTTTTTCATATCCTATTCAAGTGATTGAATTAACATTTTGTAATATGAATCACCATATTATTATTATTTATATAACTCTGTGAATTACACCTTACCCACGCGATATATTTCACTAGTAGTCATTATCTTCGAAATCATTGCAGCAATTAAAATGACATTTTTGTGGTCTTAGTACAAATACGTATAATATGGCAGACACACAAATTTCAAATACACAATTGTGCATATTAATGTGAACAAGGAGTGAAAATTTGTTATTTATTATTATTTTGTTCGATTTGTGTACCTTACCCATTCGCCTAATAATAATAATAATATCGTATGGCCTCGGGTGCCTGGTGCAAGCTTTGTAATTTGACACCCAGAGGGTAGCTTGCATGTCGAATTTCGTTGTTCCTTGAATCACTATGGAAGTCATGGAGGTTAGATAATAGATATCTAAGCTCCTTGAACACTATAGCGCTTTCTAGTAGACAAATGAGGAACTTTGTGTTGGCGGAAACTCCCGAGATTAATTTTGTCGTTATGAACTCGGCCTACTGAATTCAAATGGGTTCTTTAACATGCCATCATCGTATGACATGCGTATCGTATTTTTTCCGCCTTTCAAAAATCACTTACCACGGCCAGGGGCGAACCTGCAATCTTGGGGTTAGTAGACCGACACGCTATCCACTCACCCACCGTGGCAAGCACCCATTCGCCTTAATATGGCCAACAATGTTAAGGAGCATTGGTTTGAAATAATAAATAGCGGTTTGGTAATTAAGGAAGTTGACTGAAAAAAATACGGTAATTCTGTTCATATTAATACGTAGAAGGATGGATTTAGAAGAAGTTTTCAGGGGACTTCACACTAAGCCCAGTATATGACATTCGTACATGTTTGCTGGAGGAACATAGAACTACCCAGAGTTAACTCTTAATTGAAGAAGTAATAAAGATGGAATACTGTATTGGATTTCAAGGTTAAGTGTTTCGATTCAAGCAGATACTCTAGTGCAAGGTGATCCAGGCAGGCAGGAAAGCCCACCGATGAGCCTATCTTTATTCACCTAGATGACACCCCGCAACCGATACGACAAGCACCCAGAATATTGGCAGGAGTTTATAGTAGCCTGTGAAAGGCAATATTCTATCCTAATAAATACAGTGATGCACACACTTTTTATCCCTACATAAGCGTAAGTTATCAGTTAATATTTCAACACACATTTAAGGACCGAGTGTTGAGGACCAAGATATCCTAATCCATAAACTGAGTTCATCAACAACAAGTAGAAGTGGTTTTCATTCCCACCTGAGTCATTATAGAATAGATTTTGCATTTTTAAACCAGGCAAACGCCGATATAACTTCTAACGTAAGGCCTTGGCTGCTCCACAATCATGTACTGAATTGTCTGTTTTTGTCTGGCTAAAAACTAATCGAAAATATAGATAAATAAGTAAATAAATAAATAAATAAAATATGAATGAATGAATGAATGAATGAATGAATGAATGAAAATCCACAGCCTGCTTCCAGTCTCCGACCGGGTCAGGAATGGAATGAATGAAGCTCCCATCTAGCGGCGAGGATATGGACTGTGTCGGCTGCCGAGGCCTGACGCACTCCTCTGGGGCAATGAGTAGCCTAAATGAATGACAGATTAAATGAAATGATAGTGGAGAGTGTTGCTGGAATGAAATTTTGATAGGGAAAACCGGAGTACCCGGATAAAAACCTGTCTGCCTCCGTTTTCTCCAGCACAGATCTCACATGGAGTGATCGGGATTTGAACCACGGACCCAGCGGTGAGAGGCCAGCGTGCTGCCGCCTAAGCCACGGAGGCGAATGAAGCAATAAATAAATAAGTAAATAAATGAATCAATTAATCAATCAAATGAATGAATGAATGAATAAATAAAGATGCACACTGCTATAGACACGTTAAAAACATAGGATATCGGACTAAATCCGCTTACACACCTACTGTACGCATACATGGATGATAACCTCGATATATACGTTCCTAAATAATACAAATGTCACCCTCCTAGTGTAGCAGCTAGCGTTCTTGGCTGTCATCCCGGAGGTCTAGGTTCGATCCATCTGAGCCATTCTAGAAGTGCTTTTCCGTGGTTTCCCCACTTCTACTCAAGGCAAATGGCGAGATGGTTCCTAACGTAAGCATACGGCCATCTCCTTCCCAATTGTCACCTGAATTCCAAATACACACTTTACTACAGACACCACAATAACACATGTTATCATTCAAATTCTATTTTATACACAAAAGTACACGGGGCTGAATGACCTTGGTGTCTAAGCCCCTTAAATGAAACAACAACTAAATGATACAATAACTAATGAGGTATTTTTTCGTTCTGTATTTTTCTTCTTTTTTGCAAAACGGATATCCTTCATAATTAATAAAGTTAGTTGGTTGGATCCTCAGTTTAGGGGCTGCGAAAACGCGGTCATGTAGCCCCGTGTACTTTGGGCGTGTGTAGAATCTGTCTGATAACTGGTGTTAATTGCGATGGCCGTATTAGTGTGTGTTATCTGAAATTCAGGTAAGGACTGCACACGATCAATTTCAAGTAGTTCCTACTTTTGCTACCAAATTCTACCGTCAATGACACCTAGCTGTGAACTTGGCTTCTAGATGCCACCGCAACCGGTACCTTGTAGCTAACGTTGGGACTTATACAGAGTTAATCAAATCTAACCTAGAAATTTAGCCTCATAATTTTAGTTAGTGGAAGGTTCTGTTACATGCCATAAATCTGTGACATGGGCCCACCGGCTTTTCCTCCCCTCCGAAGGAAGACATACAGAGGGAATTTTAACTCTCTTAAAGAGCCCGACGACTCGGTCGGGTATGAACCCGCGATCCTGTGCATAGAAGCTCAGCATGCTACCAACTACGCCACTGAGGCCGCCAAACTGTATATCCTTCACATAATATAATTAGTGTCACCGTGTGACTACACCAATATTGTGGAGATTGAGAATCCCCCTCGCTGCGTACGGTGTATCTGAAGTTGGCGGAGCCAATTATCTGGTCTAGGGGGCTGGCGCGTGAGTCTCGAGATGCCCGGTGTGCTTAGGGTGCACCAATTAGCACTTCCACCTTGGGTGCTGGTAAACTCACTAGCACTTTTCAATCCTTCTCAGCAGTACCACATATCAGTCAACTTGTGAACACTTTTCGGCATTCCTTTTTCCACCCACCACTACAACACATAATATAATTGCTACGTCACATATCACTCAACGTAAGTCCAGCTTCCTGGTCTCTGTTACAAATTACAATTACACACACAACACTACTACAGCTTAAACAATAATACAGGATATGGGAATAAATCTATAGCCTACATAACCAATTATACGGGACTGAAGGCTACGACGTCCTAATGAAGCAACATAAAACAGGAAAGAAAGAAAGAAAGAAAGAAAGTAGCAATGTAGCAAAGAAAGTAACAAAGAGAATAAGAAAGATAAAGAAAGGGAAACCAAACAAATTAATAAACGTGGAAACAAACAAAGCAACAGAAAATAAAACAAACCTACAAAAATGATAGAAACAAACCAACAAACAAATACAAACAAAATAAGAAACAAAGAAGAAAAGATGAATGAAGGAAATAAAGGTAAGAAAGGAAGCAAACTAAGAATGAATCAAACAAAGAAACAAATATAGTAAGAAAGAAAGAAAGGAAGATACAAATGCACAATTAAAAAATGGAACAAAGTAAGAAAGAAGCAAACAATCAAAGTAAGGAAGAAATAAGGAAGTAAACAAACTAAGTAGAAAAGAAGGAAACAATCGAAGTAAGGAAGAAATAAAGAAACTAACATGCAAGGTAATAAGGAATGTAAGAGACAAATAAACAAAGTAAGAATAAACAAAAGAGAAATAATGTGGGAAATAAACAAACAAACTAAGAAAAGAAAAGAGGATTAAGGAAATAATTGACAAATAAAAAAGCAAAAAATTAAATTAACTAAAAAACTAAGATAGAAGGTCGAAAGATATAATAACAAACAAAGTAAGATTGAAAGAAAGAAAGAAAGAAAGAAAGAAAGAAAGAAACAAACAAACAAACAAACAAACAAACAAATAAACAAACAAACGAAGAGGAAATGAAAGAGAGAACGAAATAATCAAACCAACAAACAAAATTAATCAGAAACATGGAGTCTTGTCCTGTATATGTCATTATTCGTCTTTTATAAGTACCACCATGGACTTCTGTATAATAAGCACGCATGCTTCAAGGAGTGGTACAAGGTAATTTTGTGTCGGAAATTTGTGGACGCAAAACATTTCACGGTAATCCCAGCTTGACTCCCAGCCCAAAACTGTATCCTTGTTAAAAGAAATAACGTACGAAAGACAGAAAAGAATCCTCCGTACAACGTTTTATCCACGCACGCCACTGTTCGTCGGACAATCGTTGGCGGTTGCTTACGAAGGAATGAGAATATAAGAGAAGTAAATATAACAACGAGAGTGAAGGCAGTTGAATGATTTTTTGAGGCTAATGAGGACATATAATAATGAGGGACTGTGGACAAGGAAGGCAGAAAATCATTGGGTATTTGGCGGAAAACACTCATAATACGAGAATATAAAGAGAAGAGAGTGAAGTTCATATAAGTAGGAAAAAAAACAATAGCATAGGATCATTATATATGGCGAGTCAGGAGGAAAGAGATATACTGCATTTTAGGGGACGTTAGTTTGGGTAATGTTCAGTAGAGTGTTGTACTGGGGCCACCACAGGCTCAGGGGCTTGCTCATAAAGTTAATGACATCCCAGACATGGTTAGGGCGTTATACAACCTGTGACAATAAAGTTCGGTGAATAGTCCTATACTATGAACATAGATGAACATTGCACGTCAGTGACCATATTGTCCTTTGAAATAGTCCCCTCCCGTAACTATGCAATGCTGAGATCGGCGATACGTGTCCTTTGGGATGGTGCTCAAAAGGCTTGTCACGTGACCGAAAAGTTCGGTGAATGGGCTATATTACGAACAGATTGTTGGCTTACCTGAAACAGCAGTTACTGTCCTTCGAAGTAATCCCCGTGGAAGATTATGCACTTCTGAGAATGTCTGTACAAGTCTTGGAAACTCTTTAGGGATAGCCTTCAGTTGGGTCGTCACATTTCGTTGGATGTCCGAAGTGTTTGTAAACATTTGGCCCTTCAGGGCTTTCCTGGACCTGGACTCCATACATTGACGCTTGACTTCGGGGTCGTACCTCAGACACCAGGTCTCGTCGCCCGTGACGATGGTTTTCAAATAAGCCACAGAACATTCACCCTTCTCACTGCCACCCGCCAAAAAGATGTGCATGGTAGGTTGCATGAATTTATCCTTCTCACTGCAACCCGCCGAACAGGTGTGCATGGTAAGTTGCATAAATGCATCCTTCTAAACACGCACTGTGTCAAACAGGTCTTAAACGGTGCGTTGTGTGTCGCCAATGTTGCCAGGTCGACCGTTCTGAACTTATTCACCGAATGCAACGTGACGAGCCTTTTGAACACCATCCCAAAGGACGCCTTCTTGCAAAGTCTCCAGGGCATGTATCGCCGATCTCAGCATTGCATAGTTACGGGAGGGGACTATTTTGAAGGACAATAGGGTCACTGTCATGCATTGTTCATCTATGTTGATGTCTGTTAGGTAGTCAGCCCGAAGGCTGGTTGGATCCTCAAAAAGTACCGCCGTTACGTTATGTGAGTAGATACCCACAAAAACCCAAGGCAGCGCTATTTTGAGGCGTTCTATGTTGATAGTACAGGACTATTCAGCAAACTTAATTGTCACAGGTTGTATTACCCAATCAGGACATTGCGTATATCGTATCTAAGAGACCTCTCTGCATCGCGCAAAGACATTGTTATCACTAATTAAAACTAAATTCAAACTGCCATATCTCTTGTTTTATTGTCTGAGTGCCAGGACAAGTCCACTTAATTCGAACTGCAGATGCCTTCCCGTGTACCACGTATCGTGCAATCCAAAAAACATTCGGTGTGCGCGACGATATTTGAGCGTGACAACGAATTCTCGGACTGATTTGTTTAAATTGTCACTCTTGCAAAATTTCAGCTTCGTATATTTTTCAATAATTTATTTTGCGGAACGGAAAGTTCACAGGCGAAACTAAGAAAAGCCGAGTTGCACTTCCAGGAAAACTCCAAACACAAACACTCTTCTCTGAAGTTTTAACTCAACAAAACTCGACAGTTTGCTGCTGGCTGTATCTGGGGTAATATGTTCGCCCGGTAGCTGGGCTGTAACTGGGGTGATATACTCGCCTCTAGCCAGCTCGTAAACTGTCGCGCCAGTATCTAAATGGTGATTGTTGGAAGAAATGAAAACGTAAAAACACTCATAGTGGGCGATGCATTGAAGATAGAGATATGCTCTCGCGGACTTGTTTGTAGAACTTTTCATGCTGAACAATTCTTACACCCATAGTATATAGATATTTTTAACGATTTGCCCAGCATAAGCTTAAAAAGCGCACGGACACCATGCGTTTTCCCCCCACTTTTTCATTGAAATCTTTACTGCTCGGCTTCCTTTGATCGTAAATAAATTATTTTCTGCAAAAATCATTCTCAAGATATCCTTTACAGAATGGTGAAAACCGCATCAAAATTCATTCGGAGGTTCACCCGTGACATCCAAAAACGACAGTAGCGACACTCGAGCGCAGCAACAGAAGAGAGAGAGCGTTGCAGCAGAAGAGAGATAAAACGATATCATCACCTTTCACTGTAACACTTCTTCACGAGCGTCACTGTATTACAACGATTTATTTGACGTCGTCCCGTCAAAATATAAAGTTTGTCACTACCTGCCTCACTCACCCTACGCATTCATCCTTTACTTGAATCAGTCATTTGAAAAATACCTCATCTCCACAAAAGTAAACTTTAGGAAAACTAAAAAAAAAAAAAAAAAACTCGCCGTGACCATATTTCACATTATATCAATGTTAAGTTTTTAATGTATATGTACAGGGGTTTCTTAAGCGAATTATATGATAAGAAAAATATTTTTTGTACATTTTGATGTGCATAAAAATTCTCGAAGTTGTTGGAGATAAGTTGTTACTCAAATGACTGACATAATGTGGAGACATCAGGCATGAAATAACTGTTAAAATAGAAATATATACATTATGAAAGAAAGCCATTTTTAGCCTATTTTCAATTTTGAAAAAATAGGCTTATGAGATCACCTTTTGTCCGTGTGTGTGGGCGTGTGTGTGAGTGTGTGTGAGGAGTGTGTGTGTGTGTGTCCCTAATAAATTCTAAACGGCTGGAGCGATTTCAATGAAACTCGAAACGTTCATAGCACTATTCCGGGCGACCCCGACCGTGCCCTTCAAATTTTGTTACGGCTCACCAATCCAACATGGCGGCTGTGCGAAATAATTCACCAGCATTCAATATCTCCGAAACTATTCCCGATATCACCCTGAATTTTTTTACGGTGATAAAGGGAACTACTAGAAGTTCACCTAAATGACTTTTGAAAAACTGGTATCTACAAAACCAACATGGCGGCCATGCGAATTTGCGACTTTTAAATAGACGTTCCTCGCGATTTAACCAAACAAACGCAATAAAACTTGGTACAGTATATATTTATACAAATTGTAATGCACCGACATCTAACTTGGTTCAATTGTTTACATAACCACAAGATGGCGGACGTGCGAAATATTTCACCGGCATTCTATATCTCTGAAACTATTAGCGGTATAAACCTGAAATTTTGTACGAAGATAAAGGTCACTACTGGAAGTTCATCTATAAGACATTCAAAAACCGGTTAACTACAAAACGAACATGGTGGCCAAGCGAATTTGAAAAGTTCAAATAGATCTTTCTCGCGATTTAATGTTCCAACCACAATGAAATCTGGTACAGGAAATGTTTATACACATTGTAATACACTGGTATCTAATTTAGTTCAATTGTTTACATAACCTCGAGATGGCGGCTTGGCGAATATTAAAATTAAGTTTTTATTTCTTGTGTCGTAATCATGCGATCGATGTGAAAGTTTGAATAATTAACCTACGCAATAAATTTCCTTTAATAGTACATGACACTATGGCCTATACATTCAACAATCCAACATGGCGACCATCCGAAATATTTAGACGGCTCTGAATATCTACGAATCTATTATAGCAATCAAACTGATTTTTTTATTTCTCATAGGGGCTATGAACATAAGTTCACCTATAGGACTTTAAATAACCTGGTGATCACAAATCCAACATGGCGGCGACGCGAAGTATTAATATTCACATGGACGTTTCTCGCAATTTAACCATCCGAGTGCAGTGAAACTTGGTACAGCAAATTTTTATACGAATGCTAATCCTCTGGCATCTAATTTATTTCAATTGTTTCCATAACTTCAAGATGGCAGCTGTGCGAAATTTTAAAATCTCCTTGATACTTCTTGTGTCCTAATCATGCGATTGAAGTTTGAATGCTACACGTACACAATATTCTTCATGTAACTGTACATAACTCTAGGATCTACATATATAAAATCCAACATGGCGACCATCCGAAATATTTAGTCGGTTCTCAATATCTACGAATCTATTACAGCAATCAAACTGAAATTTCGTATGTCGATAGAGGCAATTAACATAAGTAGGATATATGAAAATAGGCTGTATAGTTCTTCACGGAACTACTTCTTTTATTTTATGATCAATCTAGCAATGTATATTATACATTTTCAAGGCATTGTCTTTTTACTAACATTGTTTCTTTTCATCAGGTCAACTTCATCCCTATCAATAGTTGGCCAGTCATAAATTTTTGAATAATATGCATCAACAATGTCTGATGAGCTTCGAGCTTCTTGAGATCATTAATTTTGTTAAGGTTTATAGAAACACAGTTTTATGGTAGGTACTAATTGTTGTAAGTTCTGGTGAACAGGCTCCCTGTTCTTTTTTTTTTCAAGTCAAAAGTATGCTCGATGAGGCCATCAATGAAGTTTTTTTTTATTCTTTCACGCCTATATGCGACTTGCTTCTGCCCTTTTCTACGTTTTAAACGCGTAGAATTACTAACAGCACTCTCACTGGAACTCATTTTTACTCAGAAACAAACCATGACAACAACATACAAAAAATTGAACACATTTACAACTGTTTTAGGTTGGCACAGAATAAGGAGGAGCAGTGTTGCCACCAACTCCAAATTTCAAGTCATTTGAGAAACACATTTCCAGGAGATGTGGTGTTTCTCAATTGAACGAATATTTGAACGTCTCGTATCACTGTGCTTTCATATCGGAGATACGGTGTTTTATATGTATTGGATGTGCCTTGCCTTCACCTACAATTTTGTATGTCTAACTCAATTTCGGTAAAAAAAGATGGAGATGAGGTGTTTCTCTAATGACTGATTCACTTGTATTCTGTGCTCTGTTGAGAAATAAACACAAATTCATGAAAATTTGTCTACAGAAGAAGAGGGCATAACACGCTTTAAGCGGGTGAACAACGGGAGGTAGCCGCATCTGACTGTCGATATATTTAGGTCAGGATTAGGTGAGCTGCGCATGCGCACAGTCAAAGCCCACGATCTCCGTCTCAGCGTGTAGAACGGACTTCTGGCGCGCAGACACTATTACCCTACCAGAGAATTGTTACCGTCAGACGTGGAGCCGGCCTTTAGTGTATACATTACGTCATCTTGCCTCGATATGGCTGCAGCGAGTGGTTGCAGGGCAAGAGGGGAATGCATGTACAGTCATACAATGAGAACACACCGCACAGCGCACGACCCAGCACGAATCATGCTCACAAATGATACGCGATGAGGTTTCGCTGGCGACAACTGCACGTCTATCACAGGCTTGTGGCTGGGCGGAGCGCATTAGTTCCGATTTCCACCACTGGTAACAATTCGCTGGTAGGGTAGTACTGACGAATGCCCATGATTCCTTCACTGTGTTATTGTTGATTCTTTTAGGGGAATGGCGACATCGTGTACTTGGGTGTGTGTAGAATTTGTCTGATAACCTGAGTCACTGTAATGTCTGTACTAGTGCGTGCATTTGGAATTGAGGGACGGATGTGGATTGAAAGCGGCCGTGCCTTTAAGTTAGGCACTATCCCGACATTTGACTGGAGTAGAAGTGGGAAACCAAGGAAAAAGCACTTACAAGTTGGATATGGTGGAAATCTAACCCACCACTTCTCAGTTTTGCGTCACGTGGCTGAGTGAACCCCATTCCTACCCTAAGAACGGGAATAAATTTCTTGTCAGGGCCGGGAATTCAACCCACTCCGCAACGAGGCGGACAAGATATTTTTAGATCATAAACTAAATTGAGTGTCAGTGAAACATGTTGCATTCATTACACATACAGTCAAATACTGTATGTATTGTATCTAGTTTGTTACTAATGTTCAATGGTTCGTAACTAACGGTATAATCTATGTGGGTTTCCTGTAATTACAGCCATTGAACAGTTTTTCACTCTGTGCTACAAATATATTAAGCAATATTAACCTGCGTCATTTGGCGCAGCAGTGAGTAGCCGTAAACGTGCTCCGTCCATGTAATTAAGGACAAAGCCATTTACACTTCGTTAGTTAAACAGAACAGTTTCAAATTTATATCGATATATTTGTTAACCTATCCTGTTAGTATTTAAAAGAGAGGATAATGATTACTTATTGATATTCACGATACTAAAAACAAGTAGTTCCGTGAAGAAATATACAGCCTATTTTCATATATCCTACTTATGTTAATTGCCACTATCAACATACAAAATTTCAGTTTGATTTCTGTAATAGATTCGTAGATATTGAGAACTGACTAAATATTTTGGATAGTCGCCATGTTGGATTTTTATATGTAGGTCCTAGAGTTATGTACTGTTACATGAAGATTATTGTGTACGTGTAGCATTCAAATTTCAATCGCAAGATTAGGACACAAGAAGTAACAAGGAGATTTTAAAACTTCGCACAGCTGCCATCTTGTTGTTATGGAAACAATTGAAATAAATTAGATGCCAGAGGATTAACATTCGTGTAAGGATTTACTGCACCAAGTTTCACTGCACTCGGATGGTTAAGTTGCGAGAAACGTCCATGTGAATATTTATAATTCGCGTCGCCGCCATGTTGAATTTGTGATCACCAGGTTATTTAAAGTCCTATAGGTGAACTTAAGCTCATAGCACCTATGAACATAAAAGAATTCAGTTTGATTGCTATAATAGATTCGTAGATATTCAGAGCCGTCTAAATATTTCGGATGGTCGCCATGTTGGATTGTTAAATGTATAGGCCATAGAGTCATGTACCATTAAAGGAAAATTATTGCTTTGGTTCATTATTCAAACTTTCACTTCGATCGCATGATTACGACACAAGAAATAAAATCTTAATTTTAAAATTCGCACAGCCGCCATCTTGAGGTTATGTAACCAATTGAACAAAATTAGATACCAGTGAATTACAATGTGTACAAACATTTTCTGTACCTGATTTCATTGCGATTGGAACATTAAATCGCGAGAAAGGTCTATTTAACATTTTTTAAATCGCTTGGCCGCCATGTTCGTTTTGTAGTTAACCGGTTTTATCATTTTAAATGATCCTGTCGACTTCGTCGTTACGCTGGGGTCTGGCGTTACGTTACGGTGACGGGAGAAATGTACCCAGATGCACTGAGGTGTGACGTCATAGTACCGCTTGGTGCATGTGTACCCCCGACAATCTCTCCTTAGTATAAGACAAAAATCCCCGATTCTTGGATGTCACGGGTAATATCGAGAACCACTGGATGGATTTTGATGCGGTTTTCACCATTCTGTAAAGAATCTCTCGAGGAAAGATTCTGTGGAAAAGAATGTATGTATGATCAAAGAAGCCAAGCAGTAACGATTTCAGTGAAAAAGTCGAAAACAAACTTGGCGTCCGAGCGCTTCTTAAGCTCACGCTGGGCAAACCGTTAAAAATATCAATATACTATGAGCGTAAGAATTGGTCACCATGACAAGTTCTACAAAAAAGTCCGCGAGAGCATATCTCTATCTTCAATACATCGCCCACTATAAGTGTTTTTAGACTGGATGGAAGGGGCAAGTCCCCGCGCGCTCTGGTGAGCGTGCGGCATCGCGCGCGCTGGACTTTGCTTTGCCCTTGGTTTGCACTGCCGTTCGAGAGTAATTTGAAACAAGATAAGCAATATAAGTATTATGCAGATCATTTTCTAACATGTCAAGTGTGTTTGCCTTGGAGTGAAGCGAGCATTTTTCAGCATTTGTAGCATTTAAAATGATACAAAGTCTAGTCTTTCAGACTGACTGTCACTTTTTTTGAAAGTCTTATAGATGAACTTCCAGTAGTGTCCTTTATCTCCGTACAAAATTTCAGGGTGGTACCGCTAATAGTTTCTGAGATCTAGAACGCCGGTGAAATATTTCGCACATTCGCCATCTTGTGTTTATGTAAACAATTGAATGAAGTTAGATGTCGGTGCATTACAATGTGTATAAACATATACTGAACCAAGTTTAATTGCGTTTGGTTGGTTAAATCGCGAGAAACGTCTATTTAAAAGTCGCAAATTTGTGTGGCCGCCATGTTTGTTTTGTAGTTAACAGTTTTTCAAAAGTCACATAGATGAACTTCTAGTAGTTTCCTTTATCACCTTTAAAATTCCAGGGTGATATCGGGAATAGTTTCGGAGATATTGAATGCTGGTGAGATATTTCGCACAGCCGCCATATTGGATTGGTGAGACGTAACAAAATTTGAGGGGCACGGTCGTGGTCATCCGGAATAGTGCTATGAACTTACTGAGTTTCATTGAAATCGCTCTAGCCGTTTAGAAGTTATTAGGGGGACATACACACCTCTCACACACACACGCACGCACACACGGACAAAAGGTGATCTCATGAGCCTATTTTTTCAAAATTGAAAATAGCCTAACAAGCCGTTATCTATATCTTCTTCTATATATTTAAAACAGTGAGCTGATTTTTGTTACGGCGAGATTGACAGAACGGCTGAACCGATTGACTTCGTAACGCACTCTGACGAAAGCCCTTGGCCTGTATTTTTGCCGAGTGTCTTTAAAATAAACAAATATGTAACCATATATTTTTAAATTTATAAACAAAACTGCAAAATTATTGGCTCAAGCGCATGCGCAGAATTACCTTGGTTAATGACAGACATGGCAGATGTCCACCGCGTTTTAATGTAATAGTTATTATTATAAGAAATATAAGTGAAGGGAATATTGATTATGATGTTTCCACGATATATAGTACAAAGGAATTATAATAGACAGGAAATGTAGAAGAACTTACACTGACTGTTGAGTGTGTATAATTGTTTATATAACATAATATTGCGTAATTTATTTACTGTTTTGGTGGCTCAGTGACATATCGGGGATCTGAGAACGTATCTAAGAAGATTAAAACAAATGCCTCGATTGCCGTACCAGCCCCGAAGAATCAAACTGGTTCTACAAACGTTCCCGCAGCTGTGAAAAAGAAACAAAATCTTCATTCTACGTCATCTAGGGACCCACGAACGCTCTCAAACGCTGACAGCCGGCCTATGAATGGCAGTCATAAGGAACTATCTCAACCTAATTTGACATAGTGCACCAGTATATTTCTCACCAGTGTCTTTTTTTTTCTCGAGTCCACCTTCCAGTATGTCTAGCACAGCTTTTATACTTCTCTTAATGGCGCAATTTCTCACTGTGGCCACTGTGAATATCAATGTAATAGAATGCCCTCTGAAATTTCAAATGTTGGAGATATTCCTTCGAGATGCAGACATTGACATTGCCTTCATTCATGAAGTTGCTATACCCTGTTTGCCCATATCTGCCTTCTACAAACAATACATCAATACCGGTACTACGAATAGAGGGACCGGATTCCTCATAAGACATGATATCCCACTCGAAGGTGTGCTATGTCATCCATCAGGACGCATACTATCTGGACACATAAACAATACCACCCTGATAAATGTATATGCCCCATCCGGGTCCAATAAACGTGTGGAACGGAAAATGTTCTTTCAACAGAGTATATTGCCTCATCTGCACGACGTTAAGGAAAAACTTAATCTTGCAGGGGATTTCAATTGTATTCAACGCCCAGAGGATTCTACTAGTCCATACCAAGGTGTCAACCCGGCTCTCAGGACCCTCCTTACATCCCTACACCTCATTGATGCTGTGGACAGTATAAGGGTGCCCCTGGCCCATTACGCCTGTATAAGTCACAACTCCTCATCACGAATTGACCGCATCTACTTTTCCCAGGAACTTATCCAGCCTAGACGATATGAAGTTATACCTGCCAGTTTCACTAACCATCATGCAGTCGTATGTACAATCTCTTACCCCCATTCCATATTTCACATAGGAAGAGGTTATTGGAAACTGAATTGCTCGCTGTTACTGGAGGAGGAATGCCAAGATATTTTCAGACAACACTGGACTCGATGGGTCCAACAAAAATGCAACTTTCGCGACTGTGCAGACTGGTGGGATTTTTTAGTTAAACCAGGGATCCGCCACGTCTTTAAGAACATATCCTACCAACGAGGTCGGGAAAGACGGGATACAGTTGAATTTTACTATCGAGTTCTTCGCCAGCTCCAGCAAAGATCTGATGCTGGGGAGCGTATGTATGACCAGATTCGGGAAGTTAAAACCAAGCTCCTGTCTCTACAGCAACGAGCGCTCGCTCATATAAACGTGGCTTTAAAAGATCGTACAGTGCTCCCGGACGAAAGTGCAAGTGTTTACCATATCGCCAAAGGACAACGTGAGCGGCAACGTAAATATATCCACCGCCTCCGCACCAGTACTGGAAGTGTCGTCACCTCCCCTGACGCTATACGTAATGAAATATCATTATTTTATCAACTGTTCTACGCTAAGGCTCCAATTGATCCACAGCAGGTGACCCTATTGCTTTCATTTTGCAGTATCCAACTATCTCCGGACAACAAAACTCTGCTCACCACGGATATTACGGATGAAGAGATTCACTCTGTGGTTAAGCACCTCCCAAATAACCGCTCACCTGGCATTGATGGACTGCCATATGAACTGTATAAACACTTCTGGCCTCTCATTGGCAAAGAATTTTGTCACGTCTTGCGTACCATTCTCCAACGTCGTGCTCTTTGTCAATCACATCACGAGGGTACCATAGTCCTCATACCAAAAATATCCTCTCCCATGGCAGTTGGTGACTTCCGACCAGTTACTCTGCTCTGCAGTGATTATAAAGTCCTTACCAAAGTACTTGCATGCCGATTGAAGACTGTTCTACATGATATCATTGGTGATGAACAATGTTGCAGTATTCCTGGAAGAACTCTGTTAACAAACTTAGCGATACTACGGGACCTACACCTAAAAGCCGAAATGCTCCCCACTGAGCCAATGAGTTTTCTGACCTTAGATCTTGATAAAGCTTTCGACCGCATCAGTCATGAATACTTGTACATGGTCTTGCAACACTTTGAATTTCCTGCAATCCTTATTGACTACATTCGTATGATCAATTGTAATGCTACGTCTCGAGTGCTCGTCAACGGATTTCTTTCCCCTCTGATTCCAATACAACGATCAGTTAGGCAAGGATGTCCCCTTTCCATGTTACTTTTTGTCATTGGCCTTGAACCGTTCATTCGGACAACCCAGGTGAAGCTACAGGGTTACAAACTGTCCACACATGTTTTTGGCATGTGCGCCTATGCTGATGACGTATCAATATTGATCCGCAATAAGAAGACATCTCCCACATCGATAGCGTCCTTCAGCTCTACCATATCGCCTCTGGAGCACAATCGAACCCCCAGAAAACTGCTTTGCTTCCGCTCAATACTAACTCAGTGATTACCCAACAGCCCTGGTTCCGGATAGTAAATGAGGTGAAAATTCTTGGCATTACCTGGAAGCAATCGCTTCTGGACACAGTGCAAGCAAACTGGACTAAGGTCATTGCCAAAGTTAGGGGAGTGCTGATCCAATTTGGTCAAAGAAACCTCAATATAGTGCAACGGGTCATGGTCCTCAACGTGTTTGCGCTCTCTAAAATATGGTATGTCGCACAACTTTTCCCACTTCCCAAAATGTTTGAGAGCCAATTGTCAAAATATACAGGTTGGTTTATATGGCAAGGATTTTTGTTCCGAGTACAACGGGGACAGTTGTATCTCCCATCCCGGCATGGCGGGCTAGGGCTAACAGCTCATGGCATGAAATGCCGTGCACTCCTCTGCAAGAACGATATCACCATTCTTTCCCAACATGACACTTTTACGAAAGCGCTATACAAAGATATTCGAAACACAGCCCGTGGTTGTGATAGAGTTTTGCCGAAGATATTTAGGGACCATCAACAGCACCCTCTGGAAACTGTTCGCCAAATGCCTTCCGGGACTGTTCCAACGACGAAAAGTATTTATAACATGTTGCGGCACGTGGTACACTCCAAACCGCGAATCGAGGCCGCCACCCTCTACGTCCATTGGCCCACTGTTTGGAAAAATTTTGGGGCTATGACCATTTCTTCCGCTGTACACTCCCAGGTTTTTATCTTCCTCAACGATCTCATCCCAACGGCTCTACGGCGATATGCCATCCGTCTTGAAGCTTACCCATGGTGTACTATATGTGGTCAAACTGATACGGCGATACACCGCTTCACATCATGCACGCGAGTTGCCTCCACGTGGCTGTGGTGTAAGGGAAAAGTATGTCAACTATTAAATGTGCCCACGGTTGACCTTGGTGACATGAAGTTGATTCGTTTGTCGGTGACCGCCTTCCCCCAAATTAAACAGACTGCCATTGTGTGGATAATGGGCCAATATGTACACTTCGTGATGGACAATGATCAACATTTCTCGTTCCTGGATCTCAGATATCACCTGCAGAAAGAGCGTTGGAAGCTTAGTGAAAGTGGATAATTGTACGATAAATATGGATACTATCTGGATTTTCTTGTGATGTAATAGTATGGTATTTATCATATCTGAAAATTCTGTAATTCTGTAGAGAGCTAAAAAAAAAGTGACAGAGTTCCGGTGTTGAAATTTATGCATCGTGAAATGGAGACGGTTCGAATCCCACCTCCGACATGAATTGTTATTTCCCAATTATTCTTTCTTGCTGTTGGTGTCGCATTGTCTAAACATATTTTACTTTTATTGTTCCCATTAAGTAAGGAATTCCCCACGATTTACGTTACCATATACTTTTAAATTATTAAATTTAAATGGCCGCTATCGCTTCCGCCATGAGAGAAGTGGCGAACATAATTCATTTGATGGACTCGGACATCGTGGTTACTCAGCCCCGTCTACTTTGGTGTGTGTGTGTAAAATGTTCTCTGATAACCTGTGTTATTGTGATGACTATATTGAAGTGTGCATTTGTAATTAAGGTGGGGAATGGGGAGTTGACGACCGAGACTTTAAGTTAGGAACTATCCCGGTATTTGCCTGGAGTGGAAATGGAAAACCACTGAAAACCACATCCAAGATTACTGTGATGGGAATCGAACCTTGCTATTCTTATTTTGCCACAAGAGTGCGCCCCATTCCAGCCCTCAGACCAGAATTAATTTTCTTGGCAGAGCAGGGATTTAACCCGTAATTCGGGGTGATAGCTCAGAATGTGGTCTTAAGAGTGGGCTTCCTTGCGTTAATATGATTTTTGACATGCACTGAACATATAATTCTGAAATTCCCTCCATTACGGTGGCTGGCAAAGTGAGTCTATGCTCATTCCAGTAGTCGACGAAATGATTCTATGCTCCCTTACATAATTTACTGTCACGGAAATGCAAAGGATTGTACCTACAACAGGTGATGGAAATTGATTATTTAGAAAAGTTTCGTGCTGTTTATTTCAAAACGAAGAACTTCATCCGGAGCTGGGTTTGCAAGCAAATTGCAAAAATTGTTGCAAGAAGGGATAATTATAGGGATTTTATTTTTGGCGATCAGTCTCATCGCATTCTCATCAGCAACCAACTTGAGAAAGAAAGTCTCTGAACTTCATTGTATCAGTGAATATTTTTGTTTATTCATTATTTGTTTAGAGTACATAACAACGAATCTAACCATGCTGTGGATTTTTTTCAATAGAAGTATTATTTGCCATTTAATATTTGGCGGCTGCGTTGATGCAGGCCACTATAGTGTTATTGAATATGACGTTAATTTGGGGAGAAATACTGCTATAAATAAACCCATTTGATGAAAAAGAACATTAGCCGCAATAAAATGGGAAATCAGAGAAAATACGAAGCCACTTTTAAAATCCAATATAAATATGCCATTTCAGAAGCAATTCCAGAGTATATGCTTTACAGTGTAGGGTCCTTAACGAACAAATGTAAACATTGTTCTGCACTGTATTTCTCTTGCGAGAAAACTACGCTTGGTTACTTTGATCTTTGCTGTTGAAATAGTAAAATTGATCTGACTAAATATAAAATATTCGACAGGCTGCAACAATTTTTCACTGGAGATGATATCTCAATGAATTTCGGAGATAATAATCGGCAGTACAACAATGCCATGAACTTCGTTTCCTTTGGTACCGGTACCAATGTTACTATGCCACATGCATACGGTCCATATTGTTTTAAAATGCATGGATTTGCACATCATCGCATTTCTTCGTTATATTCCAAAATTATAAGCGACGGTTCTTGCGACCAGTTGTATATATTAGATTCTCCAGAAGCTAATCGAGTCAGATCTGAAAATCAAGTGAATTCTTACAAAACCCCTACATTTAACATTCAAATTCCAGCTGACGATATTCGATTAGCTCGGCCCATAGTTTGGAATGGAGCCCCAATGGCAAACATTCATTCATTAATGTGTGTGAATCTACTTCTAAGAGATACGTAACGACATTATTCCTTTTTGTGGGAAAGTTATTCTTCATGGAGACTTCAGGTCTGTCGCACACTTCTCGCCAAACAGTTATTCATATTAAATACTCTTCTCTTTGGCCCTTCTCCAGAATACGCCACTTACATAAAAACACGCGATTGAAACAAGGTGAAATGGAATTTTCTGATTATATGCTACATGTTAACGGCGACAACTTCTCTATGGTTGGTGATAATCAAGTGTTACTGAATTACCAGCCAAACTTGCAACGCATGAGGATACCGTGCCTGAAACATTTACTTCTGCGAAGGATATAATAAATTTCTCGAAAGTTTGCATTCTTACACGAATGGTTGGTTCCTTAGTTTAGGGGCTGCGAAAATGCGGTCATGTAGCCCCGTGTACTTTGGGTGTCTGCGTAGAATCTGTCTGATAACCGGTGTTAATAATGTGATGGCTGTATTAGTGTGTGTTATCTGCGATTCAGGTAAGGAATGAAGACGATCTAATTTTCAAGTACAGTAGTTCCTACTTTTGCTACCAAATGCTACCGTCCACGACACCTAGCTGCGGACTTGGCTACTAAATGCCAAATCAGCCATCACCTGGCGACGAACTTTGGAACTAATATAGCGTTATCACACAAATGTACTGTAGTTAGTGGAAGATTCTTTTTCATGTCATAAATCTAAGGCATAGGACCGCCGGATTTACTTCCCCCCCGAAGGAAGGCATACAGAGGGATTCTTACACCAAAAAAATGAACAATGTAATGAAATCAACTTATAAGTCATTGACCTTCTATCCAGTAGCTTAGTTCAAAACAAGATGTTCAGTAAAGAACATATAGCCTACTTTCTCCTAAATGCATGGGTATAGTTATAACTCTTTATCCTTTTCAAGGAGTATGATTGAATGTTGGTTGTAGTAGCTTGTTAAAATACAACGTGCTATAGGGATATTAAACATGAATATGAGGTGCCCTTTGCTAGTGCTACCTCTGTACCAAATTTCGTTCAATTCGGTTTCACCGTGTTTGAATTGATAGGGGGAATCGATTTGCACACATACTTGGCCACCATCTGCAAACTATTGGGCTGATGTTCTTGCAGTTTGGTCAGAATATGTTTCCCACATAAAGATATGGTGTTGCAAAATTTGGTAGAGACTAGATTATTAGGTTGGTCGTAATTACATTTTAGCTTTTAACATTTGGGTGGCCGCCATTACGTTTCTGTCAATATGGCGGCAATATTAATCATGACACTGAGATGCCCTTTGCTAGTGCTATCTCTGTACCAAATTTCGTTCCATTCGGTTTCACCGTGTTTGAATTAATAGGGGGAATCGATTCTGACACAAAGATGGCCGCCATCCGCAAACTATTAGGCGAATGACCTATTAGATTGGTCAAAGGATGCTCCCTCCACAAAGGTATGTAGTTGCAAAATTTGGTAGAGATCGGATGATTAGGTTAATCGTATTTTGATTTAAGCTTTGAACATTCGTGTGGCCACCATTACGTTTCAGTCAATATGGCGGCGATATAAAACATGAAACTGAGGTGCCCTTTGCTAGTGCTACCTCTGTACCAAATTTCATTCCATTCAGTTCCACCGTGTTCGAATTAATAGGGGGAATCAATTTTGACATAAAGATGGCCGCCATCCGCAAACTATTAGGCGAATGACCTACTAGATTGGTCAAAGGATGCTCCCTCCATAAAGGTATGTTGTTGCAAAGTTTGGTAGAGATCGGATGATTAGGTTAATCGTAATTTAACTTAAGCTTTGAACATTTGTGTGGCCGCCATTACGTTTCTGTCAATATGGCGGCGATATAAAACATGACACTGAGATGCCCTTTGCTAGTGCTACCTATGTACTAAATTTCGCGCCATTCGGTTTCACCGTGTTTGAATTAATAGGGGGAATTGATTTTCACACAAAGATGGCCTCCATCCGCAAACTATTAGGCTAATGACCTATTCATTTGCTCAAAGGATGCTTCCTCTATAAGGGTATGTTGTTGCAAAATTTGGTAGAGATCAGATGATTAGGTTAATCTAATTTGATTTAAGCTTTGAACATTTGTGTGGCCGCCATTACGTTTCCGTCAAGATGGCGGCGATATAAAACATGACACTGAGGCTCCTTTTGTTAGTACTACCTCTGTACCAATTTTTTTCCATTCGGTTGCAACGTGTTCGAATTAATTGGGGGAATCGATTTTCACACAAAGATGGCCGCCATCCGCAAACTATTACGCTGATGACCTATTAGATTGGTCAAAGGATGCTCCCTCCATAAAGGTATGTAGTTGCAAAATTTGGTAGAGATCGGATGATTAGGTTAATCGTAATTTGATTTAAGCTTTGAACATTCGTGTGGCCGCCATTATGTTTCAGTCAAGATGGCGGCGATATAAAACATGACACTGAGGTGTCCTTTGCTGGTGCTACCTCTGTACCAAATTTCGTTCCATTCGGTTCCACCGTGTTCGAATTAATAGGGGGAATCAATTTTGACATAAAGATGGCCGCCATCCGCAAACTATTAGGCTAATAACCTATTGGATTGGTCAAAAGATGCTCCCTCCATAAAGGTATGTTGTTGCAAAGTTTGGTAGAGATCGGATGGTTATGTTAGTCGTAATTTAACATAAGCTTTGAACATTTGTGTGGCCGCCATTACGTTTCCGTCAAGATGGCGGCGATATAAAACATGACACTGAGGTGCCTTTTGTTAGTACTACCTCTGTACCAAATTTCGTTCCATTCGGTTGCACCGTGTTCGAATTAATAGGGGGAATCGATTTTCACACAAAGATGGCCGCCATCCGCAAACTATTACGCTGATGACCTATTAGTTTGGTCGAAGGATGCTCCCCCCATAAAGGTATGTTGTTGCAAAATTTGGTAGAGATCGGATGATTAGGTTAGTCGTAATTTGATTTAAGCTTTGAACATTTGTATGGCCACCATTACGTTTCCGTCAAGATGGCGGCGATATAAAACATGACACTGAGGTGCCTTTTTTTAGTACTACCTCTGTACCAAATTTCGTTCCATTCGGTTGCACCGTGTTCGAATTAATAGGGGGAATCGATTTTCACACAAAGATGGCCGCCATCCGCAAACTATTACGCTGATGACCTATTGGTTTGGTCAAATGATGCTCCCCCCATAAAGGTATGTTGTTGCAAAATTTGGTAGAGATCGGATGATTAGGTTAGTCGTAATTTGATTTAAGCTTTGAACATTTGTGTGGCCGCCATTACGTTTCCGTCAAGATGGCGGCGATATAAAACATGACACTGAGGTGTCCTTTGCTAGTGCTACCTTTGTACCAAATTTCGTTCAATTCGCATTCACCGTGTTCGAACTGATAGGGGGGGACAGACATTCAGAGTACACCCACTCACACACACACAGACACAGACACACACACACACACAGACTCACACACACACATACACACACACACACAGACTCACACACACACATACACACACACAGACAGACACACTTTTTTCGCCCTGTGTTGATCTCATAAGTCTACTTTCATTTTTTGCAAAAATCGAAAGTAGGCTAAAAATACACGAGCATTAACAGATTACATACTGAAGATGAAAGATTGCACTCTCGACATTGCAACATACTGCTGGCCATGACTGAAAACGTGATGAGGAAATTTGAGACCTATACGTTTATTTCAGTTTCCTGCGTAGTTCTTGAATTTCTTGGAATTAAATTATATGCCTCCACATAGTCCAAACGCTTGACTCATAGTTATGCTCCTTAAGAAATCTGAACGTTTCCCAAGGGCTTCTAAATGCAACCATATTGCTTGGATTTGGAAATAATAAGTGCAGTTAAAATTAGGCAGAGAGGCCTAATCCTTCGACTTGATTTAACACCATCCAAAAAAACACTACCATTTTCTTTTAAGAAGCAACATCTTCCAATTCGCTTGGCATACTTTATCACAATCAATACTCAAGGCGAAACTCTGGAACGTTTGGGCTCAATATTTACCTCATCACGTTTCCAGTCATGGCCAGCAGTATGTTGCAACGTCGAGAGTGCAATCTTTTGACGCCTTTAAAGTTTCAACAGTGCCTAAAAGTAATCGCACCAAGAATTCCTCAGTAAATATTTTCCCATTGGCCGTCATGTTTTGACGGGTTTCAACAAGTATATATTAAAACACTAAGGTGATTTTTGTTACCGCGAGATTGAGATAATGTCTTAACCGATTGTAACGAGAGCTCTTTGCATGTAGATTTACAGAGTGTCCTTAAAAGAAAAATATATGTTAGGGTATATTTTTAAATTATTAAACAAAAATGTAATATTTGTCGCTCCCGCACTTGCGCACAATGGCTCTATTCCACCAGAGGAATGGAGGATCCCGCCGGGTCTTACTGAGATCTTTGTTTATCCTCCGGCTGGGAAGACGGTCCGTTCAAAACTGCTGCCAGCGAGCTACTGATGCGAAGTGGGAGGGGCGTGTTCTGCCACTACCAAACCCACCCGAACATTGCTCAAGGCCTGCGCAGGATTCTGTGGCAAGCTCTTCTTGCGCGTATTCTATAATATATTGTATCAATCATTTTGAGCAGACAGGATTTCAAGGATTTACAGACATTTGACTCTATAAAACTACGGTACTTACACAACTCAACACCATTGTGTATGGTAATGAAAACCAATGCTTAGGATACTTCCTAATCGGAAATGCTATAACTAAGGACATATTTAGGAGTTTCAATTCCAGGTTATCTGGGTTTCGCAACAAGTTTCTTACTGAAATAAACATAGAATAATCATATGATAATAAGCATGGCTGACTGGTAAGAATATTGATGTGTCCCACCAATTGTTGCGGCTCCACCAATTGTTGTGTCCCCACCTGATGGCACGGACTTAAAGCCATAGGGTGATCAGGGGTTCTCCAAGACCAAGTACCAAGATCGTTATTGTGTCTCTCTGATAGCTTCTGATAGCGATTACAGCACACCCCTATTACAGAAGGAAATGGGAGTGGGGGGAGATTCAGGAATCATGGAATGCTCTCCAATAAAAATGATTGAAAGCTTAACACCCAGTGTATTCCTTATTTATGGCATGAAGAAGAACCTTCCACTAACTACACTTGTGTGATGCCAAACTTTGTAGGTTAGGTTCATCACCGGGTGCTGGTTGCGATGTCATCAAGTAGTAGCGAAGTTCACAGCTAGATGTCGTGGACGGTAGCATTTGCTAGCGAAAGTACGAACTACTTGAAATTATTGTCTGCAGTCCTTACTTGAATTAAAGCAGATAACACACACTAATACAGCCATCACAACTAACGCTGGTTATCGAACAGATTCTACACACACCCAAAGTACACGGGACTACATGACCGCTTTGTCGCAGCACCTAAACTAAGGAACCAACCAATGTTGTCGTTTATCCACAAAGCCGGCCAAAGATGGGACCCGAACCCACTCGTTTTCTGAGTTTGGAGATACAGCGTTTTTCGTTTTATTTAAATAAGTTTGTTATAGTAATTTCACTGTAACTAATCTGCTAGAGGGAAAAGAGTGGGGAGAGAGACTAATACGCCATGACCATAATTCGATTCAGTGGTCTGCAATCGTCCATCTGCACTGTTGGTTGATAAGCACTGATCTAGGTCAGTGATTAACTCCAGTGCATAGCTCACTGAAATCCTGGTATACAATGCTGCACTGAAGCGCGGGCGGTAAACTGCAACACAGTAATGAAACACAAAATTCAGGTAACATAAACTCCCACACAGAGACTGTGTGAACCCTTGCACTATCGTATCTAGGCTTAAGAAAGACTGTGGTGCCTTATAGAGACAGTGTTGCCTTATTTGTACCCTCATTGCGTACTGTGTTGAGTGCTTGAACAGGTGTTCGTAGAAGATGTTGCAACGAGGTGTCTGGCTGTTCAATCATACGTGTTATGCCCTAAACGTTTAACTAAGTTTATAAGTTTATAGTTTAACCTCAAACAAGAGGCCTATTCCATAATTGAATAAGTTTATAGTTTAACCTCAAATTAAGAGGCCTATTCCATCATTGAATAAGTTTGAAGTGATACACTTCATAATTACGTATTCCAGAGCATTCTTTGTAAGATATTATTTCGGCACAGCGGCTTCATCGTTTTTAGAGCTCTACATCTCTGGTGAAGTATTATAATCTTTACAATACATTTCCATTGTCACTGGTGGATTCTATTTGGCATGTTGATATTATCTCGAGTGCTGCCACGGAGCAAATTATATCTCGGTTAACGTCTGCAGACCGCAGTGAGGCATAACTGCTACAGAGCTCAACCATTAGACTACCATTTCGCTGGCTTCTGCAAACCACAATACAGCGTGTGTTTGTCTTCAAATTTATAATTGTTTGCCGCATGTTTTTTGGAAGAATTAGAACACATGACTGTTTCCCAAATGAAGAGTGCACATTACAGTGATCTGCAGAAAAAGGGTGACATTTTAGAGTTTGTTCATATTGTGTTTTGGTTTTCAAATTTCAACTGTTTCTTTCTTTCTTTCTTTCTTTCTTTCTTTCTTTCTTTCTTTATACTCAGTCACTTATTTTTAATGTATCTTTGGGGTAAACATCTTCCACCTTTCCATTATGGTGCACCATAATGGGGTTATTGATGGTAATGTTTTTAGTGTTAAGCTTTCCAACCGCCTGTTTTCCTTAATATTTAAATCTAAATCGGCTGATGATGATGATCGTGTGGCTTCCGGAGAGGCCGAGTGCAGGCCTTTCTAGTTGACGCCCGTGGGCGACCTGCGCGTCGTAATGAGGATGAAGTGATGATGAAGACGCCACATACACCCAGTCCCCGAGCCACGGGAATTAATCCCAGAAGATTAAAATCCCTGATGGCTCGGCCGGGAATCAAACCCGAGGTGTACGATGTACATTTCTTCTGCAATAAACCAAGTCCCATATTCGCGGCAGTATTAAAGGTGCCGGGACGTCCTCATAAGACCGGGCAGCGCTTAGTTGAATGGCTTATGGTCCACGCGTGGCGAGGGCTAATCCACGGTCTTTAATAGTTGTAGACCCACCTCATTCAATAACATACATCTTATCTAGGTTGGCAACACCTCACATAAACACATCGCAATGACTCCGCACAACACATATGGACAGGGGGGAGAAAGCAGGGAAAACCCAGTCGTTAAGATAACAACCACCGCAGTCGACCGCACCGTGAGTTACAGTGAACACAAAAACTGCGCGTAGCTCTAGTAAGGAAGACAATCAGATAAGTAGTTAGACTATAATATTATAGTTTAACCATAGTTGATTTTTACAACCATATAATCACTCCAAATTACAAACTCCGGATATATATCACCATTTAGCATTTCACCTAACATCATATATACTGCATTTAGCATACACCGACAGTTGCTGTACCAATACTGCAACTAGATAATTGTACATATTGTAAATATTTTCACCTGTATTTCAAACATAGATTTTATAGCCTAAGTGTAATGGATCTGATGATGATCGCTTGACGATCGACACTGGTCATCCTAGTGTATTTATTAATCTCATGTAATTTATTTCAGGATTAGGGCATAACCCATCTCTTTTGGGTACATTCGTGTTGACCGACTGAAAAGCACTAAACCCTTGTTTACTAAGGCAACACTGAAAATATGGCTTCAAACACCCCAATGTGTTTATTAATGCAACTGATTTCGTGAAATGTGAAACTGAAGTTGCTTGCAACAGATAGATAAGATTAACACAGAGCTGTGCACACTGCGTTTCATGAAACTGTGGTTGCATTGATTTCGCGAAACCGGGTTTCGAGAAACTCGGAAACACGGTTTCCTGTCACGTCAGTTGCACGTTTCATGTGTTTTAACTTTATTCTTCGGCCAACGCCTCCCCTCTTTTACGTAAATATATGAACTTGTTATTGAAAGAAGAAGTGTGGACTTTTGAATCAAAATCATGGCCTGCTGTTGGTTGGATATTACGAAGCCAGTAGTTTACAAAACATGTATATTGTACCTTGTAATAACAGGGGAGTGGGGAATTAGGCAACCTCTTTGCTCACATGATACGCAAGGTCAGTTATTTAAGTAAGTATTATGTTATCTGCCGGCCCCGTGGTGTTGGGGTAGCACGCCTGCCTCTCTCCCGGAAGCCCTGGGTTCGATTCCCGGCTCCGTCACGAAAACCAAGATTAACAGCTGAGGGGACCCGACGCAATGACCACGCGTCACCCCAATATCTGCAGGCCAAATGGATGGGCAGCGGTCGCTTGGTAGGTCTAGGCCCTCCAGAGGTTGTAGTGCTACGGATTATTATGTATTACGTGAGTGTCCTTGGCCTTTCGATTGGCTTTCGTCAGCTGAACCAGGTGCTCTTTCTTTGGGCTGGCATATTGCGATCACATGTGCATACTACGAAGGCTACAGGTTGCTGTTGTTGTTGTTGTTGTTTTAAAGGGCGGAACAACGATGTCATCTGTCCCTGAAGGCTACAGGCATGGTTACCGAATGTTAATTGTATTTAGTTACCGTTCGCGTTCATTATTCTTTGGGGGCATGGTCCTCGTTAGGAAGGTGGGGCTATGAAATCCAACAAGACAAAATCATGGCCTAACCCTCCTAACTGATGGAAAACCGTTGCTTCTGTGTTCATGTTCCAATGCGACTGGTTTCTTGAAACCCATTTTATGAAACCAGTTGCATGAAACAGGTTTCTCCAGTATGCACCGCGCCTAAGTCTCTAATAGTCCTAAGTATCTTCCCTCATACCGTTCCTCGTTTTCTACTCATTCATTTTTCTTTGACTAATATTTTATAAACAATTATTTAGCTGCATATCTTTAAAACTCAGCATTTTTTTCTAGGTTAGTGCCGTGTCTTGTGTGGGGTTTCGCCTAGGACACCAAGCTGGCTCATCAGCGGGCTCTTGGTGTTCCCACCCGGACTCCCATTGGAGTAGCGAACTGCGCGCTGCCTCCCTTTTTATGAAGCGCACCTGCGCCACTTTACTGCGAGAACCAAAAGCTCAAGCAGCCATAACATCCCTATGAAGGCTTCCAAAAAGTTGGTATATTGGCTTTCACGGCCGGTGAATTAAAGATCAGCAATTCTTCTAGGTTCGTGCCGTGTCTTGTGTGGGGTTTCGCCTAGAACACCAAGCAGGCTCATCGGCGGGCTCTTGGTGTCCCCGCCCGGACCCCCACAGGAGTATCCAACTGCGCGATACCTCCCTTTATATAGAGTGCAACTGCACTCCTTGACTGCGAGAACCAACAGCTCAAGCAGCCTCAACCTCCGTATGAAGGCTTCCAAAAAGAATGGTATATTGGCTTTCACGGTCCGTGAATTAAAACTCAGCAATTTTTCCAGGTTTGTGCCGTGTCTTGTGTGGGGTTTCGCCTGGACACCAAGCTGGCTCATCAGCGGGGTCTTGTTGGGGGGTCCGGGTGGGGACACCAAGAGTTCACAAGAAATTTAAATACTATAGATCTTCAATCGGATTTCACATGGAATGAAGGCTTTTAAACGAGCGATTTATGAGGGTGGTTGTTGGATTAAATATGTAGCCTAGATATGATAAATAATTGATAAAGTTATCAACATTCTAAGAGAGGCAAAAGCAAAGCCAACTCCGTACAGGCCATGGAGGCCCTAGGAATAATGGAAAGTAGAGGCTTCCACTCTTTGTGACAACAGAACTAGATGGGATGGAGTCGTCAGCACCATGCTCGGCCGTCTTTGCTCCCAGGAATTAGCCTGATACTCATTTCTGATAAAGGCTGAGTGAATTCCACGGCTATTTACGTTTACGAAAGTGGTAGTTTTGTTTATAAAACGCACAATACGTGGATCGTACCCACTCCCTTTCAGTTAGAAGCTCAGCGCCTCTACCGACTGCACCACGCAGCCCCTCCATTATAAAAGAGGAAGAATGTAAAATAGATTTCAAACAAAAGTGTACTTTTATTATTTCACTCTGAAAGGACTTATTGAATATCCTTGCAAATATCAAATCATAATTCTCTCTTTTCTGGTGAACATAACGTACAAAACGTATTTCCCAGAAAATCAATTTCCATTACTTCAGAACATAAATCAAAACACACCAAAATGCGAAATCCACATATGACATTCGAATTAAAGTAAAACAATAACATATGTTTTGATATTTCAGAATTGTTTACATGCGTGTGTCGTCAATAACTACAATCCACAGAGCGAGTGCAAGGTTGATGAATAGCCGATACAAAAACATAACTTTGTCATGTCTGCTGCTTCAGACGGTTTATTTTTAGTCACTATAAACGCAGACTTTCGATATGCCTGCAGATACGAATAGTAGTATCTAAATCTGAGGATTTGACATATTCCTCCGTACCGGGAATACTCAAATGAGGTGGGTGCACACTTTCGCATTGATTTTCGTGAAACTCCTTTTCCGTGATTAAGGAGTATAGATTGGCTCTCTTCTCACCGGGCATCGTTTCACTGCGAAGGAAGAAATGGCATATCAAAAATAATCGCTCTATAATAATAATAATAATAATAATAATAGTAGACACGCAGGAGTTACCCCCTTAATTGGAAGGACCAGGCCCAAAGAAAAACATACCCAGGATAGTATTCCGAGACCACAGTACTAAGCTTAGACATAGAAATGATACACTTGCGTTCCTTAAATGAACAACTTCTATTGACATTTTTAAACATTACATTTACAGTAACATTAACAACAAAATTAGATTTAACAAACTGGAAGATGTGGAAATAGTTCACGTTCCCAGTACCTGCCTTCGCACGTAGAAAGACTTATGTAATCCAGCATACATTTCACGACAGTAATCCAACAGATCCTTCTCTGTTCACATACCAGCTGACTGTCGTGCATCGTTTCAGAAACCCAACTATCAATCATATAGGTCTCATTATCATCGAAGGAATGGCCAATAAAATCTTTTAATTACTAGAATAACTTCATAAGAAGCCAGAACTTAGCAATGGCTCCGTCGATCCTTTTCTGTTCACACACCAGCTGATTGTCGTACATCGTTAAAAAAAACCAACTATCAATCATATAGGTTTCATTATCATCGAAGGAATGGACATTAAAATCTTTTATTTACTAGAATAACTTCATAAGAAGCCAGAACTTAGCAATGGCTCCGTCGATCCTTTTCTGTTCACACACCAGCTGACTGTCGTGCATAGTTAAGAAACCCCAACAGAACATCGAAGAAAAACAAAACGCAATTGACTTCAAAATATCAGGAAGACTGGTCATGCTCCAAAGATAAATATAGCAGACCCAAGGCTACTATGAACTTCTTACCGTGGTGCAGCTCTCTAGCGGCAAAACAGAGAACTGATATCTCCACTGCAGGCAGAGTCCCAGAGACCATCGACTAAACAGAGCAGTAAGGGTAAAAAGTGACGTAATAACGGCACAATAATAACAATAATAATAAAACTAATAATCAAAACAATAGAATAATAAAACAAATAGAAACACTCCAAGAATGCGTCGGAAAAGTGAGACTTCAAAGATGCTTCGCGAAAACTCAAGTGCTAAGTCACAAAGGCGACAACATGTAAACAAAATACGGAACGATAAAAAGAGTCCCACATTTCAAATAGTCTATCTGGGAGAATTCATCGAACCAACAGGATCCGAAAAAAATCACACAAAACCGTCTCCAGAAAACCAGGAAAGCACTCGGACTTATCCAAAACCTCTAAAACAAAAACTGCATGTCAAGACAAACCAAACGTCGACACTACAACACTGTCATCAAACGGGCAAGTCTCTACGCAAGCGAAACCCTTACATTCAATAAGAAATATGAACTAGCAGACATCAAGAAAGAAAAATCATTAGAGCAAGACTCACTCCTGCCGGGTACCGGCTACAGTCAATCAATACAACTGAGAAATGCTCAAATATCGAAGTCGACCTCAGTAAAAGACGATTGAAATTCTTCGGGCACATAAGTAGACTGTCGAATACCCGACTAACTAAACGAATACTAGATTACATATCATCACTCAAAAGTACAACACCATGGATGAAAGAAGTACAAAAAGACATGCAAACCGCTAACATAACCGACTCATCAGACAGAGACTCCTCCCGTAACAAAGTGAACAACTGGGAAGTCCAACCAGAGCAAGCAAAACCTACACTTTACAGACCTCAATGGTCTGACGAAGATCAGTGTGGCTCTAGCCACGAACGAGTAAGGTCATGCTTGTCTGGTGTATCTGAGCAGTGAGAGTGCAGCCAACACACAACAGTTAAGTGCGCCGAATAGCTTCGCCTAAGCTTAGTACAGGCTCTTTGTCAATTGGATAGAACCCCAGGAAGAAAATGCAAACCATCAGGAAAAATACGTTGAAATGCTCCTTCCAACGGAACACCACGCGTCCGTCGGCAGCGGAAATTCACACCTTTGTGGCGGAGATGCTGAAAATCACGGTCGACCAACTGGAGACCCTGCAACTTGACGCACCGTCCAACTCTGTTTTTATCAAGGTAATCTCTCAATCTATTATGGACAAACTTTTGAGTAAATTTGCGGGAACACACAGGCTTACTTTGTTTAATGGGGAGTCTGTTTCGGTAGAAATTGCCGCTGCCGGCATGGAAGCCACGCGGGTAAGGCTCTTTAATATTCCGCCTGAATTATCAAATGATACAATACGCACCCATTTTGCAAAATATGGTACAGTCAAATCCATCACAAATGAAAGTTGGTCCCAGTATTACAAGTTACCAGTTGCAAATGGTATCCGACAAATACAAATAGATTTAAAAAAGCAAATTCCGTCCTTTATCATGATTGATGGGCACCGTGGACAGGTTAGCTATGAAGGGCAAGTTAAAACATGTGCCACATGTCAAGCTATAGACCATCTGCGTATCGACTGTCCGCGCCGATACTCGGCCATGACGCGCCTTGAACGCGACACACGGACAACTAGCCTTGCGGCTATGGTCACCCCTAGATCCAGCCGCCGTATAGACGACTCCCCGCTTCACAGCCCAGGCGATACTCAAGCACGCTACGATACAGATTTTCCCCCGCTAGACAGCACGCCTCCCATGGAGACGGAGCCTGTCACCCTGGCTGACAGCATAGGTGTGCCTGACATGAATCCAGAGTCTGTGGTCTTGCACCAGGAAGAGTCTTCACAGCAACCCTTGGATGCTGACCGGTCACCCCCTCCAGTTGCCAAACCTACCCATAGTTCCCCCCAAGGAGAAGGCTCGGCACAGGAAAATTCGGGGATACGCCAAACGACCACCTGGTCTGAGGACATTGAGGAAAGCATGCTCGTTAGCCGTGGGCATACTTCTGATGACTCAGATGCTTCGCTCGCAACCCCAGTCGTGAAAAATCGTAAACCTAAGCGCAAGGTTAACCCTACTTCCGATGAATCCGATGCTTCGCTCGCCACCGAACTTGTTAAAACCCGTAGAGCACAGAACAAGCCTAAGCAGCTGAAGAAAGGTGAAATACGTGTCAGTGAGATAGACCCTCGTTTCCGAGTGCCGGAAACCACCAGAAGTTGTCCAACAGAGGCCTCACCTGCTGCGAGCCTTACTACCGGCGAAGCCCTTGAGGTTCAGCAAATGATGTCGGACCTGTGTCATATGGCAACCCTTCCTAGCCCCGGACCCATTCTTTCACTTCTACGCAAGTGCGCTCAAATGGGTCAGCATGAGGGAGTCCCCGAGTTCGTTAGCAAGATGCGGGCTAAATATAGTGAGCAGTCCCGGGAGGCACTGCAGGATTTGGATCTACAGTTAGCTCCCCTCTTAGCCGATATCAACTATGGACCATAATTCACATTTGAAGACCTATGCCACAGTAAATGTTCCTGGCTTGAGGAATCCGGCCACTCAGGCGCTGTTAAGCCGTTTTCTGCGTGAATATGATGTTGACATTCTTTTTCTGCAAGAAGTCAGCGAATGCAATATTGGCTTCCTCTATGAACATGACTATATAGTTAACATGGGCACCACTGCTAGGGGTACGGCCATTATCTACCGTAAAGGCACCCTAGTAACGGATGTGGTGATGGATCCTTCCGGGCGTATAATATCTGCTACGGTACATGGTGTCAGGATCATAAATGTTTACAGTCCATCTGGCTCCAATTATAAATCTGAGAGAAACGTTTTATTTAGGCAAGACATCTTACCCCACCTGGTAACGAATCTCCCCATTCTATTGATGGGGGATTTCAACTGCACCTTACGCCCCCAGGATCAGACGGGTTCCTTCAATTTCTGTCCTGGGTTACAGGGACTCACCCAGAGCATGCAACTAATAGATATATGGCCACACATACATGGCAACCAGATCCAATATACATTTTGCCGTGGCGCCTCTAAATCCAGGATTGATCGGGCGTATATGTCCAGTACGCTTGCCTCACGTGTACGCGGCTGTCGGATAATCCCTGTCGCCTTTAGTGATCACAATGGCTTTTTATATACGGCGCGAAGTGCCGTCCCTGCACACACAATACAAGGGCGAGGCACGTGTAAAATGAATACCAACTGCTTTGAAAGGGAAGAGGATTCACAGCGTTTTGAGGCTGTGTATCGGCAGTGTCAACGGCTGAAACACCGTTACAACAATGTGGCTGACTGGTGGTTAGAAAAGGTGAAGCCGGCCATTCGGGCAGTCGCCAAAGCCATAACCTTTGAACGTAATCAACGTTTATATCGGAAACTGGACTTCTATGACACCGTGTTACAGGACCTCCACCATCGAGAACAACTAGGGGAAAAGGTGTCGGTGGCACTACGCACGATTAAGACAACCATCTGCCATGTCCGAGAAAGCAATTTAGCCACCCTACAGCAGCATGTCAAGAAATATTCCTTGATTGACAGGGAAAAGATGTCTGTTTATCAGCTTGGCCGTCTCCGCCGCTCGCAAGGGCGTCAGTGTATTAGTCAGTGGACGGGACCGGATGGGGGAATATTAACGACCCGTGAGGAACTACTTGCAGAAGGTGAGCGCTATTTTCAGGAGATGCTGGCTGAGGAACCAGTCTCGGAATCGGCAGGTAACCAACTCTTGACGTCTACGGACCGGCACCTGGACAACGACTGCATGCGTCAACTTGGCGCCCCAATCATGAAGGCAGAGATCGACTATGCTCTCCGAAACACAGCTAATAACAAGACTCCGGGAATAGATGCTCTGCCGTATGAATGGTACAAACACTTCTGGCACCTTGTTGGGGATGAGGTCACCCAAGTCCTCAACTACCTATTCACACATGAAGTACCCCACGGCTTTACGGAAGGCGTTATCCTTTTGATTCCCAAGATTAATGGTGTGCGTGGTATTGCTGACTACAGACCAATAACTATTCTCAACACGGATTACAAGTTGCTGGCCAAAGTCCTAGCACTCCGGCTCAAAAGTGTGCTGCACAGCCTGATAGGCCCTGGTCAAACCTGCACGATACCCCAGAAGACCATTCTGCATAGCATTCTTGCTATCCGAGACCTCATTCTTTATGCTTCAGGTAATGGAAATCACGCGGCGGCCTTGCTGAATATTGACCTGAACAAAGCCTTTGATAGGGTCGCCCACGCATATCTTTGGCATGCTTTGCGTCACTTTCACATTCCTCTGGGCGTCATACACTGCATCCAACGACTCTACGCATCCGCTTCATCCAGAGTGTTGATAAATGGATTTTTATCCCGTCCAATTCCCGTCCATAAATCCATCAGGCAGGGCTGCCCATTGTCGATGGTGCTCTTTGTTTTGGCTATTGAACCCCTGATCCGCAGTCTGGACGAGAAACTCCAAGGTATCGATCTGCATGGTGCCCATATCACCCTGCGGGCATATGCCGATGACGTGACCGTCTTTATCACTGATGAGTCAGAACTTACGTCTACGAATAGCATCATGGACACCTACGCCCTAGCATCAGGTGCACGCATCAATGCTGCGAAGTCATCGCTCATGCCCATCTGCTTGCCTACAACAATCAGGACGCCGCACGACCTAGCCATTCCAATAGTTGACAGGTGTACAATATTGGGGATAACTTTCTTCCCCGATTTTGCAGAAACTGTCAGCTATAACTGGAACCGGAGGCTAAATACGCTGAGATTTCAATTAAAGGAAGAACTGACGAGAAGATTGAACCTGATACAGAAAGTGTGGTTTATTAATACCTTTGCCCTGTCCAAAGTATGGTTTCTGGCACAAGCAATCCCAGCTCCGCACGTTCTCTGCCAACGAATGGAAATGGCCATCGGGTATTTCCTCTGATCTGGATACCGCTATCGGATTCGTCGAGATCAAATGAACCTGCCACTCCGAAGAGGCGGACTGCAACTTGTGGCAGTTGAACACAAATGTGCCGCCTTGCTGGCCGCACAGCTTTTTCGAGCGCAACACCATATGGGGGACCCCTTTGACACTGTCTGTATCCAGTCACTTGTCCCAGGTGCGAATCCCCAGATGCTCATCCCAGCCAATGTTTTCAAGAAGGAACTCGCAATTCTTAACCGTCTGAAATCCAGTGTCTCCACACCCTTCACCGCCCTCCCTACCAAGGTGCTTTATAGGTTTCTGCTCGCCGAAAGACTCTTCACTCCCTATATACAGATGAAATATCCTACGCGAGCCTGGTCGACTATTTGGGAGAACCTGTGGAATCCCTGGATTCCACTGGAATGGCGATCGACATTGTATGAGTACCTCAATGAAATTGTGCCGACCAGAGAAAAACTGTCTCGGCATGGGCAGAGTGATGTCGAACAGTGTGACGCCTGTGGTCGCACTGACACATTAGACCATCGATTCACTACGTGCGGGAATGCGACAGTCGTCTGGACTTGGACCCTCCAGGCAATATCTGGAATCTGCGGACGGCCACTGGACGTGTCCGATGGCATGAAGGTGCAACGTTTTGCAGTAACACATTCCACTGGGGAAAAGCGTAACGCCATCCTCTGGTTCACGGCGGGAGCGATTCATTACAACCTCTCCCGCCACAGGTCTCGGGACCACACACTGGTGGGGTTCTTGGACCACCTCCGCAGGGAGAGATGGAAATCCGCCAAACATGGAACACTGACTGCAGCGTTTGGACGGCTGTTATGTAGGTTTTGAATTGGACAGCCACGAGTTCTTATCGTCAGCCTGGAGTGTTTAATGCGTATAAGTGCTTGTGACTTTAAAATGGTGCAGTGACGATTACTTTCTGTGTTGACCTTTACAAAGGTGCAGTGACATTTTGCTTCTGTGTTGCTTTATAAACAATGGTGCAGTGACTTTTATTTTCTGTATTAACTATTCAAATTGTGCACTGACAATTCCTTTCTATGTGTGTAAAGTTATTACTATGTAAATAAAACCACCTAAAAATAAAAAATAAAAATAAAAAATTGGCATTCTCCAATAGAATGAAACAATACTGACAAAATAAGAAGAACGTCAAGAATTGAGTCAAAGTACATAACGCTTTCCACAATTGGGAAAATACGATGTAAATAAATAAATAAATAAATAAATAATATTGGGTCCTAAACTCACACATGATGATGGGTATCGTCTGCAATCACACACAGTCACAGAGAGATACTCCAACATGGAGTCAGATTTCCGCAAGCGACGACTGAGATTCTACAACCACATTATGAGACTGAATGATGACCGACTAACAAAAATAAATTTGACTTACTTACGGAAACTTCAAGTGACAACAGTCTGGGTTACCCAAGTCCAAATTGCCAACATCACACCATTAGACATAGAAGATCGAATGACATTCCGACATCAGATCCACAGTTGGGAAGTCACACATGAAGATCGACCGAGGAGACCAGTGAAAGGATGAACGGAGGAACGTCGAGTGCGACACAGTGAGATGATGAAGGAGTTCTGGAAGAACAAGAAGAACAGTAACAGATCATAATTTACTTAATGTGATCCTTTGGGTCCAAACAATGTAAATAATTAAATAATAATAATAATCAAAACTGGACTGAGACAAGTAGCCACAAATGACTAGGAAATAGACTGGGTGTTCCATCTGACGCAAAACATGTATAATAATAAGGCGTGAAGTAAAGGTGCCGAGCTCAGACACTATAGCACGGCACTTAAAACGGAGGGGTTTTATGCCTCAGAGATTTTGTCTTTGTGTTGATAAATACAAGTCGACAAATTATTAAAACGAAGGCGAAGGATATCACGAAGATTTTAGGTAACATATGGTTTGATGGCCAGGTACGATTGAGATCCAATGAAGAACTATACACCAAGATGGAACCAATGAGGTCATTAATCAAAAAGATTGCTGTTCTAAGGGTAAATCTTCCGTATAACTGATGACCGAGTGACTAACGTAGGGAAATGTGGAATTTCATAAATCCAAAGGCAACGAAATGGAGATGGTTTGAAGATTGTGAGAAAGACCTGATGCTAATTGGTACGGCATTCCAGAAACTAAAATCCATGACAGATTTGAGTTTCGACCATCAAAATGTTTAAGTAGAATCTGAAACCAGGAGTCGGTGGAGGGCCTCTACCAGTAGCACGAAAGATGGCACAGATCGATGGACTCAAGAAATACTGAGAACAAGAAAAACAAGATCTAGCCACAAATGCAATTGATTGCTAATATGCATTCTATAGAGACACAATTCAAATGAAAAATAATAATACTAATGCTACTACTACTAATAATAATAAGTCCAAGGCAACAAGGCCGAGATGGTTCGTGGAATGCGAAAAATATCTCAGGCAAATTGGTATTCCAGACCGAGAAATTCCTGACAGGAACACATTTGGAAGATTGGTGAACGACTACCCGTGTTTTAAAATGGTATCAACTTCCGGAAGATGGAGAGGACCTTTATCCGAAGAACATAAACAGCCATTCGTCGCTGGGGTCTGAAGGTACTGGCAGGAAGTCAACGCCGGAACAAGAACAAGGCCTAGACACTAGAGTGAAGTAGATTGTTGTCACGCACTCCATGCATAGAGGCTCAACTCGATAATAATGATATTTTAATAATTATTATAATGAAGGCCTGTTTCGTAGCGTCTATTTAGGATTATATTTCGGGTGTTAAATTTACTTGTTCGCAGCACTGAGGCATATTAAAATTGCCAACAGAAATTGCTAAAACTTTGAAAATAGAAAATACATATTCTGCCAAATTAAACCCAATCAAGCACGCTTTTACTTTGAATCGCCAGCTGATCACCCTCGGACGATAACGACAGTGCTGCTGTTCGAGTAGTTCATAGCGGGTCTGTGCTGCATAACAAATGATCATAGATTCCAAATGAACCATTCATGTCAGAGTCGAATGAATATGTCATGGTAATAGGAGGAAGAGAAAGGGAGGAGGGAGAGAGATAATTTGAATGTATTTCTCTCATAAAGTAAGGAAGAAAGTGTGTGATTTTACGTGACCATTAAGTTAGGATCATAAGTTGCAGAACCTCAATTTTATGTGGAAATCGAACACCTCTAGACGTGGTTTTCATCTCGAAAATCTCATCTTAGTGAAAAGCCAAGTCATCACGTCCCTTCAAATAAGGTACCATCCCGTCATTATCCTCGAGGGAGTCTGGAAAACCACGTAGAACATCGTACTCAGATTGACCATTGTCAACGTTGACATTCGCATATTCGATCAAAATAGAGGTACCGGCGTTTAGCTATGCACTTGATATTGAGAGGGGTGTAGAGCAGTGGGGGCAGCGTGTCGAATACTTCTCCATCTGATAACATTGACGCGCGTGTCAGTAGATTCTCACAATCAGACACGGACACGCAAATGTTTACGCTGCAGTTGTATACCGGGGGTATGGGATGAGAGGTGCAGAGCTAACTGCCAGTAACTGTGAATCCAACTTGCCCGTTGCCTAATGCTCATGGCTACGCTGCGGGTTCTCATTGCATTGTCGCTAAGGTTAAAGTTATTGGTTTTACGTCCCTTTTAACTACTGAGGAATTTAGATACGCTTGGGTGTCAGAATATTGCCCCAAAGGGGATCTTTAACGTGCTAGTAAATCTACTGACACTGCTTACTCATATTTAAGGGGCTCCGGAATGCACAAAGGCTTCAACGTTTTCCAAAAAAAAAAAACGCCACATTAATCTACGGACTTTTAGCTTTCTACCGGTACATTAATATTTCAACCCTATGTAGGGCAAAACTATTTCCCATTTTGATGTGTTTTAAATTTTTATTTATTTTAATTATCATAATTATTAATAAGGTCATTTTTTGTTTCTCTAATTTTAATGTTTATACATATTTCTAATTCTCAATTTATGTACTTATAGATTTAATTTTTCTTTATTGAACTAATTAATTAACTAATTACGAGTTGATTTTTAGCCTACTTTCGATTTTTGCAAAAAATGAAAGTAGACTTATGAGATCAACACAGGGCGAAAAAAGTGTGTCTGTCTGTGTGTGTGTATGTGTGTGTGTGAGTCTGTGTGTGTGTGTGTGTATGTGTGTGTGTGTGAGTCTCTGTGTGTGTGTGTCTGTGTGTGTGTGAGTGTGTGTACTCTGAATGTCTGTCCCCCCCTATCAATTCAAACACGGTGAATGCGAATTGAACGAAATTTGGTACAAAGGTAGCACTAGCAAAGGACACCTCAGTGTCATGTTTTATATCGCCGCCATCTTTACTAAAACTGAATGGCGGCCACTCAAACGTTCAAAACGTAAAATCAAATAACGACTAACCAAATCATCCAATCTCTACCAAATTTGGTAACAACATACCTTCGTATAGGATGCGTCCTGTGACCAAACTACATGGTCGTCCGTCATACCATTTCAGGATGGCGGCCGTGCGAATTATGCAAACTTTATAATCCATATCATGGGACCCACCAGTTCCGATTATCGAGCCGAGAATCGTTTTAACTGTTCTAAAGGAAGAGGCACGTTCGAAATTAAAAGTTTATTTTGTAATACTATAGTGCAGACGTGATTTTAAAAAGCTGAGCTGATTCAGTAAAAAGACAAGAAGGCAGCGGATATCTTGTGCCTGACTTATATTTCACTAATTTGAGTATTGCATGCAATATAGCGTACTGATACAAATTAAATAAACTTTGTATGAAATGCTTTATATATAAATAATATACTCCAGTGATGAAATCGTTTAGTATAAATCATTATTTGCTAACAAGTTCTATGTAAGTCATTTTATATAGAACGATATTCGTTGACACAATTAGCTCAGTGGTAGTTGGTCACTAGTCGTGGCCTAGTGAGGTACGTGTGTGCGCGCTGTGTGACCGCATTTGGAAGAGTGTACGGTTTCCTAATACCGGTGCTTCCTTAGTTCCACGTGTGTACTGACCTTCCGTGTGTCATTCGGACAATACTTTTTCAAGTAGTGTTCCAGATAGGACAACAAAACCAGAAACCCAGAAAACCCCGCTGAAAATCATGTCCGGATACCAGAGGAAGAACACCGTACGCTGCCAATGGGACAGGCAGAGTTCTCGCCCCTCACCAGGAGAAATTCACCGCTGGATTGGCGATACCCTCCGGTTGACTGTCGACCAAGTAGAAGCCATCCAGTTAAATGCGCACGAGAAAACCATGTACATCAAGGTAATCAGCATATCTACTTATCAGAAATTGTTAAATACTTTTGCAGATCCTATTAAATTTCAGTATGACTCAGGCGAAATGACAAATGTTAAGCTCTCCACAGCGGATTCCAATTTTACCACAGTGCGGATATTTAATGTCCCACTCGAAGTTCCTCCTGAAATTTTCAAATCCGTCCTGTCGAAATATGGCACTGTGAGTGACGTCAGGAAAGAACAATGGTCTTCTGCTTATCAGTTCCCGGTGTATAATGGAATACGTGCCGTCAATATGGAAATCAAACAAGATATCCCCTCCACTGAGACTTTTGGTGGCCATTCTGGCTATATAACGTATAATGGACAGAAACAGACCTGTTTAATTTGCAATGCTACCACCCATCTACGTATCAACTGCCCAAAGAAAATGATTCCCCTCTGTATAACTCCTACACAACAACGACGTGCCCAAAACTCGGAAGTTGTGACGCAGCAAACGTCATATGAAAACATGCTTATTGATCAGTCAGCTGGGACAACACCAGAAGTGACCTCGGTTACATATGACGCAGAACTGGTACCTTGCCCTGACCAGAGCAGTGAGCCACAGAGTGCCCCTGTGATATCGGCAACCTGTATCGCAGCCTTAGAACCGACTATGCCGTCACTACAGGCTGCCACAGAAATTTTGTCTTCACTGCCACCACCTTCTCTGGTATCTACCGACTCACCTAAGCTGGTTGATCGGGGATCCGAGAATGTATCTAAGAAGATTAAAACAAATGCCTCGATTGCCGTACCAGCCCCGAAGAATCAAACTGGCTCCACAAACGTTTCCACAGCTGTGAAAAAGAAACAAAATATTCATTCTACGTCATCTAGGGACCCACGAACGCTCTCAAACGCTGACAGCCGGCCTATGAATGGCAGTCATAAGGAACTATCTCAACCTAATTTGACATAGTGCACCAGTATATTTCTCACCTGTGTCTTTTTTTTTTCTTTTTTTCTCGAGTCCACCTTCCAGTATGTCTAGCACAGCTTTTATACTTTTCTTAATGGCGCAATTTCTCACTGTGGCCACTGTGAATATCAATGTAATAGAATGCCCTCTGAAATTTCAAATGTTGGAGAGATTCCTTCGAGATGCAGACATTGACATTGCCTTCATTCAAGAAGTTGCTATACCCTGTTTGCCAATATCTGCCTTCTACAAACAATACATCAATACCGGTAATACGAATAGAGGGACCGGATTCCTCATACGACATGATATCCCACTCGAAGGTGTGCTATGCCATCCATCAGGACGCATAATATCTGGACACATAAACAATACCACCCTGATAAATGTATATGCCCCATCCGGGTCAAATAAGCGTGTGGAACGGAAAATGTTCTTTCAACAGAGTATACTGCCTCATCTGCACGACGTTAAGGAAAAACTTATTCTTGCAGGGGATTTCAATTGTATTCAACGCCCAGAGGATTCCACTAGTTCATACCAAGGTATCAACCCGGCTCTCAGGACCCTTCTTAACTCCCTACACCTCATTGATGCTGTGGATAGTTTAAGGGTGCCCCTGCCCCATTACACCTGTATAAGTCACAACTCCTCATCACGAATTGACCGCATATACTTTTCACAGGAACTTATCCAGCCTAGACGATATGAAGTGATACCTGCCAGTTTCACTAACCATCATGCTGTCGTATGTACAATCTCTTACCCCCATCCCATATTTCACATAGGAAGAGGTTATTGGAAGCTGAATTGCTCGCTGTTACTGGAGGAGGAATGCCAAGATATTTTCAGACAACACTGGACTCGATGGGTCCAACAAAAATGCAAATTTCGCGACTGCGCAGACTGGTGGGATATTTTAGTTAAACCAGGGATCCGCCGCGTCTTTAAGAACATATCCTACCAACGAGGTCGGGAAAGACGGGATACAGTTGAATTTTACTATCGAGTTCTTCGCCAGCTCCAGCAAAGATCTGATGCTGGGGAGCGTATATATGACCAGATTCGGGAAGTTAAAACCAAGCTCCTGTCCCTACAGCAACGAACGCTCGCTCATATAAACGTGGCTTTAAAAGATCGTACAGTGCCCCCGGACGAAAGTGCAAGTGTATACCATATCGCCAAAGGACAACGGGAGCGGCAACGTAAATATATCCACCGCCTCCGCACCAGTACTGGAAGTGTCGTCACCTCCCCTGACGCTATACGTAGTGAAATATCATTATTTTATCAACGGTTCTACGCTAAGGCTGAAATTGATCCACAGCAGGTGACCCTATTGCTTTCATCTTGCAGTACCCAACTATCTCCGGACAACAAAACTCTGCTCAGCGCGGATATTACGGATGAAGAGATTCACTCTGTGGTTAAGCAACTCCCAAACAACCGCTCACCTGGCATTGATGGACTGCCATATGAAATGTATAAACACTTCTGGCCTCTCATTGGCAAAGAATTTTGTCATGTCCTGCGTACCATTCTCCAACGTCGTGCTCTTTGTCAGTCACATCACGAAGGTACCATAGTCCTCATACCAAAAACATCCTCTCCCATGGCAGTTGGTGACTTCCGACCAGTTACTCTGCTCTGCAGTGATTATAAAGTCCTTACCAAAGTACTTGCATGCCGATTGAAGACTGTTCTACATGATATCCTTGGTATTGAACAATGTTGCAGTTTTCCTGGAAGAACTCTGTTAACAAATTTAGCGATACTACGGGACCTACACCTAAAAGCCGAAATGCTCCCCACTGAGCCAATGAGTTTTCTCACCTTAGATCTTGATAAAGCTTTCGACCGCATCAGTCATGAATACTTGTACATGGTCTTGCAACACTTTGAATTTCCTGCAAACCTTATTGACTACATTCGTATGATAAATTGTAATGCTACGTCTCGAGTGCTCGTCAACGGTTTTCTTTCCCCTCTGATTCCAATACAACGATCAGTTAGGCAAGGATGTCCCCTTTCCATGCTACTTTTTGTCATTGGCCTTGAACCGTTCATTCGGACTACCCAGGTGAAGCTACAGGGTTACAAACTGTCCACACATGTTTTTGGAATGTGCGCCTATGCTGATGACGTATCAATATTGATCCGCAATAATGAATATATCTCCCACATCGATAGCGCCCTTCAGCTCTACCATATCGCCTCTGGAGCACAATCGAACCCCCAGAAAACTGCTTTGCTTCCGCTCAATACTAACTCAGTGATTACCCAAACGCCCTGGTTCCGAATAGTAAATGAGGTGAAAATTCATCGCTTCTGGACACAATGCAAGCAAACTGGACTAAGGTCATTGCCAAAGTTAGGGGAGTGCTGATCCAATTTGGTCAAAGAAACCTCAATATAGTGCAACGTGTCATGATCCTCAACGTGTTTGCGCTCTCTAAAATATGGTATGTTGCACAACTTTTCCCACTTCCCAAAATGTTTGAGAGCCAATTGGCAAAATATACAGGTTGGTTTATATGGCAAGGATTTTTGTTCCGAGTACAACGGGAACAGTTGTATCTCCCATCCCGGCAAGGCGGGCTAGGGCTAACAGCTCATGGCATGAAATGCCGTGCACTCCTCTGCAAGAATGATATCACCATTCTTTCCCAACATGACACTTTTACGAAAGCGCTATACAAAGATATTCGAAACACAGCCCGTGGTTGTGATAGAGCTTTGCCGAAGATATTTAGGGACCATCAACAGCACCTTCTGGAAACTGTTCGCCAAATGCCTTCAGGGACTGTTCCAACGAAGAAAAGTATTTATAACATGTTGCGGCAAGTGGTACACTCCAAACCGCGAATCGAGGCCACCACCCTCTATGTCCATTGGCCCACTGTTTGGAAAAATTTTGGGGCTATGACCATTTCTTCTGCTGTACACTCCCAGGTTTTTATCTTCCTCAACGATCTCATCCCAACCGCTCTACGGCGATATACCATCCGTCTTGAAGCTTACCCATGGTGTACTATATGTGGTCAAACTGATACGGCGATACACCGCTTCACATCATGCACGCGAGCTGCATCCATGTGGCTGTGGTGTAAGGGAAAAGTATGTCAACTATTAAATGTGCCCACGGATGACCTTGATGACAGGAAGTTGATTCGATTGTCGATGACCGCCTTCCCCCAAATTAAACAGACTGCCATTGTGTGGATAATGGGCCAATATGTACACTTCGTGATGGACAATGATCAACATTTCTGGTTCCAGGATCTCAGGTACCACCTGCAAAAAGAGCGTTGGAAGCTTAGTGAAAGTGGACAATTGTACGATAAATATGGACACTATCTGGATTTCTTGTGATGTATTAGTATGGTATTTATCATATCTGAAAATTCTGTAATTCTGTAAAGAGCTAATAAAAAAAGTGAAGAAAAAAAAAGTGGTAGAGCGTTAGCCTATCGCTCAAATGCCTATGGTTCAAACCCGATCAGAGCTAGGTTTTTTGCTTGAAATGTTATATGTTTATTGTTTTGTAATGACTCAGATGTTTTAAAATTAAGCGTTATATTGTGCATATTATGGTGTAAAATATATATTTAATTAAAACATAATTCGCCAGCAGATTTACTCGAGACATCTAGCTGCCAAAAAGGTAACTGCAAGCCGACCTACTTATTAACTTCCGGATTTTATTGAAAAGTTTCTTCTTCTGGCCGCTAGAATGCACTCGCTCTGTTAGGATTATATTGTTCGATATTTCACCACTAGATGTCACGACTAGTTTACGTGGGGCTCCATTGATTACTATACCATTGGCATTCTATGCGCATCGAATTTGAAGAATGACAAGATGATACTACGATACATTTTTACTTTTTATTTTAAAGGGTTTGTAACAGCCTATTGTGCGTTATTTGAAAATGTTAATTGAAGTAAAGAACAAAACGATTTCACATAGTAACTGAATTCAAGCCGTTGGTGTTAGTTCAGGTTATTAGTTACTACTTTTATTTCAGGCAAATAGCAATCGAAAATATCCACATAGTTTGTATACACACGTCTCTGTAGGGTCATGGAAAGATTTGTTAATTCAATTAGGGTTGTGAAAGCCATGCACAACCAGACGTGTAAAGACATGCCTCAACTCAAAGTTGGATGTTGCCCACAACAGGTCGTATATGTAATAATAATAATAATAATAATAATAATGTTATTGGTTTTACATCCCTTTTAACTACTGCTGCTTTTAGAGACACCGGGGTGCCGGAATTTTGGCCCGAAGGGGATCTTTAACGTGCCAGTAAATGTACTGACACGGCTCCCTCGCATTTGTGCACCCTCAAATGCCAGCTGACTGCGCCAGGATACGAACCTGCAACCTAGGGCCCAGCAAGCGAGAACGTTACCGCTGAGCCACGCAGCCAGTCCGGTCGATTATGTCTCCAGATCCATAACATTCTTGATATACTTCTTATCTTTCTTTCTTTCTTTCTTTCTTTCTTTCTTTCTTTCTTTCTTCAATGATGGTAGCAGTTTTATCTAGGTTGTGGCGTTTGGTAGAGGTAAATCGTTTCTAAGGTCTTCAACAAAGAATAGTTCTATTGTACTCTTTGATAATAACAACGAGTTATAACTATACTCATACATTTAGGAGAAAGTAGGCTATATGTTCTTTACTGAACACCTTGTTACAATTATTTTCACAATTTTTTATAGTTATGTTCATTATTTAAATTTTCATATTTCTTATATTTTTATTTATTTATTATTATCGAATTAGGCCAACTATGGACCGCAAGGAACTCAAGACTTACTGGCTTTCTTTCTCTTCTCTTACCAAAACTTCTTCATCCTGTCACTTCTTTGTTTTCTCTCCTCCTCGGAAATGATCCGTTTGGGCCTCCTGCTTGGTGGTTTCTCCTGAAATGATTTTACTCCGTCAACTCGACTGCGGAACTCTCTTCTATCGTGGGCCATCGGTGGAGTAATTCCAACTTCTGCTGCATCCCTCTTCACCTCATCTACCCATTTAGATGCGACCTTTAACCCCATGATGTAACTGAAGATTTTTTGGTCAACCTGCCTTCATCCATTCGTAGTAAATGTCCGTAGAACTTTAGCCTTCGCTTCTTCATTATGTCTGTGATCTTTTCAGTACACTTATAAAGTTCTTAATTTTTCCTCTTCTTCCATGTCCCATCAGCAGTCTTCTGAGGTCCAAGTATTTTTCTCAGAATCTTCCTTCCTTCCTTTCTTTCTTTCTTTCTTTCTTTCTTTTCTAGTACTTGAAGTTCTCCCTTTTTACTAAAAATAAAAAATAAAAGACTCTCTGAAGCGTACAATCCTTCAGGTAGTACTACCGATTGGTAGTGTCTGATTTTGGCTTTGTATGATAAAGTTCGTTTGTTGTAATATAGGAATCTCTGTTTCGCGGGCTTATAGGCCGTGTTCCAAGGACATTTTGTCGTCCTGACGTTTCTCTGAATACTGCGTTCAGCATGTTCACAGGTTACATATGTCCTCGGAACACGGCCTATAAGCCCACGAAACACAGATTCCTATTTCAACGCCGTCGTGAAAGTCTAAATTTTTACTTAATTCGTTTGTTGTATTTATTCTGGGTTAGTTTGTAATTGTATTTTTATGATTTTTATTTCTATATCTAAATTTTATTTTTACACTTTAATTGTTATTGTTTTTAGTTTTTTTTAAATTTATCCAACACATTACATCAAGTAGATACGTAGGTGTATTTGACTTTTAGAAATTTCAGCATGAAAATTTTCCGAAATGTGGCTGAAAGATTCAAATATCAGCATTTTTGAAAGCACAAACTGTCCTAATAACATATGGTTAATATAGGGTAAAATCTCATTCCTGAAGCTACTTGCCTTATTTTCTGAGGGGGCCGATAACCTCGATGTTAGGCCCCTTAAAACAACAATTATCATCATCATCATCCTTATATTCTCCCACAACCGTGCGCCCTGTTAGTAAATCCACCAAAGTTTATTCCTATTAGACAACATATGCAAAAAAGAATCTTTTACGAAAGAGGCTACGTAAGAAGCAAAGTAACATAACAGCAAAAAGGATGGTAGTGCTTCAAACGAAAGTCGACGAATCCTATGGCAATGGTATGTTTGTAATTATTCGCTAAATATTTTCCTATATATAAGATTTTCCTTTTTTTTCGGAACGTCTGAACATACAGTACAAATCTGAAATATTTGGAAGTACTTGCTCCTTATATGTGTTCTATTTTAACACGCCCATTTTTCAGAATTCACTTTAGTTTAATTTTGTAAAATGAAAATGTTCATGAAAATGCTGTTAAAATTAGTATGCAAATTTTAGAAACACTCATTCACTCAAAAGGCCTCTATGGGACACGAGATCCCACGCCGATCTCACAAAATGCCTCCACTGAACTCTGTTTTGGGCGAGTTCTTGCCAGTGTTGTCCACATTCAGATGTCTACAAAGTTTGGAGATTTCATTTTTCCTGGAACTTCAGTGTCTTCCTACTGGCCTTTTTCCTCTTGGTTCTTCTTTAAGGATTTGTAAGACCATCCTATCATCTCCCATCCTTAGTACATTACCAGCACATTGAAGTCTTCTGGAGATAATGATGTTGAGTATTGGTGCTTGCTGTGATAGTGAGTGTAAAGTATGTCTTTATTCGTGGTTTTTTTTTCAGTTTTGAGATGGGGGTCAAAAATGGTTTAAATATTTTCCAATACACTTTATATTCAAAAACCTGCAACTGGTGTTATTCCTGTCTTGTTCAACTCCATGATTCTGCACCATAAGTTAGAACTGGCCTAATGATGGTATTGTATATTTTCAATTGTGTATTTCTCGTCAAACATTTGGATCCCAATAAAAACTGCAGAGAGTAGTACACTTCGCTAGCATTCCGTATTCTAACTTCAATTTCCACTTCTCTATGATTCTGTTCAACAATCATGACTCCTAAGAATTTGAAATGTTCAACCTGCTCAAAACTATGCTTGCCAATAAGTAGAGTTACCCGATTCCCAAACACGTTAATATTCCTCTTCATTACCATGTACTGAGTTTTTTGATCATTAATTCTCAAGGCTAATTTTGAAATCTTTTAGAAACAAACGTGAAATTCAAAAACCGATCTGTTTTCAAAAAGCCTGTGTCAAAGTAAGGAGATTGTTTTGGAAGAACATTAAGAAATTCATCAGTTCCTGTCAATATTTTTGAGGAAAAGGTAAATTAAATGTTGGAAATTAGCCTGGGGAATATAGGACATTCTGTAGTCCCTTAAGCACCCTCAAATGCCAACTGGCTGCGCCAGGATTCAATCCTGCAACCTTGGGAACAGCAGGCGAGAACGTTACCACTGCGCCACAGAGCCAGTCTCAATGGGATCTTCAGGGCTCCTGAGATAATCACTGATTTAGGTAGATTTCATTAGAAAGCTAACTATTGCAATGGGTCCCATGTTTCGACTTCCGGAAAATTTCGACAAATCTTCGCGTTTCACATCCCCCAGACCCCAAAACCACCGTCAGTTCAAAAGTTTATATATAATTTATGTATATATATATCTGGGAAACGGTTTCCAGATCATGACACTCACAAGCGTCGAATATAGAACTGAATTATTTATTCAAACAAAGATACTTACTAGAATACTATATATATATAGAATTAGGCTAAGGGGATGTGTTTCTCGGCTCGTCAGAACTCGGAATAATGATTCTCTTCTTTTTATTCTCAGACAATGGCGCTGAGCTTACTCCTGCGCCCCCTAGATCCCATACTCGGCCGTCTTGATCCTCATCCGGCTCCCACATTCGGCCGTCCTGATCTTCATCCGACCCGGATGAAGAAGATCCGCCCGGCCAGGGCTTCATGAACTCCGCACAGGACGATGTGATTCTTGGTCCAGCATGGTCTCCTTCTCTGCTGACGTCATATGTGTCGTTGAGTTTAACTCGAGTCACTCGATAAGGTCCTAGACTTTTGGTTTTTAGTTTCAGATGTGGACCGATCTGAGTGCGTTTGATGGCAACCAGGTCGTCGACCTGATACTTCTTAGGCTCCTTACGTCGTCGGTTGAATTCAGCACGATTTTCAGATTGTACTTTTTCTATCTGCTTTTTTGCATCTTCTCTCATCTGATCACGTTTTTCGTTGAACGAATCGATCAGCTCCTCTTCGATGAGTTGCACTATACGTAGATCATTTTGGTTGTGCATTCTGACTCCTGTCAGCAGCTCGAAAGGTGACATTCCGATGCTCCTCTGGAACAAAGAGTTGATAGCTCGTTGGACGGATGGTACAACCTTGTACCATTTTGTTGGATCGTCAATGCTAAGTTTAGCGATGATCTTGGTCACTGTTGAGTTGACTCTCTCGATTTGACCATTGGCTCTTGACAGTCCAGCTGTGATCAAGACGTGCTTGATACTCTGCGATTTACAGTAGTCCTGGAACTCATGGGAGGTGGACGATGGCCCCCTGTCAGTGATCACTTCAACTGGGTTTCCAAAGTTCGTCCTCTGAACCTCCATCTTTTCAATCGTCTCGGTCGATTTGGTAGTTTTCACAGGATACAGCCAGGTGAACTTCGTGAAGGCGTCTATCACACAGAAGATGTGTTCATATCCCTTGTGTGTAGACTTAAGTGGTCCAATGTGATCCATATGGTAGGTGTGCAATGGCACACTCTCCTTGAACATCGGATGTAACCAACCTTCTCTCTTGCCTGCCTTCCTGTTAACCACCAGACACTTCACACAGTTGGCTATGACTCGTTTCACCTTGTTGGCCAAGTCTGGAATATAATATTCCTTCTTCACGTCTTCTTCAGTCCTTTTAACAGCGTAGTGTCCCTTCTCATGTGCATCTCTGATGATTTCATGGTGCATTGCCCGCGGGACCACCAACGTCTCTCGCCCGTCAACAAATTTAAATAGCAGTCCATCTCTGACGACGAAGTTTTCGTAAGGCCCTTTCTCCAGTGTCGCTTTTATCGCTGTCTATCCTTCGTCTTTTCTCTGGGCGATTTTGATCCTCGCTGCAAGGCCATCAGGGAATCCAAACATCACTGCTGGACATCGGCTCAGGGCATCGACATGTCTCATCCTGGTTGCAGTTTGGTGGTCGATGGTATAGTCAAACTCCTCGAAGGCCAAAGCCCATCTAGCTACTCGTGGGACCAGGTCCCTTTTGTGCATTGTCTTTTGGAATGCCATACAATCAGTCACGATCTTGAACGGAATTCCAAGCAAGTACTATACTTTTTAACCCATTCACCACAGCTAAGATCTCGAGCTCGTTACTGCTGTGTATTTCTTCCTGTATCGTCGTCTTTTTACTCATGTATGAGACTGGATGTATTTTGTTGTCCTCTGGGTACTTTTGCAACAACACAGCGGTAAACACTATGTTCTCTCGGATTAACTCCCAGAGCACAGTTTTAATAAAGCGTTGGAAGACTGCAGGTGAGTTGGTAAATCCAAATGGGACTTTCTTATACTGGTACTGTCCAGAACGCGTTACGAATGACAAATATCGTCGACTTTCTTCTTCGACTTCCACGTGAAAAAATCCGTGCATGAGATCCAAGGTGCAGAACACCGTAGCATCCTGTAACTTGTCCAGAAGATCCTCTATAACTGGCATGGGAAATAGATCCCTAACCACGATTGAGTTCACTGGACGAAAATCAGTACATAGTCGCTTTTTTCATTTTTATTTTTGACTACCACCACTTGGCATGTATATTCTGATTGACTCGTTTCTATGATATCTTCCTCCAGCCACGCCTCGACTTGCTCATCGACAAACTCGTTCTCAAGCGGTGTCATTCGTCTGGGCCTGCTAAATATCGGTTTTTAGCCTACTTTTCACATTTTGCAAAAATGAGGAAAAGGTAGACTTATGAGATCGGGCAAATGTGTGTCTGTCTGTCTGTCCTTCTGTCTGTCTGTCTGTCCTTCTGTCTGTCTGTCTGGCTGTGTGTGTGTCCCCCCCTATCAACTCCTAAACGGCTGCTGCAATCGGAACAAAATTTGGTAGGACTAAATATCTATACCTGAATAGCCCAAGGCCATATTTGAAAATGATGTCAGTGCTACCAACTGCTGAAAAATCGCAATTGAAATTTGAGCTCCATGTTGGATATCTTGGAAGGTATGAATGGGAACGATTTCAAAATTGGCACACGTATAGATAATAATATTTCAGTTTAATTTCCAGGAGGCCATAAATGGCAGTGTTGACAAAATAATTTTAAGCCTTCTGATAGGTCCGATTTATAAATGCATATAACTTCTACACTATTAATTGGATTTCAACCAAATTTTGTATATAATATTTGTACATAAACAGATATGACTGAGTGTATTCTTTAGAGCCACCAGGGCTGCCAACTGTTAATAAATGCTCTCTCTATTTTCTTCATCCAAACACCAATATATCAGAAAATATGCAAACTGACAGCTTTAAACTATGCACACGTATAGTACCTGACATTTTAGATTAATTTGGAGTAACTTATATACTTCAGTTCTACCAACATGATTCTAAGCCTGCTGATAGGACCAATTTTAAATACATGTAACTTCAATACACTCAGTTGGATTTCATCCAAATTTCGTATGTGCTATGTGTAACATAGCATATATGACTATAAGTATTCTTAAGAGCAATTAGGGCTGCCAACTGTAAATAAATGCGGTCTATATTGTTTTAACCCTAATATCAATATATCAGAAAGTATGCAAGCCAACAACTCTACACTTTGCACACGTATAGCACCTAACATTCTAGATTTATTTGGAGCAATTAATATAAGTCAGTGCTGCCAACATGATTCTATGCTTGCTGATAGGTCCAATTTTAAAATACATGTAACTTCTATACTAACAAATGGATTTCATCCAAAATTGGCACAAAAATATATCATAATATTTCCGATTATTTCTAACCAGCACACGAATGACATTGTTACCAACATGCTTTTATGCGTGCTGATAGATCCAATGCCTAACTGCATGTAACGTCCATTGGGCTTCAACCAAATTTTTTATTCTGTACCTTAAGAGATGGAACTAAGAATATATTCAGTCACCAGGGCTGCCAACTGTAGTGCTCTATTAGGCTACATTATACCGGGAATATTTCGATCTAATTAGACATTTCGATATTACCAACTTAATTTCGTCATTATTCTAGATAGTTTCATATACTGTAGAATAATCATTGGCATGAAAAGTAGGCTCTTTAGTTCGTCACGGAACTTCTTGTTCTTCTTTCAATGTGATCTTCATTTTGACATCAGTAGATTTCGTCTTCTTTGGTACATATCTCGCTACCAAATCCTGGATATGTTCCCTTTTTTCCTCATCAACGCAGTTCTTGATATCAAATTCCTGTTCGTCGGCTACCCTGATCAACATCATTGGGACCTCTAGTTTCTTGATGGTAACTCCTTGCTTGCTAAGGATGACCTCACCCTGATCCAATAGATCGTTACCAATAACCATGTCCCACTCCATAGTATCATCAGAAACAACATAGACGTTGGTTTGGAACTCCAGCTCGTTTACTTCAACGACTGTTGTGAAGTAACCTTGAGGAGCAACAAAACCATTACCGAAACCTTTCAAAACAAGATCCGTGCTCTTCAATCCTGGGGAACCCATGGACTTATGGATGTTTTGTCGCAGTAGGTTATAAGAACTGCCACAGTCGATAAGTGCCTGAAGTTTCTGCTGACCCAAACTAACCTCTTTGAACTTGAGGCAGTTTTTCTTTTCATCAATAAGATTGATACCTTGATTATTCCTCTTATCGTTCTTCCTCTCTTTTTTTCACTCGGATGAAATGTATCCAAACTCGTTGCAGTTGAAGCATCTCTTACCTTTATCCTTGTGCTCACATTCCTTTGAACTATGACCAGATCCACCGCAATTATAACATCTATCTCCACTACTCGCCTCTTTCTTCTTTGTACTGCCCCAGCACTTTCCGTCCTTCTCGTTGGCACTCTTGGCACTTCCTTGAAAATTATCGTTATTATACTTTGTGCTTTTCTGTGGCAAAGACCTCACCGCCATCTCATAACTTTTCATTTTCTCCTTGAAAACCTTGGAATGTTTTGCTCCATAGAGAAGAAGTTTTGATCCTGAATCGTCTTCGATCCCATCAATCACGTACTGACACAGAGATACTAGCTCAACATCACCTCTATTAGCGACTTCCTTCATCACAAGAAAGTACTCCTGTAGAGATCCGTCGCGCTTTTTTCGTCGCTGGGTTAACAACTTGTGGATTTCTGCACTGCTTGCCGCCATGTCAAACTCCTCTTTCAAGGCCTTCTTCAGTGCAGTCCAGGACGTCAGTCCTTTCTCACCTTGAGTAAAAAGCTTAGCTAAACCATCGAGTGATTTCTTAGCGAAAATAAACTTTTGCAGCTCACTCCATCCCATCAAGATTGACGTCTCCTCAAAATCTGCGATCCATTTCTTCATTGGGTAACCATCCTTACCGTTAAATGTTTTCAAAGCGCCCTCTACGTCGCGGAACGACAATGAAAACTTATGTTGTTCTCTATACCTTCTGTGCTGGTCTTCCTCTTCGCTCTCTTCGTCTTCTTCGTCTTCTTCAACTTCGTCATCATCGTCTATATTAGTTGCGAGTTCATCCAATTTTCTCAAGTAATAACAAATGGTGTTAATCATTACCTCCTTTGTCCCGATCTCGGTATTAAGAATCTCAGAAACACGCAACAGATCAGCCTTGGAAAATGTTTCTTCGATAAATTTTTCTTAGCTTCCTCTTCAATGGAATTTTCGTCAAAATGGAATCCAGGAAACTCTCGCAGTCGCTTTCGATTCTTCCTGTCGTCTGGTATATGCTCGAAAATGAGGTTATGTAAAACTATGATTGCTTTGACCGGAGCATCACTTATGTTCTTATTTATTTTCTCTATTGCACCGAGTGTAGTCATCTTATTTGTTTACTCACGTCTATCAAGTAGATTTCCGTCAATATCGCTTCCTCAAAACCTCGCTATCAAACCTGTTTAACCTCATTCACCAAACCGATGATATTTGTAGGTGATATCGTTGAATACCGCTTCCGTCGTTTCTCTCTGACGAGTCGCTATCCTCTTACCACATCCACAATTCTCTGTCGTCGTTTAGATTCCGACCCTCGTCGTCGTCGTCGTCGGCACGGCACCACTAATTGTCACTGAAACTTAAGAACAAATTTTGCTAGCCTATTAATCCTCGTCGTAGATTCGCACGTCGTGGGCTCACAAAACTGCACGTCGTCTCGTCGTCAGCGTCGTAGGCAACAGCAACAAATATGATTAGCCGTCCAGTTCGTCGAAAATAGCGTTGTATTTTGCGTCGTACTTCGTGTCGTGGATTGCGTCGTAACTCGTTGTTTCAGTTCATCGCGGACGAGCCCCCATTTGTGGGAAACGGTTTCCAGATCATGACACTACAAGCGTCGAATATAGAACTGAATTATTTATTCAAACAAAGATACTTACTAGAATACAATATATATATATAGAATTAGGCTAAGGGGATGTGTTTCTCGGCTTGTCAGAACTCGGAATAATGATTCTCTTCTTTTTCTTCTCAGCCAATGGGGCTGAGCTTACTCCTGCGCCCCCTAGATCCCATACTCGGCCGTCTTGATCCTCATCCGGCTCCCACATATGTATATATACTAGCTGAAGTACCCGTGCTTCGCTACGCGTCATAAATAAATTAAAATATTAAAGTGACAGTTAAAACAGGGGAAAGGCGAGGAGCTGCCCAGAGGGAGATTAAGGATGGGACATTTTGTCCAACTACACCGTTCGGCGTTGACCGTGTTTTATAGCACAAATTTAGGTTTTACTCGCTAACCGTTGGAGATAACTTTCGGATAGAAAATGTAACTTTAAACCTCGTATATGCCATCAAAAGTTTGCTATTTCTTAGCGTTCACTTTTTATTTGAAATGGAAATATGAAAGTTTGAAACCAAAGGGTGTAGTGACGTCACTAAAATGGTCGCAATCTTTAAATAGTGCAAAGTATTGAAATCAAAAGTAGCCTATATGTTAACCAGGTAAATAAGCTCCTTCCTTGTAAAATTCATGTAAGTCGGACCAGTGGTACTTGCGTGATTGAGTAATACACAGACACACACCATCTCACTTTAGCCTCGCTTCGCTCGTGTCATATTGTTATTCAATGACATGCAGATTTAACCCAGTTAACACCCCTTTAGAACCTGAATATCCAAAAATCCCTCCTTAGTAGACTTTTTCGACACACAACAAACATATCTCCTTCTTCTAACTTTAATAGTTTTGATTGGTCGATGAGAGTGAACATCCAAAAGTCCTTCCTTAGTGGACGTTTTTCTTCCAGAATTTCACCCCTCCCCATAGGCCCCTTAAATTGGATTTATGAAAAAAAAAACGGTCAAAGACCTACTTATTTTAATTATTTATTCATTTATTTATTTTTAAGCTGATTGAAACTCGGAGAAAATCAAACTCCTCGCCTATGTCGTTTAAGAGATACACGCTCCGTTAGGAATCTTTCAACCCCCACTTTTCATCCCTTTCACCTCATATTATACACCACATCGAAAAACCATTAGACATGTGTCAGCTTATTTTTAATGATTAGTATATATGCCAAGTATCACATCCCCAAATGAAACCACTCATGAGATATTGTTATTCAATGAAATGCACGTTTACCCCCCTAACACCTCTTTAGAACCTGAATATCCAAAACTCTTTCCTTAGTGGACATTTTCGACATACAACGAACTTAACCCCAAAATTTCATGTTTCTAACTTCAATAATTTTGGCTGGGCGATGATGAGTGGGTGACTCAGTAAGGACATTTTCGTTCATTTATATTTGAGAATTTCACCCCTCCCCATGAACCCCTTAAATTGGATTTATGAAAAAAAACGGTCGAACACCTATTTACTTATTTAACGCTGTTTTTCCCCTGAGTTTGATGAGTGAGTAAGTGAGTCAATCAGTTAGGACACTTTCTTCCCTGTTTTTTTCCCCCGAATTTCACTCCTCCCCATGGGCCCCTTAAATTGGATTTATGCAGAAACAATCGAACACCTATTTACTTATTTTTAAGCTGCTTTTTCCGCTGAATTTCAAACTTATCGCCTATGTTGAATAAGAGAAACAGTACACGCTCCGTTAAGAATCCTTCAACCCCCAATTGTTTCCCCTTTCACCTCATAATTTACACCATATCGATAAACCCTTAGATATATGTCTGCTTATTTTGAATGCTTAGTTTATATGCCGAATATCACATCCCCAAATGAAGCAACTCGTGAGATATTGTTATTCAATGAAATGCAAGTTTAACCCCCTTAACACCCCTTCAGAACATGAATATCCAAAAATCCACCCTTTGTGAACTTTTTCGACATACAACGAACATATCCCCAAAATTTCAAGTTTCTAACTGCAATAGGTTTCTGGGGGATGATGAGTGAATATCCAAAAATCCTTCCTTAGTGGACTTCTTTCCCCAGAAATTCATCCCTCCCCATGAGCCCCTTAAATTGGATTTATGAAAAAACGATCGAACACCTATTTACTACTTTTTCAATCTGATTTTTCTCCCTGAGATTCTTACTTTTTGCCTCTGTCTTTTAAGAGATACTTGCTCCGTTAAGAATCCTTCAACACTCACTTTTCACACATACACCTCTTAATATACACCACTTCGAAAAACCCTCAGACATGTGTCTTCTTATTCTTAATAATGAGTTTATATGCCTAGTATCCCATCCCAAAGGAAACCAATCGGGAGATATTGTTATTCAATTAAATGCAAGTCTACCCCCTTAACATCCCTTTAGAACCTGAATATCCAAAATTTCTTCCTTAGTGGGCGTTTTTGACATACAACGAACATAGCCCCTTAATATCATGTTTCTAACTTCAATAATTTTAGCTGGGGGGTGATGAGTGAGTAAGTAAGTCAGGACATTTTCTTTCAATTATTTTTCAGAATTTCTCCCCTCTCATGAACCCCTTAAATTGGATTTATGAAAAAAAACGGCCGAACACCTATTTACTTATTTTTGAGCTGTTCTTCCCCCCCTGAGTTTGATGAGTGAGTGAGTCAGGGCACTTTCTTTCCTGTTTTCCCCCCAGAATTTCAACCCTCTCCAAGGGCCCCTTAAATTGGATTTATGAACAAACGGTCGAACACCTATTTACTTATATTTTAAGCTGCTTTTCCCGCCGAATTTCAAACTTCTCGCCTATGTCGTTTAAGAGATACACGCTCCGTTAAGAATCCCTCAACCCCCAATTTTCACCCCTTTCACCTCATTATATACACCACATCGATAAACCCTTAGATATATGTCTGATTATTTTAATGATTAGCTTATATACCGAATATCACATCCCCAAAGAAACAACTCATGAGATATCGTTATTCAATGAAATGCACGTTTACCCCCTTAACACCTCTTTAAAACCCGAATTACAAAAATCATTCATTAGTTGACGTTTTCGACATACAGCGAACATATTCCCAAAACTTCATGTTTCTAACGTTAATAGTTTTCGCTGGGCGTGATGAGTGAGTGAGTCAGACAGGACATTTTCTTTCAATTATTTTTACCATAATCTCACCCCTCCCCATGGGCCCCTTAAATTGGATTGATGAAAAAACGCTTGAACACCTATTAACTTATTTTTTAAGCTGTCTTTTTCCCCTGAGTTTGCTGAGTGAGTGAGTTAGTCAGTCAGTTAGGACACTTTCTCTCCTTTTCCCCAAAAAGAAATTCACCCCAACCCATTGGCTCCTTAACTTAATTTATGAAAAAACGGTGGAACACCTATTTACTTATTTTTAAGCTGATTTTTTTTTCTCTGAGTTTCAAATTTCTCGCCTATGTCGTTTAGTAGATAGGTCTACGCGCTTCGTTAGGAATTCTTCAACCCCTAAATTTTCACCCCTTTCACCTCATAATAATACACCACATCGAAAAACCATTAGCCACATGTCTGCTTATTTTTAATGATTAGTTTATATTCCGAGTATCACATCCACAAATGAAACCACTCGTGAGATATTGTTATTCAATGAAATGCAGGTTTAACCCCCTTAAGACCCCTTTAGAACCTGAATATTCAAAAATCCTCCCTTAGTGTAGGTTTTGACATACAACGAACATATCCCGAAAATGACATATTTCCAACTTCAATATTTTCGGCTGGGCGATGATGAGTGAGTGAGTGAGTGAGTCAGGACATTTTCTTTCAATTTTTCTTCTTCAGAATTTCACCCCTCCTGATGAACCCCTTAAATTGGATTTATCAAAAAAACTGTCGAACACATATATACTTATTTTTAAGCAGTTTTTTCCCTGAGTTTGAAGAGTGAGGGACTCAATCGTTTAGGACACTTTCTCTCCTGTTTTTTACCCAGATTTTTACCCCTTCCCAAGGGCCCCTTAAATTGGATTTATGAAAAAACGGTCAAACACCTATTTACTTACTTTTTATGCTCATTTTTTTCTCCTGATTTTCAAACTCCTCGCCTATGTCGTTTAAGAGATACAGGCTCCGTTAGGAATCTTTCAATCCCCACTTTTCACCCCTTTCACCTCATAATATACACCACATCGAAAAACCCCCAGTCACGTGTCTTCTTATTTTTAGCCTATTTTCAATTTTGAAAAAAAATAGGCTTATGAGATCACCTTTTATCCGTGTGTGTGTGTGTGTCCCCTAATAAATTCTAAACATCTGGATCGATTTCAATGAAACTCGGTAAGTTCATAGCACTATTCCGGGCGACCCCGACCGTGCCCTTCAAATTTTGTTATGACACCAATCCAACATGGCGGCTGTGCGAAATATTTCACCAGCATTCAATATCTCCGAAACTATTACCGATATTACCCTGACATTTTCTATGGTGATAGAGGGAACTACTATAAGTTCACTTATGTGACTTTTGAAAACCTGGTAACTAAAAATCCAACATGGCGGTCAAGCGAATTGGCGACTTTTAAATAGACGTTTCTCGCGATTAGACCAACCAAACGCAATGAAACTTGGTACAGTATATGTTTATATACATTGTAATGCACCGACATCTAACTTCGTTCAATTTTTTACATAATCACAAGATGGCGGATTTGCGAAATATTTCACCGGCATTATATATCTCTGAAACTATTAGCGGTATCTCCCTAAAATTTTGTACGGAGATAAAGGTCACTACTGGAAGTCCATTTATAAGATTTTCAAAAACCGGTTAACTACAAAACGAACATGGCGGCCAAGCGAATTTGAAAATTTTAAATAGACCTTTCTCGCGATTTAATGTTCCAAGCGCACTGAAACCTGGTACAGGAAATATTTATACACATTGTAATCCACTGGTATCTAATTTAGTTCAATTGTTTACATAAGCTCAAGATGGCGGCAGTGCGAATTTTAAAATTAAGTTTTTATTTCTTGTGATGTAGTCATGCGATCGAAGTGAAAGTTTGAATAATGAACCTACGCAATAATTTTCCTTTAATGGTACATTACTCTATGGCCTATACATTTAACAATCCAACATGGCGACCATCCGAAATATTTAGACGATACTGAATATCTACGAATCTATTTTAGCAATCAAACTGCATTTTTTAATGTTCATAGGGGCTATGAACTTATGTTCACCTATAGGACTATAAATAACCTGGTGATCACAAATCCAACATGCAGGTGACGCGAATTATAAATATTCACATGGACGTTTCTCGCAATTTAACCATCCGCGTGCAGTGAAACTTGGTAGAGTAAATCTTTATCCGAATGTTAATCCACTGGCATCTAATTTATTTCAATTGTTTCCATAACCTCAAGATGGCAGATGTGAAAAATTTTAAATCTCCTTTTTTTTTCTTGTGTCCTAATTATGCGATTGAAGTTTGAATACTACACGTTCACAATAATCTGCATGTAACAGTACATAACTCTAGGACCTACATATATAAAATCCAACATGGCGACCATCCGAAATATTAGTCGGTTCTCAATATCTACGAATCTATTACAGCAATCAAACTGAAATTGTGTATGTTGATAGTGGCAATTAACATGAGTAGGATATATGAAAATAGGCTGTATAGTTCTTCACGGAACTACTTGTTAATGATGAGTTTATATGCCGAATATCACATCCCCCAATGAAACCAATCGGGAGATATTGCTATTGAATGAAATGCAAGTCTACCCCTTTAAGACCCCTTTAGAACCTGAATATCCGAAAATCCTTTCTTATTGGGCGTTTGCGGCCCTTGAGGAAGCTGCATACTAAAATTCATTCGAATCCGTTGGGTGGTTTCTGAGATTTCGTGATGAATGTGTGAGTGAGTGAGTGAGTGAGTGGTATTTGACAAATATCTAGTAGATAGTGTCAAGTCTTTGTTATGCTATACTCGGTTGACAGTGCTGTGTGAGCAGTTGAGTAACTAACGGGATTTCAAGTAAAGATCTTCTTTTTCTATACCGGTAGTGCAGAGCGCAACTCGAATCCAGTCGGCCGTGTCTCGACTTGAGCTATGTTGCCATGGAAACTATCTGCCTTGCCATTCCTTCATGAGCATATTTTATGATTTTATTAGCCTGTGCTTGAGTGCAAAAGGGCCGAAATCAGAAGAATGAGAAGGACTATCGAAAATTCATGTAGCCAGCGGATCATTCTGGGTCCTAAACTATGTGTATGCAAAATTTGGTGGAGATTGGTGAAACGGTGTAGATTTGTATACGGAACCAACCCACCCACCCACATACATACAGACTTTCACTATTATATATAAGAAGATAATATGTATATCAGTTTCTTGTGGACACGATAACTGCCGTAATTTTGCACCAATCACTTTGAATTTTTTCCCGAATATGTATACCTATAAAATCTCGGTCGAGTTCGTTACTGGGCTAAATCAATCGAAGGGGGTGAAAATGGGGGGCTTTTGTTTTTCGAAAAAGTGAAATATTGCTATAACTCTCTTAATATGTGAAATATCGAATCCGTTCAACGTTCATACTATGTGTCGGATAAAGCCCAAAAATGTATGTTTGATGAGTTTTTTTATAGCACCAACCATTGACCAAAGGGGTGGGAAAAAGTGGTTTTTTCGGGAAACATTAATCATATCTCTCTTAATAGGCACAATATCAAAACCGTACAAAATGGACAACATTCCCCTAATAATTACCTAAACCTTTTGTCTGAAAGAATTTTTGATATGACCCACCATTACGCCAAGGGATGAGAAAAATGATTTCGGAATTATAAGAAAATGCCAAGAGCTATCAGAGGTTGCCATGGCAACACTACTAAATTGATGAGGGATGAGCCATCAGAGGTTGCCATGACAACGCACTTGCACGAGATCAGATTCAGTATTTCCATCTGACTAAGTGGCAAGCGGCTTCGCTGACGTAACTGGTAGCATGCTGAATGTCTATCTATGCCCAAGGTCGCGGTTTCAAAGCCGGCCGAAGTCGTCGGATTTTCTAAGAGCGCGAAAATCCCTCAGTATGCTTTCCTTTGGAGGGGATGTTCCAACGTTCGTTGCGAGTTGCTGGTTGGGGTGGCATCTAGTAGCCAAATTCACAGCTAGGTGTCGTTGACGGTAGTACCTGGTAGCAACATTAGGAACTACTGCTTGAAATTGGCCATCTGGAGTCCTTACCTGAATTAAGACTAATACAGCCATTACAATTCACACCATTTATCAGACAGATTCTACACTTACCCAAAGTACACGGGGTTAGATGACCGCGTTGTCGCAGCCCCTAAACTGAGGAACCAACCAGAGGTAGATTTCATTAGAAAACTAACTATTGCAATGGGTACCATGTTTCGACTTCCGGAAAATTTCGTCATATCTTCATGTTTCATATCCCCCAGACCCCAAAACCACCGTCAGTTCAAAAGTTTATATATAATTTATATATATGTATATCAGTTTTTTGTGGACACGATACCTGCCGTAATTTTGCACCAATCAGTTTGAATTTTTTACCGAATATGTATACCTATAAAATCTCGCTCGAGTTCGTTACTGGGCTAAATCGGTTGAAGGGGGTGAAAATGGGGGGCTTTTTTTCGAAAAAGTGAAATATTGCTATAACTCTCTTAATATGTGAATTATCGAATCTGTTCAACGTTCGTACTATGTGTTGGATAAAGCCCAAAAGTTTATGTTTGAAGAGGTTTTTTATAGCACCAACCTTTCACCAAAGGGGTGGGAAAAAGTGGGTTTTTCGGGAAACATTAATCATATCTCTCTTAATAGGCACAATATTAAAACCGTACAAAATGGACAATATTCCCCTAATAATTACCTAAAATTTTGTCTGAAAGATTTCTTGATATTGAACCCATGTACCATTGGCTCAAAAGGGGTCGAATCCATGTAATTTGTGAAAGGAAGGAAAGATACATACAGTCTCTAATAGAACATAGAGAGATTTCAAGCAAGAATTCTATCATAACGTTGCGCAAGCAGCTGGACCAGGTGTTCAGGAAATGAGATCATGCTTCCTGACTCATCGATAAGGAGCCGGTCATGAGTATTAATAGAACGAGTGGAAAGTTTTTGCTGTAAGACAGAGAAGCGTGACTCGGAAATCCAGCTTGCCATGCAGTAAAACGGCAACAGCGCCGCTGTGCCAGTAGAAGAATAATTAAATTTAACCCATTTGCGAGAATGAAAATAAGTAAATAAATACATTACTGTGAATCATTTCGGATTAGAGATTTTTGTGTAAAGAAATAGCTTGTAATAATTGCACAGGAAAGAAATGCAAACGCAGCATACGTCATCGGGGATTCACTGATACCAGAGAAGTGGGGAATTTAAAAATGAACAGCACCACCCACGCAGCTGAAGACTAAAAATTAATTAATATCTCAGAATTGCACGATCGATTCTTATGCGCAATGAGATCATTTGACGTTTGGAAGACGAGCTTTCTGGAGATATAATTTTTATAATTGTGCGACAATTAGTTCAAAAGTTGGTCACGAAAAGGACTAGGAGTTTATCTTTTTTTGACTGAATAGTATAAAAGTCCAGGCCAAGCCAGACCAAACATGCAGTCATTCCGACAGCCCGAGAGGGGGCGTCACGCTGTATCAGTACATGCAGTTTCAAACGGCCTGAGGGCACGTCACTGTGCTACATCACATACCGAATGCAGTTACTAGTCCGTCCAGGGGGCGTGACGCTGGAGCATCATAACCACGCAGTCTTCAAACGTATGAACCTCAGGGGAGGTCATACCGTACAACAAGTATAAGCACCGAATGCAGTATTCCGACAGTCCGTGAGGGGGCGTCACGCTGTAACACATCGAAGGCAGCTTACCAGTACTCCTTGAGGGGAGATGTTACATCCGATAGTCCAGGGGACGTGAAGCTACATCGCACCGAAGACAGTATACAAGCTTTCCTTGAGGGGAAAAACGCTGTATCACATCGCATGGCTAATATCCGACAGCCAAGGGCGTCGCGGTATCAATAACTTGCGTGCCTCCGTAAGGAGTTGCAAAGAAGTAAATTTACAGTATCGCCGTGTTGAAAATTAGGAAATCCTAGTTACAGGATTTAGGTCCGACAGTATAAAATTTACAGTGAAAAGTTCATAAAATACAGTCAAAGCAGGCTGCAAACTTAGAACTCAGGGCGATAGGTCTTTAAGTAAACGACCAAAAGTATCATTACGTACGGAAGAACCGTAACAGCGAGATAAACATTTTTTAACAAATTTAAAGAACCCGAGCAGGGACAGACAGAATAAGGTTCGCAAAGTATTCTAGAAGATTAGAAGTGCGAGAACCGAATAAGCGAAGAAGAGAAGGAAACTATAGACATTGTTTTCAAGAAAGCAGACGAACTATTCAAAGCACTAAGACTCGAGAAGTATTAGTTGCTAAAAATCCATAGGTCACCGATAGATTATCGAGGGGACCGTGAACAGAACAGACTTTCGCTAAGATCAATAAATAGGATCTAAAAGGGGAGCCGTTCGAGTCAGAGAAATAACAGATCGTCAGGAACGGGATTCGAAGGAGTGCTATTGCAGGGAGGAAGTAGATGATTCGAGACTTTCATATTCGGAGAGGATAGGAAGCCGACATTACTAAATTTCACCCTTGGAGACGGGAGGTCAAGAGGTCACGTGTGATAGGCTTAATAGCGGCTAAGTGATCAGAATTTGTGAAGTGTAAATATATCAAGATTTTGTGTTAAAAGTAATATATTTTCAGTGTTTTTATTGTGTGTTCTAAACGGATACACCAGTGTATTTAAAATGTTATCAGTGTTAAATGTATACGTGTTAAATATGTGTCAAGATATGTCTGTACATGCAATGAATTTGTACAAGATGGAGTAATTTAAAAGAGTGGACAAAATGACGCATCGCACGAGAAGGAAGGTCAGGAAACGACCTAAAACATGTGAGTAAAGATTTTCATTATGTTTTGGTGTCGGGGGAGTGTTTGTGTACAAATCCACCGGAGTTTTGAGTAAAAGGGATGTTTCTAAATAACTAATTACAGAATAAGAACGCGGTCTGAACAAAAATAGAATTTGAGAAATAATAAAAAGAATAAATCCTGTAGAGGAAATGTATGGAATAAAATGTCAGTGTATTTGACGAATGTTATAAAATCAAGCGTATTAATAATAATAAAGGAATTATAAATAAAGATCAAATTGAATGATATGGAAATAAGAGCGTTGGAGCCTTAATAAAAGTATAAGACATGATGTTAATGCATGTTCTTAAAATAGAGCGATTTATTGTCAAGGGAAAAGATTAATATAAAAATTGAGATATGTATCAATTGTTAATATGGAATTTATCAGTTCTTTGGAAGACGCTAGGCCTTAAAATAATGTATAGCGCAATGGAGCGCAATTAAAATAAAATGTCACGCTAGGAATGCGTAGAATTTAAATGTACTTGGTAAATTACTTATGAGGGGTAGTTGATTGCGGTGAATTGAGATATGTTGTAAGTCCTCCAATAGTGACGTAGATCACGAGGCCATGTGTGTGTTATTATATTGTAAAAGGGAGCAAATGTATGGTATTATGAGCGTTGGTCATGTAGGCCACGGCCGACCCTAAATCGCATTTTGTATAAGTCCTCCAATGTGGAAATGGTTCCCGAGGCATGTTAAGAGAGTCGAACCTAGACTCCTCTTGTTGTTGAAGCCCCTAATTATTCGTCGTAGAATGTGTATTACTCTTCCCAATCAATGAGGACCCTTCATAATTAATAAATGCCAAGGTTACGAAAGTGGTTTATGAGCCCAATAATGTTGTTGAAAGTAAATAAGTGAAGTAAAATGCCAGGTCTCCTCAGAGAACTGAAAAGAAAGAAAGATTTGTTTTAAAAGCATTGAGGAGAGCTCCCACACGCAGACTAGACGGGAAGTCACCCTCACAGTCATAAATCTCATTCAAGTATACGGTCAGACCCTAATAGCAGGAGGGTTAGTGAAGGCCGTCTGTAAGAAGTAATAAATACACCGTGAGTGTTTAAAAGTTGTTAATGACCCGGGCTTTGAACAGAGGTCCATGTAGATTGAAATTATCGCTTGCCAGTTCAGATCGTAGTTTTCTTATGTGATAATGGTCTTATAAGACAAATAAATAAATAAAAATCCCTATTGTAATGTTGTATGGAAGTAGGATTCCACGAGTTTAATGAAGATAACTAGATTCCGGGAGTAATCATAGTTTTTGACGTTGTCAAGTAATCTTTATAACTCTGGAGTACACAAGTGTTTTCCCGATCACTATGGTGAATTTGTAAGACTTGAGAGAGATGGAAATGTTGAGAACATGTGAAATGCCCAAATATTTAAGTAGAGAATTAACATGTATTTTGAATGTAATCATATATTTGTTTTGATGATAAGAAAATATAAAAATAGTTATTGAGGTGTACAAAAGAATGACACCGTTATTATTGGAAAGTATCGAGCCAAAGGAGCTCGTGGTTAGATGGAACTTTAAGATAGATACTTTATGGAAGTAAAAATAATTATGAATTGTTGGTTTTAAAGGAAACCATGTGTTTTAATATAATATTTGTGTAATTCTTATGTTATTCCTTGTTCACTTTGAGCAAGTAGAAGGATTTTGGTCAGTAGTTTATTTGTTTTATTGTTTGTAGCGCCATAATTTTGGTTAATTAAATGTGTTAAAATAGGAGTTGATTTTGTTATTATTTTTGCAAGTGTATCCTCTATTTAATCCAAAATGTGTAAGTCACAGAGTGGGAGAACATACTACAACCCCGAAAATCCCGAATTGAGCAATGCTGGCATACTGTGATTTGCATATTTCTTGCTGAAAGGGCACATGGGGGAATAAAAGTAATGTGCTTGGATTAATACCTAGAGGAACATTTAAGGGACACTGGGACTGAAATTTTAGTGAAATTTGTGGAAAATGTCGATTTTCGGTATTTTCCATATTAATACACCCCTATCCCCTGCGGATCATATAGCAGTGTTTTTATCCGAATTCCGCCATTTTTAAAGCCCTGGCGAAGCTTTAAAATGCACGGTGTGTCCTTTAATCGCCCCAGCACAGTAAGTGTCCTGAAGGTTCTGAGTCTTGGTGTTTCTACAATCGAAGTATCGCAGCTGGTAAAACACCACAGAGTCATGACAAAATGGCTGTAGAACTTTAAGAACCCTTAGTTGTCAAGATTATGCCTGTTTATCAAAGGCTGGCATCAGATGAGCTACTATCCAGATACATCCGTGGTGCTACTGAAAATCAGAATGAGTCTCTGCATTTTGTTATCTGGAGGAAGTGCCCAAAAGAGATTTTTATTTCACGGAAGATACTTGAAATTGCTGTTAGTAATTCTGTAGCAGAATTCAACATGGGGTGTAGTGCAACAACAGAGTTGAAATCAGGAATAAGACTAACTTCAGTATCTTATGTCACAGCACAAACACTTGAAAGATGTGTCAGTCGCAGGAAGTATGTAAGTCCGCGGTCATAATTGGAGAAGCGAAAGGCATGTCGACGGAAGGTTAAACTCGCAGAAATGAACGAGGAGGCTGCAAAACAGAAGAAGGAGGGTGTCACCTATGCTGTAGGACAATTCTAATGTCATTGGTAAGCTGAAACCTTGTAAATTGTGCATCATTTTAGAAAATTGCTGTTTTCTCGGATTCACTTTTTCAGGCATTCAAAATGTTACTCGCGTCATAAATCTTATGATATTGCTTTCAAAATGGGAATTTATTATCTTCATTGCAATGACTATAAACCTGCGGATCGTTTTTTAGATTGCACTTTTGGTATGGCTGCAAAAAAAAAATCAAACTGGAAAAAATACGATTTTTTGTAGAAAAAAAACTTGGATATGAAAAAATAATAATTTCTTGACACTCATTAATGCAATTCAAAATCGGATCCGTAGGTTTCTTCCAATTGTTATAGTGCAATAGAATATTATCCAAAAGTTACACTATCTTGTTTTTTTTTAACGCGGCTGACCTTTATAAAACTTGAATAATTAGCACAATAAATGTACAAAATAATTAATATCTGGAGAACTAATCAACTTACAATGCTCACGTTTCCCACAGTGGTTTATAATATGACTATTCACCACCATATAAAATTTCAAAGCTGTAACTCAGTTTATATAGAATTTGAAAATTTCAGTCCCAGTGTCCCTTAAGACGGTCATTTCATGTAAAGTAAAGTAATGATAGGAATAGCTACAACGTATAATGTTAACTGACCGCATGGGTTCCTGGAAACTCACACCGAGCAGCCCTGAATTAAACAAACCCCCCTACCACTCATATTCCATGGCGCCCAGTACGCAGGGCTTAGTTTTCCTAGGGAAAACCCGAGTTTTCTCGAAAAATCAAAGTTTTCATTTTTTTGGAAAAAAAATGGTTTTTCGAAATTTTGAATTTTAAATACTTCCATAAAGGTTTCTGAGATTGAATAAAGAGATCAAAAGGGTACGTTGTAGTAAATACCCATACCAAAGTAAATTTTTGACGAAATTGGGACACAATGGTTCAGATTACCATCTCTCAAGCATGTACTAGCGATGTGGCATGAGTAGCCCACTGTATTCTAATAAGATGGCATTGAGTGAGGAGATGCAACGGCTCTTGGAGGCCATAAACAATAAGTTGGATAGCCAACAGACTGAAAATAACCAAAATTTAGGATCCATGAATCAAAGTTTAGAGTCACTAAAAAATAATAGTGATAACATGGGGACTAAATTAGAAGCTATCGAAATTAAAAGTGATAACAAGGGAACTAGATTAGAAGCTATCGAAACTAATAGTGATAACATGGAAACTAAATTGGTAGCTATCGAAATTAAAAGTGATAATATGGGGGTTAAATTAGAAGCTAGCCAAGCCGATTGTATCAATATGAATAGTGCACTGAAGGCTGAAATTGAAGAAATAAAAAAGGGGTCAAAGGAACTCCGAGAGAGTATAGAAGGGACAATGAATACCAAATTTCAAGGTTTTGACACTAAGTTTGACAAGTTAAATGATTTAAAAGGGGAAATCACAAGTAAAATTGAAAATGAAAATGGGGCACTTAAGTCAGAATGGCAAGGCCAAATAGAGACCTTGAAGGACAGTATGGTAAATTCCCAAACTAAATGTCAAGAAAATTTTGAAAATTTAGAGACTAAATTAGTTAAAATGGAAGAATCTTGTATAAGAAATGTAGACGGATGTAAAAATGAACTTGTAACCCAGATCCAAGGTGTGCAGGAAAAATCAGAAGCTCAGATAGAATCGAACAAGAGTATTTATGAAACATCACGGGATGATATTAAAAGGGATATTGAGGCATTAGGAAATAGGTTCACTCGATTCACGGAAAATACAGATAGGGGAAATATCCTAGTACAGAATCATCAGTCAAAAGAAACAGTTGCCCAAGCTGAAAATGAAATAGAAATCGAAGAAGAAAAAGAAGTCACGGTACAAGAAGAGCCCGAAACGGATATTAAAGAAGAGGAAGAAAAAGAAGTAGAAATCGTAATGACTCCAGTGGAAACTGAGGAAAACCTTGAGATCCTTCCTGAAGAACAAATGGAGACCCAAGAGGAAATAGTAATTCCAGACCAGGAGGACGGCCGAAATGAAAATGAGCTGCAAAGTGAAGAACATTTTGATGAAAAGGTTGAGCTGGAAGATCAAGAAATAATCTCAGAACAGGAGATAACAAAAGAAGTGATAGTTGGAGAGATGGAAATAATAACTCTTGAAGAAATGGAGAAAGTAGAAGAAACGATAATAGAAACTATCGTCGAAGCACCGATAGAAACAGAGGGTCAAGAGTTCCTAGAGAGTAAAAAGGAAAACCCAAAAGAAATTCAGGATAAGAAAGATAGGAAACAATTAGAAGAAGAAGAGGAAAAATTGAAAGCACAGATCCTTGAATTATTGATAAAATGTCAGGAATGCCGACGACAGAAAAGAGAAATGGACACCGAGGCCAACGAGAGCCAAGAAAACCTCAAAGGAAAAGATGAGATTGTTGGAAATAATGAAAAAAAGAAGGGTCTTTGAAGAAAATCAGGAAAGAGGAAAACCGCAATTGGTAGTCGGTTTACAAGAAAATAGATACCCCATGGAAATTAAGAAAGGAGGAGATACGATGTACAATGCCTTGGAGAAAGAGGACGCACAGGCATATTTCAGTTGGAAACTTCGTAAAAAGAAAGGGAGTGATAAAAGGAAGAGACAGAAGGGAGATCTGAAGGATCTATGGAATTGGAAGAGTCGGAAAAAGAAATACTCTTTGAAAATGCCATCTCGATGCGAGATGAAGGAAAAGGATTATTCCAATGTAGCCAACGGGTTAAGCCATATGCAACCGTTAAAGAATAAGAGGAATAAAATACTTTTGTTTGAAATACCATCTCAAGAAGAGATGAGGAAGGTGGAAGAAAACCAAGAAGAGTCAGGTGAGGATAGACCGAGCTCTTAAGAACTAAATGAAATGTTACAGACTTGGAGTCTGAAAATAATAATGACGAAGTAACGGGTAAAGCCATTTGCACCCGTAAGGTATTAAAAATAGGTCATTAGGTTGACAGTACGTAATGAGAAAAAGAGAAACAGACAGGCAGAAAGTCCGTCTAATGAAAAGAGAAAAGAAACAAACTGTTTGACTCAAGTTTGGAGAGTGCACACCAGACTAGGGAAGAATTGTAAACACCCGAACGTGACAAGAAATTTATGACCCTGAGTGGAGACGTCCGCTAAGGAAAATAAATGAATGAATGGGATCTTTGGAGACCCAAAGACAAGCCAGAGAGGAAGGGAACTTTAAAGGAACAAAGAAACAGAAGGTACGGATAACGTTATGATGGCTTCGACGAGTAAAGAAAAATAAGATTTTTATGAATAATTGAAATAAATTTCCTCAAATATTTTTCGAAAATTTATTTACCTAAGGAGAGGTGAGATGAACCCATGTACCATTGGCTCAAAAGGGGTCAAATCCTTGTATTTTGTGAAAGGAAGGAAAGACACATACAGTCTCTAATGGAACATAGAGAGATTTCAAGCAAGAATTCTAGCATAACGTTGCGCAAGCAGCTGGACCAGGTGTTCAGGAAATGAGATCATGCTTCCTGACTCATCGATAAGGAGCCGGTCATGAGTATTAATAGAACGAGTGGAAAGTTTTTGCTGTAAGACAGAGAAGCGTGACTCGGAAATCCAGCTTACCATGCAGTAAAACGGCAACAGCGCCGCTGTGCCAGTAGAAGAATAATTAAATTTAACCCATTTGCGAGAATAAAAATAAGTAAATAAATACAGTACTGTGAATCATTTCGGATTAGAGATTTTTGTGTAAAGAAATAGCTTGTAATAATTGCACAGGAAAGAAATGCAAACGCAGCATACGTCATCGGGGATTCACTGATACCAGAGGAGTGGGGAATTTAAAAATGAACAGCACCACCCACGCAGCTGAAGACTAAAAATTAATTAATATCTCAGAATTGCACGATCGATTCTTATGCGCAGTGAGATCATTTGACGTTTGGAAGACGAGCTTTCTGGAGATATAATTTTTATAATTGTGCGACAATTAGTTCAAAAGTTGGTCACGAAAAGGACTAGGAGTTTATCTTTTTTTGACTGAATAGTATAAAAGTCCAGGCCAAGCCAGACCAAACATGCAGTCATTCCGACAGCCCGAGAGGGGGCGTCACGCTGTATCAGTACATGCAGTTTCAAACGGCCTGAGGGCACGTCACTGTGCTACATCACATACCGAATGCAGTTACTAGTCCGTCCAGGGGGCGTGACGCTGGAGCATCATAACCACGCAGTCTTCAAACGTATGAACCTCAGGGGAGGTCATACCGTACAACAAGTATAAGCACCGAATGCAGTATTCCGACAGTCCGTGAGGGGGCGTCACGCTGTAACACATCGAAGGCAGCTTACCAGTACTCCTTGAGGGGAGATGTTACATCCGATAGTCCAGGGGACGTGAAGCTACATCGCACCGAAGACAGTATACAAGCTTTCCTTGAGGGGAAAGACGCTGTATCACATCGCATGGCTAATATCCGACAGCCAAGGGCGTCGCGGTATCAATAACTTGCGTGCCTCCGTAAGGAGTTGCAAAGAAGTAAATTTACAGTATCGCCGTGTTGAAAATTAGGAAATCCTAGTTACAGGATTTAGGTCCGACAGTATAAAATTTACAGTGAAAAGTTCATAAAATACAGTCAAAGCAGGCTGCAAACTTAGAACTCAGGGCGATAGGTCTTTAAGTAAACGACCAAAAGTATCATTACGTACGGAAGTACCGTAACAGCGAGATAAACATTTTTTAACAAATTTAAAGAACCCGAGCAGGGACAGACAGAATAAGGTTCGCAAAGTATTCTAGAAGATTAGAAGTGCGAGAACCGAATAAGCGAAGAAGAGAAGGAAACTATAGACATTGTTTTCAAGAAAGCAGACGAACTATTCAAAGCACTAAGACTCGAGAAGTATTAGTTGCTAAAAATCCATAGGTCACCGATAGATTATCGAGGGGACCGTGAACAGAACAGACTTTCGCTAAGATCAATAAATAGGATCTAAAAGGGGAGCCGTTCGAGTCAGAAAAATAACAGATCGTCAGGAACGGGATTCGAAGGAGTGCTATTGCAGGGAGGAAGTAGATGATTCGAGACTTTCATATTCGGAGAGGATAGGAAGCCGACATTACTAAATTTCACCCTTGGAGACGGGAGGTCAAGAGGTCACGTGTGATAGGCTTAATAGCGGCTAAGTGATCAGAATTTGTGAAGTGTAAATATATCAAGATTTTGTGTTAAAAGTAATATATTTTCAGTGTTTTTATTGTGTGTTCTAAACGGATACACCAGTGTATTTAAAATGTTATCAGTGTTAAATGTATACGTGTTAAATATGTGTCAAGATATGTCTGTATATGCAATGAATTTGTACAAGATGGAGTAATTTAAAAGAGTGGGCAAAATGACGCATCGCACGAGAATGAAGGTCAGGAAACGACCTAAAACATGTGAGTAAAGATTTTCATTATGTTTTGGTGTCGGGGGAGTGTTTGTGTACAAATCCACCGGAGTTTTGAGTAAAAGGGATGTTTCTAAATAACTAATTACAGAATAAGAACGCGGTCTGAACAAAAATAGAATTTGAGAAATAATAAATAATTATGTGAAAGAATAAATCCTGTAGAGGAAATGTATGGAATAAAATGTCAGTGCATTTGACGAATGTTATAAAAGCAAGCGTATTAATAATAATAAAGGAATTATAAATAAAGATCAAATTGAATGATATGGAAATAAGAGCGTTGGAGCCTTAATAAAAGTATAAGACATGATGTTAATGCATGTTCTTAAAATAGAGCGATTTATTGTCAAGGGAAAAGATTAATATAAAAATTGAGATATGTATCAATTGTTAATATGGAATTTATCAGTTCTTTGGAAGACGCTAGGCCTTAAAATAATGTATAGCGCAATGGAGCGCAATTAAAATAAAATGTCACGCTAGGAATGCGTAGAATTTAAATGTACTTGGTAAATTACTTATGAGGGGTAGTTGATTGCGGTGAATTGAGATATGTTGTAAGTCCTCCAATAGTGACGTAGATCACGAGGCCATGTGTGTGTTATTATATTGTAAAAGGGAGCAAATGTATGGTATTATGAGCGTAGGTCATGTAGGCCACGGCCGACCCTAAATCGCATTTTGTATAAGTCCTCCAATGTGGAAATGGTTCCCGAGGCATGTTAAGAGAGTCGAACCTAGACTCCTCTTGTTGTTGAAGCCCCTAATTATTCGTCGTAGAATGTGTATTACTCTTCCCAATCAATGAGGACCCTTCATAATTAATAAATGCCAAGGTTACGAAAGTGGTTTATGAGCCCAATAATGTTGTTGAAAGTAAATAAGTGAAGTAAAATGCCAGGTCTCCCCAGAGAACTGAAAAGAAAGAAAGATTTGTTTTAAAAGCATTGAGGAGAGCACCCACACGTAGACTAGACGGGAAGTCACCCTCACAGTCATAAATCTCATTCAAGTATACGGTCAGACCCTAATAGCAGGAGGGTTGGTGAATGCCGTCTGTAAGAAGTAATAAATACACCGTGAGTGTTTAAAAGTTGTTAATGACCCGGGCTTTGAACCGAGGTCCAAGTAGATTGAAATTATCGCTTGCCAGTTCAGTTCGTAGTTTTCTTATGTGATAATGGTCTTATAAGACAAATAAATAAATAAAAATCCTTATTGTAATGTTGTATGGAAGTAGGATTCCACGAGTTTAATGAAGATAACTAGATTCCGGGAGTAATCATAGTTTTTGACTTTGTCAAGTAATCTTTATAACTCTGGAGTACACAAGTGTTTTCCCGATCACTATGGTGAATTTGTAAGACTTGAGAGAGATGGAAATGTTGAGAACATGTGAAATGCCCAAATATTTAAGTAGAGAATTAACATGTATTTTGAATGTAATCATATATTTGTTTTGATGATAAGAAAATACAAAAATAGTTATTGAGGTGTACAAAAGAATGACACCGTTATTATTGGAAAGTATCGAGCCAAAGGAGCTCGTGGTTAGATGGAACTTTAAGATAGATACTTTATGGAAGTAAAAATAATTATGAATTGTTGGTTTTAAAGGAAACCATGTGTTTTAATATAATATTTGTGTAATTCTTATGTTATTCCTTGTTCACTTTGAGCAAGTAGAAGGATTTTGGTCAGTAGTTTATTTGTTTTATTGTTTGTAGCGCCATAATTTTGGTTAATTAAATGTGTTAAAATAGGAGTTGATTTTGTTATTATTTTTGCAAGTGTATCCTCTATTTAATCCAAAATGTGTAAGTCACAGAGTGGGAGAACATACTACAACCCCGAAAATCCCGAATTGAGCAATGCTGGCATACTGTGATTTGCATATTTCTTGCTGAAAGGGCACAATATGACCCACCATTATGCCAAGGGAAGAGAAAAATGATTTCGGAATTAGAAGAAAATGCGAAGTGCCATCAGAGTTTACCATGACAACGCTTCTAAATTGATGAGGGATGACCTAACAGAGGTTGCCATGACAACCCCATTGCACGAGATCACATTCAGTTTTCCATCTGACTAAGTGTGAAGCGGCTTCGGTGACGTAACTGGTAGCATGCTGAATGTCTATGCCCAAGGTCGCGAGTTCAAAGCCGGCCGAAGTTGTCGGATTTTCTAAGAGCACTAAAAATCCCTCAGTATGATTTCCTTTGGAGGGGAAGTTCCAACGTTCGTTGCGAGTTGCTGGTTGCGGTGGCATCTAGTAGTCAAGTTCACAGCTAGGTGTCGTTGACGGTAGTACCTGGTAGCAACATTAGGAACTACTGCTTGAAATTGACCGTCTGCCGTACTTACCTGAATTACAGACTAATACAGCCATCCGAAAGTACTCGGGGTTACATGACCGCGTTGTCGCAGCCCCTAATCTGAGGAACCAACCAAAATCTCTGCGGGAGATATAATTTTGCGTGAAGAAGTAACAGACCGTTACAAAGTTACACATCAGTGTCGAAACCTTGCATAAGGACAGTGTGACCAGAAGTATAAAAATGGACCCCAAATGACAAGAAGGTTACCGTTCCCATAAGACAATAAAATGTTTAAAATAAGCCTAAAATGACGAAAAACAAAGTTAATTAAGCTCCAATTATAACATACTTTCTCGCAATAAATGAGGTCTGATCCTTCTACTAAAACCTGCATATTCTGCCTATTTTCGCCTATCCCCAAGTTTGTCCGGTGAAATCTACCTCCGCCTTCCGGCGTGCCGAGATGACTTTTTTGTTGTTGTAATAGTGCCCATAGAGTGACGCTTATGTTTTATTCTGTCTGTGACACAATTAACATAAGGTAGATTCGTTTGTTCTTCCTCCCAATGGGACTGTTCTTTGGTACATGTGCCAGTTGGTTACTATCGAAGTTGGAGTAGCCATTTGAGAGAAATGTGGATGTATGGTTTTCTATTTTCTCCTATACATTGTTTCCTTCTGATAGGGGTTTAGCTCGATCCGAGGCTTGTTCTGGATTTGAAAGCAAGTAACTTTATTCATCTATTGGCTTGCTTGGCCTAACGCAGCCAAAGTTTTTCTTTTAGGGTTTACTCCCTTAGCCTTTGAGAGGCTGTGTGTTCCATTTGTACTAGCCCAAGATGTTTGGGTTGCCTCCTCCGCCAGCTCTGCCGTGCCGAATTACACATTCTCCACCATCGCTGTCGTTGAGGTCTTCGCACGTATCCCTGTGCATGGGGCCTATGTTGGGTATTATGTAGTACTGCTTGAGTTTCAATTTTTCTTCCAGAAGTACTACTGTGCCAGCGTATCGTTCCCGGTGGCGGAAATCGGAACTAATGCGCTCTACCCTGCCACACGCCTGCGATAGACGTGCAGTAGTCGCCAGCGAAACCTCATCGCATATCGTTTGTGTGCATGATTCGTGCTGGGTCGTGCGCTGTGCGGTGTGTTCCGATTGTACGACTGTACATACGTTCCCCCTCTTGCTCCACACCCGCCCGCGGCAGCCATAACGTGGCGAGCTGACGTAATGTATACACAACAGCCCCGCGCCACGTCTTACTTACTTACTTACTTACTAGGTTGGCCACACAAACCGTAGTCGCCATGTCCTGTGGTTCGGATTCCACGTAAAAAGGAGGTCCCGTGGCTCATGATCTCGAGATTAACGGTGACGTTAAACTAAAAGCTTCCTTCCTTCCTTTTCAAACCGTAGTCGGTGGTTGGCCTCGCCAATCAGCCTCCTCCACCTTCTTCGGTCCATGTGATCTTCTCCGGTTAGTCCCATCCTGCTCATGTCCCCTTTGACCCCCTTTATCCATCTCAGCCTTGGTCTTCCCTTTGGTCTTTTGCCTCTGATGTTTTCTTCCACCATCTGCCTGGTTATCTGGCCTTCTCGATGCATTACGTGTCCATACCACTTCATCCTCTTCTCTTTAATCACTGCCACAATGTCCAGCGATTTGTACAATTCCTGAAGTTCAAGGTTTTTCCTTTTCCTGCACTCTCCTTCATCCTTCGCTGGCCCAAAAATCTGTCTCAACACAGCATTCTCAAATGTCAGGAGTTTTCTTTCCGTCTTTTGCGTCAGAGTCCAGGTCTCTGCTCCGTATAGATCCACAGGTTGTATTACAGCCCTGTAGATCCTTATCTTCGTGTGTCTCGATAGAAGCCGGGACTTGAGCAGCTTTCCAACTGCAAACCTTGACCGGTTTCCTGCTTGAATTCTAGCTGGTCTGTCTCATTCCTTTCACTGAGCACTGCCCCCAGATATTTACATGCTTTTACTGACAAGATAGTGGAACAAGTCGCCAGTTTCTCTTATCTGGGAAGTCTAATCACCAATGACAACACGTGTAGTAAAGAGATTAGAAGGAGGATAGCGCTGGCAAACCAGGCATTTAATAATAAGAAAAATCTTTTGATTAATGCAAATTTGGATATTGCAATTAAAAAGAAATTTGTCATGTCCTTTGTGTGTGGTGTACTTCTGTATGGATGTGAATCTTGGACGATCAGAGGTCAGGATTGGAAGCGACTTGAAGCGTTGGAGATGTGGGTCTGGCGGAGAATATTACGGGTTAAATGGATTGAAAAGAGGACTAACATCAGCATCCTACAAGAAATTCAAAGGAAAAGAGAACTGAGACCAACTATCAATAAAAGAAAAGCTAAATTCACAGGCCACATCTTGCGACATAACGCTTTCCTAACTAATCTCCTAGAAGGAAAGATCACAGGGTGGAAAGGCCGAGGTCGACCGAGAAAATGTTTCCTGCAAGACATCACACGAACTCTTCAATATGGTTTCCACTGTGAGACGAGGTCGACCGAGAAAATGTTTCCTGCAAGATATCACACGAACTCTTCATGGCCTATGGTTCCTACTGTGAGATGAAGCGAGGTGCTGAGGACAGAGAGCAATGGTTGCGGAGACAAGACATTGCCTTTAGAAGCTGATTGACCCCTTCAAAGATTTCTCCATCCACATCTAAGGGTCTGTTATTGTTCTCTCTGCTACACGTCTAGCGGTAACGATTCCCTGGCAGGGTAGTAACTATCAGAGCATTTTGTAGACGTCTGTCCTCTTCTGCCGGAGTTCGTCTGAGATGTAAACAAGCATGGCGAAACAAGATGCAAGTTCTTCACACCGTATTGTTATTTAGGACCAAAGAATATCAACGTTTTAACTAGTAAGGAACATCAAGTATTACTTGCTTGGTGATTGTAGGAAATAGCTAGTTAAAAATAACGTCATGAACAACACAGAAAATACGACTGACCCTTACGTCAAACATCCGACAAAAAATAGAATATAAGTCTGATGTCCATCGTGATTGTATGAGCAGGTTAAATCGTAAGTTATCTGCTTGAACTGTTCGGTCATGGGAATTGCTACTCCTCGCCTCTCTGGGGTGGAGGAGAATTGCATGCTACAGTGCACTGATATATTCTGTATACGCTCGAACGGTACCCATGGGAGACAAATACAACATTCCATTAACAGACCAAGACTGGCGTTAAAAATATACATCCTATTTTCAATATAAATTTACTTCTAACGCTTCCATGAGAGAGTTTCAAAGCTGTGCTCTTTGGCCATAACATGAAATACTTTCTATATTGTAAAATCAGTGGTGGGAAGATTATCAGAAAAAGAAAGTGTTTGGCGGAAATAAAAATTGGATCAGAGAAAGTATCGTCCCTCTTGGAGCGTAGTGAGTGGCACAGTGGTCAGGCTATTTGCCTCTCTCCACGGCGGACCGGGTTCAATTCCCAATCAATGCATGTGAGATTTTCAAAGTGAAATGCTATGTCCTGTGGTTCGAATTTCACGTAAAAAGGAAGTCCCGTGGCTCAAGATCGCAAGATTAAAGGTCACGAAAAACTACATACTCCCTTCTTTCCTTCCTCTTGTAACGCACTCATGAATTACACAGCATTGTATAGTATTGTTACGAGAGCGGGGTTGTTTCATTCCCTCTCGTGTGACTCACAGCCGCCTGAGGCTACCTCTGGTCCCTGTCGGCCGGCTACTTGCGCAGCGGGAACAAAGACATGGTCTGGAATGTTCCCGGCGTACCTGGTGATGGCTCTCTCGGGAGGTGCCATGAACTCTCCTACTCTGGAATCGTCCATTGAGTCACCACCCTCCCTATATAAAGTGGCCTCACCAGCGAGGGAGGGACTCTGTTTTTGAGCTAGTGCGTGTTTTTACCTGTGCGACAGTAGTGTGGCGACGTGACGTACGAAGTTACAAAACCCAAGTGAGGCTGATTCTCCAGACAGCGAGGCAGTGTGAATCATACGTAGGGACTGATTTTTGAGGAGTGTGTACTTACCTAGTGCGACAGAGACATTGTGGTGAATTGCGAAACGCAGTGGGCTGTTCCCTAGCCATTGAACAGCGAAGCAGTGTGTGGTGGTGAGTGACTGGCTATCGTAAATAACTGTAGTTTGTGTACAAGGCAGAGTTGCAGGTATTAATAGCGAGGACAGTAGTGTGAAAGTAGGCTAAGTGTGGAAGCTATAGTGACTAGTAGTGCCTTATGAAGTGAGATTCAGTGCTTATTGTGTGGTGTATTTTCCTGGCCTGCAATAAAGCTAATATTTCTTTGTGGAACAATTGTGTTGTGCTTTCACCCACCGTATTCCAGTTAACGAACTTGCCACTAGGGGCAACACGTAACAGTAGTTACTAGTTGATAATTTTAGAGGTCCTGCGACATCGTGGTCATGTAGCCCCTTGTACTTGGGTGTATGTAGAAGTTGTCTGATAACCTGTATAATTGTGTGTATTTGTAATCGAGTAGGATTTGGGTAGGAAGCGACCTTGCCCTTACGTTAGGAACCATCCCGGCATTTGCCTGCAATATAAGTGGGAAACCATGGAAAACCACTCCCAAGATGGCTGAGCTAACCCACATCTTCTCAGTTTTACCTCAAGAGGCTGAGTGTACCCCTTTCCAGCCCTCAGACATGAATAAAATTTCATAGCAGAGCCAGAAAGCGAACCCGGGCCTCCGTGGTGACAGACAAGAACGCTAGCCACTACGCAACGTGCCGGAGAGCATTTTATACTTTTCAATACCGTACAGTCAAGATTTTTAGACAGAACGTTGGACTGAGTTGGTAATTTTATCGTGTTAGATGCTACTTTTCAGTATTATTATTTATCGTGTGGCTTTTAGTGCCGGGAGTGTCTGAGGACATGTTTGGCTCGCTAGAGGTTGTAGCTGCTTCAAGCGGACACCCATAGGGTGAGCTACAAGTTCCGTTCAATTTCAAGTAGTTCCAACTTCCGCTACTAAATGTCACTGATACCTAGTGGTGAACGTTGGAACTTTGATACAGCGTTCCAACGAAATCTATCCTACAAATTTAGCTCCACACAAGTTTAGTCTGTGGAAGGATCTTTTACATGCCATAAATCTATGACATGGGAGCGCCAACTTTACTTCCCCTCCGAAGCAAGGCATACTGAAGGAATTAAACGTTCTTAAAAATTCCGACGACTTCGGCCGGGTTTGAACCCGCTTTCTTGGGAACAGCAGTTCAGCATGCTACCAACTACGCCACCGAAGCCGCCGATTTCTGGAGGTAGGATACCAGTTAGAAAGTAATTATTTTCAGCCCTTCAAATGAAACAACAACATGAACTGTTACCTTGTAAGTAAGATGCCAGTCCACTCACTCAATGTTGGCAGTGTCTGTAGACAGAGGGGCCTGCTGTTGACATGTCGTGTACTGTACCGAAGGAGGAGAGGGACATTAGCGGCTGACATGCTTGCCCACGTCTCTAATTACCATCACACAGATGGTGCCAATCACTGGTGAATCCAGGCCTTGCGAGGCCCTGGGCGATATGATAAGGTGGGGCCGACAACAATAGGAAATTAAAAAATATTAAATCAAATGGAAAATAGTTTGGTAATAATAATAAAATACATAATAATTACAATATTTTGAATACACTTCAGTACATTTTTTAATAATATGAATGAAACCTTTAACTCCCCTTGAAGAAGATTATGTAAACTATGAAATACTTTTTCCTGGCTGAAATCTTCTATTGTATGTATGTCTACCCCTTATTATTCCCGTTTTCCAACGGGGTCGGGGATGAGATGCGATGGAAGTCTTTGTGGCGATGGTTTTTTACGGCCGGATGCCCTTCCTGACGCCAACCTCATGAGAGGAGTTAATGAGAGATGAAATGAATGATGGTGAATGAAACTGGGCAAGGATGTGGAAGGAAGCGGCCGTGGCCTGTCAGAAGGTACCGTCCCAGCATTTGCCTGGTGCTGAAAATGGGGAAACCACGGAAAACCATTTCAAGGACGGCCGACGGTGGGGCTCGAACCCACGCGTCTACCGAGTCAGCAGAGAGCTTGGCCCCATGACCTAATGCTGCGCTTTAGCCAGCGTAGCCACTACTGTCGGTGCGGCTGAAATCTTCTATTATTTCCCTTATTTCCCTAAAATCTAAACTTGCTAAACGGCCACTGGATGTCGTAGCTGCACAGAAAAAAGGAATATAAATTATAAATTAGTTTGTAAAGTAAGGTCCCATTAACACCAACCTACACATATGGGGTACCTACAGGTTCAGGATAACCCAATGCGTAAGCGAAACGCACTCACTTACTCTTTAAATGCCTCACAATTAAGTAAATACATTAAAACATGTATATTTACAATGAATTAATGAAAGAATGCAACACGGTAACAATGGTAACAGAATCTCACAGGTCCATCTATTTCTGTAATACGCAATGCAATTCCAATTATTAGATTACTGTGAAAGTTTCCAGACGGTTATAAGTTTATCACTGAACCAAATTAAGCTGTAACATTCATCAATATATACAGTATAATGCGCTTAAGGGGGGTCAAGGGGCACTTGAGAATTTTTTCACGCAATTTTCACGTGTGTGTGTGGTACGAAAGGTCTTTTCCACCCGACTATAAAGGGTCTCCGAAAACCACATTTAAAGGCCCTTATATTTACAGTGTCTGTGATATTCCTAGAAAACTAACTTCGCTCTAATATGCATATGAAGGAATGACAAACCCCTAACCACTGCACCAGTAGCTGAATTGATAAAGTCTGATTATTCATACCAAGGATAAATCAGTCGTAGCATTCATGATTGAGATTTTGCTAAGTGTGCTCTTTACAACTAGAATATTCGCGGGCAAAGCCGCGACGGGTAATGCTAGTAATTAATTAATTAATTAAATAAATTTAAAAAATCCATGGCGCGGGGCCCCCCGGACCGTGGGGACCCGGAAGGTTGCCTTCCTCGCCCTTCCCTAGATCCGCCCCTGGTGCCAATTATGATACAGCTCAAGTGATTGTTGAAAGTAGGGTTAACAGTTAATTTACTTGTTTATCACGAAAGGGGTAAGTTCTCTCAAAAACAAGAAAATAAAATCGAAAATGTCACGGAGACCTGGCGAAGCAAAAAAAAGTCAGATCACACAAGAAAAATATCTGCAATTATATTTTGTTCAATCATTTTAATGGCACATTAGCGGCTTCGTTGGCGTAGTCGGTAGCATGCTGATCTGCTGTTCCTAAGATCGTGGGTTCAAACCCGGCCGAAGTCATCGGATTGTTTAATAGCGTTAAGATCCATCAGTATGCCTTCCTTCGGAGGGGAAGTAAAGCCGGCGGTCCCATGTCATAGATTTATGTCATGTAGAAGTTACTTCCACTAACTAAACTTGTGTGAAGCTAAGTTTCCTGGTTATATTTCGTTGAAATGCTTTATCACAGTTCCAACGTTGATCACTAGGTGTCAGTGACATCTGTTAGCGTAAGTTGGAACTACTTGAAATTGGAACTTGTGGCTCACCCCAAGGGTGTCCGCTTGAAGCAGCTACAGCCTCTGGCGAGCTCAACATGTCCTCGGACACACCCGGCACTAAAAGCCATACACTAAATAAAATAAATAAGTGGCGCATTAAAATCGCTCACCATGCTCAACATGAAGGTCTGCAGACAGTCCTGAGATAAGAGGTTTGAGCCCCAGTGCAGTCAATGGCTATCCAGAGTGTGGATTAACCTCGCCGTACAAGGAAGTGTGGGCTGAGTAACGAATTATATGTGTTAAATTTAACTCTTTGCTCAGCAAGAATAATTATGTAAGAGCATGTACAAATGAATGATTGAAAAGAACCAGTAAGAACGATTCAATTTGGCGTAGAGATGAGGAAATGCCTGCCCAAACCCTGACCATCTGGGGCACCCTGTCTCCAGGGGATAAATTTGTAGAATGGGAAGGTAACCCAACAAACCACTCTACGTTGGGCTAATCACCCATGTGGAGGTCAAGTGATTTAGAGAACTACAAGTAGCCTCGGATTGGATGAATATAAACGACGTCCACCGGAGTGCAAACGGAACATGGAATATTAAGACAATCGTTGGTAAATAAGTGGAATTGTTACTGGCAAAGAAGGACCATTGAGAGATTGGGACAAGAAAGGGGCAAAACTGTTGTGGGAATGAAGAGAATATGCAGAAATAGAGCGGAATGGCAGAAATGGCTCAAGCGAGGCTACCCCGACGCTTGAAGGCATATGGGAATTGAAGAAGAAGAAGAATGATTCTCCCTCGGATACTCGCGCGGGCTACATATGTAGCCCAGTGATTTATTTTGTTGTGGCGCAGAGTATATTTTTTGCTAGGAATATTGAGATTCTCAGTAGCTGCCTGTTGATGCTGTATTTAACAGACGGGTGTGATTCCAACTGAACCAATTGCACCAAACTGACACCAGAAGCATTAGAAGTCGTCTGGGCTACAATAGTAGCCCCCCGCGAGCATCGCTGTTTCAGAATTGAGCGTGCAAAGGAAACGTTGCCTCACAAGAGGCGGTCATGTAGATGACTTTCAAATCAGTCGGTGTTTAGATGAAAGTAATGATAGGTTGAGTGTAGTGGAAATAAAGTAGACGGTTGGTTCTTGTGTGGACGAGGAAGGGATAAATCAACAAGGAACAGATGCGCAAAGTGCAATGAAGATCTTCTCGATAATTGTGTCCGTTTGCACAGAATGCTTGAGTGACACATTAGTGTGAGCATGCTTATGGATTTCCTGGGCTATAGAGTATAGCTCAAAGGGCAAATATAAACTTCAAAACTTCGAGAAAAAATAAATGAAAATACCGAAATTGTTTATAATAAATGCCGATTTTCTAGTAAAATAACCAATCTAGTATTATTTTTGTTTAATTCCAATCCAAATATGCACTAATATAAGTATTTAGGTTTACATAAAAATAATTTAACAGTACAAGTTCCATTAGTTTTATTTTTGTTGCAGTTTTACCGAAGATGTACGATAAAATTGAATTTTCCTCTTAGGTTTGTATTTTCGCTCCATATGAAGATTAAAACCTTCATAAAATCTTCAGATTTAGCTCAGAATGCTAATATATACTACTATTTATCATATTTTTGAAACGTAACACCAAAAATAATGTGTGCGAGTCCATCAGATTGAATAACTGTTTGTGCTACAGATGTAGCCCGCGCGAGTAACGCTGTATCTATTACTAGCACGAGTGTCCGAGGGTTCAACATGTGAAAGCTGACACAGAGATGCTACGAAGTTGTGTTGCAGCCTGTATGAATATCAATAAAATATTTACGCTGGCGAGAGCGGTTTTCAGCACCGTGTATTCTCGCCGGAGATCTTCAAGTTATGAACTCGGCTCTCTACAGAGGCTGGTGTTTACCCTAGGTCTACTCAATATACTCTCTTGGGACTGTAAACTCTAGCCGTCAAAAGGTTTCACACACAACTTGTGCCCTTATCAATATGTGACGTACAAGTATCTCCAGGTTCCCTCTGGATGGAGCATCATCATATTGTTAGCTTTTGGACATTTCTACTATCACTCATTTATTTTTACGACTGCCGTGTTTTTATTGCGATCGAACTTCAAACAATTTTTGACCTAAGAATTGGAATTTCACGAACACACTAATTATTAAGGCCCGGAAGGTGATGCAAAAACATATGTCGGCTTAAAGGAAAGGTCTCTATAAATTGTATCGTTAGAACAAACATGGTATTTTTTAGACCTCCAAAAAAGTTGAATTTGGAAAGTAGGCTATATTTGGAAATCTAGGTATCACAGAAAGTTGTATGTTTGACTTAAACGTATGATCTTTACTCCCTTTACCCTACAAAATAAGTCCCCATGTCCCTAGGACGGAAACAATTAGTAGAGGAGCAAGGCGTGAGACGCGCGCAATTTGAAAACTGCAGACGCTATGGATTTAGACCCGCCTTGCATTTATGCAAATTTAGGTTATTTTGACACAATGCATTATATTGTTCTCCTTTGCCTGTTTAAGTGCAGCTGATTCCTGCTCGTGGTGCCCCTGCATAGGTACTAGGATTCGATTTTCCAGTACTGAACTGAGCGTCAGCATTAGGTGGCCAGACTATCACTAGTGATCTCCTGGCTAATGATACACAAAACTAAAGATACTAGCTCTTTTCAGAGCCAATCTGCAAAGCCCTTGGGAATTGTTCTAAGAGTCCTTCAAATCAACATCGAAGGTATCAGTAGATCTAAAAGTGACTATCTTTCCAAGTTGGCATTGGAAAATAATGTTGATGTAATCTGCATTCAAGAAACACATGCCTCTGATCAATCTCAGCTTCGTTCAAGAGGAAATATCCCTGGATACAAGTTAGTGGGAGCTACTTACCACCAATCTTATGGAACTGCTACCTTTGTTCAAAATACCATCGCCTGCTCTCAGTTAATCTCAGCTAATTCTGATGCAGACATTTTCAACATCACAACAAAAGTTAATGAGGTGACTATCATAAACATCTATAAACCTCCAGGAACTAAATGGCCTGACAGTGTTTTTCCAGCAATCTCTCTTCCGTCCATCTATGTGGGTGATTTCAATAGTCATCATACTCAGTGGGGCTATAGGAACAACGATCAGTGTGGAGAGAAACTTATAGAGTGGGCAGAGCTTTGTAACATGCAACTGATCTTCAATCCAAAAGACAGATGTACATTTAAGTCAGGAAGATGGGGATCAGAAACTAATCCTGACTTGTGCTTTGTATCAAATGATCATCAGGGATCCAATGTACCTGTGTTGCGTAAAGTTCTTATGAACTTCCCACATAGTCAACATCGGCCTGTCTTCCTGGAAATTGGAATGCAGATTCCCATTATAAGATCGTCCCCACTTCCTCGATGGAACTTTAGTAAAGCTAATTGGGAGAGTTTCTCAGCCGATCTCGACAGAACCATTAGATGGATTCCTCCAGAGGTAGATAACTACTCTAGGTTTATGAAAGCTGTTCTGGCATGTGCTAAAAGACATATTCCTCGTGGAATGAGAAAGGAATTTATCCCAGGTTGGGATGAGGCTTGTGAAGCACTATACGAAGATTACCAGAGAAATGGAGAAAAGGATGTAGCTGATGATCTCCTTCATAACCTAGATGAAGCTAGACGAAACCGATGGACGGAGACCGTGGAAACATTAGACTTCAGACACTCGAGTAGAAAAGCTTGGAGCCTCCTAAGTAAGCTAGGAAGAATACCAAATAGTCCCCAGCTGAAGCCAGAGATTTCACCCAATCATGTTGCCAGTCGCATTGCCAGCTTGTCTAAAGTCAAGCCTGAAAAGTGTCATAAAAGGTTTATAAAAAATGAACTGTCTCAGTTGAGGAAGCTTTATATTACTTCCTCCAACATTTCTGATCCTTTTACTGAACAAGAGCTACTGCTTGCCCTAAAAGTATTGAAAAATGGAAAAGCCCCGGGTTTTGATGGTATACACCCAGAATTTCTGAAGCACTTTGGAAAGAATGTAAGGAATTGGTTAGTGCAGTTCTTTTCAAACATCCTTCAAACAAGTAAACTTCCTTCCGAGTTCAAACGAACTAAGATTCTAGCTATCGTAAAACCTGGTAAACCTCCGAATTCTGTTGAAAGCTACAGACCAATCGCCTTAATGAGCGTTTGTTTTAAGCTCCTGGAACGACTTATTTATAATAGAATAAGCCCCCTAATTTGTAAAAGCATTCCTATCGAGCAGGCTGGTTTCAGACCTCAACGTAATTGTGAAGATCAGGTGCTTGCCTTGACAACACATATTGAGACAGGTTTTGAAAAGCGATTGAAGAGTGGGGCAGTGTTTATTGATCTAACAGCTGCCTACGACACAGTGTGGAGAGAAGGTATTGTGTACAAGTTCTTTAAACTGACGAAGTGCAGTCAAATGTCACGTTTGATTAACAATATGCTTTCAAATAGAATAATCCAGGTAGTTATGCATAAAAAACACAGCAAAATAAGGGTACTCAATAATGGTCTTCCACAAGGATCTGTTCTTTCTCCATTATTGTTTAATCTGTATATTGCGAACATACCTACTACCAGCTCTCGTCAGTTTGCTTATGCTGATGATCTAGCAATAGTTACTCAACATGCGGATGCTAATGTGATAGAGAGAACTTTAAATGCAGACCTGGATGTCCTATGCAAATACTTCGAAAAGTGGTGCTTGAAGCCCAGCTCTAGTAAAACGGAAACCTGCTTCTTCCATTTAAACAATCGGCAAGCGAACTCTACCCTGAAAGTGTCTCTTAATGGAGGCCCTCTCCCTCATAATGCCAACCCCAAATATCTTGGAGTTACTCTTGACCGAACGTTATCGTACAGGAAGCATCTCACCAACCTAGCAGCCAAATTAAGGACACGAAACAACATCATCCACAAACTTGCTGGCTCCACATGGGGAGCGTTTGCAACTACATTGCGTACTTCGGCGATGGCACTGGTACTTTCAACAGCTGAGTACTGTTCCTCAGTTTGGGTCAACAGCTCTCATGTTAAAAAGGTGGACACAGTCCTGAATGAGACAATGCGTATTATTAGTGGCACAATAAAATATACCCCTCTTTTCTGGTTACCTGTGCTTAGTCACATAGAACCGCCTAGAATTAGAAGACTGAACAACTTGGTCAGGGAATATAACAAAATATTGGCCAATCCTGAACTCCCCATTCATGAAGATGCTAGCACCAGATATAGCCGTCTCAAGTCAAGATCTCCACCTATTCAAACAGCACAGGAACTGGTTAGGAAGGTTTATGATCCAAAAGCTGATTGGCAAAAAGAGTGGAACAGCACAGCTCCAATGCAATGGCAGGCATTGTTCAAAATTCAAAATCTGCCAGCTGGATTTGATTTGCCCCGCAATACATGGGTAACTCTCAACAGAGTCCGCACTAACCACGGGAGATGCGGATCAATGATGTTTAAGTGGGGTATGCGATCTTCCCCAGCCTGTGATTGTGGTGCAGTTGAACAGACTATGAACCATATTGTCACTGAGTGTATTAATAGGGCATACACTGGATCAACACAGGACTTTGTAATAGCCTCTACTGAAGCCATAAGATGGCTAGACAATTTAGACATTAATATTTGAACACCCTTTCCCTTGCATGATTGTAATAGTTGTAATGTGTTATCTATTGTTTGTATGTATATTGTTTATGTTGTTTGTTTTGTGTTGTACCATACCCTAATAATAATAATAGTGCATATCTCTGTTTGATAAGGGCGTATATTCTAATTCGAATATCTTATTGTTTTGAAGCGCTTTTTGTTAATCCATGTTCTTAACGACGTATATTGCGATTCGGACTCCAAGAGTCCATCACAGAATAATACTGAAATTATTTTAATACCTAGTTTATTTCGGTCCTTTTTTCAAGTAAATATGAATTATTTTTATTCAGCAATCACTATGTAAAATTATTGTCATTTCTTGAAATGTAATGTCTATTAAAATTGTTCCGTGAAGAACTATACAGCCTATTTTCATATATCCTACTTAGGTTAATTGCCTCTATCAACATACTCAATTTCTGTTTGATTGCTGTAATAGATTCGTAGATATTAAGAACCGACTAAATATTTCGGATGGTCGCCATGTTGGATTTTATATATGTAGGTCCTAGAGTTATGTACTGTTACATGCAGATTATTGTGAACGTGTAGTATTCAAACTTCAATCGCATAATTAGGACACAAGAAAAAACAAGGAGATTTTAAAATTTTTCACAGCTGCCATCTTGAGGTTATGGAAACAATTGAAATAAATTAGATGCCAGTGGATTAACATTCGTATCAGGATTTACTGTACCAAGTTTCACTGCACTCGGATGGTTAAATTGCGAGAAACGTCCATGTAAATATTTATAATTCGCGTCACCGCCATGTTGGATTTGTGATCACCAGGTTATTTAAAGTCCTATAGGTGAACTTAAGTTCATAGCCCCTATGAACATTAAAAAAATGCAGTTTGATTGCTAAAATAGATTGGTAGATATTCAGTATCGTCTAAATATTTCGGATGGTCGCCATGTTGGATTGTTAAATGTATAGGCCATAGAGTCATGTACCATTAAAGGGAAATTATTGCGTAGGTTCATTATTCAAACTTTCACTTCGATCGCATGACTACATCACAAGAAATAAAAACTTAATTTTAAAATTCGCACTGCCGCCATCTTGAGGTTTTGTAAACAATTGAACGAAATTAGATACCAGTGGATTACAATGTGTATAAATATTTCCTGTACCAGGTTTCAGTGCGCTTGGAACATTAAATCGCGAGAAAGGTCTATTTAAAATTTTCAAATTCGCTTGACCGCCATGTTCGTTTTTTAGTTATTCGGTTTTTGAAAGTCTTATAGATGGACTTCCAGTAGTGCCCTCTATCTCCGTACAAAATTTTAGGGAGATACCGCTAATAGTTTCAGAGATATAGAATGCCGGTGAAATATTTCGCACATCCGCCATTTTGTGATTATGTAAACAATTGAACGAAGTTAGATGTCGGTGCATTACAATGTATATAAACATATACTGTACCAAGTTTCATTGCGTTTGGTTGGTCAAATCACGAGAAACGTCTATTTAAAAGTCACAAATTCGCTTGGCCTCCATGTTGGTCTTGTAGTTACCAGGTTTTCAAAAGTCACATAAGTGAACTTATAGTAGTTCCCTCTATCACCATATAAAATGTCAGGGTAATATCGGCAATAGTTTCGGATATATTGAATGCTGGTGAAATATTTCGCACAGCCGCCATGTTGGATTGGTGAGTCGTAACAAAATTTGAAGGGCACGGTCGAGGTCGCCGGGAATAGTGCTATGAACTTTCCGAGTTTCATTGAAATCGCTCCTGCCGTTTAGATTTTATTAGGGGGGGACACACACACGAATCACACACACACACACACACATGCACACACACACGGACAAAAGGTGATCTCATAAGCCTATTTTTCAAAATTGAAAATATGCTAAAAATTAACGTAATACAATTATTATTGAACGTCAATACCACTTGAAGTTCCATAAAATAACATATCCTACTATTTAGAACTGTTTCATAGTTGAGATATTTAAAAAAAGGTCCGTCTGTTCATATTTTCTTTATATTCAAAATAGAAACGCTAAAGAATACGGAGTGATCGTAATTGACGTAGTTATTTCAAAGTGCATATTTTTTTGAAACGGGGTGTATATTTGACCAATAATTAGTGCATATTTGCATGCATATTTATTCATTTAATAGTGCTTGAACTTCCGGGCCTTACTAATGACTAGGGAAAGGCATTTGAAGATTTTGCATCTTTTTTGTATTAAGGCCGAAAGATAGCTCGAGTATACAGTATATACATGTGTTTCATGAATTGACTGATTAAATAAGGGCGATTTGTTAGGGCATTTGTTTGCATTTTTTGCCGTTTACAAGACTTACTTACTGGTCGGTGCTACAGTCCTTGAAGAACCTTGGCACCTTTATCACCTGCCTCCATTCATCTCTATCTTCCGCCTTCCTTCTCCAGTTCCTGATTCCCAGACTCCTAAGGTCGTCTTCCACATCATCTATCCACCGTCTCCTGGGTCTTCCTCTTCTCCTCCTTCCATCCAGTCTTTGCCTAAACACCCTTTTGACACTCCGTGATTCTGGCATTCTCTGAACGTGTTCTGCCCATCTTATCCTCCCCAGCTTAATTTTTACCACAATATCTGCCTGTCCGAAGAGTTCCTGTAGTTCCACATTTGTCCTTATTCTCCAACCTTCCTCCTCTCCCACTGCCCCGTATATTTTCCTCAAGATCTTCCTTTCCCATTTTCGCAGCCATTCTTCTTCTCTTCTATTGAGAACCCAACCTTCCGATACATACATAACCACAGGTCTTAGTATTGTAATGTAAATTTTTATTTTAGTATTCCTACTAACATTTCTCGATTTAAACATGCTTTGCAGAGCCTAATAGCATCTATTTCCACTTTTAATTCTTTCTTGTATTTCCACTGATGTTCTGTTATCCTCAGTTATTATTGAGCCCAAATATTTGAATTCTTCTACTCTTTGATATTCTTTCCCATTTAATTTAATATACGGATCTCTTCTTGCCTCTCTGGAGTTTCCCATCTTCATATACTTGGTTTTACTTGTATTCACTTCTAATCCTAACTTTCGTGCCTTTTCTTCCAACAGGACATAGCTCTCTTCTAATGCTTTACTGTTCCTTGCAATTAATGCTACATCATCCGCATATGCTATCACCTGCACTTTTGTGTTAAATGTGGTCCCTCCTGGATTGACTGTCAGTTGTTGAATTCTTTTTTCTAGAGCTACATTAAAGAGTAATGTAGAACATACATCTCCTTGTCGCAAACCCCTTTCTACAATGAATTCTTCGGGCATATCTTGTTCTAATCTAACCTTACAGATTGTGGTTTCCATAGTCATTTCTGTCAGCTTGACCAATTTTATCGGGATCTTAAACTCTTTCATAATTTTAAAAATCTCCTTTCTATCCAAACTGTCATATGCCTGCTTAAAATCTATATACAGCTGATCCAGCTGCTTATCATGTTCATAAAACTTCTCCAGTATCTGCCTCACTACAAATATCTGGTCCATTGTAGACCGATTCCTTCTAAATCCGGTTTGATAGTCCCCCAATATTTTATCTACTCATCGCTCCAGTCGAGAGGCTAAAATCTTACTGAACACCTTATATGTTACGTCCAACAGAGTAATCCCACGATAATTACCGCATACTGATTTATCCCCTTTCTTATACACAGAGCACATTATTCCTACAGTCCGATCCCTGGGCATTTCTTCTTTCGTCCAAACTTCCTTTATTAGTTCATGTATTGCTTTTACCACTACCTCTCCACCGAATTTTAGCAACTCCGCTTCTATTCCGTCTTCTCCGGCGGCTTTATTGTTCTTTAATTCCTTGATTGTATCTCTAACTTCCTCTAAATACGGTGTTTCAACTTCTTCTTGCTCATCAATCCCTACATATTCCGCTTCTTCCTCATTCGCGGTTTCCTCTTCACCCCGTCCATTGAGTAGCTCTGTGAAATATTCCTGCCATCTCTGTAGCATCTTGTTCTTATCTCCTATAAAATTTCCTTCTTTGTCCTTATAAAAGACTGCTCTTGGTTGAAACCCTTTCCTCAAATCTCTTGCTCTTTCATATAATCTCCGAATCTCCACACTCTCCCTCATTTTATCTAATTGTTCTATTCTTTCTCTTTCATACTGCCTTTTCTTAACCCTACTTAACTTGCTTGCCCTTTTCCTTTTCTCTCTATATTCTTCCACCATCTGTCTTATTCTCCGTTGCAACATTCTTTGCCATGCTTCGTTTCTTTCATGCATTGCCTCCGAGCATTCTTCATCGAACCATTGTATATTTCTCTTGAATTCGGCTCTCCCCAGCGTTTCCTCTGCAACTTCACTGATGGTGTTTCTCAGTAACTCCCATTTAGTTTCCACATTACCTTCTTCCCAGAGGTTCTTATTGTTTTCCATGTTTTCTCCCACTTTCAATCCATACTCCTCTTGTACTTCCTCGTTGCTTTGAAGCCTTCCGATATTATGCTTCATCTTCCTTTCACTTTTTTGTTTCCTCGGTGAATCTATTTTTTGTCTATACTTGATTCTTACCAAGTAATGATCTGTGTCCCCATCTGCTCCTCTACAACTACTTACTTCCATTACATCCGATGCATGTCATTTGTCTATAATCACATGATCTATTTGATTCCTTGTAACTCCGTCCGGAGACATCCAGGTCTCTTTCTTGATATCTTTCCTTGGGTGCCACGTACTTTTCACCACCATTTCTTTTCCTAATGGCAAAGTCTATCAACCACAATCCATTGTCATTACTCCCTTCGTGTAAACTTTCCGTCCCTACTATATCTCTGAACACCTCTTCCTTCCCGACTTTGGCATTTAGGTCCCCAAGGATTATTTTCACATCATGTCTTTGTACTTTGTTGACCTCCTCCTCCAACTTAGTGTAGAAGATATCCTTCTCTTCTTCTTCTGCCTCTTCTGTGGGGGCATAGACACAGAACATGGTGATGTTAAAAAACTTTGCTCGTAGTCACATTGAGCACATCCTTTCATTTATGGCATTGAAGTTTATTACACTTGACTTAACAGACTTTTGTATAAGAAAGCCTGTACCACCATAACCGGTGTTTCCTCCACTGTACATCAGTATATGTTCCCCTGACGCTATCATTCCTTGGCCTTTCCATCGTATTTCTTGCAGTGCAGCTATTTCCACTCGGTATTTTACCATTTCTTCTCTAATCTCTCTCAATTTGCCAGGTCTCCTTAGGGTTTTCACATTCCATGTCGCTAACATAATATCCGCTTTCCTTCTCATTAACCGTTTCCTTTGCCGGTTCGTCATCGGGTGATCAGCATTCCGAGGCACTTGTAAGGAATCCGTAACATTGAGGTATTTTACAGTGTAGGGTTGTTAACCCTACGCCCAACTCCCAACCTGGAGGACCAGGGTATCCCTCTTAGTCTGGCCCATCACCTTTGACCTGTCCGGCATGGGTGGCCCTACCAGGAGCTTACGCTCCCGCCGGCATAGCTCGCAGGATCATTTGAACTCTCGAGCCCCCACATCACGTCAAGATGAGGATACCATCGTGAGGGGCCGTTTACAAGAGATAGGTCATTTTTGGAGAAATTTTAGGTCATTTTTGGCATTGTTAATTGTTTTCTGGTAACTGTTATATTTCGTAATATTTGAATAGCTAATATTATTTATGTTTCCAATACGTGTCTATTAAGTTTAACTTAGGAAAGTAACTTGCTCAAGAATGAAAGTATACTTGCAACATCACCTGCTGCCAGTAGTTTTCAAGGAAAGAGTATTTTTAAATATTAAATATTAAATATTCTTTGATAATTAAATTGTACCTATTTTCTAGGAGAGTATTTGAAGAATATGCCAGTTATAATATTTTTTTTTTCACCAGGGGTGGCAAAGTGGTATTCACTTTGTTGGTAACAAAAATAATGTAAACTTAATGCATTGTCATCCATTAAACTTCTCTTTCAAATCTGCTAATTGTTTCTTAAAAGATTAATAAATAAGTGATTTACGAATAATTTATTGGTTTTTTTTTTCAAATTTTGTGTCATTTTTGAACCATTTTTAGGTCATAAATGCCTTTCTTATTTTGCAATTTCTTGCACTTTTTTGTCATTAAATGCCTAGTCATACTAATGACAAATGATGGGTTTGACACAGCATTTAGTACCAACCATTCTGGAAGTGGTTTCCCGTGGCTTACACAATTCTACTCCAGGCAAATGCTGGGATGGTTCCTAACTTAAGACCACGGCTGCCTCCTTTCAAATCTTCATCTGTATATAATTCGTTACTCACCCCACACTTCCTTGTACGGCGAGCTGCAAGGGGAAGGAAATAATGTTCAAGGTTAGTCCTCATTTCCGTGTAACTTTTCTCTAGAGTTTCCTATTAAGATAAAAATGTTCACGAGGCAAATGAGTTCCTACTTTCAAACAAGTAGTTCCGTAAAGAGCTAAATAGCCAATTTTCTTATATCCTACTGGTCTTACTTAGGACACGGGGAATGAAAGCGAGATTTTAAGTTAATGCACATCCACCATTTTTAACTTCTCATAAAATTTCATTAATTTAGACATCAATATATTGAGGCTTGTATGAAGATATACCGTGCCAAGTTTCACTGCGCTCGGATGAAAAGTCGTGAGGAAAATCCATTTAAATATTTAAATTTCGCGTCACCGCCATGTTGGTTTTGTGCTCACCAGGTTCCATAGGTAAACTTATGTTAATAGCCTCTATCAACAAACCAAATTTCAGTTTGATTGCTGGAAAATATTCGTAGATATTGAGAACCGTCTAAATATTTCGGATGGTTGCCATGTTGGATTATTTTATGTGTAGGCCATAGAGTTATGTACCATTGGATGAAAATTGTTGCGTAGGTTCATTATTAGAACGTTAACTTCGATCGCATGATTAGGACAGAAGAAATAAAAATGTAATTTAAAAATTTTTCACAGCCGATATCTTGAGGTTGTGAAAATAATTGAACTACAACAAATTAGATGTCAGTGCATTACACTGTGTATAAACATTTGCTGTACAAAGTTTCACTGCGCTTTATATACAGACTACTAAAATCATCACAATAACGCAGATTATCACACAAATTCTACACACACCCAAATATACGGGGCTACATGGCCACGACATCGATGGCCCTAAAATGAGCACGAACCGTTCAGAACAGTATTAGCTTATTAGAACAGCGACCTACAATACAATTTTGGGTCTCACATATTAAATGTCAGTTTGATTGATATATTAGATTCGTTGATATTGAGAACAGTTCAAAATTTCTCATGACCTCCATGTTGTTTTTGATATGTAACATCTTTCCACTCTGTATCTGGATATTTTTGAGGCACTCGGTAGCTGGAAAATTTTGTGGGAGTGATTTTGGAAAAGGGACGGAAGTGGATGGGACGGAAGTGCATGGGACGGTAACAATGAGCGTGCGCGGTGGCGGAGATCGGTACAACGACGTACTGTGGGCCATGTGACTATTTGGAATGTAAATCGCATACGGTTTACATCAAGGTTTGGAGACCCTATAAAAGAAATTCCTACAATAAATCATCATCAAGTTGTCGTTCTTTGGTGTGAAAATATTCATTATATAATATTTGCTGAAAACAATTACGATTTATTATATCTTCATACGTTTGCTGTATTCTTATTTAATGTAAGCATTCGATACCTCGAGTGCTATACTGCATCAACAAACACTCCAAACAACGTAGGAATTTAGTAGGCTATATTAATACTGACTTCTAACAATAATTGAAACTTCGTTGGTCCAAACGTATCACTGGGAGAAACACATTTAATATACCTTTTGCACACCTAATTTTTATCGCGCCTATACTTGGCAGGGCGCTATATTGCCAAAAAAAGAGGCCATTTTCAATAACATCGCTGGCATGGGTTCACTAACTGGCCGGTATAGAGCGCAGCTCGCATCAAGTAGGCAGTTGATTGCTCCCGCATACCGTAGTTCAACTAGTTGAAGGCAGATGACACTACTGCAGATCCATTGGAGAACTTTGTTTTAAATAATAATAATAATAATAATTAATGCAGCCAAATAGCCATAATGCAGTATACATATATACACATTTCACACTCACATACTTAAATAAAATTTAGTCTTTGCAGAAAGAATTTAGAGATGTACCAGCACATGGTACCTTTCACACTGCTTTCCACATAATCTGCATAGGCCTTCTGTGTCAGCCTTATGAAACGTCTCTGTCTTGCACACTCGATGGTGGAAGCAATGAACTGCCAGTCTTGTCACTAGGTGGCGAAGGTCATATTCTGCTCTCATCCATTCCTTGCATATCAAGGCATCTGTGGCATAAAAATCTTCCCAGATGTCCTTTCTTTTGCCTTTCAGCTCTTTTAGTAAATCTGAGTATGCTGATGTACAGGGTAAAAGGATATCGAGTCGAAGTTTTTCTATTAGAAAAGGTTCACTTGTTAGAATATAGACCAGTCGATTTGGAGTATAGCCTATTTCGACAAGCATAATACTTTTTTAAGAAAATTTCCTTTGACGTTCTCCAGGTCTTTCAGATTCGATTTGCCAAGGTGATCCCATATAATCTCTAAACCATACGTCAGCATGGCCAAATTTCTTAAGCGGAAGAGAGTCAGAGCTGTGGTCAATGATAATCGTCTTAAATTTCTTATGCCGTCAATTGCCTTCGTTGCTGCTGCTGTTCGCTGTTTGATGTGCATGGTGTATACAAATCCTTTGTTATGAAAGGTAATTACTAGGTATTTAAAATTTGTTTTAATTAAATATATATTTTTGATTGCAAAATGCACAATATAACGCTCAATTGTATAACACCTCAGTACTCAAAAAACAATAAATATAAAAATACAACTCTGTTGGGATTAGGACCCCAGCCGACCGGTTAAGAGACCAACGCTGTAACCAAAGACCTAATTATGTCCTCCCAAACTGAATGTTATCAATCGATTAAGATACAACGTCTTAGCAAATAACAACTATGATTTATTACGGTCAGGATTTGTCACAGCAGTTTTACAAGTAGTTATTTCAATGACCAAAAGAGTTCACTGTTAAGAAGGGATTTGCGCTCCCGGCACACACATTGTAGGATAACATGTCCCATGTTACACATCATATGCGACTACTGTAAGGCTCGTATATTTTTAGCCTACTTTTCACATTTTGCAAAAATGAGGGAAAAGTAGACTTATGGGATCGGGCAAATATCTGTCTTTCTGTCTGTCTGTCTGTCCTTCTGTCTGTCTGTCTGTCTGTGTGTCCCCCTCCACCAACTCCTAAACGGCTGGAGCAATCGAAACAAAATTTGGTAGGAGTAAAGATCTATACCTGAATATCTAACGGCCATATTTGAAAATGATCTCAGTGCTACCAACTGCTGAAAAGTTGCAATTGAAATTTCAGCTCCATGTTGGATATCTTGGAAGATATGAATGGGAGCTATTTCAAAATTGGCACACGTATAGATAATAATATTGCAGTATAATTCCAGGAGGCCATACATGGCAGTGTTGCCAAATTGATTATACGCCTGCTGATAGGTCCAATTTTTAAATACATATTACTTCTACACTATCAATTGGAATTCAACCAAATTTCGTATGTTCTATGTGTACCTCAACAGATAAGACTGTGCGTATTCTTAAGAACCACCAGGGCTGCCAACTGTTAATAAATGCTCTTAATTTATTTTATCCAAATATCAATATATCAGAAAGTATGCAAGCCGACAGCTTTAAACTATGCACACGTATAATACCTGACATTCTATACTAATTTGAAGTAACTCATATACATCAGTGCTACCAACATGATTCTAAGCCTGCTGAGAGGTCCAACTTTAAAAACATCTAACTTCCATTCTATCATTTTGATTTCAATCAAATTTCGTATGTGCTATGTGTACCATAACAGATATGACTATGTGTATTCTTAAGAGCAACCAGGGCTGCCAACTGTTAATATGTGCTGTCTCTATTTTTGTTACCCTAATATCAAAATATCAGAAAGTATGCAAGCCAATAGCACTAAACTTTGCACACGTATAGTACCTGACATTCTAGATGATTTTGGAGTAACTAATATACGTCAGTGCTGCCAACATGATTCTAAGCCTGCTGATAGGTCCAATTTTAAAATGCATATAACGTCTATACTAACTAATGGATTTCATTTAAAATAGGCACAACAATAGTTCATATTATTTCAGATTATTTCTGACCAATACATGCATGGCATTGTTGCCAACATGATTTTACGCGCGCTGTTAGATCCAATGTTTAACTGCATGTAACGTCCATGCTATTCATTGGACTCCAACCAAATTTTGTATTCTGTACCTTAAGAGATGGAACTAAGAATATATTCAGTCACCAGGGCTGCCAACTGTAGTGCTCTATTAGGCTATATTATGCCAGGTATACAGTATTTCGAACTAATTGGAAATTTCGATATTAGCAACTTAATTTCGTCATTATTCTAGATAGATCCTTATAGATTAATCATTGGCATGAATCTTACATTTTAAGAAAAGTAGGCTCTTTAGTTCGTTACGGAACTTCTTGTTAGCCTACTTTTCACATTTTGCAAAAATGAGGAAAAAGTACACTTATGAGATCGATCCGGAAAAATGTGTGTCTGTCTGTCTGTCTGTCTGTCCTTCTGTCTGTCTGTCTGTCTGTCTGGCTGTGTGTGTGTCCCCCCCCTATCAACTCCTAAACGGCTACATCTATCAACACCAAATTTGGTAAGAGTAAAGATCTATATTTGAATATCTCACGACCATATTTGAAATTAACGTCAGTGCTACCAACTGCTGAAAAATTGCAATTGAAATTTCAGCTCTATGTCGGATATCTCAGAAGTTATGCAGGCGAACTATTCCAAAATTGGAACACGTATAGTTAATAACATTCCAGATTAATTTTCTGAAGTTCATACATGCCAGTGTTGCCAATATGATTCTAAGCCTGCCGGTAAGTCCAATTTCTAAATGCATGTAACTTCTATATTATCGATTGGATTTCAACCAAATTTGGTATGTACTATGTGTACTACAACACATATAACTGTGCATATTCTAAACAGCAACCAGGGCGGCCAACTATTAATAAATGCTCTCAATATGTTTCAACCCTAATGTCAATATATCAGGAAGTATGCAAGCCAACAGCTCTAAACTTTGCACACGTATAGTACCTGATATTCTACCCAAGTTCGGTGTAATTTATATACATCAGTGCTGCCAACACTATTCTAAGCCTGCTGATAGGTCAAGTTTTTAAATGCATATAACGTCTATACTAACAGTAGGAAATATAAGGCGGTTCTGGCGCAGGGGCTAATGGGCAAGATGGCCGCCGCGCGTAACTCTCTTATGTTATTCTTATGGAGGGGTCAGTAAGAGCTAGCGCAGTGGCTAATGGGCAAAATGGCCGCCATACTCTGAGACCGTGAATAATGTCACAGGGAGAGTTCGACCGTGTAGTCGTTAAATGGAATATTTATTGTTATTATTATTATTATTATTATTATTATTATTATGTAATTATTGATTAATCATGTACAATCAAGACCAGTCAATATATCATTCACTTGATGATTAAGTGGTAGAATTCTTGGATGTCACTGTGGAGTCCTCGGTCTGAGTCCTAGCTTTGCCAAGAAATTTATTTTCTGGTCTGATAGTTGGAATGGGGTACACTCAACCTTGTGAAGCAAAACTGACAGGAGTTGGCTTTTGATTCATACCTAACCTAACCAAATCCCACTTTACCTAACCTAGTCTAACCTAACTTCAAAGACAGAATGTTCAATACATCTATTGTTTTTTATACCCTCATAAATTAGATATAGAGAATAATAATATCGTATGGCCTCGGGTGCCTGGTGCAAGAGAATGTCCACCATGATTTAGAACCTCAAGCACACTTTCTGACATATCATTAAAACGTGTAGGAAGGAATGTCTGAAAATTTTCACTAACACATAGTACACGTTCACCATACATTGTGTCCACTTTTGAATGTTAATGATACGGAAAAGAGTATGCATTGGTAATTCAGTGAGCTTTTTTTCTCTCTCTAATCAGCAGTTCTGCCCCCATAGCATTGAGAATATTTATTGCAGTAGCCTATAAAGAAACAAAAAAAAAATCATATCTATTACAGTTTAGCTATAAGTGACCAGAACCACTATAACATTTTATTCTAATAAGGAGATTTCCATAATGATAAGAAAAAAACTTACCATAATAATGGATTGTGTAAGTAAACGTCTTTCGCTGCATGATGCCACTACTAAACTGATAGTCATACAACAGACAAGTGAGTTCATGTTTAGCTGACGTAATCGTATGTTCCCACGCACTTCCTGTGTATTGCACGCGCTGTAGTGGCTAAATTTGAAACTAGATGAGATGGTTTGCTGATGTAATCGTATGTTCACCTGCACACACACGCAGGCCCCTGTGAATGGGTCCCTGTGGACGAGTCCCTGTGGACGGGACCCTGTGGACGGGTCATTGTTGACGGGTCATTGTTGACGGGTCATTGTTGACGGGTCCTTGTTGACGGGTCCCCTGTGGACGGGTCCTTGTTGACGGGTCCTTTTTGACTAATCCCTTTAGACCGGTTCCTTTTGACTGGGTCATGACCCCTAATGCTATAATGAAATTAAAACGTTGTTCCACATGAAACGCAAGCAAAGAGCCGATCGCTACTATGAATTAAAATGTATGTTTTTGTTTTGTTTTTACGCATGTGCACTTGGTTTTTTTTGTAAGAGGCGGGCTTTTTGAATACAGATTTATAAATGAGTTATTTATTTTTAAATTACCAAAAGATCCAAAACTAATAGGTAATTAGCTTTTTAACATTTCATGAACCAATAAGGCTATGGGACTTGTATTAGAGGTCGTTGGACTTGAGGTGACATTTTGTTTTTGAATCTATTATTATTTTTGTTAAAAGGGTCTAACTACACTTTTGTTAATATCTCACTAACTAATAATCAGAGAGGGTCAAGTGAGGTGTCATGGGACTCAGGATGGTCAACCCTTTTCCATGACCAACGAATTTACCCAAAAGATTCAAAACAGCAAGGTCATTGACCTAAGATTTTATAAACTAATAATTGAACATTAACATGTGAGGTGTCATAGGACTTAGAATGGTCAACCCTTTCCCATGGCCAATGCATTTACCAAAAGTGCCCAATACATCAAGGTCATTGACCTGAGATTTTATAAACCAATAATTGGGTACGAACATGTTAGATGTTTACCATGTGTGATGAAACATAGCTAGGTAGAGGAAGAATTAGTGTAGGCTACATGTATTGTGACTGACAAGTCTTTTACCATTGAAACTTGTTTTCAGATCAAACTGTAGTATAGAGAGAGTATAGGTTGCAGGTATGGGTTAATAAATGAGAAACAGTGTACGCAAACTCTGATTTATCAAGAATTAAGAGTAGACTATCTTTATTTGATTGGTTAAAGAGGATAGCTAAAACACAAAAATGCTCAGTGGTTACCGACACAAAATGATCGCTACACACAACAAGCTTTAAATACTTGAGGCTAATAATCAATACACACACACACACACGCTTGTTCTAAACTAAACTGTGTTGCTGTCAGTGCTCAGACAGTAGGCTGATGACGAAATGCATTGCTAACAGAAATATAATCATTTCCGGTTGTCTATTGTTACCATCTACCCATTTATTTATTTATTTTTTGTGTTGCAGTGGTAAGCACTTTTAGCTCTTGTATTGGTAGTCTTAACTCGATTTCCAGGTCTGAGGCCTAGAACGAGTTGAACTAAGAAACAAGGGCATGGTGGTGCAGTGGTTAAGCTGTTAGCCTTTTCACCAGAGGGTTCGATTTCAGGTTAATATGCATGTCATAAACATATTAAACAAAACAAAAACAAAGATAAGGTTTAAAACTGATTACATTTGTGACTTTTCAAATTATTACTTGGATTACAAATACAAAAGGTGAACTGGGTTTGATATACAGTTAATGCTGTCTATCACACACTCGACTGTAAGAAAGCCAAAAGAGCAAAAGGCTTAGGTAGAGCAGTGGTAAAATTGCTATAAGTAGAGAACTACCTGGCAAAGCTATATCGCATAAACAGTGCAGGATACAATCCAGCAATCAAATTTGTATCTTGTGGAACAGAGAAATGCACTTACGTGAGAAAATGCAAGTTCATGTGTAATATGACCTAACACACAAGTGTTCACCTGTGCACGTGCACAATAAGAGCTAACAAGTCACATTCTGTTTAGTTCGTACGTAACGTTAGGTTAGGGCTAATGCACACACCCTAGTACACGAGGCACATGCCATTTGAGAGCAGGTCAAGGGATCTAACTTGGTGGATGGATGTGTTCTAACGAGTCATTTGTAGTTGAAAGAGAATAATACTTGTTCTTAAGATGTTAAAACTGAGGAGATGGTATGTACAGTAAGACGTCTTGTTATTTCCTGTGTAATATTACAGACATGACAGAGAGCGCGCAGATCTGTTGCTATGACTACGCTGCAGTAATTTGAAACCGCAAGTGTTCATTAAGACAATGAATGATGATCATGCAAAGTTAGCAGTTATTGGATATTACACAGGGGTTCCTTCCGGTGTCATGTTGCTGACATACCAGAGAGCGCACACTGCTGTTGCTATGACTGACGCTGCAGTAATTTGAAACCCCATGTGTTGATTAAGACAATGGGTGAAGATCATGCAAAGTCAGCAGTCTTTGGATACCACACATCAACATTGACTAAATCATAAACGTGTTGTCATAACCAGCAGAAACCTCATTTAAAGATTTTAGATTTTACATTTTAAATTTAAGATTTTATTTTATTTTTAGATTTTACTTTTTTACATTTTCCTAAAAGAGTAAACAACAAGGTCACATACCTAACCTCATTAAACCTAAGTTTACCAAACCTAACTTAAGCTAATCCAAAGGCTAATGCACATACCCAAAGCATATAAGGTACATGCAACTATCCTTATGCTAGTCTTACAGGTTACTGTACAACATGATCACTACCCAAAAGGATTTTTTTTTTCATTTTGTTGTTTATACATATGGCAATTTTCCAATTTCCCATTTTCAGTTTTTTAATGTCAGTTTAAAGTTTTTTCAATTTAATGATATTGAAACATGGATTTTCCAATTTGTTGTTTTCAAATTTGTCAATTTACTAAATTCACATTTACAGTTTTTTTTGAATTTCAGTTTAATGTTTTTTTGTTCTATTTGTTAATATGGAAACATGGATTTTTTTACAATTTGTGTTTTTTACATGTCATGCAATTATTCATATGCTAGTCTTATAGGTTACTGTACAACATGATCACTACTCCACTGGATTTTTTTTTCATATTGTTGTTTACACATATGCCAATTTTCCAATTCCCCATTTTCAGTTTTTTTAATATTAGATTTAAGTTTTTCAATTTCATAATATGGAAACATGGATCTTGCATTTTGTTGTTTACACTTTTATCAATTTTACAATTTCCCATTTACAGTTCTTAAAATGTCAGCTTAAAGTTTTTCAATTTTATGATATAGAAACATGGATTTTCCAATTTGTTGTTTTCACATTTATCAATTTACCAAATTCCCATTAACAGTTTTTAAAATTTCAGTTTAATGTTGTTTTTTTTCTATTTGTCAATATGGAAACAAGGATTTTTTTCCAATTTGTGTTTTACATGTTCATTTTGCATTAGGAGTGGAGAAAGGTGGGTAGTAATTAAAAATGTGCAAGCAGTGCCCATTGTTGACAGGTCATTGTTGACTTGTCCTTTTCATACAACAGACAAGTGAGTTCATGTTTAGCATGCATTACTAAAAATGTAATACCATGCAAGTGTTTAACATTTTTACAAATTAGCTTATGTATTAGTTTATGTGTGGGGGTCTTATGTTGAGCATTTTGTATTGACTTATTTGACAAGTTATTTTTGTCAATGCATTTAGTGGATTTTTCTCTTGGTCTTGGAAAGTATATCAGTCCATTTTATCACAACATAATGCTTACTGCCATGTTTGTAAGCAACAACAACACACTAAACTTTCAAAAAAAAAACACTAAAGTACTCTAAGGTGCCTAAGATAACTAAAGTGCCTAGTCAAGAACATTTTTTATTTTTTTGCAAAAAAAAGGTGAATGGGGAAAGTAGACTATATGTTTAAACTAAAAAAAATCATATAAAGTCATATGTTAGCTCTAACATCTACGTTTATTCCATTCTTAGTCGAAAAATATTATATATTTTTTTAAATATTTCTAAAAAATATTTGGAAAGTAGGCTATATTTTGAAAACTACTCATCCTATAAAGTCATATATAGACTCAAACCAATGGGTTTTATATCCTTAATCGTTAGAACAAAATATGGAATTATTGACATTTTTTCCAAAAATGATCATTTTGAAAAAGGGGTATATATTGGAAGCTAGGAATTTTACAAAAAAGTGTGTTTGACATAAATGACAGGTATTTACCACTTCTACCCACAAGCCAAGTCCCAGATCTCTGGGACAACATCCAAAAATGTTTTTATTGTGAAGAAGGCGATATTTTCAAAACGTATCATTCTAAAAAGTCATATATAGACTCAAACAAATGTTCTTTAAGTTATTTAACGTTAAAACAAAACTTAACATTTTTTTCATTTTTTCTAAAAAAGTCCAATTTTCAAAATTGTCTATGGTGGCTTATGTTGGTGGCTTATGGTGGCTTATGGTGGTGGCTTATGGTGGTGGTTTTATGGTGGCTTATGGTGGTGGCTTATGGTGGCTTATAATGATGGCTTATGGTGGTGGCTTATGGTGGCTTATGGTGGTGGTTTATGATGGTGGCTTATGGTGGTGGCTTATGGTGGCTTATGGTGGTGGTTTATGATGGTGGCTTATGGTGGTGGTTTATGATGGTGGCTTATGGTGGTGGCCTATGGTGGCTTATGGTGGTGGCTTATAGTGGTGGCATATGTTGGTGACTTATTTTTGGTGGTTTACGTTAATACCTTATTTGTAATGGCTTATTTGACAAGTTATTTTTGTCAATGTATTTAGAGGATTTTTCTCTTGGTCTTGGAAAGTATTTCAACCCTTTTTTGTTATGGTAGCATAATGCTTACCGCCATGTTTGTAAGCAAAAACAACACACTAAAATTCCAAGAATCCAAAGTACTCTAAGATTAATGATTGTCTCTCAACTCCTTTCAACGACTGGTCAAAAACATTATATATATTTTTAAAAATTTTCAAAAAAAGGTAAATTGGGGAAGTAGGCTATATGTTTAAACTAAAAATCATATCAAATCATATGCTAACTCTAACACCTACGTCTATCCCACTCTCATTCAAAAAATATAATATTCTTCAAAATTTTTCCAAAACAATATTTGGAAAGTAGGCCATATTTTGAAAACTAATCATCCTATAAAGTCATATATAGACTCAAACCAATGGCTTTTATATCCTTAATCGTAAGAACAAAATATGGAATTTTTGACATTTTTTTCAAAAATGTTCATTTTAAAACGGGGGTATATTTTAGAAACTAGGAATTTTACAAAAAAGTTTGTTTAACGTAAATGACAGGTATTTACCCCCACTATTCACAAACCAAGTCTCAAGTCTCTGGGACAAAATCCAAAAAAGTTCAATTTGGAAAGTATGCGATATTTTGAAAACTAATCATCCTAAAAAGTCATATATAGACTCAAACCAATGGCTTTTTATGTCCTTAATTGGTAGAACAAAACTTTACATTTTTTTCAGTTTTTCCAAAAAAGTCCAATTTTCAAAATTGTCTATATTTTGGGAACTAAGAATTTCACAAAAAGGTTTGTTTAACGTAAATAAAAGGTCTTTATCCCCTCTACCCCAAAAATAAATTTCAGGTGCCTAGGACAAAAACTGTGCAGTAGTGTGTTTGTAACAGTTCCGCAGCCTCCTCCTCCTCCCCTCCTCCAAGATGGCGGCCGTAGCTTAACTTAACCTAGCCTAACCTAACAAGATGGCGGCCGTAGCTTAACTTAACCTAGCCTAACCTAACAAGATGGCGGCTGTAGCTTAACTTAACCTAGCCTAACCTAACCTAACCTACGAGGTGTGATAAATAAGTTCCAAAAATTTGGCTGAAACTTAACCAAACCTAGCCTAGCCTAACCTAACCTAACCTACAAGGTGTGATCAAAAAGTTCCAAAATGGAGGCCGTAGCTTTACTTAACCTAACCTAACTTAACCTAAACCTACGAGGTGTGATCAAAAATTTTTCAAAATAGTGGTCATAGCTTACCTGAACCTTGTCTAACCTAACCTAACCTAACCTAAACCTACGAAGTGTGGTCATAAAGTTCCAAGATGTAGGCCGTAGCCTAACCTAACCTAACCTAACCTACGAGGTGTGATCAAAAAGTTCCAAAAATGGCTGCCGTAGCTTAACTTAACCTTTGAGTCATTTTTTTAACGGGTCCCGGAGGACGGGTCCTTGTTGACGGGTCCCTGTGGGCGGGTCCTTTGGACTAATCCCTATGGACTGGCCCTTGCATTTTATCCAAATTATGTCAAAGGGGACCCGCCACAGGGACCCGTCAACAAGGACCCGTCCTCCGGGACCCGTTAAAAAAATGACTCAAAGGTTAAGTTAAGCTACGGCAGCCATTTTTGGAACTTTTTGATCACACCTCGTAGGTTAGGTTAGGTTAGGTTAGGCTACGGCCTACATCTTGGAACTTTATGACCACACTTCGTAGGTTTAGGTTAGGTTAGGTTAGGTTAGACAAGGTTCAGTTAAGCTATGACCACTATTTTGAAAAATTTTTGATCACACCTCGTAGGTTTAGGTTAAGTTAGGTTAGGTTAAGTAAAGCTACGGCCTCCATTTTGGAACTTTTTGATCACACCTTGTAGGTTAGGTTAGGTTAGGCTAGGCTAGGTTTGGTTAAGTTTCAGCCAAATTTTTGGATCTTTTTGATCACACCTCGTAGGTTAGGTTAGGTTAGGCTAGGTTAAGTTAAGCTACAGCCGCCATCTTGTTAGGTTAGGCTAGGTTAAGTTAAGCTATGGCCGCCATATTGTTAGGTTAGGCTAGGTTAAGTTAAGCTACGGCCGCCATCTTGGAGGAGGGGAGGAGGAGGAGGCTGCGGAACTGTTACAAACACACTACTGCACAGTTTTTGTCCTAGGCACCTGAAATTTATTTTTGGGGTAGAGGGGATAAAGACCTTTTATTTACGTTAAACAAACCTTTTTGTGAAATTCTTAGTTCCCAAAATATAGACAATTTTGAAAATTGGACTTTTTTGGAAAAACTGAAAAAAATATAAAGTTTTGTTCTACCAATTAAGGACATAAAAAGCCATTGGTTTGAGTCTATATATGACTTTTTAGGATGATTAGTTTTCAAAATATCGCATACTTTCCAAATTGAACTTTTTTGGATTTTGTCCCAGAGACTTGAGACTTGGTTTGTGGATAGTGGGGGTAAATACCTGTCATTTACGTTAAACAAACTTTTTTGTAAATTTCCTAGTTTCTAAAATATACCCCCGTTTTAAAATGAACATTTTTGAAAAAAATGTCAAAAATTCCATATTTTGTTCTTACGATTAAGGATATAAAAGCCATTGGTTTGAGTCTAAATATGACTTTATAGGATGATTAGTTTTCAAAATATGGCCTACTTTCCAAATATTGTTTTGGAAAAATTTTGAAGAATATTATATTTTTTGAATGAGAGTGGGATAGACGTAGGTGTTAGAGTTAGCATATGATTTGATATGATTTTTAGTTTAAACATATAGCCTACTTCCCCAATTTACCTTTTTTTGAAAATTTTTAAAAATATATATAATGTTTTTGACTAGTCGTTGAAAGGAGTTGAGAGACAATCATTAACCTTAGAGTACTTTGGATTCTTGGAATTTTAGTGTGTTGTTTTTGCTTACAAACATGGCGGTAAGCATTATGCTACCATAACAAAAAAGGGTTGAAATACTTTCCAAGACCAAGAGAAAAATCCTCTAAATACATTGACAAAAATAACTTGTCAAATAAGCCATTACAAATAAGGTATTAACGTAAACCACCAAAAATAAGTCACCAACATATGCCACCACTATAAGCCACCACCATAAGCCACCATAGGCCACCACCATAAGCCACCACCATAAACCACCACCATAAGCCACCATCATAAACCACCACCATAAGCCACCATAAGCCACCACCATAAGCCACCATCATAAACCACCACCATAAGCCACCATAAGCCACCACCATAAGCCACCATTATAAGCCACCATAAGCCACCACCATAAGCCACCATAAAACCACCACCATAAGCCACCACCATAAGCCACCAACATAAGCCACCATAGACAATTTTGAAAATTGGACTTTTTTAGAAAAAATGAAAAAAATGTTAAGTTTTGTTTTAACGTTAAATAACTTAAAGAACATTTGTTTGAGTCTATATATGACTTTTTAGAATGATACGTTTTGAAAATATCGCCTTCTTCACAATAAAAACATTTTTGGATGTTGTCCCAGAGATCTGGGACTTGGCTTGTGGGTAGAAGTGGTAAATACCTGTCATTTATGTCAAACACACTTTTTTGTAAAATTCCTAGCTTCCAATATATACCCCTTTTTCAAAATGATCATTTTTGGAAAAAATGTCAATAATTCCATATTTTGTTCTAACGATTAAGGATATAAAACCCATTGGTTTGAGTCTATATATGACTATAGGATGAGTAGTTTTCAAAATATAGCCTACTTTCCAAATATTTTTTAGAAATATTTAAAAAAATATATATTTTTCGACTAAGAATGGAATAAACGTAGATGTTAGAGCTAACATATGACTTTATATGATTTTTTTTTAGTTTAAACATATAGTCTACTTTCCCCATTCACCTTTTTTTTTGCAAAAAAAAAATAATGTTCTTGACTAGGCACTTTAGTTATCTTAGGCACCTTAGAGTACTTTAGTGTTTTTTTTTTGAAAGTTTAGTGTGTTGTTGTTGCTTACAAACATGGCAGTAAGCATTATGTTGTGATAAAATGGACTGATATACTTTCCAAGACCAAGAGAAAAATCCACTAAATGCATTGACAAAATAACTTGTCGAATAAGTCAATACAAAATGCTCAACATAAGACCCCCACACATAAACTAATACATAAGCTAATTTGTAAAAATGTTAAACACTTGCATGGTATTACATTTTTAGTAATGCATGCTAAACATGAACTCACTTTTCTGTTGTATGAAAAGGACAAGTCAACAATGACCAGTCAACAATGGGCACTGCTTGCACATTTTTAATTACTACCCACCTTTCTCCACTCCTAATGCAAAATGAACATGTAAAACACAAATTGGAAAAAAATCCTTGTTTCCATATTGACAAATAGAAAAAAAACAACATTAAACTGAAATTTTAAAAACTGTTAATGGGAATTAGGTAAATTGATAAATGTGAAAACAACAAATTGGAAAATCCATGTTTCTATATCATAAAATTGAAAAACTTTAAACTGACATTTTAAGAACTGTAAATGGGAAATTGAAAATTGATAAAAGTGTAAACAACAAAATGCAAAATCCATGTTTCCATATTATGAAATTGAAAAACTTAAATCTAATATTAAAAAAACTGAAAATGGGGAATTGGAAAATTGGCATATGTGTAAACAACAATAAGAAAAAAAAACCAGTGGGGTAGTGATCATGTTGTACAGTAACCTATAAGACTAGCATATGAATAATTGCATGACATGTAAAAAACACAAATTGTAAAAAAATCCATGTTTCCATATTAACAAATAGAACAAAAAAACATTAAACTGAAATTTAAAAAAAACTGTAAATGTGAATTTAGTAAATTGACAAATTTGAAAACAACAAATTGGAAAATCCATGTTTCAATATCATGAAATTGAAAAAACTTTAAACTGACATTAAAAAACTGAAAATGGGAAATTGGAAAATTGACATATGTATAAACAACAAAATGAAAAAAAAATCATTTTGGGTAGTGATCATGTTGTACAGTAACCTGTAAGACTAGCATAAGGATAGTTGCATGTACCTTATATGCTTTGGGTATGTGCATTAGCCTTTGGATTAGCTTAAGTTAGGTTTGGTAAACTTAGGTTTAATGAGGTTAGGTATGTGACCTTGTTGTTTACTCTTTTAGGAAAATGTAAAAAAGTAAAATCTAAAAATAAAATAAAATCTTAAATTTAAAATGTAAAATCTAAAGTCTTTAAATGAGGTTTCTGCTGGTTATGACAACACGTTTATGATTTAGTCAATGTTGATGTGTGGTATCCAAAGACTGCTGACTTTGCATGATCATCACCCATTGTCTTAATCAACACATGGGGTTTCAAATTACTGCAGCGTCAGTCATAGCAACAGCAGTGTGCGCTCTCTGGTATGTCAGCAACATGACACCGGAAGGAACACCTGTGTAATATCCAATAACTGCTAACTTTGCATGATCATCATTCATTGTCTTAATGAACACTTGCGGTTTCAAATTACTGCAGCGTAGTCATAGCAACAGATCTGCGCGCTCTCTGTCATGTCTGTAATATTACACAGGAAATAACAAGACGTCTTACTGTACATACCATCTCCTCAGTTTTAACATCTTAAGAACAAGTATTATTCTCTTTCAACTACAAATGACTCGTTAGAACACATCCATCCACCAAGTTAGATCCCTTGACCTGCTCTCAAATGGCATGTGCCTCGTGTACTAGGGTGTGTGCATTAGCCCTAACCTAACGTTACGTACGAACTAAACAGAATGTGACTTGTTAGCTCTTATTGTGCACGTGCACAGGTGAACACTTGTGTGTTAGGTCATATTACACATGAACTTGCATTTTCTCACGTAAGTGCATTTCTCTGTTCCACAAGATACAAATTTGATTGCTGGATTGTATCCTGCACTGTTTATGCGATATAGCTTTGCCAGGTAGTTCTCTACTTATAGCAATTTTACCACTGCTCTACCTAAGCCTTTTGCTCTTTTGGCTTTCTTACAGTCGAGTGTGTGATAGACAGCATTAACTGTATATCAAACCCAGTTCACCTTTTGTATTTGTAATCCAAGTAATAATTTGAAAAGTCACAAATGCAATCAGTTTTAAACCTTATCTCTGTTTTTGTTTTGTTTAATATGTTTATGATATGCATATTAACCTGAAATCGAACCCTCTGGTGAAAAGGCTAACAGCTTAACCACTGCACCAACATGCCCTTGTTTCTTAGTTCAACTCGTTCTAGGCCTCAGACCTGGAAATCGAGTTAAGACTACCAATACAAGAGCTAAAAGTGCTTACCACTGCAACACAAAAAATAAATAAATAAATAAATGGCTAGATGGTAACATTAGACAACCGGAAATGATTATATTTCTGTTAGCAATGCATTTCGTCATCAGCCTACTGTCTCAGCACTGACAGCAACACAGTTTAGTTTAGAACAAGCGTGTGTGTGTGTGTGTGTATTGATTATTAGCCTCAAGTATTTAAAGCTTGTTGTGTGTAGCGATCATTTTGTGTCGGTAACCACTGAGCATTTTTGTGTTTTAGCTATCCTCTTTAACCAATCAAATAAAGATAGTCTACTCTTAATTCTTGATAAATCAGAGTTTGCGTACACTGTTTCTCATTTATTAACCCATACCTGCAACCTATACTCTCTCTATACTACAGTTTGATCTGAAAACAAGTTTCAATGGTAAAAGACTTGTCAGTCACAATACATGTAGCCTACACTAATTCTTTCTCTACCTAGCTATGTTTCATCACACATGGTAAACATCTAACATGTTCGTACCCGATTATTAGTTTATAAAATCTCAGGTCAATGACCTTGATGTATTGGGCACTTTTGGTAAATGCATTGGCCATGGGAAAGGGTTGACCATTCTAAGTCCTATGACACCTCACATGTTAATATTCAATTATTAGTTTATAAAATCTTAGGTCAATGACCTTGCTGTTTTGAATCTTTTGGGTAAATTCGTTGGTCATGGAAAAGGGTTGACCATCCTGAGTCCCATGACACCTCACTTGACCCTCTCTGATTATTAGTTAGTGAGATATTAACAAAAGTGTAGTTAGACCCTTTTAACAAAAATAATAATAGATTCAAAAACAAAATGTCACCTCAAGTCCAACGACCTCTAATACAAGTCCCATAGCCTTATTGGTTCATGAAACGTTAAAAAGCTAATTACCTATTAGTTTTGGATCTTTTGGTAATTTAAAAATAAATAACTCATTTATAAATCTGTATTCAAAAAGCCCGCCTCTTACAAAAAAAACAAGTGCACATGCGTAAAAACAAAACAAAAACATAAATGTTAATTCATAGTAGCGATCGGCTCTTTGCTTGCGTTTCATGTGGAACAACGTTTTAATTTCATTATAGCATTAGGGGTCATGACCCAGTCAAAAGGAACCGGTCTAAAGGGATTAGTCAAAAAGGACCCGTCAACAAGGACCCGTCCACAGGGGACCCGTCAACAAGGACCCGTCAACAATGACCCGTCAACAATGACCCGTCAAAAATGACCCGTCCACAGGGTCCCGTCCACAGGGACTCGTCCACAGGGACCCATTCACAGGGGCCTGCGTGTGTGTGCAGGTGAACATACGATTACATCAGCAAACCATCTCATCTAGTTTCAAATTTAGCCACTACAGCGCGTGCAATACACAGGAAGTGCGTGGGAACATACGATTACGTCAGCTAAACATGAACTCACTTGTCTGTTGTATGACTATCAGTTTAGTAGTGGCATCATGCAGCGAAAGACGTTTACTTACACAATCCATTATTATGGTAAGTTTTTTTCTTATCATTATGGAAATCTCCTTATTAGAATAAAATGTTATAGTGGTTCTGGTCACTTATAGCTAAACTGTAATAGATATGATTTTTTTTTTGTTTCTTTATAGGCTACTGCAATAAATATTCTCAATGCTATGGGGGCAGAACTGCTGATTAGAGAGAGAAAAAAAGCTCACTGAATTACCAATGCATACTCTTTTCCGTATCATTAACATTCAAAAGTGGACACAATGTATGGTGAACGTGTACTATGTGTTAGTGAAAATTTTCAGACATTCCTTCCTACACGTTTTAATGATATGTCAGAAAGTGTGCTTGAGGTTCTAAATCATGGTGGACATTCTCTATATCTAATTTATGAGGGTATAAAAACAATAGATGTATTGAACATTCTGTCTTTGAAGTTAGGTTAGACTAGGTTAGGTAAAGTGGGATTTGGTTAGGTTAGGTATGAATCAAAAGCCAACTCCTGTCAGTTTTGCTTCACAAGGTTGAGTGTACCCCATTCCAACTATCAGACCAGAAAATAAATTTCTTGGCAAAGCTAGGACTCAGACCGAGGACTCCACAGTGACATCCAAGAATTCTACCACTTAATCATCAAGTGAATGATATATTGACTGGTCTTGATTGTACATGATTAATCAATAATTACATAATAATAATAATAATAATAATAATAATAATAATAATAATAATAATAATAATAACAATAAATATTCCATTTAACGACTACACGGTCGAACTCTCCCTGTGACATTATTCACGGTCTCAGAGTATGGCGGCCATTTTGCCCATTAGCCACTGCGCTAGCTCTGACTGACCCCTCCATAAGAATAACATAAGAGAGTTACGCGCGGCGGCCATCTTGCCCATTAGCCCCTGCGCCAGAACCGCCTTATATTTCCTACTACTAACAAATGGATTTCAACCAAATTTAGTATGCTCTTTGTGTACCATAACAGTTATGATTATGCTTATTCGTAGGAAGCAACAGGGCTGCCAACTGTTAATGAATGTTCTCTCTATTTGATTCACCCTAATGTCAATATATCAGAAAGTATGCAAGCCAACAGCTCTAAACTTTGCACACTTATAGTACCTAATATTGTACCCAAGTTCGGTGTAACTTATATACTTCAGTGCTGCCAACACGATTCTAGGCCTGCTGATAGGTCAAGCTTTTAAATGCATATAACTTCTATAATAACAAATGCATTTCAACTGAATTTCGTATGTGCTTTGTGTACCATAACAGTTATGATTATGCGTATTCGTAGGAACCATCAGGGCTGCCAACTGTTAATAAATGTTCTCTCTATTTGTTTTTTTAATCCTAATATCAATATATCAGAAATATATGCAAGCCTTCAGCTCTAAACTTTGCACACGTATAGTACCTGACTTTCTAGATTAATTTGGAGTATCAAATATACCTCAGTGCTGCCAACATGATTCTAAGCTTTCTGATAGTTTCAATTTTAATTAAATGTAACTTCTATACTAACAATTATTACCAATTGGCACTAGGCTATAATAGATCGTATTATTTCAGATTAATTCTGAGCATCACATACATGACATTGTTCCCAACACGATTTTACGCGCACTGATAAATCCAATATTAAGCAGCATGTAACGTCCGTACTATCCATTAGTCTTCAACCAAATTTTGTATGTGCATTCTATACCTTAAGAGAGGGAGCTCAGAATATATTCAGAGTCACCAGGGCTGCCAACTGTAGTAAGTTACTGTATTAGGCTACATTATTTTAGGTGTATTTCAAACTGCAGTACTTAGAAATATTGGTATTAGGAACTTGATATCGTTATTATTGCAGATAGGTCTATATAGATTGGCATGAATCTTACATTTTAAGAAAAGTAGGCTGTTTAGTTCGTCACGGAACTACTTGTTTTTTATATGTAGGCCATATTCTATGAGGCAGTGTGGTTGATTATACGAACTTTCACTTCAATCGCTTGATGAAGACGTAAGTAATCAAAATATATTTTTAAAACTTCCCACAATCGTCATGTTGAATACAGTATCTCAAATCTATATAATTAAATTAGATGCCGGTGTGTTAATCGTTGCATGAAGATTTATGATGCCAGGTTTTATTGCGCTCGGATGAAAAAGTTGCGTAAAGAGTCCATCGAAATGTAATGTTTTTCAGTCGGTAACAAGTAGTTCCGTGAAGAACTTTACAGCCTATTTGCATATATCCTACTTATGTCAATTGCCTCTATCAACATACAAAATTTCAGTTTAATTGCTGTAACAGATTCGTAGATATTGAGAACCGTCTAAATATTTCATATGGTCGCCAGGATGGATTTTTATTTTTGTACTATTACATTAAGATTATTGTGTACGTGTGGTATTCAAACTTCAATCGCATGATTAGAACACAAGAAGTAAAAACGAGATTTTAAAATTTCGCACAGCTCCCATCTTGTGATTATGCAAACAATTGAAATAAATTAGATGCCAGTGGATCAACATTTGTATAAGCATTTAACGTGCAACGTTCCACTGCACTCGGATAGTTAATTCGCGAGAAACGTCAATTTAAATATTTATACTTCGCGTCGCCGCCATGTTCGATTTGTGCTCACCAGGTTACTGAAAGTCCTATAGGTGAACACATGTTCATAGCCTCTATTAACATCAAAAATTTCAGTTTGATTGCTGTAATAGATTCGTAGATACTGAGATCCGTCTAAATATTTCGGATGCTCACCATTTTGGATTGTTATACGAAGGTCATAGATTTATGCACAATTAAAGGACAATTATTGCCTAGGTTCATTATTCAAACTTTCACTTCGATCGCATGATTACGACACAAGAAATATAAACTCAATTTTAAAATTTCGCACATCCGCCATCTTGAGGTTATGTAAAAAATTGAACTAAATTAGATGCCAGTGCTTTAAAATATGTATAATCATTTACTGTACCACATTTCGCTGCGCTCAGAGAGTTGAATCACGAGAAAAGTCTTTTAAAATGATTCAACTTCGCTTGGGCACCATGTTCGTTTTGTACTCTACAGGTTTATGAAAGTTACATAGATAAACTTGTATCAGTACCCTTTATCACATCACCGTACAGAAAGCAGGCTGATATCTGTAATAGTTTCGGAGATATAGAATGTCAGTGAATTATTTCGCACAGCCGCCATTTTGAGGTTATGTAAACAATTGAACTAAATTAGACTCCAGTGCAATACAATGTGTACAAACATTTGCTGTACCAAGTTTCATTACATTTGGATGATTAAATCGTGAGAAAAGTCTATTTAAATGTCTCAACTTCGCTTGGCCGCCATGTTGGTTTTGTAGTTACCAGGTCTTTGAAAGGCTCATAGGTGAACTTCTAGTAGTGCCTTTTATCAACGTACACAATTTCAGGGCGATATCGGTAATAGTTTCGGAGATACTGCACGCTGGTGAAATATTTCGCACAGCCGCCATGTTGGATTGGTGAGAGACAATAATATTTGAAGGGCACGGTCGGGGTCGACCAGAATGGTGCTATGATCTTACTGAGTTTCATTGTAACCGCTCCAGCCGTTTAGAAGTTATTACGGACACACACACACACACACACCATCACTCACGCACGGACAAAAGGTGATCTCATAAGCCTTTTTTTTCATAACAATTGTAACGGGTGTATCCTAATCCTGAATAATCCTGAAAAAATTACATGAGATTAATAAATACATAGTCATGCAATTTATTTTTCAGGTTTAGGATACCACCCGTTACAATTGGATACAATCTTGTTTACCGACTGAAAAATATTACATTTTGTTTACTCAGACAACACTGAAAAAATGGCTTCAAATACGATAGTAAGAAGTAGTCAATTTTAATCATTAAAATTTGCATGGCTGCCATTTAATTTTCGTATTTATCTGGTTTTCGAAAGTGATATAGATAAACTTCGCATAGTATCGTCTATGAACCGGGCAATGCATGTGAAATTTTCGAAGTGAAATGCCATGTTCTGTGGTTCGGATTCCACGAAAACAGGAGGTGCCATAGCTCATGATCGCGAGATTAACGGTCACGTTAAACTACAAGCTTCCTTGCTTTTTATCCTCTATGACCATTCAAAATTTGAAGTTGATATAAATAATAGCTTCAGAGATAAAATCATTCGCACGGCCGCCATGTTGGATTGGTGACATTAAAATTTGAAAGGCACGCTCGAGGTCAGACAATGTGGTAGTTAATTCTCACCAAGTTTAGTTGCATTCACTCAAGCTGTTTCGATTTTATTAGGAACACACCACACACACACGCGCACATGCACACGCACGCACACACACATGGTCAAAAGGTGAATATGATGAAATCATTGGGGAATCAAGAAAGGAAGAATACAGAATATTTATTAAAAATGAATTTTGTACCAGTTCATTGTGGAAGACCACCTCGTGGTGTAACGGCTAGCGTTCTTGGCTGTCGTCCTGAAAGTCCGGGTTCGATTCCTGGAAAATATAATTCTGTTGTGAGGGCTGAAAAGGGATACACTCAGCCTCATACAGCCTGAGTATAGGAGCTATCCTGGAAGTGGTTTTCCGTGGTTTCTCCAACATTTCTACTCCAGGCAAATGCTGGGATAGTTTCTAACTTGAGGCCACGGCCACCTCTTCCCAATCCTATCCCCAATTTCCAAATACACTCACACTAGAACAGCCAACACAATAAAACAGGTATCACCCCCCCCCCCAAAAAAAGCAGGGCTACATGATCACGATATCGCAACTACTAAAATAAGCAACAACAACTCTGTGAAAGAAACAGCGAGGAAGGTGAAGAAGGAGGAGGCAGGTGGAGTGAGCGAGACAAACGTGGTAAGAGAGAGAGGCATTGCTTTTGCTCAAAATCGAAGAGTGGGGATTTGCACTGTGGTCTATCTAGCGAAGTCGTATTTTGCTCCTTGCACCGCGTAATGCACCGGTGCATAGATCAGAAAGAAACATTATGGTGTTCCTTAAGTAATTTCATGTAATTTGTTTCAGGATTAGGGAAATACCCATCTCATTTGGGTATAATCGTGTTTACCGACTGAAAAGCATTAAACTTTTTATTTGTCGTCAGAAAGACACCCTAAGACACCCAAGTGGCTAATTTTGCGTAGCATTTACCGAATACGCAAAAGCCTTCAATACGTTACGCAGGCCGCTAATAGTCGCGAACCTGGAAGCCATAAATGGTGACGACAACAGGCTCATGACACTGATATTGATAAGCAACATTCTGACGACAAACTACATCCAATTAATGGACGTGTCGCAACTTCGAATTTGATATCACAAACCAATGGGGTAGGCTACTGCAAGGAGACCCAGTCAGATCTCTGCTGTTGAACATTGCGACGTACGATGTGGTGACGGCAAATATCCAAGGAGCAGTAAATGTACAACAAGTAGTTCCGTGAAGAACTATACAGCCTATTTTGATATATCCTACTTATGTTAATTGCCTCTATCAACATACAACATTTCAGTTTAATTGCTGTAATAGATTCGTAGATATTGAGAACCGACTAAATATTTCGGATGGTTGCCATGTTGGATTTTATATATGTAGGTCTTAGAGTTATGTACTGTTACATAAAGATTATTGTGTACGTGTAGTATTCAAACTTCAATCGCATGATTAGGACACAAGAAGTAAAAACGAGATTTTAAAATTTCGCACAACTGCCATCTTGTGGTTATGGAAACAATTGAAATAAATTAGATGCCAGCGGATTAACATTTGTATTAGGATTTACCGCACCAGGTTTCACTGCACTCGGATGGTTAAATTGCGAGAAACGTCCATGTGAATATTTATGCTTCGCGTCACCGCCCTGTTGGATTTGTGATCAGGTTATTGAAAGTTCTATAGGTGAACTTCATAGCCCCTATGAACATTAAAAAATTCAGTTTGATTGCTGTAATAGATTCGTAGATATTGAGAACCGTCTAAATATTTCGGATGGTCGCTATGTTGGATTGTTATATGTATAGGCCATAGAGTCATGTACCATTAAAAGAAAATTATTGCTTAGGTTCATTATTCAAATTTTCACTTCGATCGCATGATTACGACACAAGAAATAAAAACTTAATTTTAAAATCCGCACAGCTTCCATCTTGAGGTTATGTAAACAATTCAACTAAATTAGATACCAGTGCATTACAATGTGTATAAACATTTGCTGTACCAAGTTTCATTGCGTTTGGATCATTAAATCGCGAGAATAGTCTATTTAAAACTTTCAACTTCGCTTGGCTGCCATGTTCGTTTTGTAGTTAACCGATTTTTGACAGTCTCATAGATGAAGTTCCAGTAGTGCCCTTTATCTCCGTACAAAGTTCAGGGTGATACCGGTAATAGTTTCAGAGATATAGAATGCCGGTGAAATATTTCGTACAGCCGCCATCTTGAGGTTATGAAAGCAATTGAATGAAGTTAGATGTCGGCGCATTACAATGTGTATGGTCTGTTAAATCGCGAGAAACGTCTATTTAAATGTCGCAAATTCGCTTGGCCGCCATGTTGGGTTGCCTTTATCACCGTACAAAATTCCAGGGTGATATCGGTAACAGTTTCGGAGATATTGAATGCTGATGAAATATTTCGCACAGCCGCCATGTAGGATTGGTGCGACATAACGAAATTTGAAGGGCACGCTCGGGGTCGTCCGGAATAGTGCTATGAACTTACCGAGTTTCATTGAAATCGCTCCAGCCATTTAGATTTTGTTAGGGGGAGGCACATTCACACACGAATCACACACGCACACACAGACACACGGACAAAATGTGATCTCATAAGACTATTTTTGCATAAATGAAAATAGGCTAAAATACTTAATCGCAGACGATATGGTCGAGTTCCATACATGAAGTACAAAAAGTCATTGAATATCTGGATGGGTGGGCAAAAGACAACAAGATAACAAGAAGTTCCGTGAAGAACTATACAGCCTACTTTTCATGCCAATGATTATTCTACAGAATATGAACCTATCTAGAATAATGACGAAATTAAGTTGCTAATATCGAAATTTCCAATTAGTTCAAAATACTGTATACCTGGCATAATGTATCCTAATAGAGCACTACAGTTGGCAGCCCTGATGACTGAATATATTCTTAGTTCCGTCTCTTACGGTACTAAATACAAAATTTGGTTGAAGTCCACTGGATAGCATGGACGTTACATGCAGTTAAACATTGGATCTAACAGCGCGCGTAAAATCATGTTGGCAACAATGTCATGCATGTATTGGTCAGAAATAATCTGAAATAATATGATCTATTGCTGTGCCAATTTTGAATGAAATCCATTAGTTAGTATAGAAGTTACATGCATTTTAAAATTGGACCTATCAGCAGGCTTAGAATCATGTTGGCAGCACTGACGTATATTAGTTACTCCAAATTCGTCTAGAATGCCAGGTACTATACGTGTGCAAAGTTTAGAGCTATTGGCTTGCATACTTTCTGATATATTGATATTAGGGTAACAAAAATAGGGACAGCACATATTAACAGTTGGCAGCCCTGGTTGCTCCTTAGAATACGCATAGTCATATCTGTTATGGTACACATAGCACATACGACATTTGGTTGAAATCTAAATGATAGTATGGAAGTTACATGTATTTAAAGTTGGACCTGTCAGCAGGCTTAGAATCATGTTGGTAGCACTGACGTATATAAGTTACTCCAAATTGATATAGATTGTCAGGTACTATACGTGTGCATAGTTTAAAGCTGTCGGCTTGCATACTTTCTGATATATTGGTATTTGGATAAAATAAATTAGGAGCATTTATTAACAGTTGGCAGCCCTGGTAGGTGTTAAGAATACGCTCAGTCATATCTGGTTATGTACACATACAACATACGAAATTTGGTTGAATTCCACTTGATAGTGTAGAAGTTATATGCATTTAAAAATTGGACCTATCAGGAGGCTTATAATCATTTTGGCAACACTGCCATGTTTGGCCTCCTGGAAATTAAACTGAAATATTATGATCTGTACGTGTGCCAATTTTGAAATAGCTCCCATTCATACTTTCCAAGATATCCAACATGGAGCTCAAATTTCAATTGCGATTTTTTAGCAGTTGGTAGCACTGACATCATTTTCAAATATGGCCGTGAGATATTCAGGTATAGATCTTTACTCCTACCAAATTTTGTTTCGATTGCTGCAGCCGTTTAGGAGTTGATAGGGGGGGACACACACACAGCCAGACAGACAGACAGACAGACAGACAGAAGGACAGACAGACAGACAGACAGACACACATTTGCCCGATCTCATAAGTCTACTTTTTCCTCATTTTTGCAAAATGTGAAAAGTAGGCTAAAAATCCACACGGGGAAAACGGTGGAAATGACGTTTTGGAAAGGAGGTAGAGAGGCCGCAGGTCTAGGCTCGACTCCCTCAAGTCTGAAAATACATTGACATTGCAAAAAACAGCCAGAGCCTACAGAGTTCTCATAACTCTAGAGCAGTGGTTCCCAACTGGTGGTACGCGTACCACCGGGAACGTTTCTGGTGGTACGCGTGGGTGATACGATGTTAACAAGTGTAGGAGGAGAATGTATCTGCATTTCCTACTCTCTCATCATTTTTGAACAAAATGAAATATCTCCAATGCCAGATGTAGTTGCTGATATTGTTCACTTGGATCCCCTTCATGAAAGTTTCAATCTTAATCGGTAGCATGGTGAGCCTCTATGCCCAAGACAGCGGGTTCAAACCCTGCCGAAGCCGTCGGATTTTTAAGAGCGTTAACAATCCCACAGTATGCCTTCCTTCGGAGGGGAAGTAAAGCCGGCGGTCCCATGTCATAGATGTATGGCATGTTAATGAATCTTCCACTAATTGCACCTGTGTGAAGCTAAATTGGATAGGTTAAGAATGTAAACAATAACCCTTAGGTTTCTACGTTCGTTGCCAAGAGCCGATTGCGGTGGCATCTAGTAGCTAAGTTCTGAACTTGGCCTAGTAGTCGTTGACGGTGGCGCTTGGCGGCAAAAGGAGGAACTATTTGAAAAATTCTAAGTTGCAGTACTTAAATTAAAAAACAGATAACACACACTAATACAGTCATCACAATTAACACCGGTTATGAGACAGATTCTACAAACACCCAAATTACACGGGGCTACATGACCAGGTTGTCGCAGCCCCTAAACTTAAGAACCAACCAACCAAAGTTTTAATAAATATTTCTCCGGAGATTATTCCAAATTTGATTGGATCAGAAATCCTTTTACGGGAGCCTTACCAAATGAGTTGAAATTAAAAGAAAGTTTTATCGATCTAACAGAAGATATTTCCATGAGAGACAGTTTTAAAGAGACATCTTTAATTAACTTCTGGATTGGATGTAAAACAGAGTACCCAATGATCTTCCAACAAGCTCTGCTATTTTTGATGCCATTTGTTACCAGTTACGTGTGTGAAAGTGGATTTTCTGAACATTGGTACATCAAAAATATACATAGATACATAATAAGTGTTCAAGACGACTTAAGAGTGAAGTTAAGTTCAATTACTCCTGATATTAATATTTTAATCACAGGAAAACAACAAAAATGTTTATATAATAAATAGCAAGAAAAATAAAAATAATCATTATTTAGTTATTTCTGTCTTGATAAAGGGTTGAAAAAGCAAAAACAGGTGCATTAATAATTAAATATGTTTTCTTAATAATTTAATTACCGACAGCAGTGGCTCAGTTGGCTAAAGTGCAGCGTTAGGTCATGGGACCAAGCTCTCTGCTGACTCGGTAGACGCGTGGGTTCGATCCCCACCGTCGGCCGTCCTTGAAATGGTTTTCCGTGGTTTCCCATTTTCAACACCAGGCAAATGCTGGGACGGTACCTTCTGATAGGCCACGGCCGATTCCTTCCACATCCTTGCCCAGTTTCATTCATCTTCATCCATTCCTTCTCTCATCCCGACGCGCAGGTCGCCCACGGGCGTCGAATAGAAAGACCAGCACTCGGCCTCTGAGGAGGCCACACGAAAAGAAAAAAGAGAATAATTTAATTAAAATAAAACAAGCCATTGGGCACTTTTCCGACTTAAAATATATGTATAAAGAAATATAGGATTAAAACTCAGCAATTCTTCTAGGTTTGTGCGTGTCTTGTGTGGGGTTTCGCCTAGGACACCAAGCTGGTTCATCAGCGGGCTCTTGGTGTCCTGCCCGGATCCCCACAGGAGTACCGAACTGCGCGCTTCCTCCCTTTATATGAAGTGCAACTGCACCACTTTACTGCCAGAATTAAAAGCTCAAGCAGCCTTAACCTCCCTATGAAGCCTTCATAGGTTCATTGGGAGGGAGGTTACGTAAGGCTGCTTGAGCTTTTGTCCTAGGCGAAACCCCACACAAGACACGGCACAAACCTAGAAAAATTGTGAAGTTCCAATTCACTTGCCGCGAAAGCCAATATACCAAATATAGGACTGTTAGTACGCCAAAGTTTCTAATAATGTCAAGTGTTACGCAGTTGCTAAAAGGTTGGGAACCCCTGATCTAGAGCAACGGTGGCCACCAAAGTCATATACGAGATTAAAACAATCACAAAGCTCTCACTGGGAACTAATTCAACTTTATAATCAACAGAATGCAAAATTTGTGCGCTGTATCTTCAATAATAATAAATCAGAAGACTATTTTTTTCCTTCTTATACAGTGGACGATCGTTTGGTTGTCGCAGAAAACTGTTCGGCGAGCCACATGTTGTAGACGCTCGATGTTTGACGTTCAAACTTCCTTTGTTTGCGTAATAGAGGACATCCTCTACAATGAGATGACACAAAAGAGTTCAAAGCTTTTTTAGTGTCAAAAATCAATTTACTGCGGAGGAAGGACACAATTACTACGAGAGGATGTTAAAATGTTAAACACACGGAGTTTTTGAAGCTATTTTCATCTACGATTCTTTTGAAGCCACATCATATTATCCCTTTGCATCTTGTAATTATCATAAATTATAACCAAACAAATAATAATATCGTATGGCCTCGGGTGCCGGGTGCAAGCTTTGTTATTTGACGCCCAGAGGTCAGCTTGCATGTCGAATTTTGTAGTTCTTTGGAGCGCTACGAAAATCAAGGAGGTTAAATATCTAAGCTACTTCATACTATAGCGCTTTCTAGTAGAGAAAGAAGAAACCTTTTGTGTTGGCGGAAAATCACGAGATTATTTTTGCCATTATGACCATGGCCTACTGAATTCAAATGGATTCTTCAACATCCCAACAACATAATACATGTGTGCCGTGATTTCTGTCGCCTTTCACAAATCGCTTACCACGGCCAGGAGTGAACCTGCAAGCTAGGGGTTGGTAGTTCGACACTATATCCACTCACCAACCGAGGCTAATCATATGGACCCTTTACAGTTTTAAGTCAGCATTGGTGTTGAATTTCGAGTATCTGAATAAATATATAACTCAATAAAAACAAGTAGTTCCGTGACGAACTAATGAGCCTACTTTTCTCACAATTTAAGATTTAATCTAAAATATTATGATCTATTATTGTGCCAATTTTGGATGAAATCCATTTGTTAGCATAGAAGTTACATGTGTTTAAAATTTGGTCTTATCAGCAGGCTTAAATCATGTTGGCAGCACTGATGTATATTAGTTGTTCCAAATTAATTTAGTATGATAGGTACTCTACGTATGCAAAGTTTAGAGCTGTAGGCTTGCATATTTTCTGATCTATAGATATCATGGTAAAAATTGAGAGATCATTTATTTACAGTTGGCAGCCCTGTTGGCTCAGTTATGGTACACAAATCACATATGAAATTTGGTTGAATCCATTTGTTAGTATAGAAGTGACATGCATTCAAAATTTGGACCTATCAACAAACTTAGAATCATGTTGGCAGTACTGATAAATACTAGGTACTCCAAAAAATGTAAAAGGTCATGTATTATACGTGTGCGAAATTTCGAGCTCTTGGTTTGCATACTTTCTGATATATTGGTAGGATTTAAAAAATAGAGAGAGCATTTATTATTATTTTCAGCCCTAGTGGCTCTTAAGAATATGCAAAGTCATATATGTTATTGTACACAAAGTAGGCCTAGATACGAAATTTGGTTGAAATCCAATTGATAGTGTAGAAGTTACTTGCATTTAAGTAAAAATTGGACCTATCAGCAGGCTTAGAATCATGTTGGCAGCACACTGCCATGGATGGCCTCCTGGAAATTTAACTGAAATATTATTATCTATATGTGTGCCAATTTTGGAGTAGCTCTCATGCATTCCTTCCAAGATATCCAACATGGGGCTGAAATTTCAATTGCGATTTATCAGCAGTTGGTAGCACAGACTTCATTTTCAAATATGGCCTTGAGATATTCATATATAGATCTTTACTCATACTAAATTTGGTTTCGACAGCTGCAGCCATTTAGGATTTGATAGGGGGGGGGGGGGGGGGGGCACACACACACACAGACAGACAGACAGACAGAAGGGCATACAGACACACATTTTTCCGGATTGATCTCATAAGTCTACTTTTTCCTCACTTTTACACATTTTAAAAGTAGACTAAGAAAACCCTCTCGGCACGCCGGAAGGCGGAGGTAGATTTCACCGGGCAAACTAGGTGATAGGCTATAATAGGCCAAATATGTAGGTTTTCGTAGAAGGATCCGACCTCATTTATTGCGAGAAAGTATTTTACAATTGGAGCTTAATTAACTTTTTTTTTCGTCTTTCTATGAATATTTTTATTTTAATATTTTATTGCCGTATGACCTTCTTGTCTTTTGGGGTTCATTTTTAGCCTATTTTCAATTTTGAAAAAATAGGCTTATGAGGTCACCTTTTGTCCGTGTGTCTGTGTGTGCGTGTGTGTGTGTGTGTGAGAGAGGTGGGTGTGTGTGTCCCCACTAATAACGTCTATACGGCTGGAGCGATTTCAATGAAACTTGGTTACTTCATAGCACTACTCCGGGCTACTCCGACCGTGCCCTTCAAATTTTGTTACGTTTCACCAATCCAACATGGCGGCTGTGCGAATTATTTCACCAGCATTCAATATCTCCGAAACTATTCCCGATATCACCCTGGAATTTCTTACGATGATAAAGGGAACTACTAGAAGTTCATCTATGTGACTATTGAAAATCTGGTAACTACAAAACCAACATGGCGGCCACGCGAATTTACGACTTTTAAATAGACGTTACTCGCGATTTAACCAACCAAACGCAACGAAACTTGGTGCAGTATATATTTATACACATTGCAATGCACCGATATCAAACTTGGTTCAATTGTTTACATAACCACAAGATGGCGGATGTGCGAAATATTTCACCGGCATTCTATATCTCTGAAACTATTAGCAGTATCACCCTGAAATATTGTACGGAGATAAAGGGCACTACTGGAAGTTCATCTGTAAGACTTTCAAAAACCGGTTAACTACAAAACGAACATGGCGGCCAAGCGAATTTGAAAATTTTAATAGACCTTTCTCGCGATTTAATGTTCCAAACGCTATGAAATCTGGTACAGGAAATGTTTATATACATTGTAATGCACTGGTATCCAATTTTGTTTAATTGTTTACATAACCTCAAGATGGCGACTGTGCGAATTTTTAAATTAAGTTTTTATTTCTTGTGTCGTAATCATGCGATCGAAGTGAAAGTTTGAATAATGATCCTACGCAATAATTTTCCTTTAATGGTACATGACTCTATGGCCTATATATTTAACAATCCTACATGGCGACCATCCGAAATATTTAGACGGCTCTGAATATCTACGAATCTATTATAGCAATCAAACTGAATTTCTTTATTATGATTATAGGGGTTACGAACATAAGTTCACCTATAGGACTTTAAATAACCTGGTGATCACAAATCCAACATGGCGGCGACGCGAATTATAAATATTCACATGGACGATTCTCGCAATTTAACCAGCCTAGTGCAGTGACACTCGGTACAGTAAATCCTTATACGAATGTTAATCCACAGGCATCTATTTTATTTCAATTGTTTCCCTAACCTCAAGATGGCAGCTGTGCGAAATTTTAAAATCTCCTTGTTACCTCTTGTGTCCTAATCATGCGATTGAAATTTGAATGTTACACGTACACAGTTATCTTCATGTAACAGTACATAACTCTAGGACCTACATATATAAAATCCAACAAGGCGACCATCCGTAATATTGAGTCGGTTCTCAATATCTACGAATCTATTACAACAATCAGACTGAAATTTTGTATGTTCATCGTGGCAGTGAACATAAGTAGGATATATGAAAATAGGCTGTATAGTTCTTCACGGAACTACTTGTTAGCCTACATTTCACATTTTGCAAACATGAGGAAAAAGTAGACTTATGAGATCGATCCGGGCAAATATGTGTCTGTCTGTCCTTCTGTCTGTGTATGTCCCCCCACCCCTATCAACACCTAAACGGTTGCAGCAATCGAAACAAAATTTGGTAGGAGTAAAGATCTATACCTGAATATCTCAATGCCGTATTTGAAAATGATGTCAGTGCTACTAACTGCTGAAAAATAGCAATTGAAATTTGAGCTCCATGTTGGATATCATGGAAGGTATGAATGGGAGCTATTTCAAAATTGGCACACATATAGAAAATAATATTTCAGTTTAATTTCCAGGAGTCCATACATGGCAGTGTAGCCAAAATGATTATAAGCCTTCTGATAGGTCCAATTTTTAAATGCATATAACTTCTACACTATCAATTGAAATTCAACCAAATTTTGTATGTGCTATGTGTACATAAGCAGATATGACTGAGCGTATTATTAAGATCTACCAGGGCTGCCAACTGTTAATAAATGCTCTCAATTTATTTTATCCAAATAACAATATATCAGAAAGTATGCATGACAACAGGTTTAAACTATGCACACGTATAGTACCTGACATTCTATATTAATTTGGAGTAACTTATATACGTCAGTGCTACCAACATAATTCTAAACCTGCCAATGGGTCCAACTTAAAATACATGTAACTTCTATACTATCATAATTTAGTACAAGTTTTTCGGACTTGTAGGCCGTGGTCCAGACAGGATATCTCCCGACGTTTCACCGGAAACTGCGTTCGGCATTATCAAGGTTTCCGCTCCTTTCCTTGGTCAGCAGTGGAATGAGGAACAGGCTTGAAATAATGGGTAACGGTTTGTAGTGGGGTATTGTTGCTTGAATATGACTGTTGGTTGGGTGGATCTTGGCGATGAATTAACGGATGAATTTAGCATGGGTGAGCCGAGCGTTCTCTGCGCAATCCGGCTAGATCGTCTGGTCTCTCGTACTTGTTGAGGGGGGCGGTGCGTGCTCCGGCTTCGGCGGCCGAGCTTGTGAGGGTCAGGTGTTCCCTGGGCGACTGCCGGGCTGTAGCGGGAAGGTTCTTCAGGTTGACGTGTGCGTAATATCTTGGCCTTGATGTTTCTAAGGGCCGGGATCCATGTATTACGCACACGTTCAATTTGTTCCTTTCGATTGAAGTTGTTCGGGTGTTTGAATATTTCTATGGCTTCCCGTTGCAGCCTGGCGTGGTAGTGTGTGGTCGTGGAGAGTATCTCCATGTCCCCGTACTGTAGTCTACATCGTGACCGGGCAAGAGAGAATGCTCAGCGACTGACGATTTCTCAGTCTGACCCAGGCGGCTGTGTCTGTTATGTTCCTTGAGTCTGGTGGTCACGCTCCTCTTCGTCGTTCCTATGTACACCTGCCCACAGGAACACGGGATTCTATAGACACCTGCAGTGGAATGTGGGTGGCGCTTCCGGATTTTGGCGGTGGGTTTATAAACCGTCTTCACCCCATAGATCTTGAGTAATTTGCCTATCCTGTCCGTCACCTTCTTCACGTACGGCAGGAATGCGGTGGCCACCGGAGTTTCCTCAGATTCTTCCCTCGTGCTCCGGCGCCTGGGATGAGAGGCTCGCTCAATCTCCTTATTGCTATATCCGTTGGCGCATAGGGCCCTCTTTATATGTTGCAGCTCTTGGTTGACGTTGGATGGCTCACATATTCTCCTAGCACTGACTACCAATGTTTTAATAACTCCGTGTTTCTGTCGGGGGTGGTGATTAGATGTCTTGTGTAGATACCGGTCGGTGTGTATGGGTTTCCGGTATACGGTGTGCCCCAAGCGCAAGTCATTAGTCCTGGTGATTAGCACGTCAAGAAAGGCCAGGCAGTTGTCTTTCTCCTTCTCCGTTGTAAATTTTATGCTGGTGTTGAGGCTGTTAAGGTGGTCCAGGAAACGTTCCAGCTCTTCCTCTCCGTGGCTCTAGACTACGAAGGTATCGTCAACATAACGTAGCCATACTTTCGGTTTGAGGCGTGCAGTCGCGATCGCCAACTGCTCGAACTTTTCCATCTAGAAGTTCGTAATCACAGGGCTTAGTGGGCTACCCATGGCAACCCCCTCTATTTGCTCGTTGAAGTTTTCGCGCCATAGGAAGTAGCTCGCGGTGAGACAGTGGCGAAACAAGTCAGTGATGTCTTCGGTAAAGACCTCAGCAATCTGGTTTATGGATTCTTTCACAGCCACCTTCGTGAAGAGGGATACTACGTCAAAGCTGACTAGGCGGTCTTCAGGTTCCAGACGTATGTTCTGTACTTTCTCAATAAAATGGCTGGAAGCCCTGACGTAAGTCTCAGTGTTACCGATTTGCGGTAACACAAGTTCGGTCGCCGAAGTAGGAGCACGCACCGCCCCCCTCAACATGTACGCGAGACCAGACGATCTAACCGGATTGCGCAGAGAACGCTCGGCTCACCCATGCTAAATTCATCCGTTAATTCATCGCCAAGATTCACCCAACCAACAGTCATATTCAAGCAACAATACCCCACTACAAACCGTTACCCATTATTTCAAGCCTCTTCCTCATTCAACTGCTGACCAAGGAAAGGAGCGGAACCCTTGATAATGCCGGACGCAGTTTCCGGTGAAACGTCGAGAGATATCCTGTCCGGACCACGGCCTACAAGCCCGAAAAACTTGTACTTAATTATGAACGCCGGCCGTGAAAGCTTAAGCTGCTATATCTATACTACCATTTGGATTTCAACCAAATTTCGTATGTTCTATGTGTACCATAACAGATATGACTATGCGTATTCTTAAGAGTAACCAGCGCTGCCAACTGTTAATAAATGCTCTCAATTTCTTTTATCCAAATACCAATATATCGAAAAGTATGCATGCCGACAGCTTTCAACTATGCACACGTATAGTACCTGACATTCTATATTAATTTGGAGTAACTTATATTCGTTAGTGCTACCAACATGATTCTAAGCCTGCTGAGAGGTCCAACTATAAATACATGTAACTTCTATACCACTATCACATCGATTTCAACCAAATTTCTTATGTGCTATGTGTACCATGACAGATATGACTATGGGATTCTTAAGAACAACCAGGGCTGCCAACTGTTAATAAATGCTGTCTCTATTTTTGTTACCCTAATATCAATATATCAGAAAGTATTTAAGCCAATAGCTCTAAACATTGAACACGTATAGTGCCTGGTATTCTAGATTAATTTGGAGTAACTAATATACGTAAGTACTGCCAACATGATTCTAATCCTGCCAATAGGTCCAATTTTAAAATACATATAATTTCTATACTAACTAATGGATTTCATTCAAAATTGGCCATACAATTGATTGTATTATTTCAGACTAGCAACCCGACCTGGCTTCGCCCGGGAGAATGCATTACGTGATAAGCGCTTTTTTTCTCCAGTGTCAATGAACAACGACCAATATCCGTTTTATGTCTCGGCATAATGGGTTAAAATCACTGACTGGACTATTAGTTATATTATCATGGAGATGCATGTGCAACAAATTCTTGTCAGACGTAATTTAAGAATGGCGACGTGCATGAAACACAAATCCCCCTTCCGTCCAATCTTACATTGACTGTGAATTTTGCGGAACGAAAAGTTCACAGGTGAAATGAAGAAAACCTGAGTTGCACTTGCAGGGAAACTCCAAACACAACCAGCCTTCTCAGAAGTCTTAACTCAACACGACTCAACGGTTTGCTGCTGGCTGTATCTGGGGAAATAGGTTCGTCCGCTAGCTAGGCTGTAACAGGGGTGATAGATTCGCCCTTAGATAGCTCGTAAACTGTTGCCTCAGTATTTGAATGGACATGATTGGAAGAAATTAAAACGTAAAATCACTCATAGTGGGCGATGTATTGAAGAGAGAGATAAGCTCTCTTGGACTTTTCGTAGAACTTTTCATGCTGAAAAATTCTTACACTCATAGTATTTAGATATTTTTAACAGTTTGCCCAGCGTACGCTTACAAAGCGCTCTGACGCCAGGAATTTTCTTTAACTTTTCCACCGAAATCGTTACTGCTCGGCTACTTTGATCATAAATAAATTATTTTCTACAGAAAACATCCTCGAGATATCCTTTACAGAATGGTGGAAACCGCATGAAAATCCATCCAGTGGTTTTCGAGTATACCCATATCATCCAAGAATCGGGGACTTTGTTTTATACTAAGTAGAGATTATACGCCAATCAGTATAATTTACTCTATTATATATAATCCAAAATTGACTCATCACCGCAGGGCTCAAACCACTAGACCTAGAAAGCTGAAATTTTGCATGTTGGTTGATCCGAGTATGTAGAGGCTCATTAAGAAACGGTTTTTGAAAATTCGATTTGTAAGTGACTTTTTTCAGCCGTTTGTCATTGACCATCCAAAACTGACTCATCGACGCAGGGCTCAAACCACTAGACCTGGAAAGCAGAAATTTTGCATGTTTGTTGACCCGAGTATGTAGAGGCCCACTAAGAAACGGTTTTTGAAAATTCAATTTGTAAGTGACTTTTTTCTGCCCTTTCGCACTAAGTAAGGACAGTCGGTACAAAGTTCGGATTTAGCTCATTTTAAGCCGCCAGAACGAGAAACAATACTCGGAGGTCCTGTAGGAACCCCGAAACACACTTTTTAAGTTCCTAAAATGAAGGGTTTCGGAGATATTCCCAAATAACTGTGTTCCCTCTGAGAAACAGATCAACGTTACTATGACAACCGCAGAAATTTCGCAGACCGGGGATAGTTTTCTGGCAATATCTCGAAAACCGTTCGTTTTAGGGCCTTAAAACGCGGGGTTCGGTTCCCACTTCATAGAAATGGAAACCACGAACATTGCTCCTCACATTGATATGCGAGCAAATCGACTTGCAATGTCTCATCTATTATATAAAAAAAGTGTCCTGACTGACTGACTAACTCATAATCGCCCAGCCAAAACTATTAAAGTTAGAAACATGAAATTTTGGGGATATGTTCGTTGTAAGTCGATGCCCACTAAGGAAGGATTTTTGGATATTCAGGTTCTAAAGGGGTGTTAAGGGGGTACTGTAGATCTGCATTTAATTGAATAACAATATATCCCAATTGGTTTCATTCGGGGATGTGAAACTCGGCATATAAACTCATCATTAAAAATCAAAAGACACGTGTCTGAGGGTTTTTCGATGTGGTATATACTATGAGGTGAATGGGGTGAAAAGTGGGGGTTGAAGGATTCCTAACGGACCGTGTATATCTTAAACGACATAGGCGATGAGTTTGGAACTCAGCGGAAAAAATCTCTTTAAAAACAAGATGTTCAGTAAAGAACATATAGCCTACTTTCTCCTAAATGCATGGGTATTGTCATAACTCTTTGTCCTTTTCAAGGAGTATAATTGAAAGTTGGTTGTAGTAGCTTCTTGAAATACAACGTGCTATAGGGATATTAAACATGAATATGAGGTGCCCTTTGCTAGGGCTACCTCTGTAAAAATAATTCATTCAATTCGGTTTCACCGTGTTTGAATTGATCTGGGGAATGGATTTGCACACATACATGGCCGCTATTTGCCAACTGTTGGACTGATGACCTTGTAGTCAGTCATAAGATGCTTTCCACAAAAAGGCATGGTGTTGCAAAATCCGGTAGAGATCAAATTATTAGGATGGTCGAAATTTGATTTAAGCTTTTAACATTTGGGTGGCCGTCATTCCGTTTCCGTCAAGATGGCGGCGATATAAAACATGACACTGAGGTGCGTTTTGCTAGTGCTACCTCTGTACCAAATTTCGTTCAATTCGGTTTCACCGTGTTTGAATTGATAGGGGGAATCGATTTGCACACATACTTGGCCACCATCTGCAAACTATTGGGCTGATGATCTAGCAGTTTGGTCAGAATATGCTTCCCACAAAAAGATTTGTTGTTGCAAAATTTGGTAGAGACTAGATTATTAGGTTGGTCGTAATTACATTTTAACCTTTAATATTTGGGTGGTCGCGATTACGTTTCCGTCAAGATGGCGGTGATATAAAACATGACACTGAGGTGGCCTTTTTTAGTGCTACCTCTGTACCAAATTTCGTTCCATTCGGTTTCACCGTGTTCGAATTAATAGGGGGAATCGATTTTCACACAAAGATGGCCGCCATCCGCAAAATATTAGGCTAATGACCTATTAGTTTGGTCAAAGGATGCTCCCTCCATAATGGTATGTTGATGCAAAATTTGGTAGAGATCGGATGATTAGGTTAATCGTATTTTATTTAAGCTTTGAATATTTGTGTGGCCGCCATTATGTTTCCGTCAAGATGGCGGCGATATAAAACATGACACTGAGGTTCCCTTTGCTGGTGCTACCTCTGTACCAAATTTCATTCCATTTGGTTTCACCGTGTTTGAATTAATAGGGGTAATCGATTTTGACACAAAGATGGCCACCATCCGCAAACTATTAGGCTAATGTCCTATTAGATTTGTCAAAGGATGCTTCCTCCATAAAGGTATGTTGTTGAAAAATTTGGTAGGGATCGGATGATTAGGTTAGTCGTAATTTGATTTAAGCTTTGAACATTTGTGTGGCCACCATTACGTTTCCGTCAAGATGGCGGTGATATAAAACATGACACTGAGGTGCCCTTTTATAGTGCTACCTCTGTACCAAATTTCATCCATTCGGTTTCACCGTGTTCGAATTAATAGGGGTAATCGATTTTGACACAAAGATGGCCGCCATCCGCAAACTATTAGGCTAATGACCTATTAGATTTGTCAAAGGATGCTCCCTTCATAAAGGTATGTTGTTGCAAAATTTGGTAGAGATCGGATGATTAGGTTAGTCGTAATTTGATTTAAGCTTTGAACATTTGTGTGGCCGCCATTACGTTTCCGTCCAGATGGCGGCGATATAAAACATGACACTGAGGTGTCCTTTGCTAGTGCTACCTTTGTACCAAATTTCGTTCAATTTGCGCTCACCGTGTTCGAATTGATAGGGGGGGACACACATTCAGAGTACACACATTCACACACACACACACACAGACTCACACACACACATACACACACACAGACAGACACACTTTTTTTTCACCCTGTAGTGATCTCATAAGTCTACTTTCATTTTTTGCAAAAATCGAAAGTAGGCTAATAAGTAAATAGGTGTTCGACCGTTTTTTTTTCATAAATCCAATGTAAGGGTTTCATGGGGAGGGGTGAAATTCTGGAAATAAAAAGTTCAGTGAAGAACATATAGCCTACTTTCTCCTAAATGCATGGGTATTGTTTTAACTCTTTGTCCTCTTCAAGGAGTACCTAGGTATAATTGAATGTTGGTTGTAGTAGCTTGTTGAAATACAACGTGCTATACGGATATTAATCATGAATATGAGGTGCCCTTTGCTTGTGCTACCTCTGTGAAAAAATGTGATTCAATTCGGATTCACCGTGTTTGAATTGATATGGGGAATCGATTTGCACACATACTTGGCCGCTGTCTGCAAACTATTTGGCTGATGACCTTGTAGTTCAGTCAGAAGATGCTCTCCACAAAAAGGTATGTTGCTGCAAGATTTGGGAGAGATGAAATGATTAGGTTGGTCGTAATTTGATATAAGCTTTTAACTTTTGGGTGGAAGCCCTTTGCTAGTGCTACCTCTGTACCAAATTTTGCTCAATTCGGTTTACCGTGTTTCAATTGATAGGGGGAATCGATTTTCACACATACATGGTCACCATATGCAAACTATTGGACAGATGACCTTGTAGCTTCGTCAAAGAGCGCTTCTCACTTAATGGTATGTTGATACAAAATTTGGTCGAGATCAGACGATTCGATTGTTCATAATTTGATTTAAGTTTTTTACATTTGGGTGGCCACCATTACGTTTCCGCTAAGATGGCGGCGATATAAAACGTGACAATGAGGAACCCTTTGCTAGTGCTACCTCTGTACCAAATTTCGTTCAATCTGGTTTCACCGTGTTGGAAAAGATAGGGGGAATCGATTTGCAAACATACATGGCCCCAATCCGCATATTATTTGGCTGGTGACCTTGTAGTTTGGACAAAAGTTTCTTCATACTTAAAGGTATAAAGTTGCAAAATTTTGTAGAGATCACATAATTAGGTTGGTCGTAATTCGATTCAAGCTTTTAACATTTGGGTGGCCACCATTATGTTTCTGTCAAGATGACGGCAATATAAAACATGACACTGAGGTGCCCTTTGCTAGTGCTAGCTCTGTACCAAATTTTGTTCAATTCGGTTCCACCGTGTTTGAATAGATAGGGGGAATCGATTCGCACACATACATGGCTGCTATCCGCAAAATATTGGGCTGATGACCTTCTAGTTCGGCAAAAAGTTTCTTTGTACATGAAGGTATAACGCTGCAAAATTTAGTAGAGATCACATGATTAGGTTGGTCGTAATTTGAATCAAGCTTTTAACATTTGGGTGGCCGTCATTACGTTTCCGTCAAGATGGCGGCAATATAAAACATGACACCGAGGTGCCCTTTGATAGTGCTACATCTGTACTAAATTTTGTTCAACAATAGGTAGGGGGAATCGATTAGCACACATACATGGCCGCTATCCACAAAGTATTGGGCCGATGACCTTGTAGTTTGCTCAAAAATTCTTCATACATAGAGGTATAACGATGAAAAATTTGGTAGAGATCAGATGATCAGTTTGGCGGTTATTTGATTCAAGCTTTGAGCGTTTGGGTGGCCGCCATTACGTTTCCGTCAAGATGGTGGCGACATAAATCATGACACTGAGGTGCCCTTTGCTAATTCCACCTCTGTACCAAATTTCGTTCCATTCAGTCTCTCGAATTGATACGGGGGGACGGACATTCAGAGTACACACACTCACACACACACTCACACACAGACAGACACACAATTTTTGGCCCTGTGTAGATCTCATAAGTCTACTTTCATTTTTTGTAAAAATCTAAAGTAGGCTAAAAATGAAATAAAATGTCTTTGACTCACTCACTCATCATCGCCCAGCCCAAATTATTGAAGTTAGAAACATGATATTTTGGGGATATGTTCGTTGTATGTCAAAACCGTCCACTAAGGAAGGATTTTCGGATATTCAGGTTCTAAAGAGGTCTTAAGGGGATTAAACCAGTATTTCATCGAATAACAATATCTCACGAGTGGTTTCATTTGTGGATGTGATACTCGGAATATAAACTAATCATTAAAAACAAGTAGTTCCGTGAAGAACTATACAGCCTATTTTCATATATCCTGCTCATGTTAATTGCCTCTATCAACATACAAAATTTCAGTTTAATTGCTGTAACAGATTTGTAGATATTGAGAACCGTCTAAATATTTCAGATGGTCGCCAGGTTGGATTTTTATTTTTGTACAATTACATTAAGATTATTGTGTACGTGTGGTATTCAAACTTCAATCGCATGATTAGAACACAAGAAGTAAAAACGACATTTTAAAATTACGCACAGCAGCCATCTTGTGATTATGCATACAATTGAAATAAATTAGATGCCATTGGATCAACATTTGTATAAGCATTTAACGTGCAACGTTTCAAGGCACTCGGATAGTTAATTCGCGAGCAACGTCCATTTAAATATTTATACATCGCGTCGCCGCCATGTTGGATTTGTGCTCACCAGGTTACTGAAAGTCCTATAGGTGAACATATGTTCATAGTCTCTATGAACTTAAAAACATTCAGTTTGGTTGCTGTAAAAGATTCATAGATATTGAGAACCGTCTAAATATTTCGGAAGCTCGCCATTTAGGATTGTTATATGTATAGGCCATAGAGTTATGAACCATTCGAGGACAATTATTGCCTAGGTTCATTATTCAAACTTTCACTTCAATCGCATGATTACGACACAAGAAATAAAAACGAAATTTTAAAATTTCGCACGGCCGCCATCTTGAGGTAATGTAAACAATTGAATTAAATTAGATGGCAGTGCATTACAATCTGCAAAATCATTTACTGCACCACATTTCACTGCGCTCAGAGAGTTAAATCACGAGAAAAGTCTATTAAAATATTTCAAATTCGCTTGGTCGCCATGTTCGTTTTCTACTTTATAGGTTTATGAAATATACATAGGTAAACTTGTATCAGTACCCTTTATCACCGTACGAAATTGCAGGGTGATATCTGTAATAGTTACGGAGATATCGCACAGCCGCCATTTTGAGGTTATGTAAACAATTTAACTAAATTAGACTCCAGTGCATTACAATGTGTATAAACATTTGCTATACCAAGTTTCATTACGTTTGGATAGTTAAATCGCGAGAAAAGTCTATTTAAAAGTCTCAAATTCGCTTGACCGCCATGTTGGTTTTGTAGTCACCAGGTTTTTGAAAGTCTCATAGGTGAACTTCTAGTAGTGCCCTTTATCACCGTGCACAATTTCAGGGCGATATCGATAATAGTTTCGGAGATATTGCTTGCTAGTGATATATTTCGCACAGCCGCCATGTTGGATTGGTGAGACGTAACAAAATTTGAAGGGCACGGTCGAGGTCGCCGGGAATAGTGCTATAAACTTACCGAGTTTCATTGAAATCGCTCCAGCCGTTTAGATTTTATTAGGGGGGGGGACACACACACACCTCACACACACACACACACACACGCACACACACACGGACAAAAGGTGATCTCATAAGGCTATTTTTTCAAAATTGAAAATAGGCTAATAAGCAGACATGTGTCTAAAGGTTTTTCGATGTGATGTATATTATAAGGTGAAAGGGATGAAAAGTGGGGGTTGAAGGATTCCTAACGGAGCGTGCATCTCTTAAACGACATAGGCGAGTAGTTTGAAACTCAGCGGGAAACAAGATGTTCAGTAAAGAACATATAGCCTACTTTCTCCTAAATATTTGAGTATAGTTATAACTCGTTTTTTATCAAAGAGTATAATAGAATCATTTCTTGGTTGAAGACCTTAAAAACTATTTACCTCTACCAATCACCACAACCTCGAAAACAACTGCTACCCTCATTGAAGAAAGAAAGAAAGAAAGAAAGAAAGAAAGAAAGAAAGAAAGAAAGATAAAAAGTTATGGATCTGGAGACATAATCGACCGGACTGGCTGCGTGGCTCAGCGTAACGTTCTCGCTTGCTGGGCCCTATGTTGCAGGTTCGTATCCTGGCGCAGTCAGCTGGCATTTGAGGGTGCACAAAAGCGAGGGAGCCATGTTAGTAGATTTACTGGCACGTTAAAGATCCCCTTCGGAGCAAAATTCCGGCACCCCGGCGTCTCTAAATGCAACAGTAGTTAAAAGGGACGTAAAACCAATAACATTATTATTATTATTATTATTATTATTATTTTTACCGACAGTAGTGGCTACGCTGGCTAAAGCGCAGCATTAGGTCCTGGGGCCAAGCTCTCTGCTGACTCAATAGACGCGTGGGTTCGAGCCCCACCGTCGGCAGTCCTTGAAATGGTTTTCCGTGGTTTCCCAGTTTCAACACCAGGCAAATGCTGGGACGGTACCTTCTGACAGGCCACGGCCGCTTCTTTTCATATCCTTGCCCAGTTTCATTCACCATCATTCATTTCATCTCTCATTAACTCCTCTTATGAGGTTGGTGTCTGGAAGGGCATCTGGCCGTAAAAACCATCGCCACAACGACTTTCATCGCATCTCATCCCTTACCCCGTTGGAAAACGGGGATAATAAGTGGTAGACATACAATTATTATTATTATTATTATTATTATTACATAATTGGCCTGACACGGGCAACATCCAACTTTGAGTTGAGGCATGTCTTTACACGTCTGGCTGTGCATGGCTTTCACAACCCTAATTGAATTAACAAATCTTTCCATGATCCTTTAGAGACGTGTGCATACCAACCATGTGGATATTTTCGATTGCTAATTGGCTGCAATAAAAGTATTAATTAATATCCTGAACTAGCACCAACGGCTAGAGTTCAGATACTATGTGAAATCGTTTTGTTCTTTACTTCAATTAACATTTTCAAATAACGCACAATAGGCTGTTACAAACCCTTTAAAATAAAAAGTAAAAATATATCGTAGTATCATCTTGTCATTCCTCAATTTCGATGCGCATAGAATGCCGATGGTATACTAATAAATGGAGTCCCATGTAGACCAGTCGTGACATCTAATGGAGAAGTATCGAACAAGATAATCCTAACCACGGCCGACTGAATACGAGCTGCGCTCTATACCGGCCTTGACATTCCCAGTCAGAACCCATGTATAACATGTAATTGGAAAGTTTCTACTCGTTGCCGGTAGAGCGCACTCCCCTCCCATTATAGGCGTGATAAGGAATCGGCTGTACAGTACGTGTATTAAATGTGTAATCTCAAGAACCACTGGATGGATTTTGATGCTGCTTTCACCATTCTGTAAAGGTGATCTCGAGGAAGATTTGTGTAGAAAATAATTTATTTATGACCAAAGGGAGCCAAGCAGTAACGATTTCAGTGAAAAGGTCGAAAAAATAGCCTGGCGTCCGTGCGCTTCTTAAGCTTACGCTGGGCGAACCGTTAAAAATATCACTATATTATGAGTGTAAGAATTGTTCAGCGTGAGAAATTCTACAAAAAAGTCCGCGAGAGCATATCTCTATCTTCGATACATCGCCCACTATAAGTGTTTTTAGTTTGGACGGGAGGGGCATTTGGCTTGCACCTCGCCATTCTTAAATTACGTCTGACAGGAATTCCTTGCACATTCATAACTGTTCCCGGGCGAAGCTGGGGCGGGTTGCTAGTGACACTATATAATTATTATCATTATAATTTCCGCATTATCAAAATTAAAATTATATCACTAAATAAAATAGCGTGCTAATAAATCTAAGATAAATTAGACATACCTTGCACCTTCTTCGGGTACAAGGACACTACTCCAGCACCGTCTCATTAAAAGGAAAGAGAGGATCAAAATTACAGCCGGGAACAAGTAGCAGCTAATCGTGTGTTGTGTTTTGTGCTAAGAGATCTTTCGACAAATTATCAGATACCGTGCGCCTTCTTTTTCATGAAGCAGCTGTCAGGACGGGACTTACATAAACTCCTGCTGGACGTTATTCTCGAGGTTGAACAATGCGGTTTCATAATTATAATAACTGTCTCTGATAATCACAAAACTAACACACTACAAAGATGAGGCATTTAGGAGGAGGGAATTTGCAACCAATGGTCAATCACTCATACGACGAGTCTAGGAATGTATTCCCTAGTTTTGATCATTGTCACATTCTAAAAAAAACATTAGAACGCAGTTTCTGTAACGAGAGATGACTGATGGTACTGGAATAATTTCAGGGAAATACTTGTCATTACTATACACAATGCAAAAGGGTGAGATCGTCAAACTGGTCAGACACCTCACTAAAAAACACATCGAAACCACTAAATTTGAAAAAATGAATGTTCGGCGTGCCAAGGAAGTGTTCTCGTCAGAAGTTATTGGTGCCATTAGTACACTGAAAGAAAATTTAGGCATGCACCCGGAAGCGTAGGGTACACATTCATGGACGCAGAAGCAACCATTTTGTTTTTGAAAAACGTTAATAAATGGTTCGCTATGAATGACGTAAGCATCACATCTCATCATATTCAGTCTAGAAATCCAGATAAAGGGCATTTTTTTCTCATTAAATGTCAGTCGCCTAAACTGGCTAGAGGAATATTTTCTTTCTTACCTTGAAACTTTGAAAGCTGCTAGTAACGCTGCTAGAAAGGACTTCCTGAGTTCTGAGACTTACGAAGCTACCTATACAATTAATCACGGATTCAGCTGTCCAGTGCATAAGGTATCTTCTAAAAATGGGTAGAGGAAAGTCGCCAAATATGGAGAGTTTTTTTTATAGGGCTCACATTAGACATGAGAAGGAACGGAATAATTTTGGTTTTCTCACCAATGTAAACCTCAGGCGATATACTATGTATATTACAAATATGGGCACGTTTGATGTTGTAATACCCTCTGATATTATTGTTAACTTTAAAAGTGCACTTTCCCCGTCTTAGGCAACCGGGTTTCATAATATGGGGAGGTGAGAAACCTCACGGTTTTTATTTATAATAGGTACACTGAATAGTATACCCTACTAATTAAAGCATTAATTCTGACATTTTTTTCGTGTGGCCTCCTGAGAGGCCGAGTGCAGGTCTTTCTAGTCGACGCCCGTGGGCGACCTGCGCGTCAGGATGAGAGATGGAATGGATGAAGATGAATGAAACTGGGCAAGGATGTGGAAGGAAGCGGCCGTGGCCTGTTAGAAGGTACCGTCCCAGCATTTGCCTGGTGTTGAAAAATGGGAAACCTCGGAAAATCATTTCAAGGACGGCCGACGGTGGGGCTCGAACACACGCGTCTACCGAGTCAGCAGAGAGCTTGGCCCCATGGCCTAACGCTGCGCTTTAGCCAGCGTAGCCACTACTGTCGGTAGTTCTGACAATGTAATGAAATCATGAACACAAATAGTACAAAAATACAAAAATGAATATGTTAAGTAAATAACAGTCCTAGTTTCCTGTTGCCGAACTTCCAAACCGTTCAGCAGAAAAATGCATAAACTTTAATGAAAACCGAGTGATTCTGATCGAATTCAACTGTAACGAGGTGCAAGGTATGTCTAATTTCTCTTAGATTTATTAGCACGCTATTTTATTTTGTGATATAATTTGCATTTTGATACTGTGGGAATTATAATGATAATATAATAGTGTCACTAGCAACCCGCCCCGGCTTCGCCCGGGAACAGTTATGAATGTGCAAGGAATTCCTGTCAGACGTAATTTAAGAATGGCGAGGTGCAAGCCAAATCCCCCTCCCGTCCAAACTAAAAACACTTATAGTGGGCGATGTATCGAAGATAGAGATATGCTCACGCGGACTTTTTTGTACAATTTTTCATGCTGAACAATTCTTACACTCATAGTATATTGATATTTTTAACGGTTTGTCCAGCGTAAGCTTAAAAAGCGCACGGACGTAAAGTTCTTTCTTCGACCTATTCACTGAAATCTAAAATCGTTACTGCTTGGCTCCCTTTGATCATAAATAAATTATTTTCTACAGAAATCTTCCTCGATATTACCTGTACAGAATGGTGAAAGCCGCATCAAAATCCATCCAGTGGTTCTCGAGATTACCCGTGATATCCAAGAATCGGGGACTTTGTTTTACACTAAGTAGAGATAAGTCTTAGTCGTGCAATGCTTGGTGAACAGCGCTGTGTGAGCAGTTGAGTAACTAACAAGATTTCATGAAAAAGGTCTCATTGTCTAGGCCGGTATGAGCGCATTCAGTCGGCCGTGTCCTAACCGTGGGAGTGCATTCTAGCGGCCATAAACATAAACTTTTCAATAAAATCTGTAAGTTAATCTGTTGGCCGGCGTGCAGTTCGCCATGATAATTCACTTTTTTGTTCCTGGATGTCTCGTGCAAATCTGCTGGCGAATTTTGTTTTAATTATATATATTCCATCGTACTAAGCACAATATAACGATTAATTTTAAAACGTCTGAGTCATTACAAAACAATAAATATAAAGAAATTCAAGCAAATAACCTAACACTGATTGGGTTTGAACCATAGCCAAAAGATTGATAGGCTAACGCTTTACCACGGAGCCGAACGTGCAAACGGACATTAACCGATATCAAATGAGTTATATAGAACGTGTTAGCAATTAATGATTTACACTAAACGATTTCATCAGTGGATTATATTATTTATATATGAAGCATTTCATACAAAGTTTATTTATTTTGTATCAGTACGCTATATTGCATGCAATACTCAAATTAGTGAAATATAAGTCAGGCACAAGATATCCGCTGCCATCTTCCCTTGTACTGAGACGGCTCAGTTATTTTAAAATCACTTCTGCACTATAGTATTACAAAATCTATATATTTAAAACACTAAGCTGATTTTTGTTACCGCGAGATTGAGGGAACGGTAGAACCGATTCACTTCGTAGAGCAATCTGTCGAAAGCTGTAGGCCTGTAGATTTGCAGAGTGTCTTTAAAATAAACAAATATGTTACCACATATTTTTAAATTTATAAACAAAGCTGCAAAATTATTGGCTCAAGCGCATGCGCAGAATCATCTTGATTAATGACAGACATGGCGGATGTCCACCGCGTTTTAATGCAATAGTTATTTATAAGAATTATAATAAAGGAGGGGAATATTGATTATGAAGTTTCCAGGATATAAACGGAAATAGAATATTATAAAAAACGGGAAATGTAGAAGAACTTATACGGACTGTTGAGAGTGAATGTTGTTTAAGTAACTTAATATTGCATTCTACTACCAGTGATTCCGTAGCTCAGACGGTAGCGTTCAAAACTCTTAATTTATGCATCGCGCAATGGAAGCAGTTCGAATCCCACCTCCGACATATATTTTTATTTCTCAATTATTCTTTCTGCCTATTGGTAATACATTGTCTTAACATATTTTACTTTTATTATTCCCATAAAGTAAGGAATTATCCACGATTTACGTTCCCATATACTTTTAAATTATTAAATAAAAGATGGCCACAATCGCTTTCGCCATGAGAGACAATTGACGAACATAATTCATTTGTTGGACTCAGACATCGTGGTAACTCAGCCCCGTCTACTTTGGTGTGTGTGTCAAATTTTCTCTGATAACCTGTGTTATTGTGATGGCAGTACTGATGTGTGCATTTGTAATTAAAGTGGGGAATGGGAAATTGGCGACCGAGGCTTTAAGTTAGGAACTATCCCGGTATTTACCTGCAGTGGAAGTGGCTAACCACGGAAAACCACATCCCAGATTGTTGAGATGGGAATCGAACCTTGCCCTACTTAGTTTTGCCTCAAGAGTGCGCCCCGTTCCAGCCCTCAGACCAGAATTACACCTGCAGTGGAAGTGGCAAACCACGGAAAACCAAATCCCAGATTGTTGAGCTGGGAATCGAACCTTGCCCTTCTTAGTTTTGCCTCAAGAGTGCGCCCCGTTCCAGCCCTCAGACCAGAATTACAGTTCTAGAGAAATGGCGAATAAAGGATTCACCGTATCGTAGTGTGATCTTTGTTTTTGAGAATTAAAAAGAGGGGATTGAAGAACTTCAGCAGGCGTTTGAGTTCGTTTGTTGTTTAAGTAACTTAATATTGGTTTAAAAGTCTGTTGACTGGGTGGCTCAGGGGTATCATTGCGGACCCAGGAATGAATTTTGCATAGTCGAAGGAGTCTCACCTCAGACATGTATTTTTATTTCCTAATTATTCGTTCTGGCTATTGGTAATTCATTGTCTTAACATATTTTACTTTTATTGATCCCGTACAGTAAGGAATTCTCCACGATTTACATTTTTTTTTTTTTTTTTATTTTAGCGTATGGCTTTTAGTGCCGGGTGTGTCCGAGGACATGTTCGGCTCGCCAGTTTTTGTAGCTGCTTCGAGACGGACACCCAATGGGTGAGCTACAAGTACCGTTGGGGAGGGAAGGAGGGAAGTTGGAATGTAAGGACGAGGAGTTGGGAGGTAGCGGCTGTGGCCTATAGTTAGGGACCAACCCCGGCATTTGCCTGGAAGGAAGATGGGAAACCACAGAAGACCATCTTCAAGGTTGCCGGCGGGGGGATTCGAACCTCCTCGCCACCCGGATGTGAGCGACTGCCATCAGTCATGCCGTAACCACCACGGCTAACTCACCCGGTACGATTTACATTGCCATATACTTTTAAATTATTAAATAAAAGATGGCCACAATCGCTTTCGCCATGAGAGACAATTGACGAATATAATTCATTTGATGGACTCAGACATCGTGGTCACTCAGCCCCGTCTACTTTGGTGTGTGTGTGTGTAAAATTTTCTCTGATAACCTGTGTTATTGTGATGGCTGTACTGATGTGTGCATTTGTAATTCAAGTGGGGAATGGGGAATTGACGACCGAGGCTTTAAGTTACGAACTATCCTGGTATTTACTTGCAGTGGACGTGGCAAACCACGGAAAACCACATCCCAGATTGTTGAGATAGGAATCTAACCTTGCTCTCCTGAGTTTTGCCTGAAGAGTGCGCCCCGTTCCAGTCCTCAGACCAGAAGTAAATTTCTTGGCAAACCAGGGATCGAACCTGGAATTCGGGGTGATAGCTCAGAATGTAGCCTTCAGATTGGGCTTCCCTGTGTTAATACGATTTTTGACAAGCACTGAGCATATAGTCTAACTCTTAAACTCCCTCCATTACGGTGGCTGTCGAAGTGAGTCTATGCTCATTCCAGTAGTTGGCGAAGTATGCTCCCTTGCTTAATTTACTGTCATGGAAATGCAAAGGATTGTACCTACATCAGGTGATGGAAATTGCTTATTTAGAGCAGTTTCGTACTGTTTATTCCAAAATGCAGGACGTTATCCTGAGCTGCGTTTGCAAGCAAATTGCAAAAATTGTTGCTGGCATGAATAATTATAAGGATTTTATTATTGGCGATCAGTATCATCGCATTCTCATCAGCAACAAACTTGAGAATGAAAGTATCTGAACTTCATTGTATACTTGATTATTATTGTTTATTGATGATTTGTTTAGAGCACATAACAATGAGTCTAACCACGCTGTTGATTTTGGCAATGGAAGTATTATTTGCCATTTAATATTTGGCGGCTGCGTTGATGCAGGCCACTATAGTGTTATTGAATATGACGTTAATTTGGAGAGAAATGCTGCAATAAATATATCCATTTGACGAAAAGGAACATTAGCCACAAAAAAGTGGGAAATCGTAGAAAATACGAAGCCACTTTTAAAATCTAATATAAAAATGCCATTTCAGAAACAATTCCAGATATTATGCCGTACAGTGTATGGTCCTTGACGAACAAATGTAAACATTGTTCTGCACTGTATTTCTATAGCGAGAAATCTACGCCAGGTTACTTGGACCTTTGGTGTTGTAATGGCAAAATTAATCTTCCTAAATATAACATATTTGACAGACTGCAACAATTTTTCACTGGAAATGATATCTCAAGGAATTTAAGAGAGAACTTCGTTAATGTATATTCCAAAATTATAAGCGACGGTTTCTGCGGCCAGTTGTATATATTAGACTCCTCAGAATTCTTGAATTCCTTGGAATTAAGTGATTTGCTTCCACATACTCCAAACGATTGACCCATAGATATGCTCCTGAGAAATCTGAAGTTTCCTAAGGGCATCTAAATGCTACCATATTAATTACCATAAAAGAAATATGTACGAAAATTGCTTGAATTTGGAAATAATAAGTGCAGTTAAAATTAGGCGGAGAGATCTAACCTTTCGACTTGATTCCATATTAATTATATGAAATATGCATGAAAAAGCTTGGATTTGGAAATAAGTGCAGTTAAAATTAGGCAGAAAGGTCTAACCCTTCGACTTTATTTAACACCACCGGATAAAACAATCATTTTCTTTTAAGAGGCAACATTTTCCGATTCGCTTGGCATACTTTATCACAATCAATAAAGCTCAAGGGGGAACTCTGGAACGTATAAGTCTCAATTTGCCTCATCAAGTTTTCAATCATGGCCAGCATTATGTTGCAATGTCTATAGAGTGCAATCTTTTGACGCCCTTAAAATTTCAATAGTGCCAAAAATAATTGAACAAAGAACGTATATAATAACATTCTTCAGTAGTTATTTTCTTATTGGCCGTCATGTATTGACGGGTTTCAACTAGTAAACTTTTAATTTCGAACGTGCCTCTTCCTTTAGAACAGTTAAATCGATTCTCGGCTCGATAATCGGAACTGGTGGGTCCCATGATATAGATTATAATGTTTGCATAATTCGCACGGCCGCCATCCTGAAATGGTACGGAGGATGATCTTGTAGTTTGGTCACAAGACGCATCCTATATGAAGGTATGTTGTTACCAAATTTGGTAGAGATCGGATGATTTGGTTAGTCGTTATTTGATTTTACGTTTTGAACGTTTGAGTGGCCGCCATTCAGTTTTGGTAAAGACGGCGGCGATATAAAACATGGCACTGAGGTGCCTTTTGCTAGTTCTACCTATGTACCAAATTTCGTTCAATTCGGTTTCACCGTATTTGAAATGATAGGGGGGGGGGACAGACATTCAGAGTACACACTCACACACACACAGACTCACACACACAGACACACACACACAGACACACACACACAAATACACACAATTTTTTTCGCCCTGTGTAGATCTCATAAGTCTATCTTCATTTTTTGCAAAAAACGAAAGTAGGCTAAAAATCAGCTTAAAAAATAAGTAAGATGTTCGACCGATTTTTCATAAATTCAATTTAATGGGCCAAGGGGATGGGGGTAATTCAGGAAAGAAAGGAGAGTAAGTGTCCTAACTGACAGACTCACTCACTTACTCACTCATGAGACTCAGGGCAAAAGGATAGCTTAAAAATTAAGTTAATAGGAGTTCGAGCGTTTTTTCATAAATCCAAATTAAGGGGCCCATGGGGAGGCGTGAAATTCTGGTGCCCTTCAAATTTTGTTACGTTTCACCAATCCAACATGGCGGCTGTGCGAAATATTTCACCAGCTTTCAATATCTCCGAAACTATTCCCGATATCACCCTGGAATTTTTACGGTGATAAAGGGAACTACTAGAAGATCACCTATGTGACTTTTGAAAAACTGGTAACTACAAAACCAACATGGCCGGCTACGCGTATTTGCGACTTTTAAATAGACGTTTCTCGCGATTTAACCAACCAAACGCAATGAAACTTGGTGCAGTATATATTTATACACATTGCAATGCACCGATATCAAACTTGGTTCTATTGTTTACATAACCACAAGATGGCGGATGTGCGAAATATTTCACCGGCATTCTATATCTCTGAAACTATCAGCGGTATCACCCTGAAATTTTGTACGGAGATAAAGGGCACTACTGGAAGTTCATCTGTAAGACTTTCAAAAACCGGTTAACTACAAAACGAACATGGCGGCCAAGCGAATTTGAAAATTTTAATAGACTTTTCTCGCGATTTAATGTTCCAAACGCTATGAAATCTGGTACAGGAAATGTTCATACACATTGTAATGCACTGGTATCGAATTTTGTTCAATTGTTTACATAACCTCAAGATGGCGACTGTGCGAATTTTTAAATTAATTTTTATTTCTTGTGTCGTAATCATGCGATCGAAGTGAAAGTTTGAATAATGATCCTACGCAATAATTTTCCTTTAATGGTACATGACTCTATGGCCTATATATTTAACAATCCTACATGGCGACCATCCGAAATATTTAGACGGCTCTGAATATCTACGAATCTATTATAGCAATCAAAATGAATTTCTTTATGATTATAGGGGTTATGAACATAAGTTCACCTATAGGACTTTAAATAACCTGGTGATTACAAATCCAACATGGCGGCGACGCGAAGTATTAATATTCACATGGACGTTTCTCGCAATCTAACCATCCGAGTGCAGTGAAACTTAGTGCAGTAAATCCTTATACGAATGTTAATCCACTGGCATCTAATTTATTTCAATATTGTTTCCATAACCACAAGATGGCAGCTGTGTGAAATTTTAAAATCTCTTTGTTCCTTCTTGTGTCCTAATCATGCGATTGAAGTTTGAATACTACACGTACACAATAATCTTCATGTAACAGTACATAACTCTAGGACCTACATATATAAAATCCAACATGGCGACCATCCGAAATATTTAGTCCGTTCTCAATATCTACGAATCTATTACAGCAATCGAACTGAAAATTTGTATGTTCATAGAGGCAATTAATATAAGTAGGATATATGAAAATAGGGTGTATAGTTTTTCACGGAACTACTTGTTGGATAATCAGGTTCTAAAGGGGTGTTAAGGGGGTAGACCTCCATTTAATTGAATAAATATATCTCCCGATTGGTTTCATTGGGGAATGTGATACTCGGCATTCATTATTCTTGATAGATCCATATAGATTAATCTTTGGCATGAATCTTAAATTTTAAGAAAAGTAGGCTCTTTAGTTCGTCACGGAACTTCTTGTTGTACACGTGGTCACACTGTCCTTACGCAAGGTTTGGAACTGATGTGTAACTATCTAACAGTCTGATAGTTCTTCACGCAAAATTTTATCTCCCGCATAGATGTTGGTTGGTTCCTCAGTTCAGGGGCTGCGACAACGTGTTCATGTAACCCCGTGTACATTGGGTGTGTGTAGAATCTGTCTGATAAACGGTGTTAACTGTGATGATTGTATTAGTCTACAGACTAATAGGTCTGCAGACGGTCAATTTCAAGTAGTAATTCCTAATTTTGCTACCAAATACTACAGTCAACGACTCCTAATTGTGAATTTGGCAACTAGATGCCAACGCAACTAGCAACTTTCAAAGAATGTTGGACTTCCCCTCCGAAGGAAAGCATGCTGAGAGATTTTTAGCGCTCTTAGAAAATCCGACGACTTTGGCCGGCCTTGAACCCGCGACCTTGGGCATAGAAGTTCAGCATGCTACCAGTTACGTCACCGAACCCGCTTCCCACAGGGTCAGATGGAATGCTGAATGGGATCTCGTGCAATGGCGTTGTCATGGCAACCTCTGATAGTTTATCCCTCATCAATTTAGAAGCGTTGCCATGGTAACCTCTGATGGCACTCGGCATTTTCTTAAAATTCCGAAATTATTTTTCTCATCCCTTGGCGTATTGGTGGGTCATATCAAAAATCCTTTCAGACAAAATTTTAGGTAATTATTAGGGGAATATTTTCCATTTCGTACGGTTTTGATATTGTGCCTATTAAGAGAGATATGACTAATGTTTCCCGAAAATCCCACTTTTTTCCACTCCTTTGGTATTGGTTGGTGATATCAAAAGACTTCTTAAACATTCATTTATGGCCCTTATCAAACACATGGTATGAACTTTGAATGGATTCGATATTCCACGTATTAAGAGAGTTATAGCGATATATCCCTTTTTCGAAAAAAAAAAAAAAAGGTCCCCATTTTCACCCCCTTTCGACCGATTTTGCCCAGTAACGAACTCGACCGATATTTTAAGGGGATACATAATATTATGAAACAAGATGTTCAGTAAAGAAAATATAGCCTACTTTCTCCTAAATGCATGGGTATTGTTTTAACTCTTTGTCCTTTTCAAGGAGTTTAATTGAATGTTGGTTATAGTAGCTTGTTGAAATACAACGTGTTATACGGATATTAAACTTGAATATGAGGTGCCTTTTGCTAGTGCTATCTCTGTACAAAATTTCATTCAATTCGTTTTCACCGAGTTTGAATTGATATGGTGAATCGATTTGCACACATACATGGCAGCTATCTGCAAGCTATTGGGCTGATGACCTTGTATTTCAGTCAAAAGATGCTTCCCACTAAAAGGTATGTTGTTGCAAAACTTGGTAGAGATCAGATTATTAGGTTGGTCGTAATTTGATTTAATCTTTTAACATTTGGATGGCCGCCATTACGTTTCCGTCAAGATGGCGACTTTATTTATTTAGGCTATCACTCGTGATACGAGTATGATTGTCTTCCAAGTTACATTTATGTAAATCTTCGCTGTAATCCAACATTAGGCCTAATCATATTGCGTGAGTTCTTTGGTGACTGTACAGTCCGATCCGAGAACCACAGACTCTTCCACAATATTGGCACACAAGGTCTTGAGCAGCCAATGGATCTTGGGGGTTGATCATTCTGCGAATCATGCGCTCTTTCCTGGCATTTCTTTTTTCAGCCAGAAGCCTTCTTCTCTCTTGTTCGAAGTACAAGTGGCCTTGATGGACGTTGCGGCGCCACTCTGATCTGTCGGATGCGACAGCTTCCCAGTTACCTGTATCAATTTGACATTTCTTCAAGTTGGTCTTCAGAACATCTTTGTAGCGTTTTTGTTGCCCACCCTGCTTTCTCTGACCGACTTTCAGCTGGCAATATAAGATTTGTTTTGGGAGGCGGGACTCAGGCATGCGAACTACATGTCCTGTCCATCGAAGTTGGTGTTTTATAATGAGAGCCTCTATACTAATAGTGCTAGCTTCCTCTAAAACACTTGTGTTAGTGCGCCGGTCTTGCCATTTAATACCAAGAATTCTCCTAAGGCATCGTTGATGGTATTTTTCTAAAGATACGAGGTGCCTTCTGTAAGTAACCCAGGTTTCGCAGCCATAAAGCAGAGTGGGAACTACAACAGCTTGATAAACGTATAATTTTGTTAGAATGCTAATGTCGTGGTTGTCAAACACGCGAACGAGCAAACGACCAAAGGCTGCACTGGCACATTGGAGGCGGTGTTGAATCTCAGCGTCAATGTTTGCATTTGTTGATAGGTGACTACCCAAATAGGGAAAATGATCTATATTCTTTAGTTTATGTCCATCAATCATGATAGCAGGAGCAGTAGCCCTGTCATGTGATGTAGGCTGATGAAGAACCTGTGTTTTATTGGTGTTTATATCCAGACCAATGCTTCTGTATGCCTCATTGAACACATTCAGGGTGGTTTGAAGATCTTCATCTGAATTTGCTAAGATGACATTGTCATCAGCATACTGGAGATCAAGAACGGATGTAGCTGACACTTTAGTTTTTGCACGTAATCTGTTGAGATTGAATAAACCTCCATCTGTCCTGGATATAATTTCAACACCCTTTGGAATCTTTTCTTGGACCAAATTTAGTACAACACTAACATATATTGAGAAGAGTGTGGGGGCAATCACACATCCCTGTTTGACACCCGTTGTAATCTTAAATGGCTCTCCAGGGCCATTGCTGTTAAGGACCGTGCCATTCATATCATCATGTAGTAATCGAAGAATTTGAATGAATTTTGGGGGGCAGCCAAGTGTGGCAAGAATCCTCCATAGCATTTCTCGATTGACCGAATCAAATGCTTTAACAATATCTATGAAAGCCATATATAGAGGGCGTCCTTGCTCTCGGGATTTCTCCTGCATCTGCCTAGCACAGAAGATCATATCAGTTGTGCTTCGATTAGGTCGAAAGCCACACTGAGTTTCAGGCAGTATTTCTTCGGCCAACGGCTTCAAACGGTTGGATAAGACGTTGGCCAGGATTTTACCAGCAACAGAAAGCAACGATATACCTCGATAATTACCACATTGTGCCCTATCACCTTTCTTAAAGATGGTTATTATCAAGGCATCCCTTAGGTCTTTAGGTATGGTAATGGTAGTCCATATTTTAAGTATGAGTTGGTGTATGTGATGAACTAGAGTAGTATTCCCTACTTTAAAGAGCTCAGCAGGAATCCCATCCATGCCTGATGCTTTATTGTTTTTGAGCTGATTGATGGCAGATTCAATTTCTGATAGAGGCGGAGGATCATCAAGATGGTATTTAGGAGGTCTCTGATGAAGTTGGGTGAAAATGTTATTATCAACCTGTGTGTCCCTGTTGAGTAGCTCTTCAAAATGTTCTTTCCAACGGGAATTAATGGAGTTTGTGTCTCTAAGAAGTTCCGTGCTATCTTTAGACTGCAGAGGATTCAAACCATGATAATGTGGCCCATATATAGTTCTTGTTGCTTTGAAGAAAGCATGAGTATTATTCGTTTCGGCTAGATGCTGCATTTCACGGGATTTGGAGATCCACCATTGATTTTTCAAGACCCGAGTTTTCCTTTGCACTTCAGCCTTTGCATCTTTATACAGTTGCTGTTTGGAGATAGAAGTTGGATTGGCTTGCCATGCATGGAATGCTTTCCTCTTCTTATCAATAAGATTCTGGATTTCTGCATCATTCTCATCAAACCAGTCAGCATGCCTCATCTTGACGAAACCAATCGATTCTTCACACGCTGAGAGTATAGCAGACTTGACTGTTTGCCAATGTTCCTCAACCTTTTCAGGGTAATTATCTGGTAACTTTTCATTCAGAAGTTCATGAAATTTCCTTTTAGCAGTAACGTTTTGTAAACGTTCGGTGTTCACCCTGCGCCTGATGTGCTTTCTCTGTTTTCTGTGCTTTTGGAGAATTTGTAGAGTCATTACAGATCTTATTAATCGATGATCCGTCCAGCAGTCATCAGCACTTGTCAGAGCCCTTGTGAGTAGTACGTCACGCTTGTCTCTTGCTCGCACAATCACGTAATCAAGTAGGTGCCAGTGTTTTGATCTAGGATGCTGCCATGAAGTCTTAAATTTGTCCTTCTGTCGGAATAGTGTGTTTGTGATTACGAGGCTATGTTCAGAACACTTGGATAGAAGGAGTGTCCCATTAGAATTGCATTTCCCAACACCATCTTTTCCAATAACATCAGCCCATAATGCTGCGTCTCTTCCAACGCGAGCATTGAAGTCTCCTAGGAGGATGATTTTATCAGATTGCGGTATATCCTTCAAGATCACATCAAGTTGAGAGTAAAATACTTCCTTCTGTTCATCATCAGAGGTGAGAGTTGGAGCATATGCACTAATTACAGTCGCTCGTCGGCTGTTTTTTAACTTTAGTCGTAGTGTCATAAGCCTTTCATTTATACCATGTGGAAGTTCATCGAGAAGGTTGACAAGCTCGTTCTTAATGGCAAAGCCAACTCCATGAATACGTTGATCTTCAGTGTCTTTCCCTTTCCAGAAGAAAGTGTAGCCACCTCCATGTTCCTTCAGTTGTCCTTCATTGGCTAACCTTGTTTCGCTGAGTGCGGCAATATGAATGTTGAATCTTTTCAGCTCACGGGCAACAATTGCCGTTCGCCTTTGTGGTCGATTATGTGTGTCATTGTCCATCAAAGTACGGACATTCCATGTAGCAAAATTAATTTTCATTGTGGTTCGACCGCTTGTGGTGTACCCTCTGAACGCGGTTATCCAGTCGGGTGATATTAGGCTATATAAAACATGACACTGAGTTGCCTTTTCAAGTGCTACCTCTGTATCAAATTTCGTTCAATTCGGTTTCACCGTGTCTGAATTGATCGGGGGATCGATTTGCACACATACATGGCCGCTATCTGTAAACTATTGGGCTGATGACCTTGTTGTTTGGACATAAGATGCTTACCGCATAAAGGTAAACTATTGGGCTGATGACCTTGTAGATTGGTCAAAAAATATTTAGTAAAAAAAGGTATAACTTTGCAAAAATTCGTAGAGATCAGATGATTCGTTTGGTCGTAATTTGATATAAGCTTTCAACATGTGGGTGGTCGCCATTACGTTTTCGTCAAGATGGCGGCGATATAAGACATGACACTGAGGTGGCCTTTGCTAGTGCTACCTCTGTACCAAATTTCGTTCAATTCGGTTTCACCGTGTTTTAATAGTTAGGGGGAATCGATTGGCACACAAACATGGCCGCCATCCGCAAATTATTGGGCTGATGACCTAGTAGATTGGTCAAAAGTATTTAATATGAAGAGGTATAACGTTGCAAAAATTGATAGAGATCAGATGATTCGTTTGGTCTTAATTTGATTTAAGCTTTCAACATTTGGGTGGTCGCTATTACGTTTTCATCAAGATGGCGGTGATATGAAACATGACACTGAGGTGGCCATTACTAGTGCTACCGTTGTACCAATTTTCGTTCAATTCGGTTTCACCGTGTTTGAATAGATAGGGGGAATCGATTTGCACACATACATGGCCACCATCCGCAAATTATTGGGCCTTGTATATTGGTCAAAAGATTCTTCATATGCAAAGGTATAATGTTGCAAAAATTGGTAGTGATCAGATGATTCGTTTGGTCGTAATTTGATTTAAGCTTTTAACATTTGGGTGGCCGCCATTACGTTTCCGTCAAGATGGCTGCGATATAAAACATGACTCTGAGGTGCCCTTTGCTAGTGCTACCTCTGTACCAAATTTCGTTCAATTCGGATTCACCATGTTCGAATTGATAGGGGGTGACAGACATTCAGAGTACACACACACACACACACACACAGACAGACACACAATTTTTCGCCCTGTGTTGATCTCTTAAGTCTACTTTCATTTTTGCAAAAATCGAAAGTAGGCTAAAAATGCAAATTGATTGGTGAAATATTACGGCAATTATCGTGTCGACAAGAAACTGATATAATAGGCTGTACTGTATATATACAGGGTTTTTTTTTTTTTTTTTTAGCGTATGGCTTTTAGTGCCGGGAGTGTCCGAGGACATGTTCGGCTCGCCAGTTTTGTAGCTGCTTCGAGACGGACACCCAATGGGTGAGCTACAAGTACCGTTGGGGAGGAAAGTTGGAAGGGAGGGTCGAGGAGTTGGAAGGTAGCGGCTGTGGCCTATAGTTAAGGACCAACCCCGGCATTTGCCTGGAAGGAAGATGGGAAACCACAGAAGACCATCTTCAAGGTTGCCGGCGGGGGGATTCGAACCTCCTCGCCTCCCGGATGTGAGCGACTGCCAACAGTCATGCCGCAACGACCTCGGCTAACTCACCCGGTATATACAGGGTGTATTTGATATGATGAAAGTCCGTTACACTGGTGATAGAAGATGGTATTCTAAGCAGGACATCCTCATGGCCTATGCATAGAAAATGGAAATCTTAAAGATTTGGTAAATTAATTTAAGAAACTGTTGGTCTATCTTTGTGTAAAGAGAGTGTAACAACTGTAACCAAAATATTAATAATACTATTATTATTATACTAGGCTACTACTACTGTACTAATAATAGTAATAATAGAATTTTTAGACACACTAACTTCCTTAATACGCGGCTACCTGACCACGTTGTCGCAGCCCCTAAACTATGGAACCAACCTAAATTCCTTTATGTTTTTTTTTCTTTTGGTATGTCGAGTAGCAGGACTTTTATTTTTAGTACTCTACCAACAGAGCTACACATGCTGACTCTTATTATACTGTAGTTACTATTATTAGACTATTATTACTATTATTATTATTATCATCATCATCTACATGGGGTGCTAGTATTGACGCAGTTTACCATCACCGGCCGATGTTCAAGTCTGGGCGTGATGGCACAGCGGTCCAGCTATTGGCCTCTCAGCACGGCGGACCGGGTTTGATTCCCGGTCAATGCATATGAGATTTGCGAAGTGAAATGCCATGTCCTGTGGTTCAGATTCCACATAAAAATAAGGTCCAGTAGCTCATGATAACGAAATTTACGGTCATGTAAAACCGCAAGCCTCCTTACTTCCCACCATCTGCAGCCCCAAGATGATTTCCCGTGGCATCCCACGAGCCCAAAGTTGGAATGTCCCTTCATAAAACCACGGCTGCTTTCTTTGCTACCCCCGCGGTGTAGGCATGCGCATTTAATCGTACACCACGATCGCAACAAGTCCGGTGAATGGAGGTCCAAACTCAGCACCGACAGTGGTTATCCTGAGTTTGGATTTCCCTGGATTCTTCCACGCGCATTCCAAGCACATGCCGGGATAGTATGTTACTTGGAGTCCCGGAGCACCAACCTCATTCACGACCCTAATGACTACAGCTACACATACGGTCACCACAGAAACACAGTTAATCAGACAAATCCAACACTCACCCAACTATACGGGGCTGATAAACAAATGTCCCAAGCCCCTAAAATGAATTAACAACAACCATCACAACAAGATTTCGAGTCTCTTCCATCATCATTGTTACCAAAAATATTTATTTACTGAACGTCCTAAACAATTGGAACCCTACTTAAAAAATAAATAACATTCAGTAAAGATATAATCTCTTATAATGTATATAATGATAATAATAACAATAATAATAATATATAATGTTGGATACACTATTTTTATTTTTGGCGGGGATGTCGAGATTCCGGAATGTTGTGTTCACAGAATTTCACGTAGGCTACGTGCCATTACATCCATCGGCATAAGGCTGTCGTATATGTTCACATTCATGTATTACATGACTCAGACTAGATCGAACCCTCGAGAAGGGTAGCACTCTAATACCTGAGCTCACAGCCTCACTATCATTTAATTAGTATTATTGTTTTATACAGTACATATAACACATTGCTGGTACATCACAACATAACTATACGGGCTTCAGGGAATCAAAATATTGCTACTGAAACAGCCACTTCTAAGCTGAAAAGTCGGAATCGCTACCCATGAATGTCCAGACGATTCGGGTTGTTGAGAGGACTACTGCCTTCTGCACTAGTTTGTCCATTTGAGTATCCAGAACCAGTTCTTTAAGGTCTTGGAGCAGGGTATTTGAGATCACGCCCGTATTTGAGATAATGATAGGTATGGTCTTTACCCGTTCTAAATGCCATTGCCTTTTGATAGGGCCAACCAACTCGCTATATTTGCTTTAATGTTATTACTATTATTATTAAAAATAATATAAAAAAACTCTGGCACTACAACCCGTGAAGGACCTAGGCCTACCAAGCGATCGCTGCCCAGCCATTTGGCCTGTAGATATTGGGGTGACACGTGATGAGCGCATCGGGTCCCTTCGGCCGTTAATCTTGGTATTCGTGATCGGGGCGCTGCCTCACTGTCTGACAGCTACTCAATTGTCCTCACGAGGCTGAGTGCACCCTGTTCCAGCCCTCACGTCACTTTCTAAAATCCCTGACGGAGCCGGGAATCGAACCCGTGGCCTCCGGGTGAGAGGCAGGCGCGCTACCCCAACACCTCAAGGCCGGCTATTATTATTATCATTATTAATATTACTATGTAGATGTGGTAACATACAAGTATTAAATCTTGGAAGTAGTCTTCCATGGTTTCCCACTTTTACCCCAGGCAAATGCTGGGATGGTTCCTAACTTACGTCCACGGCCGCCTCCTTCCCAATCCTCACCTGAATTACAAATACCCACATTACTAAAGAAACCACAAAAACACAGGTTATCAGACAAATTCTTCCCACACCCAACCACATGGGGCTAAATGACCAAAATTGCCAAGCCTCTCAAACAAAACATCAAGCATATTCCTTCCGTCTTAAATGCTAGTTGTGAACAGACTACGGGATGTCGGAATTTTGTCACACTGTATTTCATTAAAGTGCCGGACGGCAATGACACTTACAAAGTAGGCTACACAATACTACCGGTCATAACGTCCCAAGACATTGCGTCCAATTTCAACAACAACAACAAGAACAGCAACAACAACAATACAAATATTCTTACGAGATGGGTATCGCTCGCTTTCCTCGTAACAGCTGATACCTCCCCTCAACTAGTAAGGTCAACGCTCCGATTACGTAACAACTTCTCCTCCGCCCATCGTCCCACCTAGCCCCACCTCGTTTCCCCCAGCCTGCTGCCTCACCTTCTGTTTGAAGAATTTCGGAAAATCCTAAAAACATTGACTTTTTAATGATAAATTTTCAATTTAAAAACAGGTGACAAAATTTTTACCTAGGAAGCTTACAATAGTCTCTTCTATCACCAGTGTAACGGACTTCCATTATATCAATTACACCCTGTATATACCAAGTGAAGTCGCCTCCGTAGCGTAGCGGTCAGCATGGTTAGCTGTCGCCCCGGAGGTCCTGGGTTCGATTCCCGGCTCTGCCACGAAATTTGAAAAGTGGTACGAGGACTGGAACGGGGTCTACTCAGCCTCGGGTGGCCCAAATGAGTAGAGGGGGTTCGATTCCCCCTCAGCCATCCTCGAAGTGGTTTTCTGTGGTTTCCCACTTCGTCTTCGGGCAAATGCCAGGATGGTTCCTACTTCAAGGCCACGGCCGCCTCCTTCCCCCTTCCTTGCCTATCCATCCTAATCTTCCCCTCCTGCCTTCCCTCATGAGGCCCCTGTTCGCTTTGCAGGTGAGGCCGCCTGGGCGAGGTGCTGATCACACCTCACCAGTTGTATCCCCTCCGACCAGATGTTCCAAGCTCCAGGACACTGCCCATTGAGGCGGTAGTGGTGAGTTCCCTCGCTGAGTCCGTGGGAACCACCAACCTAGAGGGTAAATCGACTAAAAAAAAAACAAGTGAGTCAGCCGCCCCTTATTGTTTTAGTTTTCGGCCAAACCTCCAACGTCGGATGCCAACATGGTCGACAGTTCCCCATCTCTCGCCAAGCCACAATGCTCCTAAACGACTTTACAAGATTTATGACGACATGGAAGCAAGGCCTTAACAAAAACATGCGTGCGACAAGTGATAATTCTAAGCATCAAACTGTCATACGGGCATGTACAAGGAATATGTCGATTATACGGTTTCAGTTGGATACGAAATTAACGCTAGGTACGGTAGCTTACTGATAAAAAACGTGAATTAACCTTAGAAGCGGAAAGCAGTATCACATTTCATAAACTTTCAGGCAAGCATAAGGGACAAGTAGCCGTGGATCAATGGTCTAGGTGCGTAGAAGGTAGCTCTCCTGTTTATGAGAGGTGGGTTCGATTCCCACCACCGCTGAATATTTTTGTGCTTATTTTAAACTTTGGGGATCAAATACAAGATGATGATGATGGTGATAATTGTTGTTTTAAGGGACCTAACATCTAGGTTATCGGCCCCTAATGTTTTGGGTGTTCATAGAAAATTAAGATGGAAATTTAAGTAAATCTAACTTCAAACGTACACAATTGGAAAAGAAAAGGAAATCAAAAGAAGAGTAAGGGAAATAAAATAAAGGGCGAAAAATGCCCTCAACCCTCGAATAATGAAGAATGAGGGTCTTTGAAAGAAGAAGAGCCATGAATGGCCGGGAGGAAAGGGAATGAGGAGAGGGCCCGCCCCAAAGGCAATGGAAAAAGGCGAAAAACCGGACCCAGCTCAGTAATCCCTAGGGATCGATAACTCTCGAACTCACCAGCCGTGATCCCTTAAGGGTCTAGCATTATCCAAGGTGCACAATAACTGGTGGGGATACACACACCCTGCCTCCTTGAGGGCTTTGAGCAGAAGGCAGGAGGTACCTGAAAGAAAAACCTTTGAAGAATGAGGGATCAGGAATAATGAGAGAAGAGCCAATTAAAGCGGAAAAGGAGAGATTCCATAGGCCTCGGATACCCTAATACCGTCGAGGTCGGAAGATAACAAGATTTTACCAAGAGAGGTCGACAGGAAAGTAGACGGAGAAGAGCCCGGCACAAGCAAGTCGAAGCAATGCCATACTCAGCTGGGGTCCCGTGGTCGCCAACCAACGTCCCACCAGATGTGAGCCCCTGGGGGATCAAATACAAGAACATGGCGATGAAATAACCAGCGCTTCTAGGCTGCACACTGTGTCAAGCCAGTACACATTCAACCCTAAATAAACACCGTATGATATTAATCAAATGAGGCACGAATGCCATTGTATATTATTCCCAAAGATTAAAATGTGCATAAAAATAATTAGTGTTGGTGAGATTTGAACCCAGCTCCCAAAAACAGGACGATTTTCTTCTACGCACTCACACCATTGATCCATGGCTACTTGTCCCTTTAGCACGCCTGAAAGCGTATGAGATATGATACTGCTTTCCGCTTCAAAGGTTCAAAGGTTCATTCACGTTTTTTATCAGTATCCAACTGAATCCGTAATTGTATAATCTAAAATTAGAAAAAATAAACCATCTAAGAAACAAAAAGTGATGACAGTCATTTTCCTTAGTTTTTAATATTGGTAAAATCCACATGTGTCCTACAATACTATGTTATAAAGTATTATATTTATTTTTTGCATGTTCATAAAATGCATTTCAATATTTTTAACCAATAGTTTTTTCTTTGCTAGACTTATAAACACTACTGTGGATAATTCGCGGAAATACGTGCATTAATTGCCGCGAATTATCGAAAGTGCACTGTAAAGAAGAAAAATAAAACGAAAAAAGCTACAATTCGCGTTTTCATGCGAAATTCATGCATAATTCACGAAATTCGCGTCTTCATGCGAAATTCGCGAAATTTCGCGACTTCAAAAACATTTTTTTTGCCATTTTTAGGGTTATTAAAACACATTACCATCTGTGTATTACTTCATTTAATTGGCGCAGTCATCTGGCATTTGAGGGTGCGCAAATGCGAGGGAGCCATGTCAGTACATTTACTGGCACGTTAAAGATCCCCTTCGGGGCAAAATTCTGGCACCACGGCATCTCTAAAAGCCAGGGTAGTTAAAAGGGACGTCAAACCAATAACAGTATTATTGTTATTTACTTCATTTAATAATTCGCGAAATTCGCAATCGCGAATTTTTCCTATCCCTAGCTATAGGGAGAATTTCATAATAGTTTTCTTGTAATTCATTTATCCCGTGGCAGAATAAATGAATGATATTCAATCATAAAATACCGTAAATAGAACTCTTAATTCATAATTGATAAGCCCATGTTCAAGCCATGTAATAATTCAGGAATGCACCCCATTCTCATTAAAAGTTTATATACTGTGTTAAGGTAAGCCTCCGTGGCTTAGGCGGCAGCACGCTGGCCTCTCACCGCTGAGTCCGTGGTTCAAATCCCGGTCACTCCATGTGAGATCTGTGCTGGACAAAACGGAGGCAGACAGGTTTTTCTCCGGGTACTCCGGTTTTCCCTGTCAACATTTCATTCCGGCAACACTCTCCACTATCATTTCATTTCACATGTCATTCATGTAATCATTGCCCCAGAGGAGTGCGTCAGGCCTCGGCAGCCGGCACAGTTCATATCCTCGCCGCTAGATGGGGGCTTCATTCTTCCCATTCCTGACCCGGTCGGAGACTGGAAGCAGGCTGTGGATTTTTTCATCCAACTGAATCCGTATAATCGACATGTTCTTTGTACATGCCCGTATGACAGTTTGGTGCTTTGAATTATCACTTGTCGCACGCATGTTTTTGTAAAGGTCTTGCTTCCATGTCGTCATAAAACTTGTTAAGTCGTTCAGGGTCATTGTGGCTTGGCTGAGACGGGGAACTGTCGACCATGTTGGCACCGGACGTTGGAAGTGTGGCCGAAAGCTAAAAAATAAGAGGCGGCTGACTCACCTGGTATATATGCACACAAATTATATATGAACTTTTGAACTGACGGTGATTTTGAGGTCTGGGGGTTGTGAAACGCGAAGTTATGTCGAAATTTTCCGGATGTCGAAACATAGTAACCATTGCAATAGTTAGCTTTATAATGAAATCTGCCTAATACAACTACCAAGTGAATTTGTAAGTACACTCAACAGAATTAGTATACTACCTAGGTATAGATATGGCATCACAACCACATCGTACTTTAAAGTAACTCCAATAAAAGCTGATTCTCAGGATAAAACTAACATTTCGACAATTCCATTGATTCAAATCTATTGCAAGTGTGGTCTGCTTAACGTATGAGAACATAGCATTGGTTTTCAATTAGTGCCTCTAATATAGGGAATCATTCACATAACAGCACAGACTGATTAGATCCCTATGAAGTATAAGATATAAACATTTTATGACACATTCCAAGAGAAATGGCTGGAAATTGCGGCTTTAAATTTGGTACATGTCGAGGGTGGAAATCTCAACTCAGAAATCACTATCCCATCAAACACATTAATAGTAGCTTGGGGGAGGAAACTGTTTTTGCTCTTCAACCAAATGTTGAATTCGTGCATTCTGTACCTTAAGAGATGGACCTAAGAAGATATTTCCAGTATATTTCAGCTTGCCACGGTTGGTGAGTGGTTATCGTGTCGGACTACAAACCCCAACCTTGCAGGTTCACTCCTGGCCATGGAAAGTGATTTTTGAAAGGCGTCAAAAATCACGGCACGCATGTCGTATGTTGTTGGCTTCTTGAAGAACCCATTGAATACAGTAGGCCGTGTTCATAATGGCAAAATTAATCTCGGGATTTTCCGCCAACACAAAGTTCCTCCTTTCTCTATTATTATTATTACCACACTTCCTAAGTTTTCTGAAGGGATTTCTAGTATTTTCATTTCGGAGGGCGGAGACTGTCTGTGGGTATGACTGATGGTTTGGTAGTGTTTTGTAGAGCTATTTGCCGAGCGAAACATGTCTTCCCTTAGATTTCTTCTTCTTCAATAGTCCATAACAATATATATAAATCCTAATCATATATAATTTATTTCAGTGTTTTTTCCACATATTCCAGTAAGAATGTTTTTTATCATTTTAAATGATCTTGTCGACTTCGTCGTTACGCTGGGGTCTGGCGTTACGTTACGGTGACGGGACGAAATGTACCCAGATGCACTGAGGTGTGTGACGTCATAGTACCGCTTCGTGCATGTGTTCCCCGACAATCTCTACTTCGTTAGTATAAGACAAAAATGCCCGATTCTTGGATGTCAGGGGTAATCTCGAGAACCACTGGATGGATTTTAATGCGGTTTTCACCATTCTGTAAAGGATATCTCAAGGAAAGATTCTGTAGAAAATGATTTATGTATAATCAAAGGAAGCCAAGCAGTAACGATTTCAGTGAAAACGTCGAAAACAAACTTGGCGTCCGTGCGCTTCTTAAGCTTACGCTGGTCAAACCGTTAAAAATATCAATATACTTTCTTCTTCTTTTTTTTCTTAGTCGTTTACCCTCCAGGTTGGTGGAACCCACGGACTCAGCGAGGGAACTCACCACTACCGCCTCTATGGGCAGTGTTCTAGAGCTGGGAACATCTAATCGGAGTGGATACAACTGGTGAGGTGTGATTGGCACCTCGCCCAGGCGGCCTCACCTGCAAAGCGAACAGGGGCCTCATGAGGGAAGGTAATGGATGGTCAGAATGGATAGGCAAGGAAGAGGGAAGGAGGCGGCCGTGGCCTTGAAGAAGGTACTGTCCCCGTTTACCTGGATAGTAGGCTGTCAGATATCCGCCCCCTCAATCGGATTGCCAATTATCAATCGCACCGGCACAGTTACATCAATGAAAATGGCACTGACAGATACTATCGAGATAAGAGCACAGAAATTCACAGGAAATCATTGTGGAACACACCAAAATAGACGGGGGCTCATACTTACCGTTACTTACCTCTTAATTATCTCGGGGTTTGAGTTGACAACAGGATCACTAAAGTCTGTTCACACAATAACCTCCACCATGACATTTAAAAATGAACCAGAACGAAGACGAGAACTTTGAACTGTACAAAAGCTTTATTTCTAATAAAGGGTATGATTTTACTAACACAACAAAATATACCTGGCTATCAGTAGCCCAAGTCAATCTGACTACGTCCTCCTATATGACTTGCAAAATTATTATACAACATGATATTAAACATTTTAGCTCCCAAGAGCTCCAAGTAACGTAATATTCATAACACTATTGGATTGGAGAAGGACGTCAGGGTGTGACATATATAGAGCATTTGGTTTCCTTTTAATAAACATGAGAATGGTATTTATAGTCGCAAGGCCAAAGTGTGTACGACCTCACTCCCTGAGAACCATATGTTGGCACAGCTGCGGGCTACCTTCAGCCTGTTGCATACTGGTCAAATGCACTCCCTTCTCACATGCTAAGTTACGTAAGAATACAGCCTGCACTCTCAAGCTTTTAAATGTCCACAAGACAACTCACATTATTTACGCAAATCTTTCAAGTACTTTACTCACATCCTATTGGATCATTATATTAATTCCTTAAACTTGTTAAGTTCAATCCAAATGTATAATTAGCTCTTAAATGTTTATAACAAAATCACATAAATTATTTATAACAATTAGAAATTGTTTATAATATTTGTCAAAGACAATAAAAATATTATAAGCACGCCTTTAACATCACTCTCGTTCTACATTATTTTCAAAAAATATTTACAGCAATTATTTACAATATTAACATTTAAATTGTTTAAATTATTAATTTAGGAAATACATTAACCACATGTTCATTCGGTTGATAATTTTATAATCCTGTTTAATATAATCGACCAATGAAGGTTAGTTATACATGTTAATGTCACAATCTGGTTTAATAAAGGTTTTAATAATGATTTGTGACGGCAACCTTCATTCAAAATCTTATCTCAAATTCTTTCAAAACTCGTGTTAATTATAACAGTAATTCACTTGATTAATTTTCAACGAACTATGACAATCTTACTCCAGCGGAAAATCCTTCGCTAACAAGTTAATGCACAATCTGCATTAAAAATATGCCCAAAATCATCATATATTAATCTATATGGCATTAAAAACTTCCACATAACTTACAAAACTTCCACAAATAATTCTTTAACATTTATTCCTGTGGGAACCTCCTTCATATTCAAGGGCATTATATCTCAGCGACTTTCAACACGCGCTGCACTAGCGATTATAAATTCATAGTTACACTTAAAAATTTTTATAATCATAAATTGTTTCAAAACTGTTTTTTTTATTTAACCTTCGCAGATTTCATTCATGAACCGAAATGAAGTCAAAACTTGCCAATCACAAACAAATTTAATAGTGAATACGCTTATATACGCCTGTCTGGTCTATCAAAATTTAAGATTAACATCTTAAAAGAAATTGTAGTATGAAAATACTATCTTCAAATAAAGTGCGACTAAAATGCAAAGTAGTCGAATAGAATCCAATTAGACTGGGGAATGCAAACATCGTTATATAATTCTCTAATTGAGAAAAACTCCTAACAAAAGTACTTGACTTTAATGCATTCAATAATTCATTATTAAAGTTACTCTTTCACAAAAGTGTCTATAATGCAATGTTCATTCATAACTGACGATAACTGTCTGTGTTGCAATCAATACAAATAACGACTAGTATTTCCAAGATCGTCGACAACGTAAGAGATTTTAACGCTCTAAAATCATTTAAATGTTCTTCCTTCTTGATGATGACAGAAAATTGGTCAAAGTAATTAAACTGGGGTAGAATTACTTTAATAAAATGACACGCTGTCTGAATTTAAATCTGCCATAAAAATCATTAACTTACAGTCAAATCGTGACTACAAAAATATTAATTACTGAAAAATCTAAATATCAGTCTCAACTGATTCAAAATCGTTAACTATGCCCATGACATAACAATGTCTTAATAAATCGTCGAAAAAGGCAAAACTCATCAAGGTGTACTGAGAATAAGAATCTCAACAAGAAAATAGGGCAAAAAAAATATGAGGATAAAAATATGGGAAAAATGGTTGCTCAAACATTATTAGATAACTCAAATACAATAAACGTTCACGACTACCTTATCTGCCGATTGACGTTCCAGAGGAAAATTCCCCAAAGAAGACTGCTGATGGATCCATTTCACCACGTTAAAGTTGAGCTCCATCCTCGAAATAGGAAATAGCACCCTCGGAGAATCGAACTGCTTCCTTCTCCGGAAATCGCTCTGCTCCTCGAAGACGAATAGACATCCTTCCGGCAATAATCTTCTTTGTGAGTCGGGATATCCCTGACCTCTCTTGAAAAATTCCCTGAAGTTCCAGTAGACAATCATCATGAAGTTTTGTAGAAATTTCCGAAGAAATTATTCATATTCAGAGTATGAAATTGTTTCTATGGCTGTTCGATGGTATTCAGCCTTTAATTACGAAACATGGGTGTAGATGGTATTCACCGCATGTTCGCTTGTGTGGAATAGCAATTAGCGAAGTTCCATGTCGCTATCTTACTCCGTTGAAGTATGTCCCAATTGCAATAAGCCCTCTTAGCCTTCCATCTGCTCTTCGGTTGTAGTGTCAGAAGAACAAACTGCCGTATTCAATTGCTCCATTATACTGTATCGTTCTGTAACCAAGCAATCTGAAGTCTTTCTACTCCACTCGCAGCGTCAGCCGTTGCGTTGATTCTCGCTATACAAAAGTGTTTCTCTAGTGGCGAGATAATCACTTTTGTCAGTCGTATAAAACTGCTAATATCTTTTAAACTAATCGGTCGAAATTGTTCAGCTTTTCTCTATAACTGCATGTAGCACTGCACAATACAATTAGCTTATTGGAGACCGCTAACTGTTCGAAGCTAAACTTGTAGAAGCTTTCTAAGGTCCGTTTCAACTTCACCTAGTTTGACCTGGATCTCGTTAATATAGTGGCCTCGCCACGCGTTATAAAGTCGATTCTTTTCACTGCTGTTCACTTCGTCGTCTCACTATAATGAATGTATAAGAAAAGAACTTTCACAAATATACTTCGATGATCTGAGCATGAGATCTCAGAATGATCAGAGAACGAAAGAGGCTCCTCTCTTCTGCGCAAGCCCTTTTATTAACTTCTCGAGGGGCGTTTCCATCCCTTCCAAAGCGTGATACTACGTCATCGCTAAAACTTCCAACTTCGTTAATACATGACGGATTTTCAAAATTCAAAAACTGAAAATAAATTTCACCAAAATTCCAAATCAATGCTTTTACTGCAAATGGATTTCCACAATTCTGCATTCCAAAAGTAATAAATATACCATAGTTTCAGCAATCTCCGTCTTCCTTTAAACTATCGTTCATTGGTTCAAGCCTCTCCTCCAATAGCATAGTTTCTTCCTCAGCAGAATTCCTCGTTTCCTGCGACTGCGTCGTAAATCTTGGAACATTCTGGACTAAATGCTGACGTCACTGAGAATCTCAGCTCAAGTAGCCTGCTGGCATAACATATACGTCATCCGTGCTTACGTCATGACTACCCACGTCATAACTATGACAACCATAACTCTGATTATAATTTCAAATATAGCCACCGTGGTCTCTATATAATTCAATTACGGGGGCATTCTCCTCTCACCACGTTTTAAAAACAGTTGCAAATTGTTTTTAAACTCAAAGTTACAAGTATCTCAACTCTCTTGAACACGAAATTGAATTATTACTGGCTTACTCTAGGATAGTATCTTTTTAAATTTCCAGCATTGAACTTGCCGTAAACGACATTATTCTCATCATCGTAGAGTTCATAACAGTTGTTTCCATAAGCGTTCGTAATCCTAAACGGCCCCAGGAACACTAATCCAAATTTGGGGTAGATTTTCTTGGTCATATCAGCTTTTACAGGTCTGCGTAATAATACAAGATTTCCAACTTGAAAGGGTGTACCAAAACGTTTTCCAGCTACTCTCTTCAATCGTTTCTCTGCTGCTTTCTGGAGTTGTTCCTTTGCCTTGTCAATCCTCTGCTGTCTTCCTATGTCGGGATCTCTCGGTATGTGGTTGAAAAGATTATCCCACGGCCTTTCTGGGTTTCTTCCTAGATGAAGTCGCATTGGCACTTCTCCTGTGCTCTCCTGCACTGTAGAGTTCAGACATTCCTCAATCAGGGGTACAAATCTCACCCAACCAGAATGATCATTTGGACAGAAAATTCGACAGAATTTCGAAAATTCAGCCATATATCTTTCTGAGGAATTCGATTCAGGGTAACGCACGCTTGAAAATAAGTGCTTAATGCCAAGCCTTTCCATATCCGCTGCAAATTCCACGGACGTAAACTGCGTTCCATGATCTGACAGTAGATATTCCGGTATACCAGCTTTAGGAAATACAGCATTTTCCAGTCTGCTTACTACGTTCCTCGTGTTAGCTTTCTGCATGGGACTCATTGTAACAAATTTTGAGAAAACATCCACGGTCACCAACAAGTACTGGTTACCCTGGTATCCCTTCGGACAGGGGCCAAATATATCCGTCGCCATGAGTTCGTTTTCTTAGAAGGAATCATCGCCTTCGGTTTTCCCTTTAATAAAGCAGAAGCATACTTTGCTCTTTGACATTTGTCACAGGATCGAATGACCTTGGCAATGCTGGAACGCATGTTAGTCCAGATAAATCTCTCTTTAAGTGTATTAAGAGTTTTATCTAAACCGGCATGTCCAGTTGCGTGATGAGCTACCCACACTAAATTGACAACAAGTTTAGGTGGCACGACTATTCGAAGTTTTGTATGCGCAGAGTCAGCATACTTGCATACAATGTCTCCACTCAAGACAAAGTGTCGTGAATTTCTCCGTGTAGCTTCATAGTCAACATCCGTATTGTCCATGTAACCCTTGAGGAACCTGTACATTTTCCTTATTGGAGCGTGTCTCTTCTGTGACACACCGATTCGGGCTAACCTCCTAACGGTTTCTTCATCTTCTTGCTCCAATTGTACATGGTGTATCTGCACATTTTTAATAGGGTTACGTGATAGAGCATCAGCCAGTAAGTTATCTTTCCCAGGCTGGTGGACGTTAAACTGTTGGGTGAACAAAGCCCAACGTGTTAATCTATCACTTGACATGTCAGTTTGCAACATAAACTGTAGTGCTTTATGGTCAGTAATAATGATGACCTTATGTCCCAGCAGGATTTTCTTCCAGGCTTGTAAAGCTGTCACAAAAGCTAACGCTTCAAGCTCTGTCGTGAAGTAGTTTTCCTCGTGCTTTTTCAACTTCCGACTAGTGAACGCAATGTAGTGCTTGTTGCCTGCCTCGTCTTTCTGATATAAGACTGCACTAATGCCTATTCTTGATGCATCAGACTCAATATAGAACACCTTCTCAAAGTCTGGGTACTCCAGTTTCACATTATTTCTGAGCATTTCTTTTGCTTTCTCAAAAGCCTCGTCTGCAGCGGTACTCCATTTCCATCTGTTGTTCTTCTTGAGTAAGTCATACAGAGGAGCCATAATTTCCGAGTATCTTGGACAGTGGCTGCTAATAAATTGGAATGCACCTACAAATTCTCTGACTTGTTTTACCTTAGTTGGCTTTGGAAATCTCGTGATCGCATCGACTTTTTTCATGTTTGGATGATATCCATCTTTATCAATAGTATGCCCCAAGTAATTTATCTCCTTCTTCAAGAATTGACATTTTCCAAAGTTCACCTTTATATTGGCCTCCCTTAAATTCTCGAACAACTTTCTCAAGTGCACTAAATGTTCTGCGGCGCTGGGTGAAGATACGATTAAATCGTCAATGTAGCAGATTACATTTTCTTTCACTTCGTCAGTGAGCTTACTATCAAGTGCTCGAATAAGTGCTGGTCCACTGTTAACCATTCCAAAAGGCATTCTGGCAAAGACCCATGACGTCTGGTCAAATAGGAATCCAGTGTACTGCATACTATCCTCTTCTAATTGAACTTGATAAAATGAAGACGTCAAGTCAAGAACGCTGAAACAAGCTCTCCCTTTGAATTTCCGAAGCAGATCTCTAATCTTGGGTGGTCTGTCATTTTCTGGAAGAATCTTCAAGTTGATGGTCCTGGCATCGAGACAAAGACGTATCTGACCATTACTTTTCTTTACTACTGTGATGGGGTTTATATAAGACGACGCCTGTTTTCTAATAATCCCGTCTACCTCCATTTTTCTGATTAACCCTCGTACATCTTGATAGTATTTCTCAGGAATGGGGTATATTCTCTTCTGGTAAGGGGTTTCATCTGTCAGCCTTATCTTGTACTTATAATCCTTAATCAATCCAGGCTTTTCATCGAAAATATCTTGGAATTCCTTTATCAGATCCTCAAATTCCCCCTGAATTTCTTCAAATCCTTCAGTTTTTCTTCTGGGTATTTCTTCTAAGTTTTCCACTTCATTAATAATTGTATTTAAAATTTCTTCCCTAAGGTCTATTTCCAGACTGTTTTTCACGTCCTGTTCTTCTATCTCTTCTGTGATTATGTACCCATCATTAAAGCTAATACTTCTGTTCTTCATGTCAATAATAGCTCCGACCTTCGATATAAAATCGATTCCAAGCACCATATCAAAATTGATCTTGCTCACCACAATGAAGATCTGTTCATAATTCCTTCCATTGATCTCAAAGTTCAATAACACTTGAATCTTGCATTTCACTGCCTTATCTTGGAATATCCCTCTCACTTTGACGGTAGAAACAGGTAGAACTGTCATGTTCTCTCCTCTTAGCAGACTTTGATAACATTCCTCTGAAATGATGGAAATAATAGCACCAGTATCCATCAGGGCTTTGTACTGCTGTCCATCTATCCGTACAGCAATAATAGGTAATGCACATGGTCTTTCCTCTTTAACAATACCCCTCTCTTCTAGTAAATCTTCATCGGTAACTTCGTATATCTCATTAATCGTAATCAGGTGTGGTGTGGCAATGTATTTACTGGTTCTTACTGACGTTGAGAAATCGGCGTTTTTTTTTTGTGTTACCGACCTCAAAATTCTGTTGGCTCGTAGAAGGCCCAGGATCGATTACAACATCCTGCCTTTTCTTTTGATTGTCAGCTTCTTTATCCCTTAATTCTTTTAAGTATTGCTGGCTTTCCTTCTCTCTTTGCTGATATTGATCAGGTGTCATAACCTGACCTTGAGTATTCTGGTTTCTATTTTGGTTTTGGTTATTCCTATTATAGTTACGGTTATACCCATTATTGTTGTAATATCTGCCTCTTCCATTGTAGTTTCCTCGGTTGTAGTTCCAACCTCTTCTCTGTTGATACGGTCGGTAACCTTGTGATCTGTAATTTCTAAACTGATTATTCCTGTGAGGACCTACATTGTCAGTTTTCTCCTGCTCTGGCTTGTCAGTTTGTTGGACTTGGTCCATGTATACCGTATTGATTTCTTTATACTCCTGCCTTTGACCTTTCTGGACTACGTTAGGCATTGAACTTGTGTAGTCTAATCTTCTCAGTAATTCATCCATGCTGGATAAATCCCTGATGTTGGACGAAATTATAAGTCTCCTCACCTCAACTGGCAGCATACGAGAAATCGCATCTATTAGTTGCTCCGTGAGTAGTGTGGTAGTGACAGAGCTGGACCACTTCTTATTGAGCCACCCTCGTATTTGCCCCGAACTTGATATCTCGCTAACCAAACATGGGATTAGAACATACAGGGTGTCCTAGCACTGCTAGTAATGCCCCCTACTTTCCTATAGGCTCTTTATTTGATTAAAAGACCAAAACTAAAAGGTCATTCGCGAGTAGTGGGGTAGTGTTGGTTTCCTGAAGTCGCGCTCGTGCTTGAATATGTATGCCTATGTTGGGAAAGGGTTATGTGGTGGGGGAGGAGTAGGGTCGAGTGAGGGGTCGTTTAGATGGTATTTTTTCCGCTCTAGATGATGGTGAGGTTATTTTTTAAAAATGGATGGAATTGGGAAACGCCATTTGGGGTAAACATGTTGTTTTTTGACATTTTGGCGATGAATGTTTTTTTATACGCATGCGCACTTGAGGAGTTTTGTAAGAGGGCGGGCTTTTTAAATGATGATTTATTAATGAGTGTTTTTAATATGTATTGAAATAAACCATAAAAACTAATAGGTCATCGGCTTTTGACTATGTCGCTAACCAATAATCGGATTTAAACCTATGAGGTGTCGTAGGACTCGTGGTGAACTCTCCTTTTCCATGGACGGGGTATATCCACACCAAAATAAAAACGTGGTAAGGGGGTGGGGAGCTGCACTACTTAGGAAGTTGTGAGCCCCCGCGACCTTGGAATGGAAGATTCATGCTAGGAGGGCGTGCTTGGATTCGTTTTTTTCGTCTCGTTGTGCTCTTTACGGGCATGTAGGTGTCGAAAAGGTAAAGTTAGGGTTTTGGGTCAAAACGTGCGTTTTTTACATTTTTGCCGATTTTTGGAAAACGGGCCATGCTAGGAGGGCGTGCTTGGATTCGTTTTTTTCGTCTCGTTGTGCTCTTTACGGGAATGTAGGTGTCGAAAAGGTGAAGTTAGGGTTTTGGGTCAAAAAATGCGTTTTTCACATTTTTGCCGATTTTTGGAAAACGGGCCATGCTAGGAGGACGTGCTTGGATTCGTTTATTTCGTCTCGTTGTGCTCTTTACGGGCATGTAGGTGTCGAAAAGGTGAACTTAGGGTTTTGGGTCAAAACGTGCGTTTTTCACATTTTTGCCGATTTTTGGAAAACGGGCCATGCTAGGAGGGCGTGCTTGGATTCGTATTTTTCGTCTCGTTGTGCTCTTTACGGGCATGTAGGTGTCGAAAAGGTGAAGTTAGGGTTTTGGGTCAAAAAATGCGTTTTTCACATTTTTGCCGATTTTTGGAAAACGGGCCATGCTAGGAGGGCGTGCTTGGATTCGTTTATTTCGTCTCGTCATGCTCTTTACGGGAATGTAGGTGTCGAAAAGGTGAAGTTAGGGTTTTGGGTCAAAAAATGCGTTTTTCACATTTTTGCCGATTTTTGGAAAACCGAAAACGTGAGAATGACGTGTGTGATAGTATTTATTTCGTCTCTTTATTCTCTTTACGTGGATATAGACATGAAAAAGGTAAAAAGCTGGAAACATGGTTTTCTTATGGAAAAGGTGTTTTTTTTTGTTCATTTTCGCGTTATTTGGAAAACGAATGAGGCGATTTTTATGATGGGCATGTCGATGTATTTGTGTCGTTGTTCAGTTTACGGGAATGTAGGTATGGAAAACCTGAAATAATGGTTTCCGTTATATTTTTTTTCGAGATCGTTGAGGAAAACGGGGAAAAAGTAAAAAACCAGATTTGAAGTCACATTGTGTTATGCGCTTTAATGTTAATAAAACACTTATGCATTATTATTATTATTATTATTATTTGTCTTGACTGGTCAGGGCTCACACGCAGAGAGAGAACTTGCTTAATGCAATGAGAATTGAAAGCATTGAGGCTGACCCACGGCGATCCAGACAGACACAGGTCTTATCATCGTACGTGCCTCGCAGCAGAGAGAGATAAGAGGCAGGTGTCATTATACAGTGTGCGGATTTATACTGTGTATGTCATAGCCTAGGTTCATTATGAACTCATTATGCAACGCAAAGTTTGAAACAATGAGTGAGTGTATAACATCATGATAACAGATTGGCATGGGCTCGAACAAAGCGGTTATTGGACTTGTAATAAACAAAAGGGTGGGAATAATGAAAGGTCATATGATACTTTTTTTGAAATGGTTTTTTTTTTTTTTTTTTTTTTCAAAATAATTAAATAGGGTTTTATTACAAAAAATTATGTTTATTGACCCATGAATTATACGTGGAAGGAAAACCTAACCACTTTACAAAATATTTTACACCTTTGACTTTAATTACTCGTTCAATGAGATAATCGTTGGGATATAATGTTTTTTGCACTTCTTCATAATAGAATCGTCCCTGAATGGGTTGACCGCTCTGATCTTCTAAGAGATACGTCACTGGTTGACCTAGCTTGACTTGGCGAATTTTAAAAATTTCTGTCGACCATTGTGGAGTATACGATTTTGAAAACACACTTCTATGTTTACTAATGCGAACAAAATCTCCAATTTTAAGGCGATGTCGCCTTGGGTCTACCCTTTTTATAGGGTTAAACAGTCTATTGAGTCTGGGTAGGTTCTTGGTGACGAGGCGAGGTTTCATGCCGATGGTGGAATGAATGGTGTTGTTGTAGCGAGACACAAGTTGAGGTAACCAGTCTATCCATCGATAGGAACCATGTATTGTAAACTCTTTCCACATATAACTTTTTAATGTTCGATTGAACCGCTCGACCACACTGGCTTTGAGATTGCTATAGGTGGTATAATGGTGAATATCCTTAGATTTGAGAAAACTGGAGAAATCCTTGTTGAAAAATTCTTTCCCCTGGTCGGTTTGTAACAAATGAGGTTGACGTTTTGATTGTTCAATAATATGTTGAAAGGCCTTTGTGACTAAGATACCAGTTTTATTTTTTACTGGTTGAACAAAAGCCATTTTGGAATAGACATCAATGACGGTCAACATATAGCGTACACCGTCGTTAACGTTAGAATAAGGTATCATTTCAACCAGGTCTGCCTGCCAAAGTTCATCGATTCCTTTGGAAATGACACGACGACGTTCATAAATGCGTCGGGCTGGTTTATGCAATTCATGAGCAATGCCCACTTTGATGGGGGATGGCTTATAAGATAATTTTAGCATCTCGGAGTTGTTCAATGAGGGCGATTTCCGCCTCATGTCCAGTGTGACCAGCTTGTTTTGATGCATGAAGCAAGTATAAGCGCTCTACTAACTGATTGGGATTATTCCAAAAGGTTATATCTAGGTAGGGTTTTAATTTCTTAAACCTTACACCAGAGGCAGAGTGATGTTTTTGCTTACCAAAGATGTTTGCAATGATGGTTTTATATTTTTGGGATATATTGGCATTGACCTGCTGAGAGGATTTATAGTTTCTTTTGTGAGCGTTGGTGTCTAATAAAATGGTTTTATATTTAGCAAGGTCCTCGGACGTAAAATCTTGTGTCGAGGGGGTGCGAGAAAATAGCAGCTTTAACAGACCTGGTGTTAATTTATAGTTGATCTTTTTAATGACAGCTTTCGTACGAGCAAATTTAATGGAAGAATCCCCAATTTTAAAACTATCATTCTCATAGCGAACACCATACGTGGTATCTGTCTTTCCAATAAATAGAAGGGTCAGATATGGTTCCAGGGTTGCCCCATAATGTTTGATTAAAATGTTTTTGAGTTGAGCTTTATTTTGAGGGGTTGCCAAGACTTGTGAAAACGGAGACGATGTGGAGGAAGAGGGTGTTGCCGCTATGACGGAAGATTTTTGTTTTGTTTTTAGAAACTGTTGAAGGGGTGACGATTTCTTTTTTCTTTCAGGACTAAATACGCTTTCGCTGTCACTTTCACTTTGTTCATGCTCTTCTTCTTCTTTCTTTTCATGTTCTTGATGTTCTTGTTCACTAACATTAGAGGAGGAGGAAGAGGAGGATTTTACCTGTCGTGTGGATTCTGTTTGAGTAAATTTTGAACTTGTTATGGGTTTGGTTTGAGAGGTAGCAGCAGCAGCAGCAGTAGCAGCAGAAGCATTAGGTTTAAATCTCATGGGATCAACCGATGATGGAGCATGTTTTATCATGGGTAAAGGATTGACGTTTTTTAAACGTTGCAATTCACGAAATTTATGTCGAATCGTATTTCGTGCCTCAATAATACGCTGCATGATTTGAACATGTTTCTTGTACCCTATGGCGTTCGCCATGGTAAAGGTAAAGACACACTAACAGGAAATGTCCAACCCTGGGTCTTTTTAAACAGAAATAAAATGATCAAAACCCAAGCGATAACGTCCCTCACATCGTTCACTCTGTTTATTTATGACCAAACAGGCATGGGGATGATGGTTCCAACACGAAGCACACAATTGCGTGAAAGCTGTAAAGGACATATCTGGATTCACATGATCTTGAAAAATATGATAGAGATTTCTAGAGTCTTGGCGAAAGAGAACGATGAGATTGGCATTGTCACGAATCAACTGTTTGGGGATTTTGGAATAGGTCTGAGCCAGATAAAAACAATCCACTTGTTTATGGCGTCCCATACTAAAATACTCTTGAATAATGGCCTGTCGTTGAGTGGCAATATCATCAAAAATTATAATGGAATCTGGTTGAATGCGGTCTGGTTGAATGACATCTTGAGGTGAGGTGAATGTAAAATAGCCCATGGCTTCTTTATTTAACGAAGACATAATTTGTTCCAGAAACACGTACAGAGGCTGGTACAAGGATTTGGCAAAAATATAAATATTTTGAAATCGTAGGCCATGAAGTGCGGTAATAATGTTCAGCAAAACATTGGTCTTTCCACAACCCGAAGGCCCTACCATAATACATCGAACGGTAGATGGGAATAGGGTGCCATGACGTTTAGGTTCGCACACGGACAGTGATAGCTCTGAAACCAAATCAGAGACGGGCAAAGCATGGGGTTGTTTCATTAATTCCATTGTGTCGATGACTGAGTTTTTTTCATGTGTGTATAAGGTTTATATATATATAGGCAAGCGGTGAGTAGGATAGGTTAGTTAACGTCTATCACCATGGACGTGTTTGGGAGAGCTCGTGTAACCATGGCCACGGCCGCCTCTTTGTCAAAACAGTCACGAGAGGTGGCAACAAAAAGCTATGTCGATCGCAAAGTGCAAAGAGTCTATCACATGGCCCCGAGACTAACCGCTGAGGGCTATTCAGCCAATCATCATCGTATTATTGATGTGCAAGATCCTCGAGACGAAAATGATGTCTGCACGAAACGTTATGTGACCTATCAAATGAAAAGGCTTTATAAATTTGTCCCATCTGTATTTTTAGTGTACCTGTCAAATCAAAAACTGGACAATGACAGAAACCATTCCCCACCACCACTACCACTGGTGAATGATGATCTTACCTATATGCTTGCTTCCGGTTTAAGTCGATATCGACTGCATTATGATGGTGTCATTCATATTAAATATGCCATGCCTGATGAGAAACATTTAAAAATACAACTAAACGGTGATAGAGTGTTGGCTCACAACCATCAAAGAGTAAATGTGGGAGAAGAATTATCCTTTCATCTTATGCTTACGTTTGAGGAAAAGGAAGCTGGGAAAACGGTGAATGATTTTCCGCTTTATATAGAATTGGAATATACTGCTATGAAATAAGGTTCTCTACGTTAGTTGTTATCGAATGTTTGCTGTGAAAGGTTCACCAAGTAGCAGCATGGTGAAAAAAAGATATGCTATGAACATGAAAAAAACAAATCTCAAAAAGAGAAAAAAGCCAGGTCGGAAACCAAGTCGATCGGCCTCACACCCAGTGTTAAAACGTAAAAAAACAAAAAAAAATCTAAAAAGAGTGGCTATCGAAAAAGCTTTACAAGCGGTGCGATTGTCTACAGCTCCGAAATCGCAGCATCATGTATCGATAAAAAGAAAAGAAAGAAAGCAAAAACGTGGGCGAGTCATTTCTGTTGCTAAGCGTGGGGGTTTTTTGCCGGCTTTATTTGCAGGGTTGGCAGCTTTGGGGTCCCTTTTGGGTGGTGCCAGCGCTGTAGCGAAAACCATAAAAGCCGTCGAGCAAGGCAAGCAACAACTCAAAGAAAGCGAGCGACACAATAAAACGTTAGAAGCCATTGCGATGGGAGCTAGAAATGGCAATCCTTTAAAGCCAGTCTTTTATCCACAAGGTAGTGGCCTACCGTCTAAGAAAAAAAAAATGTCCATCATCGATAAGCGCTTAAGCCAACTACCTCGTCATGCCATGACCCATGAAGAAGTGGAAAGCTATGCCAAACAACTAAAGATTTCTCATTTTCGAGGTGTATTTATGCGAAATGAATTACCCAAAGCACCGTGGAAAGAAGAACGAGCCATGATGAATTTAGATGATGATGCAGGCCCAGGAACCCATTTTGTAGCCTATGTGAAACAAGGTTCCACAGTATGGTACTTTGACAGTTATGGAAATTTACCACCCCCGATCGAGTTGCTACGTTATTTGGGAAACCGGGTAAAGATATTCTATAATGTGAATCGTCAACAAACCTTTGGCAGTCAAGAGTGTGGCCGTTTGAGTTTACATTTTTTATATAAGAGGTCGCGTTAAGCCAACAGTTTCATCATTATGAATGTCAACGCCAAGACCTTTACCGTGCACAGTCGCGGGCCTGAAGTGTCCCTGGATTTTTTCCCTCCCATTGAATTGCATTCCGAACAATCCTATGTGCTAGGATTAATTTCTTTGGAAAGTTACAACAGAATTTACAATATTCAAGTGGATATTAATGACAAATTTTATTATGATGATTATATGTTGACACTACCCCCTGGAGGTTATACCATAGACGATGTGCATGAGGCCATTAGCGTGTCGATGATAAAACAATTTGGTGTCAAACCATTTGCGGATGGGACACACAAATTTGAACTTACAGCCAATACAATAACTCATCGCTGTCGTATTTTCTCTACGTTTAACATTGACTTTGAAACACGAGTTCATTCTATTGGTCCTTTATTAGGATTTAAACCAAGAGTGTTGGCAGCTCAGCAACCCCATGAATCAGATTATCCAGTGAAATTCATCGAGGACCATCACATTTCTGTAACTTGCAATATTATTAGAGACGTATTTACGAATCAAGAACAAAGCCATTCCCTGTATGATTTTATTGTCACCTCTCCTTGCGGCTATATTATTCGTGAAAACCCTTCAGTGGTTCTCTATCATCCTGTGTGTGTCAGTGATATTAGTAATATTACCTTACGCTTAGTGAATAGAAACCAACAACTGATTGCTTTGGACGCCAACACCCCTGTGACCTACAAGTTGGTTTTAAAGACGCTATGAAATTTATCTATAAAGCAACAACAACGTCTACGAGGTCGGTTAGTTGCCCGCCGTGTATGAAACGGTTGACACGAGTAAACCGACAACGCTTACAACGCCTTGGTTATACGCTACACACCAATCATGAACAAAGAACTGTTGCAAGTGTTAAATCCCATACAAGTGGAAGATGGCGTCGTGCGCATTGATATGCATTCCTATCAACCTCAAGCAACAGGACTGAATAACAATGACGAGATTCAATTCATCATTAACAATCAAGATATTTTTACTCTACCTCATGAAAGTGTCCTTCAAATTGAGGGTAAATTGATGAAAGCAGATGGCAGTACGCCCACAACGTCTGCGTTGGCGAATCATGGTTTGGCTTTTCTGTTTTCTGAAGTACGTTATGTGATAAATGACATTGTCATAGATATGACTCGAAATGTGGGCATGACTAGTCTTATGAAATTATATCCATCCTATAGCGAGGAGGAAAGTAAAACGCTTTCTATGGCAGGATGGTGTCCCAACAGTAGCAATAACTGGCTAGTTCATACCGATGGCACTTTTACAGGCTTTCTACCCTTAAAATTACTCCTTGGCTTTGCCGAAGATCACAAGCGTATTATTTTAAATGCAAGACAAAGTTTGTATCTGGTGAGAGACCGCAGTGATTATAATGCACTGAAAGGAGCCTCTGACCAAGTGATAGACTCAAAAATTCAACTGCTTCGATTATTATGGAAAGTGACTCATGTGACGCTATCGGATCGTAAAAAGCTAAGCATGTTAAATTTGGTGCAAAAAGATAAAGCCTTGCCTATCGCCTTTCGAAGTTGGTGTCTGCATGAATACCCCTTGCTACCTACCACTGACACTCATAGTTGGAGTGTCAAATCGGGTCGCTCTACCGAGAGACCCCTCTATGTTATTATTGGTTTTCAAACCAATAGAAAATACCAACAAAGCAAAGATGTCACCTTGTTTGATCACATTCACTTGAGAAATATACGACTATTTTTAAATAATGTTTGCTTTCCCTATGAGGGGTTGGAACTCAATTTTTCAAAAAATAAGTTCGGTCCCCTTTACGACATGTTCGCTAAATTTCAATCGTCTTATTATGAAAAACAGGATTGTCCTATGTTGTCGCCACAAGGGTTTAAAGCAAAAGCACCACTGATTGTTTTCGACTGTTCGTATCTAGAAGAATCTATGAAAATCACCACCATTGATTTAAGGATAGATTTTGAAACACAAGAAAATGTCCCAGACCATACCAGTGCCTACTGTTTGATTATTCATGCTAGACAAGTGAAATATCATCCTTTGTCCAATTATGTCACCAGCATGTAAGCCATCTGTGGTCGAATGAAAACAAAAAAAGATCATCATTCATAGGCTTGATGATAAGCGTCTGCATGCACAGTATCTGTTGCGCTCTGGCACTGTGCGCACATACTTCAACAACAAACATCATGTGTCCCTCAATAAGCAACAGCAACAACAACAACAACAACAACAACAACAACAACAACAACGTGACAGACAAACCATGGAATTTAAAATGTGAATTTAATCGTTTGAAAACTTTTGAAACATGGACAGTTCCCTTTATGGATTGTGGAGAATTGGCTGCGAGCGTATTTTATTACTTAAAACGTGGGGATGTGGTCAAGTGTATTTTTTGCAACATTGAAATTGGAAACTGGGAAATAGGGGATCGACCCTTTAGCGATCATCAGCGATGGAGTCCATCCTGCCCTTACCTCAATCGCTATGATGTGGGCAATATTCCATGGAGTTTGAATTATCCTGTTATTGTACCAGACACTGCAAAACTAGGAGATACCTGTGGACCATATGCGCAAACTATTCATCTGAATGCTGTTCCAAATTAAGCCAACAAACTTTTTGTAATAAAAATGTAAGTGTTTTTTTTTTGTTATGAATAAAACCTCAAAAAAATATTTAGCTGTTGTTCAATTCATTTGTTCCTTTTTTTCCCTAAAGTCCTTTGACTTTTGCCATGTTAAACCATGGCATGGGTTAGTTGTTGATTAGACGTCAATGAGGTAACAAGTAAAAATAAAACAAAGCATGATGCGTACTCTCATCGTGGATTGTCAGGGGTTTAAAATTGCAGACAACAAATTTATATTTTAGGAAGTCGCTTTTATCGATTGTAGTACGTTTTGGGTGTCTAACCCTATTCATTTGGTGTTTAAACCTCCCTATGCTTTCGAGTTGCTTAGTGAAAAAGATAAAAAACAGAGCCAATGGATTGAAAATCATTTGCAGTTAGCATGGAACCAGGGTGATATTTCTTACAAGTATCTTGACATTGTCATGAAAGCCCATTTGTCCTCGGCCAATGTCTTATTTGTTAAAGGGAGTGAAAAATGCCAGTGGCTTCAACCATTTCTACCCTCTCACTGTCAATGTATTGACCTTTTAGATCTGGGTTGTCCATCCCTGCAAACGCTCATGGACACTTGTCCTTGCGACAATATTCAGAATAAAGCCTTGGCGCATGCATGGCAATTGTTTCATTGGCTCACCACGAGTGCATGTTGGGAGTTGTTCAATAAAATTAAAACTGAAAGTGTATCGTCCAATGATAGCAGTGAGACGTGTACACGTGAGGTGAAAACATCAACGTTATAGACATGGACGCCACTACAATCGACAAGGCTATTGGAAAGTTCTTTGTGTGCAAGAAAAAACTGATTAGCTTTACACAACATGAATTATTAGCACTACCTAAATCATTTCTTTTTTATGTTGCTGCCAACGCTGTCAAAGAAATTTGGGAAAAGGCGCCTGCCGAGTGGACTAACGACTCTGTATTGAGTGAACTACAACCATGCAGTCATTTTTCCCATCACAAGCAATTAACCATGGCAAAAATACCTTCCATTCGACAGTGTGCCACATGCCAATTAATGAAATTATATCATGGTCATAAAACTCAGTGTAAAGACATTGTTTCATCATTCCATGGCTGTCATGCGGAAAACAACCACCACCTACCATGCTCGTCAGGAGCCGCCGACAAACAACAACAACAACAGCAGCAAGAAGAAGAAGAAGAACAACAACAAAAAAAGTGTTTTTCACCGATTGAAACCTCTATGTCCCAGGTGTACTGGCCGTGGAATTATTGATAACATTATTAAAAACTTACCATTCGAAGCTCACTTACCTGCTTACAGCTTTTGCGGCCCTGGTACTCGTCTTGAAGATCGTTTGAGGAGAGGGGATATGGGAATCAATGCTTTGGATCATGCATGCCTTAATCACGATAAAGCCTATGAAAACAGTGATCCCACACTAAGACGCATTGCCGACAAAGTCTTGTTAAGCATTGCCAAGCAACGATTAACAGCTTCAGATGCCAGTCTAGCAGAACGAATGGCAGCATTTATAGTGATTGGTGCTATGAAGAGCAAATTACTTTTATCTAGATATGGACTTTAACGTAATGAATTTATGTTAAAAAAATGTATAGTATCACTGTTATCATGACAAAAAATAAATAAAAAGACAAGAGTCCATGTTGTGTTTTTTTCCATTATTATTATTCACTCTTAGTTTCATTATAATTATAAATGACAAACAATAAAAAAAGGGACAGCAATGCATCGTTAAAAATTATTACTAATTGTAGTAAATCTATTTTTCAATCACAAACAATAAAAAAGGACAAAAGTCCATTATTTTAACTAATAGTTTCATAATCATTATTATAAAAAATTATATATATACATGGTAATTGTACTAAACCTATTTTTTTAATCACAAACAATCAAAAAAAAGGACAAAAGTCCATCATTATTCATCAGCTTCAAATGCCAGTCTAGCAGAACGAATGACAGCATGAAATCTTTATCTACTCTAGAACCAGGTTTTTTTTGTTAAACGCTTATTATTGAATAAAATAACATGTTACTAGAATTTAATCATTATAAATTACAATCATTATAATAAAAAATGCTATAAATGCTATTTTAAATCACAAACAATAAAAAAAGGACAAAAGTCCATCATTTTAACTAATAGTTTCATCATTATTATTATAAAAAATTATATACATGGTAATTGTACTAAACCTATAAACAAACAAAAAAATTCCACCATTAAGCATAAGTTTTGAAAATTTATTTTTATTATTATTTATCATGGTAAACGTTGAGCAACAATTAATAAACGTCAAACTGTTGAGCCCAAAAAATAATTTTATTTTATTATAGTTATTAAAGAGTAGGGCATGAATAAACAAAAAAGTTATGGCTAGCGTACAATGATTATTCGTTTTCAATTTTTACAAAACGAACCATGCATCGATTATTTTTTTCACCCTCATAAATTAAATACACAGGGTGAATACTGGAATTGACATCTTCCATGACATTATCAGGTAGGTTATTAAATCGTGTGGGAAGAAATGTCTCAAAGTCTTGACAAATGCAAAGAGCTCGTTCACCAAATTTGGTTTTCAGTTTTTGAATTTTATGTATGCGAAAGGGTGTTTGCGTAGGCAATTCACTCATTTTCTTGCGTGCAAAGCCACAATCTTGACCAATGGCGTTCAAGGCGTCCATGGTTGTCTATAACCAAAGAAAAGAGTGTTACTTTCTAACACTCTTGTTCTTATATTACAATAGCAATAACTTTGTACATTAAAGTATATGGTTGTTTTTTTTAATCCTGAGTGTTTATGACCTGTAGTTGTAGATAGATAGTATTGGATAAAAATATAATAATAATGTTTGTATCATTTTTTCAGTCAAAACATACATTTGGAAATTATTGAATAGGAAATGTTTTATCAAAATTAAGTGTGAATCTCTCTTGGAGGTAAATGCATGTCTCTGTTGTGAATGGGAATTAGCCTATCATTCCCTAGTCGAATGACTTGTATTCGTTTGCTCTGTTGTTGTGCAAATTCACAGAGCATTCTGTTAAATAAACAGTATCAACAGATACTAAGAGCAAACATGTGAATGCTTTTGGTAACCTATAAAAGGCAAAGTTAACACGCTATGCATTTAATAACCATGTCTACATCCAACAAAACAAAATTCAAAACTACAAATTTAAACCAGTGTGTATGTGTTCATCAACGTGAATAAACGATAAACTAAAACAAACAAAAAAATAGCCAAATGTATTCTAAACGTCAAGTATGCACCTGAGAGCCGAATGCAAACAAAAAAAAAGCCATAATCATGACGTAATGTTGTTAGTTTCTAACAAATCTCATTCTATGAGGCGAATATTGATTGATAGGTAAGCTAAGACAAAGTTGGCGAAATGCTTGTTGTCGATACGAAGTGATTGGTTCCTCAGCAGGAAATTTATAAAAATGAAAACAAAACATTTGAGAGGTTATTGGAAAATAAACATTAAACAGGGGTTTTGTACATATTGTACACCAGAAATCTGGAAAGTGATCCTCGTCAGCTAATTTAACAATCACTTGATTCATGGTTAAACCGTACCATGCTTTATGAATCACTTGCGTGGATACATTATTTTCAAAACCAAAATTTAGCATACAGGATTTACAAAAGGGATGCCCTGGGTCATGAAACAAATCATCATCATTATCATCACGATTCATGAAGCTGTCATAAAATGTGGTGTCAATGCGTACTTTCGTGTTTCTATATTCTGAAGGATAGGCCACACGTTGAGGATTATGAGACATCATCATGGCATATTCATTGAACGTGGTGTGTTTTGTGACGATAAAACGATCTTCACCGTGGATCATGATTGAATCTGAAAAGTATTTGTTGCCGTTTACTAAGTGAATAAATAAATAAAAAATACAATGTACTATATACACTGTCTGTCCCCTAAGTCAATGGCAAAAATAAAATAAAAAAATAAGCAAAACACAAATAAATAACCAGCTGTCTGTTGACTTCTTTAGCTGTAGGCGGCAAACATAACATGCAACAGGTTAAAAAAACAATTTCTGTTCAGATATTGGACTGGAGTTGTTTTCAAATATATCACCACTCATAACTCTAGCCATAAAGTGAGAGTTTTGTCCACGATTATTATTATTATTCTTTTGTTCTTGCATGAGACCTACTAAGCCACACCCTAGTTGGCCTATTAATCTGTGCCTACTGAGGGTGAATGGTCACTTTACTGAAACATGAGGCCTACTAAGCGACAACAATAGTGAGGGTGGCTACTTGTTTGTTTTTTTTCCTAACTTAACCTAAAGAAGTCAACATGTTTTTAATCTAGCCTGTGCACAGTGAACCATGGAAACGTTGATGCATGGCTCTCTTTATGCGTTGACAGGCAAATAGCACAAGACATACAGTTTATGTACAACTATTTACAGGCATTCACACATCCATGCATACACCCATGCACACAGGTTAAAAAACAAAAATTATATGATACACTACAATTTTTTATTTTTATTCCGAGGCTCAAGATGGCATCTCGCATTTGATAGCAACCAAACCAAACACTTGCCGTGTTGTACAACAACAATAGCTACAACCACTACTGGTTGTAACCAAATGGGACGCTTGTCATCATATCCTGACACCACTGTCTCTTGTCGTCTAACAAAGCGAGTGTTTGTTTTCGCTGCTTCATTAAAAATAAATCATGTTTTTTTGAGAGAATCCTAAACTGACTATGTGCCATGGCTGTGTGGGTCTGAAGGACATGTAAATAATCATCCACACAGAGTCGTTTAACCACATGCTGGCTAATCCCTTTGGCTCGCATAGATTCGCATCGATCCACCTGTCGAAAACTATACATTTTCGGAGCGAGACCTACAAACTCAGTCATCATGGTGTCTGAACACTCATCTTTCATTAAACCAATTTCTTTTTTGTTCAGACGGGGGATATCGAACACGTTCTTGTCACTAAACGAGGACGTGTCAAACCATTTTGGGTTTTGTTTCATAACGACATACGGATCACAGTCACGGATATGGTAAATAAAACTATCCGTGTCTGTATATAACAAGGAAATGGTACCAAATCGCTGTATTGCAAAACCATAATGGAATTTATACATGTGCAATTTTGAAAAATCTAAAATGACTTGGCCTAAATAGATAGGCTTATTCATGACCACTTTAGTTTTGGCAAGTTCAATAGTCAGTAGATCATGATCAATAATGTTTAAAGATTTGAAATTTGGTTTTGCAATATATTTTTGAGCCCCCCATCTGCCATGCCATGTATTGACCAACTTAATGTCCCTATACTGCCGTACATTTTCCAAACTCTTGCCATAGATACAATTATTCATTAGTTTAAAAAAAATGATTTGAAATGGCTGAGTGGCACTTTGTGTGTGACTGGTATTTAAATCCATGTATGGTTTCAACCACGGTTTCTGACAAAAAGAAATACCTCTATGGATTTTTTTCAGGGTTAAGCCCTGGGCTAAACATTCTACCAGCATGTCAATATGCAACACATAGTGATTTTTATCATACAAGGTACCCATTAATTTCTTATGATTGCCCTTACTCTCGGGCGGCACTATTTTCTCTATGCAAAAGGGGAAATCACCATGTCGCTGTCTGAGATGGGAGGGATAAGCTAAGTCGACGTCAAGAACATACCCTACGTCCTGTTGCTTGCTGGCGCTATGCACATTAAAATCTTTAATTTCATCCTCAGACAGCCAGACAAAGTTTCTGTACGGCAGTGGTCGACTCATAGCGTGACCGTATAAATTGTTTACGTCGAAATACATTAGATAGGATTCTGGTTCTTCGGGACAATAATCAGACATGTAATGATTATTTGCCTTGGCATGTCGCTGATTGAGCGGTACGAATCCCCCACGAATCCCTTTTTCCATCATGAGTACCATATCGGGATCCGTCAGTAAATCAAGCTCAATGTGGGTAAATTTGAGGGCGGCGTCCCAACTTAACCCTGGACTGGTATAGTAGTGAGCGGGGTCTAGGCCATAAATCGTGTGACATAGCTGACGAAACGTTTCAAAAACGTCGGTCAACAACAACACGTTTAATTTTAAGTAGTGCATACCATACTGACCCATGGTTTCTATGCCAAACACTCGCCAAACATGCTGTGCGTGGGCATAGTCTTCTTCACTGATAGTGCTTTGTGTTAACTGAGAAAAGAATTTTTCTCTTGGCGGCAAAGTCGTTTCTTCAAGCACTTCGTAACTTTCCACATAATCGTATGGAAAATGGCCTTTACGAACACACAATTTAAATTGATTTGTATCCGTAAAGTGGGAATGGGTATGTTTCAACTCATCTTCGCTTAAGCCTTTCACAAGACTATCCAGCGAACTAGACATAAACTTGAATGAGTCGAGAAAGCGAATGCTCATGCTTCCTTTTCTCCTTGAAAGTGAGGTAAAGCTCTCATGGTTCTTAGCCAAAATGCTGAATTTGCTCTTATCTACATGAGCAAATTGTTTTACAATGAAGTGAAGGTCATACCGGGAGAAATTCTGTAAGAAGACAGGGAGGAAGCGAGGTGTAGAGTACTTCAAATTGCATTCGTTATGGGCAGCACCTCTAAAATGCCCTGTCCTGTGGCAGTGGTCTCTTACTTTTTTTTCTCCGCCTAAGATTGGCTTTTCACATATGTGGCAAGTGGTGGCTTGATCATATTCTCTTTGCTGTACGTCATTCATCTGAATTGGTACAGGGTTGTTCAAAATAGTTTCTACTTTGCCTGCTAAAGCCGCCATTTGATCAACAAACCACCGCGCACAATCCTGACCTTTATGACTTACATACTCACATTGTGAATTATCATAGTGACAGACAACATAATAGGCTACAGCAAAAGGCTCATGTTTCTGCACTGGATAGGTTGAGCTTGTATGGGGGCTTGGTTCACATCCCTGAATGGGAACAGTAAGGGCCTCAAAATCAGCGTAAACAGTAAATGGTACCATGTCTTGTTTATTAGTGGCCTTAAATTTTAAGACTGCGTCATTCCCTTCGGGCAAGACTAGCTTTACTGCCGTCTGCCCTTCACAGTCTTCCGTATGTCGTTTCAAAAGTTCATCAGTTCCAAAATACTGAAGGCAGCGCTCGCAAATATGTTTCTTACCATCATGATTAGACACTTGGCTGCTTACTAGTTTTCCTAAATTCTTTATCCAACAATAATGGCTTTTATCCCCATCAGACAGGAAAAGCAGGTGAATGTGATGTTGCTTTACCTGTTTGGTGGCATACAAGGGGCCCACAATATTGGATCCTTCGATGCCATACACCATGAAGGAGAAATTTGGATTATCTTTCTCAAATAAATGAATTTTATCTAGAGGCATGGGAAATGAAACACGCTCGAGATTGAGAGTTTGTTTCATGCGGTTAAACACATCTTTGTACTGCCCTGGTCTATCAACATGACTGTCACAGGGTTGCAGACAGCTCACTATACTCCACAAAAAGCAGTAATCGTCTTTGTTGCGTATGTTGATCACTGCCTTTCTGGAAGCGATAAAGCTCGGTGTGGCAATATAGCTACTTCCTGCTTTCAATGGATTGTATTTACAAATATTGATTTGCAAATAGGCAATGCTATTGAGGGCCAAGCCACTGGGACCCTCTTGCAACTTATCAAATTTAGTGATAAGCGCTTGAATAGCTTTCTCCTGATACCACGTTTCCAAATTATCGGCTATCAGTACTTTCTCCATTTTTGTACAAAGGTTGAAGGTGTGTTTCTCTTCAACATTATTTTTTATCAATGTAAATTCACATAGTAGTTCGAAGTTTATTTTTAAAGCCTGATGCAATCTTAAGCCTTGTTCACATTCACTCAAAAAAATGGGAAAACATAATTCCACAAAATCTTTAGGCGACAGACAGTGATTCGCATTGTAAATTCGGCCTGAGCATACTCGCGTTTTGAAACATTTGGCCAAAGGCTGCCACACTAACACTTCACTCTCTGATATAGACATGATTATAAAATGGACTAATAAACGTGCAACCCTTACCTTAAAATAGGTTAATCCAAAATCTGCAATTCCAAACGACCACGCTTATCGATTTTTACTGACTGGCACACACAATCTCGTTCACAGGTAGACAATGGTTGTAGTAATTTGGGCCCCCAGCAGGAAATGATCACCAACAAAGTTGATATAGTTTTAATATCAACGACAAGGTTTATCTTGTTTTTTGTTTCCAATGATTTATCTGAAAAACAAACCAATACAATCCGTTATTAGTCATGGTTATATACATTAAACATGTGCATTCATTCATTCATCCATTCATTCATTCATTCATTCATTTATTCATTCATTCATTCATTCATAAGACTTACTAAAAACAAAAAAGGTTTCAAGTGTGCACACATAAATAAGACACTCACTCGAAAATAACAAAGTCATTTACAAAGACTCGCCTCTTTTTTTAATATCGAAAGCGTCAAGGTAGTTAAAACCTATTCACTCCATATATATCTTCATTCTGAAACAATAATAAATACACGCCATAAGTATATAAATTTCCGTGAAATAAATGACATACATTTAACAACAACAACAACAATAAAAGTAATGGAACAACATGTACTCACCATATAATGAATTATAATACTTTCAGCAAATGTGCTCTTTGCCGCCACTGTCACTGTCACTGTCTCTCTCTGTCTGCTTTCCCAGACTTAATGATGTTGTTTTTAAAAATCTGCAACAAACGAAATCCCCCAAAAATACCATCAGTCACTAACTTACTTTTCATGCATACACAAAATAACAATAAAACCAATCATGCCATAATTAACAATAATGAACCTACCTTAGCACAAGTATGGCCGCGGTTCACGTAATATTTTACAAAGAGCATAAGGCACTTGCATCCGTCACCTTCAAAGATGAACACGAGAATGATGAGTCCCTCTTACCCTCAGAACATATATGTCTCCTCAACAAGATGCAAAGTTAACACTTTACTTTTTTTTGTTCCTATGAGTAGGATGTCATGGAGCGCACAAGTCAGACCGATTCTCACAAGCTTTTGCAATCTCTGCATGAGTATGCGTGGGAATGCAATGATCAGCTTTTCGACAGAGCTGTTTGTCCTTCATCGAGATATCGGGTAACACGTCTGGGTCAGATAACAGCCACCTGCATGTGAACAACAGGCTGTTATCTCTCTCTGCTGCGAGGCACGTACGATGATAAGACCTGTGTCTGTCTGGATCGCCGTGGGTCAGCCTCAATGCTTTCAATTCTCATTGCATTAAGCAAGTTCTCTCTCTGCGTGTGAGCCCTGACCAGTCAAGACAAATAATAATAATAATAATAATAATAATGCATAAGTGTTTTATTAACATTAAAGCGCATAACACAATGTGACTTCAAATCTGGTTTCTTACTTTTTCCCCGTTTTCCTCAACGATCTCGAAAAAAAATATAACGGAAACCATTATTTCAGGTTTTCCATACCTACATTCCCGTAAACTGAACAACGACACAAATACATCGACATGCCCATCATAAAAATCGCCTCATTCGTTTTCCAAATAACGCGAAAATGAACAAAAAAAAAACACCTTTTCCATAAGAAAACCATGTTTCCAGCTTTTTACCTTTTTCATGTCTATATCCACGTAAAGAGAATAAAGAGACGAAATAAATACTATCACACACGTCATTCTCACGTTTTCGGTTTTCCAAAAATCGGCAAAAATGTGAAAAACGCATTTTTTGACCCAAAACCCTAACTTCACCTTTTCGACACCTACATTCCCGTAAAGAGCATGACGAGACGAAATAAACGAATCCAAGCACGCCCTCCTAGCATGGCCCGTTTTCCAAAAATCGGCAAAAATGTGAAAAACGCATTTTTTGACCCAAAACCCTAACTTCACCTTTTCGACACCTACATGCCCGTAAAGAGCACAACGAGACGAAAAATACGAATCCAAGCACGCCCTCCTAGCATGGCCCGTTTTCCAAAAATCGGCAAAAATGTGAAAAACGCACGTTTTGACCCAAAACCCTAAGTTCACCTTTTCGACACCTACATGCCCGTAAAGAGCACAACGAGACGAAATAAACGAATCCAAGCACGTCCTCCTAGCATGGCCCGTTTTCCAAAAATCGGCAAAAATGTGAAAAACGCATTTTTTGACCCAAAACCCTAACTTCACCTTTTTGACACCTACATTCCCGTAAAGAGCACAACGAGACGAAAAAAACGAATCCAAGCACGCCCTCCTAGCATGGCCCGTTTTCCAAAAATCGGCAAAAATGTAAAAAACGCACGTTTTGACCCAAAACCCTAACTTCACCTTTTCGACACCTACATGCCCGTAAAGAGCACAACGAGACGAAAAAAACGAATCCAAGCACGCCCTCCTAGCATGAATCTTCCATTCCAAGGTCGCGGGGGCTCACAACTTCCTAAGTAGTGCAGCTCCCCACCCCCTTACCACGTTTTTATTTTGGTGTGGATATACCCCGTCCATGGAAAAGGAGAGTTCACCACGAGTCCTACGACACCTCATAGGTTTAAATCCGATTATTGGTTAGCGACATAGTCAAAAGCCGATGACCTATTAGTTTTTATGGTTTATTTCAATACATATTAAAAACACTCATTAATAAATCATCATTTAAAAAGCCCGCCCTCTTACAAAACTCCTCAAGTGCGCATGCGTATAAAAAAACATTCATCGCCAAAATGTCAAAAAACAACATGTTTACCCCAAATGGCGTTTCCCAATTCCATCCATTTTTAAAAAATAACCTCACCATCATCTAGAGCGGAAAAAATACCATCTAAACGACCCCTCACTCGACCCTACTCCTCCCCCACCACATAACCCTTTCCCAACATAGGCATACATATTCAAGCACGAGCGCGACTTCAGGAAACCAACACTACCCCACTACTCGCGAATGACCTTTTAGTTTTGGTCTTTTAATCAAATAAAGAGCCTATAGGAAAGTAGGGGGCATTACTAGCAGTGCTAGGACACCCTGTATGTTCTAATCCCATGTTTGGTTAGCGAGATATCAAGTTCGGGGCAAATACGAGGGTGGCTCAATAAGAAGTGGTCCAGCTCTGTCACTACCACACTACTTCCGTGGACAATGGGGGTTGCAAAAATCTCAAGCGGGACAACTGACTCGTAAAGAAATCAGCGTACCTCGTTGGAAGAGTACCTGAGTATTTTCTTGAATACACCTCCGCTCTTAACGAATTCTGCGCTTCTATGGACCAAAATCGTTTGATTAATGCCTCTGCAAACTCGTCAAAGTTACTGAATGTGTATCTAAATGCGCGAAACCATTCAAGGGGTCCTCCAATCAGATATCTCTCTACTATCTTCATCTCTCTCTCTCTGGGAATGTGAGCTTCGATGAAATAATCTTTGAGATTCCTAACATACTCTATAGGTGTCAAACTATCAGTGTTACTGAATTTTTGTGGTTTGTCTTCGAAATTCCTAATGACCGTCACGTTCCTCGGATATGAATCCGGATAGTTTTTCCCACTATCTCGATAATTCCACTCAGGTTCCATATTCCTCTCGTCATCCTCCTCTCTGAATCGGGATACACGTTCTTCAGGAGTCACGTCTCTTTCTTCTGGCTCTAGGTGACATCTTCTGGTATACTTCCTATTCAATTCGCAAGCTAAGCCTTCTGTATCCTTGTCGGTGATTTCTGTTAAGACTTTCTTGACTATCTCTTCTTTGTAGTTCTCCATTAAACTAGCCTCTCCTAACTTCAAATTTTTCAGTTTACTCGTCGTTTCATTTACATCCGAGACAACTTTATGAATTTGATCCTCTAATGTAGATTTTAAAGTTTGCATATCCTGATCTAGTTGTGTTCTATCGTCAACTTGTTTTTCGGATAGCGAATTTATCCTGACGCTTAAATCTTTCCTAATCTGTACTACTTCATTGTTAATTTCTATCTGCGTACTGGCAAGTTTTCTTTCAATCCTTTCCTGAATTTGGGTTACATGTTCCCCACTTGACTTATTCCACTCGTCTTTCCATACCGCTACGTTTGCTGTTAACATTTCGGCTATGTCTACTTCGATATCCTCTTTTAATACTCTATTGTGGTCTAATACCTGTGTTCTCATGACCTCTACGTCATACTTCAACTCTGCTAAAGACGTTGTTGTTCTAACTGATTCATCGACTAACCTAGTCGCTAATGCAGTTATATTACGCGTACAAAGAGTTTTTGAGTTTTCGATTTCTTCCCTGACTTTATTTACATCAGTTTGGACTTTAGTGATATCTACGAAAACTGTGTTGACCTCTACCTGAATCTTAGTTATGTCACTTTGCACCTCAGTTATATCCGCACGAATGTTATTAATGTCTACCTGAACATTGGATACATCAGTTCTAGCTTTTTGAATTTCTTTTTGGACTTCCTCGACCTTGTCTTGGACAGTCGCTACATCGTTTTTGACAACAACTACTTCGGCTCTAGCACAAGAAATATCCCCTCGGACATTAGCTACATCTAAATTTAACATTGTAAGGTCTTTCTGTACCTTAGACACATCATTTTTAACATCATCAACACTTTTATGCACAATAGACACATCTTTATGGACATTAGACACGTCTGTACGCATGTCCGTTACAGTATTCTCAATTCCTAGGGTATTAATCTGTAAACGCGACATATTCTCTTCTAAATTAGCAGCGCTAGTTTGGATACCCTTCAAATTAGCAGACATATTACTAGCATTCTCCTCCATTCTTGCATTCAAATTACTAGCATTCTCCTCCATTCTTGCATTCAAATTAGCAGACAAATTACTAACATTCTCCTTCATGCTTTCATTCAGCATCTGCTTCATACTACTAGTCATCTTTGCATTCAAATTAGCAGACAAATTACTAGCATTTTCCTCCATCATCTGCTTCATGTTAGCAGACATCTCCTCTAACATTTTCTTCAAACTTTCATCTGCCATTACAATATTATTCAAAAATGGATTGCTGTAGTGACATACATCAAAAGAGCAAAATAACAACATTTGAGCAACACTTTTCACCATATATAAATTTGATCAATTTTCTGTCTTAAATCTAACTTATAACTACCTTATAATTAATATTCGAAGATACTTCATGTTGAAACAAACTCAAGCACATGTTCAAATTTCTCTGGCTCATTTTAAAATATCCTAACACAAATAATTTACATTTATAATCCAAATACTTTAATTTTATCTTTAATATGACTGAAATGTCATAAGCCGGTCAAATAAAATAAGATTCTAGATTATAGGCGATTTTTCTAAGTTTCCTGCCCATTTAACCTTTCTCAAGTTGTATAAGACCTGATCTTTTCTGAGTGTAATTTTCCTAATACAATACAACATTTAATTCCTATATAATCACACTCTTAAATTCTACAATTGGCCTAGACATCTAACAAAGAATCAACCTCTTTATTTGAGTCTAATCGAACCCTACGTTTTAGGTTTGCCACTCTTTCTATTGTTCAACCTGGTGATCCAGTTTTGTTGAACTCGAGCCACGTATTAGGTGCGTCAATCTTTCTGTTGACTCATCCCCACGTTCTTGGGTCGCCAATCTTTCTGTCCCCGTTTACCTGGATAGTAGGCTGTCAGATATCCGCCCCCTCAATCGGATTGCCAATTATCAATCGCACCGGCACAGTTACATCAATGAAAATGGCACTGACAGATACTATCGAGATAAGAGCACAGAAATTCACAGGAAATCATTGTGGAACACACCAAAATAGACGGGGGCTCATACTTACCGTTACTTACCTCTTAATTATCTCGGGGTTTGAGTTGACAACAGGATCACTAAAGTCTGTTCACACAATAACCTCCACCATGACATTTAAAAATGAACCAGAACGAAGACGAGAACTTTGAACTGTACAAAAGCTTTATTTCTAATAAAGGGTATGATTTTACTAACACAACAAAATATACCTGGCTATCAGTAGCCCAAGTCAATCTGACTACGTCCTCCTATATGACTTGCAAAATTATTATACAACATGATATTAAACATTTTAGCTCCCAAGAGCTCCAAGTAACGTAATATTCATAACACTATTGGATTGGAGAAGGACGTCAGGGTGTGACATATATAGAGCATTTGGTTTCCTTTTAATAAACATGAGAATGGTATTTATAGTCGCAAGGCCAAAGTGTGTACGACCTCACTCCCTGAGAACCATATGTTGGCACAGCTGCGGGCTACCTTCAGCCTGTTGCATACTGGTCAAATGCACTCCCTTCTCACATGCTAAGTTACGTAAGAATACAGCCTGCACTCTCAAGCTTTTAAATGTCCACAAGACAACTCACATTATTTACGCAAATCTTTCAAGTACTTTACTCACATCCTATTGGATCATTATATTAATTCCTTAAACTTGTTAAGTTCAATCCAAATGTATAATTAGCTCTTAAATGTTTATAACAAAATCACATAAATTATTTATAACAATTAGAAATTGTTTATAATATTTGTCAAAGACAATAAAAATATTATAAGCTCGCCTTTAACATCACTCTCGTTCTACATTATTTTCAAAAAATATTTACAGCAATTATTTACAATATTAACATTTAAATTGTTTAAATTATTAATTTAGGAAATACATTAACCACATGTTCATTCGGTTGATAATTTTATAATCCTGTTTAATATAATCGACCAATGAAGGTTAGTTATACATGTTAATGTCACAATCTGGTTTAATAAAGGTTTTAATAATGATTTGTGACGGCAACCTTCATTCAAAATCTTATCTCAAATTCTTTCAAAACTCGTGTTAATTATAACAGTAATTCACTTGATTAATTTTCAACGAACTATGACAATCTTACTCCAGCGGAAAATCCTTCGCTAACAAGTTAATGCACAATCTGCATTAAAAATATGCCCAAAATCATCATATATTAATCTATATGGCATTAAAAACTTCCACATAACTTACAAAACTTCCACAAATAATTCTTTAACATTTATTCCTGTGGGAACCTCCTTCATATTCAAGGGCATTATATCTCAGCGACTTTCAACACGCGCTGCACTAGCGATTATACATTCATAGTTCCACTTAAAAATTTTTATAATCATAAATTGTTTCAAAACTGTTTTTTTATTTAACCTTCGTAGATTTCATTCATGAACCGAAATGAAGTCAAAACTTGCCAATCACAAACAAATTTAATAGTGAATACGCTTATATACGCCTGTCTGGTCTATCAAAATTTAAGATTAACATCTTAAAAGAAATTGTAGTATGAAAATACTATCTTCAAATAAAGTGCGACTAAAATGCAAAGTAGTCGAATAGAATCCAATTAGACTGGGGAATGCAAACATCGTTATATAATTCTCTAATTGAGAAAAACTCCTAACAAAAGTACTTGACTTTAATGCATTCAATAATTCATTATTAAAGTTACTCTTTCACAAAAGTGTCTATAATGCAATGTTCATTCATAACTGACGATAAATGTCTGTGTTGCAATCAATACAAATAACGACTAGTATTTCCAAGATCGTCGACAACGTAAGAGATTTTAACGCTCTAAAATCATTTAAATGTTCTTCCTTCTTGATGATGACAGAAAATTGGTCAAAGTAATTAAACTGGGGTAGAATTACTTTAATAAAATGACACGCTGTCTGAATTTAAATCTGCCATAAAAATCATTAACTTACAGTCAAATCGTGACTACAAAAATATTAATTACTGAAAAATCTAAATATCAGTCTCAACTGATTCAAAATCGTTAACTATGCCCATGACATAACAATGTCTTAATAAATCGTCGAAAAAGGCAAAACTCATCAAGGTGTACTGAGAATAAGAATCTCAACAAGAAAATAGGGCAAAAAAAATATGAGGATAAAAATATGGGAAAAATGGTTGCTCAAACATTATTAGATAACTCAAATACAATAAACGTTCACGACTACCTTATCTGCCGATTGACGTTCCAGAGGAAAATTCCCCAAAGAAGACTGCTGATGGATCCATTTCACCACGTTAAAGTTGAGCTCCATCCTCGAAATAGGAAATAGCACCCTCGGAGAATCGAACTGCTTCCTTCTCCGGAAATCGCTCTGCTCCTCGAAGACGAATAGACATCCTTCCGGCAATAATCTTCTTTGTGAGTCGGGATATCCCTGACCTCTCTTGAAAAATTCCCTGAAGTTCCAGTAGACAATCATCATGAAGTTTTGTAGAAATTTCCGAAGAAATTATTCATATTCAGAGTATGAAATTGTTTCTATGGCTGTTCGATGGTATTCAGCCTTTAATTACGAAACATGGGTGTAGATGGTATTCACCGCATGTTCGCTTGTGTGGAATAGCAATTAGCGAAGTTCCATGTCGCTATCTTACTCCGTTGAAGTATGTCCCAATTGCAATAAGCCCTCTTAGCCTTCCATCTGCTCTTCGGTTGTAGTGTCAGAAGAACAAACTGCCGTATTCAATTGCTCCATTATACTGTATCGTTCTGTAACCAAGCAATCTGAAGTCTTTCTACTCCACTCGCAGCGTCAGCCGTTGCGTTGATTCTCGCTATACAAAAGTGTTTCTCTAGTGGCGAGATAATCACTTTTGTCAGTCGTATAAAACTGCTAATATCTTTTAAACTAATCGGTCGAAATTGTTCAGCTTTTCTCTATAACTGCATGTAGCACTGCACAATACAATTAGCTTATTGGAGACCGCTAACTGTTCGAAGCTAAACTTGTAGAAGCTTTCTAAGGTCCGTTTCAACTTCACCTAGTTTGACCTGGATCTCGTTAATATAGTGGCCTCGCCACGCGTTATAAAGTCGATTCTTTTCACTGCTGTTCACTTCGTCGTCTCACTATAATGAATGTATAAGAAAAGAACTTTCACAAATATACTTCGATGATCTGAGCATGAGATCTCAGAATGATCAGAGAACGAAAGAGGCTCCTCTCTTCTGCGCAAGCCCTTTTATTAACTTCTCGAGGGGCGTTTCCATCCCTTCCAAAGCGTGATACTACGTCATCGCTAAAACTTCCAACTTCGTTAATACATGACGGATTTTCAAAATTCAAAAACTGAAAATAAATTTCACCAAAATTCCAAATCAATGCTTTTACTGCAAATGGATTTCCACAATTCTGCATTCCAAAAGTAATAAATATACCATAGTTTCAGCAATCTCCGTCTTCCTTTAAACTATCGTTCATTGGTTCAAGCCTCTCCTCCAATAGCATAGTTTCTTCCTCAGCAGAATTCCTCGTTTCCTGCGACTGCGTCGTAAATCTTGGAACATTCTGGACTAAATGCTGACGTCACTGAGAATCTCAGCTCAAGTAGCCTGCTGGCATAACATATACGTCATCCGTGCTTACGTCATGACTACCCACGTCATAACTATGACAACCATAACTCTGATTATAATTTCAAATATAGCCACCGTGGTCTCTATATAATTCAATTACGGGGGCAGTACCATCCCGGCATTTGCCCGAAGACGAAGTGGGAAACCACGGAAAACCACTTCGAGGATGGTTGAGGTGGGAATCGAACCCCCTCTGCTCATTTGGAGCACCCGAGGCTGAGTAGACCTCGTTCCAGTCCTCATGCCACTTTTCAAATTTCATGGCAGAGCCGGGAATCGAACCCAGGACCTCCGGGGCGGCAGCTAACCATGCTGACTGCTACGCTACGTAATCAATATACTATGAGCGTAAAAATTGGTCAGCATGAAAAGTTCTACAAAAAAGTCCGTGAGAGCATATCTCTATCTTCAATATATCGCCCACTATAAGTGTTTTTAGACTGGACGGAAGGGGCACATCCCCGCGCTCTTTGCCCTTGGTTTGCACTTGCCGTTCGCGAGTAATTTGAAACAAGGTAAAGTATTATAAAGCAAGATAAGTATTATGCAGATAATTTTCTAACATGTCAAGAGTCTTTGGCTTCGAGCGAAGCGAGATGCCTCCAGCCTTTCTAGCATTTTTCAGCATTTGTAGCATTTAAAATGATACAAAGTCTAGTCTTTCAGACTGACTGTCACTTTTGTGTAGACCGTCTGAAAGCTGCATTATTAATTGTTAATAACGCAACTCTGAAAATGGCTTCAAGGATATCTTCATTTCGTTAACTTCTACCGTAGCAAGCTTTTGAAGTGTTTGCGTGTTGAATGTTTCTTTATTATGAGTTTTAAATTATTCACAATGCCCCCAAAACATCCTTTGATGTTTTGATGCTTTCTTAGAGAGGTGCATCGCACGGGTTGATAAACGCTTCAGACTTACAGAACCGAACACCAACTTGTTTAGTGGCCATTGCCCCATACGAAGTTAATGAGACTTGCAAGCTCACCTCATTACTGTGATCTTACGCAGGGGCTTCTTGTAACATGTGAATGAATATAAAGATCCGAATGTTCCCACAGGTAAGTAGATATTATTTACGAGATGAATGCAAAGTTACAGATTTGCTGGGAGGCGTCAATTCAAAGTTAATAGACCGTAATGCCTTTCAATTGCTAGAAATCGCTCGTATAAATATGTTAATAACACTAAAATGGGGTTGTTGAAAATAATTGCCGGGATTTTAAAACGTTTCCAAAGCTAAGAAATAATCATAATTTTAATGATAATAATAGCTTGCTGCATTAGGTGATAAGTTTTTTATGAAGATATCAATGAATTTACATAATGTGATGAACTCTTACACTTGGTTCACTAAGGTGCACTCTCAGTCGCGGTAGGCGGCTCTGGTGGCGTAGTTGGTAGCATGCTGATCTTCTTTGCCCAAGTTCGTGGGTTCAAACCCGGCTGAAGTCGTCGGATTTGTTAAGAGCGTTAAAATCCTTCAGCATGCCTTCCTTCGGAGGGGAAGTGAAGTCGGTGGTCCTATGTCATGGATTTATGGCATTAAAAAGAACCTTCCACTAACTACACTTGTGTGAAGCCAAAATTTGTAGGTTAGAATTGATAGCGCTCTATTAGTACCAACATTCGCCGCCAGATGCTGACTGAGATGACATCTAATAGCCAAGTCCACAAGCTAGGTGTCGTGGATGTTATCATTTGGTAGCAAAAGTAGGAACTACTTGAAATTATTGTCTACAGTCCTTACTTGAATTAAAACAGAAACCATACTCTAATACAGCCATCACAATTAACACCGGTTATCAGACAGATTCTACACACACCCAAAGTACACGGGGCTACATGACCGCGTTGTTGCAGCCCCTAATCTAAGGAACCAACCAACCATTCAGTTGTGAGAATGACTCAACTCATAGACACGTCAGTACACAGAATCCAGAATAGTCATTCAACCATCAAGAAGGCGTGTTATTTATCGGAATATTCTGGAATGTGACCTAGCTGTTTGACCCTCTCGAGGCCTAACCCCCTGACGTCTGAGCCATCGTCCATCTTTCTACGTTTCATCGTTCGGAATTTATCGGAATCATTCGGAGAGGTGATTTTAAAACCTCCCATGAGTTTAAGCCCCACTACTTCAATCAATTCCCGTTCCTGTAATTTAATGATGAGGAGATAATACTCGTGAAGGAAATTATCAAGAATTACATACCGGTACTCTGTCAGTAAATCATGGACTACGTTGAGGAATTATTAAATTTATTGTATCAGAAATCTGTTCGTTTTTTTTGTATTTCTTGAGCCTTTTCTTCATAGAATTTTTTATCCAAATATTGATTTAGGAGCTATATGACCACCAACAGGAATTCACCCATTTAACAGAAATTCCGTAAATACATTAATTACAGCTATTCTTCTAGCATCAGGTGTAACTGTAGCATGAATTATGATGAGCTCAAATAAGAGTGGAGGATATATTTATTGTAGAATTATTGAGAATATTTTTAAAAGCATATTTTGTTGAGGTAGAGCCTCCGTGGCTTGCGCGGCACCACGCCGGCTTCTCCCCGCAGGGTCCATGGTTCAATTCCTGGTCACTCCATGTGAGATTTGTCCTGGACAAAGCGGAGGCAAACAGGTTTTTATCTGGGTATTCCAGTTTTCCCTGTCACAAATTTCATTCCAGCAACACTCTCCACTGTCATTTCATTCCATCCGTCATTCATATAATCACTGCCCTAGGGGAGTACAACAGGCTTCGGCAGCTGGCACAGTTCATATCCTGGCCGCTGAAATCGGGGCTTCATTTATTTCATTCCCTGACCCGGTCGGTCGACTGGAAGCAGGTTGTGGAATTTCATTTTCTATGTTGAGGTAACATAGAGAAAAATGTTTTGTATTAAATGTTAACGGAATAAATGATAGTACATTTATTTCTAATCCTATGCAAACACCTAATGAAGAGGTCGTAAATATTCTTTGTCCATTTTTTGAATACAAATGATCCCCATGGCACTATCGGTACATGTGCTGGCACATTGTGCCTTCTTCAGCCTTTCATCACAATATCACACCATTATTACAGCAATTTACGACACTTTTAATATATATTCACATAATATTGTTTTGTCAATTTCACATAATAGCCACCCAAAATATCTGGGAGTTACACTAGATAGGACGCTTAGTTTAAAGAACATCTTTCAAGAACGGCTGCTAAAATTAGAACAAGAAACAGCATCTTTCAAAAGCTGTGTGGTACTTCAGCTCTTGGACTAGATTATCCTGTGGCAGAATACTGTGCCTCGGTTTGGCTGAACAGGGCTCATCTCAGACTCGTTGATGCTCAACTTAATCACACCATGCGCACAATCACGGGAACGATCAGAAGTACCCAAACATTTTGGCTGCCTGTACTTTGTCATATTGGGCCTCCAGCCTTGAGGCGTGAGAAAAGTCTTCTCAGGGAATATAAAAATATATGCAAGAACCCTCATCTTCCTGTGCATGCCGACTTTCCTGCCATCCACAGAAACAGACTTCGCTCTCGTCATCCACCGTTGAAGACTGATCGAACACTCGATGAGAGCAACTTTAGTTAGTTAGTTATTGTTGTTTTAAGGGGCGAAACTACGAGGTCATCAGCAACTTTAACTTGTTTGTTTGTTAGAAAGCAATATGGAGTTCAACTGCTCCTCCAGAGCAGCTTAGCATGACGTGTATTACGACCAAACCACCAGGATTTGAACTGAATCGGAAAATTTGGTCTTCCTTAACAGAGTAAGGACTACTGTGGCAGATGTGCAGATTTGATGCATAAATGGGACAAAGTTCAATCTCCAAAATGTGATTGCGGTACAGAAAGGCAAACAGTTCAGCATATCATCCAATCTTGTCCAATGTCAGCCTTCCCCGGAAACCCTTCTGTGTTCCTGTTGGTGACTGATCGAATTGTTGACTATTTACGGGCATTGAAAGTTTCATTATGACCTATTTCAGTATAGTGTATTGTAAATAGTGTTATCTTACATCATATGGGTACAGTATCTTGTTATACTTGTTTATTGTTCCATGATGTGATGATCGTCAAACGCTAAATAAATAATTGTTTTGTCAAGATAGATTTAGGTTTTTATTACCATTTTAACAGGACTCAAGATTGAATGGGGTAACGTCTAATTGAGAAAGCAAAAGATATCAATAGATTGTGTAACACACATACACAAATCATGGCATATATACGCTCAGTGTCAAAGAAATAGTATATCTTGTGGCTGTAATATGGGGTAAGTTTTACAAATAAAATAAAATGTTTATAAATTTTAAAAAAGAACATTTAAACTTAGTTTGAGTACTTACATTGGTACTAATAAGTTGCTTTTATTTTTTCTACAAAATGCTCAAATGGCTTCAACTTGATTAGAAAATTTGATTTGCAAGATTGATAAAGGAAGCATTTCCGGATTAGTCTTTTATTGTCTTAATTTTTTGCGAATTTAAAAAAATCTATGTTGGCAAACATATATTATGTGAATATAGATTAAAAGTGACGTATATTGCTGTAATAATTGTATGAAATTGTGGTGAAAGGCTGAAGAAGGCACAATGTGCCGAAACATGTACCCATAGGTGCATCATATAAGTAAATAGAAATTAAAGTCTCCATAATTAGTATTTCACAGGTCAACATCCTCACGAGTTAGTTAGTTATTCAGGTTTTAAGGGGCGGAATTATGAGGTCATCTGCCCCGCCTCATGAGTTACTAGGTGACGGAACATGTGGGTTGAATGATACCATGTCTCAAGCCCGTGTTCATTAGACAGCCCAGTGCGCCGTCACAATCAATGCGACTGATTACATTGTCGCTCCACCACAATTCTATTATCCCTGAGTCACAATTCTCTGTCTCTAATTCACTCGCGAACTAAAACAAGTATAGGATGAGTGGTGCAACTTCAAACTGAACTAGAGCTTCTCTGGGGCTAAGTATTGAGACGTTACACATGAGAAGGGCCAACCAACGACACGTTTATTTTAACCCTTTGACTTTCAAGGTAACGATCTGTCGTTACGCCCTGGTTGTGCCAAAACTCTCAGAGTAACGATCCATCCTTATCGGCCTTAACTATTAAATATTTCGTTATTTTTACGCTTGATAACAGCAATTTGCAGGGAATATGAATAAAGCAATTTTAACTCACGGTTATATTCTACGGGAACCTCTGAGAATCAGTATTTATATTAATTCTTAGAGTCTGAAACATGTGCTTACAGAGTGTCGCGTCATGATTACGTCGTGATTGGTGGCAAACTTGCGTGTATTTTGCTCAGGTTTTGTTGGTAATTTTGGAATCTTGACATTTCCCATGCTATCAAATAATATAGAGTTTTTTTTAACAAGAATAACAGACTTGACGAGTGAATTCCATTTCCGAAAACTAATTCAAAAATTTCAAATCTGAAATTTGCAATTTTTTCCATTGTATTAGCCTACTTTTGATTTTTGAAAAAAATGAAAGTAGACTTATGAGATCAACACAGGGCGAAAAAAAAGTGTGTCTGTCTGTGTGTGTGAGTCTGTGTGTGTGTGTGTATGTCTGTGTGTGTGTGTGTGTGTGTGAGTATATGTACTCTGAATGTCTGTCCCCCCCCCTATCAATTCGAACACGGTGAATGCGAATTGAACGAAATTTGGTACAAAGGTAGCACTAGCAAAGGATACCTCAGTGTCATGTTTTATATCGCCGCCATCTTGACGGACACGTAATGGCGGCCACACAAATGTTCAAAGCTTAAATCAAATTACGACTAACCTAATCATCCGATCTCTACCAAATTTTGCAACAACATACCTTTATAGAGGAAGCATCCTTTGACCAAATGACTAGGTCATTAGCCTAATAGTTTGCGGATGGCGGCCATCTTTGTGTGAAAATCAATTCCCCCTATTAATTCAAACACGGTGAAACCTAATGGAACGAAATTTGGTACAGAGGTAGCACTAGCAAAGAGCATCTCAGTGTCATGTTTTATATCGCCGCCATCTTGACAGAAACGCAATGGCGGCCACACAAATGTTCAAAGCTTAAGTTAAATTACGACTAACATAACCATCCGATCTCTACCAAACGTTGCAACAACATTCCTTTATGGAGGAAGCATCCTTTGACCAATCTAATAGGTTATTAGCCTAATAGTTTGCGGGTGGCGGCCATCTTTATGTCAAAATTGATTCCCCCTATTAATTCGAACACGGTGGAACCGAATGAACGAAATTTGGTACAGAGGTAGCACTAGCAAAGGGCACCTCAGTGTCATGTTTTATATCGCCGCCATCTTGACAGAAACGTAATGGCGGCCACACAAATGTTCAAAGTTTAAGTTAAATTACGACTAACTTAACCATCCGATCTCTACCAAACTTTGCAACAACATTCCTTTATGGAGGGAGCATCCTTTGACCAATCTAATAGGTTATTAGCCTAATAGTTTGCGGGTGGCGGCCATCTTTATGTCAAAATTGATTCCCCCGATTAATTCGAACACGGTGGAACCGAATGGAACGAAATTTTGTACAGAGGTAGCACTAGCAAAGGGCACCTCAGTGTCATGTTTTATATCGCTGCCATCTTGACTGAAACGTAATGGCGGCCACACGAATGTTCAAAGCCTAAATCAAATTACGATTAACCTAATCATCCGATCTCTACCAAATTTAGCAACAACATACCTTTATGGAGGGAGCATCCTTTGACCAAACTAATAGGTCATCAGCCTAATATTTTGCGGATGGCGGCCATCTTTGTGTGAAAATCGATTCCCCTTATCAATTCGAACACGGTGAAACCAAATGGAACGAAATTTGGTACAGATGTAGCACTAGCAAAGGGCGCCTCAGTGTCATGTTTTATATCACCGCTATCTTGACGGAAACGTAATTGCGGCCACCCAAATGTTAAAAGCTAAAATGTAATTACGACCAACCTAATAATCTAGTCTCTACCAAATTTTGCAACACCATATCTTTATGTGGGAAACATATTCAGACCAAACTGCAAGAACATCAGCCCAATAGTTTGCAGATGGTGGCCAAGTATGTGTGCAAATCGATTCCCCCTATCAATTCAAACACGGTGAAACCGAATTGAACGAAATTTGGTACAGAGGTAGCACTAGCAAAGGACACCTCAGTGTCATGTTTTATATCCCTATAGCACGTTGTATTTCAACAAGCTACTACAACCAACATTCAATCATACTCCTTGAAAAGGACAAAGAGTTATAACAATACCCATGCATTTAGGAGAAAGTAGGCTATATGTTCTTTACTGAACATCTTGTTTTTAAACATTGAAATCATATGGCTCAGAATTTTCAGTAATAACAAGTAATTTATTCACTCTTTGTTCATAATATTTTATTTTAATATCTTTAAAGGTTTCTTTTCCATATCATTTTAAAAGAAGTGTGTGCACAGTTTAGTAATGATGGCTGACAGTTTTCATACATCCATCAGATGAGACCTTGAATGTGAAAGGGTTAAGTCACCGTGCAAAAATACATGTGCGCAAATCAGATAACATCTCTACATTTAGAGGATTTATCTGAAATCGGGTAAAAATCCGTCAAGTTATTTATTGTGTTGGTCTAACTGTACTAGTCCCTTCACTAGTCCCTAGCAATATATATATATATATCTTAATCAAATGCAATTTATTTTAGTGTTGAAACCATTTCTTAGCCGACAAAGTAGGGATCCCCATCTTAGCCAAAACGTAAAATTCAGCAATTTCCTCAATTGTGCCAAACGTTGAAGGGCTGAAGGGTCCAGAAAGGTTTCAAATTGTGAGTCTTGGAGATCTCTATCAAACCAAATTTCAAAAACCACTTCCGGCCTAAATTCAGTTTCGGAAAAACAGCCTAAAATCGCTTGCTTCTTTACTCTTTTTCATTTCGATACATATCCTAGCCAAATTAACTTCTTCTTCTTCTTCTTCAAGTGTCTTGTCCTCTAAGAATTTTGGCGATCAGTAGCATGATCTGCTGTTTGTCCATAGCTGTTCTAAACAGTGACACCCCTTTTCACCCCTTTTCACTCTACTAAAAAACACACCCTGTCGGAAACAAGACACAACTTAGCGATACAGCCAAGCTAGATAAAAAAGGGGGGGGAAATAGCGGTGGTTAATAGGTAAATGTTATCTGGATCAGGCGTACTATGTACTTTTTTCTGCAATAAACCAAGGCTGGTATTCGCGGCAGTATTAAAGGTGATGGGACGTCTTCAATAGACCGGACCACGCTTAGTACGAACGGCTTTTTAGTCCACGCGTGGCGAAGACAGTTCCACGGTCTTTAATAGTTGTAGACCTTCTTGTATTCAATAACATACGTCTTATCTAGATTTGGCAACGTCACGCAAACACACGTTGCACTGACCTCAGACAGCACATAGGGAAAAAGGGGGGGGGGGAGGGGGGAGGAAAAACCAGTTTCGTCCAGTTAACACCCCGGTTCAGTCGACCTCAATTGGCGCTAGAGTGAACACGAAACTGCTCGAAGCTCCAGCCAGGAAGACAACCAGATAAGTAGTAGCCTATAATATTACAGTATAACCATAGTTGACTTTTTACAACCATATAGTCACCCCAAACAGGCAAACTCCGGATTTCTATCACCATTTTAGCATTTCACCTAACATTAGATATACTACATTTAGCATACACCGACAGTTGCATTACCAATACTGCAACTAAATAATTGCACATTTTGTAAATACTTTTCACCTGTATTCTCATACATAGATGTGATAGCCTGATTGTAATGGATCTGATGATGATCGCTTGACGACCAAAACTGGTCATCCTAGTGTATTTATTAAATTCATGTAATTTAGTTCAGGATTAGGGCATAACCCAGCTCTTTTTGGGTACATTCATGTTGACCGACTGAAAAGCACCAAACTTTTGTTTACTTAGGCAACACTGAAAATGGCTTCAAACCCCACAATGCAGTGACACTGTATGAAGTCCAAACCGCTGGCTTAAATTCTTTAGCCGGGATATTCGCGTCTGCGTCCTGGACCCCTAATGCCATCAATCTTCCCTGGGATAATTAACTGCAAGAGGTGGTATTTGTTGTTGCGCATGAAATGACCAAAGTATTCTAGTTCTCCTTGATGATACTGAGAATTTCCGAGTCTTGGTTCATACGCCGCAGTAGACCTACTTCCACATTTGTGACTTTAGCTGTCCATGATATTCTTAAAATCCTGCAAAACGTTCACATTTCAAATGTTATCAGTTTCTTACTTAAAACCTCGGTAAGTGTCCATGATTCAACTCCACAAATTAACTTAGTGATATATATATATATATTTTTTTTTTTAATTTTCCTTGATTCAATACCTTCAGGCTTTTTTTTTCTTTTTGAAAAATCTTCTCACCAGAAGTACGGTAGTTATAAGTATAAAAATTAATAACAATAATCCTGGCACTAGAGCCCAAGAAGGGCCTAGGCCTACCAAGCGACCGCTGCCCAGCCATTTGGCCTGCAGAAATTAGGTTACACGTGGTAAGCGCATCAGGTCCTCTCGGCCGTTAATCTTGGTTTTAGTGACCGGGACGCTACCTAACTGTCAGATAGCCACTCAATAATTGTCCTCACGAGGCTGAGTGCACTCAGTTCCAGCCCTCACGTCAGTTCCTAAAATACCTGACGGAGCCGGGAATCGAATCCGGGGCCTCCAGATGAGAGGCAGGCGCGTTACCCCAACACCACGGGGCCAGCATAAGGGTTTAAGTGAATTGACTGATTAGATTGCCCTTTCTACCTCTATAAGCGCGAGTGTGAGTCAATAAAACTCAACCGTATCCGCTCGATTAGATTACCAGTTTTCCTTTTCTACCACTACGAGCGCCAGTGTAAGTCAATATTTCTCATTATCAATTAAATGTCTCCAGACATTAACTTTTATTTCTGGAATAAATTACAGTACTTGATTTCAACACTTTCGCACATCAACAGTGGTAAACAATATCCATCAATCAATAATTGGCGTGATGGTGAACAAAACAATCAGATTATAATTTAATACACGCAGAGTTTAACAGGTTTAACTAACTGGCGAATTGTTCACTGCGAGTAAAAGTTTGCTTATCCCTTTGAATATAATTTTAGTTTTAATGCTGCATACATTAGGCATGTTACATGCTTATCGGATGCTTAATTTGGCATATTCCTCGTTTTATCTGACAAAAAAATTAAATCCATCTACGATGAGAAGTACTATGCATTTTAATGGTACTTCGATCGTGCATCAGAATATACTTTAATGAGGGAACTGTGTAAAACGAAATAGATAATCCGAACCTTTACGCCATACGCTAAAAGTACAATTATAAAGAGAACTCATTTATTAACCCTAACCAATGTAATCACCACAAAACGATGAAACTGAAATGCCATTGTTGATGAGGTCAAAGTTAATGAATAAAAGAGTATATCATTACCGTTCCCTTTTCAAAGCTGTGGAGGCTACTCTCGTAATAACTGCTATCTCATATTATAACATATTAATAGCTTCTTGCCGCAAACATTGAGAACTTCATCTCAAGAATGAAAATTATTATTACTTTTATTTACTAAATGCAACACACCATTATGTTTTCATTTAGAGGCATGAAAATCATTTCGAGTATTTCCATGTATTTGGATCAGTGCATATTAATCTGATAACCTACCTGTAGTGTGCATATTTAACTGAGGCTAGAATTATGATGGAGGTTACCTTCATTAAGAAACTATCCCTGTATAAATAAATACACTAACAATAAATAAACCAACAAAAATAAATACATAAATAAACAAAGAAATGATTAAATAAATAGATAAATAAATCGATAAATAAATGGATAAATACATAAATAAATACATACATAAAATAAACAAATAAATAAACAAACAAAACATAAATAAGTGAAATAAATAAACAAATACAATCAAAAAATAAATAAGTAAATAAATACATCAATATAAAATAAAATATTAACAAATTAATAAATAAATATCTAATAAAACCTAAATTAAAAATAAATAAATAAATAAATAAATAAATATCTAAATAAATATATATGTAAATAAACATATACAGTAATAAATTAATAAACTAATGAATAATTAAATAATAATTAATCAATCTAATATTAGATAAATAAATAAACAAGTAAACAACAAACAACATATGAATTAATAAACAAATACACAAACAAAGAACAAATAAATAAATAAAAATATGGTTGGTTGGTTCCCCAGTTTAGGGGCTGCAACAACGCGGTCATGTAGCCCCGTGTACTTTGGGTGTCTGTAGAATCACTGATAACCGGTGTTAATTGTGATGACTGTACTAGTGTGTGTATTCTGTTTTCAATTCAAGTGAGGACTGCAGACATTTTTTTCAAGTAGTTCCTACTTTTGCCACCAAACGTCACCGTCAACGTCTACTAGTTCAGAACTTGATTACCAGATGCCACCGCAGTCTGCTCTTGGCGACGAACGTCGGAACCTAAGAGCGTTTATCAAATGTTTAACCTATATATAATTTAACTTCACAAAGGTGTAATTATTGGAAGGTTCTTTATCATGCCCTAAATCTCTGACATGGGACCGCCGGCTTTACTTCCCCTCCGAAGGAAGGCATACTGAGGGGTATTTAAACCTCTTAAAAAATCCGACGACTTGGGCCGGGGTTGAACCCGCGATCTTGGGCAGAGAAGCTCTCCATGCTACCAACTATAAATAAAAATAATTAGTCTATATAAATATACAAATAAATTGTTAAATAAAAAAATAAATAAATCAATCAATTAATCTATATTTTGTGAAACTACCATGTACTGGTAGGATCGTTTGGTAAGCCTAGTTTTACACAATTTTTTTCTTAATCCTTCGTTCTGTAATTTTGTACATGTTTTCACAAACTGTCGTACATTCATCTGTTCATGATGTTCTAAATTGAAATCTAACTGAATATCAAACCAATTTGCCCATATTTATTAAATTGCGTTCCTGTTGTGACTATTCACTTTAGCCCTTCCTGATAGTATAAAAGTATGAAATGAAAATCCACAGCCTGCTTCCAGTCTCCGACCGGGTCAGGAATGGAATGAATGAAGCCCCCATCTAGCGGCGAGGATATGAACTGTGCTGGCTGCCGAGGCCTGACGCACTCCTCTGGGGCAATGATTAAATGAATGACAGATGAAATGAAATGATAGTGGATAGTGTTGTTGGAATGAAATTTTGACAGGTAAAACCGGAGTACCCGGAGAAAAACCTGTCTGCCTCCGTTCTGTCCAGCACAGATCTCACATGGAGTGACCGGGATTTGAACCACGGACCCAGCGGTGAGAGGCTGGCGTGCTGCCGCCTAAGCCACGGAGGCTTCCAGTATAAAAGTATATTAAATTCAAATTGAATTCTCGAGGTATTAATTTAACTCTGCTTCAGTCATCACAAAATGAGAGGTTAACTGACAAATATAGCTCACACCCAAGTTCACGGGGTTGATATACAATATGTTCCTAGCCCCGAAATCAAATTACTTACAACCGAAATATTTAAAATTATTACCAATATATATCTCTAAACAATATGATAAATATGAAGTGAGTCTGTGTTTGCCTGCAATTGCTCTTCCGTCAATACTTTTCACATTGAAATAGCTACCGTGTTTATTTGAGAATGGCAGCTTTGGTGCCGTAGTTGGTAGCATGCTGAGCTTCTATGCCCAAGGTCGCGGGTTCAAACCCGGCTGAAGTCGTCGGATTTTTTAAGAGCGTTAGAAACCCTCAGTATGCCTTCCTTCGGAGGGGAAGTAATGCCGGCGGGCCCATGTCATAGATTTATGGCATGAAAAAGAACCTCGCACTATCTACACTTGTGAGAAGCTAAATTTGTAGGTTAGAATTGATAACGCTATGTTAGTTCCAACGTTCGACAACAGGTGCTGACTGCGATGGCATCTTGTAGCCAAGCCCACAAGCTAGGTGTCACGGACGGTAGCATTTGTTAGCAAAGGTGTGACTACTTGAAATTATCATCTGCAGTCCTTACTGGAATTAAAACAGATAACACACACTAATACAGCCATCACAATTAACACCGGTTATCACACAGATTCTACACACACCCAAAGTACACGGGGCTACGTTGTCGCAGCCCCTAAAGTAAGGAACCAACCAACCTATTTGAGATAGGGAAATATTAATACTGTACAGTAAATTTGATCGACATAACAACCCTCTCAGCCGCAGCCATTTGCCAAATGCAACCAACACAAGCGCACTGTAATGCACACAGCTTACTGGGTCACTGCAGGCGTTATAGTCTCTCAGCTGTCATGATCTGGCCTAGAGCTTCTTGTTTACATTCTTGCTGGCGTCTCTAAAAACCAGGGTAGTTAAAAGGGACGTAAAACCAATAACATTACACATTCTTGCTTGACCAACTCTATAACCGATCCCGCCTGGCGTGTTACCACAGCCACAGTAACGGTGACTAGGAATATGAAGTTGAATCACGGATTTATTAGCCTATTTTCATCATATGAAATATTCCTTAACGTTTATATGTGTATCTGGATGTGTCCTGTTTGTCCTGTATCAAAATCTTGCAAATCGACTCAATAGTACAGGAAGAATCCTAGATGTCTTGAAAAGTCAACAGAAATATATTTATTTGCTTTTAAAGTGCGTTTAAGCAAATAAACAAGTACTCAGACCAAGGTAGAAATGTGTCGCGTCGAGCCCACATAACAGTTCATCCGAGCGGGTATAATATACACATGGGGCGCTCACAAGTAACTGATTATTTAATTTATCGTACGGCTTTTATTGCCGGGAGTGTCCGAGGACATGTTCGGCTCACCAGAGGCTGTAGCTGCTTCAGCGGATACCACTAGGGTGAGCTACAAGTTCCGTTCTATTTCAAGTAGTTCCAACTTTCGCTACCAGATATCAATGATGCCTAGTGGTGAAGGTTGGAACTTTGATAGAGCGTTACAACGAAATCTAACCTAACAATTTAGCTCCACACAAGTTTACTCTGTGGAAGGTACTTTTACATGCCATAAATCTATGACATGGGACCGCCGGCTTTACTTCCCCTCCGAAGGAAGGCATACTGAAGGATTTTAACGCTCTTAAAAATCCGACGACTTCGGCCGGGTTTGAACCCGCTATCTTGGGCACAGCAGTTCAGCATAAGTAACCGATAATAACAAATGATAGAGAATTACCCACAGCAATGACGATGTAGTCTGATTTCATAAATAAGGACAATTTGTTTAAAAAGTGCGATTAAACAAATAAACAAACAGCTTCTGCCAGAACAGTGTCGCGTTGAGCCCACATATCAGTAAATCCAGGTGGGTGCTTTATACACATGCTTAGTTTTTACGTTATATTTAAAACGCTAAGGTCTATGTTTTACAAACCGTTGGAGGGTGCCGCTGGTTCCAAAATCTTCCAAAACGTCTCAATAGTTCAGAAAGAATCTTACATTTATTTCAAAAGTCAACGTAAATATGTTTATTTGTTTATGAAGGGACTTGAAACAATGGTACCAACACATGGAACTGTCTAAATAACCGATCGTAACAATAGTATATATGGTATAGTAAGAACCAAAATATTTAAAATCGACTCAATAGCACAGAAAAAGATTTACGTTCATTCAAAAGTCAATGGAAATATATTTATTTGTTTATAAAGTGCGTTAAAACAAATAAAAAAGATACGAGCCTTACAGTAGTCGTATATTTCCCTTCATTTAGGTCCTTTGGCACAAATCTACACCGTATCACCGATCTCAACCGAATTTTACATACTTATCCTCTGGAACCCGACGAATAACACCGTCCACTTTAATTTTCGGACAGACCACTCCATTCCCGGCATTTAGGCCCTTTGGAACAAATCTACACCGTTTCACCGATCTGAACCAAGTTTTACTTATTTATCCTTTGGAACCCGACGAGTAACACTGTCTACATGAAATTTCGGACAGGCTACACCATACCCTGCATTTAAGTCCTTAGGCACAAATCTATATCGTTTTACCGATCTGAACCAACCTTATGTACCTACACTTTGGAACTCTACGAGTTACACTGTCTATTTGAAATTTCGGACAGACAACTCCATTCCCTGCATTTAGGCCCTTTGGCACAAATCTACACCGTTTCACTGATCTGAACCAAATTGTACATACCCTTTGGAACCCAGTGGTTAACACTGCCCACTTTAAATATCGGACAGACCACTCCAATCCCTGCATTTAGGCGCTTTATTTCAAATCTGCACCGTTTCACCTAAGACAAGAGGAACTTGAAAACCTCGTTTTAAGGCCCTAGAACCATTCATGTCCGTAGTAGTGTAACTGTAAGAATATTTTAATAAGTCTATTGTTGTCTGGAAATGTGGGCTGCATCACGCCGCCCCTACCCGAGATCTGGTGCAGAGTTGCAAAAATAGTTACATCTTGCACTGCTTATAAATTGCAGTCACGGGGAAAAATTAGTGCAAAAGGACTTCTTAGGCTTCTTAGAACAGTTATCATAATGAAAATATTATGGGTCTGTAAAAGTGCGATGGTGTTGGTGCAGTGCATTGAGGTAAGCGTTGCTGCTTTCAAATTTACTTTCATTCATTCCGATCATACTTGAGCGCTAGGTGGCGATCAATAACACTATTGCTACCTGAGGAGCTCGGGACAGCCGAAGTTTTCCAAAGTGCTCTGATTATTTTTCTATGGCACTAGGCAACAAATGACACTGTTGTCTCTTCATTTCTAACAGCCAATGAGACATAGGCCCTAAGTAGTGTCTTTTGTTTCACTTACTCCTCTTTCTAATCATATTTTTCAATTCGCTTTTAAATTACATGTGTCAGTTCTGTAGTTAGTAAATTGCCGTTTCCCTGTTCATTATTATCATTACGGGAAAAAGACTTGGATGTTACGTCCTTTATACTCTACTACTTATCACTCACACTACCACCACCACCACGAAACGTTATATTTATATATATTTTCTGTTAGTTTAGGTATCATGTGCCAGTTCTGTAGTGGTATTAATTATCATCCATGAAACAATTAAATCCACCGGGCGAAGCCGGGCACTACTGCTAGTCCTACTATGAAATTGAGATAAAATATATGTGAAGTCAATTATTTTCGGCTGTACTCCTCAAGTTATTAATTTTTTCGCGTTCCTTTTGTCGATAATTTCGCATATATTCTGCTCTGGATTTACCCAGCTCTGCGAATCACAAAATCATGAAAAAAGGGGCATCACCCCGAGTCCTAGGACACCTCATACAAGTCCCTAGCATTATTGGTTCGTGGAATATTAAAAATTCGATGACCCTTTAGTTTTGGGTCCTTTGGTTAAATTAATGGTGCTATAGGGAAACGGGGGGTGTCACCCTGAGTCCTAGGATACCTCTAGCTAAGAAGAAATGTAACATTGTAGAAATTAGCTTAAAAGTATGAAAAAGATCCGCGCTAATTTATTTATTCGAATAATTCCATATTACTTACTCGCGTTTTTTAAAGAATGAACTCATAGTGCTACCTTGTGCCAGCAAACATGAAGGATTCCTTCGTGTTATTACCATCGGTAAGTTCCCATTACTATTATTTCTGCTTATGCTATGAAATTTTGATGGCTCAGCGATGATGCAAGTATCGACTGGGTGACTAGTGTCTGCCGGTGAACTCTGTTGCTCATTGAAATAACTACTTGTAAGACTCCAGTGCCAAATCCTGACCGGTGTGCATGCGCGAGGTACGTCCTTGTACCAATATTTTATTTTAGGAATATCTTTAATCAGGCCTCCAATCCTTGAAGTAAACCGTACGTGGTATACATTCCAGAGCAAAAGTATGATGATTTAATAAATCATAATTGTTTTCAGCAAATATGATGTAATGAATATTTTCACATCAAAGAACGACAACTTTAAGATGATTTATTGAAGGAATATCTTTAATTGGGCCTCCAAATCTTGAAGTAAACCGTATGCGATATAAATTCCACATAGCCACATGGCCGACAGTACGTCGTTGTACCAATCTCCGCCACCGCACATGCTCATTTTTTCCTCTTACGCATTTCCGTCCCATTTCTGTCCCTTTTCCAAAATCACTCCCACAAACCACAAATACACATTTCCGTCCCATTTCTGTCCCTTTTCCAAAATCGCTCCCACAAACCACAAACCACAAATTCACATTTCCGTCCCATTTCCGTCCCATTTCCAAAATCACTCTCTTAAAAAAATATCCAGCAACCGAGTGGAAAGATATTACACATCAACAAGATGACAGTCCATGGAAGAAATGTGTCACGTCGAGTCCGCATAACAGTTAAACCTGGTGGGTGGTATACACTATACACATGGAGGCTCTCACAAGTAACCGTTCAATTGTGGAAATTCTTCACTGGCCATTAGTTTCTTTATATGAGGACCGATGAAAATTTAAACATTAATTTTAGCTTCCCACAATTTAGGAATAATAGGTCCAATAATATTGAAAAGCTTCAAAATCTTGACGAAGAGCGTTTACAAACTGCTTCATGAGGCCTAATTTTATTTGCAACGTTATTTATCATTACATAAAGTACAAACGCAAACTTTATTGATTATGAATGGCTGTTTGATTGCTACTCAGGAATATTTCTAGGTTTGAGCTGTGTCCTGTGAGTGGTTTTGCCTAGGACACCAAGCTGGCTCATCAGCGGGCTCTTGGTGTCCCCACTCGTACCCCCGCAGGAGTAGCAAACTGCGCGCTACCTCATTTTTTACGAAGCGCACCTGCGCCTCCTTTCTGCGAGAAATACAAGCTCAAGCAGCCATGACCTCCGTATGAAGGATTCCAACAAGATAGTAGGCCTATATTGGATATCATGGCCATTGAATTAAAACTCAGCAATTCGTCTAAGTTTGAGCCGTGTTCTGTGTGGGGTTTCACCTAAGACACCAAACTGCTTCATCAGCTGGCTCTTGGTGTCCCCGCCCGGACCCCCACAGGAGTGGCAAACTGCACGCTACCTCCCTTTTTAAGAAGCGCACCTGCGCCTTCTTACTGCGAGAACTAAAAGCTCAAGAAGCTTTAACCTCCCTATGAAGGCTACAAAAGATGGTATATACCATCTTTTTGATTACTGTTCGATATAGACAGTCATAATATTTGCTTTAAATAATAGTCTCAACACAAAATGTTTTGTTTGTTGACTTGTGTAATAATTTCCCCTTCTACAAGTTAACATTTCAAATTAAATACTTCTTGGTTTGAGGAATTCAATTTATACCTATCAGAAACACTTCTCTCCATTGAAGCACATCCCGCGCAGCTGTTTGACTACTTTGCATCAAGTTGCTTGTACGTGATCGCCGCACTAATATAGAAGTCAGCAAGTTCTTTAGGGGACTTCAAGTGTGGTAAGAATATCAATGAGTTACAATTCCAGAACAGGAATTGTCTCTGACATTTTGCTAGACATGAGATGAAATAAAAAATATTGATCAAAATTGACAATAGAATATGTACATAATGTATGTCTACCCCTTATTATTCCCGTTTCCCAACGGGGTCGGGGATGAGATGCGATATAATTCTTTGTGGTGGATGGTTTTAACGGCCGGTTGCCCTACCTGATGCCAACCGCATGAGATGAGTTAATGAGAGAAGAAATAAATGATGCTGAATGAAACTGGGCACGGATGTGGAAGAAAGCGGCCGTGGCCTATCAGAAGGTACCATCCCAGCATTTGCCTGGAGTTGAAAATGGGGAAACCACGTAAAACCATTTCAAGGACGGCCGACGGTGGGGCTCAAACCTACACGTGTAGCGAGTCAGCAGGGATCTTGGCCTCATGACCTAACGCTGCGCCTTAGCGAACGTAGCCACTGGCGGTTAGAATGTGTACGTAATGATACGAACTTGATATTTATTGTTTCATTATTGACAATCAATCTAAAAGAAATACCCATCGGTATTTAAGGAGTCTAATACCCCATAGTCTATAAAAATTTTAAATTAATATTTATTAATTCCATAAATATCAGTTTTGGCAACATTATGGCCATCTTCAGTTTTCCTGTAAGGACGCCCCCTTCCCTCTTCCTTGCCTATCCATCCTAACCTTCCAAACACTTCCCTCATGAGGCCCCTGTTCGGTTTGCAGGTGCGGCCGCTTGGGCGATGTGCTGATCACACCTCACCAGTTGTATCCACTACGACCATATGATCCCAGCTCTAGGATACTGCCTGAAAAAGGCGGTAGGCGTGAGTTACCTCGCTGAGTCCGTGGGAGCCACCACCCTGGAGAGTAAACTCGAGTTTTAAAAAATCTTCAAATAAAATGCATTTAAGACTAATGGTTAAATATTTCAAATAACTTCAGCGCCTTCTAAATATATTTAGTGCATTAAATCATGAACATTATAAATGAAATATTGGAAAACTGGCCTGTAGTCTAATAATTTGCACACCTCTGTAGTTATGATACAGATGAGGATTGGAAAGAAGGCGGCCGTGGCCTTAAATTAGGAACAATCCCAGCATTGACCTGTAGAAGTATTGGGGAAGCCACGCAAAACCACCTCCAAGGTGGCTAAGGTGGGAATCAAACCCGCCTCTTCTCACGTTTGCATTATGAAGCTGACTGTACCCCGTTTCAGCCCTCATATCAGAATTAAATTTATTGGCAGAGCCGGGAATCGCACCCCGGCCTCCGCGGTGACAGCAGAACCAGGTCAATCCCGGGTCTGCCAAGAAAATTCATTCTGGCCTGAGATCTGGGGTCCACTCAACCTCATGAGGCAAGACTGACATGAGGTGGGTTCGATTTCTAATTCAGTCATCTTGGAGGTGGTTTTCCGTGGTTTCCCACATGTTCTCCAGGAAAAGTACGGAATGGTTCCTATTTCAAAGCCACAGCCACGCCCTTCCCAATCCTCATCTGCATTACAAATACACACACTACTACACTCATCCACAAATATACAGGTTATCATACAAAGTCTACTCACACCCAAGTCCACCGGGCTAAATGACTACGATGTCTAAAAGTCCCTAAATGAATTAACAACAACAAAAAACGTTTTCACTACGTCAGTTATGGTCAATGTTGTTTCTTGATTTTGGGAGTTGGTTTAGCAGATCAGTGTACTCAAATATTTGTGAAAACATTATGTTAATCTGTGTTATTCTAGTTCATGTAGTGAAAATGACAATCCACAGCCTGCTTCCAGTCTCCGACCGGGTCAGGAATGGAATGAATGAAGCCCCCTTCTAGCGGCAAGGATATGAACTGTGCCGGCTGCCGAGGCCTGACGCACTCCTCTAGGGCAATGATTAAATGAATTACAGATGAAATGAAATGATAGTGGAGAGTGTTGCTGGAATGAAATTTTTGACAAGGAAAACCGGAGTACCCGGAGAAAAACCTGTCTGCCTCTGTTTTGTCCAGCACAGATCTCACATGGAGTGACCGGGATTTGAACCACGGACCCAGCGGTGAGAGGCCGGCGTGCTGCCGCCTAAACCACGAAGGCTTCATTCTAGTTCATGCAGTGAAAAAAATCCACAGCCTGCTTCCAGTCTCCGACCGGGTCAGGAATGGAATGAATGAAGCCCTCATCTAGCGGCGAGGATATGTAGTGTGCCGGCTGCCGAAGCCTGTCGCACTCCTCTGGGGCAATGATTAAATGAATGACAGATGAAATGAAATGATAGTGGAGAGTGTTGCTGGAATGAAATTGTGACAGGGAAAACCGGAGTACCCGGAGAAAAACCTGTCTGCCTCCGTTTTGTCCAGCACAGATCTCACATGGAGTGACCGGGATTTGAACCACGGACCCAGCGGTGAGAGGCCGGCGTGCTGCCGCCTAAGCCACGGAGGCAGTTCATGCAGTAAGTGATGTAATTTTTATTCCAATCACTCTTGGTTCTAGGTTCTAGTATTTTAACGGCCAATTTGCGTCAGCAATAATGATAATAACGATATTGGCTTTACGTCGCATTTAACTATTCGCTTCTTAGAGACGCCGAAATTTTGCCCAAAAGGGGATCTTTAACGTGCAGGTAATCTAATGAAACGGCTCCCTCGCATTTGCGTACCCCACAAATGCTAGCTGGCTGTGCCAGGATTCGATCCTGCGACCTTGCGGACAGCGGGCGAGAAAGTTACCGCCGAGCCACGTAGCTAGTCCACTACGTCAGATACGGTTATTTTTTGTTTCTTGATTTTGAGAGTTGATTCACCAGATCAGTATTCTACACACAGATATTTCTGAAAACCTTAAGATAACTTGTGTTATTCTGGTGTAAACAAACAAACAAACAAACCGCGGCGTAAAGTCAGCGTAAAGCGTGCGTTTAAAAAGCCCTCCAGCCCATAGGGCCTTTAGAGCTGTTTAGATTACAAGAAATTTAAGATTTAACAGCTCTTGTTTGGGGGAGGGTGGGGAAGGGGTGATTACCATTTGTATAGATCAGTGGTTATTAACCGGTGGTCCGCGGGAGAAAAGGGTCCACCAGCACGTATAAAAAAGTGGCCAATAAATGGGGATTTCGGAAGCGATATGCGTTGAACGAGAATCGTCCGAATTTATTCGAGGCGATGCACAGTGGGTAAAAATCGAAATCTAGGGGGAAAAAATTATTTTTTCGTTTTAATCATGAATTTAGAGTGAAAGCAACGTATATAATTTGTTTACTTCGTAATAAACATCAGTTACCTTTTCAAGCTTCGTCTACACATGCAAGAAATTGTCTATGACTAGGAGTTGGATAGAGCATTCAGTTATCTCTTCAGAATAATTTTCTACCCCTAATTTACTTTTAACAAAGTCACAAAGTTCCACTTTTGACATAATTGTCGAACCCAGTGCTTCAAACAGTTGTAAACGTGTGAGAACTGGTTGCGCGGCATCTTCTAAAACGTAAAATAACTAAGTGAGTTGCAAAGAAGATGCAAAAAATCTTATAACAGGCGTAAACTACAAGACTTTTTCTACATTTTAACATTAAGTAGAAAGTGACGCAGAGTGACGCGACATACTAAAAATCTAAGTGATAGTATAAATTTAAAATAACAGTTAAATATTATATAATGCAAATATACCTAAAATTACGTCAATATTACGCCCATTAATAACTGAAACACGTTACAAAGATCATACATTCAGCTGCATATTCCATCTTAAAGCATCACACTAACCACAAAGACAACCAATTCACAGCCACTTACATTCACCCACTGCTCGAACAGTGGTGACTGATTTACACTAAGATGCGTTTATATCCCAGAAGAGTGAGCGGCAATTAGATGAGAATGCTGTAAAAGAAATACATTTTGATTTTTTTATTATGAAAATAAATACTCGTACTTTTGTCCTCCTATATTTCTATTCTGACCCACTGGGCGATGACTGTCAGGGTTTGAATTGAAATATCTTTTAAAATAAGGGCTACTGAGGAACGGTTACAACTGATAAGGTGTATTGCGGGTGGGGGTGGTCCGTACATGATTCAATTTAAGGCTGAGTTAGAGATGGGCAGCAGTCGACTGAAAACAGTCGAATTAGTCGATAGTTAAAACAATCGACTTACCGGTATTCGACTGATTTAAAAAACAGTCGAATGAATTCAACGACTACTCACCGTACCATAAACAAATCGTTTGCAAACGACTGATCCCAAAACAATCGTTGGAAATCATTCGAATGAAACAAGTCGTTGGTAAACGACTAGTTCCAAGCGAATTGAATCATTCGAATTTAAGTAGTCGTTGTAAACGACTGATCCCAAAGCAATCGTTGGAAATCATTCGAATGAAACAAGTCGTTGGCAAACGACTAATTCCAAGCGAATGGAATCATTCGAATTAAGTAGTCGTTCTAATCAAACGACTTCTTCAGGATAACTTCATACTACAATTGATTGTGCTGTATGTTTATTGTAGAGCTTTAATTAATAAGTTAAGTATACCTGTAGGTGCCTATAGTTTTACACAGTTCGTTGATTCATTCAATGAAATAGCCTAAATCCAGTTGTCCAAGTTATTGGAAACGTTAAGCATTCAATATTTAGGTTATGTTTGAACTCCAGATACCGGTTTTGTGGCCCATCATCCCAGGCAAGCCGGTAAATACCTTTGCCTCCCAGTCAGATGGATTATTTAGCCGTGATTTTGAATTAGAGTAAGGTTGTAGTATGCGTGGTCAGATTTAGACAATAGCCTATTCCATGAAGGGGTCATGGCTACGCCTTCTATGTTTGTTTAATGAATAGAGTAACTGAAATGAGGGATGTATACTGATTTTAAGATTTGTGGAATGAGTTAATGAATTTTTAATAGAATTTAATGAGTCTTCGGTAAAGTTGAAGGAGACATGATCGTGTTTAGACAATATCCTACTCCATGAAGGGGTCATGACTATGCTTTCTATGCCTGTTTAAGGTGTAGTGTGGCTGAAATGAGGGAGGTTTACTGATTTTGGTGTTTGTGGAGTAGTCTTTTCGTTTATAATTTAGGTTTTGTGAAGCTTGTTGCGGAGTTGTTTTATGGATTTTATTGCTCTGCAAATGAAGTGCATTAGGGTGTTCCGGGTTTGGTTTAGCTGTAGTTTACAGGGTTATGGCTGAGAGTTGTTGTAGCAGGCCTAACAACAGTGTCAGAGCAGTGGCGTGCTGTGTGGGAGGGGGGTTTAGTGGCAAAGACATGAGGGCAGGGATGGAAGAGTTAATGTGTTCCCTCAAATTTGGCGCACTTAGGCTTATCTCGAGGTACCGTACAGATAAAGTGGTGATGTGAATCTCCAGCGGGTATTGTGAGGACAGCTTGACGGCTGTAGGTGCCTATAGATTTATACAGTTTCTTGTTCGTAGATTCATTCAATGAAATAGCCTACGTCCAGTTGTCCAAATATATATGTATGACATTTCATTGGAAATGTTAAGCATTCAATATTTAGGTTATGTTTGAACTCCTTAGCACAGTCTATACACTTTTAATGAGAATTGGGTGCATTCTTGAATTATTACACAACTTGAACATGGGCTTACCAATTATGGCTCAGAGTTCTATTTATTTTATGATTGAATTTCATTCATTTTCTACCGCGTGATAAATGAATTACAAGAAAACTATTATGAAATTCTCCCCATAGCGTGATGGTAATGATCGATGCAAACATAAAATAGATTTTCCAGGAAAATTAAATCAGAAAATATTTTATATTGGGATCCAATATTAATTGAATTTTAGCAAGTCGGAGGGCGTGTACGCTCAAATTGATTCTGGTCGTCAATTGTTTTGTAGAGATAGGCATCAACAGTCGACTGACAAAAGTTAAAACCATCGACTTGTTTGACTGCTTTTAGAAAACAGTCGAATGAATTCAACGACTACTCACCGTAACATAAACAAGTCGTTTGCAAACGACTGAACTGATCCCAATTGTTTTAACATGTTCTGAGCCCTGGCATAGTTTTACGTTCTGGTCATAAATTGTTTGTATTCACATGGTTGCCAACATCTCCACTGAAATTTCGCTCTCGTTACTGTTCTAAAGTGCTCTATTGTCGTGTCTCGTGTGTATTTATTCTAGGCTGTCGTGTTCTTGTTCAAGTTGTATTTCAACTCTACATTCTTAGTATTTTCTGCAAAACAACTAAGAAATAAAAGGTACGTCACAATTTTGGCTATGGAATTGTTACCGGTACTTACGAACTCCCTTTCAGTTCTAGTAATTTAATTAAGTATTGCTCTATTGCTTCACTTATTCAGAGTTCATACAGGTAATGTGTCCTATACCAATATCGGGGAACATTTACTCATTGCAACATTGGATATAATGGCTGCACTATACACAACGCCGCAACCTCCATTCGAAGCACAGTAAAAATAAATAACTTGGATCAATTGCATGTTGCCGAGTGTCGCGTAGTCCAAACTAACGTCTGCAAAAATAGGTAGGTTAGGGAGAAGTTTGTTTTTCATCTGCTGGTACAACAGAACTCCGCGGGTAACGGCTTACAGTGCTTTGTACGCCGCCTAGAAGCGCTTACTTTCAGTCGAATACATGAAACGACACGCTTGAGCTATGCGTATTCAGGTAACCATTAGACTGAAAGTAGTCGAATATCTAGTCGATAGTTTCTTCCAACGAATGACTAGTCAATCGATAGTTAAAAATAGTCGATATTCCCATCTCTAGGCTGAGTGGTCCGCAGACTTCTACGGGTTCAGTAGCACGGGAATAGATATTGGATCCGAGTGTGACTTTGTGTTCTGGTGTAAGTAGTAGGGTGTGTAATTTTAAGTACAATCACTCCACCACGTTCTCGTATTTTACCGGTCATTGTACGACAATAAAAGAAGCAGGTTTTTACATGATTTTGCCAGAGGAACTCAACATAAACTGTAAATTATTTTTATTTGTTTGTGGTAGTGATTAGAGGAAAGTCGCCATATATGGGGAGGTCTCCTTATTTGGGGAAGTAGTATTTTATCATTAAGAAGATGCTGCCACCTAGTGGTGAATACGTTAACTTGTTGTCCATGTATTGCTGCGTGGGTAAAGAGCGAAATTGTCGTTAGCTGCGCATCAAAGCCATTTTGTTATTGGAGTTTGTTAGCCTATTTTCAGTTATGAAAAAAAAAAAGGCTTATGAGATCACCTTTTGTCCGTGTGTCTGTCTGTGTGTGTGTGTGTGTGTGCGTATGTGTGTGATTCGTGTGTGTGTCCCCCCCCCTAATAAAATCTAAATGGCTGGAGCGATATCGATGAAACTCGGTAAGTTCATAGCACTATTCCGGACGACCCCGACCGTGCCCTCCAAATTTTGTTACGTCTCACCAAACCAACATGGCGGATGTGCGAAATATTTCACCAGCATTTAATATCTCCGAAACTATTACCAATATCACCCTGGAATTTTGTACAGTGATAAAGGAAAGTATTAGAAGCTTAACTATGTGACATTTGAAAACCTGGTAACTACAAAACCAACATGGCGGCCAAGCGAATTTGCGACTTTTAAATAGACGTTTCTTGCGATTTAACTTGGTATAGTATATGTTCATACACATACTAATGCACCGACATCTAACTTCGTTCAATAGTTTACATAACCTCAAGATGGCGGCTGTGCGAATTATTTCACCGGCATTCTATATCTCTGAAACAATTACCGGTATCACCCTGAAATTATGTACGGAGATAAAGGGCATTGCCGGAAGTTCATCTATGAGACTTTCAAAAATCGGTTAACTACAAAACGAACATGGCGGCCAAGCGAAGTTGAAAGTTCTAGTTAGACTTTTCTCGCGATTTAATGATCCAAACTCAATGAAACTTGGCACAGCAAATGTTTAGACACATTGTAATGCACTGGTATCTAATTTAGTTCAATTGTTTACGTAACCTCAAGATAGCGGCTGTGCGAATTTTAAAATTAAGTTTTTACTTCTTGTGTCGTTATCATGCGATCGAAGTGAAAGTTTGCATAATGACCCTACGTAATAATTTTCCTTTAATGGTACATGACTCTATGGGCTATACATATAACAATCCAACATGGCGACCATCCGATATATTTTGACGGTTCTCAATATCTACGAATCTTTTACAGCAATCAAACTGTTTTTTTTAATGTTCATAGAGGTAATGAACATAAGTTCACCTGTAGGACTTTCAGTAACCTGATGAGCACAAATCCAACATGGCGATGACGCGAAATATAAATATTTAAATGGACGTTTATCGCGATTTAACCATCCGAGTGCAGTGAAACTTTGCATGTTAAATGCTTATACAAATGTTAGTCCACTGGCATCTAATTTCTTTCAATTGTTTTCATAACCACAAGATGGCAACTGTGCGAAATTTTAAAATCTCGTTTTTACTTGTTGTGTCCTAATCATGCGATTTAAGTTTGAATGCCACATGTACACAATAATCTTAATGTAATAGTACATAAATAAAAATCCAACCTGGCGAAATATTTAGACAGTTCTCAATATTTACGAATCTATCACAACAATCAAACTGAAATTTTGTATGTTGATAGAGGCAATTAACATGTGTAGAATATATGAAAATAGGCTGTATATTTCTTCACGGAACTACTTGTTTATCTTGCTAATGTCCAATTATAGCTGTGAAATACACTGTGTGGTGCTTCTTTGTGTAGCGTGCTAGAATCTGTTCCATTTTACTTAGAATTGAGTGTACCACGCGTTAGCCCTTTGTACAAGTAGCAAGATTTGTCGCATTATTTACTAAATCTGAGCCATTATCGGAAATCTGTCACCGTGTCTCACTGTAAGACCTCTTTAAGTCTGGAGAGTTGAGAGTGTACTCTTGCTTGTAAGGATTTGCTTTGATCCCAGCTTGGCAAGGTAATTGGGTCCAGTAGTGCAGCACTCGAAGCAATGTATGGGATCGACAGTTCAAGGACAACTCTACAAATCACGCCTTTCTGTGCGTTAGATATATCATTAATTGTCATAGGTTCAAGGAAGATAGGAAAAATAATCAGGGAAGATACAGTACATAACCATCAACGTTGGCGACTATCATTAGATGCCTAGGAGAAAAAATACACAGGCCATACCTAATAGAAGGAATAGGTGGTCAGGCGAACGTTTTTAACACGAAATTGTTGATAGCTTTAACATCCTTGGAAAAGTATTAATGTTAAGTATAGCCTAACAACTTCTTGCAATAATATTGGCAATACGCAGGGACCACAAATCAAGCCCCAACCTTTTTCCCTCCTGAGTGTAAATCCACATTCTTCAAGGCACTTTCAAAGCACGTCCTCTCCTGGCGCTGTATGTTTTATCATTTTAAATGATCTTGTCGACTTCGTCGTTACGCTGGGGTCTGGCGTTACGTTACGGTGACGGGACGAAATGTACCCAGATGCACTGAGGTGTGTGACGTCATAGTGCCGCTTGGTGCATGTGTTCCCCGACAATCTCTACTTCGTTAGTATAAGACAAAAATCCCCGATTCTTGGATGTCACGGGTAATCTCGAGAACCACTGGATGGATTTTGATGCGGTTTTCACCATTCTGTAAAGGATATCTCGAGAAAAGATTCTGTAGGAAATAATTCATATACACACATCAAAAAAAGTTTTGCATCACCTCGGTTCCAAGAGTTCCGGAACCTTTAAATACAAAGGGAATAGAGATCAACACAAACAACATTTCAGCTCGTTTTATTGCTCATGAGACCCACACATTGCATGTTGTACCATCATACAGCTAGACTTTCAGCATTTGTGGTCCAGATTGCAGTACACACCACTACCTCTAATACCCAGTAGCACGTCCTCTTGCATTGATGCATGCCTGTATTCGTCGTGGCATACTATCCACAAGTTCATCAAGACACTGTTGGTCCAAATTGTCCCACTCCTCAACGACAATTCGGCGTAAATCTCTCAGAGTGGTTGGTGGGTCAAGACGTCCATAAACAGCCCTTTTCAACATATCCCAGGCATGTTCGATAGGGTTCATGTCTGGCGAACATGCTGGCCACTGTAGTCGAGCGATGTCGTTATCTTGAAGGAACGCATTCACAAGATGTGCACGATGAGGTCGAGAATTGTCGTCCATGAAGACAAATGCCTCTCCAATATTCTGCCGATATGGTTGCACTATGGGTCGGAGGATGTCATTCAGGTATCGTAAAGCCGTTTCGGAGCCTTCCATGACCACCAGTGGCGTACGTCGGCCCCACATAATGCCACCCCAAAACATCAGGGAACCACCACCTTGCTGCACTCGCTGGACAGTGTGTCTAAGACGTTCAGCCTGACCACGGTGCCTCCAAACACGTCTCCGACGATTGTCTGGTTGAAGGCATATGCGACACTCATCGGTGAAGAGAACGTGATGCCAATTCCGTGGGGTCCATTCAGCATGTTGTTGGGCCCATCTGTACCGCGCTGCATGGTGTCGGGGTTGCAAAGCTGGACCTCGCCATGGACGTCGGGAGTGAAGTTGCGCATCATGCAGCCTATTGCGCACAGTTTGAGTTGAAACACGACGTCATGTGGCTGAACGAAACGCATTATTCAACATGGTGGCATTGCTGTCAGGGTTCCTCCGAGCGGCAATCCGTAAGTAGCGGTCATCCACTACAGTAGTAGCCCTTGGGCGGCCTGAGCGAGGCCTGTCATCGACAGTTCCTGTATCTCTGTACCTCCTCCATGTCCGAACAACATCGCTTTGGTTCACTCTGAGACGCCTGGAAACTTCCCTTGTTGAGAGCCCTTCTTGACACAAAGTAACAATGCGGACGCGATCGAACTGCGGTATTGACCTTCTAGGCATGGTAGAACTACAGACAACATGAGCAGCGTACCTTCGTCCTGGTGGAATGACTGGAACTGATCGGCTGTAGTACCCCCTCCGTCTAATAGGCCCGGCTCATGCATGGTTGTTTACATCTTTGAGCAGTTTTAGTGACATCTATGAACAGTCAAAGGGACTGTATCTTGGATACAATATACACAGTCAACGTCTATATGCCGGAGATCTGGGAACCGAGGTGATGCAAAACTTTTTTTGATGTGTGTATGATCAAAGGAAGCTAAGCACTAACGATTTCAGTCAAAAAGTCGTAAACAAACTTGGCGTCCGTGCGCTTTTTAAGCTTACGCTGGGCAAACCGTTAAAAATTTCAATATACTATGAGCGTAAGAATTGGTCAGCATGAAAAGTTCTACAAAAAAGTCCGTGAGAGCATATCTCTATCTTCAATACATCGCCCACTATAAGTGTATTTAGACTGGATGGAAGGGGCACGTCACCGCGAGCTTGACCTTGCTTTGACCTTGGTTTGCACTTGCCGTTCACGAGTAATTTGAAACAAGATAAGCCAGTTAAGTAGTATGCAGATAATTTTCAAACATGTCAAGTGTCTTTGGCTCTGAGCGAAGCGAGAAACCTCCAGCCTTTATAGCATTTTTCAGCATTTGTAGCATTTAAAATGATACAAAGTCCAGTCTTTCAGACTGACTGTCGCTTTTTTCTGTCAAGAACCAAATCTTTAGGTGCCTCTTCTCGTTGTATGGTGGATTTTACATTCTTTCCATGTTGCCTTCGGCCTCGCCCTACCTCTCCTCCGTCACTCGATGACTGAAGATTGCTTCATTTGATGAGACACATCTTGCTTCATTATACAGTATGTCCATTCCAGAAATGATGCCCCTCATGAAGTTTCTCGCTGATAAGAACAAAACTAAACATTATCTTCGCTATCTCAACGGGATTGATAGCACAGTTTTGCTAGTAGTCATATTGTTTGCCCAAACCAAGATACTGACCAGTATTCCTCAAAACAGTTAGAGAAACCACATTAACATCCAAATATGATAAGACCTTCAACAGAGATGGTGGCTACTAACAGAAACCTTGGTAATATAATCTCTTTACGCATGCACACCACGGCACCTCATTACCTTAGCAGACTCATACGCACAGCTTCATACTGTATGCCGTGTTCACTTCTACTTTACAGGATGAGCGTCTCGTCTCCCAAGGAAAATTCTTACCAGCATTGAAGGTCTAGTGCGTTATCAATGTGTACAAAGAAACACACGTACAATATTTCGGAACAAGATGTCGACGTAGAACACAGGTAGTACTGTGGTAAACTATATAAACTATATAAAGAGCCTACTTTTCCTAAAATTTAAGGTTCAATCCCCATTGCTCTAATTAGACCTGTTTATAATGATGTTAGCACTGACAAATATATTGGAATGCAGCCGAAATAAATCATAAACCTCTATGGACATCAAATTGGCTGGTGAAAAGCTAAAGGAAATAGGAGACTTCTGTTATTTAGGAAGCAAAATAACCAGAGGATATAAAAAGTAGGTTGGCTCAGGCAAGGAAAGCATTTCTACAAAAAAGGAATCTGTTGACATCAAATATATATTAGGAAGTTATTTTTGAAAGCCTTTGTCTGGAGCGTGACACTCTATGGAAGTGGAACTTGGACTCGAGGAGAATTGAAGCGTTTGAAATATGGTGTTACAGAAGAATGATGAAGATCAGATGGGTAGATAGGGTAACAAATGAAGAGGTATTAAGAAGAGCGGGAGAGGAGAGATATTTCTGGCGACTGCTAATGAAGATAAGAGATAGGTTGGTAGGACACATACTAAGATACCCAGGAATAGCAAGATAGTTATGGAAGGAGGGGTCGAGGACAATAACTGTAGGGGAAGACCAAGGTTAGAATGTTAAACAGATTGCCTCGGATGCAGGGTGTTGTAGCTATGTAGTGATAAAACTATTAGCTCAAGACAGGGAGGCATGGAGAGCTGCATTAAACCAGCCAAGAGGCTGAAGACTCAAACAACAATAACAGACAAAACAAGATTTTCTTAAGATTTGACTAATAGAGCAGTACTGCCGTTCTGAAAATGGTTTTCCGTGGTTTCCCATTATCACATCCAGGCAAATACCTTTCAACAGGTCCACAGTCTACTTCCTTCTAAAATCCCTTCCCTGACGTTTTCTTAATTAGACCAAAGTTAGCGGTTGCCTGGACGATCGGCCTGTCACCATCCCCAGTTGTATCTGCTCACAAAGTGTGTTCAGTTCCCAGACACTGTTCTTATGGCGGTAGAGGAATGATCCGTGGGTGAAGCCGAACATGGAGGATAAGTGATTAAAAAAACAACAACATAAGCCTATATCTGCGAATACATACACTGAACCTGCACGGCCGCTTCCTTCCCAATCCTCATCTGGCGCACGAAATGAGTCACCATTTGTTTCTTACATAATTACACTATGTAACACAATTTTTGTCCTTGGAAAGTAAATGCTATTTTCTAATTGATTATGTCTGAAAAGGTAGGAAAAACATAATTATTTATGTCAAGCTTTGCTTTTGTGCGCAGGACTTTGATATTTATGTCATTAACGTATTTTCATTTATTTTGCCATTTCCTTTAATCGTAACTATTATGTTGAATGCAATTAAAATGCATGGAACACAGTAAAATAAATACCAGCATATTATATTTAGAAGTGTGTTGCATTTCCACATGAGCAAAGTAAAGTTGATTGAACATAATAGCCATTTTCCATACTTTTGGGACATAAACAATCAGGAAATAACACTTTCAACACAAGGACAAACAAAAGTTATAATTTGTTACATAGTATTATGAGCCGCACTAGATATCGCGTAAGGCAGGACTGCCCAACCTAAGGCCCGCGAGTCTATTTTTCCGGCTCGCTGCTCCGCGTCCGCGCAGTGTTGCCAAAACTTTGAAACAACCAAAGCCAACTGAACAAAGCAGTGCTGTATGAATGGATTGACTATCATCGCTCTTCTTCTTATTATTATTCTTCTTCTTCTTCCGCTTTTACGGCCTCATTGGACCACTTCAGTCAATCATTTCCTGGTCCTCTTCTTCAGTAAGTTTCCTCTCCGAGTCGCCCAGTAGCTTTTTATTCGCTCTGATCTTCTCAGGCGTTCCTCATCTGTAAATACCCTTTTTACTGCATTACGTTTGTCTATTTTAGCCTGAAATCTTATTTTCATATCTCTCAGTTTTTTTATTTTTTTTTTGTTTTGTTTTGCAAGTCATCCAAGGTTATTTCTAATTCTTTCATATCTTCTCTAATTTCCTTAATCCATCATACTTGTTGTTTCATATTCCAGACTTTCACTACAATTTTTCTAGATAATCTGGTTTCTGGTGTCCTCATAATGTGACCAAAAAAAGAAATGCGTTTCCGAATCGTATCAGTGATTGGCTCCAGTTCTGTGTATACCACTTCATTTGGTACTATCCGCCACTGTCCATCTTTATGATATGTTTTATTTATGCATGTTCTAGCTATTCTTCTTTCTACATTGAAAATGTTGTCGATTCTGTTTTTCTGAGTAACTTTAAAAAGAGTTTCACTTCCATATGTTACCTCTGGTTGAACTACTATTTTAAAGGGATTTATTAAAAATATTAAATTTTTCTTAGTGTTCTATTTTTATCCACTATGAATACATATAGAAAACGGCAACAATACCAAGAAAACTAAGCTCAGACTGTCACAAAACTCAGTATATTGCACTTATATTAAAAGAAAAATCCCAAACCCCCTCCCAATTTCCCCCCACAAACCCCCTGGAGTATTACTGGCCCACAAGGTCTCCCAACTATTTACAATGTGGTCCTTAGTTAATAAAGATTGGGCACCTCTGCCGTAAGGCATCTCAACAGCAGTATCAGTAGAGCGTGGAGAAACAGTTGTTGCATCATTTGAGGGGCTTGGATATCGTAATTATTCTTCCCCGTGTACTTGGGTTTGTGTGCGCGCGATTGCGCGCGGTGGTTTTTTTAGATAACCTGTGTTATTGTGATGGCTGTAACAGTGGGTGCAATTCATATGGGGATTGGGAAGGAGACGGTCGTGGCCTTATTTTAGGTACCATCCCGGCATTCGCCTGGAGTAGAAGTAAGGAAACCACGGAAAACCACTTCCAGGATGGCTGAGATAGGATTTGACCACATTTCTTCTCAGCTTAACCTCACGAGGCTGAGTGAACCCCGTTCCAACCCTCAGACCGCAATTAAATTTCTTGGCAGAACCGGGACTCCACCCAGATGTACGAGGAGACAACCATGAATGCTAGCCACTACACCACGAGGTGGTCCATGGAGAAACTAATGATTTACGAAATGACACGTAATTTTCATTACCAACGCTAGGAGACTAGTGGCCGACAAGGAAAAACTGCTGGAACGGGAAACATTCTTCCTTGTGAGTCAAAACTGACAAGGAGAGAGTTCGATTCCCACCTCAGTCATCCTGTAAGTGGTTTTCCGTGGTTTCTCCCACTTCTACTCCAGACAAATGCTGGGATGCTATCTAATTTAAGGTCACAGCCGCCTCCTTCACCATCCAAACCCCAATTTACAAACACACACACTAACACACACCCAAATACACGGGGCTATATGACCAAGATATCGCCATCTCAAAAATAAGCAACAACAACAAGGGAAGACTGAGAGACGCAGAAGCGATCAGCTGTTGTGTTACGCTTTCATGATTGGAAAAGTTTGTTCTGATTCGGACGCGTTTTCGACAACAGTTTAACACACGATGAGCCCTTGCAATAGAACCATTCACTTGCTGGATGAGAAATGTGTACAGGAAGGGACAATATTGGAAGCGAAGCGACCTCGATTGCATCCTATTTGCCGTAGTGCAATGGCTAGCATCAGTGGCGTACATAGAGTATAATTTTGGGGGGTGCCCAACTGGGGGTTAGGGTACATGGAATAGGCCCAAAAGAAAAGGGCTTTTCCACAGCCAGTCGTGTTCCATTGCATAGTCGAGGTTGATTGATGTTACGGAACATGATGATGACTGAGCTCACTTTCAATTGCAAATTGTGAGGTGGTAATCCAGGCAATTCCAGCGAATTCAAAAATTCTGTGAGATAGCTGACTACCTCATCCTGGTTGCTAACTGTGTCAACCGATTTGAAGGAAAACAACTGTCACGGAATGCAATTTTGAATAGACACGTTGAGATATTTGTTTTTCGCTGCCAATATGGCTCGTTCGGTCAGCCAATTATGGTGTTTGAAGTTCTGCGCTACGTTCGGAAAAACACGCCGAATGAGCTCCTTCTTTGATTCGGTCAACTGACGTTCCAGGTTTCATAGGAGCATCGCGTCGGCGCAATCGGTCATGTTCATTGTGTCGTGCTCGCTGGCGTTGTGTTTGATATTCACGAACTCATTGCATTCTGAATATATTCGCTTTTCGTTCATTTTCAGTCGCGCTCGAACGTAAGTCAGACATGCCAACACAACTATTTTCATTATCCGTCGCTCGTTCGTCATCAGTGCGGTTTCCACGTGAAGTAGCTCGCCGCGCATTTAACTGGCTTCGACAACCTCTGTCAGCTCTTCCTCTCCATGGCATTGTAATGGACACTGTAAAACGAAATGGAATTTCGGTATTGTAATGAACACTGTAAATCGACACGGAATTGTTTTCATAGTAACTCAAATCTATCGAACTTACCCTTAGAACTTAACAATATTGACATTCTTTCTGTTAGTAGTAGGCTACGTTTTGAACCCATTAACGTGAAATGTAATATTATTATAACATAATTTGCTTATTAAGGCTTTCACGGCCCGGATTATTATATAAACAATTCATGCTCTTGGGCTAAAGCCGTGTGTATTTTTAAAAATACACACGGCATTAGCCCAAAAGCATGAATTGTTTATATATTATAACATACTTTAATACGCTGTAATTGGATTACACAGTATATAGAGATATGAATGATTCTGTTATGTTAACTATTATTTTGTTGCACGTATTGATAATTGATCAAAGGGTATGGTATGGGATGTTATCTTTGGTCATAGAAGATTTTGAAGTGGATGCACTATGTCACCATCTGTCCGTCAAGTTATTAGATTCAATATTGGCGTGGCTTTGTAAAATAAATTAATTTTAAAATACTGCCAATTCGATTTCGTTGAAGCCACTTTCTAAACACTGTCTACCATAATGAGAACAAATTATAAAATTTTCATTGAAATCGGAGCAGTAGTTTTAGAGTTGTTGCGAGACTAATGCGCAGCAAAGTCGCGTGTCCAACAGGAAACAAACTACGCTATCCGTACACAGGTTCCCACCAGTACGAACTGCTAGTAATTGAGTATTCTAAGTTCCTTGAACAATAATTATGTAAACGATGCACATATTGGAGGGAAATGAAAACAAATGATTGGCACATTGCACCTTTCTTCTGAAAGAGCTGCAGGACTTATCACTAGTGCCATCTTGTGATGCTCTTGGAAGGTCCTTCGAAACCACTGAGGAGTTTGCCCTTTTGATATGTAATGCTACATCACACATAGCACCATTTTATAAAAAAAAAAAAGGTACGAGCCTTACAGTAGTCGCATATGATGTGTAACATCTGACATGTTATCCTACACAGCTTGGACATTCTTAAAATGTTAATTTACACTCCATTTTCATACTGGTAATATGATGAATGTATAGATTGAATTGGAGATATGCTACTGTCACATTTGTGGCACAGCGGTCAAACTGTTAGTCTCTCACCAAGGTAGACCGCGTTTGATTCCCGGTCAATACATGTGAGATTTTCGAATTGAAATGCCATGTCCTGTGGTTCGCATTCCACGTAAAAGGGAGGTACCGCGGATCATGATCGTGAGATTAACGGACACGCAAAACTACAGGCTTCCTTCCTTCCTTTTACATTAATAATTCATAACAACAAAGTGACACACAACGTCGACAGTACTCTCAAATACTGTGAGCACATTCCTCAGTAACTATAACATTCATTATTCTCAAGGCTCTCATACAGTTCGTCGTAAACAATCAAAACATGGCTTCCTACAATCATGAAATGACCTAGTCTCACATATGATGAAAATACAGCTTTTATTCCACTCATATAACAACATTCTGTTATGCATTTAATATTTGACTACTCACCCACAGTTTGACAATAATGCCGCTTACTTAAATGTCATTTGTCGTCTTTGTCCTACCCCATGTGATATTCAACCTTGAACGTGAAGCTTCATAAACTGCTCAATGACAAATGAAAGTCGGTGAAACATTTGCCACTGTGCTCGTCAAACCAGTGACTGCTAAATGCACTGCCTACTGTACTGCCATAACATTCTCGCGCTACAGAGCACACACTGCATTGTTTCCAATACACACATTTTCAATTGTACATCCAGTTGGCAGTCCGTCTTCACTTCCGTCCGATCCACTTCCGTTCGATCCACTTCCACCCGATTCACTTCCGTCCCATTTTTCTGGCAGTGCGTCTGCACTTCCGTCCGATCCACTTACGTTCGATCCACTTCCGCCCGATTCACTTCCGTTCCCAATTTTCAAAATCACTCCCACAAAACTATCCAGCAACCGAGCGGAAAGATGTTACACATCAAAATGCCTTTTTCAAAAAATGGATCTTGGCACCTTTCTACTGATAGGAATCCGATTTATGGCATGAAAAAGAACCTTCCACTAACTACACTTGTGGAAGCTAAAATTTGTGGGTTAGTTTGATAACGCTTTATTAGTTCCAACGTTCGCCGCCCGCTGGTGACTGCGATGGCATTTAGTAGCCACGTCCGCTGCTAGGTGTCGTGGACGGTAGCATTTGGTAGCAAAAGTAGGAACTACTTGAAAAAATTAATCGTCTGCAGTCCTTCTACCTGAATCACAGATAACACACACTAATACAGTCATCACAGTTGAGTCGTCCAGTTGCTAAACTCGTTTAATCCACTTGTGAATAATGATCATGTCATAAAATCATTTATTTAATTATTTTACTTTTTTTTTGTTTAAATTAATTTTATTTTGTTTTATTTTTATTTTGGTTTGTTTTATTTTATTTCGTTTAATTTGTTTTTAATTATTTAATTTAATTTTTTGTTTTATTTTCTGTTTTGTTTTGTTTTATTTGTTTTTTGTTTTATTTCGTTTTGTTTCTTTGATTTTTATTTTGTTTTGTTTTATTTTGATTTTCCAGAAATAAATATAAAACCAAAAACAAAAACACGAAGCAAAAAGAAAAAATCAAAATCAAAAGCAAAAGTAGAAAACAAAAAACTAGAAACACAAAGCAAAAAGCAAAATTCAAAAAAATCAAAAGCAGAAAACAAACACAAAACCAAACCCAAGGAAGAAAAGTAAAATTCAAAAGCAAAAGCACAAAGCTAACACAAAACCAAAAACCAAAAATACAAAGCAAAAAGAAAAAAGTTGAAAACAACAAACACAAAAGATACGCGAGGCAAAGTCCAAAGAAACGTTTCTCATGAAAATGATTCTCATTCACAAGTGGATTAAACGAGTTTTGCTACTAGACGACTCAATTAACATCGGTTATCAGACAAATTCTACACACACCCAAAGTAAACGGGACTACGTGACCGCGTTGACGCAGCCCCTAAACTAAGGAACCAACCATCACTTTTTTGCGAACACGATAACTACCACCATCCTGCACCAAACATTTTCAAATGTATACATAAAATATAACCAATCTACATCTCACTCGTGTTCGTTAATGGGAAAAATCGGACCATTGGGCGGGAGGTTCTTTTTCGAAAAAGTGAACCCTTTATAGGTTAGTGGTCAGTATATTAACGACCTACCTAAAGGACAATTTACAGGGTCTTTCATATTGTTATACCTTTAAGGGCTCTTAGTGCCCTTAAGAGGTACATTCCCATACATCTATTGATCTACAATTATCTACAATGACCTACGAATCACATCCACATTATCTACACTATCTGACCACCGCTTACACCCCCTTCAGCCCCCATCTCTAAACAACACCCTAATCACCCAACGGAATCAACAACAACACACTTCATTTCCACACCAAGCCAGCAGAGACATACTACAGCTCTTGCCCAAGGGCTTGCACTAACATCAACATTTTTACAGGAACTGCTTCCTAAAATAACTGTGTGGTATGTTCGCAAAAGTCAGCAATCTAAAACATTTAAATAGGCCTCCCACTCAGAGGGGGATGTCTGTTTACCCCGTGACGCTGCCCGAACGAGTTTTGACGACAACGTACTTCAGGTAAGTGTATTTATCAGGCCTCCTTAACACTTTGTTGCATCCTACCCATTACCATACCTGTTTATTTTGTAACACTACATTATTGAGCTATCCCTACATCTAGGGAAGAGAGCACACCTTTATAAGCCTACAGTAATCAGACACATTTTATCATAACTGCCCCGTTGTTTATCATCATTAACAGTTCATTGCCCTCTGCCTGCTTCCCCCTGCACACCTTACAATTACAGCGGCCTACCATAAGATCGCTGCGTAAGCGATACCAACCTCTCTATCACCATTTGACATTGCCCTCTAAACACGCACGTGCGTACACTTCGTAGAACTGAGTTGTCAGCAATCCTTTTACTATGTTTGCTGCGTCTCATACCTAGCTCGTTAAACGCTACCTTTATCTAGGAGACGTTCATTATAACCGCTAACTTGTAGAGCTTCGCCCGTTTCCCCAGCACCTTCCGTTCCGCTATCCCGCGCAGTGAGCCTGGACATTTAAAAACACCCTTTACACTTCCCCTAGTTAGACACCACCCTCCACTCACACACACCCACCAGGTCTACCCTCATAGAGAGTAAAACAATATAAAGTAAGAACGGCGAGCGGTGGTTTTCTTATCCACTGCTGCAGTGGCCTTGGCCGAGCTTGGGGCGCGCCACGGCCCCTGCTGTAGTATTGAAAGCGCGCGCATAGTACATACTTGACCTTGCAATAAGCGTGCAGGTGTTCAGTCACCGGTCTGAACCTCAGCTGCTAACATGGTGGGGCAGTTATCATTGCAACGTCGTATTTTTTATGTAAAACGTATTTTATGTACGAGTCGGCACGGCGGGTACGTGATGCATTTGTTCAGCAATTTGCTGATGAAGTGCCACCTTCACTAGCACAGATTCACGTAATTGTAAATAACTTTGATACTACTGGCTCAGTGCTAAATAAAAAACATAAAATAAAATAAATAAACATTACAGTAGCAGAACTCACTCGCGTTAGCCAGAATGTGGTTACCAGATACAATGCCTGTATAACCCAGGAAGGACGACACTTCCAGTATTTCGATAAGGTAATATTTCATTTAGGATTGTACACACGCTTAAGGCAGGGGGCCGTGGCGTGCCTCAAGCTCGGCCAAGGCCACCGCAACATCGGATAACAAAGCCGCCGCTTGCCGTTCTTACTTTACAGTATATGAAAGACCCTGTATATTGTCAAAGATGTAGATGGTCGAATCTTTCAATCATATTTCAACTAATTCTTGTGGAAGTGTTAACATTTCTGTAAACCAAATATTATTAGTTGATCTCCTGGACCTAGGGGGCTAGATTAATGTTTTAATAAAAACAACTAAAATAAAATAAAATAATGAAAAATAAAAAAAGATACGAGCCTTACAGTAGTCGCGTATGATGTGTAACATCTGACATGTTATCCTACTATAAGATTGATATGAAATGTATGTGAAGTCATCCAGCATGTTATCCTATTCGTATAGGCTACTACACAGCTTGGACATTCTTAAAATGTTAATTTACGCTCCGTTTTCATACTGGTACTATGATAAATGTATAAATTGAATTGGAGATAAGCTACTGTCACACTTGTTTGAACAAACATCACATAGGCTATTATATTGTAAATTAAGAGGAGGAATGAAACCATGGTCTCTAGCCTATCTATAGACTACTAGAAATAATGTTCAATACAATCAAATTTCCCAACTCCTGCTTGGTGCAAACTATTGTAATTAAAATTAGATAAATCGTAATTTCATGTAATTCTGTTAAAATGACGCATAATGTTATGATAGATATCGTTTAAATCGATAATCCGGTAGCAGAAATAATTGCCGGGACTGGAGTTCGAACCTGTGACCTCATGATTCTCACACCAAGATGCTATCTCGCAGCCAATACAACCACAGAAATTCAGAGTACAAGACAGTTATTCATTTTCACATGCCGGTAATAATATGGAAGATTTTTTAAGCTCCATTTATATTTTGCTTTTTTTTTCTATAATGTTCCTGCGTAGAATTGAGTTTTAAGTTAGTTATGAATACGCCTACTTGACAGTAAAGGGAATTCCTATAGTGGTCCGTGAAAGGCTAGCCCAGTTTCCTTATAAAAACATCGATATATATTACATAGATCACTGTATTACCGTAATATGGATTAATATATGAATAGCCAATGTGCAGAAACATAATACCGGCTTTGTCGACTAGTTACAATGTTTCATATTAAAGCATGTCATCATTTATATACTGTTACGAAGACTTTTAACATATGGTTTGTGTTTCGATCAGTTGACACCAGAGTTCGCTTGATCGTTTTCCGTTCAGTATGAAAGTGTTGCGCAAAATTACTCGGGGAGTGGATGCCCATCACTTTTATCCTGAGATAGAAAAACAGATTCTTAATAAAACGTAATTGTTTTCAGCAAATATGATATAATGAATATTCTTACACCAAAGAACGACAACTTGAAGATGATTTATTGTAGAAATATGTGTAATGGCGTCTCCAAACCTTGAAGTAATCCGTATGTGATATACATTTCACATGGCCGACAGTGCGTCATGGTACCAATTACCACTGCTAGCTGGATCGCATCCCTCCTGGCTGCTAAAAAAGTCCACTTTCGTCCGATCTACTTCCGTCCAATCCACTTCCGTCCCATTTTTCAAAATTACTCCCACAAAAATATCCAGCAACCGAGTGAAAAGATGTTACACATCAAAATAAAACAAAAAATTGTAATAAAAATAATGCATTTTTAATTTTAATATATATTATCCTAGTTTTCTTAAATTTTAATTTTAATTGTTTACTATTTTTAATTGTTTAATATATTTAATATGCCTCTAAATGTTGAAAATAAATCATACTAATATATAAAAATGAGATGGTGTGTGTGTGTCTGTCTGTCTGTCTGTGTGTTACTCAATAACGCAAGAACCACTGGTCCGATTTAAATGAAATGTTGCATGGATGTAGCTGATTTACCAGGTTTACATATAGGATACTTTTGATTTCAATATGTTGCACTATTAAAAATGGCGACCATTTTAGTGACGTCACTACAGCCTTTGGTTTCAAAATTTCATATTTCCATATTAAATAAAAGGAGAACACTAAGAAGTAGCAAACTTTTGAAGGCACATTTGAGCTTTAAAATTTAATTTCCTATCCGAAAGGTCCTGATCACTTTTCGTGTATCTCCAACGGTTAGCGAGTAAAACCCACATTTGTGACGTCACTACACCCTTTGGTTTCAAAATTTCATGTTTCCATTTCAAGTAAAAGGAGAACGCTAAGAAATAGCGAACTTTTGATGGCATACACGAGCGTTAACATTTAATTTTCTATTCAAATGTTCCTTATTACTTTTCGTGTATCTCCAACGGTTACCGAGTAAAACCTAAATTTGTGCAATAAAACACGGTCAACACCGAGCGATGCAGTATATCTCTACATATAACTAATGAAAGTTTGCCTGTGTTTTTCTGAATTTCTACGGAAATTTGCCTTATTTACGCGTTTTAGACTGTTTTAAGATGGATGCGCGCGAAAATAATTTTTTAGTCTGTCTGTCTGTTTGTTTGTCTGTGGACAATTTTGTTCCCTTATAACTCGAGAACGGCTGGGTGTATCAACGTAAAATTTGGTACAGATATCCATCAGATGCACGACACTAATCATTAATTTAACTCTTCTCCATACCTCTCAAAAAAGAGGACCTACCCCCTTAAAATACATGCTGAAATCGGAGTAGGACGAGACAAAGCTCATTTTCGGCCCCTCAATGCTAGAGACATAACTTGGAGGCCCTAAAGGGTCCCCGAAAACCACATTTTAAGGCCCTAAAACCAACCGTTCTTGTGATAATCCCAGAAAACTAACTTCATTTAATAAAACAAGATGTTCAGTAAAGAACATATAGCCTACTTTCTCCTAAATGCATGGGTATTGTTGTAACTCTTTGTCCTTTTCAAGGAGTATAATTGAATGTTGGTTGTAGTAGCTTGTTGAAATACAACGTGCTATAGGGATATTAAACATGAATATGAGGTGCCCTTTGCTAGTGCTACCTCTGTAAAAAATTTCATTCAATTCGGTTTCACCGTGTTTAAATTGATATGGGGAATGGATTTGCACACATACTTGGCCGCAATTTGCTAACTATTGGGCTGATGATCTTGTAGTTTGGTTGGAATATGCTTCCCACATAAAGATATGTTGTTGCGAAATTTGGAGAGACTAGATTATTAGGTTGGTCGTAATCACATTTTAGCTTTTAACATTTGGGTGGCCGCGATTACGTTTCCGTCAAGATGGTGGTGATACAAAACATGACACTGAGGTGCCCTTTGCTAGTGCTACCTCTGTACCAAATTTCATTCCATTCGGTTTCACCGTGTTCGAATTGATAGGGGGAATCGATTTTCACACAAAGATGGCCGCCATCCGCAAAATATTAGGCTAATGACCTATTAGTTTGGTTAAAGGATGCTTCCTCTATAAAGGTATGTTGTTGAAAAATTTGGTAGAGATCGGATGAATAGGTTAATCGTAATTTGATTTAAGCTTTGAACATTTGTGTGGCTGCCATTACGTTTTCGTCAAGATGGCGGCGATATATAACAAGACGCTGAGGTGCCCTTTACTAGTGCTACCTCTGTACCAAAATTCGTTCCATTCCGTTTCACCGTGTTCGAATTAATAGGGGGAAACCATTTTGACACAAAGATGGCCGCCATCCGCAAACTATTAGGCAAATGACCTATTAGATTTGTCAAAGGATGCTCCCTCTATAAAGGTATGTTGTTGCAAAACTTGGTAGAGATCGGATGATTTTGTTAGTCGTAATTTTATTTAAGCTTTGAACATTTGTGTTGCCGCCATTACGTTTCTGTCAAGATGGCGGTGATATAAAACATGACACTGAAGTGTCCTTTGCTAGTGCTACCTCTGTACCAAATTTCGTTCCATTCGGTTTCACCGTGTTTGAATTAATAGAGGGATTCGATTTTGACACAAAGATGGCCGCCATCCGCAAAACATTAGGCTAATGACCTATTAGTTTGGTCAAAGGATGCTCCCCCATAAAGGTATGCTGTTGCAAAATTTGGTAGAGAGCGGATGATTAGGTTAGTCGTAATTTGATTTAAGCTTTGAACATTTGTATGGCCGCCATTACGTTTCCGTCAAGATGGCAGCGTTATAAAACATGACACTGAGGTGTCCTTCGCTAGTGCTACCTTTGTACCAAATTTCGTTCAGTTCGTGTTCACAGTGTTCGAATTGATAGGGGGGGGGGGGACAGACATTCAGAGTATACACACTCACACACACCCAGACTACAACACACACACACACACACACACACACATACAAACACACACACAGACAGACACACTTTTTTTCGCCCTGTGTAGATCTCATAAGTTAGTCTACTTTCATGTTTTGCAAAAATCGAAAGTAGGTTAATAATGAACGAATGCAAGCCGGTGACCATGGCAACATATTCTCAGAGGTCCATCTATTGCTGTAAGACGCAATGCAATTGCATTAATTATAGTAGTGTGAAAGTTTGCAAACGGCTAGAAGGTTATCACGGATCCAAATTAAGCTGTAAAATTCATCAATACGTATAATGCGATAAAGACCCCTGCGAGGGGGGGGGGGGGGGTACGGCGGGTCTATTGTATTCATATCCCTATATTATATTATTATTATTAATAGTAGTAGTATTATATTATGGCGTACAACGACGAGACAAAGCCCCTCTATGCCAGAAACAATACTCGGGGGCCCTAAAGGGTCCTCGAAAACTACATTATAAGGCTCTAAAACCAACAGTTACTGAAATATTCCCAGAAAACTAATTTAATTTCATGTAACAAACTAATGAAGGAATTCAAATCGGAAAGTATGACAACATTATCTCAAGGGGTGGCATCCAACTTTCCATCTATTTCTGTAAGAAGCAATGTCACACCATTTATTACATTTCTGTGAAAGTTTGCAAATGGCTATAAGGTTATCACGGAACCAACGTAGACTGTTTAATTCATCAATGCAATTAAGGGGGTCAAGGGGTAACCTAGAATTTTTTCATGCAATTTTCAAGTGCGACATTGAGTACAGAAGGTCTATTATATCTCCAAACAGCAACATTATTTTCAAAAACTACTGAATTGAATAAGCATTTTTTGCGGCTTTTAGGAATTTGGGCCATTTGATGCTAAAGAACCGGAATTTTCGTGCACCACAAGCCTTTATACTTTATGAAAGAGGTCTTCCTGTGTATGGGGACCTAACACAACTTAGAGGGTCAGTTTTTATGTGTATTGCGTTTCGTCTACAAGGCTTTCACGTCAGGAAGTACACGTTAAGTGAATTTAGTTAGAGAGCACATTTTAACTAATCTTTTTTTTTTTTTTTGTCGATATACGGGTTCATCGTAAGGATGATTTTTTTGATACTGTGTGGTAGATATACCCATATTTGGATATCTGGGTGACAGTGGCGGGTCCAGAGGGGGGCACCAGGGGCAAGTGCCCCCTCCGAAAAAACAGTTGTCTGCCACATTGATATTGCCGATAAAAATTATTGTTTCTGCAAACTGCACTGCAAGTAAAATCATTGCTGTATTGCCTGCATTCATGAATGTGGTCAATGTTTGTTATCATATAGTATGTAATGGCAACAATGTTAATATAATCACTACATCGACATACATTTTTTATGTTTAGGACAGGTAGAAGAAGAAATATATTTCATAATTCTTTGTTCCATAGAGCGCCTTCCTATACTACTTGACTATTTGACTGGCCGTGGCCGGTATTTTTATTTATGTGACTAGTTGTGAGTCAGTAACTGACAATGTTGGTACTATGTACATATTTTGTAACATTTGTGTAGTAGACTTGTATATTGTCTTCAGATAGTCACTATGATTGCATATGTTTTAATACATATTTGACTGTGTAATGTGCATTAAAATGTGGAAATGTACATATTCTGTAGAATTAAAAAGGTTTTTTTAACTAATGACAATGACTTCTGTTATTGAAACTGAAACCAATAAACCATTTTAATATAATGAATTTCTTGTAGAATTATAAAATCTGGTGGTTGAATGGTATGTGTAGTGTGTGTAGATTAAATACAAATAGAGTAATTTTATTACATATTTTCTCTCGCTACTCTGAAATCCTCGAGTTCCCCCTCCGAGGTGAACCTTTGGATCCGCCACTGCTGGGTGATATGTTTTAGGCAATAGAATTGTCTGTCTGTCTTTCTGTGTATCTTTATGTACGCCTATAACTCGTGCTCAGATGCTTGGTGCATCGTAAAATTAGGTATGGTAAACATGAGTCAATACACTTAACATTTATAAAACTCTTCACCAAACTTTTCATACAGTAGAAGGGTGGATATAGGGAAAAAACGTCTCCAAATACGTGCTAAAATAGGCGAAATATAAAAATTATCCTAGAAGGACGACCAAAGCATATGTTGCGCTTCTCAATGTGAGACACAAAATTCGCGAGCCTAAAAGGGGTCTCCGAAAACCACATTTTAAAGCCCTTAAATTAACAGTGTGTGTGATATTCCCAGAAAACTCACTTCGTTCTGATAAACTTATGAAGGAATGACAAACCGCTAACCATTGCAACAGTAGCTCAATTGATAATGTCTGGTGTTCACACCGAACACCGTTCGAAGAACGGGTACTTCTGCTAGTAAGGTTATATAAATGAAATTTCTAATAATTTTTCCATCTTAATAGTAAAATTATAAAAGTAATCATGAGCATTATTATGTTCATTCAGTCTTCACTCATATGTTAAGAAAATAAAAATTAAATTAATAATAATTATAATTGGGGTAAAATAATTAAATGTAGATAAATACAAATACAATATATTTACTACTGTACTATTCTGCCCTATGATGACGGCGGTAATGCAACTACCTGAGCCAACTATTGATGAGATAAGACATATTGTGGAATCTCTAAAGCACAACAAAGCTCCGGGAGAAAGTGGAATTACTGCCGAGTTGATTAGGTATGGTGGAGCAGTGTTAATGAAAAATCTGCAAGAATTAATTGTTAATATTTGGAGGAAAGAAGTTATTCCAAGTGAGTGGAAAAGAGCCGTCATATGCCCCATTTTTAAGAAAGGTGATGCCACACAACCTTCAACACCGAGGGATTGCCTTACTCGAGATAGGATATAACATTTTTACCTCACTGCTTATGAATCGACTTAGGCCATTTTTGGGAGACATTATAGGCTCATACCAATGTGGTTTTGTATCTGGTCGGTCTACTATCGACCACATCTTTACATTGAGGCAACTCATGGAGAAATTCTACGAATTTGACAAGGAATTGCATTAAATCTTTATTGATTTTCGTCAGGCCTATGACAGTATAAACCGTATAGTATTATGGACGGCTATGCACGAGATGGGCATTCCAATGAAGTACATAAGGTTGATCAAGACCTGTTACTCTGACTCTAGATGCCAGGTGAGGTTTGCAAATCAAGAATCAGAATCCTTTAGCGTTCAAAGTGGACTAAGACAAGGAGATCCTCTAGCCCCAGTCATTTTCAATATAGCATTGGAAAAGATTAAACGTGGAACTGGTTGGAATAGGGAAATGGATATGGTCGGATCCGACATAATTCTTGCATTTGCTGATGATGTGGTGATCATGGGGAACACTTTGGATCAGGTAACGACTGATACATCAAGATTCCTACTGGAAGCAAAGAAAATGGGGTTGGTGGTTAATGAATCGAAAACAAAATCATGATTATATCACGTCGACAGAATATTCCGATCGCTATCGACGTTGGAATGCGCACATTTGAGACAGTTGAATCATTCAAATATTTAGGATCAATATTGTCAAACAAAAGTGAAATAGAAAAGGAAATAAGACAAAGAATCACCAACGCTACTCATGTTTCCTATAGCATGAATCGAATTTTCACGTCACGTCTAATATCTCAGGAAAACAAGATCCACCTATACATGACCCTAGTACGACCTGTTTTAATGTATGGTTGTGAAACGTGGGCGACTCCAAGAACTTTTGAAGAACGTATATGTGCATTTGAAAGAAAAATGCTGCGGAAAATCTATGGCCCAAAATACTACCCAGAAACTGACAGTTGGGAAAGACGGAGTAAAGAGGAGTTATATCGACGTTATAAAAAGGCAGACATCAGTAGAGAGATAGAGAGAAAACGATTACAATGGTTAGGACACATTATCAGAGCAGAAGGTACTCTCCTGAACCGTGTGTTCAATTTTCAGCCAACGGGAAAACGTCCAAGAGGTCGACCAAGAACGAGATGGAAAGATCGAGTTATGTTGGCACTGAACCAGGTAGATCCAGATGCAAGTATGGAAGATGCCAGGGATAGAAATCGTTGGTCTAATATATATGCAACCATTATTTGAGAAGCTGAAATCATTCTTCCTGTTATGAAGTACAATGTTATATATTATGTTATGCTTGCTATTTATATTGTAATCAAGAATTGTATATCCTTGTTTTTCTGCTATGGGTCTTAATGGCCTGTCACATGCAATAAATGATGATGATGATGATGACGACTATTCTGCCCTATAAAAGTTTAATAGTGTATGTAAAATATTGAATCTATTCAAAGTTCTCACAATTTTGGGGATAAGGGCCCAAAACTTATCAGTAAGGATTTTTAGCCTATTTTCAGGCTTATGAGATCACCTTTTGTCCGTGTGCATGTGTGTGCGTATGTATGTGTGTGTGTGTGTGTGTGTGTTGTGTGTGTGTGTGTGTGTGTATGCAGCCTCCCCCTTTAATAAATTCTAAACGGCTGGAGCGATTTCAATGAAACTCGGTAAGGTCATAGCAACATACTGGCCGACCCCGACCGTGCCCTTCAAATGTTATTACGTCTCACCAATCCAGCATGGCGGCTATACGAAATATTTCACCAGCATTCAATATCTCCGAAACTGTCACCGACATCACCCTGAAATTGTGTACGGTGATGAAGGGCACTACTAAAAGTTAACCTATGAGATTTTCAAAAACCTGGTAACCACAAAACCAACATGGCGGCCAAGCGAATTTGCGACTTTTAAATAGACGTTTCTCGTGATTTGACCATGCAAACGTAATAAAACTTGGCACAGCAAATGTTTATACACATTGTAATGCACTGGAGTCTAATTTAGTTCAATTGTTTACATACGTTCAAAATGGTGGCTGTGCGAAATATTTCACTGGCATTCTATATCTCCGAAACTATTACTGATATTAACCTGACATTTTGTACTGTGATAAAGGACACCGCTACAAAAATATCTATGTAACTATTAAAAACTTGTGAAGTACAAAAGGAACTTGGTGGCCAAGCGAAGTTGAAACATTATAATAGACTTTGCTCGCGATTTAACCATATGAGCGCAGTGAAATGTGGTACAGTAAGTGATTGTACTTATTGTAATGCACTGATATCTTATTTAGTTCAATTGTTTACATAACCTCAAGATGGCGTCTGTGCGAAATGTTAAAATTAAGTTTTTATTTCCTGTGTCGTAATCATGCGATCGAAGTGAAAGTTTGAATAATGAAGCTACGCAATAATTTTCCTTTAATGGTACATAACTGTATGGCCTATACATATAACAATCAAAATGGCGACCATCTGAAATATTTAGACGGTTCTCAATATCTACGAATCTATTACAACAATCAAACTGAAATTTTGTAAGTTGATAGAGGCAATTAACACGAGTAGCTTGCCACGGTGAGTGAGTGGTTAACGTGTCGGTCAACCTACCCCAAGCTTGCAGGTTCGCTCCTGGCCGTGGTAAGTGATTTTTGAAAGACAACAAAAGTCACGACATGGATGTTATACGTTGTTGGCATGTTTAAGATCCCATTTGAATTCAGTAGGCCGTGTTCATAATGGCAAAATTAATCTCGGGATTTTCCGCCAACACAAAGTTCCTCCATTCTCTACTAGAAAGCGCTATAGTGTCAAGGAGCTGAGATATCTAACCTCCTTGACTCTCATAGCGTTCAAAGGAACGACGAAATTCGACATGCAAGCTGTCCTCTGCGTGTCAATTAACAAAGCTTGCTCCCGGCACCCAAGACCATACGATATTATTATTATTATAACAAGACTAGGAATGAAAATAGGCTGAATAGTTCTTCACGGAACAACTTTTTATATATTAGTATGATTATTCACATTATATAATTATTATTATTGTCATTATTACACTACTAAGAAAAGGCCTTGCTGGTGCTGTAGTCACGCTGCTTGCTTCTCCCCAAGGCCGACGGACTTTAATTCCCAGCCAATTCCCTGTTTCGGACTGAAATAGCATATACTATGGTTGAGAATCCACGTACGAAAGGAGGTCCCGTGTCTCATTTTCATGTGAATAAAGGTCATGTCAACTACAAGCTTCTTTTCATTTTTCACTACTATGTTGTGTAGGCTACATGCATCTTCATTCATCCAATTATTAAACAGTAGTAGGGAAGTGCGTTTACATATTGGGAAAAAACATCGGCTTCTATGTAGTAAAATTTAAGTAACCTTTCCTAATATTGAACACCCATCGTTAAACGTCTTCATACTACTGTATATTTAAAAAACAAAAAATAGTATGGTAAGAATACATCAAACTTGGTAGTAATTATCAAATACGCAGGAAGTAATATTGAGGAAACAACGTATCATGACATGATTAAGAGTAACAGTAACAAAACAAACTTTAATCATTCCAACTAACAAATAACAAAACCCGTTATAAACCCAGCAAATCTTCCAAGTTTATGCCGTGTCTTGTACGGGATTTCGCCTAGCAACTCAGAGATGGCTCATCGTCGGGCTCTTGTTGTCTATTTGCGGCCCCCCAAAGGAATAGCGACCTGCATGGTACCTCAATTCATATATAGTGCACCTCCTGTAGTTTACTGCGAGAGCTAAACGCTCAAACAGTCTTTCACCTCCCTATAATGGCTTCCAAAATGATTATATATTCATTATATATCACATATGGATCGGGATGGGAGGCTGGTGGGAAAGGAATATGACCTTGTTTTATAAAAAGTAATGTTCAGTATCCCATCCCGATCCATCTGTGATGTCATACCCAGTCCCAAGGCAAGTCTAAACTTGTAAAACATGTCACGTCACAACCCCGAAATATCTCAAGCATCAATCCCTAATGAGTGAATTTAAACATTTTATCAGACCTCATGGACAGAATTCAGGGCTCCTTAGGAAGTCAGCTGAGGTTAGGCTAGGTGAAGGTAGGTTAGCTAGATCTATCTCATTCCCAGTCCTGGTCACTAACCTTAAAGCACTTTAAAATTCTTTAAATCTTGATTACAATAAGCCACCAAAAATAAGCCACCAAAACAAGCCACCAACATAAGCCACCAAAATAAGCCGCCAAAATAAGCCTACATAAAACGCCAACACTACATCATTCCTTCACCAGAACTGTTCTGACCTTAGCAGTATGCAAATCAAACTCACAAGTCGGTTGCTACTGTGGAACATACTATAACCAACAACGTGCACTCTATAATGGCTACTCTTATAACTACAAGTGGCAAAATGTGAATGGAATATAATTTTGATAATGTTCAAAACTGAGGTCTTGAGGTCCAGGGTTCCAACTCCGACTATGGTTCTCAGCCATCAGTTACACTAGAGGAAAACTGACAACAAAATAAGCCACCAACATAAGCCTATATAAAACGCCAACACTACATCATTCCTTCACCAGAACTGTTCTGAACTTTGCAATATGCAAATCAAACTCACAATTCGGTTGCTATTATGGAACATACTATAGCCAGCAACGTGCACTCTATAATACCTACTCTTGTAACTATAAGCGGCAAAATGTGAATGGAATAATATTTTGATTATGTTCAAAACAAAGGTCCTGAGGTCCAGGTTTCCATTTCCGACTATGGTTCACAGCCAATCAGTTTCACTAGAGGAAAACTGCCACTAAAATAAGCCTACACAAAACGCCAACGCTACATCATCTAGAGCTGCTGAAACCGCTGCAGTATGTAAATCAGATCACAAGTCAATTGCTACTATGGAACATATACACCACCTAGATTTTTAGTAATGCGGGAGAATACTTACCCTCAATTGGATTATGAACAGCATCGATCTTCTTGCAGAGCATTAGATATTAAACGCAGTGGAAATTATGTGTTAGGCCGAGAAAATGACAAAATGACAATCCCAGAGGCGCGGACGTGCGTATTTCTGGAGGAAATAAGCACTTCCGAAACCCAATAACAACTCACGCCATCACTCGGTCTATTACGTAACCGGGAGGGTAGGCTGCTACAGTACTACAAATGAATCGAAGGAATATGAAACAGGCCCAGAGGATGCATTCAGATAGAATTTCAAAATAAATAACGATGCGGAGAGGAACGTGTACATGCCAAAAAGAAATACGGGGTTCGAAACAACAGGCAGAATAACGCAGATATGAAATGGATAATTAAGTACCTAAGAACTGCAATAAAACGTGGGCGACATAAGGTCACAGAAAAACAGAACGTAAGGATATGAGTAGACTAGACGTGCGATGCAAAGACTCTAAAGTACAGACAAACACGGCGTTACAGGTCGTTGTGGAGGGAGAGATACTGTGCCCGTTTAGACCGAAGTCCAACGACCACATATGTATGTCACCGAAAATCAGTTAGCACGAGACTTAAAAAAGGGAGGGTTTTACAAATATTGTAGTTTATAATACGGAACTGATTTTATTAGTTGATTTGTAGCTTCCGCCAGCACTAGCCTAAATAAAGAATACGATATGGATCAACTAGATTAATAGACGCGACACCGCTCATATCCTTAAATTCCTTATAAACAGGTCCTCTTCATTCACAGACCAACACGTAATTTCATATGTATTCTGTTAAAATGAGTCATATTGATATGATAAATATCGTTTAAAATGATAATCAGGTAGCAAAAATATCTACCCCGTCCGGGATTCGAACCCAAGATCTCTAGATTCACAGTCATAAGCACAAACCCCACGGCTATTTCGACTACGCAAATTTTGTGCACAACATGGTGACTTATTTCCACGTTCCAATAATAATGCATTACGGAATTAAGTTTCATTTATATTTTGCTTGTTTCGATAATGTTCCTGCGTGAAATAAAGTTTAAAATGCCTTATGAATAGGCCCTCTTGTGCGTAAAGAGAGTGTATTCAGTAATAGTTCATGAAGGCTTGCTCAATTCTCGTATAACCACAACGATTATATTATATTGATGACTGCATTACCGTTATGTGGGTTAATATTTGAATAGCCATTGTGCAGAAACATAATACCGGCAATGCCGACTACTTACAATGTTTGATATTAAGGCATTTTACCATTAAAATACTGATACGAAGACTTCGAAAACGTACCGTGTCATTTGTTTCAACCACTTGACACCAGAGTTCGCATGAGCGTTTTCCGTTCAGTATGTCATAATACATTCCACATGGCCGAGAGTACGTCATGGTATCAATTTCCGACACCGCGCGCTCATTGTTTCTCGTACCACTGCCAGCTGGGTCTTACCACTGCCCACTGGATCGATCGATCGAGTTGGCAGTGCATCTTATACTTCCGTTCGTTCCACCACTGCCAGCTAGTACACTTCCGTTCGATCGATCGAGCGGGCAGTGCATACTTTCGTCTTCCACCACTGCCAGCTAGTACACTTCTGTTCGATTGATCGAGCGAGCAGTACATACTTCCGTTTTCCACCACTGCTAGCTAGTACACATCCGTTCGTTCGATCGAGCGGGCAGTGCATACATCCGTTCGATCCACCACTGCCAGATCGATCGTTCCGATCCACTTCCGTCCCCAATTTTCAAAATCACTCCCACAAAACTATCCAGCAACCGAACGGAAAGATGTTATACATCAAAAACATATCTCAGGCATAATCTGGGTAAAAGAATACAACAAACAAAATCTAAATTGCTTCACTGATTTCGGTTCGATGCAACAATAAGGATAAGAAAGGAGAAATGAAAATATCACAATGTCTTAAAATCTCATTTTATTCATAATTAAGTGAAGTTAAAATGAAGTTAAAATGAAAATAGTAGCAAGGGAAGGGAAAATAACTTTCCACAACAACAACAAAAAATAGAAATATCAACACTTTCATAACCCTTTCTAGACTAATTTCATTTTATAAAAAAAATAGACTTATGAGATCACCTTTTGTCCGTGTGTGTATGCGTATGTGTGTCTGTGTGATGTGTGTGTGTGTGGGTGTGTCCCTAATAACTTCACAACGGCTAGAGAGATTGTAATGAAACTCGGTGAAGTCATAGAACTATTTTGGCCGACCCCGACCGTGCCCTGAAAATGTTATTACGTCTCACCAATCCAACATGGCGGGTGTGCGAAATATTTCACCGGAATTCCATATCTCCAAAACTATTATTAAGAACACCCTGATGTTTTGCACGGTAATAAAGGGCAGTACTAGATGTTCACCTATGGAAATTTCAAAAACTTGTTCACTACAAAACGAACATGGCGGCCAAGCGAAGTTGAAAATTTTAAATAGACTTTTCTCGCGATTTAACCATACAAACGCAATAAAATTTGCTACAGCAAATGTTTTAAAACATTGCAATGCACTGGTATCTAATTTTGTTCAATTATTTACATAACCTCAAGATGGCGGCTGTGCGAAATTTTAAAATTACGTTTTTATTTCTTGTGTCGTAATCATGCGATCAAAGTGAAAGTTTGAATAATGAAGTTACGCAATAATCTTCCTTTAATGGTACATAACTCTATGGCCAATACATATAACAACCCAAAATGGCGACCATCCGAAATATTTAGACGGTTCTCAGTATCTACGAATCTTTTACAGCAATCAAAATAATTTTTTTAATGTTCGTAGAGACTATAAACATAAGTTCACCTATAGGACTTTCAATAACCTGGTGAGCACAAATGCAACATAGCGGCAACGGGATGTATAAATATTTAAATGCACGTTTCTCGCGATTTATCCATCTGAGTGCAGAGAAACTTTGTACGGTAAATGCTTATACAAATGTTAATCCAGTGGCAACTTATTTGTTTCACTTGTTTTCATAACCAAAAAATGGCAGATGGGCGAAATTTTTAAATCTCGATTTTACTCCTTGTGTCCTAATCATGCGATTGAAGTTTGAATACCACACGTACACAATAATCTTCATGGAATAGTACATATATAAAATCCAACATGGCGACCATCAGAAATATTTAGATGGCTCTCAATATCTACGAATCTATTACAACAAGCAAACTGAAATTTTGTATGTTGATAGAAGCAATTGACATGAGTAGGATATATGAAAGTAGGCTTTAGTTCTTCACGGAACTACTTGTTCTATATCATTGTGAAATATTTTCCAAGTTATCTGTATTCATTCGAATTGATAGGAAAAATTAAGGGTATTAATTTTCTAAATGTGTTTTTATGTGAAAATAGGCTGTATAATTCTTCACGGAACTACTTGTTTATATTTATTATTATTTATTGAATATCCTAACTGTATGAACCCTAATGTACATAAGTATATTAGGGTTATAGTTTTGATCAGTTAATTATTGGTCCATTAACACACAATTATGAGACTAGATTATTGTAGATGTGGGGAATGAACTTAAGGAACTGTTTGTAACAGCAGGATTTCTTAAACAGGTGGAATAATGGTTTTGAAAGTTTCATATTACAATTGTTCAGGTGACACACAAGGTAGACACTTGTCTTGCTAAACATGGAACAGTCGTACAGTTTGAGAAGATCCACAGAAGTACAAGTAATCACCTGTAATATTAATTTTAAAACATTGAAGTAGGACTTAAACTTTCCATGACCAAACAGAAACTGCGTAAGGATGAATTCGGGCACTAATGTATTGCACTAGATTCGGCTATACCCATTGTCGGGAAAAATGAATTCTCGTGTGACAGACCCTTTTGTACTGGATGCCCACAGGTTGTTCCACTGTCTTATTAGATGTGTTTTGGGTTTTGGGTTATTCCCTAATCCTGAAGAAAATTACATGAGATTAAGAAATACATCATTTTTTATTCTTCTCAGGGTGCCTGTCCACTTCGAACGTTGACAATCATTCTGGGTATGGTGACTTTATTGGTCGCTATCCGGAACAATTGGGTGGATGTTTTTCCGAACCATACTCAGTGATTGGCAAGCCAGGAAATTCTTCTTCATCCTGGGGCTCGTTTTCTTTCTATTTTTCCTTGCAAAATGCATTGCAGTAGTTCGAATCAGCCTCTGTTCCTCATAATGAGACCCAGTTATTGAAGCTTACGGCATTTAACAATATTGACTATTTCTTGGGTTGTATTCATCCTTCGTAATAATCTTACGAGTCCATGGTATCTTTAGAATCCTTCTGTATAGCCATAGTTTGATCGCGTGGAGTTTTGAAATAGTTTCTTCCCTCAAGGTCCATGTTTCTACACCATACAGAAGCAGTGGGTATATAGCATTTGAGGAGTCTTATTTTTGTGGTGAGGATGAGGTTATGACTCTTGAAATTCGAGCACTTAATTAATAAAGCAATTTTAGGCTTGGCAATTCTACAACGGATCACTTGCTAGTTATCCCATTGTTCATTGATGATTTATTAATCTCATGTAATTTTGTTCAAGATTAGGGAATTACCCATCTCATTTGGGTACAATCGTGTAGACCGACTGAAAAGCACCAAACTTTTGTTTACTAAGGCAACACTAAAAATAGCCTCAATCACCATAGCATTATTCAACAAGGAAATGGTGAGTCATTTCTTGTACCACACTGTATTTACAGAGGGGTTGTTTCAATGTTTTGTTAAAAAAAAAGAAGTTAGCCAAGTTTCTATGCTCTACTATCCTCTGTTCACGGCACAAAGCAAAGGAAAACAGAAACACAAGCCTCTTGGTTCAGCCAAACTTTCAAACATGAAACGAGAATAAGCCAGACAAGCGATGCAGATTGTTGCATTATTTACCATTTCAGTCGTAGAAATCTCTTCCCATGCTTGTGAAATCGATGGATTCTTGAGAAAATTAAATCCTGGAGCAAAAGCTGCTTGATAATATAATGTCACAGTCAAATACATTTAAGGACATGTAACCTTTTAATGAATAAACTTCCTCTCATCTTATAATTATCGATTTTTCCACCGTTTATACAGCCCAGACAGCGTCAACGAGTAGTAGATGAAGTTTTAATTAGGGTCTTGGTGTGGTCATTCCAACCGCGTGTACCTAGGACTGTGTGGGTATACAGAGTTTGTCTGGTCCCGTGGTGTAGCCGTGCTCGTTAAATTGTGCACCACGGCCACGCTGGCATCTGCAGCAAGTCAGAGATTGTAGGTTCGATTTACGGCATTGACAGTGGCTATCCTGAGTGAGGTTTTTCACCGTTTTTTTCCGCACTCTCTCCAGGCAAATCCTGGGGTAGTACCTTACTTCAAGTTCTAGTGCACATACCTCATCCCTGCCCCTAATACAGGTTGGTTGGTTGGTTCCTCAGTTTAGGGACTGCGACAACGCAGTCATGTAGCCCCGTGAACTTTGTGTGTGTGTAGAATCCGGTGTTAATTGTGATGACTGTATTAATGTCTGTTATCTGTTTTTAATTCAAGTAAGACTGCCGACATTGAATTTTCCAGTTCCTACTTTTGCCGCCAAATGCCACCGTCAACGACTAATTGTTCAGAAATTAGCTACTAGACGCCACCGCAGTCGGCTCTTGGCAACGAATGTAGGAAACTAAGAGCGTTGTTTACATTCTTAACCTATACAATTTAGCTTCACATAGGTGTAATTAGTGGAAGGTTCTTTAACAAGCCATAAATCTATGACATGCGACCGTCGGCTTTACTTCCCCTCTGAAGGAAGGCATACTGAAGGATTTTTAACGCTCTTAAAAATCCGACGACTTCGGCCGGGTTTGAACCCGCGATCTTGGGCATAGAAGCTCAGCATGCTACCAACTACGCCACCGAAGCCGCGCCCCTAATACAGTTACACACACTACCACAGTTATTTCAAAAATACACTTTATCAGACAAATTAGCTTGCCACGGTGGGTGAGTGGTTATAGTGTCGGACTACCAACCCCAAGATTGCAGGTTCGCCCCTGGCCATGGTAAGTGATTTTTGAAGGCGACAAAAATCACGATACTCATGTCATACGTTGTTGGCATGATAAAGAACCCATTTGAATTCAGTAGGCCGTGTTCAATGGCAAAATTAATCTCGGGATTTTCCGCCAACACAAAGTTCCTCCATTCTCTACTTCAAAGCGCTGTAGTGTCAAGGAGTTTAGATATCTAACCTCCTTGACTTTCATAGCGTTCAAAGGAACGACGAAATTCGACATGCAATCTACCCTCTGGGTGTCAATTAACAAAGCTTGCACCAGGCACCCGAGGCCATACGATATAAAAATCAGACAAATTCAACACACATCCAACTACACGCGGATGATGACCAAGGTATTCCAAGCCTCTAGCAATATCTCAACTCACTATCAACCAACAGTTTTCCACAACTTGTTTATTGAACAGTTTAGACATTTTAATAATAATAATAGTAATAATAATATCGTATGGCCTCGGTTGCCCGGTGCAAGTTTTGTTATTTGTTGCTCTGAGGGCTGCTTGCATGTCGTTTATTTTTTGTTGTTCCTTGGAGCGCTATGAAAGTCAAGGAGGTTAGATATCTAAGCTCCTTGACACTATACCGCTTTCTAGTAGAGAAAGGAGGAACTTTTGTTTTGGCGGAAAATCTCATTATGAAATGCCATTATGAACACGGCCTACTGAATTAAAATGGGTTCTTGAACATGCCAACAACATATGACATGCGTGTCGTGATTTTTGTCGCCTTTCAATTATCCCTTACAACGGCCAGGAGCGAACCTGCAAGTTTGGGGTTAGTAGACCGACACGATAACCACTCAACCCCCCACCCGCGGCAAGCTAGAAAAAGATGGATTGCTTTTAGTATGATAACAAAACTGTTTTAACGGCATTGAAAGCTGCCTCAAGAGCCCAGCAGCGTTTTTTAAATCATCATCCTGTTTTGAAAACCTAGGAGGCAGAACATGCACTGAAGTATAGAACAGCAAGCAGCATTAGCCTATCTGTCCCTGAAACTGTGAGGTTTGTATTAGCATTACGAATTACAATTATTGGTTTCCAATAGCTGCAGTCCGGGCTTTTCCTTGATATGGGACGAGCACGAGTTCGAGATGGAATTTTAATGGATATTTAAAAGCCTTTGGCCCTATAACGGCGACGGTCATGTTTTAGCAAACACACTCCAATTGTTTGCCAATGGAACACAATGGCTAACTTGGAAATACAGGCTGAATCTGGATTTCAATTTTTTTACACGGTCTAGTAGACTCGCTAACTCCAAACCCGCGGAGTAGCCGTGATTGTTGAATAGTGTACCACGGTCACGAGGGCAGCTGAAGCAAGTCCTGACATTACAGATTCGAATACCCGCGCTGACAATGGCTACCCCGAGAGTGAGTCTTTCCCAAGTTTTTCTACCTTCCCTCCAGGCAACAACCGAGATTTCTTCTTTCTGCAAGTTGTTGTTGTTGTTGTTGATGGTGATTCCTTTAGGTGCTTTACGACATCCTGGCCATATAACCCTGTGTACTTAGGTGTGTGCATAATTTGTCTTATATCTGTGTCACTGTGGTATCGACTAATGTATCTGAATATCTCAACTGCTAGTAAGTCGACCCTGAACATGGCTTCAAAGCATTCTGTTCTTATTGTTGTAGTTGTTTGTTGTTGTTGTTGTTGTTGTTGTTGTTGTTGTTGTTGTTTGAGTCTTCAGTCTTTTGAATGGTTTGATGCAGATCTCCATGCCTACTTGTCCTGAGCTAATCGTTTACTCTCTACATAGCTAGCATACCTTACATTCGAGGGAAACTGTTTAACATATTATAACCTTGGTCTACCCCAACAGTTATTGTCCTCAACCCTTCCTTCCATAATTGAGGTTGTTATTCCCGGGTGTCTTAGTTAGTGTCCTACCAACAAATATCTTCTCTTTATTAGCAGTCGCCAGAAATATCTTCATTTGTTACTCTATCTACCCATCTGTTCTTCATATTTTTCCTGTAACACCAAATTTCAAATGTTTTTTTATGTTCGACCCTGACTATTATATGTCTGAAAACTGTATCATAATGATGGTCATTATAACACTATTTTTCATTAGGAAACAGTTTCTCCCACCAATCACAGCTCAAGAAACAGTTGTTTGGCCAATTAGATAAGGATACCTTCGCGCATGCGCTCAAAATCCAACATGTCTATATAAATTACCGAAAGTACACCGTGCATATGTTCGCGTAAATAAACAGGTGAATATGAGACAAGAAATAGCACTGTACCTTAATATCCCCAAATCCAAGTTCTACACAGCGCGTTGTTTTCAAACACATTCGGTGACATTTTTACTGAATACTGGTGCTCAATCTGCACATATGGCATTGAAGCACACAGAGCGCATGCGTCGGTTGGTCAGAGAGCTTGGAAATCAGAGATATCCTACCCAGCGCAGCACCCGATCACAAAATTCTAGTGACAATCTCAACAGATATTTATGAATATTTATGTTAAAACATATAATAAAGTTATAATTATCGTCGAACATAAACAGTCGTATGCAACTCGCCTATAATGGTAATTAAGACACTCGTATGGAAATTATAAAACACGCATACGCTCGTTTTATAAACATACTCGTGTCTTAATTATAGCCATTATAGGCTCGTTGCTTAATGTACTAATCTCTCGTATTTTTCTACTGCGTCAACCAGGGATGGTAAAGTGAAGGAAATTTTATATTTCACCTCGGAGCAGGAGTGGAATTAAATTCAGCCAGCCAATTCAATACTACTCCGGCGTAGAATAAAACCTGGAGAGTTTCACTCCGGCAAGGAATTAAATTGGGAATGAAATACTGAATTCTATTCCTCTCAAAATAAATCTCGGAATGAAATTCAATTGCATTCCGCTGTGAGTGAAATTATATCCATTGCATTGCATGTTAATCCTCTCGGAATGAAATGTTGAATGAGACACTAGATTTTATTCCGAAGGGAGTAAAATGAAATCCAAAGAATTTAATTCAATTCTCCTCGGAATGAAACTCTGAATGAAACATTGAATTCCACTCCGGTGGGAATGAAATTTAATCCATACGCTTTAATTTTATTTCTCTTGGAGTTAAATTAAGAATAATACATTTAATTATATTCCGACAGGAATGATATTCAATGCATGTAATTTAATTCTATTCCTCTCCAAATGAAACTATCGACAAAATATTTCGATCTATCCGGCCGGAGTGAAATGTAATCCATACAATTTAATTCTATTCCGCTCGGAATGAAACTCTGAACGAACATTTAATTCTATTCCAGCTGGAGTGAAATAAAATCAGTACAGTTAAACTAGAACGAGCATTTAATTCTACTCCAGCCCAAGTGAAATTAAATTCACACAATTTAATTGTATTCCGTTCTTATGAAACAGTGAAAAAACATTTAATTCTACACCAGCCGAATTGAAATGAAGTCCATAAATAAATAAATAAATAAACACTAAAAGTGATTAAAAAAATGTCCAGCATAACTCAACACATTGCTAGCGTTTCGCCCCAGGGTGCCAATTGGGCTCTTCAGTTGGTAAAGGCACACCTACCAAGACGCGTAGCAGGTACACACTGAGAAGGCCATGCAACACACCTCTCCACTTATGCGGCCACGTCACGAGCATGCCAGTGCACCAACGGAGTCAAAAACTCCACTTCCAAAAACAATTAGCCTTGCTTTGGCATTGAATACAATCAAAAGTTCTCGAAAGAGAAACAAAATGAGTATTGTCCGTTGGTGCACTGGCATGCTCGTGACGTGGCCACATATGTGGCGAGGTGTGTTGCATGGCCTTCTCAGTGTGTACCTGCTACGCGTCTTGATATGTGTGCCTCTACCAACTGAAGAGCCCAATTGGCACGCTGGGGCGAAACGCTAGCAATGTGTTGAGTTATGCTGGACATTTTTATCACTTTTAGTGTTAATTATAATGGCTCAACGGACAATACTCATTTTGTTTCTCTTTCGAGAACTTTTGATTGTATGAAATCCATACACTTAAATTCCAAAGAACATTTACTTCTATTCCGGACGGAGTGAAATTACATTCATACAATTTAATTCTATTCCGCTCGGAATGAAACTCTAAACGAACATTTAATTCTATTCCAATCGGAGTGAAATCATATCCATACACTTAAATTCGAACGAGCATTTAATTCTATTCCGGCCGGAGTGAAATTAAATCCATGCAATTTAATTCGAATGAATATTTAATTCTATTCTGTCCGGAGTAAAATTAAATCCATGCAATTCTATACTTGTCGGAATGAAACTGTGAATGAACATTTTATTCTATTGTGGACGGCGTTAAATTAAATTCAACGAGCATTTCATTCTATTCCGACGTGAATAAGATGAATCCATAGAATCTAACGATGTGTAAATATAGAGCGAAATTTAATCCATAGAATTACGATTTTTCACCGTGGAATGGCACTCTCAATGAAGAGTTCGTCTTATTCAACCCAGTGAATGATAATGATCGTATGCCCTCCTGAGAGGTCGAATGCAGGTCTTTATAGTTGACGCCCGTGGGTCATCTGCGTGCCGTAATGAGGATGAAGACCTCACATACACCCAGTCCCCGAGCTATTGGTATTAACCCCAGGAGAATAAAATCCTTGATGGCCCAGACGGGAATCTAACCCACGACAATCCGTGCGAAAGCCTAGTGCGCTAACCATTTAGCAACGGAACCAATCACTGCAATGCAATTCTGGGATATAATGTTAATACCTGAGGCATTTTTCTCAATTTTATTTCACCGGATTATTATTTGAGCCTACTTTTATCTTTTGAAACATAGACTTGTGAGATCATCTTGAATCCGTGTGTGTATGTGTGTGCGCGTGTGTGTGTGTGTCCTCATAAACACTAAACGGCTATAGCGATTGCAATGAAACTTTGTGAGATCGTAGTACTATCTCGTCCAAATACGACTGTACCTTTCAAATTTTAATACGATTTACGAATGCAACATGACGACCGCGCGAATAATTGCACTACCATTCAACATCTCCGACAGGATTTGTTATTAGGAATCATTTGTATACCAAATAGACCGATAGTGGTCCAAGCTCTCTGCCGACTCAGTGGACGTGAAATGAGTTTCCGTGGTTTCCGATTTTCAACTCTATGCAAACGCCGGGACGGTACCTTATGTCCGGCCACGGCCACTTCCTTCCACATCCTTGCCCAGTTTCATTCGTTTTTATTCCTTTCATCTCGCATCAACTCCTCTCCTGAGGTTGGAGTCAGGAGGAGCAACCGGGTGTAAAAATCAAACCACATAGAATTTCATCGCATCTCGTCCCCGACCCCGTTGAATAATAAGGGGTAGATAGACATTAGTGGGTACATATGTGTACCAAATCCTGGCCATGTAAGTTCCACTTTCATCCGCCTACTGCACTCCGGGTAATCAAATGGCCTTATTCATAATTTACCCACTTGACTTTGCCAGAAAATTCACACACATACGGTAAATTCTGAAAAGTTCCTGTCCGAGTCCCAACCGGTCTAGAAAAATATGTTTTGCTTTGTGCTCATCATCATCTTCATTTCCCCTTTACCAGTTGACACTGGGTGGGGGCAAATATGGTTCCTCTCCACTTTGCTCTGTCGTTCCACCATTCCTCCTCCGACACAGTGTTCCAATCCAGGTTCCGTTTTCTAATACTATTCTCCACCGAGTACATCCAACGCATTCTTGGTCTTCCTCGCCCTCTCTTCCCTGCCATCCGTCGTTCCAGTGCTCGTCTTGGTAGCCTTACTTCATTCATCCGTTTGACATGTCCAAACCATCTCAATCTGTTTTGCTCCAGTTTGTCATTTAGTTTCTGTACTGCCAGTTGTTTCCGTATATCTTCATTTCTCACTTTGTCTCTCCTCGTTTTCTGGACCATATTTCTCGGAATCTTATCTCAGCTGATTGTACTCTGCTGTCGTCCCTCTTAGTCATTGTCCAAGTTTCTGCTGCATATGTCATTGTAGGAACATAATATGCTTTGTACATAACTTCTTAGCCTTAATTGGTATATCCTTGTTCCAAACTAGACCCAGTACCTGTTGGTATGAAGCACTCCCAAGTTGTATTCTTCTGGTAATTTCCAAATCTAGACTTCCATCTTCAGTCAGTTCACTTCCCAAGTATTTGAAATGTTTCACTACTTCCAATTCCTTATCTCCTACTTTGATTACTCCTTTTCCTTCTTTCTTATCTCTACTCATCACCACTGTTTTACTCTTCTCCACATTTATCTTCAATCTCCATTGCTCAATCTTTCTATTATTACGTCTAACTGTTCTTGTACCTCCCTCTCATCCTCGCCCCAGATCACAACGTCGTCTGCAAACAACATTACCTTCATCTTTGCCCTACTATATTCTTTCATTTCTGCCTTCATGATGTCATCCATCACCATTACGAACAATAATGGTGACAACACACTTCCTTGCTTTAGTCCAGTGTCAATTTTAAACCATTCCGCTCAATTACAAATAAATACAATACCAAGAACAACGTGATGTTTTTCCTTTTAATGAGATTTGTGTGCACCTTTCATACCTCTTACGGTAAAATTGGAACAGGAGTGGGGTGTGGTGGTGAAATGCCAAGCTGCTTGCCTTTCGCCAAAAAGGAGCGGGTTCTATTCCCGGTCAATGAAATTAAAATTTCTGAAGTGAAATACCACGTCCTGTGGTTCGGTCGGTGGTCCCGTAGCTTATGATCAAGAGATTTACAGTCACATAAAACTACAGGCTGCCTACCTTTTAAAGTATCCACCTCCTGCTGTAGCGGCTAGCAGTATTGACTGTCGCCCTGGAGGTCCAGTTTCGATCCCTGCTCTGTCAAGAAATGAAATTGTGGGCTGATGGCTGGAATGGGGTACTCACAGCCTCGTGAGGCACAACTGAGAAGAGGGGGGTTCGATTCCCCCCTCAGCCATCCAGAAAGTGGTTTAGCGTGGTTTCTCTTTTCTACTCCAGGCGAATGGCGGGATGATTCCTAAATTATGGCCATGGTTGCCTCCTTCCCATTCCTCAACTGAATTATTACTACTACACACACTAATACAGCCAAAACAATAACACGGGTCATGAGATGAATTTCACACACACCCCCTCGTTGATGAGGTGAAAATCTGGAATACTCTATACTGTGTCCATTCCAAACTTCCCGCCATGTGATTGTTGTTGTTGTTGTTTCATTTGAGGGGCTTGGACAATGAGATCATTTAGCCCCATACACTAGGGTGGGTGGAATTCTTATGGCATAACCTTTGTTATTATGATGGTTGTATTGGTGTGTGTATTTGTAAATCAAATAAGGATTGGGAAGGAGCTGGCTCTGGCCAGTTACGAACCATCCCTGCATTTGCCTGGAGTAGAAATGGGAAACCATGGAAAACCACTTCAAGGATGGCTAAGATGGGAATCGAAACCCCTCTTCTCAGTTGTGTATCACGAGGCTGTGTGTACCCCGTTCCAGCCTTCAGACCACAATTTCATTTTGTGACAGAGCTAGCCGCTACAGCAGGAGGTGGAAACAATAAAAGGAAGGCAGCCTGTAGTTTTACGTGACTGTCAATTTCGTGTTTATAAGCTACGTTAACACAATCCGAACCACAGGACGTGGCATTTCCCTTCAAAAATCTCAATTGCATTTACCGGGAATCGAGCCCGGTCCGCATTGGCGAGAGGTAAGCAGCTGGACATTTCACCTCCACTCCTATTTCGCATTTAACCGTAAACGGTATGAAACGTACGCAGAATTCTCATTAAAAAGATAAACATCACATTGTTCTTGGAATTGTATTTATTTGAAATTGAGCACAAAGAAAAACCATATTTTTCTACGTACAGTAGACCGGTTGAGACTCGGACAGGAGCTTTTTAGAATTTATGAGTATACTAAGTTCGACGTTATAATGGAATTTTCTGGCAAACTCGGGTGGGCAAATTATGAATAAAGCCATTTGATACCCAGAGCGCAGTAGGCGAATGAAAGTAGAACTTATATGGCCAGGATTTGGTATACAAATGTACTGTATGTCTATCCCTCATTATTCAGAGGCGTGGTGGCGCAGCGGTCAAGCTCTTGGCCTCTCACCAGGGTGGACCGGATTTGACTCCCTGTCAATGCATGTGAGAATTTTCTAAGTGAAATGCCATGTCCTGTGGTTCGGATTCCACGTAAAAAGGAGGTACCGTGGCTCATGATCGCGACGTTAACGGTCACGTAAAACTACAAACTTCCTTTTGTTGTTCCTTATTATTCAATGGGGTCGGGGATGAGATGCAATGAGAGTCTATGTGGCGGGTGATTTTTACAGTCGGATGCCCTTTAGGACGCCCACCTCAGGAGAGGAGTTAATGAGAGGTTAAATGAATGAATCTGAATGAAACTGGCCGTGGCCTGTCAGAAAGTACCGTCCCAGCGTTTGCATGAAATTGAAAATTGGAAACCACGGAAAACCATTTCACGTATACCGAGTCCGCCGAGAGCTTGGCCCCATAGCCTAGCGCTGCGCGTTTGTGAGCGTAGGTACCGCTGTCGGTCTATTTGGTATACAAATGATACCTAATAACAAATCCTGTCAGAGTTATTGAATGTTGGTGTAATTATTCGCGTGGTCATGTTAAATTCGTGAAACGTATTAAAATTTGGAAGGTACAGTCGTGGTTGGACGAGATAGTACTACGACCTCACCAAGTTTCATTATAATCGCTCTAACCATTTAGATTTTATGAGGACACACACGTACACGGATACAAGGTTTTCTCACAAGTCTATATTTTCATAAGATGAATGTAGGCTCAAAATAATAATCCGGTGAAATAAAATTGAGAAAAATGCCTCTGGTATTAACATTATATGCCAGAATGACATTGCAGTGAATGGCTCCGTGGCTAAATGGTTACCGCGCTAGGCTTTCTCCCGCTGTGTCGTGGGTTCGATTTCTGGCTGGGCCATCAGGAATTCTATTCTCCTGGGGTTAATTCCTATGGCTCGGGGACTGGGTGTATGCGACATCTTCATCATCACTTTATCCTACTTAATGCGAACAGATGGCCTACGGGCGTAAACTAGAAATACCTGCATTCGACCTCTCATTCATTGGATTGAATACCTGTAAGACAAACTCTTCATTGAGAGTGCCATTCTGCGGTGAATAAACCCTAATTCTATGGATTAAATTTCGCTTCATATTTTTACATCATTATAGCCTATGGATTCTATGGATTTATTTTATTCACGCCGGAATAGAATGAAATGCTCGTAGGAATGAATGTGTATGGATTTAATTTCACTCCGGCCTGAATAGAACTAAATGTTCATTCACAGTTTTATTCCGAAAAGAATATAATTATATTGCATGGATGTGATTTCCTTCCGGCCGGAATAGAATATTAAATATTCGTTTACAGTGTTATTCCAACATGCATAGAATTAAATTGTATGCATTTGATTTCACTCCGGCCGGAGTAGAATTAAATTGTTTGGGTATAATTTCACTCTGGCTGGAATCAAATTAAATGTATGTTCTCAGTTTCATTCCATCAAGAATAGAATTACATTGTATGAATTTAGTTTCACTCCGGCTTCAAGATTTAATTTAGTTCCACATTTAATTTAACTCCGACCTCCATATTTAATAGAGTTCCACATTTCATTTCACTCTGACCTCAAGATTGAATTTAGGTCCATGTTTCATTTCATTCCGATATAATTTAGTTCCACATTTCATTTCACTCTGACCTCAAGATTGAATTTAGGTCCATGTTTCATTTCATTCCGATATAATTTAGTTCCACATTTCATTTCACTCTGACCTCAGGATTTATTATCATTCCAAATTTTACTTCACTTCGAGTCGAAGATTTAATTTCATTCCTACATCAAGATTTAATTTTATTCCACATTCAACTTCATTCCGACCTGAGGATTTAGTTTCATTCCATATTTAATTCCATTCCGAGCCCAAAATTTAATTTAATTCCTTTAATACCAATCAACCTGCGAATTTTATTCAATTCTACATTTAATTTCACTCCGACCTCAAGATTTAATTTTATTCCATATTTAGATTAATTCCAACCTCATGGCATAATTTCTTTCCACATTTAATTTCATTCCATGTTCAACATTTAATTTCATTCCACAAATAATTTTATTCCGAGTTCAAGAATCATTTTCATTCCAGATTTAATTCACTTTAAGATTCACTTTGTGCATTTCGTTCTTTTTATTTTGAATGGAGTATTATTATTAACATTTCACTCCTCACATTTTATTCCTTAATTTCACTCTCAATTTAATTTCACTCCGAGTTTCAGGAAAAAGTTTAATTCCAGATATAAATTAATTCCGAAATTAATTCCTTTTAATTCACGAGATGGTTTCGTTTCGAATTTCGCTCCTTACATTCCACTACTTGCATTTAATTCCTCACATTCTATTCGTAATGTAATTCCTCTTCGAATTCCATTCACTAAACCATTTTCTCTTTAATACAGTTCTACGATTCACGTTTAATTTCGTTCCTTTCAATACAGTTAAACAACCCCCTGGCACTATACAGCCCATGACGGGCTAAGGCCGACCAAGCGACCGCTGCCCAGCCATTTGGCCTGCAGATATTGGGTTGACGCGTGATCAGCGCATAGGGTCCCCTCGGCCGTTAATCTTGGTATTCGTGATCGGGGCGCAGTCTTACTGTCAGACAGCTACTCAATTGTCCTCACGAGGCTGAGTGCACCCCGTTCCAACCCACACGTCAGTTTTAAAATCCCTGACGGAGCCGGGGTTCGAACCCGGGGCCTCCGTGTGAGAGGCAGGCGCGCTACCCCAACACCACGAGGCCGGCTTTTCAATACAGTTCTAATTAAAATATTTTTATTTTAATTCCTCTTCACATATAATTTCATTCCAGACTTTTAAACCATCTAATTTCACACCTTTCTAATTTAATTTCGTTCTCTTTACCATCCCTGGCGCAAACAGTCCAAATTTCACTTCCATAGAGTGTAGGAGCATTCTATACAAACTAAATCAGTTTGTTGAAAAGCTCCTAGAGATTTATGTTGTGGAGTTAGCGTTGTTTTTTTGTGTATTGATTTTAGGGGCTTGTGACTTCATGGGCATCAGCCACGTGTAGTTTTGTGTGTGTTGAATTTGTCTGATAACCTGTATTTATGTGGTGACTGTAGTAGTGTTTGTAACTGTATTAGGGACAGGGATGAGGTGGGAACCCCTGGATTTGAATTACGTCCGACTTATTGCGTAGTGGCTAGCATTCTTGGCTGTCACCGTAGGGGATTGATAGCTGGAATGGGGTACACTCAGCATCGTGAGAAAACACTGAGAAGGGGAGAGTTCGATTCCCTCTTTCCTTCTTTCTCTCTTTTCGTTCATCCCCCAGGGGCTCACATCTAGTGGGACGTGGGTTGGTGACCACGGGACCCCAGCTGAGTCCGGCATTGCTTCCACTTATTTGTAACGGGCTCCTGTCCGTCTTTTTTCCTTTCGAATTCTCTTGGTCAACCCTTGTTCTCTTCCGACCCCGACGGTATTAGGGTATCCGAGGCCTAGGGAGTCTCCTACTTTCCCGCCTTAATTGGCCCTTCTCTCATCTTTCCTGATACCCTCCTTCTGCGAGGGGTCAACCTTCTTTTTCTTTTCATGTCATCTCTTAGCTTCTGCTCAAAGGCCCTCAAGGAGGCTGGGTTTTTGTAGCCCCACCACTTCTGGTGCACCCTGGATATTGCTACACCCTCAAGGGCTCACGTCTGGTGAGTTCGTGAGTTGGCGACCCCGAGGGATTCTGAGCTGGGTCCGATTTGTCTCCTTCTTCCATTGCCTTTGAGGTTTTCCCTCTCCACTTCCCCTTTCCTCTCTACCGTTCGTGGCTCTCCTTTCTTCCAAGTCCCTTAATTCTCATTCTTCGAGGGTTGAGGGCATTTCCTTTCCTCCTGTCTTTTGTTTCCCTTATTCTTCTTTTTGTTTCAATTTCCTCTTCTAGTATACAAGTATGTAGTTAGTTTTAGTCATCGTTTCATTTTATTTCCTTTACATTTTCACGATCATCCAAACCATTAGGAGCCGATAACCCACATGTTAGGTCCCTTAAAACGACAATTATCATCATCATACTTTTATTTATTTATTTATTTATTTATTTATTTATTTATTTATTTATCGTATGGATTTTAGTACCGGGAGTTTCCGAGGACATGTTCGGCTCACCTGAGTCTGTAGCTGCTTCCAGCGGACACCCTTAGGGTGAGCTACAAGTTCCGTTCAATTTCAAGTAGTTCCAACTTTCACTTTCAGATATCAATGATACCTAGTGGTGAACGTTGGAACTTTGATAGAGCGTTCCGACGAAATCTAACCGAACAATTTAGCTTCACACAAGTTTAGTCTGTGTAAGAATCTTTTACATGCCATAAATCTAAGACATGGGACCCCCAGCTTTACTTCCCGTCCGAAGGAAGGCATACTGAAGGATTTTTAACGCTCTTAAAAATCCGACGACTTCGGCCGGGTTTGAACCCACTATCTGTGGCACAGCAGTTCAGCATGCTACCGACTACGCCACCGAAGCCGCTATCATCAACATCTTTTCGTTCAAAGGGTTCATGGAAGGTGGAGTATTAAATTTTCCAACAAATGCGGGAATCCAACCCGTGACTCTCACTGCTCTACCAACTGAATCCAGCAGAAGCTCATCCATGTGAAGCCAGTCGTTTCAAGGAAAATCACACTGTAATAGAAGCCCGCTGTAGGCTTTGATTCCTAGAGTTGCAATTTCACAAATTGCTTTGTTGATCCAGGAGCCATTAATTCTTTACTTTCCATTTATATGGCTTTTTCATTCTGATCCGCAGTGCATGACCTAGAGCTCTTGGGCATGAACAAATATTGCTGGTAAAATGTGAAGGTCTAGTGCTAATTTTACGCACTCGTAATGTGAGCGAATTCTTCATTTCCATTCTTCTCGTATGAGGCAAGTCCCTTCCTTTCGTGTTTTGAGTTTGGTTCGTTGGTTGGTTCCTTAGTTTAGGGGCTGCGACAATGCGGTCATGTAGCCCCATGTACTTTGGGTGTGTGTAGAATCTGTCTGATAACCGGTTTTAATTGTGATGACTGTATTAGTGCGTGTTATCTATCTTAATTTAAGTAAGGACCGCAGACAATAATTTCAAGTAGTTCCTACTTTTGCTACCGAATGCTACCGTCCACGACACCTAGCTTGCGGTCTTGCCTACCAGATGGCATCGCAGTCAGCACCTGGCGGTGAACGTTGGAAATAATAGAGTGTTATCAATTCTAACCTACAAATTATGGCTTCAAGCAAGTGTAGATAGTGGTAGGTTCATTTTCATGCCATAAATCTATGAAATGGGACCGCCGGATTTACTTCCCCTCCGAAGGAAGGCATACTGAGTGATTTTTAAGCCTGACGACTACGGCCGGGTTTGAACCCGGGGCATAGAAGCTCAGCATGCTACCAACTACGCCACCGAAGCCGCCTGTTTTGAGTTTCTCCTCGACCCCAAACACAACGATCTTACTCTCATGCTCTCACGGTATGTAATGGCTATATTAGTGGGTGAGTTTGTTATTCAGGTGAGGATTGGGAAGGAGGCGGCCGGGGCTTTGCGTTAGGAACCATCCCGACATTTGCCTGGAGTAGAAGTGGGGAAGCCACGGAAAACCATTTCCAAGCTGATTGAGATGGGAATGAAAACCACCTCTTTTCAATTTTGCCTCACGAGGCTGAGTGTACCTCTTTCTAGCCCTCAGACCAGAATTAATTTTCCTGGCAGAGCCAAGAATCGAACCCGGACCTCTGGGGTGACAGCCAAGAGTGCTAGCTGGTACAGCAAGAGGTGGTCTAATGGTTCATGTAGGCTCTTAGGCAGGATGATCAAATACGCAGCAATAAAACGCGTATAGCCTATTGCTTTTTTCTCTATGTTTCTAAAGTAAATAAATGTTTAGATTTATTCCTGAAGCTTCCTACTAAGTGGGCTTATGCCAAATTAGCTTGCCACGGTGGGTGAGTGGATAGCGTGTCGGTCTACTAACCCCAGGTTCGCTCCTGGCCGTGGTAAGTGATTTTTGAAAGGCGGAAAAAATACGACACGCATGTCATACGATGTTGGCATTTCAAATAACCCATTTGAATTCAGTAGGCCGTGTTCATAATGACAAAATTAATCTCGGGAGTTTCCGCCAACACAAAGTTCCTCATTTCTCTACTGGAAAGCGCTATAGTGTTCGAGGAGCTTAGATATCTGACCTCCTTGACTGTGATAGTGATTCAAGGAACAACGAAATTCGACATGCAAGCTATCCTCTAGGTGTCAAATTACAAATCTTGCACCCGGCACGCAAGGTTTAATTGGTATTTTTCTCAATTAATGTGCCCAATTATTTTGGGTGGAGTAGAAAGAATTATCTATTCAACTTTACAAACCTGTCAAAAACACATGGTTTAATAATACGTCATCAGATTTAATAGATTCAAGGTGTTTGTAGGATTAGCGGGTATATTAAGTCAGAGCCCGTGACACATTGCTGCCCACGATAGCACTCGTTGAATTATTGCGCTGTATTAATAGTGTTAGTTAAGCTATATTATGTACTTAAGGCATTCAAACACCATGATGCAGTTACGTAAATACTGATATGGAACCGTTATCTGGTTCCTGGAAAAATTAAATACAAAAATAAATGAATATACGAATATAATAGAGAAGGTCTGATTGAAAAGTTAGAAGCCAAATAATGGAAAATTCTGATTAAAATCCTTGGATCAATCAGAGGAAACGACGAGTAAACAGGAGACGGCACAACAGCGAACTATACCTGCACATTGAGAGGATGACAGACACCATTCGGAAACGAAGGATTCAATTTTATGGCCATATAGCACGCATGAGCTCGCAGAGGCAGACCAAAAAGATATTTTCCTACTTTGTGAACAAGAAAATCATGGGATACTTGTTCATCAATATTGGAAACGTTCTTCAAGAAGTGGAAATCACACTTGAGGGCATCCAGGAATGTGCAACTCTCCAGAGAAGAACTTGAGAAGGGAGCTTCGAAGAAAAGCCAAAATTGAAAACCGGCAAGAAGTGGACTAATGAAAGAAATGTGACTCACAAAACGCGAATGTGAGAATATTGGGGAAGAGTTAAAGCTCTAGGGTGCAAACGGTTGAAGTAACCTAGTCCACGGCAGGCCGAAAGAAAGAAAGAAAGAAAGATAAGAATAGACGAATAAATAAATAAATAAATAAATAAATAAATAAATAAATAAATGATTGTTTGATTGATGGAATAAATAAACGAAATTATGAATAAATAAATAAGTAACTGAGTGAATTAATGTTCTTGTTTGAGTTTTCAGTCTATTGACTGGTCTAATGCAGCTCTCCATGCCTCCCTGTCCTGAGCTAATCGTTTCATCACTACATAGCTACCACACCCCACATCCGCGGCAATCTGTTTTACATATTCTAACTTTGATCAACCCCTACAGGTCTTGTCCTCGACCCTTCCTTCCTTAACTAAGCTTGCTACTCCTAGGTGGCTTAGTATGTGTCCTACCAACATATCTCTTCTTTTCATTAGCAGCTGCCAGAAACATCTCTCTTCTCCGGCTCATCTTAAAACCACTTTGTTTGTAACCCTACTACCCATCTGATCTTCATCATTCTCCTGTAACACCACATTTCAAACGCTTCAATTCTCCTCTTTTCTGCTGCACCAACAGTCCAATATGCACTTCCAAAGAGTGCCACGCTTCAGACGAAGGCTTTCAAAAATGGCTTCCTAATACCTAAATCTATATTCAATGTCAACAGATTCCTTTTCTGAAGAAATACTTTCCTTGGCTGAGTCAACCTACTTTTTATATCCTCTTAATTAATAACTTACTAATTAAATAATAAATGAATGAATAAATGAATAAATAAATAAATTAAATAAATAATTAATAAAGTAAATAATTGCTGAGTGGCATATATTCAAAGGGACGTAGATGACCCTGTTTGGCACAACATATCTTGAGCCAGTAAAATGGTTCGCTCCTTTATAGATTTCCTCCTACTACAGTATCCTGCAGGTTTCTATTTCACATCATAAGACTGGTAGACCTAATACCAGGCCATAGCAATACTTTTTAAATGCATGGCATAGCGCGAGTTCAGTTCCGAGACTTCAGGGTAGGCATCCAACATCTATGTCCAGTACACATCAGGCGGTGAATTTGTTATATAGGTTACTGTCCTGCATTGCAGATGCAATCCAATCCTATTCACTTCACAGAATGAGTTGCCTTGGGGAGACAAGTGCACTCCAGGAAATATTAGCGCCAAGAGGATCATTAGCTTTATATGACATGAACTTCACCACAGTGACATACTTTCTACTGGTTCAGCGCAAGCAGGCTGTTATTACATTTTAATTCCTCAGGCTCAGACCCTACGACCTCGTCACACTCAAAGCTGCTTTCAAAGGATAACCTCATTTGTAAAATAGGAATGCAAAGCCCTATGTGCCTATTAATGTAGTTTAATTTATCAACAAAATGTTTAATCCCAAGTTATATGACAACATGTCTCTTTTTAACAGTTCACCAATTCCAATCTCTCTTCAGTTCATACGTTCCTTTTTAGCCTATTTCCATTTTATTTAAAAAAACAAGATGTTCAGTAAAGAACATAGAGCCTACTTTCTCCTAAATGCATGGATATTGTTATAAATCTTTGTCCTTTAAAGGAGTATAATTGAATGTTGGTTGTAGTAGCTTGTTGAAATACAACGTGCTATACGGATATTAAACATGAATATGAGGTGTCCCTTTGCTAGTGCTACCTCTGTAAAACATTTCATTCAATTCGGTTTCACCGTGTTTGAATTGATATGGGGAATCGATTTGCACACATACATAGCCGCTATCTGCACACTATTGGGCTGATGACCTTGTAGTTCATCAAAAGATGCTTCCCACATAAAGCTATGTTGTTGCAATATTTGGTAGAGATCAGATTATTAGGTTGGTCGTTATTTGATTTAAGCTTTTAACATTTGGGTGGCCGCCATTACGTTTCCGTCAAGATGGCGGCAATATAAAACATGATACTGATGTGCCATTTCTTGTGCTTCTTCTGTACCAAATTTTGTTTAATTCGTTTTCACCGTGTTTGAATAGATAGGGGAAATCGATTTGCACACATACATGGCGGCCATCCGCAAAGTATTGGGCTGATGACCTTGTAATTAACTCAAAAGATTCTTTATATGTAAAGGCATAATGTTGCAAAATTTGGTAGAGATCAGATGATTAAGTTGGTCGTAATTTGATTTAAGCTTTTAACATTTGGGTAGCCGTCATTACGTTTCCGTCAAGATGGCGGCAATATAAAACATGATACTGAGCTGTCCTTTGCTAATGCTACCTCTGTACCAAATTTCGTTCAATTGAGTTTCACCGTGTTTGAATTGATAGGGGGAATCAATTTGCAGACGTACATGGCCACCATCTGCAAACTATTGGACTGATGACCTTGTAGTCTAGTCAAAGGACGCTCGCCATACAAATATATGTTATTACAAAATTTAGTAGAGATCGGATAATTAGGTTAGTCGTAATTTGATTTAAGCTTTGAACATTTGGGTGGCCACCATTACGCTTCCGTCAAGATGGCGGCGATATAAAACATGACACTGAAGTGCCCTTTGCTAGTTCTCCCTCTGTACCAAATTTCGTTCAATTCGGTTTCACCGTGTTTGAATTGATAGGGGGGGGGGGTACGACGACGACAGACATTCAGAGTACACACACTCACACACACACACACACACACACAGACACACACAATTTTTGGCCCTGTGTAGATCTCATAAGTCTACTTTCATTTTTTGCAAAAATCGAAAGTAGGCTAATAGGCTTAGGAGATCACCGTCCGTGTGTGTGTGTGTGTGTGTGTGTGTGTGCGCGCGTATGCGTGTGTGATGTGTGTCCCCCCATCCCTCCCCTTGATAACATCTGAACGGCTCGAGCAATTTCAATGAAACTCAGTAAGGTCATAGAACCATTTTCGCAGACGCCGACCGTGCCCTTCAAATTTTACTACGTCTCACCAATCCAACATGTTGGCTGTGCGAAATATTTAACCAGCATTCAATATCTCCGAAACTATTACCGATATCACTCTGAAATTTTGTACGCTGATAAAAAGCACTACTTGAAGTTCAATTATGGAATTTTCAAAAACCTGGTGACTACTAAACCATGGTGGCGGCCAAGCGAATTTGCGACATTTATAGACTTTTCTCGCAATTTAACCATTCAAACGCAATGAAACTTGGTACAGCAAATAGCACATGGGCACATGTATTTATACACATTGTAACGCACTGGCATATCATTTAGTTCAATTGTTTACATACCCTCAAGATGGCAGCTGTGCGAAATATTTCAGTGGCATTCTATATCTCTGAAACTATTTCGGATATCACCCTGAAATTTTGTACGTTGATAAAGGGCACTACTACACGTTTATCTATGTAACTTCCACATCCCTGCAAAGTACAAAACTAACATGGCGGCCAAGCGAAGTTGAAACGTTTTAATAGATTTTTCTCTTGATTTAACCATCTGAGCTCAGTGAAATATGGTACAGTATATGAATATACATATTGTAATGCACCGACATCTAACTTCGTTCAATTGTTTACATAACCTCAAGATGGCGGCTGTGCGAAATTTTAAAATTAAATTTTCATTTCTTGTGTTGTAATCATGCGATCGAAGTGAAAGTTTGCATAATGAAGCTACGCAATAATTTTCCTATAATGGTAGATAATTCTATGGCCTATACATATAACAATCCAAAATGGCGACCTTCAGAAATATTTAGACAAATCTTTTACAGCAATCAAACTGAAATTCTTTATGCTCATAGAGGCTATGGACATGCGTTCACATATAAGACTTTCAGTAAACTGGTGGGCACAAATCCAACATGGCGGTGACGCGAATTATATATATTTAAATGGACGTTTCTCGAGATTTAACTATCCGAGTACAGTGAAACTTGCTACGGTAAATGCTTATACAAATGCTAATCCTCTGGCATCAAATTTATTTCAATTGTTTTTATAACCACAAGATGCAGCTGTGCGAAATATTAAAATCTCGTCTTTACTTCTTGTGTCCTAATCATGCGATTGATGTTTGAATACTACACGTGCACGATAATCTTCATGTAATAACTCATAACTCTAAGACCTACATACATAAAAATCAAACATGGTGACCATCCGAAATATTAGGCGGTTCTCAATATCTACGAATATATTACAGCAATCAAACTGAAATTTTGTATGTTGATAGAGGCAATTACATAAGTAGTATATATGAAAATAGGCTTTAGTTCTTCATGGAACTACTTGTTATATTTTGGAAAGTTTTGAGTCTTGTCAATGGCTTTGCCAACTTTGACTTATAGAAGCGAGACATGTGTGAATAAAACAAGTTTTAGAAACAAAATACAATCATCCAAAATGAAGTTCCTGAGATCAGACAGAAGGATATAAAATGCAACGAAGAAATAAGGCAGCAATTAAATATATTTTCACTGAATGGTAGAATTTTCCAAGTAATAGGAATTTGAAAAAAACACGTTCAGTGAATGGATGACGACAGAATCCCGAAACTTGTCTTTGAATATCATACTTTGGAAAAATAATGAGCCATATGAGAAGGCATGAAAACTGAGTTTGGGGGCAATCGAACAGCTTAATATATGTAGAGAAAGTACAGTATGTATGAACAAAAATAGCCTAATAAAAACATTTTGAAAGGTAGGTAAATTCTTTAATCGTAAGAGTTGTGACAACATTCATTTTAACTGTTCATTAATTTGAATCTCTCTTCAGTTCATTCGTCCTAATTTGGAAAGTCGTAACATAAATAAATAAATATATTTCTTTTTATCACTTCTCCTCCCAACTTTGCTTCACTGACGGACTCTTCGAGGGATCATTCCTCTAACGTCACAAGGACGCTGTCTGAGAGCTGAAGTATTTTGTAGATACAACTGGGGATGGTGGCAGACCGAACGCCCAGGCGACCGCTAATTTGAGTCGAATTAAGTAAACGTCAGGGAAGGTATTTTGGAAGGTGGTTGGCCGTGGACCTGTTGATAGGAACCGTCCTGGCATTTGCCTGGTGGTAAAAATGGGAAACCACGAACACCTTCTTCGGGACGGTGGAGGTGGGATTAGAAGCCACGCACTCACGATGCCAGCGAGACACGAACTACCGTGTTAGTGCTCTCGGCCACCATGAGCGGTTTAATAAATAAAGAAAGAAATAAATTAACCGGCATGAAAACTGTTGAAATTGAGAAAAAGAAAAGGAAGATCTTCCGAAAAAATCGAGGTTCCAAGAAACTACCTGGAGATGGATACAAATTTCAACTGAGTTCAAACCAAGAACTCTATGACAAGTTTGATAGGATTTCTGACAGCATGAGATAGAGGAGGTTGATGTTCTATGGACATATTAAACGATTGGGGACCGAGAAATTGGCTAACAAAATTCTCAACCTTCAGGAGAACTGGAAGGTGCAACCTCCATGGCTTCAGGAAGTCTATCAGGACTTAAGCAGGGCAAACATTTGACCGGCCGAAGGACAGGATGCGGAACCAAAATTGCAGGTGTGAAGGATCTCCCCAAAGACCCACGCTTTCAACCGCAGAACGATTGAGAAGAGGTCAGAGGCTGAAGGATCTTTGGCAGGAAGCTAAACGATAAGGAAGAAAAACCTTAAAGAAGAAAACCTGAACGGTCGTTGTGTATTTGTAGTCCATGGGTGGCTGTAGCAAATAATAGTAATACTACTACTACTACTACTACTACTACTAATAATAATAATAATAATAATAATAATAATAATGAAAATCCACAGCCTGTTTCCAATCGACCGACCTGGTCAGGGATGGAATGAATGAAGCCCCCATCTAGCGGCGAGGATATGAACTGTGCCGGCTGCCGAAGCCTGTCGCAGTCCTCTGAAGCAATGATTAAATGAATGACAGATGAAATGATACTGAAGAGTGTTGCTGGAATGAAATTGTTGACAGGGAAAACCGGAGTACCCGGAGAAAAACCTGTCTGCCTCCGCTTTGTCCAGCACAAATCTCGCATGGAGTGACCGGGATTTGAACCACGGACCCAGCGGTGAGAGGCCACCGTGCTGCTGCCTAAGCCACGGAGGCTTACAATAATAATAATAATAATAATAATAATAATAATAATTATTATTATTATTATTATTATTATTATTATTGTTATAAAATTCTTCTAGCCGGCCCCGTGGTGTTGGGATAGCGCACCTGCCTCTCACCCGGAGGCCCCGGGTTTGATCCCCGGCTCCATCAGGGATTTTAAAACTGACGTGAGGGTTGGAACGGGGTGCACTCAGCCTCGTGAGGACAATTGAGTAGCTGTCTGACGGTGAGACAGCGCCCCGATCACGAAAACCAAGATTAACGGCCGAGGGGACCCGACGCGCTGATCACACGTTGATCACTTTTGTGATACTTTCAATGTTTAGCTTGGCCCATTTGTCGGTCAAATTTCATTTATTGTTACTGAGATCCCCGAATGGTAATTATTTATTTTCAATTGTTAATTGCTTAAACCATATGCATAATCTTGTTATCAATCACTTATTCATAGATATTATAGTTCTCACCTCGAGTGTTTCAGTCTCGCTATCTCAGGCGTCCTCACTCATGACATACCAGACATCTACTGGTTGATCCACTGTCTGCTGAGTAGTGTCGACTGACGTCACCCTGACTTTCGTTCGACCAATGGCAGGTCTTTGTCTGGTCGGGCGATCTCCAAACTTCGAGAGAGTTCTATGGGCCCTATTTAAGACGCCGCTTGCTGGCGTTCTTCATCACTTCGGATCAACCGCCACTTCTGAACCACTTCAACACTTCTGATTCACCACTGCTGATCACTTCAACCCGCTGGTCACCGCTACCTCTCATGACACCATCGCTGATATCTACGCTAGCGAGCAGTTACGTCACAAGATCTGCACCATGACGTATTGCTCAAGATGGCAAGAATAATTGCCAGCCGCTGTACTCTTCAACTTCACCTTAGAGGGGATACTTGGAATCGTCCTTCGAAATATCTCTGGATCAGCTCTTGGAAACTATAAATGTCATTCCTGCGCAAGAAAAGAAAGTTGACATTTTATCGATGGTGCACATAACTCTAGGCCATGTACGCCTCCTTCCAAGAAAACCGTGAAGACTTTTAAATCAACGTGTGCTAGCTGGAACTTTTTAAGGAGCTGGCTCTTCAACTCTCTTCAACTCTCTTCAAAGATAAGTTTAATTTTATAAAGAGCTTATATCATACCAGTTATTACACTCTTAATTATTTTTTATGGTTCTCTCTTTTTATAAACTGCATTTTTATATATTAAGCTCAACTTTTCTCCAATCAAGCAAGCTTTTCATGGACCTTTCTATAATCTGGGTTCTGTAATCAGGCCCTCACACTTTGCTACATTTATAATTGTTAATTTCTGTAATAAGCACTTAAGTGCAATTTGTTTGTTCATTATAAATTTATTATTAGGAATAAAAATTGTTAATGCATTGCTCCCTATATTGGTTTTCTAGTCACGTATTTCATGCCCAATACCCCCGCACCGTTTCAGTCTAATTTTCTTGCACCATTTTATTGGTGCCTCACCCCCGGGAAACATATCTGTTGCACCCTGGATCCCTATATAAGTTTAATATTGTGAATTTTGCATTAACAATTTTTGTTCATTGTGTTTCAACACTAATTCACATTGTACGTTTCAGCTTAAGGCGCATGTGCGGCAGAGGAGAGAAACGTAAGCTAAGCCGGTTTCTTCCGCATCAGACTAAACCTTACTACATAGCAAGCTGTCATCCTCTGACTTCCGGTACTCGAAGTCACAATATTGACGTGAGTAACAAACAACTTGTAATATGCCTAACCTTGATGAAAAACTTAGCAACTCCAGAGCCTCTTGTAAGGGCAAGCTCACACGGTTTCGTACTTTCTTAACGGAACTCGAACCCCAAGAGCATAATCTTGACATAATTTCGCAGAGGCTTAAGAATTATGAACAAGCCTTTGAGAAATATGATGAGATACAATGCAGTATAGAAACTCAGCATCCGGACCAGCAAAGTGATAGGTTGGAAGTTGAAAAATTATACTATCAGGGATTTGCTGAAGCTAAACAGCTTATTAGGGCTTTAACTTTAAAAGAAAAACAAGAAGATCAAACTTCTGCAGCATCTTCTACATCTTCTTCACGCATTATATTACCCAAATTAGAAATACCCAAATTTACTGGTAAAGACATAGAATGGGAACCATTTTTTGAATTATTCAATTCTTTAGTACATGAGAATACTTCTATACCAGTAATACAAAAATTTCACTACTTGCGTCTGGCAGTTCAAGGCAACGCACTTAACCTGATTCAAGCACTTTCTTTGACCAGTGATAATTATGAAGTTGCTCTGAATCTTCTTAAGGATAGATATGGGAACATTCGTTTATCTATTCAACGCCATATACAAAGCTTATTCGAGTTACCTAACGTGCAAGCAGATAACAGTTTATCACTTCGTAAGTTGATTGACACCGCAGAGTTACACGTCAGAGCATTGTCTAATTTAAACCAACCTGTAAATCACTGGGATTTATTTCTAGTTCACCTCATTTCTGCAAGATTGGATGCAAATACATTAAAAGCCTGGGAAACAGAACTTTCCCAGAATTTGCAATGCACTTATGAGGCGATTATTAACTTTTTGAAGGCCAGAAGCCAAGTTTTTTCCGCCATAGCTAATCAAAAAACTAGAAGTTCAGATTCAAAAGCCTTCTCAAAACATAAGGTTAGCAGTTCTAATCAAAGAATTTTAAGATCACAGGCTCTTCCTGTTGATGCTCGGTCACCTAACCAAATGCAAACGTGCGGTCTGTGTCAGCAATCGCATAATTTATACAATTGTGATGAATTTAAATCTTTATCAGTAGATGAAAGACGAAAGTTCATTACGAACAAAAAAGATTGTTTCAACTGTTTGTCAGGAACGCATATGTTAAACAATTGCCGTTCACAACGTTTATGCTTTCATTGTAGGGCAAGACACCATTCACTTTTGCACAGGCATGAAAGACCACGGTTATCAGGACCAAGCAGTTCCAATACCAAGTCTAACTCGGAGACTTCTCAAAATAGTGCGCAGTCGTATGCTCAAAGTTCTACCTCGCTTGGCAAAGTCCAGGTTTTATTATCTACCGTGCAGGTTCTATTGAAAAATTCTCACGGAAAATGGGTATCTGTTAGGGGATTATTGGATAATGCCGCTACCAACAATTTTATTAATGAATCGTTGGTACAAAAGTTAGGCCTTCCAAAACATCCTACCTCAATAGAGGTTACAGGAATAAACTGCTCTAAATCACAATCCTTAAGCTTTGCTAAAGTGGATCTTAAGGACTCTAATAATCTTGGTACGCAGTTGCAATTAGATTGTTTGATTATCAAGTCTATAGGCAACAATATTCCTGGCACTTCTTATCCTATTCAAAGTTGGAATATCCCGAATTTTGTCCAGCTAGCTGACCCTCATTTCAACAGAGCTTCACCCGTAGAGCTTCTTTTCAGCTCAAGCGTATTTTGGCAATGTCATCATTCCAATAAAGTAAAAATTGCTCCTAATGTTTTCTTCCGCGAAACTGATTTTGGTTGGATTGCTACTGGCCAAATATACCGTAATCCTATTCAAACTGTATCGAATTGTTATTTTGTTGGTACCGATTTGAGCCAAGAGCTAACCAAGTTCTAGGATCTTGAGAATGTTCAGGCTACTTCTTCTTCTTCTTCTTCTTCTAACGAAATTTGTGAAAAGTTATATAAGGAAACCACTGTCCGTAATACTGAAGGCAGATTTATAGTAACTCTTCCACGTATTCCCAATCCTCCCGCCATTACGGGCTCGCATTCCAGAGCACTTAGGGCACTATTTGCTATTGAAAATCGGTTCAAACAAGATGCTTCTGTCAAAACTCAGTATGCTTCCTTTATGGAGGAATACGAATCATCCAATCACATGGAGGTAATTTCTAAATCAGAAGAAATTGACCATCCTTTAAATGAAATAGTTTATTTAAATCATCATCCGGTATGGAAAAATTCCTTAACACAAGACAATATAAGAGTAGTTTTCAATGGCTCATCACCAGATTCCAATGGAATCTCTTTAAATGATACCTTGCAATGTGGTCCCGCGATTCAAACAGATCTCACCTCTGTTTTGCTTAATTTTCGAAGGTTTCCTATTGCTGTAATCTCAGATATTAAGCAGATGTATCGGCAGATTCTCGTAAATTCTGAGCAGCAAGATCTGCAAAGAATATTGTGGCGCGATGGGAGTTCCAAACCCATAAAGATATTTAGATTGAAGACTGTGACATATGGCCTGAAGCCTTCAGCCTTTCTTGCGATTCGGTCTCTCCACATGTTAGCCGAGCAAGATGGTCATCTGTATCATCCTTTGGCCTCTGAGTCATTAAAAACGGCATTTTATGTCGACGATTTCTTGTGCTCTTTCCCTAATATTTCTGAAGCGCTCCTTGTGTGCGAAGATTTGAAATCCCTACTCCTAGGAGGTGGTTTTCCGCTCCATAAATGGACTTCAAATTCCACTGAATTTATATCAAAATTTTCATCAGAGGTCCCAGTTGATGAATTTGTTGCCATTCCTACTGATGAAGCAGCCGTAAAAGCATTGGGTGTTTTTTGGTGTCCTTCCTCTGATACCTTTTCTTATCAGGTACATCTGTCAGAATCTCCCCCTGTAACTAAGAGACAAGTTCTGTCAGAAATCGCAAAGATCTTTGATCCTTTGCAATATATTGCTCCTATAGTTATTGTTGCAAAAATGTTCTTGCAAAAGCTTTGGTCATTAAAATCAGACTGGGATGAAAATCTCCCCCTTCCTCTTGTAGAAGAATGGTTAGAGTATCGCAGCAGTTTGCTGGATCTCTCCAAGGTTTCTATACCCCGCCCTTTAATTTCTAATCCCTTATACCAGCAGTATGACCTGCATGTATTTTCTGATAGTTCAGAACGAGCTTATGGCTGTTGTGCATACATAGTAGGACGTTCCTCAGATACTTTCCCTGGATTTTCTAATTTAGTGTGCGCTAAATCTAAGGTTGCTCCACTTAAAACAGTATCATTGCCGAGATTAGAATTATGCTCTGCTTTAATGGCAACAGAATTAGCTACTAAACTAAATGTCAGTTTAAAGTTAAAATTTTCCCGCACATTTTTTTGGAGTGATTCTTCTATTGTATTAGCTTGGATTTCCAAGCCTTCTTCTCATTGGAATACCTTTGTGGCAAATCGCGTTTCTAAGATTCATGAAGTCTCTCATTCTGAACAATGGAGACATGTTCCTAGCCGTGAAAACCCCGCGGATATAATATCACGTGGTTGCACGCCTAAAAAATTGATTTCTTCAGACCTGTACTGGAATGGTCCTCCTTGGCTAAGTCAGGAATCATCTTGCTGGCCTCGCTTAGCTAATCAATCTGCAGAAGAAATACCTGATGCCCGTAATGACCCTGTCACGTCGCATCTTACTTCTACTTCTACTAGCCTTTTTCATAGATACTCTTCATTTGATAAATTGATTCGTGTAGTGTCTTATATCTTCCGATGGAAATATTTAGTAATTGATCAACCATTGAAGCCTCAACCCTTTCTTTCCAGAGTAGAGTTAGAATTTGCTAATTGCAAGATTTTGTTACTTGTTCAGCAGGAAGTATTTGCTCCTGAAAAGCAAGCTCTTATAAGTGGTAAAGATTTACCCAAGTCTAGCAGGCTTTCACCACTCACTCCTTTTCTAGACCAGGACGGCATAATACGTGTGGGTGGAAGATTAGCTATGTCTAGTTGTGAGGATGGGAAAAAGCATCCCATCATCCTTCCTTCAAAGCATCCTATCACTACCCTTATAATAAAAAAGTTTCATTATAAACACCTTCATTCTGGCACTCGCACCTTGCTCTGTCTAATTCGTGAACTCTACTGGATCATCAATGGCGTTCATGAGGTTTCTTCTGTTGTCAAAAAGTGTATACCTTGCTTCAAGGTTAAACCAAGGCCCGCCACGCAGATTATGGGTAATTTACCTCCATTTCGTTCAGAACCTAGTAAGCCCTTTGCTCTTACTGGGATCGATTACGCAGGTCCTTACATATATCAGACCAATCCCTCTTCATCTAAGCGCAAAATCTTAGGTAAACTCTACATCTCGTTATTTGTATGTATGGTGACGGGAGCTATCCACCTTGAGTTGGTTACGAACGCTTCTGTATCCTACTTTCTGGCCGCCTTTTCTAGATTTGCTGCTAGAAGGGGTGTTCCATCTGAAGTTTTTTCAGATAATGCAAAAATTTTTGTGAGCGCTTCTGATCTCTGGAAAAAAGTGTTAAGCTCCCCTTCTGCTAAAGAAAAAATTTCCAACTTTTCCTATTCTAAAGGTTTCAAATGGCATTTCACCCCGCCTTATGCTCCCCATCATGGGGGCCGTTGGGAATCCTGCATTAAACTTACTAAAAGACAGCTTAAGAAAACTCTTGGTCCTACCATACTTTCTTATGAGGAATTCAACTCTTTGATTATTCAAAATGAAGGTATTGTAAATTCCAGACCTCTGACCCCTCTTTCAAACGATCCTAAGGATCTTTTACCTTTAACACCCAGTCACTTCCTGATTGGCTGTTCGCTTGCTGCTACTCCGCCTTTGCTGGTTCGACGCTGTGATCCTAACTTGCCTATCTTTTGGAGAAAAGTAGAATCTTTGCGCTGTTCTTTTTGGCGCCGATGGAAGTTAGAATATCTCAGCTTGCTAAATAGGCGTGAGAAATGGCGGCTTCCTCAACCAGATGTACGAGTGGGGGACATGGTTCTTCTTCGAGACCCATCTCCGCCTCTCGTGTGGAACCTAGGTAGAGTTATTCACTGCCACTTTGGCCGTGATAAACGTGTCAGAGTTGTTGATGTTTTAACTAGTAAAGGTCGTTATACTAGACCCATCTCTGCTATTTCTGTTTTGCCTTTCGAGTCTTAGTTTCTCCTCGTCTGTTATCCATGTTTTGCTTTGACTGATTCTTTTGTTTGTTTTCATTCGGAGTTCTCGGAGCATGATCACTTTTGTGATACTTTCAATGTTTAGCTTGGCCCATTTGTCGGTCAAATTTCATTTATTGTTACTGAGATCCCCGAATGGTAATTATTTATTTTCAATTGTTAATTGCTTAAACCATATGCATAATCTTGTTATCAATCACTTATTCATAGATATTATAGTTCTCACCTCGAGTGTTTCAGTCTCGCTATCTCAGGCGTCCTCACTCATGACATACCAGACATCTACTGGTTGATCCACTGTCTGCTGAGTAGTGTCGACTGACGTCACCCTGACTTTCGTTCGACCAATGGCAGGTCTTTGTCTGGTCGGGCGATCTCCAAACTTCGAGAGAGTTCTATGGGCCCTATTTAAGACGCCGCTTGCTGGCGTTCTTCATCACTTCGGATCAACCGCCACTTCTGAACCACTTCAACACTTCTGATTCACCACTGCTGATCACTTCAACCCGCTGGTCACCGCTACCTCTCATGACACCATCGCTGATATCTACGCTAGCGAGCAGTTACGTCACAAGATCTGCACCATGACGTATTGCTCAAGATGGCAAGAATAATTGCCAGCCGCTGTACTCTTCAACTTCACCTTAGAGGGGATACTTGGAATCGTCCTTCGAAATATCTCTGGATCAGCTCTTGGAAACTATAAATGTCATTCCTGTGCAAGAAAAGAAAGTTGACATTTTATCGATGGTGCACATAACTCTAGGCCATGTACGCCTCCTTCCAAGAAAACCGTGAAGACTTTTAAATCAACGTGTGCTAGCTGGAACTTTTTAAGGAGCTGGCTCTTCAACTCTCTTCAACTCTCTTCAAAGATAAGTTTAATTTTATAAAGAGCTTATATCATACCAGTTATTACACTCTTAATTATTTTTTATGGTTCTCTCTTTTTATAAACTGCATTTTTATATATTAAGCTCAACTTTTCTCCAATCAAGCAAGCTTTTCATGGACCTTTCTATAATCTGGGTTCTGTAATCAGGCCCTCACACTTTGCTACATTTATAATTGTTAATTTCTGTAATAAGCACTTAAGTGCAATTTGTTTGTTCATTATAAATTTATTATTAGGAATAAAAATTGTTAATGCATTGCTCCCTATATTGGTTTTCTAGTCACGTATTTCATGCCCAATACCCCCGCACCGTTTCAGTCTAATTTTCTTGACCACAGTAGTTATTTTGGCCAGGCTATCGCCTGATGCGTTTCGTTCTCCCGTATGGGGAAGTTTTAGGACAGAATTTATACTTCTCCACACGTCACCCCAATATCTGCAGGCCGAATGGCTGGGCAGCGGTCACTTGGTCGGCCTTAGCCCGTCATGGGCTGTATAGTGCCAGGGGTTGTTTTTTTTTACTATAAAATTCTTCTATTGCTCATTATTTGTATGAATTCATCAGAGATGGTCACAGTTCTAGAGTACAAGCTTGTTTTTATTGTAAATTCACTTAAAGTAGTACCAATCACTTCGTAAAAGCAGTATTTGGAGTGAGGAGGCCACGGTAGCAAGAGACATGAAAGTGAGATGTCGTCGGGCGTGGACGGTTTTAGCTCCTAGAGAGGAAGGTTCAGATTCTATCCCTGTGGTAGCCTCATTTCTGAATCTTGCCTTGCTGCTGTCACCGCATTAGGGAGAGATATTCTCTAACGTGTTTTCTATTATTCTAAAGCAAATCATATTTTTCGAGTTTCAAAAGCAATAGAGAGTTGTGCACAATACTAGACTCGACATCAGTTTTTCAACAACTCATTTACACTTTTCACGACTTAATGCAGTAAAAATGTTTACAAGGCATTCACATTGTATCAAATGTTTAGACAACAGACTTAATTATATCTTCTTTTAAGAAACTGCTTGCCACGGTGGATGAGTGGTCAACGTGTCGGTTTGCTAACCCCAAGCTTGCAGGTTGGCTCCTGGCCGTGGTAAGTGATTTTTGAAAGGCGGCAAAAGTTACGACACCATGTCATACGATGTTGGCATGTCAAAGAACCCATTTGAATTCAGTAGGCCGTGTTCATAATGGCAAAATTAATCTCGGGATTTACCGCCAACACAAAAGTTCCTCATTTCTCTACTAGAATGCGCTATAGTGTTCAAGGAGCTTAGATATCTAACCTCCTTGACTTTCATAGTGCTACAAGGAACAACGAAATTCGACATGCAAGATACCCTTTGAGTGTCAATTAACAAAGATTGCACCCGGAATCCGAGGCCATACGATATTATTATTATTATTATTATTTGAAGAAACTGGCAGTAAAATTATTTTTCAGAATTTCCACTAAAAGGGGAGCCTTGCCAAATGTCATACGTTTGGTAGTGATTACTTTATTCTAATTTCCATGTGATTTTGAAGCTGTATGATTCTAAGTCCTTTTCACTGATGGTCCGCTCTTAAATTATCCAAAGATTTGAAATCAACTCATTTAGAGTGTACATTCTGAAGTCAATTAAATAAGAGAAAACAGACCCAGCTCAGGTGTCCCTTGGAATCCCCGATTCCAAAACATTCCTGGCGCAGATACTTACGGGAAAATTTGTAAGTCAATAGAGGAGAAAATATGACTAAGTAGGGCAATGAAAGATGTCAGCAGTTGGTCAATAAAATTATTTTGAATAAACGATTGTGTCTGATTTAAATTCTTTGTTTGACTCTAATAATTTGCACACCTCTGTAATTATGGCTTGCTCTGTTTCTCTGTTGGAAAATTTCTTCTTCATATAACATATTTATTATTAAAGATAAATCGCACAAATTGTGCATACTGATGATAACAAACTGACATTCACAAAACTTCACAATGGATGATCCTCGATTTGCACAAGAAATTACGTGGTACATACTACATTGCACACCGCATAATTTACATACGCAGGATTCATGAGGGTCATGAAAGTATTCGGTATTACACAGTTTATGGTGATACCCATGTACCGCCATCGAATTGACAAAGTGTCGCAAGTCTTAATTTGTGTTCATCCATGTCCTAGTCATCATGGCCTCCGTGGTGTAAAACTCCAACCAAATTTCGTCCCTTTTCTGCATTCTTTCCTGCATTAGTTTTTTCCAGGCGTCTGTGGATGGTAGCCCTCTCTTCATCCGAAGGTCCTCAATGAAGAAGGTCTCCCTGCCGAGTTCATATGCTAATCTTGATTTTGTATACTTCGATAACCCCAGGGTAGCCTTCAGGAAGCGCGATTTGACTGCTTCAAGCGTCCTCAAGTTTGCCTGGGATAATTTCTCCCATATGATTTCAAGTCCATATGTGGCGATGGTCGTTATTTTCGCGTCGAATAATGTCATAGCAGATCCCAAAGAGAGCTTCGTCATTGTTTTGATATCACATATGGCTTTGGTAGCGGCTATTGCTCGAGACTTTATATGAACTATGTAGGCTCTTGCTGTTGTTTGCATTGTCAATCCTAGGTATTTAAATGTATTGACTGACTTAAGGGGAGTCGTTCCTCAGTATATCCTGTCTCCTGAAGCCTCTCTGCCTCCTTTCCGAAAAGTCATATAACATATTTACAATATAGGTCTCTCACTTTCTTCGTTAACGAGCGGCTCGACTTTGAGACCTAGCGGGGCGGATATATTTACATTCCATGTCTGCGGGGAGCCAAGGCTTTTTCCAGCTCGAGGCACAGTATTGTCAACTCTCCATCATAGCCACTGAGAGCAAGTAGCGAGACTGAACAGAGCTACGGGCAGTTGTGCAACACTGGACTCCTGACACGCGAAATCGCCACCAGGATCGGACTCCACGTGGAGTGATAGAGCAAGCATGCTATTGGTCAAGAACCGTCAACTATTGGTCAGCAGCGATCAATAGTTATTAACTGCCTAACGTGTGAGGCGCCAGTTTGGCGAATATTCGAAGTAGTTGAATTAATCGAATTTAATGTTATGTACAGCCCTAATAGTAACAGATAATCAAGGATGCTTTCCCTAATCTGGCGGCTTCGGTGGCGTAGTTATAGCATGCTGAGCTTCTATGCCCAAGGTCGCGGGTTCAAACCCGGCCGAAGTTGTCGGATTTTTAAAAGCATTAAAATCCCTCAGTATGCCTTCCTTCGGAAGGGAAGTAAAGCCAGTGGTCCCATATCATAAATTTATGGCTTGAAAAAGAACCTTCCACTAACTTCACTTGTGTGAATTCAAAATTTGTAGGTTAGAATTGATAACGCACTATTATTTCCAACGTTCTCCGCCAGGTGTTGACGGCGTTGCCATCTAGTAGCCACGTCCGCAAGCTAGGTGTCGTGGACGGTAGCATTTAGTAGCAAAAGTAGGAACTACTTGAAGTTATCGTCAGCAGTCCTTACTTGAATTAAAACAGATAACACACACTAATACAGCCATCACAATTAACACCGGTTATCTGACAGATTCTACACATACCCAAAGTACACGGGGCTAGACGACCGCGTTGTCGCAGCCCCTAAACTAAGGAACCATCCAACCTTTCCCTATACAAAAATGTCATGAAATTAAAGCTAAAGTTTCAGTTTCCAATGGATTCATTTGTTAAGTGTATAATTAAAATATAATAATTATTATAATTGGGGTATTTACCTTATCTGCCACGAGAAAGTGACCTACATTAACATGTTAAAATTTTTCCTATTTTTTTGTTTCAGAATTTGAAAGCAAAGAGGAGGTCCAGCTCTCAAAACGGTAAGTGTTTCCCGTTTCTTGTTCAAATAATACATGGAGTGATTTTGTATCCAAATATCTATTAAGACACATGTTTCTCCTTTGTATGTTTTGAGTGTTTTGCACTCTTGTTATGTCTGTTGTGCAGTAGAGTTTCATGGATACTTTTGATAGTACACCCACCAGCAATGTTGGCTGTACGGTAGTCAACAAGGGAAGTATCAGGTAAGACAGGTCGAAACCTATCTTGAAACTTAGTGGACGCAATCGTTGTACTATAAGAGGACAATGTGCGGAAAATCAGCCGCCAGATTGAACTGCAAGGCTCCAAAATCCTACCTGACATCCTGGTACGCAGGCATGACGGCTGTCGCAGCTTGACATCCGTGCGGCACTCCAAGTAGTAACGGGGCGGGGCGTACTGTATATGCTCACTGGAGGGTGCGACTGCTTCCTACCGGACTTGAGCGCTTGGGCCGTCAGGGCTATCCATTCCAACATGTACGGTACTCACTACTTCCCATTGATTTATATGAGAGATTCGCCACATAAATTCGGAACCTCTGTACCAAATTTCGTTCAATTCGGTTTCGCCATTTTCTGGCCTGTGTAGATCTCAAAATGTCTACTTTAATTTTTTTGCAAAAATAGAAAGTAGACTAAGAAAGAAAGGAAATAATAAACTTTACATCAATTTAGTGAACTACATACGACAAAGGATGTGGTCTAATTGTTGGTGTTCGTGACTTCTCAGTCAAAACGGAAATAGATATTTCGAATTTGAGTTGACCATGTATGGGTAGATTTAGTGAATTACATACGACAAAGAATGTGGTCTAACGCTTGGTGTCCATGTATTGTTTGAACGAAACCGTACGAGTATCAACTGGCTTTGTCTTCCATAGGTGAGGTTTGCGTCACTTTGAAGTAATTTCATTTGTAGTTGTTGATCGTTCAATGATTACAATGTCTTCATCTCGTTGTCAACTCGTTCCATGTTCATCGCTGAATTTAACAACTTTCTGCTTTTTACTTTTATTATTCCATTTTTGAATAATTTGTGTATTAACCAAACATTTCTCACGAATTTGCGGCATGGTGACGCACACACTACAGAGATGTGCAAATTATTAGAATCTAATAAAGAATTTAAACCAGGCATATTTTTCTTTTTCAAATCAATTTATTGACCAACTGCAGGTATCCTTTGTTGCCTTACTTAGTAATGTATTCTCCCACGTGGACTTACACCTTTTCCCATAAGGAATTGTGTCGGAAAACTTTTAGAATTGGAGATTCCGAGGGATACCTGAACTGGGTCCGTTTTCTAGTTTTCATTGACTATGAAATGTACCCTCTAAGTCAGGTGATTTCAATCCATGGTTCATGAATCTTTGAATAGTTCAAGAACGGATCATCAGTAAAAAAAAAGACTCAAAATCTCTCTGCTCGAAATTCACATGAAAAGTAGAGCGAAGTAATCAAAACAAAACGTGTGGCATTTTATATTAGCAAGACTCCTCTGTTAGTGGAAATTCTAAAAAATCTTTTTACTTTGGGTTTCTTAAAAGAAAATACAGACAGGATAGATTATCTGTCTCGGAGACCCTCGCTAGCCCGCTCGCCCGCGGCGCGAGCCTGTCTCCCGCCACGCACTTTTCCGTTATGCGGCGCCCGCCCGGCACTGAGTCATTGAGTATAGGAATTTGTACTTACCTAGTTCACAGCTGGTGCTGAAAATGTTCGCCATGCACAGCTACACATCGCTGGCACCGTTCATTTTGTAAGCATTTTCAACTTCAATTGCATTTTGTAAGTATTTTGAATTTCAATTGTACTTTGTGATTAATTTGGATTGGAACTGGGATATTTCAATCTGAATTGCATCGTGTATTTTCAATTTCAATTGCATTTTGTAAGTATTTTTAACCTCAATTTCATTTTGTACGTAATTTCGATCTCATTTGCATTCTGTAAGTATTTTGAATTTCATTTGCATTTTGTAGGTATTTCGACGCTACATTGCATTTGGTATGTATTTTGAACCTAGCCTTCATTTTGTGGGTATTTTTCAATCTATTCCTTTTGTGAATCTTTTCGTTCCAAATTCCCTTCTGTAAGAACATTTTGTGAATTGTTTCAATCTGAGTTCCTTTTTGTAAGTATTTTCCGTCTCACTTAATTTTCGTTCTGGTTTCCGTTTCATTATCATTTTCGCTATCACCCAGATCATTAGGGGCCGATAACCTATATGTTAGGCGCCTTAAAACAACAATTATCATCATCATCACCATCAAGGCCCTTAAGGAGGCAGGGTGTATGTAGCCCCACCACTTTTGGTGCACCCTAGATATTGCTACACCCTCAGGGGCAGCGGCTGGTGAGTTCGGGAGCTGGCGACCCCGAGGAATTCCTGAGCTGGTCCGGTTTCCCCCTTTTGTCCCTTACCTGTGGGGTGGACCCTCTCCTCTTTCACTTTCCTATCTGCCTTTCGTGGCTCTCTTTCCTTCCAAGTCCCTCAATCCGCCTTCTTCGAGGATTGAGGGCATTTCTTTTCCTCCTATCCTTTATTTGCCTTATTCTTCTTTTGTTATCCATTTGTTCTTCTAGTATATAAGTTCGTAGTTAGTTTTAGTTATAAGTTAACATTTCATTTCCTTCATCATCATATCAACCCATTAGGGGCCGATAACCTAGATATTAGGCCCCTTAAAACAACAATTATCATCATCAACAAACTCATCCTGGGCTTGCATAATCAGTGCAAACCGTCCTATGCGATTGCAAAGCTAGTGGGCAGACCTCTATCAACGGTTCAATCGGTGGTGGCTCGCTTCTGCACAACAAAAACATTCCAAAACAAGCCGCGGAGTGGTCGTCCTCGGGCACTGACCGATCGAGACGAAAGATTTATTAAGCGAGAAATCAAGAAAAATTCAAGACTTAGTGCACCAAAGTTGGCTGGTGAACTGGAGAGGAGAGACACGTACCACAGTACGGAATACCTGCAAACAAAATGGGTAGCTCATGTTGGGCGAATGCAATGAATTGAAAAAAACTGCTTGTTTTCGCCAAAGAACATAATAAAGGAGGAAGACTTGGGGAATAAAGTCATATTTTCGGACGAAAGCAAATACAACATATTTGGGTCAGATGGCAGGTGTATGGTTTGGTGGTAGAAAAATACGGATATGCAGCCGCAGAACCTTTTGCCCACAGTGAGACACGGTGTGGGTTCCATCATGGTGTGGGAGTGCATTACTGCAGCATGCGAAGGAAAATTACATGTCATAGAAGGAACAATGGATCACAAGATGTACAAATATTTTAAAGGAAAATTTGAACATTAGTGCCGAAATATTAGGTCTGCAAGGCTCGTACATCTTCCAACAGGTCAACGATCCGAAGCACACAGCTCTAAATACTAATCTGTGGCTATCATATCATATAACCCTGCCATGCAGGCTCCCTAGGTTGAAAGCGCCCCGTCGATTTAAATGCAGCCCGTCTCGGGCGAAGTCACGGCCACCAATCCAGCAGTCAGCATCTACGTACACTAATCCCAGTTGTGTACAAACCCAGTCCATGCGGTCATTTACAATCTTAACTCGCCTTACCGGAACATCTCTCTACTATGTTTGCCCCAAACAAACTTTACGAGCAAAAACTTCATGAACACATAATGTATTATTCAGGCATACATGCCATTTTATTCACGATTCATAACACGGATTCATCCCTCGATGATCAACAATAACCAATTTTCACGAATCAGGAGTCATCTGGTTTAGATTAAAGGTTAACGAGTCGATGTAATATATACAGATTATTGGTAGAGTTAACCATGACGTAGCCTACAACTTACGAAAATGTCCTATTACGGACCATACTTACAATATGTAAGAGGCAACACTTTGTATCATAGAGAAAAGCTCCATTCACCCTCTGGTGTTCCCCTGGGATCGAATCTTGTGCCTCTGTAATCTTTATCTTAATTAACCATCTCCGGGATGCCAATATATCATTATTATTATTATTATTATTTGCAAATGACGTGTAATCTTTTAAATACATTTATTCGTTATGGGATTGTATGCTGCTCCAAAAGATGAAGAAAAAGTAAATTGGAACAAAACAAATTGTTTCGATTTATAAGTGTCATCCGATTGCATTTACACGAAAACTTTGATAAAAAAACACCACAATTTCCTATGTAGTTCCCATCTCAAGTCATCTAGGTTTATGGTAGGCTATACTTTGATTTAAAAAAAAGTTATCCTTTTCTCACCGTATTGATCGAATTTTTGAGATATATTCAAAATGCTGGGATATGTAAGAAGATGCACATTTTATTTTGGGAACCTGTACATTGCTAAAGATTGTACTGTATAATGCATTCGTATGAAGTAGACTTGAATTTGGCTCAATAGTTTGGAACCCAAGATGTGCGAATGCTAACTATAGAGTTGAATCGATAAAAAAGAAATTCCCTATATTCTTGGAATACAAAAGGACAAATGTATATCCTAAATATGCCAAGCGGGAATGTGGTGGCCCAGTGGTGTGGTCAAGCTGTTGGCCTCTCACCACAGCGGACCGGGTTCGGTTCCCGGTCAATGCATGTGAGATTTTCAAAGTGAAACGTCATGTCCAGTGGTTCGGATTCCACGTAAAAAGGAGGTCCCGTGGCTATTGATCGCGAGATTGACGATAACATAAACTACACATTTCCTTTAAAAATGCTAAGCATAATTTCTTACTGGAACTTTTTCTTTAAAGACTTTAGAGAAAAGTAGGCAGGTTATTACATTTAAATAATTTGATAACATCTTTGATAGACCTTATTTGTCATCTGAATTTGAACTATATGTTCCTTCGCGGTCAATAAGACCGAAACGTATAATATCCCACTGTCCAAGAACCAATACAGAGTAACATAAACGTTCGCCTGTATCGAACACATTCAATATCTACACAAAAAAAACATGCACATATTTCCATATATCAGACAGCACCTTTTGTTTCATTTGTGTTGTAGAGAAATCACTTAATATCATACACTCCTTATCAGTGATTTTTAACATAATTTCAAATACGATACTTACGATACTTACTAGAATAATATTTAGTCATACGTATTATAAGTATCATTTTATATTATTTTATATTATTGTTTCCACTTTCCACAAGTTATTGTTTCCCATCATGCCGCAGTATTCAAATTACAGCGTGTCATTCAATAGCCTACAAATCGACAATGTAAAAACACGGCAATAATATCGCCACAGAGCAGCTTGTTTGTGTTCTTGGTGCTAAATACTTATTTACCTTAACATTACGTATGTGGAAGCTATTATTAACCATACAGAGTCGCAATATATTTAAAACTCTGGGAGTTAAAATACTTTTTTTTACTGGAGTGCAATTTTGCATACGTCCCCCTTAAATTGCATTTTGTGACTATTTTGAATCTAAATTACATTTTGTAAGTATTTTGTATCTAAATTGCATTTTGTAAATATTGTCAATTTAAATAACAGTACAGTAAGTATGTAGTTTAGTTTTAGTTGTAAGTAGGTAGTTAGTATGTCTATTAGATATATGTCATTGTTCTATTAGACTGTGGTGTGTGAGTGTGTCTGGTAGCAGTTGCATTGTTTATTAGTTATAGTTCATTGTTTCAGTAGACTGTGATGTGTGAGGGTGCATGTGAGTGTGCCTGGTGACAGACTGTTTTAGTGGTAGTATTTGTTGTTGGTGGAACTTAAGTATTTTTTTGTTAGTAGAATTTTGGTATTTAATTGTTAGTACGGTAGAAGGTTAGTATTTTTGTTAGTAGAATTGCTCTTTACTTATTCTGAAAGGGAGTAGCAGCCTTTCAGAATAAATCAATTCTTTACTAGTCTTATAGACGGTTAAGATATTGATAATATAAGCCAAATAATGGCTACACTGCGTCCTGCTGCACGGCTGAAAGCAACGGGAAACTACAGCCGTATGCTATTCCCGAGGATATGCACCTCTCTATGCATAATTACATGTGATGATGGCCTCCTCCCTTGTAAAATTTCAATCCGGAGGTAAACTAGACCCCCGTTCGGATCTCCGGGTGGGGACTACTCGAGAGGGGGTTAACATCACAGAAGTGACAAAGAGGAAATCTGAAATTCTACGGATCGGAGCGTGGAATGTTAGAAGTCTGCTAGGAAGTGGAAGGTTAGAAAACTTAGAAAGGGAAGTGGATAGGTTGAGGTTGGATTTGGTTGGGATTAGTGAAATGCGCTGACAGGAAGATCAGGACTTTTGGTCAGGAGACTATAGGGTCATTAGCACTAAGTCAAACAATGGCCAAGCAGGGGTTGGCCTCACATTGAGTAGGAAACTTGGACAGCGGGTGGAATATTATGAGCAATATAGTGAACGGATTATTGTAGCAAAAATCAATACTAAACCTACCTGCACCACAGTGGTACAAGTCTATATGCCTACAAGTCAAGCTGATGATGAGGATGTTGAAAAGGTCTATGAAGAAATAGACGAAATTCTGAGGTATATCAAGGGTGATGAAAATGTTATAGTAATGGGAGATTGGAATGCTGTGGTAGGAAAAGGGAGGGAAGGGAAGATAGTAGGAGATTTCGGATTAGGTGAAAGGAATGATCGAGGAAGCAGGCTGGTAGAATTCTGCACCGAGCATGAATTGGTCATAGCTAACACCTTATTCAATAACCACAATAGAAGAATATACACATGGATGAGACCAGGAGATACAGGGCGTTACCAAATCGACTTCATTATGGTCAAGCAGAGGTTTCGAAACCAGATTTTGGATTGTAAAACATATCCTGGTGCTGACATAAACTCTGACCACAATCTGGTTGTAATGAAATGCAGATTAAAGTTGAAGAAACTGAAGAAAAGTCAAAAGCCAAAACGGTGGGCTATAGACAGACTGAAAGAGAAAGATGTAAACGAAAGATTCAAGAAGAGTATAAAGGAAGGACTAATGAAAAACCCTAAACAAACTTCAATTGAAGACGAATGGGCACTTTTGAAGAATGAAATAACAAAATCCGCAGAAGAAAACATTGGTAGGAAAGAAAGAATAGGTAGAAAACCGTGGATCACTCATGATATACTAGAATTGATGGATGAAAGGCGGAAACCAAGAATGTAAAAGATGAAAAGGGGAAAACAGAATACATACGTCTGAGAAATGAGGTTAAAAAGAAGTGCAAGGAAGCGAAAGAAGAATGGTTGAAAGAGAAATGTGCAGGTATAGAAAATTGTCTGAAATTAGGAAAAGTAGACATAGCTTATCGATGGATTAAAAATACTTTTGGGGAAAAGAAGACTAAGTGCTGTAATATTAAGGACACAAATGGAAAGCCTCTAACAGATAGGGAAGAAAAGGTTGAGAGATGGAAAGCTTACATAGAGAGTTTGTATAAGGTAAAGGAGATTGAGAATCATGTAATGGAAAGGGAGGAGGAAATTAATGAGGATGCGAAAGGAGATTTAATATTGAGATCAGAATTTGATAGAGCTTTGGAAGACTTAAGCAGGAACAAAGCACCAGGCATAGATGATATACCGATAGAGTTGCTACGCTGCATAGGCGATGAAGGTCTGGTCAGGTTATTTCACTTGGTGTGTAGGATTTATGAGACAGGTGAGGTACCCCCTGATTTCAAGAAGAATGTAATCATCCCTATACCAAAGAAAGTGGGAGCTGACAGATGTGAAGATTACCGTACAATCAGCTTGATTACTCATGCTTCAAAGATCCTGTCTAGAATAATTTACAAGAGGATTGAAAGCCAGATAGAAACGGAGTTGGGTGAAGACCAGTTTGGTTTCAGGAGAAATGTAGGAACAAGGGAAGCTGTACTAAGTCTTAGGCTGATTTTGGAAGGTAGAATAAGGAAAGATAAGAGAACGTTCATGGCTTTTGTAGACTTAGAAAAGGCTTTTGATAACGTTGATTGGACTGATTTGTTTGACATTTTGAAATCGATTGGAATAAAGTACAAGGATAGGAGGGTGATATACAATCTGTACAGAAACCAGACAGCAGTCATTCGAGTTGAAGGACATGAGAGAGAAGCTGGTATTCAGAAAGGTGTAAGGCAAGGCTGCAACTTATCACCCATACTTTTCAATCTTTACATTGAACAAGCAATGAAGGAAATTAGAGAAAAATTTAAAGTGGGAGTGAAGATCCAAGGAGAAATAATTCCAACTCTGAGATTTGCTGATGACATCGTCATCTTGGCCGACAAGCCTGAAGATTTGAATGAGTTTTTGAATGGTATGGACTCCGTCTTACGGAAAGAATTCAAGATGAAAATTAATAAATGTAAAACAAAAATACTGGAATGCAGCCGAAATAAATCAGAAACCTCTATGGAGATCAAATTTGCAGGTGAAAAGCTGAAGGAAGTAGGAGACTTCTGTTACTTAGGAAGCAGAATAACCAGTGATGGACGAAGCAAAGAGGATATAAAAAGTAGGTTGGCTCAGGCAAAGAAAGCATTTCTACAAAAAAGGAATCTGCTGACATCGAATATAGATTTAGGTATTAGGAAGTCATTTTTGAAAGCCTTTGTCTGGAGTGTGGCGCTCTATGGAAGTGAAACTTGGACTATTGGTGCAGCAGAAAAGAGGAGAATTGAAGCATTTGAAATGTGGTGTTACAGGAGAATGATGAAGATCAGATGGGTAGATAGGGTTACAAACGAAGAGGTATTAAGACGAGTGGGAGAGGAGAGATGTTTCTGGCGACTGCTAATGAAGAGAAGAGATAGGTTGGTAGGACACATACTAAGACACCCAGGAATAGCAAGCTTAGTTATGGAAGGAAGGGTCGAGGACAAGAACTGTAGGGGTAGAGCAAGGTTAGAATATGTTAAACAGATTGCCTCGGATGTGGGGTGTCGGAGCTATGTAGAGATGAAACGATTAGCTCAGGACAGGGAGGCATGGAGGAGCTGCATCAAACCAGTCAAAAGACTGAAGACTCAAACAACTCTGAAGTTCCTCAGCACCGATTGACTGTATTTCAGCTGTAATATAGTCTTTAAGCTCATTTACAGTGTGAGGGTCTCTCGCACTCTATTTTTAAGCGTACCCCACAAATAAAAGTCACATGGTGATAAGTCTGGGCTTCGCGGGGGCCACACATTCCGACTTACAATCCTCGCACCGAAAATGCGACGCAATTCTGTCATGGATGCTTCGGCAGTGTGAGCAGTGGCAGAATCTGGTTGAAAGTAATTCGACAATCGCTCTCTGTAAGTCAGTTCGTCAAAAAATTGGTCAAGGATCACATTGAAGTACAAATTTAAGTACAAATTCCTATACCCAATGACTCAGTGACGCGCGGTGCCGCATAACGGCAAAGTGCGAGGCGGGAAAACAGGCTCGCGCCGCGGGCGAGCGGGCTAGCGAGGGTCTCCGAGACAGATAATATATCCTCTCTGTATAAATAAGACTCTTGACTAAACATTTGAAGTAAATTTAACGCCTTGCAAACATATTTTAGTGCATTAAGCCGTGAAAAGGACAAGAGGAATTTTGGGAAACTGCCGTCAAATCTAATAATTTACACACCTCTGCAACCTGACAAGTTATGGATACCAAGCGTTGGAACACATCCTTTGTCGTATGTAGTTCACTAAATCTATCACTACGAGAGTTAGTGTTGACGCATACATAGTCAAATCAAAATCGAAATAAATATTTCCGTTAGGACTGACAAGTTTGCACACCAACAGTTCGATCACATAATTTGTAATTGCGCTCCGCTGACTCATTTCGTTAATTCACACGTGTTTTGTTATTCATAAGGACGTGTAACTGCAAAGCTTAGACGTTAGTGCTGCTCGTTTAGTGAGTATTGTGATTACTGTGATTGTTGGTCATGCCTAGACACCAATTCCCATTGCGCGAACGTGTGTATTTCCATAATTCGTATATGAAAAAAAGAAAATCTTGTTCTGAAACGAGACGAAAATTTCGAATCAAGTTTCCAGGAAGACATGTGCCTAATGCCAGTACAAATAGGAGGCTCGCTAAACGATTTAAGGAAACAGGCTCCGTAAATAATAACAAAAGAGTTGACAGACATTCTTTCATCAACAGATGTCAGGTGTGTGTTACAAGAGAGGCAGGACATTTTCAGCATCGCCTATGAGCACTGTAAGTACACACTATTGAACATAATTGGTAAAAGTGTGAAAGTACGTACCACCACCGGCTGAATCGGGTACGCGCGCCCGCGATCTGCGCCAGTCACTGCTGGCTTAGCTTGCCGTGCTTATCGGGGAGCACATAGATAATGACCCCATAGTTCGGATATGAGTTTGAAATTCTAATCCTTTTCTTTATCACAACAAAGGTCATCTAACAAAATGTATTTATAATGTAATCCCAATATGAGAAATATTACCAAGTGATGAAATGAACCACTGTGGACAATTTCGCTTAATTATGTACTTAGCACTGGGTTTTGATTAGATTCATCATGTTCGAATAAATTACTGCTTGCATTCCTTGCGTGGGTGAGATGTGATATTTCGAGGCTTGCGAAACACATTCCAGCAAGCAGCTTGGTAGGGGCGTGGGCGCACCGGAAGCTGTGATCACGATTCTGCATGTTTTGCCTTGAATAGCTTGAGATTACTAACTAATCAGATTCAGCCATGCGGCGCTGTTGGATAACACGTAATGCCACTGAAAGGGTACGGTAATCATCTAGAATTGCAATTAACACTCACAAGTATTCTACATCAGTTCACATAAATTGGCACCAAATTAGACTGGTGTCATATAAAATAATAATAATAATAATAATAATATTTATGGTCCCACGAGAGAAAATGGTATGTGGATTAAGTGGAGAAGAGTGGAGCTCTATTCCTAAACTGGTAGGTTCACTTATGCCGTACGCAAGATACGTCTGCAATTCTATGGACATACAGTATCTATGGAATGGACTGTGACAGACTAACCAAAATATTATTTAAGGTAATCAACTCAAGGAAAGTCAGAATAAACTGGCTAGAAGAAACTAAGGCGGACATCCGAAAAATAAATATCACAGACGACATTATAGAAAATAGTACAGTCTTTAGTACAAGAGTATGCAACCACAAATTCATGGAGAAATCTAAAAAGGAAACTGGTAGAAACTAGTCCACAGAAAGCAACGTGCAACACAGTGAATTCATGAAGAGATTTGGGGAGGAATAAACGGCGAAAACCATCATGCCAACTAACATGTTCAAACGCGCTCTTTGAATTGGGCATAACAAATAATAATAATAATAATAATAATATAATAATAATAATAATAATAATAACAATAATTATAATAATAATGGTCACCTCCTTGGTGTAGTGGTCAGGAGGTCCGAGGTTCGATTCCCCGCTCTGCAAGGAAATTTGAAAAGTGCTATCGGGACTGGAACGGGGTCTACTCAGCCTCGGGTGGTTCAAATGAGTAGACGGGGTACAATTGCCACCTCAGTCATCCTCGAAGTGGTTTACCATGGTTTCCCACTTTGTCTCCGGGCAAATGCCAGGGTGGTACCTAACGTAAGGCCTCGGCCACCTCCTTCCCTCTTCCTTGTCTCTTCCTCCCAATCATCCCATCCCCTCCCACATAAGGCCCCTGTGCGCTTTGCAGGTGAGGTCACCTGGGCATGGTGCTCGTCCCACCTCCCCAGTTGTATCCCCCGACCCGATGTTTCAAGCTCCAGGACACTGCCTTGGAGGTGGTAAAGGTGGGATCCCTCGCAGAGTCCGAGTGAAAAGCCAACCCTGGAGGGTAAACCAAATAAAAACAAGTAGTTCCGTGAAGAACTATACAGCCTATTTTCATATATATCCTACTATCCTACTATCCTAATTGCCACTATCAACATACACAATTTCAGTTTGATTGCTGTAATAGATTCTTAGATATTGAGAACCGACTAAATATTTCGGATGGTCGCCATGTTGGATTTTATTATGTAGGTCCTAGAGTTATGTACTGTTACATGCAGATTATTGTGACCGTGTAGCATTCAAACTTCAATCGCATAAATAGGACACAAGAAAAAACAAGGAGATTTAAAAAGTTTTCACAGCTGCCATCTTGAGGTTATGGAAACAATTGAAATAAATTAGATGCCAGTGGATTAACATTCGGATAAAGATTTTCTGTACCAAGTTTCACTGCACGCGGATGGTTAAATTGCGAGAAACGTCCATGTGAATATTTATAATTCGCGTCACCGCCATGTTGGATTTGTGAACACCAGGTTATTTAAAGTCCTATAGGTGAACTTAAGTTCATAGCCCCTATGAACATTAAAAAATGCAGTTTGATTGCTAAAATAGATTCGTAGATATTCAGTATCGTCTAAATATTTCGGATGGTCGCCATGTTGGATTGTTAAATGTATAGGCCATAGAGTCATGTACCATTAAAGGAAAATTATTGCGTAGGTTCATTATTCAAACTTTCACTTCGATCGCATGACTACATCACAAGAAATAAGAACTTAATTTTAAAATTCGCACTGCTGCCATCTTGAGGTTATGTAAACAATTGAACTAAATTAGATACCAGTGGATTACAATGTGTATAAATATTTCCTGTACCAGGTTTCATTGCGCTTGGATCATTAAATCGCGAGAAAGGTCTATTTAAAATGTTCAAATTCGCTTGGCCGCCATGTTCGTTTTGTAGTTAACCGGTTTTTGAAAATCTTATAGAGTGACTTCCAGTAGTGCCCTTTATCTCTGTACAAAATTTTAGGGAGATACCGTTAATAGTTTCAGAGATATAGAATGCCGGTGAAATATTTCGCACATCCGCCATCTTATGATTATGTAAACAATTGAACGAAGTTAGATGTCGGTGCATTACAATGTATATAAACATATACTGTACCAAGTTTCATTGCGTTTGGTTGGTCAAATCGCGAGAAACGTCTATTTAAAAGTCGCAAATTCGCTTGGCCGCCATGTTGGTTTTGTAGTACCAGGTTTTCAAAAGTCACATAAGTGAACTTATAGTAGTTCCCTCTATCAATATAGAAAATATCAGGGTAATATCGGTAATAGTTTCGGAGATATTGAATGCTGGTGAAATATTTCGCACAGCCGCCATGTTGGATTGGTGAGTCGTAACAAAATTTGAAGGGCACGGGCGAGGTCGCCGGCAATAGTGCTATGAACTTTCCGAGTTTCATTGAAATCCCTCCTGCCGTTTAGATTTTATTAGGGGGACACACACACACGAATCACACACACACACACGCACTCGCACACACACACACGGACAAAAGGTGATCTCATAAGCCTATTTTTTCAAAATTGAAAATAGGCTAAAAATAAAGCATTTCATACCAAGTTTATATTATTTATATCAGTAGGCTATATTGCATGCAATGCTCAAACTAGTGTAATATAGGTCAGGCACAAAATATCAGCTGCCATCTTGTCTTGTAACTGAGACGGCTCAACTTTTTAAAGCCACTGCTACCGTGTAATATTAAATTATGAGCTGAAAATATCGAATGGGCCACGTCCTTAAGGACAGTTTAAACCATTCTCGGATTGATAATCGGAACTAATGTCTCGAAGTTATTAATTCTCATATTATTACACCCGTGCACCAAAAATAACGTGTGCGAGTCCTTGAGAATGAATTACTCTTTGAGCGTGAGTGACGCTGTATCTATTACTAGCGCGAGTGTCCAATGGTTAATATTTTGTAACAGTATTTTTTCATCTAAATTATTACTATTCGTTGGTCCAAACTTTTCTCGGGTAGGGGTGTGGACCCCACAGACGTCTCTCCCTCTGTTACGTCGCTGTTTCACAAAATGTAGCATGCAGTGCCTCTTGTTGCTTGTGAGTAGCGCACTTTCGTCAGAGCTCGAGTAAATCTTATCGAACCACTCTTTCTTGGCCGCTGACTTGTTCCTTCATAAATATTTATTTCGAGTCGGTTCCTTTAGCGATCCATTGTTCAGTCCGAGAACACCCGCTACACGTGAGTGGAATTCTTCATCCTGTTACAGCTTACAAGAGTACCTCGTCGAATCCATGCACAAGTAAGACTTGAATGATGAGATTGTCTTCAGTGAAAGTTCTTTGAAAATGAAGAGACAAATGTTTCACTATTCCTACTCTTAAGTGTAGCTCGTTTAATCGTGCACTACGGCCACGAGGGCAGCTGAAGAAGATCGTAGGTTCGAATCCCGGTGTTGTCAGTCGTTCTCCTGAGTGTGGTTTCCACCCGAGCTCTTCCACACTCCCTCCAGGTAAATGCCGGGATAGTACCTAATTTCAAGTTCCGGGGTGCCTTCCCCTTACACCAATACAGTTACACACACCACTACAGTCATCAAATAAATACAGGTTATCAGACAACTTCAACACACACCCAATTACACGGGGCTGTCTAAGTGAACGAAATATAAATGATTTTCAGTCGGTCAACACTATTGTACCCAATTGTAATGGGTGTTATTCGCGGTTGATAAATTCACTTGGATGACCAGTTTCGATAATCAAGCGATCATCATCAAATCCCTTACACTCATGCTATTAAATCAATGTTTTGGTTGTTTTTGTTTCAATTGAGAGGCTTCGACATCGTGGTCATTTAACCCCGTGTATTTAGGTGAGTGTGGCATTTTTTGTCTGATGATCTGTGTGACAGTGATGGCTGTATCAGTGTATGTATTTGTAATTCAGGTGAGGATTTGGGAAGGAGGTCACCGTGCCCTAAAGTCAGAAACCATCCCAGCATTCGCCTTGAGTAGAAATGGGAAACCATTTCCAGAAGGGTTGAGAGGGAATCGAAACCACCTCCTCTCAGTTTTGCCTCACGAGGCTGAGCGTACCCCATTCCAAACCTCATATCACATTTCCTTTTTTGGCAGAACCGGAAATCGAACCCGGACCGCTGGAACGAGAGCTAAGAATGCTAGCCACTACACCAGGAAGTGGTCCGTGTACGGTTTGTAAGCGGTGATGAATATTTAATGCACTAGTCCCAGGCGCCTATGCATAGCGCACTGTTTCCATTCGTGACCAAGCTCCTGCTACGATACTGGTTTGCATTCGAATGAGCTCGGTCACGCCAATCTGCTGCTTCTCTTTCTTTGCTTTGTATCTCAGTGCATGCGCCAGTGTTCTTCTACTCTCACTCTATTCGTCGAGAGTTTAGGAAATAATATCCTTCGTCATGGAACTACCTCGTGATGTAGCGACTAGCGTTCATTCCTGTCACACCGGAAGTCCGGGTTTATTCCCGACTATGTCAAGGACATTAATTTTGGTCTGAGGTCTGGAACGGGGTTCACTCAGCCTCGTGAAGCAAAACTGAGAAGAGATTGGTTAGAATTTCTTCTCAGCCAACCTAGGAGTGGTTTTCCGTGGTTTACCACCCCCGGCAAATATCTGGATGGTTCCTAACTTAAGGTCACGCCTGAATTACTAACAAACTACTACAGACGCTAAAATAACATAGGTTATCAGACAAATTAATTCATTTATATTTTTACGAGTATTCATTCATTTACAGTATTTATTTATTTCTTTATAAATTTATTTATTAATTTATTTATTCATTTATTTATTTATTTAATAATTCATTTATTTATTTAATAATTCATTTATTTATTTAATAATTCATTTATTCATTCATTTATTTATTCATTTATTTATTTATGTATTTATGTATGTATGTATTTATTTATTTATTCATGTATTTATTTAATTATATATTTATGTGTTTACCTATTAACGTATTTACGTATTTATTTATTCATTTATTTATGTATTTATGTATGTATTCATTTATTTATTTATTCATTTATTTATGTATTTATTTATTCATTTATTTATTTATGTATTTATTTATGTATTTACCTATTTATTTATATATTTACTTAAGTATTTATTTATTTATGCATTAATATGTGTATTTATTTATTTATGTATGTTTGTATTATTTATTTATGCATTTATTTATTTATTTATTTATATATTTATATATTTATATATTTATTTATTTATTCACTTATTTATATATTTATTTATTTATTAATTTATTTATGTATCTATATATGTATGTATTTATTTATTCATTTATTTCTTCATTTATTCATTTATTTATTTATTTATTTATTTATTTATTTATTCATTTATTTTCATTTATTTATTTCTTTAGATATGTATATAACCTATAGTAAACTAGAGAAACTTACAGACACAGTCCGTAAAAGACGGGTACGATATTTGGCCACCTCAGAAGAATTAACGGCAACAGGTTGACAAAGATAGTCGTTCACTTTTATGATTCCAACCACAAAAGCACGTTGCCCTGGTATAGAAATATCAATGAAGACTTCCAAATGCTCCAAATCAATCCCGACGACGGATTGGACACGGATCTCTTCCCAAACAAGTAGTTCCGTGAAGAACTATACAGCCTATTTTCATATATCCTACTTATGTTAATTGCCACTATCACCATACACAATTTCAGTTTGATTGCTGTAATAGATTCGTAGATATTGAGAACCGACTAAATATTTCGGATGGTCGCCATGTTGGATTTTATATATGTAGGTCCTAGAGTTATGTACTGTTACATGCAGATTATTGTGCACGTGTAGTATTCAAACTTTAATCACATAATTAGGACACAAGAAGTAACAAGGAGATTTTAAAATTTCGCACAGCTGCCATCTTGAGGTTATGGAAACAATTGAAATAAATTAGATGCCAGTGGATTACCATTCGTATAAGGATTTACTGTACCAAGTTTCACTGCACTCGGATGGTTAAATTGCGAGAAACGTCTATGTGAATATTTATAATTCGCGTCACCGCCATGTTGGATTTGTGATCACCAGGTTATTGAAAGTCCTATAGGTGAACTTAAATACATAGCCCCTATGAACATTAAAAAAATCAGTTTGATTACGATAATAGATTCGTAGATATTCAGAGCCGTCTAAATATATCGGATGGTCGCCATGTTGGATTGTTAAATGTATAGGCCATAGAGGCATGTACCATTAAAGGAAAATTATTGCGTAGGCTCATTATTCAAACTTTCACTTCGATCGCATGACTACATCACAAGAAATAAAAACTTAATTTTAAAATTCGCACAGCCGCCATCTTGAGGTTATGTAAACAGTTGAACTAAATTAGATACCAGTGCATTACAATGTGTATAAATATTTCCTGTAACGGATTTCAGTGCGTTTGGAACATTAAATCGCGAGAAAGGTCTATTTAAAATGTTCAAATTCGCTTGGCCGCCATGTTCGTTTTGTAGTCAACCGGTTTTTGAAAGTCTTATAGATGGTCTTCCAGTAGTGCCCTTTATCTCCGTACAAAATTTCAGGGAGATACCGCCAATAGTTACAGAGATATAGAATGTCAGTGAAATATTTCGCACATCCGCCATCTTGTGGTTATGTAAACAATTGAACAAAGTTAGATGTCGGTGCATTACAATGTATATAAACATATACTGTACCAAGTTTCATTGCGTTTGGTTGGTTAAATCACGAGAAACATCTATTTAAAGTCGCAACTTCGCTTGGCCGCCATGTTGGTTTTGTAGTTACCAGGTTTTCAAAGGTCACATAAGTGAACTTATAGTAGTTCCCTTTAATACCATACGAAATATCAGGGTGATATTGGTAATAGTTTTGGAGATATTGAATGCTGGTGAAATATTTCGCACAGCCGCCATGTTGGATTGGTGAGTCGTAACAAAATTTGAAGGGCACGGTCGAGGTCGCCGGAAATAGTGCTATGAACTTACTGAGTTTCATTGAAATCGCTCCTGCTGTTTAGATTTTATTAGGGGGGGACACACACACGAATCACACACACACGCACACACACACGGACAAAAGGTGATCTCATAAGCCTATTTTTTCAAAATTGAAAATAGGCTAAAAATATAGTGACGAACGGGTTCAACTGAGTCTTGCCTCCCAACAAAAAGGACATGGTGCCCCTTGGGCAGAGGAACGCAATCAGGCTCATTGCCAAAGATTGAGGGAATTCTGGGCACAAGACAAAGCCAAATTTGACAAGACTTAACGTGGTCCTAGATGACTTAAGTGGGGCTAAATGAACATGATATCCAAGCACCTCAAATGAAACAACAACAACAACAACCACTTTCTCACTTTGCAATACATCTTTCCTGGGAATAAAGTGACGTAACCTATATTGGGAGCCCCATGGTAGTTCTCGTCTACATAGAATCCTTGTGATGATGTGACCTACAGTTTCTATTAATATAATTATAAAACTAGCGGACCCTGCGAGAAATCTCGCATGTTCATAAACCACACTTTCCCCAATAGGTTTATAGTAAGGTTGTTATGTTTTTATTTCAACCAAATGATTATAGAACACTATTTATTTACATTTCAGTTAGAATTCCAAGTTCAACGTTCCATAACTTAAGAAGGCAATCACTGAAAATTGGAACATCATAACACTCACTGGATATTCGATATTTATGAAATGATACGATTTGAGAACTCATTCCTTTGATTTACTGTTTCTGAGATCCATGCAAATTGATAAAGGAAAGACCTCAGAATGTTAAAATGACATGAAATAGGCGTCACAGCGGCCAAAATGTGAAGTGGACAGAAATTATGGAGCGTATTTTCCTACAGCAACAGTATCTGCAAATCGCACAGTTCGTTCATTTTTTGATGTAATTTCTTAAAGAAATTATAGATATACAAGCTGACCCGGCAGACGTTGTCCTGCCAATCAAAGAAAGTGTTGTAACTTTGTTTATTGAAGTGCTTTTGAATACACAATATTTTTTTCAATTTCTGTTAACTGCCTCTAAACTATCGTGAATTGAATGAACTAATTTAGAAACATTCGTTGGAGCGTGCACAACAACTCTCCAAAGTTTCATCGCAAACGGATAAATGGCATTTAACGCATAATAGTTTGGCTTAAATAATTCGTGCGCTGTCACTCATTTGTTGAATCTACTCGTGCTCTACCAACTGTGAAATGGATTTACTCAGTTAGAAAGCTTCACGTAAGTGTACACAACAACTCATCAAAGTTTCATTGCAATCGATGAATAGTATATGAACGCATACAGGATTTTGTTGGAACGCTTCGCGCGTCGTCACTCATTTGTTACATCTACTCGTGCGCTACCAATATTGTAAAATGGATTTACCAAGTTGAACACCTTCCCTGGCGTGTACACAACGACTCATCAAACTTTCATCGGAATCGAATGAATGACATATGAACGCATAAGTGATTTTCTTTAAACGATTCGCGTGCCGTCACTCATTTGTTGAATCTACTCATGCGCTACCTATTGTAAAATAGATTTACTAAGCCTGAAACCTACTCTGGAGTGTACTAAATGATTCACCAAGGTTTGATCGCAATAGGATGAATGATACATAACCGCATACGGGACATTGTGGAAACGATTCGCGCACCGTCGCTCATTTGTTGAATCTACTCGTGCGCCACTTATTAAAAACTGGATTTACTAAGACAGAAACATTTCCTGGAGTGTACACAACAATTCACCAAAGTTTCATCGCAATCGGATAAATGGTGTATGGACGCATACGGTACTTCGTTGAAATGATTCCCGTGCCGTCACACATTTGTAGAATCTAGTCGTGCGCTACCTATTGTAAAATGGATTTATTAAGCCAGAAACCTTCCGTATGGTGTATACAACATCTCACCCAAGTTTCATCGTAATCGGACGAATGGTATTTGAACGCATACGGGACCTTATTGAAACGCTTCGCGCTTCGTCGCTCATTTGTTGAATCCACTCGTGCGAAACCTCCTGTGAAATGGATTTACTAAATTAGAAACCCTCACGTAAGTGTACACAACATCTCACCCAAGTTTCATTGCAATCGGATGAATGATATATGAACGCATACGGGACTTTGATTAAAAGTTCACGCGTCGTAGCTCATTTGTTGAATCTACTCGTGAGCTACCTATTGTAAAATGGATTTTTTAAAGTTAGAAACCCTCACGTAAGTGTACACAGCATCTCACCCAAGTTTCATCGCTATCGGACGATTGGTATTTGAACGCATACGGGACTTTGTTGAAACGCTTCGCACGTCGCCGCTCATTTGTTGAATCTACTCGTGCGCAACCTCCTGTGAAATGCATTACTAAGTTAGAAGCCTTCACTTAAGTGTACACAACAACTCATCAAAGTTTCATCTCAATCTATGAATGGAATATAAACTTATACGGGATTTTGTTGAAACGCTTCGCGCGTCGTCACTCATTTGTTGAATATAGTCGTGCGCTACCTAATGTGAAATTGATTTACTAAGCCAGAAGCCTTCCCTGGAGTGTACACAACATCTCACCCAAGTTTCATCGCTATCGGACGAAAGGTATTTGAACGCATACGGGACCATTTTGAAACGCTTCGTGCGTCGTCGCTCATTTGTTGAATCTATTCATGCGCCATCTATTGTAAAATGGATTTACTAAGCCAAACACCTTCCCTGGAGCTCACTCAACATATCACCCAAGTTTCATGGCAATCGGATGAATGGTATATGAACGCATACGGGACTTTGAAACGCTCTAACGTGCAGAGACAAACAGTAGAATTCGACATCACTGCCACCTTTGGTATAAAACACAACTTTCCGCCACGGGCGGAGTGTATGTTGTGGCGGTAGTTGCACAGGTTGCGACCAGGTGGCTCTAACGTGCAGAGACCAACCGTCCAAAGACATCAGCTTTCACGAAGGCCAAGGCTAGTGGTTTCCATGACGACTGTTTTTGACTGTATATTGTGGTTCTAAAATTGTGTGTAAATTGTGGTTCTAAAATTGTGTTCATTCCACCTACCGGATCAGATTGTGAATCTAAACCATACATGGACCCACCCTAATATACATACCTAACTCCATCAAAATCGGTTCAGTCGTTTAGGAGGAGTTCAGTCACATACACACGTGTCGAAGAATTATATATATAAAGATAAATGAAATTAGAGTGTACTTTTTCACTGCTAATGTCTATTCTCTTTCATTTGAATGCTCATTTGACAAAATCGGTCACTTGTGAGCGCCGCAGGAGAGATCTATAAGTTTCTACTGAAATAATATATATGATGAAGTCAAATATCAAAATTATCTGCATTGTATGGAAAACTGATACATTTATCCCCGCTTAATCCCATACACAACTCTAAAGCCGCATTAGCTTATCTTGATGAATTATTGTTCCCATATCATATCGTACTTTATTTAAAAACGACAGGACACGTTCATTTTTAGCCTACTTTCGATTTTTGCAAAAAATGAAAGTAGACTTATGAAATCAACACAGGGCGAAAAAAAGTGTGTCTGTCTGTGTGTGTGTATGTGTGAGTCTGTGTGTGTGTGTGTGTGTGTGGACTCTGAATGTCTGTCCCCCCCTATCAATTCGAACACGGTAAACGCGAATTGAACGAAATTTGGTACAAAGGTAGCACTAGCAAAGGGCACCTCAGTGTCATGTTTTATATCGCCGCCATCTTGACTGAAACGTAATGGCGGCCACACAAATGTTCAAAGCTTAAATCAAATTACGACTAACCTAATCATCCGATCTCTACCAAATTTTGCAACAACATACCTTTATGGGGGCAGCATTCTTTGACTATACTAATAGGTCATCAGCCTAATAGTTCGCGGATGGCGGCCATCTTTGTGTGAAAAACGATTCCCCCTATTAATTTGAACACGGTGAAACGGAATGGAACGAAATTTGGTACAGAGGTAGTACTAGCAGAGGGATCCTCAGTGTCATATTTTATATTGCCGCCATCTTGACGGAAACGTAATGGCGGCCACACAAATGTTCAAAGCTTAAATCAAATTACGAATAACCTAATCATCCGATCTCTACCAAATTTTGCAACAACATACCTTTATGCAGGAAGCATTCTTTGACCAAATTAATAGGTCATTAGCCTAATAGTTTGCGGATGGCGGCCATATTTGTGTGAAAATCGATTCCCCCTAATAATTCGAACACGGTGAAACCGAATGGAACGAAATTTGGTACAGAGGTAGTACTAGCAGAGGGATCCTCAGTGTCATATTTTATATCGCCGCCATCTTGATGGAAACGTAATGGCGGCCACACAAATGTTCAAAGCTTGAATCAAATTACGACTAACCTAATCATCCGATCTCTACCAAATTTTGCAACAACATACCTTTATGGAGGAAGCATCCTTTGACCATATTAATAGGTTATTAGAGTAATAGTTTGCGGATGGCGGCCATCTTTGTGTCAAAATCGATTCCCCCTATTAATTCAAACACGGTGAAACCGAATGGAACGAAATTTGGTACAGAGGTAGCAGTAGCAAAGGGCACCCCAGTGTCATGTTTTATATCGCCACCATCTTGACGGAAACGTAATGGCGGCCACACAAATGTTCAAAGCTTGAATCAAATTACGACTAACCTAATCATCCGATCTCTACCAAATTTTGCAACAACATACCTTTATGGAGGAAGCATCCTTTGACCATATTAATAGGTTATTAGAGTAATAGTTTGCGTATGGCGGCCATCTTTGTGTCAAAATCGATTCCCCCTATTAATTCAAACGCGGTGAAACCGAATGGAACGAAATTTGGTACAGAGGTAGCACTAGCAAAGGGCTCCTCATATTCATGTTTAATATCCCTATAGCACGTTGTATTTCAACAAGCTACTACAACCAGCATTCAATTATACTCCTTGAAAAGGACAAAGAGTTATAACAATACCCATGCATTTAGGAGAAAGTAGGCTATATGTTCTTTACTGAACATCTTGTTTGTTCTGGTTGAAGAGTAGATTCATATCACGAACGGAACACTATATTTTCTATTGTTCAATTGTCCATACAATCCATGAAATCATCATTCATCATCTAAAGGCTAGGCCTTGTCGCTGCAACCACAATTGTCTCTCACTTGCTGAACGTTTTCAAGTCAGCATACTATTTAAATTGAAGTCCATGCATCACAGAATCCAGATGAGCCTTCCGAGGTCTTCCTCTTCCTTTCATCCCCAGAACTTTTCCTTCCAGTATGGTGGAGGGGCGTGGTGGCGCAGTGGTCAAGCTGTATGCCTCTCACCAAGGTGGACCGGGTTCGATTCCAGGTCAATGCATGTGAGATTTTCGAAGTGAAATGCCATGTCATCTGGTTCAGATTCCACGGAAAAATGAGGTCTCGTGGCTCTTGATCGCGAGATTAACGATCACGTTAAACTACAATCTTCCTACCTTCCTTCCTTCCAGTATGGTGGTCAGGAACTCATGACGTAATGTGTGGCCAATTAATTTTGCTTTCCTCTTTTCTATAGTAGTGATCAATTTTCTGGTTTCGTCTACTTTCTTGAAATATGGGTTAATTATTGGGATATTCTGTGGGACACACACACACACACACACAGAGGAAACAATGTTTTGTAAAATGTTTACCCTGCAGCCGTGAGCGTAAAGTCGCGAAACACAACTGCAAAAGGAGCTGGAAGTCCAGTGTTCAAATAGTGTTTCGGGTAGCGGCGTCGTGAGTGTGGTTTTCTATGGAAATTTCCACACTCCTTTCAAGCGAATGCCAATATGGTAGGTAACTTACCTTATTTCAAGTCCCGGGGAACCTACCCCATCCCTGTCCCTAATATAGCTACACACACTAACACAGATATCACATAAATAGGGGGCTATCAGACAAGTTCAACACACACACGTACTTGGGGCTGATGACCAAGATGTCCCAAGCCCCTAAATTGTATTATTATTAACAACAATTCCCATCCCAGCCTTATTGGAAGGAATTTTCCATCTGTTTCCCATTTCCACTCCAGGCAAATGCTGGGATGATTTTTAACTTAAAGCTACGGCTGCTTATTTCCCATTCCTAGTCTAAATTATAATAATAATAATAATAATAATAATAATAATAATAATAATAATAATAATAATTTAATTTAATTTAATTTAATTTATTTATTAAATACTATTTATGTTACATTATTGTGATATGTCTCACGAATCTGATGACAGTACAGATTATCTGTGAGACATATTAATTATTATTTACAACATATATGTAGATTATATTTCAGTACAAGAGTGCATGCATTTTTTTTGTAATGTTAATGATAAAATATTAATGTAAATAATTAAAGATACAAAAAATTACACTATGGTAGTTATATTAATAAATTTATGTTATGAGTTAATGTTTGGTTAAGTAATATTTTTTAATGCGACTTATAGCTAGTTGTTTGCTGTTAATGTTTGTCAGTCCAGGTGGTAGTTCATTAAGTAGTGATGGTATAATATAATTTAGTCTCTTGGAACCATAGCTATTTATACATAAATGTTTAACATGTTTGGTACTTGTTATGGCTCTTGTTTGAATGTTGCGAGAGACCTTATGCCTGAATCTTGGATCATGGTAGTAGAGATTCAGTACAGTAATTTGAAACAACTCTTTAATATTAAAATAAGGGATATCAGTGAAATATTTAAAGAACCTGTTTTGGCTATCTTGAAGATTATTAATTAAAGTTGTGTTTTGATTTCCCCAAGCTGCTATAGCATATCTTAATTTGCTTTCAATCAGAGCACTGTAAATTGTTTTGTATCTTTTCCTATCTACATAAAATAGGAGATTGTAGAAGATGTAGAGGTTTGCTCTTAGGTTTTTTATTATGTTTACTGTGTGTGTGTTCATTTTAAAGTGTTCATCAAGGGTAATTCCTAGGTATTTTTGTGTCGAAGTACTATTTATGAAGGTGTTACATTTGCAACCTGCCAGGATGTTTTGGTGTATGCATGATAAGCTGTGGTGCGTTGGTTTGTATTTTTCTTATGTGAAGTGATCAACTCTGATGTGCATTATTTTAGATTTGGTTGTATTTATATACAAATTATTGTCATGACACCATCTTGTGATGTTATTGAAGTCTTCTTGAAGTCTCTCAAAAGCTGTTTTAGAGTCATTATGTATGGTATATATAGTGGTGTCATCAGCATAAATAAATATTTTACTGTGTTTAATGGCTTCATTCATGTCGTTTATGAACAGGTTATATAGTGTAGGTGAAATAATGCTGCCTTGAGGGATACCTTGTGTTCCTTCTACTGCGTCACTGATAGTGTTATTGACCATAACTGCCATTTCCCTGTTTTTCAGATAGCTTTCAAATAGTTTGTAAGTCGTGCCTCTTATTCCAATATCGTGTAATTTAGCAAGTAGTTTATTGTGATTTATTGTGTCAAATGCTTTAGAAAAGTCAAGAAAAAGTACCATTATGTGATTGTTCTTATTTAAGGCATTATTTATTACATTGGCAAATTCAGCCAGGAGTAGTTCAGTACTTTTCCCCTTCCTAAAACCGTATAGGTGTCCCTTTAAAATATCATATTTATTTAGGAAATTCTTCAATCTCTTATCCAAGCATTTTTCCATTATTTTGTGGAGGATTGATAAAATGCATATTGGTCTGTAGTTGCCAAAGTCTAAGTGATCGCCATTCTTATATATTGGTTTAATAATTGTGTATTTTAGATATTTTGGTATTATGCCTGATTCGAATATCTTGTTTATGAGAAGTGTTATGATTGGTATAGTTTTTTTGGATGTTGCCTTTATGTCTTTCAAGCGTATATTGTCTACCCCAGGCGATTTGTCTGTTTTTAATTCCTTAATTATGTTTTCTATTTCATATTCATCAGTTTCAAGTAATGTAAAGGAATTCATTAATGTGTTTCTATTTGATTGCCATATGTTGATACTACAGTTATGAACTAGGCTGTTTATTTTTTCACTAAAGGTATTGATGAATTTATTGACTATCACTTCGTTAGTATAATGTAATATTAAATGTTTGTTTATGAATTCATTGACAGTTTGTGTTTTCCGACCTGTTATATCATTAATGACTTTCTACATTCCTTTATTATCGTTTTTGGAACTATTTATCTTATTTTTTAAATATTGATGTTTTGTTTTGTTTATTAGCTTATTTAATTTGTTTCTGAAAGCTTTGTATTGTAAAGTCTGTCTCTTTCCTTACATATAATAATATATAATATATAATAATATAATAATAATAATAATATAATAATATAATAATATAATATATAATAATAATAATAATAATAATAATAATAATAATAATAATAATAATAATGTTTTAGATTTTTCGTTCCTTTTAACTACTGTGGCTTTTAGAGTCGCCAGAATTTTGCCCCGAAGGGGAACTTTAACGTGACAGAAAATCTACTAACACGGCTGCCTCGCATTTGCGTACCCTCAAATGCAAGCTGACTGCGCCAGGATTCGATCGTGCGACCTTGGGAACAGCAAGCGGAAACGTTACCGCTGATTCACGCAGCCAGTCTGTCTAAATTACAAATACACACACTATAAAAAATTCCACAAATACCTACCACTGCAATTGGTGATATGTAGCAAAATGTGTAGGTTATATTTGGCTGGTACACAACGCTCTATCAAGCTCCAACGTTCCCTGCTAGTGTTAGCGACAGTAGCATCTGGTAGCCAAACTTGGAAGTACTTGAAGTTGAACTTGTTGGGAGCCCTTGGGTGTTCAATCAAAATACCCAGCTTATGGCCATTGGCTGTGATTCATCATCATCATCGTCCTTCCAAGTATTGGGCCAAATGTCCCGTTACGATCTTGCACTTTCCCTCCATCTCTTCATCGGATGTCCTATAGATCTATTTCCCCGTGGCTGGTAGCGAAGGATCTCCTTTGGTAATCTTCCAGGTTTCATCCTTTGGACATGATGCTTCCAGTTCTCTTGGTAGTCACAAATGTATGTCGTTTTTGGTTTCACTTTTAGTTCCTTCAGCACTTCCTCGTTTCTCTTATGATCCCATTTAGTATAGCCCCCTGTTCGGCGCAAAAAGGTCATTTCGCTGCTGTGAGTCTGGAGATGTCCTGAGATCTTATTGTCCATGCCTCGCTGCCATAGCATGGGGTTGGTCTGGCTAATGTGTTATACAAAAGCAAGCGTATATGCATTTGGACAAGAGATGGCTTCATGACGTGATTGATGATTCCTGTTGTTCTGGTATAATTAGTTATTTTTGCAGTTATGTCTCGTTCACAATAACACATGTTATCAGACACATTCTAGTCACACCTCAGTACAAGGGACTGAATTAATGACCTCGATATCCTAGCCCCTAAATTAAAAGAACAACCACAAAATGAAAATATAGTCTCCCACAAAATGGCATGTATCAATTCTGATAGTGAGTGTTTGTTGTTGTTGATTCATCTTAGGGACTTGGGACACCTTGATCATCAGTCCCATGAACTTGGGTGTGACTTTAAATTGCTGAAGCGTCTTCGGTGGCATAGTCGGTAGCATGGTGAGCTTCTATGCCCAAGACAGCGGGTTCAAACCCGGCCGAAGCCGTCGGATTTTTTAAAAGCGTTAAAAATCCCTCAGTATGCCTTCCTTCGGAGGGGAAGTAAAGCTGGCGGTCCCATGTCATAGATTTATGGCATGCTAAAGGACCTTCCACTAATTGCACCTGTGTGAAGCTAAATTGGATAGGTTAAGAATGTAAACAACGCTCTTAGGTTTCTACGTTCGTTGCCAAGAGCCTACTGCGGTGGCGTCTAGTAGCTAATTTCTAAACTTGGCCTAGTAGTCGCTGACGGTGGCGCTTGGCGGCAAAAGTAGGAACTATTTGAAAAATTCTTAAGTTGCAGTACTTAAATTACAAAACAGATAACACACACTAATACAGTCATCACAATTAACACCGGTTATCAGACAGATTCTACACACACCCAAAGTACACGGGGCTACAAGACCGCTTTGTCGCAGCCCCTAAACTTAAGAACCAACCAATCTTAAATTGCTGAAAATAGGTAGCTTTCAAGCTATATTTCGAGTCGCCATATTGAGAATTGGTATTCCAACTTTTCAGTCGGTCAACACTAGACTACATAATCCCAATTATTTGCACATGCGAATAAAACGCTTTAGTATTTAAGAGTAGGGCTAATAGTTCCCACAATTTCTAAATATTTAGACGTGTTTTTTGTTTTGTTTTTGGAGGGCAGATTCCATATTTGGGAGTCATCGTAGGTTTGGTAGAGATTTGTAAAGATATTTTGTGATGTTTATTTGGATCCGATGATGCTCGCTTGACGAGCGAAACATGTCATCCTATAGTGTTCTCCCTTTTTCCGTAGTTCATAACCAATATGAGTTGACAGAGGTATGCCCCATCTGTGAAAGAAAATGTGAAGACGAGTTAGTGTGTGCCAGAGATGGCACCACTTGAGCTGCACAGAATTTCTGCAGGAGCAATTCAATTCTCTTAAAACATCCAACAAGAAGAAGTGCAAGCATCTATGGTTATGCTATAAATGTGAGCAGGATTTTCAACTGTTCAAAGCAAGTAAGGGATTACGGAATGAATTAGACTCCATCAAAGCCGACGTCAACGCGAAATTAAATAGCTTGTCTGATACAATTCACAAGCTAAATCAGGTATACGTCAAAGGTAGCTCTAGTGAAATAGTTAACAGAATTCCACAACAAAAGAGAAATAATCAGAGCCAATCAGGATCACTGGTACCTAGGAATACCCAAGTACAGCGTTTAGAATCCGGAGTTATTACAAATAACAACTCCTTCATAGAGGTGGGCAGTACCTACCGAAAGAACCTGAAGGTGATAAGGGTGGGAAAATGGCCGAAACAAATATCAGCACGTTACATACTTTGGATACCAAACGCAGTCTCATTGAAGTAAGACCAGATCACGGGTATATAAATCAAAATGAAGACCAGCATAACCAACACTATACCACAATGTGGGCAAATGTAGTTAAAAGACGAGATCATAACTTAATAGGTACAAATACCGGAACAAACCTGAAAGCAGCTTCCAGAAAAGCATGGCTATATGTAGGGAGACTGCTCGAGGAGATTTAAGCAGAAGATATCATTGCACACCTTGTAGGAAATGGGATTAGAGAAGAAATCATCTGTGAAATTGTACAAACCATGGGCCGTAAAAAAGTATTCAAGGTAGGTTTCGATTTTGATGATCTTGAAAACACAAATGATCCAAACTTTTGGTCAAGAAATGTTGTAGTACGAAGTTATAAATTCCCAAGATTAGAACCAGGACTCTTTCCACCAACAAGACTAAATAATAATCCACAATGACAGCGAAATCTCACCGTACCACAGAAAAAGGCAGCATCAATCAACTGGAACATGCTTGTCTGGAGTGTGGAGGGACTGAAAAACATAATTATACAAATCCCTGATAAACCACTAACTCAATATGATGTCGTGATACTTACAGAAACTTAAACAATTGAACCAATTGAATTACAAGGAAAATATTCAACACATTTACCAGCCAAACAGTGACAGGAAGGAAGACCTTACGGTGGAATAGCCTGCTATGTTAGTCCAAAAATGGGCATATGATATCAAAATGTGTCGAAGATGATTATGTCAAACTAAAAACTGACATTATCACACAAGTGGATATGTACTTCAAACCTCTCAGTAGTAGCCTATATAATAGATACAATATAGAAACAATAATGAATGCAATATATACCACGGAACCATCAGACTCCGTTATTATAGCGGGAGATTTCAATTGTCGTCTAGATAAAGATATACAGAGAAGCAAGATACTTTTCAATTCTATGGAGGAAGAAGGCCTTATACTCGCAAATAAAGCAAACCAGGAGACGTACTTCGCACCGAATAGTAGTAGTACAGTAGACCTTATCTTCTGCAGAGGTCGTAAGTTAATATACATATCTTACACCAAACAGTAGAATACAATTCCTCAATTTCAACACTTAGAAAACATGCACCCGTACTTTCCTTATTCGGCAATGACCTGGAAAAGTGGAGTATGAATCTGGAAAGGCGCGCTAAAATATCAAGGAAAATTAATAAATAAGTGTTAACGGAAAGGACGAAAGAAATTCAAGAAATACGACAAATGATACCCTTGAATATGACAACTGTTGCTCTTGAACTTCAGAAATTCATTCAATCAGCAATGATACTTGTTAAAGAAAAAGTAGCCAAATCTTGGTGTGATGCCCAATGTTATCAGCAACGAATTCATACCTTACGAGCCTTACACAAATCTAATCGTGCTGGAGCCCAACAAGACCTGTTGCACTACAGCATGCTATGGAAGAGATATAAATCCCTCCTAAAGGAAAAGATAAACCAATACATAGAAAACGAAGCACAGCAAATAGTGGATGCAGCTGTTTCTGATCCATACATGGCTCTGAAGCATAGGAAAATGCCAGTACCTCCTGGAACTCAGTTTCAATCTCGGCAAAATCATTTTCATGGCATTCTTAACCCGGATGATAAGATAAATGCATTCCCCATGTTACCAGCTCCACTAAATCCAACTCAAAACCATATCACTGATTATGGAATTAATAATACCATCACGCGTTTAAAGAATTACAAAGCAGCTGGTCCAGACGGAATATATAATGAACACATTATTGAATTATCCCCGCAACTAATAAAAGCATGGCAAGAGTTTTTCAATGAATGCCTACAGACAGGCGATATACCTAACCCATGGAGAAAATAAACCTTTAAAACTCTTTATAAAGGTAAAGGTTCAACCGATGACCCGAATTAATTCAGTGGCATAACATTGGAAAACACTTAATTTCAATTACTAACAACTATTCTAAACAAAAGACTCGTTGAAATAGTAGACTCACAAATCCTAGAAGTTTAATAAGGTTTCAGGAAAGGACGCTCCTGATTACAGGCAATTGAGGATATACTGAGTCATATCCATGACAATGTTCGCATATCCGGACGTAAATATTATACAATGTTCATTTGACAGCTTGGACAGAGAAATACTGTCTGCAAAGCTGGATACAAATGGAATTGATGATAATACTGCAACACTTCTCAAGAATATATATCCTAAAACATCATTAAGTTTGACGTTTCAATATCAACATCAGAGGAATTAAGACAAACCAGAGGAGTGCTACAGGGAGATCCATTAATTCATCTTCTCTTTACCATAGCTACTGCGGACATTACAAAAATATGCCTCCCAGAGACATCATTATTCATATATGCTGATGATATGTCTTTAGGGTCACCAAACAAAACTTCCATTCCAAACTCCTTTAATCTCCTAATCAATTATGCCACACAAAACAAAATGAGCATTAACCTGGCGAAACAATGGAGACGGTATTCAGAAAAGGAGGAAGAACTACAGTACAGGGAATGACACTATTCTTTTCGAAGATGAACACTTGAAAATTGTCAATGCTTTCATATATTTAGGAATGACTCTTCAACCTACATCTAAATCGTTCCGTATACATGCTAAGGAGAGAGCTGTGGCAGCGACTAAGGCAATATTTGATATCAAGAATCTCAAGCAATTGAGTTTAAGCACCGCTATAAAATTCCTAGAAGTCAAAATTATCCCAATATATCTTAGAACTGACTTGGGAAAGCCTCAGTTTATCCGATCTCATGACATTGGAAACAGTGAAATCACAATTTTTGAAAAGTACACTTGGAATATCCAAATTTGCCTCATCCAGGCTCGCATAACGAACTAGCACGAGAAACCTTTCTGATGGAAGACCCTTAGTATAAGATTTTCACTCCCATCTACAACAAACTGCTCCAAGTTAATAGAAGAAAGGAAACAGAAGAGAGAAGCCATCTGACCGGAATTCTACGCCACAAGTGCCATAACAGACCACACATGGAAGCAACCTAATCAACCATTGAGATACATGGTCACAAATTTAGCTCTACATGGGTATCATCATAAAATATCTAGAACTAAGACTTTTCATGAACCCAGTCGTGAATATGTATGTGAGATATGCAATGAATACTGTGAACGGTACCACGTCATTAAGTGCTCAAAGAGAGGAATCTCCATTAACCAACGTTGTAAATCTTAGTTACATTTGCATGCACAACTTTGCGCTTTTCTTATTAATAAATAATCACAAGTAGTATTTTCGGTTTATGTATTGTGCCCGTTTGAGGAGATCATCTGGTTACCACCAACCGTGCATGGCCTCCCAGGTGACCTCTTCCTTCGAACACATACTGACGAAGAGGATTGGAGTTCAAACCAAAAGGGCTCGCCGGCTGAGAGACTCCCCTGTCCCAAGGATCAGGTTCCCATCATGATTTACAATGTCCAAAAAAACTACGAAAGAAAAGTAGTCCTGTCTTAAGTAAAGATCGTTAGAAATGTTTATTGATAAAATCCAACCCCTAACCTAGGATCCGAGGGCATTAAATTGGCTAATCCGCTATCTAATCAAATACAAACAAAGAAAGAAAACTAACCCCTAAACTATAAAATTAAACCATCGTGATCAGCTCTAATTACAATCAAAATCTAGCAAAACTGCGGAAAATGGTACAAAACCCTAATTGAATTTACAATGGAAAAGGTAACTATGTCCTGGGAAGAATCATCGTGCCATAAATAAATAGTCAAACATGACTGCAAAAATCTAAATGACGCTAAAACCATCCCGCATTTACATTTACTATTTATCTGTCTAAACTAAACTTTGAATTACAGAAACATCGGATCCGAACGTCCGTGTATAAATTAAACAAAACTAGTATAACAGTCATTTCATTACAATCATACACATAACAAAGAATTGTACAATAATACTGCAAAAATAAACAACAGTAGGATTCACATAGGGAAAATACACTGAAATAAATCAAGAAAACACAATGATTCTTGTTATTACCCTACCTAATTCGAAATGGAGACTGTTTGTTCCATCCGTCATCTAATGTGTATGTGAATTTAGACAAGGCATGCTTGTAAAGCATGTCAAAACAAACATGTGGTACACGACCCACTAGTTGTCTACCTTCAGTCAGCAAACTGATTCCTGTCAAGTCTAACCATGTATTTCTCTAAAATTCCCTTCCAGGGATGTCGTGTCTCAAGCACGTTGCATTGGTCCAAGTGAAAACAATCGTGATCAAAGTTAAACAGTTGATTACGGTTTAATTGAAGTTTTAACCCAAGTTGGTTTAATAATAATTATATTTCATGATTTAGGTTTCTGATTATTACTACAGTATCATTGTTAATGAGAGTCTTAATTATTGAATGACCAACTATGCAAGGCTAATGGACTGAAAACGTAACACAACAGAATACACGTGGCATCTGTTTGTCAACAATGACACAAGTTATAAATCATAGTCGTAAGTCTTCTACAGATCCTTACGAGATGCATGATCCAAATAATCATAGCAATCTTGGGCACTAAGCGGCTCCAATATCATAAAAATATGATCTAGTCCACAATAACACATTTCCAGATGGGCAAGCAATGCTCCATCTAATTACCATTCTCAAAAATGTCTAAACGTGTCCTCCACTGGATCACGAAAAGAATTCAACTCAGCAGTCATCCCTATGAATCTGTTGGCATAATAAATGAACGGGAAACCACCCCATAGTCCAAAGTGTCAAAACACGAAAAACAATCAATCACCTTAAGTGAGAAAATAGGCCTTCAAAATAAGCAAAAGTGTAGCTCCATTCTTTAAGAGTTACTCTGATAGTATAAAAATATAAGTTAAAAATCCTTCATCTATTCGCTTACATCACTCACGAATTCAATTAAACATTGGGAATGTAACTTCTTAATCACCCTGTACTCAAACAATAACAATGATACAATTGGACATTCCAACCGAGCTCCAAGAACGGCTCGATAAAAATAATCTGACTAGCAGAAACAAAAGAGTACTGTCATGTGTCAATTGTCTCGCCTGAGAAACGAGTTCGCTGCTCTGCAAGTAACAGTAAAATAACCTTCAGCATCGCTAGCTGTCATTCTCACGAAACTCGAATGTTATTCATCACGCTTCACTGCGTATCAAAGTCTATCAGAATCATGTATGAAAACTAGTGTAATGCACTCGAAAAATGTCTATTGTTCTCATCTCTTACACATTAAAATACAATGTCATTACTATCTGGACACTGTGTCACTTTGCAAAGACTTTAAAAAGATACCCCACTGTGTCACAAAAACAAATTCTCCAAAAATAACGTGCACAGTGCACTCAAAGTAACTAAATGTTCCTAACAACACCATTCTCCTGGCTTATTATTGTAAATGATACGATTTAAAGTTGAATGGTCGGTTTACGAGTGCTTTGACCACAGTCACTCCCATTCTCTGACAGGATTCACCTTGAATCTAGGTTCTAAGACCTTCAAAATGTATGTACTTGAAAATGGTAGATGCGTAACCCTTACAGCATCGAACTGATACGACCGACTAACAGTGGCGTATTCATACCTTTAAATAATGGGGTCTCAAAGTTACCAAAAATGAATAATAATACTTTGAGCTGGTTACATCAAATAAATCATTGCTCCTTCTAAGCTGATGTCCATTCTGTTGACTATACAAAATTATAACATATAATTGCACCCCTCTGAGGTGGCTAACTCTAGGCATAAGCTTTCTACCAAAAATGTGGAAGCTTATGAAAAGTGGAAAGTATGCCGTCAGTGGCGTCTACAAGAGAATACAAAATCTACCTAAATGACTGTTATATCTAAACGGTTGACTACAACTAATCCATCCTCGAAACCATAACCAAATACAAGTAAAAATTAACAAAAGAATCACGGCACCATGTTTCTCACAAGAAAACATCCCAATAGACATTCAATGGGTAAATCCTTATGTTCCCAGTCTGTAGTAGTATTTTTCCTCGGCCATGGTTTGCGTAATTCTCGTATCGGCTTCCATATTGCTGGTGTTGGATGACCAATGAATCTCCCATTAGGATATTTACGGCATTATCTCGTTCCTCGTGGTGCAGGTGTAAATTAGCATATCGTCACAGTCAAACATTCTTGACGTTCTTGTTGAAATGGTGAATAAGTTAGAAAAAGACTGCTTTTATCACTGATGATAATTTATCTAGCAACACTGGCTTTAAACTGTGCAGGCTTTAGAAAATATTTGGCCATGTGCCTGCTTCACTGAAGCTATCGTTCACAGATTCTATTGCACATGTTTTTTTTTTTTTTTTTTCGTGTAGCCTCCCGAGAGGCCAAGTGCAGGTCTTTCTAGTCGACGCCCGTGGGCGACCTGCGCGTCGGGATGAGAGATGAGATGAATGGATGAAAGTGGGCAAGGATGTGGAAGGAAGCGGCCGTGGCCTGTCAGAAGGTACTGTCCCAGCATTTGCCTGGTGTTGAAAATGGGAAACCACGGAAAACCATTTCAAGGACAGCCGACGGTGGGGCTCGAACCCACGCGTCTACCGAGTCAGCAGAGAGCTTGGCCCCATGGCCTAACGCCGCGCTTTAGCCAGCGTAGCCACTACTGTCGGTATTGCACATGTTATAACACAATCACTTGAATATTTGGGTGAGATTCGCCTTTGCACGGCGTATTTCTCTGACATTAGCACAACTTTTACAGCAATCAATACTGTTGAATAGTGCTATAGTTTAACAATTTGACGAATTTTCACGACCCCCATTCCACCATGTGGTGTCGCGTTTCACATGTACTGGACGTACAAAAAAAAAACACTAAATCACTCGTTTTTATAAATATCACCTTATCGTGATTATTATTCCGTCGAACACAATTTCACAAGCACTGTGGTGCTGATAAACTTTAGGATGCTTTATCAATCCTTTGATGAGACTTGCTTAGTCTTCTAACAACCAAAATGTTCCTCGGTCACTCGACCGGACTTATTAGAATACACTTCCGTGCGGCTCAAGCGCACATTGGATTGTCCTTCCTTCCTGCATGGCGTGTTCCGGCGACGAATACCGCCGAAGTCAGTTAGCAACAACTTCCTTCTTCCTCGCGTTTCTGCGATGCAAATACCTCCAAATTACTCAAATTATTACCATGTTGCCGTTGCTAAAAATGCAGAATTACGGATAATGATATTTCTCAAAGATGCACATCGTAGATAAACATCTGCGATCATGATTAATTCTTCTCAAGCTTCCAAACGAAGTCAAAAATTCTCCTGAAGATGATATAAGCTTCCGGAGTGCGTTCAGTGATTCATGGTTGGAGTATCCCATGTTATAACTAACAAGAAGTTCCGTGAAGAACTATACAGCCTACTTTTCATGCCAATGATTATTCTACAGAATATGAACCTATCTAGAATAATGACGAAATTACGTTGCTAATATCGAAATTTCCAATTAGTTCGAAATACTGTATACCTGGCATAATGTATCCTAATAGAGCACTACAGTTGGCAGCCCTGATGACTGAATATATTCTTAGTTCCGTCTCTTAAGGTACAAAATACAAAATTTGGTTGAAGTCCAATGAATAGCATGGACGTTACATGCAGTTAAACATTGGATCCAACAGCGCGCGTAAAATCATGTTGGCAACAATGTCATGCATGTATTGGTCAGAAATAATCTGAAATAATATGATCTATTGTTGTGCCAATTTTGAATGAAATCCATTAGTTAGTATAGAAGTTACATGCATTTTAAAATTGGACCTATCAGCAGGCTTAGAATCATGTTGGCAGCACTGACGTATATTAGTTACTCCAAATTCGTCTAGAATGCCAGGTACTATACGTGTGCAAAGTTTAGAGCTATTGGCTTGCATACTTTCTGATATATTGATATTAGGGTAACAAAAATAGGGACAGCACATATTAACAGTTGGCAGCACTGATTGCTCCTTCGAATGCGCATAGTCATATCTGTTATGGTACACATAGCACATACGAAATTTGGTTGAAATCCAAATGATATTATGGAAGTTACATGTATTTAAAGTTGGACCTGTCAGCAGGCTTAGAATCATGTTGGTAGCACTGACGTATATAAGTTACTCCAAATTAATATAGAATGTCAGGGACTATACGTGTGCATAGTTTAAAGCCTTCGGCTTGCATACTTTCTGATATATTGGTATTTGGATAAAATAAATTAGGAGCATTTATTAACAGTTGGCAGCCCTGGTAGGTTTGAAGAATACGCTCAGTCATATCTGGTTATATACACATACAACATACGAAATTTGGTTGAATTCCAATTGATAGTATAGAAGTTATATGCATTTAAAAATTGGACCTATCAGGAGGCTTATAATCATTTTGGCAACACTGCCATGTTTAGCCTCCTGGAAATTAAACTGCAATATTATGATCTGTACGTGTGCCAATTTTGAAATAGCTCCCATTCATACTTTCCAAGATATCCAACATGGAGCTCAAATTTCAATTGTGATTTTTTTTAGCAGTTGGTAGCACTGACATCATTTTCAAATATGGCCGTGAGATATTCAGGTATAGATCTTTACTCCTACCAAATTTTGTTTCGATTGCTGCAGCCGTTTAGGAGTTGATAGGGGGGGACACACACACAGCCAGACAGACAGACAGACAGACAGAAGGACAGACAGACAGACAGACAGACAGACAGACACACATTTGCCCGATCTCATAAGTCTACTTTTTCCTCATTTTTGCAAAATGTGAAAAGTAGGCTAAAAATCATCACCAGCATGAGCTCAGGCGGGCTCAGTATTCGTATGTCCCAGTAATTGCGATTATATCTTTATATATATAATTCTTCGACACGTGTGTATGTGACTGAACTCCTCCTAAACGCCTGGACCGATTTTGATGAAATTTTGTATGAATGTTAGGGTGGGCCCATGTATGGTTTAGATTCACAATTTGACCCGATAGGTGGAATTTTAGAATTTTAGAACCACAATTTACACACAAATTTAGAACCACAATATACAGTCATAAACAGTCGTCATGGAAACCGCTAGCCTTAGTGAAAAGTGATCCTTTTGGACTGTGTGTCTCTGCACGTAGAGCCACCTGATCGCAACTTGTGCAACTACCGCCATAACATACACTCCGCCCATGGCGGAAAGTTGTGTTTTATACCAAAGGTGGCAGTGATGTCGAATGCTGTTTGCCTCTGCACGTTAGAGCGTTTCAAAGTTCCGTATGCGTTCATATACCATTCATCCGATTGCGATGAAATTTGGGTGAGATGTTGAGTGCACTCCAGGGAAGGTGTTTGGCTTAGTAAATCCATTTTACAATAGATAGCGCACGACTAGATTCAACAAATGAGCGACGACGCGCGAAGCGTTTCAAAAAGGTCCCGTATGCGTTCAAATACCATTCGTCCGATACCGATGAAACTTGGGTGAGATGTTGTGTACACTCCGGGGAAGGCTTCTGTTTTAGTAAATTCATTTTACTATAGGTAGCGCACGAGTAGATTCAGCAAATGAGCGACGACGCGCGAAATGTCTCAACAAAATCCCGTATAAGTTTATATACCATTCATCGATTGCGATGAAACTTTGATGAGTTGTTGTGTACACTTGCATGAAGGTTTCTAACTTAGTAAATCCATTTCACAGGAGGTTAAGCTCGAGTAGATTAAACAAATGAGCGCCGACGCACGAAGCGTTTCAACAAGGTCCCGTATGCGTTCAAATACCATTCGTCCGATAGCGAGTGCACTCCAGGGAAGGCTTCTGGCTTAGTAAATTAATTTTACAATAGGTAGCCCACGACTAGATTCAACAAATGAGTGACGACGCGCGAAGCGTTTCAACAAAATCCCGTATAAGTTTATATACCATTCATCGATTGAGATGAAACTTTGATGAGTTGTTGTGTACACTTACGTGAAGGTTTCTAACGTAGTAAATCCATTTCACAGGAGGTTGCGCACGAGTAGATTCAACAAATGAGCGGCAACTTGCGAAGCGTTTCAACAAGGTCCCGTATGCGTCTAAATACCATTCGTCCGATAGCGATGAAACTTGGGTGAGATGTTATGTACCCTCCAGGGGAGGCTTCCGGATTAGTAAATCCAGTTTACAATAGGTAGCGCACGAGTAGATTCTACAAATGAGCGACGATGTACGAACGTTTAAACTAAGTCCCGTATGCGTTCATATACCATTCATCCGATTGCAATGAAACTTGGGTGAGATGTTGTGTACACTTACGTGAGGGTTTCCAACTTAGTAAATCCATTTCACAGGAGGTTGCGCACGAGTAGATTCAACAAATGAGCGAAGACGCGCGAAGCGTTTCAATAATGTCCCGTATGCGTTCAAATACCATTCGTCCGATTACGATGAAACTTGGGTGAGATGTTGTGTACACCCTACGGAAGGTTTCTGGCTTAATAAATCCATTTTACAATTGGTAGCGCACGAGTAGATTCAACATATGAGTGACGGCACGCGAATCATTTCAACAAAGTACCATATACGTCCATATACCATTTATCCGATTGCGATGAAACTTTGGTAAATTGCTGTGTACACTTCAGTAAAGGTTTCTGACTCAGTAAATTCATTTTACAATAGGTAGCGCACGAGTAGATTCAACAAATGTGCGATGGCGCGCGAATCGTTTCAACATAGTCCTGTATGCGTTCATATCCCATTTATCCGATTACGATGAAACTTTGGTGAATTGTTGTGTACACTCCAGGAAAGGTTTCTGGATTAGTAAATCCAGTTTTTAATAAGTAGCGCACGAGTAGATTCAACAAATGAGCGACGGCGCGTGAATCGTTTCCATAATGTCACGTATGCCGTCATATATCATTCATCCAATTGCGATGAAACCTAGGTGAATGATTGAGTACACTCCAGATAGGGTTTCAGGCATTGTAAATCAATTTTACAATAGGTAGCGCATGAGTAGATTCACAAATGAGTGACGGCACGTGATCCTTTAAAAAATATCCCGTATACGTTCATATGTCATTAATCCGATTCCGATGAAACTTTGATGAGTTGTTGTGTATACTTACGTGAAGCTTTCTAACTTAGTAAATCAATTTCACAGTTGGTAGAGCACGAGTAGATTCAACAAATGAGTGACAGCGCACGAATCATTTAAACAAAATCCCGTATGCGTTTTATGCCATTTATCCAATTGCGATGAAACGTTGGAGAGTTGTTGTGCACGCTCCCACGAATGTTTCTAGATTAATTAATTAATTTCACTATAGTTTAGAGGCAGCTAACAGAAATTGAAAAAAATATTGTGTGTCCAAAAGCACTTCAAGAAACAAAGTTACAACACTTTCTTTGATTGGCAGGACAACGTCTGCCGGGTCAGCTAGTCTTTATATATACACACATCAAAAAAAGTTTTGCATCACCTCGGTTCCAAGAGTTCCGGAACCTTTAAATACAAAGGGAATAGAGATCAACACAAACAACATTTCAGCTCGTTTTATTGCTCATGAGACCCACACATTGCATGTTGTACCATCATACAGCTAGACTTTCAGCATTTGTGGTCCAGATTGCAGTACACACCACTACCTCTAATACCCAGTAGCACGTCCTCTTGCATTGATGCATGCCTGTATTCGTCGTGGCATACTATCCACAAGTTCATCAAGACACTGTTGGTCCAAATTGTCCCACTCCTCAACGACAATTCGGCGTAAATCTCTCAGAGTGGTTGGTGGGTCAAGACGTCCATAAACAGCCCTTTTCAACATATCCCAGGCATGTTCGATAGGGTTCATGTCTGGCGAACATGCTGGCCACTGTAGTCGAGCGATGTCGTTATCTTGAAGGAACGCATTCACAAGATGTGCACGATGAGGTCGAGAATTGTCGTCCATGAAGACAAATGCCTCTCCAATATTCTGCCGATATGGGTGCACTATGGGTCGGAGGATGTCATTCAGGTATCGTAAAGCCGTTTCGGAGCCTTCCATGACCACCAGTGGCGTACGTCGGCCCCACATAATGCCACCCCAAAACATCAGGGAACCACCACCTTGCTGCACTCGCTGGACAGTGTGTCTAAGACGTTCAGCCTGACCAGGGTGCCTCCAAACACGTCTCCGACGATTGTCTGGTTGAAGGCATATGCGACACTCATCGGTGAAGAGAACGTGATGCCAATTCTGTGGGGTCCATTCAGCATGTTGTTGGGCCCATCTGTACCGCGCTGCAAGGTGTCGGGGTTGCAAAGCTGGACCTCGCCATGGACGTCGGGAGTGAAGTTGCGCATCATGCAGCCTATTGCGCACAGTTTGAGTTGAAACACGACGTCCTGTGGCTGAACGAAACGCATTATTCAACATGGTGGCATTGCTGTCAGGGTTCCTCCGAGCGGCAATCCGTAAGTAGCGGTCATCCACTACGGTAGTAGCCCTTGGGCGGCCTGAGCGAGGCCTGTCATCGACAGTTCCTGTATCTCTGTACCTCCTCCATGTCCGAACAACATCGCTTTGGTTCACTCTGAGACGCCTGGAAACTTCCCTTGTTGAGAGCCCTTCTTGACACAAAGTAACAATGCGGACGCGATCGAACTGCGGTATTGACCTTCTAGGCATGGTAGAACTACAGACAACATGAGCAGCGTACCTTCGTCCTGGTGGAATGACAGGAACTGATCGGCTGTCGTACCCCCTCCGTCTAATAGGCCCTGCTCATGCATGGTTGTTTACATCTTTGAGCAGTTTTAGTGACATCTATGAACAGTCAAAGGGACTGTATCTTTGATACAATATACACAGTCAACGTCTATATGCCGGAGATCTGGGAACCGAGGTGATGCAAAACTTTTTTTGATGTGTGTATAATTCTTCGACACGTGTGTATGTGATTGAACTCCTCTTAAACGACTGAACCGATTTTGATGAAATTTGGTTTTTATATTAGGGTGGGTCCATGTATGGTTTAGATTCACAAACTGACCCGGTAGGTGGAATGAACACAATTTTAGAACCACAAATTATACACAATTTTAGAACCACAATATAGTGTCAAAAACAGTCGTCATGGAAACCGCTAGCCTTGGTCTTCGTGAAAGCTGTTGTCTTTGGACGGTTTGTCTCTGCTCGTTAGAGCCACCTGGTCCCAACCTGTGCAACTACCACCATTACATACACTCCGCCCGTGGCGAAAAGTTGTGTTTTATACCAAAGGTGGCAGTGATGTCGAATACTACTGTTTGTCTCTGCACGTTACAGCGTTTCAAAATCCCGTATGCGTTCATATACCATTCATCCGATTACCATGAAACTTGCGTGATATGTTGAATGAGCCCCAGGGAAGGTGTTTGGCTTAGTAAATCCATTTTACAATAGATAGCGCACGAATAGATTCAACAAATGAGTGGCGACGCGCGAAGCGTTTCAAAAAGGTCCCGTATGCGTTCAAATACCATTCGTCCGATAACGATGAAACTTGGGTGAGATGTTGTGTACACTCCAGGGAAGGCTTCTGGCTTAGTAAATCAATTTCACATTAAGTAGCGCACGACTAGATTCAACAAATGAGTGACGACGCGCGAAGCGCTTCAACAAAATCCCGTATAAGTTTATATTCCATTCATAGATTGAGATGAAACTTTGATGAGTTGTTGTGTACACTTAAGTGAAGGCTTTTAACTTAGTAATCCATTTCACAGGAGGTTGCGCACGAGTAGATTCAACAAATGAGCGGCGACGAGCGAAGCGTTTCAACAAAGTCCCGTATGCGTTCAAATACCATTCGTCCGATAGCGATGAAACTTGGGTGCGATGTTGTGTACACTTACGTGAGGTTTTCTAACTTAGTAAATCCATTTTACAATAGGTAGCTCACGAGTAGATTCAACAAATGAGCAACGACGCGCGAACTTTTAATCAAAGTCCCGTATGCGTTCATATACCATTGATCCGATTACGATGAAATTTGGGTGGGATGTTGTGTACACCCTACGGAAGGTTTCTGGCTTAATAAATCCATTTTACAATAGGTAGCGCATGAGTAGATTCAACAAATGTGTGACGGCACGCGAATCATTTCAACAAAGAACCGTATGCGTACATATACCATTTATCCGATTGCGATGAAACTTTGGTGAATTGTTGTGTACACTCCAGGAAATGTTTCTGTCTTAGTAAATCCAATAAGTAGCGCACGAGTAGATGTAACGAATGAGTGACGACGCGCGAAGCGTTCCAACAAAATCCTGTATGCGTTCATATACTATTCATCGATTGCGATGAAACTTTGATGAGTTGTTGTGTACACTTACGTGAAGCTTTCTAACTTAGTAAATCCATTTCACAGTTGGTAGAGCACGAGTAGATTCAACAAATGAGTGACAGCGCACGAATCATTTAAACCAAATCCCGTATGCGTTAAATGCCATTTATCCGTTTGCGATGAAACATTGGAGAGTTGTTGTGCACGCTCCAACGAATGTTTCTAAATTAGTTAATTCAATTCACGATAGTTTAGAGGCAGTTAACAGAAATTGAAAAAAACTTCAAGAAACAAAGTTACAACACTTTCTTTGATTGGCAGGACAACGTCTGCCGGGTCAGCTTGTTGAATTATAATTATATATGAATAGCAACCAATGGCCATAGCAGGGTATTTTTAATTGAACGCCCGAAGTCTCCCAGCAAGTTCAATATTTCAAGTAGTACCAACTTTGGCTACCAGATGCCACTCACACAGACACCTAGCGGCGAACGTTGGAATTTGATAGAGCGTTTCGAACCAGCCAAATATAATCTACAAATTTGGCTTCACACTTCCAATTGTAGTGGTAGGTTCTTTTACATGACATAAATCTATGACATTGATCCGCCGGCAGGAAGGCATACTGAATGAGTTTAACGCTATACTGTGTTGACCGACTGAAAAGTTGCAATATCAGTTGCCTGATAACCTGTGTTTCTGTAATGACTGTAGTAGGCCTAGTCTGTGTAGCTGTATTAGGGATAGAGTTGGGGTAGGCGCCCCGAGACTTGAAATGAGGTAATGAAAGGAAGACTGTTTTTTACTTGACCGTTAATCCAGCGATTATGAGCCATGAGACCTCCATTTATCATGGAATCCGAACCACAAGAACATGGATAACTTTGAAAATAACACAGGAATTGACCGGGAATCGAACCTGGTCTACATTGCTGCGATTTGTTTCAATTTAATGGCTTAACAACGTGGTCATTCATTATTATTATTAGTAGTAGTAATAGTAACTTTTATTATAATCAATAATTTGTAATTTTTATTATTAGTAGTAATTTTTATTATTAGTGGTAATATTATTCAATCAATGCACCAAGATTCAAATCGAAGGAAATCTAGGGACATTTTGAGCCCATCTAGGGTCATTTCACCAAGATAGGTTGCCCACCATGAGGAAATCCCGGTATCACCACTTCCAAGAAACCAGCGGCATATTCCCAGGACGCGTGACGTCATCCATTTTCCAAAAATACACATGGCAATCCCAAGATAACACGCCCAAGTTCCAAGAAATCAAGCCGAAATTCCTAGAAGTGAGTTAGAACATAGAGAGCTGGACAACTATTTGGTCATTTTTTCATCAATTACAGGTAAGATATTCCGTAATATTGATTTCATTGGCAATTCCGGGTATTGGCTTGATAAAATATGGCACTCCTATTGTATAAGATGGAGCTGGGACCTTCTGACTGGAAGTGGCATATTGTTTCACATTTCCCCTATTGTCCCGGAGGCATGTCGCACTGTGCGCTAATGAGCCAGCACGCACATGTCCCAGAGCAGCTGGCGGCAACCACGACACGACAGAGCTAAACCACCCTCAATAGCCCCCCTGCCACACTTTATATCATAAATTGCTGTGCAGATCATTCATTCATTAATTCATTCATGTACAGTATATATTAATTTTATTTAATTATTTTATTAGTTACAAATTTATTTAATTTATTTATTTACATACATAACTAATAACTAAACAAACAATTGAATAAATAAATTAATAAATACATAATAAATAACGAGCTGAATACGTAAGAAACTTAATAAATACATACTGAAACGAAATAAATAAATAAATAAATAACAACTAAATAAATAACTAAATAACAAATCAACTAAAGAACTGAATAAATAAATAAATAAATAACTATAGGGTTACCACATAGAAAAGAATGTTTCAATGCGCATGCGTACCAAAGTAGGGGGAAGTGTTTCCATCACTCTTGCCTGTCCACTGCTAGTCTTTCTTCTGCGCATGTGCGTCAAGTAGGGGAAGTATCTCTCTCTTTCTCGCTGCAACTGGCTTCCTTGTCGTTAAACCTTATGAAGTCGTGTATGGAGGGGGAAGCTCTTCAGCAGCAACTTTCAGTGACTCCCGCCTCCAACATTCTTTTCTACCTGGTATCACTAAAACTAAATAAACATATAAATAAATAACTGAATAACTATCTGAATGAATAAATAAATAATCAACTAAATAAGTAACTAAATAATCAAAAAACTAAAAAGTAGCAAGTAAGAAAATTAAACTAAAAAAACAAAAACTAAAAACTAAAAACCTAAAAAAATACACTATAATAGTAAAGAATTGTAAAACTAAAGGACTATATAACTATATAATTCAAATTCTATACGACTAAAAACTAAAAACTAAAAATTAAAAAAAAATTAAAAAACATCTAGCAGACTAACAAGAAGTTCCGTGACGAACTAAAGAGCCTACTTTTCTTAAAATTTAAGATTCATGCCAATGATAAATCTATATGGATATATCTAGAATAATGACGAAATTAAGTTGGTAATATCGAAATTTCTAATTAGTTCGAAATACTGTATACCTGGCATAATGTAGCCTAATAGAGAACTACAGTTGGCAGCCCTGGTGACTGAATATATTCTTAGTTCCATCTCTTAAGGTATAGAATACAAAATTTGGTGGAAGTCCAATGGATAGCATGGACGTTACATGCAGTTAAACATTTGATCTAACAGCGCGCGTAAAATCATGTTGGCAACAATGACATACATAATCTGAAATAATATGATCTATTGTTGTGTCAATTTTGAATGAAATCCATTAGTTAGTATAGAAGTTACATGCATTTTAAAATTGGACCTATCAGCAGGCTTAGAATCATGTTGGCAGCACTGGCGTGGACCTATATTAGTTACTCCAAATAGGGATGTAGCCGGAGAAAGTTCGCGCCAGATAGCGCTCGTGTAGTACTGGGTAAGCGCAAGACGATCGTCTTATGTTTCTCCCAGTCGGCTGCGAGGATTGTGTAAATTTTGACCGAGTTTTCTAAGCAAAAGTAAATTATATCTTCTCTAATTTTACTCCAAGACTATATTAATTAATTCTATAGGTATATCTCCTAATATATTATGGACGATTTTCAGCGTTTAGGCGTTACACAGCTGCAAAATGAGCTACGACCAGAGGCGCTAAAACTAGCTCGAGGAAGGAAGAATTAATACAGCGTTAATATCAAAATTCTAACACGCTTTATTATTCAAATAATGAATATGAGTCGGCATGCTTTTTCCTAAAGATTGCAATTACGGTACTTGAGTATTGTAGACCTATGTTGATAAATACATTTCCATAAGACTTAAATCATAAATAGAGATTTAAATATTCACTTGCTGCCCTTGCTTATAGACTTCGTTTTTTTTTTTAAAGGTTGATAGCTTACATGAAACATAATTAAGTACAAGTTTTTCGGGCTTGTAGGCCGTGGTCCAGACAGGACGGCCTTAGCTGTTACATGAAACAGTCATGTTTTAAGGTAAACATAATGAAAGAAAGTTGATACCGGTATTGTACTGGTATACCTCGAAAACACATCGCAACGTGTTTGGTTCTTATGTAATTTTGTCAATTTCTCAATAAGAATCGTTCCCGTACCCCTGGGAAAGGACTTGAGGGTCCATTGTTTTTTTTTAATTTTTTTTTTGAGAATCCCTGCTTTTGGACCACGAACTGTTTCCATTCATCTGACTATGTCTTAAGAATGTAGAAATCAGTCGCTACCACATTCTCCGTCGGGCAGATGGAAGTTGACGATTAATTCTGATTTCAAGAAACCAATTATAATACATTTGTGACTGTTATTGTTGCGACATTTATTATTGAAGTATTTGCCCGAGTATTGATGTCTTTGAAAATGGGAGTCAGAATGTTACATTCACTTCTTCGTGTATATTGACGATTTCTTCTCGTACTTCAATGGAGATGATTTCTGCAGATTCCGATATTGTAGGCTTATCGTGATAATCCGGCATTTTTCTTGTGTATGGCCTCTTCCTTATTTTTGTTGTGTTCGTGATCCTCGGAAAAAGCGATGGAAGCCCGGTTTTAATCTTGCTCTCTCACCTTCAAATACAAACGCATAAATTCAGTGGTTGTTATCGAAATGTCTAATCAGTTTATAGGTACAAAATAGGAATTATTTCCCTTTGTAAATCACACTTATCCAACACAGTTTTCGTGGAAGTCATCGGGTTGTAAATGATGGGAACACACTTTTATCTATTCGGTCAGATTTTTCTCATCGAAATTTTTCCTTCTAATAGCACGTAACCATTTCTTCCTCATATATTTATTTTGTGGAAATTGGTGAAACGAAAACGGGCTTCCCTGACTTTTGCAAAGAGGAACACTGCAATAGCTCGGCATAGTCACGAAAATAACAATTTAAACAACTTAAATTCGTACATATTAGCGGCATGAGAACACAGGAGACAAATGAAGAGAGCCTTGCGCTTACCCAGTACAACAGCAGTGCGCTCTATCGGTGCTAGTTCTATACATCCCTATTAATCTAGAATGCCAGATACTATACCTGTGCAAAGTTTAGAGCTATTGGCTTGCATACTTTCTGATATATTGATATTAGGGTAACAAAAATAGAGACAGTATTTATTACTCTTAAGCATCGGCATAGTCATATCTGTTATTGTACACATAGAACACACGAAATTTGGTTGAAATCCAATTGATAGTGTAGAAGTTATATGCATTTAAAATGTGGACCTATCAGCAGGCTTATAATCATTTTGGCAACACTGCCATGTATGGCCTTCTGGAAATTAAACTGCAATATTATTATCTATACGTGTGCCAATTTTGAAATAGCTCCCAAAAATACCTTCCAAGATATCCAACATGGAGCTCAAATTTCAATTGCGATTTTTCAGCAGTTGGAAGCACTGACATCATTTTCAAATTTGGCCGTGAGATATTGAGGTATAGATCTTTACTCCTACCAAATTTTGTTTCGATTTCTGCAGCCGTTTAGGAGTCGATAGGGAGGGGCACACTCACAGCCAGACAGACAGACAAACAGAAGGACAGACAGACAGAAGGACAGACAGACAGACAGACACACATTTGCCCGATCTCATAAGTCTACTTTTTCCTCATTTTTGCAAAATGTGAAAAGTAGGCTAAAAATACAAAAAGCAAATTTCGAAATTATTAAATATTAACCAACTAAATATTAATAACTAAATAACTACCTAACTAAATAAATAAATAATTCAGTGAATGAATCTAACACTGATTCATGAAACATTACTTTCTGACGTCTGATCTAAAGAAAGTACGGCATTGTCCTCATAAAAGATCACATCCTCATCCTTTGTTCAAATTCCTCGTGCAATTTTGCTGCCAAACTCTGCTCCTCGAAACGCGTTAGATAAACATCGAGTACTTGAACTTTAAAAATGCCATCCCTTCCACGCATTGCAACTACGACGAAGATAGAAGTTTTGGTTGTATGGTTGGTTCTTAAGTTTAGGGGCTGCGACAACCAGTGCTGAAAGCGGCCATCCTAAGTGTGCATTTCCCAGGTTTCTTCACACTTACCCCAAGAAATGCACGGATGCACATTATTTAATAATAATAGTTTTAATGCAGCCAATGGCCAATTAAAAAGTACTGTATATACAATGCAGGAACTGTCAGTCGCTACAAAATTGCGTCAGGGAAGTCAATCATCTTTTACAGTTTGCTGCATGATATCGGTCACAGGGCTCGCTACACAATTCACATATGTATGTAGCTGCATTTGGAGTGTGAAAATCTTTTCCTCCGCATATCCTGAAGTGAAATCCATGGACTACGAAACGCGTCACAGTGTGTCGTAAATCGTAGTCTGCTCTCTTCCAGTCAGATGATAACATCGCTTCTGTCCCATAGAAGTCCAGCAATATTTCTTTCTTTTTTAAATGAAATTCCGCAAGAAGTTCCTGATAGGCAGCGCTAAATGGAAGCTGCATTTGTAGTCTGATTTGCTCAATACAGAATGGCTCTGCAGACAGCTCGTACATTAGCCGGGACGGAGTAAATATCGATACACACATTATTTGAAGTCACATTGAATCTGTCCCAATCCTAAACGCCAAGAATTACGGTTATTCACACAAATACAGCCACAACAGAATCACATGTTGTCAGTTATATATAATGGGGCTGATGACGAAGATTATTTTAACCCTCCCAAAAATGTAAAGAACACAAGGATTAGATTTTTAGCCTACTTTTCACATTTTGCAAAAATGAGGAAAAAGTAGACTTATGAGATCGATCCGGGAAAATGTGTGTCTGTCTGTAGGTCTGTCTGTCTGTCTGTCTGTCTGTCCTTCTGTCTGTCTGGCTGGCTGTGTGTGTGTCCCCCCTATAAACTCCTAAACGGCTGCAGAAATCGAAACGAAATTTAGTATGAGTAAAGATGTATAGGCCTACCGGAATATCTCACGTCCATATTTGAAAATTATGTCAGTGCTACCAACTGCTGAAAAAACGCACTGGAAATTTAAGCTCCATGTAGGATATCTTGGAAGGTATGCGTGGGAGCTATTCCAAAATTGGCACACATGTAGATAACACTATTTCAGTTTAATTTCCAGGAGGCCATACATGACAGTGTTGCGAAAATAATTTTAAGCCTTCCGATAGGTCAAATTTTAAATGCCTATAACTTCTACACTTTCCATTGGATTTCAACCAAATTTTGTATGTAATATGTGTACATAAACAGATATGACTGAGCGTATTTTTAAGAGCCACCAGGGCTGCCAAATGTTAATAATTGCTCTCTCTATTATTTTATCCAAATACCAATATATCACAAAGTATGCAAGCCGACAGCTTTAAACTTTGCACACGTATAGTACCTGACATTTTAGATTAATTTTGGAGTAACTTATATACTTCAGTTCTACCAACATGATTCTAAGCCTGCTGATAGGGCCAATTTTTAAATACATGTAACTTCTATACTATCAGTTGGATTTCAACCAAATTTCGTATGTGCTATGTGTAACATAACAGATATGACAAGTATTCTTAAGATCAATCAGGGCTGCCAACTGTTAATAAATGCTGTCTATATTTTTTTACCTAATATCAATTTATCAGGAAGTATGCAAGCCAACAGCCCTATACTTTGCACACGTACAGTACCTGCCATTCTAGATTAATTTGGAGTAATTAATATAAGTCATTGCTGCCAACATGATTCTATGCCTGCTGATAGGTCCAATTTTAAAATACATGTAACTTCTATAATAACAAATGGATTCCGTCCAAAATTTTCACAACAAGATATCATAATATTTCAGATTAGACTATTTCTGATCAGCACACGCATGATATTGTTGCCAACATGCTTTTACGCGTGCTGATAGATCCAATGTATAACTGCAAGTAACGTCCATTGGACTTCAACCAATTTTTTTTATTCTGTACCTTAAAGATGGAACTAAGAATATATTCAGTCACCAGGGCTGCCAACTGTAATGCTCTATTAGGCTACATTATACCAGGTATATTTCGAACTAATTAGGCATTTCGATATTACCAACTTAATTTCGTCATTTTTCTAGATAGGTTCATATACTGTAGAATAATCATTGGCATGGAAAGTTTGGCTCTTTAGTTCGTCACGGAACTTCTTGTTATGAAATAAAAAGCAAAGCCCATTCAATTCATATTTTTCTTTTTTTTTCTTCTTTTTTATTGCTTACGAGAATGCATATTCAATAACCCTATTTATAACTGAGTTTATTATGCATCACATATTGATAGATAAAACAAATAAAAGCACACAAGATAGGTGAAAAAAAGCACATTCTAGAAACTAACTACGGCACATGTTAAAGGCTGTTAAATGCGGGCTTTGTCTGCTCCACGTGTGTGAGCATGCATTAGTGTGGTGTATCCCTTTGTAGGAGCATTACAGTGTGAATTCAAAAGTAGAATTTGCTATGATTTAATGAAAAACTCAACAGGAATATATCACTGGAATGTTGATGTCTGTTTCTTTTAGTCTGGACTTTTTTTTGCGTATGGCTTTTAGTGCCGGGAGTGTCCGAGGACATGTTTGGCTCGCTAGTTTTGTAGCTGCTTCGAGACCGACACCCAATGGGTGAGCTACAAGTACCGTTGGGGGACGAAAGTCGGAATGGAAGGTCGAGGAGTTGGAAGGTAGCGGCTGTGGCCTATAGTTAGGGACCAACCCCGGCATTTGCCTGGAAGGAGGATGGGAAACCACAGAAGACCATCTTCAAGGTAGCCGGCGGGGGGATTCGAACCTCCTCGCCTCCCGGATGTGAGCGACTGCCAGCAGTCATGCCATAGCGTCCACGGCTAACTCAGCCGGTACTCTGGCCTATGATTACATTAAACAACAACAACAAAAATTATTTGGGTGGTGTCTGGAATTTTAAAACGGACTGTAGGAATATTTGTGCTGCAGATGCCACGGCTGCTGTTCATTTTGTTCTACCAGCTCTAGTTTTTTTAGATATTGTTAATGTTGTGATAATGTATTTCTTTAGTTACTTATTACTTGTACACATTAGACATCTGGTTGGTTCCTTAGTTTACGGGCTGCAACAACGCGGTCATGTAGCCCCGTGTACTTGGGGTGTGTGTAGAATCTGTCTGATAACCGGTGTTAATTGTGATGGCTGTATTAGCGTGTGTATTTGTTTGAATTCAAGTAAGGACTGCAGACAAGAATTTTCAAGGAGTTCCTACTTTTGCTACCAAATGCTACCGTCCACGACAATTAGTTTGCGGTCTTGGCTACTAGATGGTATTGCAGTCAGCACCTGGAGGCGAACGTTGGAACTGATAGAGCGTTATCAATTCTAACCTACAAATTTTGGCTTCACACAAGTGTAGTCAGTGGATGGTTCTTTTTCATGCCATACATCTATGACTTGGTACCGCCCGCTTTACTTTCCCTCAGAAGGAAGACATACTGAGGGACTTTTAACGCTCTTAAAGAATCCGACGTCTTCGGCCGGGTTTGAAGCCATGACCTTGGGCATAGAAGCTCAGCATGCTACCAACTACGCCACCGAAACCGCTCATTTAGACGTCAAGTTGTGTATAATGTGTGATATGTATGTTTTTTATTTTGACGTATGGCTTTTAGTGCCGGGAGTGTCCGAGGACATGTTCGGCTCGCCAGTTTGTAGCTGCTTCTATGCGGACACCCATAGGGTGAGCTACAAGTACCGTCGCGTGTGGAGTGTTGGCTGGGGAGGACAGTTTGCATGTAAAGACGAGGAGTTGGAAGGTAGCGGCTGTGGCTTATAGGTAAGGACCAACCCAGGCATTTTCCTGGAAGGAAGATGGAAACTACAGAAGACCATCTTCAAGGTTGCCGGCGGGGGGATTCGAACCTCCTCACCTCCCGGATGTGAGCGACTGCCAGCAGCCACGCCGTAACGACCACGGGTAACTCACCCGGTATATGTATGATTACACGGAGACAAAAAAGTAAACACTGGGTGGAATGATAATGGCATTTGAGGGAAAACTTGGTGGATAAAGACTAAAAGTAGAGTCACAGAACGTTTGGTGGACGGATAGAAGATATAGACCTACTGCTGCCCCTGTTAAGGTTCTTAATAAAAATGGTGACTACTTTGACTAGATATGCAGACGATTTCCAGCATTGAGCAAGGAAAAAATAAAGGTCGGTATATTTGATGGTCCACAAATGTGGGACCTCATTAATGACCAGCATTTCAGAGATTCGATTCGTATGAGCGATATAGAGTCACGTGCTTGGTAGTCATTGTGTATAGTTTTCCAGTATTTTATTAGAAACGCTTAAGCTACTAACTATTGTGTTCTATAGAGATCAGATGATTAGGTTAGTGGTAATTTGATTTAAGCATTGAACATTTGGGTGGCCGCCATTACGTTTCCACCAAGATGGCGGCGATATAAAACATGACACTGAGGTGCCCTTTGCAAGTGCTACGTCTTCACCAAATTTCGTTCGATTCGGTTTCACCGTGTTTGAATTGATAAGGGAGAGGGGGCAGACAGACATGCAGAGTACACACACACTCACACACAGACAGACACTTGTATTCACTTTCCACATTCACACTTGCACTAGGATACTAACAGAATGACAAGTGACTAGCGCTTAAAGACAGCCCAGCGGGGCTAACGAAGCGACCCGAATACCCACGACCGCTACCGATCATCCATCCCCAGTCAGCTGTTCCTCGTTGAGGCAGACCAGCGCAGCGGGGCAATAAGAACGTAAGTTACCCGAAACTTCACAAACTAGACCGATCATTAGGGCTAGGATTTTTATGTAAATATATATTATAGCAAACATAAATAAATTTCATTATGTCTGAGAAATGTGTACGAACTCAAGAATAAGTATTGTTTGGAGCACTTTTTGTTTCCGGGGTGGGATGTTTAACAGGTTGAAAAGTAGAGTCTCAGGCACTCACTGGACAACTGAAATAAACTAAAGTCCAGCCACTGAGTTTCCAACAGGGTGCTACATGAATTTCCATGCCCTTATCTCCACTAATATATTTCTTCCCTTGTCCTTTCTCAACAGCTTACGAATTGCTTGGAAAATTCGTTTCATATAACTGAGTTTCTAGTGAACTAATATTTACCGACTGTTTAGAATTACCGTATATTTCACTTGCTAATAAATATTCGTTTTACAGTAAGAGACAGAATATATAATTTTAAATATATAAAGTAAAATTATGTTTAAAAAATGTCATTTTGATCAAATATGTAAAATGAAAACACCAAATATGTAATTTTACATTAAAAATTTAAAATATGTGAAAAAACGTCATTATGATCAGATACGGCATGTAACAATAAAAATTATATTATATGATAGTTAAGGTTCTAATTCATTGACATTTATCATTTTTAGTTATGTAGAAGCAAAGGGAAAGAATATGTATTTACTTTTCGGGTACGTTCTTATTGTCCCGCTGCGCTGGTCTGTCTCAACGAGGAACAGCTTAAGCTGGGTTTTCCTAGGCGCGGAGGCGGAGAGCGGAACGCGGAGGGCGGAACGCGGAGAGCGGAGACGGCTCTCCTCTGGCCATATGTAATTTCAATGGTACTGTTTTCCTAGAAGCGGAGCGGACCGCCGCTGGACGAGCGGAACTCGCTCCTCCGCGTTCCTCTGCTCTGAGAGCAGACGAGACGCTGTCGGCTGGCGGAGTGACTGGACGTCTGTACTAGTTGTGTGTAGTTTTATTCAATTGTGTCCCTTGTGTATATAGTATAAAGTGTGTGCACAATGAGTGTGTGTCGGTTTACAGCTTCCGAAGATGAACAACTCATTGAGTTGGTTCATGGTCATCCAATAATATGGAATCTAATAGAGAAAGAATATAAGAATGTTGCTTTCGACATTTTAGTTTCCCATATATCAACATGTTTACTAATACTGATTAAAAAGAAAGTATTCTTTACGTAAGGCTTTATTTTTTCACCTTTAATATTTCATTATGACACTAAACATTATGTTTATACTACTATTAATTGTTGTTTTTTGTGGGTAAAAAAAACGTTAATGGTTGAGTACCGATATTGCGTTTCTGTTACAAACCTGCGAATTCAGTTCTTCTACATTTTGTATTTCTTGGTATAGATCATAAAACTCGTTTTTTTGGTCAATCGAAAGTACTGTTTGAATCTAATTTCGTCGTTATTTCGTGGTTATTTATAAGAATTTTAATCACTCCCTCATTTTCACTCGTTTTAAATGTCACTTGCACATTTTCGATCCTTCACTAGTAACTCTTCCTCCTCCTCAATTTCTTCCTCCTCCTCCTCTTCCAAGTGTAATAAAATAGAAAGTCTAGATTCCACGTCCATATCGACCTCACCTTATCACTCCTAGTATACAAATGAACAACCGTTCCGCTCTCCGCCAAGGGACAAGTCTTCGTCTAGGAAAACATAATTCTGCTAGCTGATGACTCACGAGCGGAGAGCCGACTCCGCTCTCCGCGTTCCACTCTCCGCCTCCGCGCCTAGGAAAACCCAGCTTTACTGCCCCACTGGGCTGTCTCTAAGTGCTAGTGACAAGTGGTGTAGTTTAGGAATCGGATGAGGAGATGTAGTACCACACCCCTCTCACTACCACCCCGCTGGCTAACTGAACAGCTGACCATTTTTCTCATTCAGCCTTTAGAAGCTGATGACGATGATGAGACCTACATAACTCAATTATTTGTCATCAATTTGATGATTGGTTATTATAAAAATTATAAACTTTAACACATTTCATATTGTCATTTAGACAATATGTTTGTTATTCACATCTGGGGGAGATTGATCGACTCCAGGGTGCGCAAATGCGAGGGAACCGTATCAGTAGATTTACTGCCACGTTTAAAGATCCCCTTCGGGGTAAATTCCGGCACCCAGGCGTCCCAAAAAGCCGCCTCAGTAGTTAAAAAGGACGTAAAAGCTATAATAGTTATTATTAGAAATAATACAAACAAGAGGTAATACAATTGAAATAATAAGAAGTAGCCTACAATAATAATAATAATAATAATAATAATAATAATAATAATAATATGCATGAATATATAATTGTTGGTTGGATCCTCAGTTTAGAGACTGCTTAAACGCGGTCATGTAGCCTCCTGTACTTGGGGTGTGTGTAGAATCTGTCTGATAACCGGTGTTAATTTTAGGTAATGACTGTATTAGTGTGTGTTATCTGTAATTCAGGTAAGGACTGCAGACGGTCAATTTTAAGTAGTTCCTACTTTTGCTAACAAATGCTACCGTCAATGACACCTAGCTGAAAACTTGGCTACTAGATGTGACCGCAACCAGAACCTGGCGGCGAACGTTAGAACTTAATAGCGTTAATCAAATTTGACCTACAAATTTTAGTTTCACGCAAGTGTACCTAGGTAGTTAGTGGAAGGTTCTTTTACATGACATAAATCTATAACATGGGCCCGCCGGCTTAACTTCCCCTCCAAAGGAAGGCATACTGTGGGATTTTTAACAGTCTTAAAATCTGACAACTTCGGCCGGGATTGAACCCGCATCCTTGGGCATCAGCATGCTACCAACTACGCCACCAAAGTCCCCACAAAAAGATATAAATAATGCAGCCAAATGCCCAAATAGGGCAATAGTATTACAATACCAATATTTACATTACTGATCTCGCTCACATCTTGGCATATTCACTTAATGATTGATTTCTCTGGGAACATAATTCTAAGTGATACCGAGCACAGGTTTGCTTACATAGTGGAAAGTTCTTTTTGGATAACACCCCAACTGGGAAATAGCAATGGATTAGGTTTAGGGCACACAGTGGGCTGTAATAGGACGATATGGAAGAGACCAAACGTTACTTGACTTGTGTTGATACATTTATTTGATTATTATAAACATTTAGATAAATAGTAACAATTATTTGCATTAAAAGGATGATTTGAAAGAGGCAATTCAAAATGCCTGTTTCTCCAGGAAACTCAAAAACAACTTGCAAGTAGCATTGACTAGGGAAAAAAATGAATTGCCATAGTTGATTACATGAAGAAAGACTAATAACAGGCAAATCGATACAAAATTCATAGAGAAAAATCCATGACAACCAAGTTAGAAGTTTTAAAGGCTTGGCCTTGTATGATGTAAAATAAGTTTGATTTGTTACAAACAGTTCGATACTTGACACAGAGAGTATCTTCCATAAATAATCCTGCGGAAACCCCGCTACAATAGCAGGAAGCGATGATGATTGCCCGGGCACGGCAAGTTAGTTCAGCGTGATTCCAAGGTTCGAGTGTAGACCATGAATTGGATGGCCCGCGTAGAGCGGGTCATGAAGTCCAGTAAAGTTATTCTCCAAGAAGCTGTGATGTGGCTTCCAAAGGCGATGGATGGTAATTCCTCCAGCGAAATGTAACCAGCAGTGCCAGGCCTCTTGGGAATGACCTGGTTAGCAGGTACGAGCAGTTACGATTTCATCGTGCCGAGTTGTAGAGAGTTTAAGTGACGATGCTGTTGCCTAGATGAAGGTTGTTGACCCCGGACTGCCCAGCCAGGCAAAGTCCAAGCAGGGAGGCATGCCTACGTAGATAGCTTCAAGTCAAACAGTGTTGGTAAACAGTGCGCCGATCTAGGCTGCACTGAAGTGGTCAGACAGTCGTGGGCAGGTGTAGACAGACACAGCAGAACGGCGATGAAGAGAATATATAGTGGTAATGAGGTCAGCGCGCCAAACATTCCAGATGGGGAGGAGGGTTGTCAAACAGCCAATCAACGCATAGCTCCATGCACATTGCGAGGGTTACCACTGAGGTGAGCGCAGTACTTCATGAGAAAGTGTTACAGTATGGTGCGTCTAGAAAGACACTTCAGAAAAAGGTGAGTTGACAAGAATAATAAAGAACAACAATTCAAATGAAACATAAGTTAAATAAATAAATAATCCGAACACCGCGTTCATACTGCAATTATAGCGAAATAAACTAATGGGGCAGAAAGATTGAACGTATGTTTCAAACCGTACAGGAAACAAAACCTACAAAAACATTCGCTAAAGCGAACACATAGCTTACAGTTGCACGTCTCATTTGGGTCTTGAAAGGATGTACAGTATTTTCGCAGATAAGCTGATGGAAGCCATGAATAGCCACTCTCGTGAAGACATGCCTCGTTTCGAAATGTTCTTATGTCCAAGTTCGGTCAATCATGCCCCCAGTGCCGTAGAGGTCTTGGCATATTTCTTCTCTTATCTTGTGTAGAGTTCTTAGTAAGTTTTCTAAGCGGCTTCGGTGGCGTAGTTGGTAGCATGCTGAACTGCTGTGGCCAAGATAGCGGGTTTGAACCCGGCCGAAGTCGTAGGATTTTTTAAGAGCGTTAAAATCCTTCAGTATGCCTTCCTTCGGAGGGGAAGTAAAGCCGGCGGTCCGATGTCATATATTTATGGCATGTAAGCTCGTGTGAAGCTAAATTTCTTGGTTATATTTCTCTGGAACGCTCTATCAAAGTTCCAACGTTCACTACGAGGCATCATTGACATCTAGTAGTGAAAGATGGAACTACTTGAAATTGAACGGAACTTGAAGCTCACCCTATGGGTGTTCGCTAGAAGCAGCTACAGCCTCTGTCGAGCCGAACATGTCCTTGGACACTTCCGGCACGAAAAGCCATGCGATAAATAAAATAATATAAATAAATAAAATAGTATGCTTTCTGATGCGCTGGTATTTGGTAGTGTCAGTGAATTCCTCAAGTAATCTATGAGAAAGGTCTCTTTCACTAATACACAGGGTGTAACTAAATATGTGGGAGAGCTCCGGGATTCGATGGAGGACCTGACAACAAGCAAAACATGTCCTGTAAACATATGGTGTAGGTGCGTTCGTTGCCGTGTCACAAGCATTGTTTGTGGAGTACATAACACAGACGGCGGCACGGTGCTAGTTGGTCATTTGTGGAGGGCACACAGGCCACTTGTACGTTTCGTCGCTATTCAAGTCTGTGTGCATTTGTTTAGCATTCAGGGACCAGCACCGTGGCGTTAAAAATCCTTCAGTATGCCTTCCTTCGGAGGGGAAGTAAAGCCGGCGGTCCCATGTCATAGATTTATGGCATGTAAAAGATCCTTTCACAGACTATACTTGTGTAAAGCAAAATTTGTTAGGTTAGATTTCGTCAGAACGCTCTATCAAAGTTCCAACGTTCACCACTAGGTATCATTGATATCTGGTGGCGAAAGTTGGAACTACTTGAAATTGAACGGAACTTGTAGCTCACCCTTTAGGGTGTCCGCTGGAAGCAGCTACAGACTCAGGCGAGCCGAACATGTCCTCGGACACTCCCGGCACTAAAAGCCATACGATAAATAAATAAATAACCGTGGCCTGCTTGTTCTCCCGATCTCAACTTCTACGTATGGGATCATTTAAAGGTCATTGTGTATGCCACACCTATTCATAACGTGGATATGCTGCGTCAGCGAATAGAGCAAGGATATCAGCAGATACGACAAACGCTGGGAATATGGGAGCGTGTGAGACAGTCAATGATGCGGCGCATTGACACCTGCACTACAGCTCATGGTAGCCATTTTGAGCACCTTCTGTAGAGAACTGTAAGTACTGTACGTCCACCAGCTCATGGTCTTAGGGGACTGAAGGGGAGAGGAGAGACATTCCAGCTGCGTTGATTGAGTGAACAGGTATTGCCAGCTCAGCACCGATGTTATTCACGCTATGGTTACTCACTGCTACTTTAGTTTAGTTTCAATTGTGAAAAAGTGTGGGTCAGTAGTAGGTTGGCACCATTGTCGTTCGTGCAGAGGCCAGCTTTCTCCAGCTGACTCGTTGCATTCCTGCCAACTACGGACCTTAAGCTGGTGGACTGACAGTAGTAACGTGCACTTTATCAACACAAATGACCAACCTGCATAGTGAAGCGAACTGTGTTATGTACACCACAAACATCGCTTGTAACACGGAAACGAAAGCAAATACACCATATGTCTACAGGACATGTTTTGCTTGTTGTTAGGTCCTCTATCGAATTCCCGGAGCTTTCCCACGTAATTAGTTACACCTTGTATGTACCAAATTTGACCGTGTAGTCTTTGCTACTCCTCTTTATGTACACTGCTTTCACTCTTTCTAGAGTGGACAAGTTCCTAACTATAAGATGAGGCCAAATGATGTATATTCCATAAGTAGTTGAAAATGAAAATCCACAGCCTGCTTCCAGTCGACCGACTGGGTCAGGGAATGGAAAGAATGAAGCCCCCATCTAGCGGCGAGGGTATGAATCGTGCCGGCTGCCGAAGCCTGTGGCACTCCCCTGCGGCAATGATTAAATATATGACAGATGAAATGAAATGATTGTGGAGAGTGTTGCTGGAATGAAATTGTGACAGGGAAAACCGAAGTACCTACCCGGAGAAAAACCTGTCAGTTTTCGTATTGACCAGCATAAATATAACATGGATTGACCAGGATTTGAACCACGGACTCAGCGGTGAGAGGCCGGCGTGCTGCCGCCTAATAATAATAATAATAATAATGAATAATGTCATTGCTGATATAAAATACTGACATTTACAAGCACATAGGCCTACACATCGCCCCAGATTGATCTCGAAATCCTATTTTTCATCATTCTTTTAAGATATGTAAAGTATGCTGAAAGTTGGCGTGTTAAAATTAGAATACAACGCGAGGATGGAGGAAATGTCAAGTATACGCATCCACAGAGTAGCATGTATAAAATCTTTCAACTGAGAATAAGTAGGTAGGCCCTACTGTCCGTAAACACAAAGGTGTGACGAGCCCTGAAAAAGACCTTTTATACGATTGTGATCGCCAGGGAGTTGATAAAGTAACATCAAGCTAAGATAAAAGCTACAGTATATTACATTTTCCTCCGTGAATGGGACTTGAGACTCATTACTGAGTGGAATGGAACAGCACATAATGTAAAGAAGGGTTCGTCAGAGCTCTCTTGTATATTCACACGTGCAAGGGGTCATAGAAAAGCCAATGACCTACGTGCCCTTTCATAATGAGTGGAAATATTATCGTAATCTGTACAGGGTAAGTGAAGTGTAACTAGACATCTAGGAACATATGAAGGAAGCTCTTAGAACCATTTTCACCAACGTCGATGATCTCTTAATTCTTCTTTTAAGGTGTATTATTAAGCTTATGACAAAGTACACAAAATATATAACGTCATTATTATTAAAAGTTGGTTGGTTCCTCAGTTTAGGGGGTGCAACAACGCGGTCATGTAGCCCCGTGTACTATGGGTGTGTGTAGAATCTGTCTGATAACCGGTGTTAATTGTGATGGCTGTATTAGTGTGTGTTATCTGTTTTTAATTCAAGTAAGGACTGCAGACATTAAATTTTCAAGTATTTCCTACTTTTGCTACCAAATACCACTGTCATCGATAACTAATTCTGAACTTAGTTTCTAGATGCCACCGAAGTCGGCTCCTGGCGACGAACGTTGGAACCTAAGAACGTTAGTCAAATATAACCTATAATTTAGCTTCACATAAGTGTAATTAGTGGAAGGTTCTTTTACATGTCATACAGTAAATCTAAGACATGGGACCGCCGGCTTTACTTCCCCTCCAAAGGAAGGCATACTGAGGGATTTTTGACGCTCTTAATAAATCCAACAACTTTGGCCAGGTTTGAACCCGCTACCTTGGGCATAGAAGCTCAGCATGCTTCCAACTAAGGCACCGAACCCGCCTCATTAAATGTTATTTAACATAACTACTGTCGACCAAACTATTATGTGTACTCGAGTTTGAAGGTTGGTTGTGAAGTAACTAATAGACATACATAAAATCCAATAGCATCATCATTTTCGTCGTTCTATTTTACGTTAGGTCATGTAGGTTTGGAATTTTTAGTTTATATTTTAATATTTTTTATCGCAGTTGGAACACAAAAAGTGCCCGTTTTTAAGCGTGTTTCAACCATGCGTCACATTTAAGAATTATTATCTCACAAACTCGTCATCAGATCGAATCCAAATTTTAACACAATATACATTAGAATGTTGTATAACTGGTTTATTAATTTCAAATTTTTGCGTGTACAAAAAACAAAGTTGTTATCATTTGTGTAAGGTAACGTTTTCTCGGCTTGGGGTGGTTGGAATATGTAGTTCTTGGTCGCGTTGTACTCCTTATACATCAAAAAGTTATGCTGTGACTTTAAAATACGTAAATTAATTCACTTATTTTATATCGGTTTATATTTGAACGGGGAAATACGATCTCACCTCGCTCGGCAGTTATGGGCTCTATCTCAGCAACGCTGTACAGCTTACCCCGGAGCGGTTGGCTGGTGAATCATGCCTTATTTCCACGAACAAATACAAACCGATATTAAATAATTGAATTAATTTACGTATTTTACAGTCATAAACCATAACTTCTTGATGAATGAGGATTACAACGCGACCAAGAGCTATATTTTCCAACCACCCCGAGCCGAGAAAACGTTACCTTACAAAATTGATAACAACTTTGTTTCTTGGGCACACACAATTTTAAAATTAATAAACCAGTTATACAACATTCTAATGTATATTGTGTTAAAATTTGCATTCGATCTGATGACGGAGTTTTGAGATAATAGTTCTTAAATGTGACGCATGGTTGAAACACGCATAAAAATGGGCACATATTGTGTTCCAACTGCGATAAAAAATATTAAAATATAAATTAAAAATTCCAAACCTACATGAACTAACGTAAAATAGAACGATGAAAATTATGATGTTATTGGATTTAATGTGGGTCTATTGGTTACTTCCCAAACAACCTTCAAACTCGAGTGCACATAATACTTTGCTCGACAGTAGTCTAAATGCGCGAGAACCGGTTTCTTTCTTTTACGAGGGAAGTGGAAAATCTTAGATAAGACTTTGAGAAGGGTCCGCACTCCTCATGGGTGTAGGTATCTTACCCACTAATAACCACACCCTATCCTCTTGACAAAACCCATACCGGGACCACTTTCGTATTACTTAGGATGGAGCCATTTTCTTCGCTTCACAAGCAACTTCCTACTTCTCAATTCATACTTAATCAACTAAATCGTGCAGTCCCCATCCGACTTCTGACGGAGTACCACCTCAACGAAGAAAGTGACCGTATCCCTGCTGAGCTCGTTCCTCAGCTTAATTCCAACTATATTGTCCGGCGTTATTGGACCAACCTCAGCTTCAAGTCGTTGTTTTTCCGCTGCCCAACGAGCTCAGACAAAGAACGTATGATATACGTCATCTCGTTCGTTCTCAGAGTAAATACATACTGGACTCCTTACTTTGGCCATACGATGAAGGTAACACCGAAAGTAATCATGACCTGTCAATATCTGAGTCACAAAGTAATTAGTTGCCCCATGTTTTCTACTTGTCCACTCAACCAGACTCGGTATCAGCCGAGCTGTCCATCTTCCTCTGAGATCGTCATTCCACCTCTGCTGTCAAAGCTCCATCTTGCGTGCTACGGCTTCCTTCCGGGATTGAGCCTTATCCAGTTCTACTCGTTGGAAGTATACTTCTTTACGTTCTTGCGCGAGTAAGTCAATTGGCGCAACAACTGAGACAAACGGAACTGCAGGTTCCGAAACTGTACGGTAAACACACGCTACCCTCAGAGCTCCTCTCCCCTGAATTGCAGCCAGGCGTTTCCTATACTTCTCTATCCTCAGGAATCAGACCAAATCTCCGCTCCATACAAGAGAATAGACTGCGCTGTGGACAACAGTAGTCGACGCATGCTTTTTTCTATGTAGGATCATGCACATTAGCCATGAGTCTACTAATGGCAGCTGTCACTACTTCCGCCTTATCTGCTGCCTTCCATATATGAGACCAGTATGTAAGTTTCGTGTCAAGAGTAATTGAAGTACATTGCAGTGGCTCCAGTTCGAACGATCACTCTCCAAGTTTAATGGGATTTATAGTGTCCATTCTCCTCCTAGATAACAGTTCTATTTCAGTTTACGCCGTAACTAAATTCAGACCAGGAGCCTTCATTCACCCACTCACCCGTCGCATTACCTGATTGAGTTTCCACTGAGTCAGAACCGCATCTCGGGCTACAATCACCGCTGCAATATCATCAGCGTAACCAACAAGGAGCCGTAAAGTGTATTTAAGTAATTACGAAACCTCGTGAAATGCATCGATGTTAACCATGATTGATACCTCTCGTAGTTAAGTTAAACATGAATTAACTTAACTTAACTAACTAATCGTTAAATTATAAGAATATCCACTTTACAATACAATTTTTTTTCATACGACGTCCTTATGAACTATGATACGTGGTTAGGCTCATGTTGAGTCTTCTTCAGTGAATAGCACTAATTAAATTCTCACAAATCAGTCTAGGGTTGATCAGTGTGACCAAGATCGCGGGTTCAAGTCGTCGGATTTTTTAAGAGCGTTAAAACAATCCCTCAGTATGCCTTCCTTCGGAGGGGAAGTAAAGCCGGCGGCCCCATGTCATAGATTTATGGCATGTTAAAGAACCTTCCACTAATTACACTTATGTGAATCTAAATTAAGTTAAAATGTAAACAACGCTCAGGTTCCTACGTTCGCCAGGAGCGGTGGCGACTAGTTGCCAAGTTCTGAACTAGTAGTTGTTGACGGTGGAGTTTGGCGTTAAAAAGAGGAACTACTTGAAAAATTCAAAGTCTGCAGTCCTTACTTGAATTAAGAAACAGAAACACACAATAATACAGTCATCACAATTAACACTGGTTATCAGACAGATTCTACACACACCCAAAGTACACGGGGCTACATGACCGCGTTGTCGCAGACCCTAAACTGAGGGACCAACCAATCAACCTCTCAATAAAATTTGTTAATAAATTTCTTATAAGATTTTCACATCGTCATTGCAATTAAAACATTGCTAACTAGGCCTGATCGTTAGTAATGAGTTGGTGAAAACGGCCCTTTGTTATTTATTGGTGCTCTATGGGGCGGAACAGTGAGGTCATTTTCCACTGAAGGAAACTCAGAGATGCTTAGGAAACGTGTAACGAAATGATGCCCCTCAGCACCCTCTTTATCTCAGACTTGGAAATTAGTCCTAATTGATTGGATTTACTATTAATTCATTTTAGGCGCTTGGGGCATCATGTTCATTAGCCCCGTGGAATTTGGTGTGTGATGGCCTTGTCTGATAATCTGTATTTATGTGATGACTGTAGGAATGTGTGTAACTCGATTAGGGTTAGGGAGGAGGCAGGAGCCTCAAGACTTGATATTAGATACTACCCTGGCATTTGTCTGGAGGGAGTGAGATGAAACCCGGAGAAAAGCAACACTTAGAATGGTCACTCTCAGCACCGGGACTCGAACCTCCCGATCATTAGACTTCCTGCAGCTCCCTATCACGGTCGTGGTGAGTGATTTAACGTGGTCGGCTACGTCAGGGGATTTTCTTTGTAGATCTGCGAGTCCAATACACTCGATTGAAATGTGGATCACATTGATCAACGGAAAGCGACCGACAGTAGTGGCTACGCTGGCTAAAGCGCGGCGTTAGGTCATGGGGCCAAGCTCTCTGCTGACTCGGTAGACACGTGGGTTCGAGCCCCACCGTCGACTTTCCTTGAAATGGTTTTCCGTGGTTTCCCCATTTTCAACACCATGCAAATGCTGGGACAGTACCTTCTGACAGGCCACGGCCGCTTCCTTCCACATCTTTGCCCACTTTCATCCATTCATCTCATCTCTCATCCCGACGCGCAGGTTGCCCACGGGCGTCGACTAGAAAGACCTGCACTTGGCCTCTCAGGAGGCTACACGACAAAAAAGAAAACCGAAATCGGCATGAAACATAACTAATATATAGGCCTACTTCTGTCAGCTACATATCACCGGGAATGATACAGAGTTGTTGTTGGTTTATTTGAGGGGCTTGAGAATCGTGGTCCTTTTTCTGATAATCTGTGTTATTGTGGTATCTGTAGTAGTGTGTTTATTTGCAATTCAGGTGAGGTTTTGGGAAGGATACGGTCGTGGCTTTAAGTTAGGAACCATCCCGGTATTTGCCTGCAGTAAAGGAGGGAAACCATGGAAATACACTTCCAGAATGGCTGGGGTAGGAATGAAAGCCATCTACTCTAAGTTTTGCCTCACGAGGCTGAGTGTACCCCGTTCCAGCCCTCAAACTAGAATTATATTTTTGCGACATCGTGATCATGTACTCCCGTGCATTTGGATGTGTGTGGAATTTGTGGAATAAGCTGTCTTGTTGTGATGTTGGTACTAGTTTGTGTATTTGTAAACTGGGAATAGGAGTTTGAAGGAGGTGGCCGTGGCCTTAAATTATAAACCATCCCGGCATTTGCCTGGAGTAGAAGAGGGGAAACCACGAAAAGCCACTTCCAGGATGGCTGTGGTTGGAATCGAAACCGTCTCCTTTCAGTTTTGCCTCACAAGGCTCGACCCCCTTCCAGCCCTCAAACCAGAATTAAAGTTTTTCGCAAAGCCGGGTATCAAGCTTGGACCTCCTGGGCGTTAGACCATAATGCTAGTCATTACATCAGGAAGTAGACGAATGGAAAAGAAACCCGTAGACAAGACTTTTATTTTATTTTCAGTAACATGAACAGGAATTCTGCTTCATTTGATGTAATATTTTTGTATTCAACTCGGAAGTGTTATTTATATACAGTGTGTCCGTAAAGCCATGGTGCACTTTATGAACTCTAGTCTTCTTTGGCGTAATTCTCGAGCACACGCACGCACCGATTTTTTTGGGACTCCTTAGGTAGCACTCCCGTATAGTCTGTTACAGACTCGTAATTACCGATGGCTTACCAGAACGGGTTTCGTCCAACTAACTGCCGGTATCCGTGAATTGCTTATCCCACCGATTAATGTTATTTCTATGCGGTGACCCTTCACTGTACACTTGACGATATTCACGCTGAACGTTGGTCATGGATTCGAAATAGCAAGTCACCGAACACACTGTACCATCCATATCTCAACTGGCATGGTCAGATCCGCTGCTGCTACGTGATTTGTGGTGTTGCGTCATCACCGGCGCGTGCACCGTTGCACTGCAGAATCTCTTTGCAATACTGTATATTGTAACGCAAGTTTCAACCTTTCATTTCGTTTGTGTTAGTCACAACAAGCGTTCATAACTGCACCATGACTTTACGGACACACTGTATTAATTACATTGTACCCTGCCCAGTTATTGGGCAAATTCGTGTTGACCGACTGAAGAGTTACAAATAACAGTTTGAATAGTTAACACTGAAAGAATGGCTTCAAAATTTACATTTAAAAAATCGAAAACGTAATATAACTTATGCACGGCGCATATGCTTTAATCATGTATCTAAGTAGTTTTGACCTGAAGTTCATAATATGTCCTCTTATATTCTTTCCAAAGAGGCGGCGTACCCTTACCTGAGTGTTTGAATTAAAAGTGTTAGAATTCTGAATAGCCTTAAATATTTCAAAGAACATTTTTAATTCCCTTTATGGAAGAGAAGAGTAAGTTAATCTCCTTATGCTCTTAGCCCCTTTAAACCAAGCTATGCTTTTACCTCTACTCGGTGTTGTCACATTCCATATTATTTCTGAATCTGTTAAATAGCTAATTAAAGTCGTAGGTAGATTATGCGAGTGAAACAACGCATTGTTTAAGCTTCCTTGCTGGATAAGTGAGTGGGCGTTAGTTTCCTGATTTCAAGATCGTGGGTTTTATTGCAACTGAGGAAGTCATATATTGTAATGAAGGGAAAAATCCACAGCACTGCTGGGCTCCTTGGAGAAATGGTTAGCAATTTAGGGTTCCAGGTTCGAATCCCAGTCGGACCATCGGGGATTTAAATATCCTGGGATCCATTCCCCTGGTCTGTGGACTGGAGTATTTGACGTCCTTATCATCACTTCATCCTGATTATTATCATTACTAGCGTATGGTACAACACAAAACAAACAACATAAACAATATACTTGCATACAATAGGTAACACATTACAACTGTAACAATCATGCAAGGGAAAAGGGTTTCAAAGATTAATGTCAAAATTTTCTAGCCATCTTATGGCTTAAGTAGAGGCTATTTCAAAGTCCTGTGTTGATCCAGTGTATGCCCTATTAATACACTCAGTGACAATACGGTTCATAGTCTGTCTAACTGCACCACAATCACAGGTTGGGGAAGATCGCATAGCCCATTTAAACTTCATTGATCCGCATCTCCCGTGGTTAGTGTGGACTCTGTTGAGAGTTACCCATGTCTTGCGGGGCAAATCAAATCCAGCTGGCAGATTTTGAATGTTGAACAATGCCTGCCATTGCATTGGAGCTATGCTGTTCCATTCTTTTTGCCAATCAGCTTTTGGATCATACACCTTCCTAACCAGTTCCTGTGCTGTTTGAATAGGTGGAGATCTTGACTTGAGACGGCTATATCTGGTGCTAGCATCTTCATGAATGGGGAGTTCAGGATCCTGATTAGGACGTGCAGGTCGCTCATGGGTGCCAACTACAGGGCATTTCACTCAAAGCGGGGCCGGCCGGCCAGTGCTGCAGGTAGAACGTCCAGCTAAAGGTCAGACGAGCACAAAGCATCGCGGAGCTGTGACAGCAAATGTCATAAGGAAAGAAGTGTAGGATTGATAAAATTAATGCTGCGGATCAGGGCGGGACTTCGCGGTGCTGAGACAGTTTCGACGCAGTACTGTATTTGCCGAGTAAAGTTGACTTTGTTATTTAGCTTATAGCCTTCATTTATAACCCCAGATCTTACAGTTTGCAATGTTTATTTATAGGGAAAATTGTAAAATAAAGTTTATGCAACAAACCCTCACACACTAGATAAACTTAAACAAAATACCACGAGAGAAATTGAGGCTATCTCGGTAGACGAAAGAGAGCGTGAGAATAAAAAATTCCTTAGACGATGCCCGAAATATGTAGATGCAGGCGGAGAACATTTTCAACATCTTCTGGGACTAGGTGATTCATTATCTTACTTTGATTATGTGTTATTTTTTGTGCTTGTAATTTACATGCGATTCGTACCGACGCTCTCTAGACCTCAAGCTCAGTGAGTTGCCATGTGCTCGTCCGACCCTACACGAGCCGCGCGGCCTGACCCACTGTGTGTGAATGAGCCTGTAGAAAGACCTGTACTCGGCTTCCTAGGAGGCCACACGACATTTTAATTTTCCACAGCGCTCCGTCTGAATCGTACAATCTCGACCCGTAAATAAATCTCGCATCATATTTCATAACTACAAATCAAAATTAACAGCGACTAGAACTCCTTTCCAAGATTTAATAATACAAATTCATTGTCTACCTTGTTGCGTAGTGACTAGCATTCTTGGCTGTCAACGCGGAGGTCCGTTCCAGATTCGATTCCCAGCTCTGCCAAGATATGTAATGCTGGTCTGAGGACTGAAACGGGGTACACTCAGGCTCATGAGGCAAAACTGAGAAGAGGTGGGTTCGATTCCTACCTCAATCATCCTGGAAGTGGTTTTCCATGGTATCCCGCTTCTACTTCAGGCAAATGCCGGATTGGTTCCTAAATTAAGGCCTCGGCCGCCTCTCCCCCAATCTTCATCTAAGTTACAAATATACACTCTAATTAAGCCATCACAAAACACAGGCTATCAGACAAATTCCACACACATACAAGTACACGGGGCTACATGATCACGATGTCGCAAAGCCCCTAAATCAATCAACAACAACAAATATACTAATTCGTGGCTGGCTGCGTGGCTCAGTGGTGACGTCCTCGCCTGCTGTTTCCAAGATTGCAGGATTGAAACCTGGTGCAGTTAGTTGGCATTTGAGAGTGTGCGAATGCGAGGGAGCCATGTCAGTAAATATACTGGTACGTTATAGATCCCCTTCAGAGCACAAGTCCGGCACCCTGGAGTCTCTAAAAGCTGCAGTTGTTAAAAGGACCTAAGACCAACAACATTATTATTATTATTATTATTAATACAAATGCACCTCTTAACTTAATAACAGCGGTTCAACTGTTAGTACACAGAGCTAATATTTTAATATTTAGGGTTTGGATTTTAGTGCCAGGAGTGTCCGAGGACATGTTCGGCTCGCCAGAATTTGTAGCTGCTTCTATGTGGACACCCATGGGGTGAGCTAAAGTACCGTCGCGTGTGGATGAGATGAGATGAATGAAGATAAATGAGCAAGTTCAAGTAGTTCCAACATTGGCTACTAGTTGTCACTGTCACCCAGCAGCGAACGTTGGAACTTGATAGAGCGTCTCTAGCCAAATAACATACAAATTTCGCTACTCACTACGGATTGTAGTGGTAGGTTCTTTCTCATGCCATAAATCTATGACATGGGCTCGCCGGTTTACTTCCCCTCTGAAGGAAGGCATACTGAAGGATTTTAAGGTTCTTAAAAAATCCGACGACTTCGGCCGAGTTTGAACCCGCGATCTTGGGCATAGCTGTTTAGCATGTTACCGACTACGCCACCGAAGCCAAGATCGTGGGTTCAAACCCGGTCGAAGTCATCGGATTTCTAAGAGTGTTAAAATCCTTCAAATTCCTATTTAAATCCACTAAATAGTTTCAGACAATCATAATTTTTGAAGTTGGTGTTGTTGCTGCATTAAGGGTATTTGCGACATCATGCTCATGTAGCCCCGTGCTCTTAGGTGTGTGTGAAATTTGTCTGATAACCTGCATTTTTGTGATGGTTGCATTAGTGTGTGTATTTGTAATGCAGATGAGGATTGGGAGAGGATGTGGCCGTGGCCTTAATTTAGAACCATCCCGGCATTAGCCTTGCATAGAAGTGGGAAAACACGGGAAACCATTTCCAGGATGGCTGAGGTGGGAATCGAACCCGCCTGTTCTCAGTTTTGCCTCACGCGGCTGAGTGTATCCCGTTCAAGCCTTCAGATCAGAATTAACTTTCTTGACAGAGCCGGGAATCTAACCCAGGCCTCCGTGGTGATAGACAAGGGTGCTAGACAGTAAGCAACCAGGCGAAGTACAGAGAGTTTAGTTTGCATGTAACGGAGACCCTCGCTTGCCCATTCGCCCGCGGCGCGAGCCTGTCTCCCGCCACGCACTTTGCCGTTATGCGGCGCTTGCGCTGCACTGAGTCGTTGAGTATAGGAATTTGTACTTACCTAGTTCACAGCTGGTGCTGAAAATGTTCGCCATTCACTGCTACACATCGCTGGCACCTTTTTATGAAACTGGCATGTACTCTCTGAAGTTTCTAAGTACCGATTGACTGTATTTCAGCTGTAATATAGTCTCTAAGCTAATTTATAGTGTGAGGGTTTATCGCATACACTCTATTTTTAAGCGTCCCCCACAAATAAAAGTCACATGGTGATAAATCTGGGCTTCGCGGGGGCCAGACGTTCCGACTTATAATCCTCGTATCGAAAATGTGACGCATTTCTGCGTGGATGCTTCGACAGTGTGAGCAGTGGCAGAATTTAGTTGAAAATAAGTTGACAATCGCTCTCCTTAAGTCATTTCGTCAAAAAATTGGTCAAAGATCACATTGAAGTACAAATTTAAGTACAAATTCCTATACTCAAGGACTCAGTGCCGCGCGAGTGCGCATTACGGCAAAGTGCCTGGCGGGAGACAGGCTCGCACCGCGGGCGAATGGGCAAGCGAGGGTCTCCGTTACATACAAACTAAACTCTCTGTATTTAGGAAGCAGTGGACTACTCCGACTTAAACAAGGCGAGCAGATGCCATTGTTATTCATTATACTCTTTTGGGTTAATGTCGTGTTAAAACATTGAAATATTCTACACGTTTCGCTAGAAACCGAGAATAGCATAATGTGATCTAAGAATGTTTGGCAATGAGGTGGGAAACTTCTGTTCTTCATCATATGGCTGGTTGGAGCAATACTACAGAATTGATGGACAAATGCACGGTTTCAGCAGTTAGGTCATGTAGACTATTGTGTAAAATTAATAGTAGCCTATATATTACATTATTTAGATGCAGGGCCGTATTTCTAAATAGGCTAAGTAGGCTGCAACCTATAGCGGCAAATTTTCAAGTGCAGCAGTTTGGCAATTTATACAAAAGTTAAAATGAAGTATTTCAAAAGTTAATAATTTTTTCCGTACGAATTTAAGATTACACGATCTACATAGCCTACTTTCTAAAACTATAACTATAATACAAATTCACAAATAATACAAATTGCGAGGGAGAACGCAGTTTTTCCTGCCTTAGAAGAGTTAAGAACTATCTGCGAACTAGTATTTATGAAATACGGTTAAACTCACTTGCATTACATTGTATTGAGGCAAATACAACAAAAACACTTTCATATGAGGACATTATTAACGAGTTTGCCATTAAGAAATCTCCTAAGAAAGCTATGTGAATCTGAACATCAAGATTACGTGGGGTGAGTTGTTTTAGTGAAGCTTGTATATTTTTCAACAGATAAACCAGTAATTAGCTTCACTTTGTGTAATTTCATTCCACGGTGTAGGACAACTTAATTCAAATTGAACACAGTTCTTCAATTCTTAGCATTAAGATATAAAATATGTGTAAAACACTGATCTCCAGAACAAATTAATTAATTAACTTCGAATACCATTTCATTTTTTAACGAATCTTAAAAGAAGTAAAAGAAAACAAGTAAATAACTAATTTCATTATATTATTTATTATGTAAACCATTAAAATTGTAGTTTTATCTAAACTAAATGAACTTTATGTTTAAAAAGATGGAAACGCCAATGAACTCCATCCTTTTGTTGTATAAAACAAATATATTAAGCAAATATGAACTATTGAGGGGGCGGAAATGGAAGTTAAAGCGAATTAAAACGTCTAGCGAAAATACGGATTTGTACCCTACATGCGTCAGATATTCTAAATCTACATCTTCCAACGAAATGGCTTGACCTGTTTTTACATTGTACAACCTAATAGGCCTAGCTGATGAAAATGGGAATCCATATGTAATTAAAAATCCACAGCCTGCTTCCAGTCTCCGACCGGGTCAGGAATGGAATGAATGAAGCCCCCATCTAGCGGCGAGGATATGAACTGTGCTGACTGCCGAAACCTGTCACACTCCTCAGAGGCAATGATTAAATGAAAGACAGATAAAATGACAGTGTAGAGTTTTGCTGGAATGAAATTTTGAATGGGAAAACCGGAGTCTCTTCTTATATGGGTCTACAGTTCTTGTAAACCTTGGCCTCTTCAACAACCTTCCGCCATTTATCTCGTTCCAGCGCTAAAGCTTTCCAATTCCTATAGCCCATTTCCCGAAGATCTTCGATAAGTCCATCCATCCATCTGGTTCTCAGTCGACCTCGTCCTCTCTGTCCCCCTGGATTTCCATTTAATACCTTCTTAGGCACTTCCGTATCACTCATTCGTGCTACATGCCCGGCCCACCTCAATCTGGCTGATTTCACTATTCTTCTAATAGGTGGGTCTTTACAAATGTTGTACAATTCATGATTGTACCTCCTCCTCCATGTTTCTCTTTCGCAGACTGGGCCGATGATTCTTCGAAGTATCTTTCTTTCGAAGGCATCCAGCATTCCAGTATCGTTTGCTGTTAGTGGCCAAGTTTCCGAGGCATATGTAAGCACAGGTCTTATAAGTGTTTTATAGATGGTCAATTTAAAGGTACGGGTCAAGAGCCTTGAGGAGAGAAGCCTTGTTAGAGCAAAATAGGCTCTGTTAGCTGCTATTAATCTCTGTTTAATTTCATAAGAGGTATCATTTGAGTAGGTGACTGTTGATCCCAGATATTTAAACTGTTCAACTCTCTCAAAGGTGTAAATGCCCACGGTTATTGAGGGTGGCATGTTCTCCTTACGTGCTTTCCCAGCAGCCATATAATTAGTTTTCTGCTGGTTGATGTTCAGTCCCATTTTCCTACTGGCCTGTTCAAGGACGATGAATGTCTCTTCCATTGCCTTTCGAGTTCTTGCCACTATATGTACAGTATATCATTGGCGTAAGCAAGTATCTGCACTGATTTATAGAAAATTGTTCCCTTATTCAGGATTTTTGCATCTCTCACCACCTTCTTCAAGACAACATTAAACAGGAGACATGCCAGCGCGTCACCCTGCCGTACCCCATTCTGAATATTCAATGTCTCAGACATCATTCCTCCCGGGAAAACCAGAGTACCCGGAGAAAAACCTGTCTGCTTTCGCATTGTCCAGCACAAATCTGAAATGGACCGACCGGGAGTTGAACCACGGACCCAGCGGTGAGTGGCCGCCTAAGCCACGGAGACTCCTAATCGCTAATACTGTACCTCCATTTATTTTACAATTACTACTGTAGATTTTTATCGTTTAATCTTAGGAGATTCCACCAACACGAGGTTCCTTCTTTATTAGAAAGCGCTATAGTGTCAAGGAGCTTATATATCTAACCTCGTTGACATTCATAGCGCCCCAAGGAACGACTGAAATTCGATATACAAGCTGCCCTCTGGGCGGCAAATAACAAAGCTTGCACCTGGCACCTGAGGCCATACTGTATTATTTACTTCACACGTTACAGGCCTATAAGACCACGCGAAGCAATCATACGGTATTAATATTATTATTATTATTATAATTATTATTATTATGATTATTATTATTATTATTATTATTATTATTATTATTATTACTTCAATGTTGCTAAAGTATAGCCTACTCCTCCCAGCCTAATACACTATTAACCTCAATAAAACTTAGAGTTGATTGAACCACTCACATCTAGTATTGAAGATGCTTGTCAAAGGAATAACTCAATTCAATTATCCATGCACAATTTAGTTAGAAAATTAATGTAACCCACTAATTCACTTCAGAGAGATACTCTCCTGCTGTTCAAATAGCCTGACTGAAGAGGAAAGAGTATTGTGGTACACATACTCCATTCGGCTTTTAGTGATGTACACTTTATATGGCCTTTATGAAATGAATTGTATGCTAATAGCAGCTAATTCACTGTTACGAATGAAACGCCAGCCAATAAAATTACAGGCAATACCAACATAGCACCCGGCAGTGAATTTTGTCTGAAGCGAGAGTATGAAAAACAAAAAATGCATTGTATGATTCTTCGAAAATAGAAGTACATCTGGTATGTACCAGGACTGTTAATTTAAAATCGGTACAAATACTGCCTGCGAAGGATATGCAATGTACCAAAGATTTTAATCAACTTAGGACTAAGCAGCAGGCCCCGGGCTATAAACGGGCATACTGGGCATTTGCCCAGGGCGACAAATTTTAGGGGGCGCCGAAATTTAGGTGACGCTGAACGCAGAAAAAGGTTGATCCAAAAATCCCAACATTAAAAATAAGTATGACATGGAAATCTTTAAAAAGTAGGATAAAATAACTATTATTTACGTGATTATAGAATAAAAGTAATATTAAATATCACATACATTCGTAGTATTTATGTTTAATCGTGATTATATTAGAATACAGTATTATAACTCTTTCAGACAGCAAACTAAATTCACTATTGTTATTGTGTTGTGAAAAGACGTAACCCTTAGCACAGACTTTTCTGACATCATAAATAAATTTGCAAAGTTAAAAGCCAGAAAAACAAGTAGTTCCGTGAAGAACTATACAGCCTATTTTCATATATCCTACTTATGTTAATTGCCTGTATCAACATACACAATTTCTGTTTGATTGCTGTAATAGATTCGTAGATATTGAGAACCGACTAAATATTTCGGATGGTCGCCATGTTGGATTTTATATATGTAGGTCCTAGAGTTATGTACTGTTACATGCAGATTATTGTGAACGTGTAGTACTCAAACTTCAATCGCATAATTAGGACACAAGAAAAAACAAGGAGATTTTAAAATTTTGCACAGCTGCCATCTTGAGGTTATGGAAATAATTGAAATAAATTAGATGCCAGTGGATTAACATTCGTATAAGGATTTACTGTACCAAGTTTCACTGCACGCGGATGGTTAAATTGCGAGAAACGTCCATGTGAATATTTATAATTCGCGTCACCGCCATGTTGGATTTGTGATCACCAGGTTATTTAAAGTCCTATAGGTTAAATTAAGTTCATAGCCCCTATGAACATTAAAAAATGCAGTTTGATTGCTAAAATAGATTCGTAGATATTCAGTATCGTCTAAATAATTCGGATGGTCGCCATGTTGGATTGTTAAATGTATAGGCCATAGAGTCATGTACCATTAAAGGAAAATTATTGCGTAGGTTCATTATTCAAACTTTCACTTCGATCGCATGACTACATCACAAGAAATAAAAACTTAATTTTAAAATTCGCACTGCCGCCATCTTGAGGTTATGTAAACAATTGAACTAAATTAGATACCAGTGGATTACAATGTGTATAAATATTTCCTGTACCAGGTTTCAGTGCGCTTGGAACATTAAATCGCGAGAAAGGTCTATTTAAAATTTTCAAATTCGCTTGGCCGCCATGTTCGTTTTGTAGTTAACCGGTTTTTGAAAGTCTTATAGATGGACTTCCAGTAGTGCCCTTTTTCTCCGTACAAAATTTTAGGGAGATACCGCTAATAGTTTCAGAGATATAGAATGCCGGTGAAATATTTCGCACATCCGCCATCTTGTGATTATGTGAACAATTGAACGAAGTTAGATGTCGGTGCATAACAATGTATATAAACATATACTGTACCAAGTTTCATTGCGTTTGGTTGGTCAAATCGCGAGAAACGTCTATTTAAAAGTCGCAAATTCGCTTGGCCTCCATGTTGGTTTTGTAGTTACCAGGTTTTCAAAAGTCACATAAGTGAACTTATAGTAGTTCCCTCTATCACATTAGAAAATGTCAGGGTAATATCGGTAATAGTTTCGGAGATATTGAATGCTGGTGAAATATTTCGCACAGCCGCCATGTTGGATTGGTGAGTCGTAACAAAATTTGAAGGGCACGGTCGAGGTCGCCGGGAATAGTGCTATGAACTATCCGAGTTTCACTGAAATCGCTCCTGCCGTTTAAATTTTATTAGGGGGACACACACACACGAATCACACACACACACACACACACGCACACACACACGGACAAAAGGTGATCTCATAAGCCTATTTTTTCAAAATTGAAAATAGGCTAAAAACCTTTGATTTGAAATGTTTCTGTATATTGTACTTTTAAAATTTAACTTTTGAATTTGTAATCTGGGTTTTAGTGTGATTAATGTATCAATAAATGGCTACAACATTGTATGAACGACTTACTTTTCTTATTATTTCCTGTGATACAATATTAGTAACGTAGTTTGAAAAACAACTATTATGCTATTTTTATAACACATAAATGAGAAAAAGGGCGTCTATCACCTTTGCCCGGGGCCTGCTAAGCAGGCAGTACTAGAAGCTATAGTTTCTCATTCTTTGATATCAATCTGTCGGGAGGGACTTATATGAGACCTTTGCATGTATTATAAAGCGGGAGTAAAGGTTTTTTTTTTCTTTAAGACACAAATCTGAGATTTTCTGATAACATTGTCGTCTTAGCGAATTCACCAGAGGATATGAATGAGTTCATAATTGGTATGGACTCTGTCCGCCTCTATAGCGTAGCGGTCAGCATAGTTAGCTGCCGCCCCGGAGGTCCTGGGTTCGATTCCCGGCTCTTCTACGAACTTTGAAAAGTGGTATGAAGACTGCAACGGGGTCTACTGAGCCTCGGGTGGTCCAAATGAGTAGAGGGGGTTCGATTCCCACCTCAGACATCCTCGAAGTGGTTTTCCGTGGTTTCCCACTTCGTCTTCGGGTAAATGCCGGGATGGCACCTACTGTAAGGCCACGGCCAAGTCCTTCCCTCTTCCTTGCCTATCCTACCTAATCTTCCCCTCCCTTCCCTCTTGAGGCCCCTGTTCGCTTTTCAGGTGAGGCCGCCTGGGCGAGGTTTTGATCACACCACCCCAGTTGTAACCACTCCGGCCAGATATTTCCAGCTCTAAGACACTTCCCGTAGAGGCGGTAGTGGAGAGTTCCCACGCTGAGTCCGTGGGAGCCACCAACGTGGAGGGTAAACTCGATTTTAAACAAGTAGTTCCGTGAAGAACTATACAGCCTATTTTCATATATCCTACTTATGTTAATTGCCACTATTTAACATACACAATTTCAGTTTGATTGCTGTAATAGATTCGTAGATATTGAGAAACGACTAAATATTTCGGATGGTCGCCATGTTGGATTTTATATATGTAGGTCCTAGAGTTATGTACTGTTACATGCAGATTATTGTGAACGTGTAGTATTCAAACTTCAATCGCATAATTAGGACACAAGAAAAAACAAGGAGATTTAAAAATTTTTCACAGCTGCCATCTTGAGGTTATGGAAACAATTGAAATAAATTAGATGCCAGTGGATTAACATTCGGATAAAGATTTACTGTACCAAGTTTCACTGCACGCGGATGGTTAAATTGCGAGAAACGTCCATGTGAATATTTATAATTCGCGTCACCGCCATGTTGGATTTGTGATCACCAGGTTATTTAAAGTCCTATAGGTGAACTTAAGTTCATAGCCCCTATGAACATTAAAAATGCAGTTTGATTGCTAAAATAGATTCGTAGATATTCAGTATCGTCTAAATATTTCGGATGGTCGCCATGTTGGATTGTTAAATGTATAGGCCATAGAGTCATGAACCATTAAAGGAAAATTATTGCGTAGGTTCATTATTCAAACTTTCACTTCGATCGCATGACTACATCACAAGAAATAAAAACTTAATTTTAAAATTCGCACTGCCGCCATCTTGAGGTTATGTAAACAATTGAACTAAATTAGATACCAGTGGATTACAATGTGTATAAATATTTCCTGTACCAGGTTTCAGAGGGCTTGGAACATTAAATCGCGAGAAAGGTCTATTTAAAATGTTCAAATTCGCTTGGCCACCATGTTCGTTTTGTAGTTAACCGGTTTTTGAAAACCTTATAGATGGACTTCCAGTAGTGCCCTTTATCTCAGTACAAAATTTTAGGGAGATACCGCTAATAGTTTCAGAGATATAGAATGCCGGTGAAATATTTCTCACATCCGCCATCTTGTTATTATGTAAACAATTGAACGAAGTTAGATGTCGGTGCATTACAATGTATATAAACATATACTGTACCAAGTTTCATTGCGTTTGGTTGGTCAAATCGCGAGAAACGTCTATTTAAAAGTCGCAAATTCGCTTGGCCGCCATGTTCGTTTTGTAGTTACCAGTTTTTCAAAAGTCACATAAGTGAACTTATAGTAGTACCCTCTATCACCATAAAAAATGTCAGGGTAATATCGGTAATAGTTTCGGAGATTTTGAATGCTGGTGAAATATTTCGCACAGCCGCCATGTTGGATTGGTGAGTCGTAACAAAATTTGAAGGGCACGGTCGAGGTCGCCGGGAATAGTGCTATGAACTTTCCGAGTTTCATTGAAATCGCTCCTGCCGTTTAGATTTTATTAGGGGGGGACACACACACGAAACACACACACACACACACACGCACACACACACGGACAAAAGGTGATCTCATAAGCCTATTTTTTCAAAATTGAAAATAGGCTAAAAAATGGACACTGTCTTGTGGGGGGAATTCGTGTTGAAAATCAATATATGTAAATTAAAAGTAATGAAATGAAGCCGAAAAAAATCTGTAATCCTTATTGACGTCATTTTGGTAGGGGAAAACCTAAAGGAAGTAGGAGACTTCTGCTACTTAGGACGCAAAATCACAAGTGATGGACGAAGCAAAGAAGATGTATAAAGTAGGTCAGCTCAGGCAAGGAAAGCATTTTAACAGAAAAGGAATTCCTTGACATCAAATGTAGATTTTAATATTAGGAAGTCGTTTTAAAATGCCTTTGTCTGGAGCATGAACCTTGGGCTGTTGGCACTGCAGAAAACCTCTTCATTTGTTAGTGTTTGAAATGTGGTATTACAGGAGTATGATGAAGATTAGATGGGTAGATAGCGTAACAAATGAAGAGGTATTAGGACGAGTGGGAGAGGAGAGATAGGTTGGTAGGAAACATGAAAAGACGCCCAGGAGTAGCAAATTTAGTTATAGAAGGAAGGGTGGAGGACAAGAACTGTAGGGGTAAAACAATGTTAGAATATGTTAAACAAATTAACTTGGATGTAAAGTGTGGTAGCTATGGAGAGAGGAAACTATTAGCTCAGGACAGGGAGGCATGGACTGCTGCATCAAACCAGTTTAAAAACTGAAGACTCAATCGACACGGGGGGGGGGGGGGGTGAAACTTGCTAAAGGTGTACTGGAATGTGCCCCAACCCATCAGAATACACCACAATTTTAAGATGAGTATTTAGCACATTCAATATGGACGTGAATGTTTCAAACATTCCTACCAACTACATTGCAGGCGACTTCGGTGGCGTAGTTGGTAGCATGCTGAGTTTCTATGCCCAAGATTGCGGGCTCAAACCCGGCCCAAGTCGTCGGATTTATTATGAGCGTTAGATTTATGGCATGAAAAAGAACCTTTCACTAACTACACTTATGGAAGCTAAAATTTGTAGTTTAGTTTGATAACGCTATGTTAGTTCCAACGTTCGCTGCCAGGTGCTAACTGCGATAGCATTTAGTAGCCACGTCCGCAGCTAGCTGTCTTGGACGGTAGAATCTGGTAGCAAAAGCAGGAACTACATGAAAAAATGAATCGTCTGCAGTCCTACTTGGATCACAGATAACACATACTAATACAGCTATCACAATTAACACCGATTATCAGACAAATTCTACACACCCACAAAGTACACGGGGCTACATGATTGCGTTGTCGCAGCCCCTAAACTAAGGAACCAACCAACCAACTACATTGCCAGAACTATACATTATCGATATTCATTTTTCACCAAATAATACGTAACGAGAGAGACCAGACAGCTGGCTATCACAAACACTTGGTATTTCAAATCGATGCATACTGTATCTAAGGAGTAGTTGTTGTATCATTGGAGGGGCTTGGACATTGTGGTCAGTTAGCCCCATGTACTTGGGTGTGTCTATGTGAAATTTGTCTAATAACATGTGTCATTGTGATGTCTGTAGTAGAGTATTTTTTTAGACTATTTTCAAATTTGAAAAAATAGGCTTATGAGATCACCTTTTGTCCGTGTGTGTGTGTGTGTGTGTCCCTAATAACTTTTAAACGGCCGGAGCGATTTCAATGAAACTCGGTAAGTTCATAGCACTATTCCGGGTGACCCCGACCGTGCCCTTAAAATGTTGTTACGTCTCACCAATCCAACATGGCGGCTGTGCGAAATCAGCGTTCAATATCTCTGAAACTATTCCCGATATCACCCTGGGATTTATTACGGTGATAAAGAGAGCTACTAGAAGTTCACCTAGATGACTTTTGAAAAACTGGTAACTACAAAACCAACATGGCGGCCACGCGAATTCGCTACTTTTAAATAGACGTTTCTCGCGATTTAACCAACCAAACGCAGTAAAACTGGGTACAGTATATGTTTATACACATTGTAATGCACCAACATCTAACTTCGTTCAATTGTTTACATAACCACAAGATGGCGGATGTGCGAATTATTTCACTGGCATTCTATATCTCTGAAACTATTAGCGGTTATGTGCCCGTCAGAGGAGCTATCAGGGTTGCCAACAGCCGAAACGACATCCCTAACACCTCACCTGCTAGACCCATGTGCCATGAGGATTGGGTGAATTTCTTATAGGCCATAGCGGCACGAGAATCCATGATCCAGGGGATCCGTGGTAACATGGTTGCTAAAAGATCATAGACAGTCCGAGAAAATACACCTTCTAAAGCTAGACTGAGAAATAAACTTCCAGACTTAGGTAAAACTTGTAGAAATATTTATTCAAAATATTCAGACACCTAGCCTAGTTCGGAGGGTTTCTATCGGCTAATCCGCAAACTAATAAATAAATAAAAATAAAAGATCAGTACCCTAACAGTAAACTACTGTAAACCCTCGCGGAAGATCTATCTGACAAAGTAAAGCAACAACAGCAACGCTGGGTAAATGGTACGGCAATAATCTCTAAGTCAAGTTACAAAATAAGCTAATAACAGAATTTACATTTAACAGGGTAGCAATAGCAAGTCTAAGTTAGGATGATACCATTTCCTCATTTACATTTATTTTAAATCTTGCTAATTCCTAACAATTAATACAAAATTTACGGCGATGACGTCCGTAAAGCAAAAACAATTTAATACAAAATCTACATGACAAGCCGTCAAAAAAAAAAAACATTAAATGCCCTCTTATAATCTAAGTAAAGGGTAAACATGGGGTTATCATACACTTGAAATATGTAAAACAAGACCATAAACATTATTATTCCTGCCTTCGCCCCGGGTTACTCTTTGTAAACCAGTGTCATCTACGTGCATGTGATTTACTTTGGCGATTGCGTAGTGAAAACTACGTCTAACGTCGCATGAGGCTCACGCTCCACCATCTACTGACTAAAAGTCGAGCAAGCACTCCGTCGATAAAAATTAGTGTCATCTGTCCTAGATTACTCCCACAAGAGAAGTGTGCACAAAGCAAGTGCCAGCCATCAGGTCCAAAATGCAAGAAAATCAAGGTTAAATGCTATAAGTAGTTAATTATCATCAGGATTATAATAATGACGTTACTGATTATTAGAATCGTTGGTTTAAATTATCGTTGGTTTATGACGAATAGGCTGACAATCCTGAATACCTTGGGCTCAGCAGTAGCAGTCTCGTGCGAGATCAATCTCTGCTATAACACCGTCAACGAGCTCTCCCGCTCGGACATAACAATAACACAAGTTATTAGTGGCTCTCGGCTCACTTAATTTACCTCTGGGTAAGGCCTGGTATAAACATCAGTTACCTCCCTATAATAACACAGTCAACAGAATCGAAGTCTGGACACACATAAATATAGCCTCTAAAAAGGTGTCTCATATAGCCTCTTAATTACCATAAATAAACCTTAACATAACGTGATATCAATCTCAGATGGAGAAGAAAGATATTCGCTTTAGTAGCGATGCAAACACATGGCTCTCGCCAGTCATCTCTAAGTAGCAAAACATATGATTATTACAAAATGGTGGCCTGGACATTGACCTACATATGAGAAACATCATCTAAATGTTAGTAATGCTATAAGTATTGCCAAAGAGTCTGGAACATTTGTAGTCTCACTGAGTGAGTGGTGCTCTAGTACACTGCATGCTGGGAACTGTTAACACCTGTCAATGATTCGAGCTAGCCTCGCTACTCGCATTCATCTACACGGACGGTTTAGAAAATGCACATCCCTGAAGGCAGGCAGCTTTCACGCAGAAAGTCCTATTAGAAAACTGGCCTTGTTATCATGTCCCAGATATAATAGAAATTTACATAAGCATTAGGCTTGAAATCACGCCTCAAAACTATGCACAAAGATATAGCATGTTTGTAAAAGTCAAAGAAAAGAAAAACATAGATATTCCACTTCATCTGAATCTCTTTGAAATGTGCAGATATGTCAGTTCATAACTGCTCTGTCTAAATATAACCAAAATAATAACTGTGTCGAAACACTGACACGAAATAAACATTATAAAGGCGCAAATCTTACAATTGCTAAGTTTGCCAATGATACGGCATTCGTTGCAGGGCTCGATGCTAGATTGCATACAAACTGTAACACTCTGAATGTTTTCAAACTTGAACTGGATGGCTTCATAGCACATCAAAATGAAAAATGACATAGTATTACAAATTGATAGCTTCAGTCGGCTATCCGACGATACGGACTGTTCTGACTAAATCAGTGGCGTGACAACATTTACTAGAAAGGGGTGTTATAAAAATTACACTGGCCATGACGTCTGATCGTCATCCCAAATAACTGTACACAAAATTACCCACCTAGGGTTGAACAAAACGTAGTAACAAGACTACAGTCACGCTTAGCAGGGGTAGAAATAGCATCTTAACGATGTCCCTCAGAATGCACCGTGATCGAAGAGAAATTCAATCACAACAGGTGACTAACAATCACTGAAAGTGAACTACAAACATTAATTCTAACAGTACAAAACCTACCTATGGCTTGTCAAGGAGTTCGGCTGATTCTACAATAAAATACAATAAACTACACTAAGCTACACCACAAAAGAACCTCATAAGGAATGGATATTTCGGACTCACAAGAGAGGATGTCTACATCTCGGTCGTTCCAACGACCCGAGGGATATAATAAGGCTTTGGTCTCCGGACAAGGGTTGTCCAATCTGAGCCTCCACATCGGCTCTATCCATTTCCACGGCCTTTATTCGTCCTCGTCATTGTCGTGATGATATGACCAGACTCCTCCTCAAAGTCGTCATCTTCCTTGAATTAGCGGATGCTAACGCCATGGTTCTTCCGTCATCGGCTGTAGTTCTCCGGTCCTCTCCTTCACATGATGAAGCTTAACAGATCATCTCCACAGGTGATGCGTTACAAGGATTGTCGAACACGTGGTCATCAAGACATGACATCTTGAAGTATGAATTTACCTCTTTAAGATACGATAAATAAGCGTAGCACAATTTCACAGAAGCTAGCTTTAACGTGGCACTAAACTCACTGCTGCTACACGGCGCAGATGGTTTAAAAATTGGACATGCACTATTATCTGCTTCACTGATACAGATTTCACTTGCCCACAAATCACGTGGCATCGGCGTTGTGCTTCACTGAAAAGAATCGCACTTGCGATTAAAGCAATATTCGTAGTTATGAGTGTTGAAATTATTCACTCGGTTAATAATGATTTCACTGTGAGTGATGTATTTATCGCCACTTGACGATGTCGAAATATGATGTTCAAACACGTGGTTGAAAATGTGGTGTCCCACGATTATGATCACTTTTCCCTAAAATCCACAGTATTCGTAGCACAAGCCTTCTCCGGCTGTAATATTTAATAATATCATGCACTATTCGAATCGAAATAGAGTGCGATGAACTAGGATTGCTTTCCTCGCCTTCAGGCGGACTGTTACCTCGTCTTATAGACGGACTTGATACAAACGGCATCCAACTTGGATGATAATCCAAACACATGTGGTAAGATCTCAGCCATGCGCTGCGTTAGCTTGTGACTACACTATTAATTCAGCTAAAAACTCTTCGGCTTTGTGGAGAGCTATAAAAACTCTCGGTGTTGGAAAATCCAGACACAAAAGCAATAACCCAACAATGAGCGCTGATGAGCTTAATAAGCATTATTTAAACGTATCAACCGTTGTAGACAGCAATAGAGTTTTGTCAACTGTTGCTAACTACAGGGAAAAATTTACTGACCGACGGGAAGAATTTCATTTTGGCTATATATATCCAGATGACATTCATTTAGCGATATTTAGGATAACTTCAAAAGCCGTAGGACCAGATCATATATCTATTACGCTATTGAAAAGGAATATGGACCTCCTCATGCCAGTTTTATTGCATATATTTAACTATAGCCTGCAAATGGGTATTTATCCGACACAATGGAAAAAAGCCAACATCAAAGCAATACCAAAATTCACGAACGCCTTAAACTGTAGTGACTTTAGACCAATAAGTATATTGTGTGCAATTGGGAAAGCGTTAGAACGGATTGTTTTTGATCAGTTTTATGAATATATAAATTCCAACAATATCTTAAACCCGAACCAATCTGGATATAAATCAAAACATAGTACTCTGACAGCCCTTATCAAAGTCACAGACGACATTCGTCTAGCAATGGACCGGAAGGAAATAACTATATTATCTCTATTCGATTTCAGCAAAGCTTTTGACAGAGTTCACCATGAGATCCTACTAGTTAAATTAAGAAATCTAGGCCTTTCAAAGTCAGTAACGAACTGGTTTAGGTCTTACCTAACAGGCAGATGTCAGAGAGTAGTCCTAGCAGATGACAATGTTTCAGAATGGTGTGAAGTAACAACAGGTGTGCCGCAGGGTTCGGTCCTTGGTCCACTCCTGTTCTCCGTGTATATAAATGACCTTCCATCTGTCCTTAAATTTTGTCAACATCATATGTACGCAGATGACCTTCAGCTATATCTACACACGGATCTGAAATCCATTCATTTGAAGGTAGCTCTAATTAACAATGACATTCAAAGCCTATCTCAGTACGCACTCGATCATAATCTAATACTTAACTTCGAAAAAACGCAACCGATCGTCATCGGCTATACCAAATTACTCAGTTCCCTACCTGACCCAGTACCACCTTTACAGCTTGCATCCCAAACAGTTCCGTACCAGTCAGCAGTAAGAAATCTGGGAGTTATTTTTGACTCTCGATTATCGTGGCAGGATCACACAAACATGATACTGAAAAGGGTTGCATCGTCATTATATCAAATTAGGCGAACTTGCTTCTATTTGCCTCAAAATGTACGAAAGATACTGATACAGAGTTTGATACTACCAATATTTGACTATGGATCTATAATTTACCATGATATGGGAGAGGTCCTCAATACAAAATTGCAAAGAATGCAAAATGCTTGCTTGCGGTTTGTTCTCAATGTACCAAGAGAGTCTCATATAACTCCATTTTACGTCCAGATTGGATGGCTAAAGTTAAAGGAACGAAGACAGTATGCCATGGCTCTGACTGTGATAAAAATTCTAAAATTCAAAATTCCGTCTTATATTTACTGCACACTAACTCCCATGCAATCAGTGCATAACCGTGCGAATAGACACACTGCACAAATGCTCCAGATACCTCATCACAGAACCGAAAAATGCAAAGGTTCATTCCGTATTTCAGCTAGTATTCTCTGGAATAAATATAAATTGCACCAGTATTCAGGACTTCCTATCAGAGCGATAAAACACTCCCTTCATTGTAATCTATCAGCTATACAATTATCATGTTCAAGGTGAACGGATGTAATAACAAGAACTTTTATTGTCAACTGTATGTATAGGTTAAGTTTTTTTCTTTCTTAATTTATTCTATTGTATGTAACCGCCCTCTGAATGAAGAGAGCTGCATAAAGAGGCTTTGTAGCCTCAGTGGCCTGTATAAGAGAAACAATAAATTCAAATTCTACACTGGTCGTGCAACGTCTGTCTGGTTCCGGTTCGCGCATCTGCGAGGTTAATACCTTACCAAAAGCAGAAATCACATTCTAAAGAATGTTTCGATGATACAGAATTATAGTGTGATAAAATCTGAGCTTCGTAGAAAATAGAAATGTCATAATTTAGCTTCAGATTATTTAATAGTGGTTTTCTCCGTAGTCAAAAGATCAACCATTTATAACTCCAAAGAATGTTAGCATGTAGCGACAGCATGGTCGGTCAGTGGGTACGTTCTAAAGTGATGCATCAAAAATGCGTTGAGGTGAAAAATATCACATGAACCAGTGGTCAGCGGGTTCAGTATCATCCTGAAATTTTGTACGGAGATGAAGGGCACTACTGGAAATTCATCTATAAGATTTTCAAAAACCGGTTAGCTACAAAACGAGCATGGCAGCCAAGCGAATTTGAATATTCTAAATATACCTTTCTCGCAATGTAATGTTTCAAACGCAATGAAATCTGGTACAGGAAATGTTTATACACATTGTAATGCACTGTATCTAATTTAGTTCAATTGATTACATAACCTCAAGAAGGCAGCTGTGCGAATTTTAAAATTAAGTTTTTATGTCTTGTGTCGTAATCATGCGATTGAAGTGAAAGTTTGAATAATGAACCTACGCAATAATTTTCCTTTAATGTGTGCCCGAGGGCAATGACTATATGGCCTATACATTTAACAATGCATCAAGGCGACCATCCGAAATATTTAGACGGCTCAGAATATCTACAAATCTATTATAGCAATCAAACTGAATTCTTTTATGTTCATAGGGTCTATGAACTTAAGTTCACCTATAGGACTTAAAATAACCTGGTGATCACAAATCCAACATGGCGGCGACGCGAAGTATACATATTCACATGGACGTTTCTCGCAATTTAACCATCTAAGTGCAGTGAAACTTGGTACAGTAAATCCTTATACGAATGTTAATCCACAGGCATCTAATTTATTTCAATTGTTTCCACAACCACAAGATGGCAGCTGTGCGAAATTTCAAAATCTCCTTGTTACTTCTTGTGTCCTAATCATGCGATGGAAGTTTGAATGCTATACGTACACAATAATCTTCATGAAACAGTACATAACTATAGGACCTACATATATAAAATCCAATATGGCGACCATCCGAAATATTTAGTCGATTCCCAATATCTACGAATCTATTACAGCAATCAAACTGAAATTTTGTATGTTGATAGTGGCAGTTAACATAAGTAGGATATATGAAAATAGGCTGTATAGTTCTTCACGGAACTACTTGTTTTAATTCAGATGAGGATTGGGAAAGAGGTCGGCATGAGTTTAAGTTGGGAACTACCCCACCATTTGCCTGCTGTAGAAGTGGGAAACAATAGATAACCACTTCCTGAAAGGCTGAGGTTGGAATGGAACACTCCTCTTATCAGTTTGGCCTCACGGGGTTGAGTGTACCTCGTTCCAGCCCTATCACCAGAATTAAAATGTCTTGGCAGTGCCATGAATCGAACATGGACCTTCGGGGTGACAGACAAAAACGCTACACCACGAGGTGGTCTTGTCTTACAGTCTATAATTTGCTCACTTCGGCAGAGACATAAAAATCCCATGGGTATAGAACATCCTTGGCCCACACTTATAACTTAAGTTGATTGTTTCCTGTCTTCAACATACTTCTATCAGTTTCGGTGGCTTAGTTGGTAGCATGATGAACTGCTGTGCCCAAGATCACGGGTTCAAACCCAGCCGAAGTCGTCGGATGTTTTTTAAAAGCTTTAAAATCCTTCAGTATGCCTTCCTTCGGAGGGGAAGTAAAGCTGGCGGTCCCATGTCATAGATTTATGGCATGTTAAAGAACCTTCCACTAACTAGACTTGTGTGAAGCTAAATGTATAGGTTACATTTCGTTGAAACGCTCTATGAAAGTTCCAACGTTCAGCAGTAGGTGTCAGTGACATTTGGTAGCGAAAGTTGGAACTACTTGAAATTGAACGGTACTTGTAGCTCACCACATAGGTGTCCACTTTAAGCAGCTACAGCCTCTGGCAAGCCGAACATGTCCTCGGGCACTTCCGGCACTAAAAATATACACGAGGCTACATGACCGCGTTGTCGCAGCCCCTAAACTGAGGAACCAACCAACCAACCAACCAACACTATGTACACAATCAACATTAAAAGTTTGAAAATTAATTTTCGTATTTGTTGTCAGATGGCAACATGATGCAATACAGGGTTCACCTCTTCATTTGTTACTCTATCTACTCATCTAATCTCCATCATTCTCCTGTAACACCACATATCAAACGTTTCTATTCTCCTCTTATCATCTGAGCCAATAGTCCAAGTTTCACTTCCATAGAGCACCACGCTCCAGAGAAAGGCTTTCAGAAGTGACTTTCTAATACCTAAATCTGTATTCGATGTCAACAGTTTCCTTTTCTGTAGAAATGCTTTCCTTGACGGTGTTAACCAACTTTTTATATCCTCTTTGCTTGGTCCATCACAGGTTATTTTGCTTCCTAAGTAGCCGAAGTCTAACCGGCTTCGGTTGCGTAGTTAGTAGCATGCTGAGCTTCAATGCCCAAGGTCACGGGTTCAAACCCGGATGAAGTCGTCGCGTTTCTTAAGAGCGTTAAAAATCCCTCAGTATGCTTTCCTTCAGAGGGGAGGTAAAGCCCACGGGCCCATGTCATAGATGTATGTCATGTAAAAGATCCTTCCACTAACTAAACTTTTGCGAAGCAAAATTTGTAGGTTAGGTTTGATTAATGGTCTTAAGTCCAAAGTTTGTCTCCAGGCGTTGGTTGCGATGGCATCTAGTAGTAGCCAAGGTCACAGCTAGGTATCGTTGACGGTAGCATTTGGTAGCGAAAGTAGGAACTAATTGAAATTATCGTCTGCAGTTCTTACTTGAATTAAAAACAGATAACACACACTAATACAGTCATCACTATTAACACCGGATAACAGACCGATTCTACACACACCCAAAGTGCACGGGGCTACATGACCGCGTTGTCGCAGCCCCTAAACTAAGAAACCAACCAACCAGCCGAAGTCTTCTACTTTCTTTAGCCTATCACCTGCCAATTTGACGTCCATAGGGATTTTTGATTTCTTTCGGCTGCGTTCCATTATGATTTACATTTATTGATTTTCATCATGAATCCTTTCCTCAAGACGGAGTCCATACCATACCATACCATTAGGATTAGAATTAAATTCCTTGGCAGAGCTGGGAGTCGAGCCCGGACCTCAAGGATGATAGCCAAGAATGCTAGCCACTACAGCAGGCTGTTCCAAATCCACGAGTTTAAGTATGCGTACTCGCGAGTACTAAGCAGTGATGTGCGGAACAGGGTTGGAGAGGGACTGGGGGTGATAGCCAATACGTCACTGGGCGAAGGTCATAACACAAGTCCATGCGCTTCCTGCCAGCCTTGATGTATTCACCGCGCAGTGACGGCTGCCCCCGCAGCAGAGCTGTATTGCATGTTGTAGGATTACTCACGCAAGGCGGCGAGTACTCGCCTGTTCACTGGCGAGCTTCTCGGCCGTAACAGCCTGCACTACTGTATAGTTGCCTCACTTTCCTGGTTAACGTACGGCTCGCCTTTTAAATCTAGCTGGACGGATATGTTTACTGTACATTCCATGGCACCTGGGGCCAAGGCTTTCCCAGCGTGAGGCACAGGGCTGTCAAAAGTCCACTGTAACCACTGAGGGCAAGCAGCGAGACTGGACAGAACTGTGTGCAGATGTGCAACATTGGACATTGATACCTGTCGGAGACACGAGCTAGCCACCAGGGCGGGACTTAAGAGTCCACGCGAAGTGATAAAGAAGCATTCTATTCGCCAACAACCGTCAGCTATTGCCCACTATCGAGCAGTGGTTATTGTCAGCGCGTGCTACTGACTTACGTTTGAATCGCAGCTCGTTAACCAGGAAAGTGAGGGAACTATACTAAATGATCTAATATTTGAAGCCCTCTCGTTTCATTATCCATCCCACTTAAGCTCGTCAGTGCTTTAATTCTGTCATTATAGAGTACTACCGTAACGTCAGCAGTAACAATATTAAAACTCGGGAGCCTCGTTAGAAAAACTGCGTCATGTTACTCGTAATGACGTCGCGTGCAGAAAATATTAAGAAAACATGCCTGAGGCAACCGCTGCGTCATTTAAAACAAGCATCATACGTTGCAGTGCTTCGTTTTACAGAGAACGACAGTCTCATTATATTTTAATACAGAATCATTTAAACCGCAATATTTGGGAAACAGAGTATGATTCCAAGATCCACATTAAAATCCAAGCTGACAGAAGTATATTGGATGTATTCCTTAAGAGGTCTCAGTGTTTTCGGTGTGCTAGAAGATGCACGTTGAACTATTAGTAAATATTTGGTTGGTTCCTCAGTTTAGGGGCTGCGACAACGCGGTCATGTAGCCCAGTGTACTTTGGGTGTGTATAGAATCTGTCTGATAAGCGGTGTTAATTGTGATAGCTGTATCAGTGTGTGTTATCTGTGATTCAGGTATATGGACTACAGACTATCAATTTTTCAAGTAGTTCCTACTGTTGCTACCAAATGCTAACGTCCACAACACCTAGTAACGGACTTGGCTACTAGACGGCATCGCAGCCAGCACCTCGCGACGAACGTTGGAACTAATAAAGCGTTATCAAACTAACCTACATGTGTTAGCTTCACACAAGTGTAGTTAGTGGGAGGTATCTTTTCATGCCATAAATCTATGACATGGGACCGCCGGCTTTACTTCCCCTCCGAAGGAAGACATACTGAGGGATTTTTAACGCTCTTAAAAATACGACGACTTCAACCGGGTTTGAACCCGCTATCTTGGGTATAGAAGCTCAGCATGCTACCTACCAACCACGCCACCGAAGCCACCTGTGTAAATATTTATGATAAGAAAGGAATCGAAAAATATCTATCAACATACGAAGCAGTTTTTTTTTACCTCTGCTTAAACGGCTTCGGTGGCGTGGTTGGTAGGTAGCATGCTGAGCGTCTATGCCCAAGATAGCGGGTTCAAATCCGGTCGAAGCCGACGGATTTTTAAGAGCGTTAAAAATCCCTCAGTGTGCCTTCTTTCTGAGGGGAAGTAAAGCCGGCGGTCCAATGTCATAGATTTATGGCATGTTAAAGATCCTTCCACTAATTGCACCAGTGTGAAGGTAAATTGGATAGGGTTACGTGAGGGTTGGAACGGGGTGCACTCGGCCTCGTGAGGTCAATTGAGTGGCTGTCTCATAGTCCAGCAGTACAACGCTCTTAGGTTTCTAAGGTCGTTGCCAAGAGACGACTGCGGTGGCGTCTAGCAGCTAAGTTGTGAACTTAGCCTAGTAGTCCTTGATGGTGGCGCTTGGCGGCAAAAGTAGGAACTATTTGAAAAATTGCAAGTTGCAGTACTAAAATTAAAACAACAGATAACACACACTAATACAGTCATCACAATTAACACCGGTTATCAGACAGATTCTACACACACCCAAAGTACACGGGGCTACATGACCGAGTTGTAGCAGCCCCTAAACTTAAGAACCAACCAACCAACCCTCCGGTGGTTCATAAAAATAACAAGTGTAGATAACTAAACGAAATTCTTTCCAAACCTTTTGCTGTTGTTATTTCATTTGAGGAAGAGGGTGGTCATTTATTGTGTCTGTAGTATAGTATACCGACCCCGTTGTGTTGGGGTAGCACGCCAGCCTCGCACGCGGAGGCCCCTGGTTCGATTTGGGATTGTAGAAAGTTACGTGAGGGTTGGAACGGGGTGCACTCGGCCTCGTGAGGTCAATTGAGTGGCTGTCTCATGGTCAAGCAGCACCCTGGTCATGGAGACCAATATTAACAGCCGGAGGATCCAACGCACTGACCATTCAACACCCCATCTGCAGGCTAAATATGGCTGGGCAGCGGTCGCTCGGTAGGCCTCTATATGAGCTGTGGCGCCACGATTTTTAGCCCACTTTCAATTTTTGAAAAAATATGAAAGTAGGCTTATGAGATCTACACAGGGCCAAAAATTGTGTGTCTGTCTGTGTGTGTGTGTGTGTGTGTGAGTGTGTATGTGTACTCTGAATGTCGGTCCCCCCTATCAATTCGAACACGGTGAAACCGAATTCAACGAAATTTGGTACAGAGGTAGAACTAGCCAGGGGGCACCTCAGTGTCATGTTTTATATCGCCGCCATCTTGACGGATACGTAATGGCGGCCACCCAATTGTTCAAAGCTTAAATCATATTACGACTAACGTAATCATCCGATCTCTACCAAATTTTGCAACAACATACCTTTATGTGGGGCGCATATTTTGACCAAACTGCAGAGTCATCAGCCCAATAATTTGCTGATAGCGGCCATGTATGTGTGCAAATCGATTCCCCCTATCAATTCAAACACTGTGACACCGAATTGAACGAAATTGGGTACAGAGGTAGCACTAGCAAAGGGCACCTCAGTGCCATGTTTTATATTGCCACCATCTTGACGGAAACATAATGGTGGCCACCCACATAATGGTGGCCACCCAACTGTTAAAAGGTTAAATCAAATTACAACCAACCTAATAATCTGATCTCTGCAAAATTTTGTAACAATATACCTTTATGTGGGAAGCATATCTTTAACAAACTAAAAGATCATTAGCCCAATAGTTTGCAGATGGCGGCATGTATGTGTGCAAATGGATTCCCCCTATCAATTCAAACACGGTAAACCCGAATTGAATGAAATTTGGTACAGAGGTAGCACAAGTGAAGGGCACCTCACTGGCATGTTTAATATCGCCGCCATCTTGACGAAACATAATGGCGGCCACCCAAATGTTAAAAACTTGAATCAAATTATTCCCAACCTAATCATCTGATCTATACGAAATTTTTCAACATTATACCTTTATGTATAAAGAATCTTTTGAACAAACTACAAGGCCATCAGCCCAATAGTTTAGAGATGGTGGCCATTTATGTGTGCAAATCGATTCCCCATATCAATTCAAACGCGGTGAAACCGAATTGAATGAATTTTTTACAGAGGTAGCACTAGCAAAGGGCACCTAATATTCATGTTTAACATCCGTTTAGCACGATGTATTTCAACAAGCTACAACAACCAACATTCAATTATACTCTTTGAAAAGGACAAAGAGTTATAACAATACCCATGCATTTCGGAGAAAGTAGGCTATATGTTCTTTACTGAACATCTTGCTTTTTTTTTGTAGTAATCTGTGTATTTGTAATTCAGGTGAGGATTGGGTCGGAGGTGGCCGTAGTCTTGAGTTAGGAACCATCCCAGCATTTGCTGTGAGCATAAACGAGAAACACCTCTCTTAAGTTTTGCCTCGCGAGACTGAGTCTACCCCGTTCCAGCCCTCAGACATCAATTAAATGTCAAGACAGAGCCGGGAATCGAACCTGGGATGACAGCCAAGAACGCTAGCCGGTACACCCAAACTTTCAGGGTGAGAGATGCTGTTAGAAGAATGAGTGTGGCTCTAGATTTTACGAATGGATTCCCTGCCTTACACCAACATCATCAGAGGAGTTATTGAGAAATGGATGATTTAAGGTAAAGAGTTAGTAGAAGGTGACCGTGAACTTTAAGAGAATACTGTCGCAGCATTTTCAAGGAGATGAAAATGGGAAACCATAGAAAACTACATTTCATGCATGGCTGACGATGGGTTTTGTGCCTAGTCCAGGGGCTGGGAAACACACACTATTTCCAATAGGCATAAAATAATTTAGAGCGACGAGTATTCTTATTTCTCTCCGGGACAGAGGCATAAATTTGAGTCGTTCGGAGATTTTAGTAAGAAACACTCTGAATGTCAACATTAAGGCTTGCAAGGATTGATATACTAATATAGCAATCACTATTAACACCGGTTATCTGACAGATTCTACACGCACCCAAAGTACACGGGGCTACATGATCGCCAACCTACATGACTTTATTTTCAATCTGAACAAGCAATTGCTCATTGCATGGCCTCTTGTTACCAAGATCAACAATAATTCTGCCATAGTTTTATAGGTTGAAGAGAATACTTTAAAAAAGGAACTTGCCCAAGATATGGATTTCACAATCACAAGAGAACTGGGACAGGACCCACATATACATATTACAATTTGAACCCACACGTCTCCCCAATTTGGAGATAGGTAGGCCCCATGGTCTTGCATATTAGGGTACATAACTCCCGCGGTCGATATCGGACAGATGAAATCTAGTCCACTAATTAATCGCACTGTCCTAATTCCCTCCCCTGGCAGTTGTTGACCCAGTTCATAAATATACACGAGGTCGAATTATTAGATATAAAATAAAATTCCCCCGTTCATTAACAATTTGTATCCTTACTTAAGATAGTAACAGGTGTTTTCATAATAGTACATTATGCAACGAGCCTATAATGGCACAATTAAGAGTATGTTTATAAAACGAATGGAGGGAGTGTTATAATTTCCATACAAGTGTCTTAATTACCTTTATGTTCGACCCTGACTATTATATGTCAGAAAACTGTTTCATTATGAAACAGTTTCTCCCACCAATCAGAGCTCAAGAAACAGTTGTTTGACCAATTAGGTGATGATAGCAACGCACCTGCACTGAGTTCCAAGGTCTTCTAATTTGAATTTCACTGCCTGGCCTAGTGTCATAGTGGAGCAATCGAGGAGGCCATGGTCAAATACAAGGTATTCTGTGCGTCCCGTGCGCTCTATTCAGTACATAAAACTGGCAAAATCTCGACAGATATTTATGAATATTTATGTTCGAACATAAAATAGTTATAATAATTATCGTCGAACATAAACAGTCGTATGCAACTCGCCTATAGGCTCGCCATTATAGGCTCGTTGCATTATGTACTATTGTAGGCGAGTTGCATACGACTGTTTATGTTCGACGATAAATATAACTTTATTATATGTTTTATTATAAATATTCATAAATATCTGTGAGATTCAGTAACTTCAGTTAGTGAACAGAGCGCGCTGGGTGGTTTGCTGACTGAACAGAGCGCATGCGTGGGTCAAAGAATTTAGAAAGGAGAGACCATTTACTTTGCTTGGCAATGCTATTGTTTACAGCCTGCATGATGTCTAGTCCGATCAGAACTAGCATTCAATAATATTGTCACGGAAGTCGTTTAAAAGCAATGCGCTGTGTATAAATTGGTGTTGGGGATATTAAGGTACAGTGCTATTTCTTGTCTCATATTCGCCAGTTTATTTACGCGAGCATATGGGACGGTGCATTTCCATGTCGGTAATTTATATAGAAGGATCCTTTGTTGCTGACTTCTGGATATAGATTCATAAATTTCTTTCATATGTCATAATATTTTCTTGTTACCGTAAAGGTTCGTGCTGATTTTGTCTTTGTATTTGGGATTGTAACTACAATAGTTGATCCGATATCCAATTTGAACTTTCAAATCATGTAATTCATGTCCGACATGTTGGATGTTGAGCGCTTGCTTGAAGCTATCCTTACCTAATTGGTCAATGAATGAGTTTATTGGCTGGAGAAACTGTTTCATAATGAAACATATACTATAATGACCCTAATTATGATACAGTTTTCTGACATATAATATTTAAATTTTGACATCGTCGAACATAGATACTATTTTAGTCAATGTTGGGAGTGGAATTTCTATATTTTGAGCTATATAATATTTTATTCTATTTGAATTGCAGCCAATCGCCATAGCGGGGTATTTTAATTGATAGCCCTTAGGTTCCCCAACAAGTTCATATTCAAGTACCTAGTTCCAACTTTGGCTACCAGAGATGCCACTGTCACTGACACCTTGGAACGTGATGGAGCATTTCTAACCAAATAACCTACAAATTTAGCTACACACTACCAATTGTAGTGGTAGGTTCTTTTACATGCCAGAAAGCTGTGACATGTGCCCGCCGGCTTTACTTCCCCTCCAAAAGAAGGCATACCGAAAGTTTAAAAATCCGACGACTTCGGCCGGGTTTGAACTCGCGATCTTGGGCACAGGAGTTCGGCATGCTACCGACTACGCCACCGAAGACCATTTTTATGCAATTATGATGAGCTGAAGGAGTCTTCTCTACCCCTTTATTTACTGAAAGCTTTTCCCACTTTTTCGTCCTTAATCGAAAAATATTTTAATTCAGAAAATAAACATGTTTTAATAATTTGGTAACATTTAGGCCTACTATTCACTCGTTTAGTTCATTTGTGTTACAACTAAAGGAGAAGGAATTTAAAATGTATACAAACCCCAATAAATACAATTTTATAGCAATTCATTACCATGATATATCGAGTTATTGTGTTGTTACGCTTACTACAATGTGGAAGTTATAGTTAAAGACAACGATATATAAGATATCGCATTATTGAACTTGAGGTTTTAATTTTTTAGTCTATTTTCATTTTATGAATAAATAGGATTATGAGATCACCTTTTGGTTGGTTGGTTGGTTCTTAAGTTTAGGGGCTGCGACAACGCGGTCATGTAGCCCCGTGTACTTTGGGTGTGTGTAGAATGTGTCTGATAACCGGTGTTAATTGTGATGACTGTATTAGAAGAGATCACCTTTTGTCCGTGTGTCTGTGTGTGCGTGTGTGTCTCCCCTAATAACTTGTAACGGCTGGAGGGATTTCAGTGAAACTCGGTAAGATAATAGCACCATTCTGGCCGACCCCAACCGTGCCCTTCAAATTTGATTGTGTCTGACCAATCCAACATGGCGGCTGTGCGAAATATTTCACCAGTATTCTGTATCTCCGAAACTGTTACATATATCGCCCTGAAATTTTGTACGGTGATAAAGGGCACTACTAGAAGTTCATCTATGAGACTTTCAAAAACCTGATAACTACAAAAACAACATGGTGGCCAAGCAAATTTGAGACTTTTAATAGACTTTTCTCGCGATTTAACCCTCCGAGCGTAATGAAACTTGGTACACCAAATGTTTATACACATTGCAATGCACTGGCATCTAATTTTGTTCAATTGTTTACATAACCTCAAAATGGCGGCTGTGCGAATTATTTCCCTGGCATTATATATCTCCGAAACTAATACAGATATCACCGTGGAATTTTGTACGGTGATAAAGGGCACTGCTACAAGTTCATATATGTAACTTTCAAAAACCTGTAAAGTTCAAAACGAACATGGCGGCCAAGCGAAGTTGAAACATTTTAATAGACTTTTCTCGTGATTTTACCATCTGAGCGCAGTGAAATGTGGTACAGTAAATGATTATCTATATTGTAATGCACTGGCATCTGATTTAGTTCAATTGTTAACATAACCTCAAGATGAAGGTTGTGCGAAATTTTAAAATTAATTTTTTATTTCTTGTGTCGTAATAATGCGATCGAAGTGAAAGTTTGAATAATGAAGCTACGCAATAATTTTCCTTTAATGGTACATAACTCTATGGCCTATACATATAACAATCCTAAATGGCGAGCATCCGAAATATCTTGACGATTTCTCAATATCTACGAATCTTTTAGAGCATTCAAAATGATTTTTTTATGTTCATAGAGGCTATGGACATAAGTTTACCTATAGGACTTTCAGTAACCAGGTGATTTCAAGTCCAACATGGCGGTGACGCGAAGTATAAATATTTAAATGGACGTTTCTCGCGATTTAACTATCCGAGTGCAGTGAAACTTTGCACTTTAAGTGCTTATACAAATGTTAATCCACTGGCATCTAATTTATTTCAATTGTTTTCATAACCACAAGATGGCAGCTGTGTGAAATTTTGAAATCTCGTTTTTACTTCTTGTGTCCTAATCATGCGATTGAAGTTTGAATACCACACGTACACAAGAATCTTTATGTAAACTAGTACATAAATAACAAGTAGTTCCGTGAAGAACTATACAGCCTATTTTCATATATCCTACTTATGTTAATTGCCACTATCAACATACAAAATTTCAGTCTGATTGCTGTAATAGATTCGTAGATATTGAGAACCGACTAAATATTTCGGATGGTCGCCATGTTGGATTTTATATATGTAGGTCCTGGAGTTATGTACTGTTACATGAAGATTATTGTGTACGTGTAGCATTCAAACTTCAATCGCATGATTAGGACACAAGAAGTAACAACGAGATTTTAATATTTCGCACAGCTGCCATCTTGTGGTTATAGAAACAATTGAAAAAAATTAGATGCCAGTGGATTAACATTCGTATAAGGATATACTGTACCAAATTTCACTGCACTCGGATGGTTAAATTGCGAGAAACGTCCATATGAATATTTATAATATCGCCGCCATGTTGGATTTATTACCACAAAGTTATTTAAAGTCCTATAGGTGAACTTAAGTTCATAGCCCCTATGAACATAAAAAAAAAAACAGTTTGATTGCTACAATAGATTCGTAGATATTCAGAGCCGTCTAAATATTTCTGATAGTCGCCATGTTGGATTGTTAAATGTATAGGCCATAGAGTCATGTCCCAATAAAGGAAAATTATTGCGTAGGTTCATTATTCAAACTTTATCTTCGATCGCATGATTACGACACAAGGAATAAAATTTAATTTTAAAATTCGCACAGCCGCCATCTTGAGGTTATGTAAAAATTGAATTAAATCAGACACCAGTGCATTACAATGTGTATAAACATTTCCTGTACCAGATTTCATTGCGTTTGGAACATTAAATCGCGAGAAAGGTCTATTTAAAGTTTTCAAATTCGCTTGGCCGCCATGTTCGTTTTGTAGTTAACCGGTTTCTGAAAGTCTTATAGATGAATTTCCAGTTGTGCCCTGTATCTTCGTACAAAACTTCAGGGTGATATCGCTAATAGTTTCAGAGATATAGAATGCCGAGGAAATATTTCGCACATCCGCCATCTTGTGGTTATGTAAACAATCGAACGTAGTTAGATGTCTGTGCATTGCAATCTGTATTGTACCCTTCAGTGTTCTCCTAGGATGCCGACTCTGGCTCGGGTAGTGATCTGTTCGGGGTGGCTCTAACTTATTCTAAACATCCTAGGAATATCGTCGAGGATCACAGGAGGCTTAACTTAGAAATCAGTACGTCAGAGAACTCCTAATAAAAATAATTTTATTCACAAAAACATCATCTCCCATTCTCCCATCCATAGACAATAAACATCAAAATAAACTCCCTTAAATTACTCCAATCATCAACATCAAAAAAAAATGCAAAAATGTAAATTTATCACACTGGCTGAAACCAGGAAAAGAAAAATAATCTAATTTACTGCAGTCCACTGCTTCAAGTTCAAAATTAACGTCAACAGACTTAGTTCATCAAACTATGGCTTAAATAACCCAGCCATTCTATCAAAACAACTATGCGCACTCTTGTTCATAATTTGCAAAATTGGTTTCTGGGAGCTCGGACATGTTCTCTCGTACAATCATCGTCTTTCCTCACAAGAGTCAGATAATGAAGGCAACAGACTTATTCTAGACCACAGGCATGTGTGTACTTCTAACTTGAAAAACAATTAATTCTCTCAGAGCCATAACTCTGTTAATAATGGTAAAACAAACAAGTCATCATACATGAAGCAACAGATAAATACTTCGGCGGCCGGTGCCCCGCTATTATTAATAAACAAACAACCATAATAAATGCACTTAAAACAATGACAATACAAGACGTCGCTTCCTAAAGCGGTACGGAGAAACCCTGGGAAACCAGACTTCCTCCCCTCATAGAATAACAATACATCCTCGACCTTGTGACAGACACTCTCACCACGCTATTCAGCTGGGCAGGCAATAACTTTCATTGCGGCTTTTAGAATCCAGGCGGCTGGCCGGGGTCCCTACCTGCTTCTTCAGACTCTCTTTGACTACCTTGGGTTCGAGCTGTACAATTACCTTTCCGACGGAGCTAAAGTGGACTCTCATCAGACAATGAACTCAATCATTTCACTTACCATTTATATCATCGTAGAACACGGGAATGTCACCTCCGTTATTATTTCACTTACCATTTATGTCATCAAAGAAACGGGAATACCACCTCCGTTATTTATTTCAGCTCAACCCAGGATCAACTCTCAACCTTTCCTGAATAGTTCATATCATCCAGCCATTTGTCTTACCTTTCATTGCCTTAGTGTGATTATCAATTACCGTACTTACTGCCACATAGTTTCCATGTTACATACTGGTCTTGTCACAATATCGAGCTATTTTCCCATCTTAGCTTTTACGTTAATATCGTGCATAAGCACTCTCAAACCAATTATTCCCTTAATTATGCAATCAGCAAAATACTGACACTCAAACAAAACTATATTTTAACCAAAATTTGATGCTCCAATACATTTACGTTATAAAACACACAAAAACTAATCATTACTGATAAATACACAAATCTACACAAAACATGCCTGCTATGCCAAAAATATCTGTTTTATCATAATTGCTTATGATCGAGATAAACTTATCCGATTCCCATGGTGGGATGCGCTATGGCAAACATGCCCCATACAATTATTTACTTATCTCGTATACATCCTGTCGATGCTCTGGTCCTTGTTATCAGTCCTCTGGATCAGTTGGTTCATCTTGCAAGGAGGATAATTTACACACGGCTTCCAATTTCACCAAAGCAAAGGTCCACTGTGAAGGGAACGGTCGGGGTCGCCCGGAAAGTGCTAAGAACTTACCGAGTTACATTGGAATCGCTCGAACCGTTTAGAATTTACTAGGGGGGGGGGGCACACACACACACCTCACACGGACAAAAGGTGATCTCATAAGCCTATTTTTTTCAAAATTGAAAATAGGCTAAAAATCCAACCTGACGACCATCTGAAATATTTAGACAGTTCTCAATACCTACGATTCTATTACAGCAATCAAACTGAAATGTTGTATGTTGATAGAGGCAATTAACATGAGTAGGATATATGAAAATAGGCTTCACGGAACTACTTGTTTTTCTTTCATTTCTACAACTCAATATGGGCTTTGGTTTCCACAAATGGAGGAAATTAATTTAACGGACTATATATTTTAAATGATCGAAAAAATGCATACCAACCTTATAAATAACTCACTAAGAACATTTTTATCCTCTTCAACAAGCCCAATAGAAAAGGTAACTCTTATGAAAAATGGTTTGCTAACACCAAGAAGGATCTACAAGAACCACTTTCAGAAATAGGATACACACATTTGAGAGGTTCCTTGAGTCAGAAACAGCGACCAACAACATTGGACAGCTGAAAGGAAAGAAGCTGTGAACAAAAGAATGAAGGAATACTGTCGCCAAAGAAATCTGAAATCATGAAGCGTTATTTACGAGGTACTTAGTTGGCCAAGATCGATTATGATGAAGATCACTCTACCCAGGAGTGAAATAATATAAATATGGAATTTGTTGAAGTGTTTTTTTTATAAACGATAACATTATGGAAGCTTGGACAAACTAATTTGAAAACTATTTTTTGTCACTCGTGAAAAATATTTAGCTTTATCCTAACGTAACACTTAGTCTATTGAATGAGCAAAATGGTCAGCTGTTCAGTTAACCAGAATGGTGGAAGAAGGATTGGTGTGGCACTATAATTCCTCATCCCTTTCCAAAAATACACCACTTGTCAGTTGCTATTCTGTTAGTATCCAAGTGTGTGGGTCATTTTGGAAAGAAAATATAGTGTTAAGTTAGAGTTAGGTTGGTTGCTGGTTGGTTCCTTAGTTTAGGGGCTGCGACAACGAGGTCATGTAGCCCCGTGTACTTTGGGTGTGTGTAGAATTTTGTCTGATGACCGGTGTTAATTGTGATGGCTGTATTAGTGTGTGTTATCTGTTTTTAATTCAAGTAAGGACTGCAGACATTGAATGTTCAAGTAATCCCTACTTTTGCTACTGAACGCCAACGTCAACGACAACTAGTTCTGAACGTGGTTACTAGATGCCACCGCAGTCGGCTCCTGGTGACGAACGTTCGAACCTAAGAGCGTAAATCAAATCTAACCTATAATTTAGCTTCACACAAGTGTAATTTAGTGCAAGGTTCTTTTACATGCCATAAATCTATGACATGAGACCGCCGGATTTACTTCCCTTCCAACGAATTCAGCCGGGTTTGAACCCACGACCATGGGTGTAGAAGCTCAGCATGCTACCAACTACGAAGTTAAAGTTTATTTGGAAACTAGTTTATTACAATTAGTGATCAAAAGTCATGGGAAGGCAGGGAATATGATGTTAATAAAGAGTTGCTCCTCAAAACGGCAGCAATACGGCGAGGCATCGACTTGACAAGAAATGGGTTCCTGACTCCCAACATTCAACTGGACGGTGATCTGACTCACAGTAAGCCTACCCCTATAGCTTGCCACGGTGGGTGAGTGGTTAGTTGGTCACTGGTCGTGGCCGAGTGCGGTACGTGTGTGCGCGCTGTGTGACCGCATTGGAAGAGGTTACGGTTCCTAATACCGGTGCTTCCTTAGTTCCACGTGTGTACTGACCTTCCGTGTGTCATTCGGACAATACTTTTTTAAGTAGTGTTCCAGATAGGACAACAAAACCAGAAACCCAGAAAACCCCGCTGAAAATCATGTCCGGATACCAGAGAAAAAACACCGTACGCTGCCAATGGGACAGGCAGAGTTCTCGCCCCTCACCAGGAGAAATTCACCGCTGGATTGGCGATACCCTCCGTTTGACAGTCGACCAAGTAGAAGCCATCCAGTTAAATGCGCACGAGAAAACCATGTACATCAAGGTAATCACCATATCTATTTATCAGAAATTGTTAAATACTTTTGCAGATCCTATTAAATTTCAGTATGATTCAGGCGAAATGACCAATGTTAAGCTCTCCACAGCGGATTCCAATTTTACCACAGTGCGTATATTTAATGTCCCACTCGAAGTACCCCCTGAAATTTTCAAATCCGTCCTGTCGAAATATGGCACTGTGAGTGACGTCAGGAAAGAACAATGGTCTTCTGCTTATCAGTTCCCGGTGTATAATGGAATACGTGCCGTAACTATGGAAATCAAGCAAGATATCCCCTCCACTGAGGCTTTAGGTGGCCATTCTGGCTATATAACGTATAATGGACAGAAACAGACCTGTTTAATTTGCAATGCTACCACACATCTACGTATTAACTGTCCAAAGAAAATGATTCCCCTCGGTATAACTCCTACACAACAACGACGTGTACAATACTCGGAAGTTGTGACGCAGCAAACGTCATATGAAAACATGCTCATTGATCAGTCAGCTGAGACAACACCAGGAGTGACCTCGGATACATCTGACGCAGAACTGGTACCTTGCCCTGGCCAGAGCTGCGAGACACAGAGTGCCCCTGTGCTCTCGGCAACCTGTATCGCAGCCTTAGAACCAACTCTGCCGTTACTACAGGCTGCCACAGAAATTTTGTCTTCACTGCCCCCGACTTCACTGGTCCCTACCGACTCACTTAAAAATGTTGATCGGGGATCCGAGAACGTCTCTAAGAAGATTAAAACAAATGCCTCGATTGCCGTACCAGCCCCGAAGAATAAAACTGGCTCCACAAACGTTTCCGCAGCTGTGAAAAAGAAACAAAATCTTCTTTCTACGTCATCTAGGGACCCACGAACGCTCTCAACCGCTGACAGCCGGCCTATGAATGGCAGTCAAAAGGAACTATCTCAACCTAATTTGACATAGTGCACCAGGATAATTCTCACCTGTGTCTTCCTTCGAGTTCACCTTCCAGTATGTCTAGCACAGCTTTTATACTTCTCTTAATGGCGCAATTTCTCACTGTGGCCACTGTGAATATCAATGTAATAGAATGCCCTCTGAAATTTCAACTGTTGGAGAGATTCCTTCGAGATGCTGACATTGACATTGCTTTCATTCAAGAAGTTGCTATACCGTGTTTACCCATATCTGCCTTCTACAAACAATACATCAATACCGGTAATACCAATAGAGGGACCGGATTCCTCATAAGACATGATATCCCACTCGCAGGTGTGCTATGTCATCCATCAGGACGCATAATATCTGGACACATAAACAATACCACCCTGATAAATGTATATGCCCCATCCGGGTCTAATAAACGTGTGGAACGGAAAATGTTCTTTCAACAGAGTATACTGACTCATCTGCACGACGTTAAGGAAAAACTTATTCTTGCAGGGGATTTCAATTGTATTCAACGCCCAGAGGATTCCACTAGTCCATACAGAGGTGTCAACCCGGCTCTCAGGACCCTTCTTATCTCCCTACACCTCATTGATGCTGTGGATAGTTTAAGGGTGCCCCTGCCCCATTACACCTGTATAAGTCACAACTCCTCATCACGACTTGACCGCATCTACTTTTCACAGGAACTTATCCAGCCTAGACGATATGAAGTGATTCCTGCCAGTTTCACTAACCATCATGCTGTCGTATATACAATCTCTTACCCCCATCCCATATTTCACATAGGAAGAGGTTATTGGAAGCTGAATTGCTCGCTGTTACTGGAGGAGGAATGCCAAGATATTTTCAGACAACACTGGATTCGATGGGTCCAACAAAAATGCAAATTTCGCGACTGCACAGACTGGTGGGATATTTTAGTTAAACCAGGGATCCGCCGCGTCTTTAAGAACATATCTTACCAACGAGGTCGGGAAAGACGGGATACAGTTGAATTTTACTATCGAGTTCTTCGCCAGCTCCAGCAAAGATCTGATGCTGGGGAGCGTATATATGACCAGATCCGGGAAGTTAAAACCAAGCTCCTGTCTCTACAGCAACGGACGCTCGCTCATATCAACGTGGCTTTAAAAGATCGTACAGTGCTCCCGGACGAAAGTGCAAGTGTATACCATATCGCCAAAGGACAACGTGAGCGGCAACGTAAATATATCCACCGCCTCCGCACCAGTACTGGAAGTGTCGTCACCTCCCCTGACGCTATACGTAGTGAAATCTCATTATTTTATCAACGGTTCTACGCTAAGGCTCCCATTGATCCACAGCAGGTGACCCTATTGCTGTCATCTTGCAGTACCAAACTATCTCCGGACAACAAAACTCTGCTCAGCGCGGATATTACGGATGAAGAGATTCACTCTGTGGTTAAACGACTCCCAAACAACCGCTCACCTGGCATTGATGGACTGCCATATGAAATGTATAAACACTTCTGGCCTCTCATTGGCAAAGAATTTTGTCATGTCCTGCGTACCATTCTCCAACGTCGTGCTCTTTGTCAATCACATCACGAGGGTACCATAGTCCTCATACCAAAAACATCCTCTCCCATGGCAGTTGGTGACTTCCGACCAGTTACTCTGCTCTGCAGTGACTATAAAGTCCTTACCAAAGTACTTGCATGCCGATTGAAGACTGTTCTACCTGATATCATTGGTGATGAGCAATGTTGCAGTATTCCTGGAAGAACTCTGTTAACAAACTTAGCGATACTACGGGACCTACACCTAAAAGCCGAAATGCTCCCCACTGAGCCAATGAGTTTTCTCACCTTAGATCTTGATAAAGCTTTCGACCGCATCAGTCATGAATACTTGTACATAGTCTTGCAACACTTCGAATTTCCTGAAATCCTTATTGACTACATTCGTATGATAAATCTTAATGCTACGTCTAGAGTGCTCGTCAACGGTTTTCTTTCCCCTCTGATTCCAATACAACGATCAGTTAGGCAAGGATGTCCCCTTTCTATGCTACTTTTTGTCATTGGCCTTGAACCGTTCCTTCGGACTACCCAGGTGAAGCTACAGGGTTACAAACTGTCCACACATGTTTTTGGAATGTGCGCCTATGCTGATGACGTATCAATATTGATCCGCAATGAAGAAGACATCTCCCACATCGATAGCGTCCTTCAGCTCTACCATATCGCCTCTGGAGCACAATCGAACCCCCAGAAAACTGCTTTGCTTCCGCTCAATACTAACTCAGTGATTACCCCACTGCCCTGGTTCCGGATAGTAAATGAGGTGAAAATTCTTGGCATTACCTGGAAGCAATCGCTTCTGGACACAGTGCAAGTTAACTGGACTAAGGTCATTGCCAAAGTTAGGGGAGTCCTGATCCAATTTGGTCAAAGAAACCTCAATATAGTGCAACGGGTCATGGTCCTCAACGTGTTTGCGCTCTCTAAAATATGGTATGTCGCACAACTTTTCCCACTTCCCAAAATGTTTGAGAGCCAATTGGCAAAATATACAGGTTGGTTTATATGGCAAGGATTTTTGTTCAGAGTACAACGGGAACAGTTGTATCTCCCATCCCGGCAAGGCGGGCTAGGGCTAACAGCTCATGGCATGAAATGCCGTGCACTCCTCTGCAAGAACGATATCACCATTCTTTCCCAACATGACACTTTTACGAAAGCGCTATACAAAGATATTCGAAACACAGCCCGTGGTTGTGATAGAGCTTTGCCGAAGATATTTAGGGACCATCAACAGCACCTTCTGGAAACTGTTCGCCAATTGCCATCAGGGATTGTTCCAACGACGAAAAGTATCTATAACATGTTGCGGCAAGTGGTACACTCCAAACCGCGAATAGAGGCCACCACCCTCTATGTCCATTGGCCCACTGTTTGGAAAAATTTTGGGGCTATGTCCATTTCTTCTGCTGTACACTCCCAAGTTTTTATCTTCCTCAACGATCTCATCCCAACCGCTCTACGGCGATATACCATCCATCTTGAAGCTTACCCATGGTGTACTATATGTGGTCAAACTGATACGGCGATACACCGCTTCACATCATGCACGCGAGTTGCCTCCACGTGGCTGTGGTGTAAGGGAAAAGTATGTCAACTATTAAATGTGGCCTCGGATGACCTTGATGACAGGAAGTTGGTTCGTTTGTCGGTGACCGCCTTCCCCCAAATTAAACAGACTGCCATTGTGTGGATAATGGGCCAATATGTACACTTCGTGATGGACAATGATCAACATTTCTCTTTCCTGGATCTCAGGTATCACCTGCAAAAAGAGCGTTGGAAGCTTAGTGAAAGTGGACAATTGTACGATAAATATGGACACTATCTGGATTTCTTGTGATGTATTAGTCTGGTATTTATCATATCTGAAAATTCTGTAATTCTGTAAAGAGCTAATAAAAAAAAAAAGTGGTTATCGTGTCGGATTACTAACCACAAGCTTCCAAGTTCACTTCTGGCCGTGGTATGTGATTTTTGAAAGGCGGCAAAAATTACGACACGCATGTCATACGATGTTGGCATGTCAAAGAACCCATTTGAATTCAGTAGGCCGTATTCATAATGGAAAAAATTAATCTCGGGAGTTTCCGCCAACACAAAGTTCCTCATTTCTCTACTAGAAGTGTCAAGGAGCTTTGATATCTAACCTCCTTGATATTCTTAGTGCTTCAAGGAACAACAAAATTCGACATGCAAGCTGCCCTCTGGGTGTCAAATAACAAAGCTTACACCCGGCCCCAAGGTCATACATTATTATTATTATTATTAGCCTACCCCTTCGATTACCCCGTATGATTCTGCCAAGGTGACGCAATGCCCGTTCATTAAACACCTGTGGTCGTCCTGTGCAGTGGTTTACGCAGATGGTAACATTATCTCTGCGATATTGAAGATCAACCCTCGACACTGTTGACCTTGGAAACCCGAATTCGCGTGTAATCTCCGAATTGCTATGACCCATGCACTGTGCGCCGATGATCATCCCGTTAACTCTTGTCGTGTTGCCAACTTCACTACACTCGTGTCTGTGACAGACTGCTCTCGTGCACCACAGTTAGCCGTAACGCTCAAGAGTCATACAAGGCAAAAATTTTCATGGGACTGTCCTTCCCGTGACATTTGGTCACTCAGTGTATACCACGAAATAGCGAATGTATTCAAGACCACCTCAAGGTGTAGTGGCTAGCTTTCTTGGCTGTCGCTTGGGAGGTTCGGGTTTGATTCCCGGTTCTGTCATGAAATTTAACTCAGGTCTGAGTGCTGGAACGGTGTCCACTCAGCCGTTTTCTATATTATTCCACTTGGTTATACTTTGGGCTGGTTGCGTGGAGCAGTGGTAAAGATCGTGTCTGCTGTGCCCCAGGGTGCGTGATCGAATCCCCGTGGTATAAGTTGGCATTTGAGGGTGCTTAAATGAGAGGGAGCCGTGTCAGTAGATTTACTAGCACGCTGAAGATTTTTTAAAGACAAGATTTTACTGCCTCGGTGTCTCTACTAGCCGCAACAATTGATAGGGACTTAGAACATTATTATTATTGATAATACTCTTGTCACATAACCTATGTTATTGTGAAATTTGTATTAGTGTGTATAATTGAAACTACCGGACCCATATGCGAACTCTCGCATAATGGGTTGTGTGCGCCCCATGTGTACAGACTACCCGCCTGGATCTAGTGCTATGCGGGATGTACGTGACACAGTTCTTCCAGGGACTACCGCCTTGTTTATTTGTTTAAAACACTTTATAAACAAATAAATATATTTCAGTTTACCTTTCAAGAAATGCAATATTTTTCCTGTACTATTGAGACGATTTGGAAGATTTTGGTACAAACCACACTTGCCAACTCCTTCTGGTTTAGGAGCTTGAGTTCTGTGAAACATACACCTTAGCGTATTATATATAGGCCTACATAGATTGAAGCGTGGGTTGGGAAGGCCTTAATGTAGAAATTATTCCGGCATTTGCCTGGATTAGAAGTAGAAAAAGATAGGAAATCACTTCTAGGATAGCTGAGGTGATAATCAAACACATCTCTCCTCATTTTTGCCTCACGAGGCAGCGTGTGCCCCAATTCTTGCCCTCATAAAAGAATTGAAAATCTAGGCCGAGTCAGGAATCGAAACAGATTCTCAGGGTTGACCACCAAGAACACTAGCTACCACACCACGAGGCGGTCACAACAAAAGGCCCAACTACTCTGCTGAATATGCAATCACACTTGATTGTGCTAGCAAACTACAATTCACGGACTATTTGCTCAAATGAATGTGCGTTGATTCTCTCAGTCCCTTGTCGTTCTGCTCGGTGACTTTCTATTGACGTTCGAGTTCATTCAAGACGGCGGAAACTGTCAGGCAAACGTTTGCCGTTCAGAACATCTATTATGAAGGGACATGTCAGTTACTACGGATGGCCCGAAGGAACCATTGTGTGCTGCGGGCTGAAATGTGTTTCCCCTTCAGCAGAGGCGGTTCCACTGTGCGAATCTCCTTCACTCTCAATAATATAATAAACACCACACCGAAACAGCTCTTATGGGGAAAGATACAGCTTAAATATTAAAAAGAGAGCAATATTAATTTCGCAACCGTGCTTATAACAAAGAAAGCTTTTCAGATAGTAGGTGTTTGTTGTACATATTGTGTGTAACATTTACATTTAAATTTAATTTAAGTATAGGCCTATATAGATCTTTATGTTCGACCATGGCGAAATGTAAATAATATATGTCAGAAAACTGTACTATAATGAGACTCATTATAGTACAAGCCTCCATTATGAGACAGTTTCTCCCACCACTTAGAGCTCAGGAAACAGTTGTGTGACCAATTACAGTAGGTAAGGATAGCATCGCACCTGAGCTGACTTCCACGGCCTTCCTATTTTAAATTTCACTGCGTGCCTGGTGTCAAAGTGGGGGATTCCAGGAGGCCATGGTCAAATATAAGGTATTCTCTGCGTCCCATGCGCTCTGTTCAGTACATAAAACTGGTGAAATCTCGACAGATATTTATGAATATTTATGTTCGAACATAAAATAGTTATAATTATCGTCGAGCATTAACAGTTGTATGCAACTCGCCTATAATGGTAATTAAGACACTCGTATGGAAATTATTTAACTCGCTACGCTCGTTTTACAAACATACTCGTGTCTTAATTATTGCCATTATAGGTCCGTTGCATAATGTACTAATATGTTCGACCCTGGTGAAATGTAAATATTATATGTCAGAAAACTGTACTATAATGAGGCTCATTATAGTACAAGTTTTCATTATGATACAGTTTCTCCCACCAATCAGAGCTCAGTAAACAGTTGTGTGACCAATTAGGTGAGGATAGCAACGCACCTGCGCTCACTTCCATGGTCTCCTATTTTAAATCTCACTGCGTGGCGAGTGTCATAGTGAGGTATTCCAGGAGGCCATGGTCAAATACAAGGTATTCCCTGCGTCCCATGCGCTCTGCTCAGTACATAAAACTGGCGAAATCTCGACAGATATTTATGAATATTTATGTTCGAACATAAACAGACGTATGCAACTCGCCTATAATGGTAATTAAGGCACTCGTATGAAAATTATAAAACTCGCTGCGCTCGTTTGTTAAACATACTCGTGTCTTCATTATTATTGCCATTATAGGCTCGTTGCATAATGTACTATTTGAAGATTGCTCCTCAGTTGCCCTCATTATGTTCGTGCAATATCTAAATATGAAAAAGATTTAGTATTCCATGTGTAAGTCAGAAAGGCGAGGGAGTCGAGACTCCTTGTCGTTATTAAGTTTCACACGCTGCACTTTAAGCTAAGTTCCATTGTCCTAGGTGGCGCTCACAAAGGGCGTGTACTGTACGTTAATTACCTTCTTGTGTTCCCGCGCCAGAATTAATGACGCAGCCAGCAGCACACACTTTCCGACCTTCATCTTTTGCAGTCACTTGTCAACAATACAGCGTTACGAAAATGACGTACAATATGAATATGAAGCAAAAATAATTACTGTACCATAATGGATAAGATGTTTAATATACGTATTAACTTCGTATTAATTAAATTTACTAAGGACATCTGTTAATGAAAATGAAAATCCACAGCCTGCTTCCAGTCGACCGTCCGGGTCAGGGAATGGAATGAATGAGGCCCCCATCTAGCGGCGAGGATATGAACTGTGTCGGCTGCCGAAGCCAGTCGCACTCCTCAGGAGCAATGATTAAATAAATGACAGATGAAATGAAATGATAGTTGAGAGTGTTGCTGGAATGAAAGTTTGACAGGGAAAGCAGGAGAACCCGGAGAAAAACCTGTCTGCCTCCGCTTTTTCCAGCACATATCTCACACTAGCAGTAGTACCAGGCTTCGCTCGGTGGATTTATTTGTTTTATGGATGATAATGAATACTACTACAGAACTGGCACATGATACTTAAACTAACAGAAAACAATATTTTTTAAATATATCTTTTTGTGGTGGTGGTGGTGGTGGTGGTGGTGGTGGTAGTGGGGGTGATAAGTAGTACAGTATAATGGACGTAACATTCAGATAAGTTTCCCGTAATGATAATTATGAATAGGGAAAAAGCTATTTACTAACTACAACACTGACACATGTAATTTACAAACAAATTTACAAAAAAAAAAAAAAAAATAGAAAGAGGAGTAAGTGAATTAAAAGGCAATGCCTAGGGCCTGTATATCATTGGCTGTTACAAATGTAGAGACCAATAGTGTCGTCTTTTGTCGCATAGCGCCGTAGGAAAATAATCAGAACTCTTTGGAAAACTTCGGCTGACCCGAGCTACTGAGGTAGCAATAGTGTCATTTATCGACAAAAAGCGCTTAACGATAATTTTCGGAATAAATGAAGGTACATTTGAAAAAAACAACGCTTATTGCAGCTGATAACCTCAATGTACTGCACCAGCACCATTGCACTTATACAGAGGCATAATATTTTCATGATGATAACTGTTTAAAGGGACCTAAGAAATCTTTTTGCACTAATAACCCCCCGTGACTGCAATTTATAAACAGCGCAAGATGCAACTATTTTCGCAATTCTGCACCAGAACACTGGTAGGGGTGACGTGATGCAGCCCGAACTGCCCGTCAACAATAGACTTATTAAAATACTCTTACAGTTACACTACTACGGACATGAATGGCTCTAGGGCCTTAATACTTGGTTTTTAAGTTCATTTTGTTTGTTATTCTAAATGTAGGGACTGGGGAGCGTTGTCCAAAATATCAAGTGGACAGTGTTACCAGCAGGGTCTCAAAGTGTATGTAAAATTTGGGGCAATTAGGAGAAACTGTGTAGATTTGTGATGAAGGGCCTACATTCAGGGAATGGAGTGGTCTGTCCAAAATTTAAAGTGGACAGTGTCACCCGCAGGGTTGAAAAGGGTAAGTATACAAAATGTGGTTCAGATCGGTGAAACGGTGTAGATTTGTGCCAAAGGGACCTAAATGCACGGAATGGAGTGGTCTGTCCGAAATTTCAAGCAGACAATGTTACTCGTTGGGTTCCAAAGGGTAAGTATGTAAAATTTGGTTCAGATCTGTGAAACGGTGTATATTTGTGCCAAGGGGCCTAAACACAGAGAATGGAGGGGTCTGTCCAAAATGTCATGCAGACAGTGTTACTCGCAGGGTTCCATAGGGTAAGTATACAAATTGCCGTTCAGAACTGTGAAAAGGTGTAGATGTATGACAAAGGGCCTAAATGCAGGGAGTAGGAGGGTGAGGGGGCTTCTGCTTCACTTGACGCCGCTGTGCCCAACAAACCAACATGGCCGCCGCGCGAAGTTGAAACATTTAAATAGACTTTTCTCTCGAACCCATGGTCGGAGTTTCACGAATGACGTGTCGTAGGACTTGAGGTGACGCCACTTTGCTATGGACCACTCGTTATACTTTTGAAAAAAAAAATTGAAAATTTTTGTTTTCGAAAGTAGGTGATAGTTTGAAAACCAAACATGATAGAATTTTGTGCAATGGCTCAAACAAACAGTCTCTATGTCCTTTATTTTTATAATAACACTTTTTTATTTTTTTACATTTTTTGAAAACACTCAAATTTTGAAATTCCTATATTTTGGAAACTAGGAAGTTTACAAAAACGTTTATTTGACATAAATGAAAGGTCCTTATGCCCCCTACCCCCAAATAAATTTCAAGTCTCTAGGATGAAAACCTGACAGTAGTGGGGTAAGGGGAAAGCTGCGACACTTCTTTTTGAACCCTCCTCGTATTTGCCCCGAACCTGATATCTCGCTAACCAATGGTCGGATTTGAACATACAGAGTGTCCTAGCACTCGTAGTGATGCCCCCTACTTTCCTATAGGCTCTTTATTTAATTAAAATACCAAAACTAAAAGGTCATCTGCTTTTAATATCTCGCGAACCAATCATGCTAGAGGTGTGTACGACGGGTCCAAGGACTCGGGGTGACGTCCTCTTTGCTATGGACCACTCGTTATAATTTTAAAAAATTGGAAACCCGATTTTGGGGTAAACACGTGTTTTTTGTGATTTTTGCCGATATCTCACGAACCAATATCGCTAGAGACGTGTACGAGGTGTCCTGGGACTCGGGCTAACGCCCCCTTTCAAATGTGGTAGATATGTTTTCCAAAAAAATAATTCACAAAGGGCCTAACGCCATACATGTTGAAAAAACGTTTTCTTTTTCTTTACCTGTTTATAATGTCCATGAAGCGTGGTGGTTGAGAGAGACGATACTGCTGGGTGTGTGTTTCAACGAACCTGTCGCTAACCACAAGGACCATGCTTAATAGAACAATCGCTATTTCGGCGGGTCGGTGTATGACAGAGCGAACGTGTGTTTTTTCAGATATTTTACCTTTAACGTGTAAACCGTGATGAGAACTTGGTTCTATGTTGGTCGAAGCGAGTACAGAAAACAAACTTGCAGAGGAGCATGAGGTGAATATGATTTGAGCTTATTGGAAGGCGTTGATCTGACTTGACAACAGGTGCAATGGAAAAAATTACCATGACGCTTGAAGGTGAAATAATCAGACCATTGTGGTGGCAGGGGAGTGCGAAATTCATGTGAACATGTGTGAAACCACATGCACGCTAAACAAGTTCCATCCTGTCTTGCTTCGTACGTGACAAAATGCAAGTCCATGTGAAATTTGATCTGCCACAGGTGTTCATCTTGGACGTCAGCTGTCCACGTGCACGATAACTGTTAACAAGCTACATCCTGTTTTGCTTCGTACGTGGCAAAATGAAAGTTGACGTGAAATTTGATCTACCACAGGTGTTCACCTTGGACGTTAGCTGTCCACGTGTTCGATAACAGAATGTTCAAAGCGAGGGGGAAAAAAAGATTATACATGCAAGGTAATATATATAAAGACATGTCGTTATCATTTCCACACTCACTTAAGTGACTACCTTTGAACACACTGCGTTGCGTGAAACACTTGGTCTTGTTTAACAGTTTTGGTGTTGGTGGAAAATACTTAACCTTGTTGTGGGGTAGGTATATATTTTTTCATTTATATATTTATTGATTTATATATATTTACATGCAATTATTTATTGATTGATAAAGTTATAATTAAATGTTTATTTATTTATTTGCAGATAACCGGTATAGCCTACCTGTTGTATGAGTGTGTGTGAGAACGATATTAAAGAAAGAGAGAAAGACAGACAGCTAGAAAAGGAAACCATTTCCACACTAGCCCACGAGACTGGAATAAAGCAAAGCATTACACGTCAAGGTGAGATTTGTTCTTTTATATATGTAACCTGTTTGATTTTGTTTTGTTTATGAAATGCATAAACTATATGGAATGGATATACTTATGGTGGTTTATTTTATTTCTTTTTAGATATTTGGAATAAAAGGGTTTACCGCTATAGCAAATACAGCTAAAATCCAAGAGGCTCTAGTTTGCGACCATTGGCAGACAGTCTACATTTCTAAACTCAGGTGAGAATGTTCTTTCAAAATAATGTCTTTTGCCACTGCTACCGATAGCCTAACTTGGGAACCCCTAAACAGTTGTTTCAAATCACGTGTGTGCTCTGGCCGCGTAGTGAATGTTAGAAAAAGTTTGATTCCCAAAGAATTTTTAGAATCTTGTTTTGAAATTTTTAAAATTGAAATTTGTACAGCACAAAGGTTGCATACAGCTTTAAAGGTGAATACAGAACTGGTGTGCGATTTCATATATAAAAAGAAGGACGTGGAGCATAAAGTGACACTTTATATTTGCAGTAAAATGCGAGAGCTATTCATAGCCCATAATTTGGAACAGTGGTATGAAATCAACGTGGTGAATGCCTTGCTATCAAAATTTGATAAACTTCAACAAGGACCCAGTGGTTTAGCGTTAGACAAAATTCACCATCTACAAATCAACATTTGTCATTTCAACCCGTTGAATGCTGGGTCTAGCTATATTAAAACACCACCAGCAATAGCATTGAAAAAGGCTGTGGTGAATATAAAGAATTATGACAATGATTGTTTCCTGTGGTGTGTGGCCGCGTATTTGCAGTCAGCACAATACCGTAATGGTTCTCGACCAGGAAAGTACAAGGCCAAGTTTGAAGAATTGAAACAAACTTTAAATTTAACTCGAGTGTCGTTCCCTATGGACTTAACCGAGATCTATAGGTTTGAACAAGATAACCAGGACTTTTCGTTCCTGGTGTATGGCCTTAATGGTGATGAGATTGTGGGTCCTCTTTATGCCACAAAAGTACCGAAACGACACCACATTCATCTTTTATATCTGTCTTATGGAGAGGTGAATCACTATTGCCTGATTAAAAGCTTGAGTAGATTGCTAAGCAGTCAAATGTCTATGAAAAAGTGTGCAAAACATATTTGTGATCGTTGTCTGCAATATTTTACCACTCTTACGCTTTTGGAACTTTCCAGCTCCTCGCTTCATCAGTGTCTTTTTCCACAATCTGGCAAATTATGACATTCAGTTTTTGATTCATGAATTGGGTCATGTTACTCAGGAAGCGGTGAGATTGATATTGCCACAAGGGGACAAGGCTGTGTTAAAGTTTAAGGACATTCACAAGCGTGACACTGTCCCCTTTGTGGTGTATGCAGATTTTGAAGCTCTCACCACACCGATGGCGGGATGTGAGCCAGATCCCACCATTAGCTCAACCACACCCATTCAAAAACATGAACCCTTTGCCATTGGATTTAATGTGGTGTGTGCCTATGACCCCACACAATCCGTTTACAAAGACCGCGAGGGGCCAGATTGTGCCAAATAGTTCTTGGATGAACTTGTCAAGTTGGCTCATGATGTACAGGAATTACTGGACCACCCAGTACCCATGAGCCTATCTACAGAACAGCAGCAGCAGTATGAGCATGCCACGACATGCCATATTTGCGAAAAGCCACTGATCAGTGCTGAAGACACCTTTCGTGATCACTCTCACTTTACAGGGGAGTTTCGTGGAGCTGCGCATAGTAAATGCAACTTGAACTTTCCAGCTCCTCGCTTCATCAGTGTCTTTTTCCACAATCTGGCAAATTATGACATTCAGTTTTTGATTCTTGAATTGGGTCATGTCAACAAGGGCTCGTTTACCATTATTCCCCAAAACCATGAGCGTTTTACAGCCCTGACATGGAGGTTGGGCGACTTAAGCATTCGATTTTTGGATTCCTTTAAGTTTATGGCATCCTCGCTAGACAGCCTTGTGAATGGCTTGAATGAGGAGGAATTAAAAAATATTAGAATGCATTTTAATGATCCTGAGCAATTTCAATTGTGCATTCGGAAAGGTATATTCCCGTATGATTTCTGCAACAGCTGGGACGTGTTAAAGCAAAGAAAACTCCCACCACAAGAGAAATTTTACTCAAAACTAACACGCAGTACCGTTTCCGATGAAGACTATGCACATGCATGTCAAGTTTGGCGATTCTGGTTTGTCTGTTGAATAATCAGGCATGTAGACATTGTTCGCTTCGGCATGGCGTTGGTTAAGCGACACAAAGCCGCCACGAATGCCCTTTTCAAAAAATAGAACCATGTCTACATCAGTGAGTAAATCCAATTCCACTTGAGTGTATTTTAAAGCGGCATCAAACGAGAGCCGATGACTCGTATAATAGTGAGCCGGGTCAAGACCGTAAATGTGTTGACACAACTCACGGAATTTTTCAAACACATCAGTGAGCAGCAATACATCCAGTTTTAGGTAATGCAAAGCATATTCACTTAGCGTCTTCATGCCTGATTATTCAACAGACAAACCAGAATCGTACTTAATGTACTATGAAGTGAATAATTTGTACGGTTACGCCATGAGTCAGCCTTTGCCCTATGTGAAGTTTGCTTGGCTGACAGACAAACAAGTGTCAGAATTTGATGTGAACATGGCTAGCCAAGAAACAGGCCGTGGATATGTGCTAGAAGAGGATATTGAATATCCATCATCCTTGTATGATGAACATGCCGATTTCCCATTCTGCCTTGAGCAAATGGTTCCCCCTGACAGTAAAGTGAAAATTGAAAAACTCATGGGCACACTTTACAACAAAAATCGGTATGTGCTACATATCCAAATGTTGGTGCAATGCCTCGCCCAAGGCTTGGTGTTGAAGAAAATCCACAGGGGTATTTCTTTTGCTCAAAAGGCATGGCTCAAGCCATACATGCAACTCAACACAGAGCACCGACAAATGGCAACACAGCAGTTTGAAATTAATTTTTTTAAATTAATGAACAACTGCATCTATGGCAATTCTAGGAGAATGTCCGCAAATATCGTGACATTAAATTGGTGAATGTCTGGGAGGGGCGGTGGGGTGCCCGGCGGTACATTGCCAAGCCAAATTTCAAATCGATCAAAATTATCGATGAGGATTTGGCTACTATTGAAATGAGTAAGACCAGCGTGACCATGGATAAGCCCATTTACTTGGGTCAAGTCATTTTAGACTTTTATAAATCGGTCATGTATCGATTCCACTATGAGTTTGCGAAACGCCATTTTGAGGACGTCTCTCTTTTGTATATGGACACGGACTGATTCATTTACCACATTCGCCACTGCAACCCCTATGACGTCATGAGGCAACAAAGTGACTTGTTCGACACCTCTTGCTATAGTGCTGACAACGAGTTTCAGCTGCCCATAAAAAACAAGATGGAAATGGGCGTTTTAAAAGATGAATGCGGTGATTCCATTATGACGGAATTCGTAGGTTTGGCTTCAAAAATGTATGCTTATCGCACACTCGACTGTAAGGAAGCCAAAAGAGCAAAAGGTGTAGATAGGGCAGTGGTAAAATCGCTACGTGTTGATGACTATCTAGCGGTTTTACGCACTGGCAAAGCTATGTCTCATACACAGTGCAGGATACAATCCAGCAACCATCATTTGTATCTTGTGGAACAGAGAAAAAGCACCCACGCCTCCATGGATAACAAACGTGTGTGGACTGATGACTTGCTCACTAGCCTGCCCTGGGGTTATGATCGCAAGGAGGAGGAGGTGTGATTTCACTGTTAAATCGTTTATGGGACATAGCTTTATATAACTTGTAGATTTAGTATTTTGTAAATATTGGTTTCTGCCATTGTAAATAGTAGATTTTGTAAATAGTGGCAACCTACTTGGACCTTTTGCTCTTTAAAAAAGTTCTATGCAATCTTTTTTATTTTTATTTTTGATTGGTAAATAGTTTGATTCTTTTAACGCTGTACAAAGTTGAGTTTTTTTTTGGTAAATATGAAATAAGTAAGATTTTTAGTAACTTTAATAACTAGTATTTAATTATTTTTCGTAATGTAAATGATAAACTAAAAAAGTTCTTTTGGGATGAGTGTGCATAACGAGAATGTGCTTTTGGGAATAAATAAAGTGGTTGTGTTTGTTCCCAAAGACAGGTGTGAATGTATGAGTGGAGAGAGAAAGCTGGTGTGTATGGTTGACCGGAGCAAACACGGTGAGGTAGGGTGGGTGGGGAGGAGGTAAATGGTCACTTATATACTCATTTTGGTTTCAATAGTTTTTTTTTCATTGAAATGTGGCAGTCAAAAGACATTATTTTTGTAAAAACAGTCTTACCTACAGTAGTCGTAGACCTCGACGTTTCTCCAAACAACCATCAACACATTGCAGCATCGCCATGGTCAAGCACTTGCATCAACATCATTGTCAAATCACAACTTTCGACATACACCAAATGGAAAATTGTGAAAACAGCAAAATGGAAAATCTATGTTTCCATATCACCAAAAACGCAAAACTTAAAACGGACATTTTTAAAAACTGGAAATTGCCATGTGTGAAATTTGAACATTCAAAAAACTTCAAACGGACATTGTTTAAAAAGTGTCATCAGCAAAATGGAAAAATCCATATCATCAAAAACGTTAAACTTGAAACGAACGTTTTCAAAAAAACTGTAAATTGCAAATTGGCAAATGACAGTGTGTGAATTCATCATGTGTGAAATGTGTAAAATGAAAAATCAGCCATCAACATCACGATTTCTTAAAATTAAAAATAACAAAACATCGTGCTCTTGTAAACCTTTGTTTTTTATTTCATAGTCATAGTGAATTGATAAAAGAAATATAGAATACAAACAAATCCCAATTCCTCACTCCTCAATGTTTATGTCCATGCATCATCAACTTTCCTTTCATAGCACACATGACAAGCAGGGCTGCCATCCTTTCACCCACTGAGGCATCACTGGATGTGAAACGTTGTTTAGCTTTCTTTAATAACAATTTATCTGCCACATGTCTTAAACCAGAATGACTATGGCGATAAGAAAGGTCATGTTCCTTGCATGCTTGATCCAAAAGATTAATGGGTACATCACCACGTTGTAAACGTTTTTCCAGATGAGTTCCAGGGCCGCAAAAACGATAACCTGGAAGATGGATTTTGAAAGGTAGGTATTGAATCACTTTGTTAATGACGCCATTGCCAGTACAGGTCTGGCATATCCTTTTCCATCGATGGTAAAAAGGTTTGGTCTTCCTCCTCCTCTGTGGACGATGTTTGTGTTTGTTGTTGTTGCTGCTTTTTCTCGCCATGACACCCGTGGAATGATTCAACAAAGTCTTTACACGGACTTTTATGACCGTGATACAGTTTCACTAGCTGGCAAGTCGCACACTGACGCATAGACGGTATTTTTGCCATGGCCACTTGCTTATGGTGATCGCAATCCGTACAGGGTTGCAATTCACTCAACACAGGGTCTAGAGTCCATGATTTTGGTACATGTTGCCAGATTTCTTTGACCGCGTTGGCAGCCACATAATAAATGAACGACTTGGGGAGCGCCAAGAGTTCCTCTTTGGTAAAACTGTCTAGTTTCTTTTTGCACACAAAGAACTTGCCAATGGCTTTGTCCGTAGCATTGCCTTTCTCCATGTTATCACGTGCTGTAGATGTTTACACGTCGCTTGTAGAAATCTCACTGGCGTCATTCACAGGCAAATCTTGAGTTATAATTTTGTTCAATAACTCCCAGCAGGCATGAGTGGTTAACCAATGAAAGAGATGCCACGCATGCGATAGGGCTGTATGGGTAATGTTGCCACAGGAACAAGTATCCATGAGCGTTTGTAGGGAGGGGCAGCCCAACTCCATGAGGTCGATACATTGGCAGTAAGACGCCAAAAATGGTTGCAACCATTGACGTTTTTCATTACCTTTCACAAATACCACATTGGCCGAGGACAAGTGTGCTTTCATGACCACGTCCAAATGAAAAATGAAAATCCACAGCCTGCTTCCAGTCTCCGACCGGGTCAGGAATGGAATGAATGAAGCCCCTATCTAGCGGCGAGGATATGAACTGTGCCGGCTGCCGAGGCCTGACGCACTCCTCTGGGGCAATGATTAAATGAATGACAGATGAAATGAAATGATAGTGGAGAGTGTTGCTGGAATGAAATTTTGACAGGGAAAACCGGAGTACCCGGAGAAAAACCTGTCTGCCTCCGTTCTGTCCAGCACAGATCTCACATGGAGTGACCGGGATTTGAACCACGGACTCAGCGGTGAGAGGCCGGCGTGCTGCCGCCTGAGCCACGGAGGCTACCACGTCCAAATATTTATAGGAAATGGTTCCCTGATTCCAGTCTAGTTGCCTATGATTTTCAATCCACTGGGTTTGTTTACGGTCTTTTTCACACAGCAAATCAAAAGCATGGGGTGGTTTAAATAGCAAATGCGTAGCTTGCAATATCCAAAACGTGGTACAATCGATAATGGCCACTTGTTTAAATATAAATTTGTTGTCACCAATTTTAAACCCTTGGCAATCCACAATGAGTGTGCGCAACTTGTTGACGCTTGCCTGGACCAAGTTCAACTGACGACTGACGGACGATCGACCACTAAAGTGTGATCATGACATGGACTTACCTGCCGTGCTAGTTTCAAATTGAGGTTAGGGTAGGACAGGGGGACATGCAAAAATAAGAATTTAAGAATTACATAATTTTATTTTCATAACACGTCTTACAGGCTTTTCTCATTTTTGGATAAGGACGGTACCAACTGATACAACAATATAGTCTCTTGTGTTTGTAACGTCCATAACACCGATGATGTCCCAATGTCTCTAAACTAGGCGTTTTTGATGGTGAGCAGCTCACCGAAGCACCATGGATAACATACGGTCCACACGTATCGTAACTTGTTTTTTTTCATTACCCAGGGACACAAGTGAGGGATAGCTTGAATGACAGGGTATATTTCTCACTTCCATTCTGCACAGGTAGGGGCAGGTGGGTGACCAGCGCTGATGTTCCTGCATGGGTTCATCGCCCTCCTGCCATTGGTCTATGATGATGGGACAAAAGGCACATTTCACTTCATCTCTTGTTTTTAAATAGTAGAATCCAGCGGCCGCAAATGCTTGAGGGTTTATGAAAGGCACCGGCCACGTGGCAAACGTCTTGAAACGTTGTTCCTCAGAGTTAAAATTCATGGATGTAACGTCTCTTGAGGCTTTAAAGCAAGACATGACTGAGCGGCTTGACGTGGGTTGAGCTGTAATTTATACACTCGTCACTTGGTTGGACAGTGGATAATAGTTGACTTGTTTGTGATGAATAATCAAACAGTAGGCCGTCGTATTGCCTGGTACATTGTCATGCGTTTCAAAGTCTAGTCGAATGTCGATATTGGATGGCTTGACAGACTCTTCCAGGTAAGAACAGTCAAAGACAATCAGTGGTGCTCTTGCCTTAAACGCTTGGGGTAGTAGCATGGGGCCGTTCTCTTTTTGATAATACGACCATCGAAATTTAGAAAACAAGTCGTACAGGGGGCCAAACTTATTTTTTGAAAAATCCAAATCAAGTCCTTCATAGGGAAACACGGCTCCGTTGAGGAAAAGACGTGTATTTCTCAATTGCAGGTGATCAAATTGCGTGGCATCTTTGGTTTGTTGATACTTGCGATTCGTTTGAAAACCCACGATCAGGTAGAGAAGTCTCTCTGTATAGCGAGCTGTTTTTACAGACCAACTGTGTGTGTTGGTGGTGGGCAATACCGGATACTCATGGAGTGCCCAGCTTCTAAATTCCATGGGTAGAGGCATATCTCTCTTTACCATTTTGAGTATGTCCAGTTTTTTGCTATCTTCAAGGGTCACATGAGGCACTTTCCATAGCAAGCGTTGTAGTTGAATTTTTGAATCGATGGGGGCATTGTCGGCTCCCTTGAGTGCATTATTATCACTCCTGTCTCTCACTAGGTAAGGCACTTGCCTTGCGTTGACCACAATGCGTTGGTGATCTTCGGCAAAGCCTAAAATCAGTTTAAGAGGTAAATATCCAGTAAAGGTCCCATCGGTGTGTACCATCCAGTCATTGGTCGAGTCAGGACACCAACCTGCCATGCAAAGTGTTTTACCTTCTTCCTCACTATAAGAGGGGTATAGTTTCATGACACTGGAAATGCCCACATTTCGAGTGCTATCCACCACGATATCGTTAATGACATACCGCACTTCAGAAAACAGAAAGGCCAAACCATGGTTGGCCAACTTGGATGTGGTGGGTGTAGAGCCATCGGCTTTGGTGAGCCGACCTTCAATCTGAATGACACTTTCATGCGGTAGGGTGTAAATATCTTGGTTGTTGATAACAAATTGAATTTCATCATTGTTATTGAGACCAGGTGTTTGAGCTTGATAGGAATGGAGATCAATTCTTACCACTCCTGGTTGCTCGTCAATGCGGTTCACTATCTCTAGGATAGAATTCATTATGAGGGTTGACGTGGTAACCCAAATGCTGTAAAATCTGCTTGTCTTGAAATGTTAACTTGTATTCACGTGGCAAAAAACTAACACCATTCCTAGACGGTGTTGTTGCTTTATACACAAACTTCATAGTGGCTTTAGCACCAACTTGTAAGTCACTGGTGTGGTAGAATCTAGATCAATGAGTTGTTGCTCTCTATTGATCAGTCTTAATGTTATATTACTAATACTATCGACAGCCACAGAATGAAAAAGCACCACTGGAGGGTTTTCACGAATAATATACCCATTGGGCGATGTCACAATAAAGTCATAAAGCGAATGCGATGGTTCTTGATTGGTGTACAATTGGCTAATAATATTACACGTCACCGACACATGATGGTCCTCAATGAATTACACTTCATGGTCCGATTCATGTTTTTTGTTGGGCTCCAACACACGTGGTTTAAATCCTAGTAATGGACCAATGGAATCGGGGTGTGTTTTAAAGTCAATGTTGAAGGTAGAGAAAATACTGCGGCAATGAGTGTTGGTATTGCCTACAAGTTCAAACTTGTGCGTTCCGTCGAGAAATGACTTTAAAACATATTGATTGATCAACACCACATAAATGTCATCGATCGTGTATCCACCAGAGTTCAAGGTGAGCACAGAATCATCATAGTAAAACTTGTTGTTCACATTTTCACGTATGTTGTATATTCGATTGTACGTTTCAAGAGAAACAAGTCCTAAACCATAGGGTTTTTCACTCATTTCAATAGGCGGGTAAAAGTCTAGGCTGACTTCAGGTCCACGTCCATGCAGTGTAAACGTTTTACTTTCTGCTGACATACTGGTGGCGTTTTTGCTTATGCTGCGTCTTATATAAAAAAATTAAACACAAACGTCCACACTGTTGGCTGTTAAACGTTTACTCTCGTTTCACATTATAATATATCTTGATCCTGTTTCCAAAATAGGTCACTAGTTCCATGGGCGGAGGCAAATTCCCAAAACTGTCAAAGTACCATACAGTGGATCCCTCTTTGACATAAGCTACATAATGCGTTTCTGGTCCTCGGTGATCATCCAAATTGACAACAGCACATTCCTGTTTCCAGGGTCGTGGGGGTAATTGGTTTCGCTTAAACACACCTAGAAAATGAGAAAGCTTTAGTTGTTTAGCATAGCTTTCCACTTGTTGATGCGTCAGGGCATGTCTTGCTATGGCTGAGGTTATTTTTTTTTAATACTTCGAAATGGTGAAATCCCAAATCCTTGTTGAAAAAAGGCTGGCTTTAAATTGGCATTTCTAGCCCCCATGGCAATCGCTTCCATCGTTTCATTGTGTCGCTGACTTTCTTTGAGTTGTTGCTTGCCCTGCTGCGCGGCTTTAATGGTTTTCGCCACTGCACTGGCACCGCCCAAATGTGAACCCAGAGCAGCCAAACCGGCAAATAATGCAGGTAAAAATCCCGCTCGTTTGGGGACGGGAATCACTCGCCCTTGGTTTGAAATCTGTCGCCGACGTTATGGAATAACATGTCTCTGTGCTGCTCGAAAGGCTTTCCTTATGGTCAATACTTTATTTTTTCTTTTTTCTTCCGCAAGGGCTTGTCCACGAATGTCTTAAGCCCAGGCTTTGCCAAGGACAAAGTCCTTTTTTTAGTCTTTCTCACCGCATACCTTTGTTTCACCATGATGATAATGACCAACAACCTTTCACAAGAAAGTTTAAATCACAACTAACGTTAGATGGTTATTTCATGGCTGTATATTCCAATTCCACATAAAGTGGGAAATCGTTTATGGTTTTTCCCGCTTGCTTTTCATCCCATGTCAACATGAGATGAAAGAATAATTCGTCACCTGCATTGACCATTTCATGGTTATGGATCAACATCCTATGACCATTTATCTTTATTTGTAAATGGTTCTCATCAGGTATGGCATATTTGATGTGAATGGTTCCATCATAGTGTAATCGATAGTGGCTTAAACCCGAAGCAAGCACATAGGTCAAGTGCTGATCATGGACTAGCGGTAAATAGTTTCTGTCATTCACAGGTTTTTCATTTGTCAGATACACTAAAAATACAGATGGGATAAATTTATAAAGCCTTTTCATTTCATAGGTCATGTAACGCTTGGTACAAACATCGTCTTCGTCTTGTGGGTCTTCCACGTGAATAATCCGATGGTGATTAGCGCTATAGCCATTCACCGTAAGCTGGGGCACTTTGTCTTAAAACTCATACACTTTGTTATCCACATACTTTTTCGTAGTAACGTCTGTAGACACTTGAGGATGTTTTACATGGGTTAACCGCTTTCCCTTAAAGTCATAATCTCCCTGTTTTGTGCGTGGCACTACTGACCTATCCACATAGTGTTTATTAGCAGGATCTGTTTCTTGTTTAGGATCATGTATGTGGACAGGCCTAGCTTTGGCCATCAACGCACGTCCAAAGACATCCATCGTCAACCTGTAGTATCAGTCTACTGTTTCTATGATAAGGCTCGGTGTCCTGTATATAGACAGCCTGCTAGCCTATCTAAGCCTTAGTTGAAACGAAGATTATTAAGCAGCAAGAGTCATTCCCCATGGGGGACATGGTTTCCCATCTCTGTCCCACATCACGTGAACAACGCCATGGTTCACTGTTTCCATCTTCCATTCGCTGCATCATTGTGGGGCCTTCCGGCTGTGGAAAGACAAATCTTTTGCTAACACTCATTACGGCGCCCAATGGTCTGCGTTTTCAAAATATTTATATTTTTGCAAAATCTCTCTACCAACCCCTCTACGTGTTTCTGTATCAAGTCATGTCTGGATTACAAAAAGAGAATATGGGTTATTTTACATTTTCCATGCAAGAAAATGTGATTTCACCGGATGAGGTAAAGCCTGATTCACTCATGATTTTCGATGATGTATCCACTGAACGTCAAGGCATTATTCAAAGCTATTTCAGCATGGGTCGACACAAACATATCGATTGCTTCTATCTTGGACAAACGTATTCAAAAATGTCCAAAAAGTTGATTCATGACAATGCCATGTCATTGTTTTATTTCGCCTGGACGAGAGGAACAGTCGTCACAATTATAATGAACATGTGAATCCGGATATGACCTTTCAAATGTTTACAGAATTGTGTGCCAAGTGCTGGAACACTCAACATCATGCCTGTTTAGTGATTGACAAACAAAGTGAACTCAACCAAGGACGGTATCGCTTAGGGTTTGATCATTTTATTGCTATTTAAGGCCCTGTCTCATTCCCCGTCAAGTCATTTGTCAAGACACCATGGCGTTAGCAGAGAGTCAATTGAAAAAGCATATTATTAGAGCAAAAAATACTATTCGGCAAAAGTTTCGTCAATTGAAACAATCACGCGCAAATCATGCTTTGTTTATTCAGCAACATTTAGCCACTAAAAGCCATGTTGTCCCTCTTTCAAGCCATCTGAAACGCTACCCACCGTTTCACAAGCCACGCAGACGCTGCACGAGGACCCTGAGGAAGAGGAAGAGGAACAGGAAGATTTGACTAGTGTTAGCGAGGTTGAGGATGAGGAGGAACAAGTGTTTACGCCTCAAAAAAGGCCGCACCCCTTGCAGAGTTTTTGAGAAAAAAGAAATCATTGGCCAGGGTCGATTGCTTCTATCTTGGACAAACGTATGTAAAACATAGAACGATTGGGACCAAGCCACGCCTCGTGACTAAAAATATTCAGCGATTGGATAAACTGTTTAACCCCATAAAAACAGCCGACCCTAAACGTCACCGACTGAAAATTGGGGATTTTGTTCGTGTGAGCAAATTTAAGTCTGCCTTCAATAAGGGCTACATGCCACAGTGGGGGACTGAACTATTTCGAATTCGTCGAGTCAACCTGGACAGTCCAGTCACCTATTTACTCGAGGACCTCAACCATCAACCCATAAAAGGTAGATTTTATCTCCATGAACTTCAGAAAACAGCATTTCCTAAGCATTATCTTGTGGAAAAAGTGTTGAAACAAAAAGGAAATAAACTCTATGTCAAATGGTTAGGGTGTAACTCTACGTTTAATTCTTGGATCAATAAATTACATGTTGTGTGAACCTGTGCAATTTTTAATTTATTCACACATCTTGTACACCACCTATAGCTCTATGTGTACAGCGCTCAGCTCCACATATTTCTTTCTCTTTCCACCTGTGTTCCCTCTTACATTACCCCTCCCCCCTCTCCCCCTCCCCCCTCTCCCCCCCACCCCCCTCTCCCCCCTCTCCCCTCCACCTCCCACCACTGCTGTCCGCAGCTCTTGCCTATCTATTGGTTGTGACATCATACCCACAAGTTGCATCATACTTTTTACTGATTCAGCGATTCCCACGCTTGCAACATCCTCTTATCGTGCACGTGGACAGCTAACGTCCAAGGTGAACACCTGTGGCAGATCAAAGTTCACGTCAACTTGCATTTTGTCACGTACGAAGCAAAACAGGATGTAACTTGTTAACAGTTATCGCGCACTTGGACAGCTAACGTCCCAGGCGAACACCTGTGGCAGATCAAATTTCACATGGACTTGCATTTTGTCACGTACGAAGCAAGACAGGATATAACCTGTTTAGCCCTCATGTGGTTTCACATGTGTATGCATGCATTTCGCACTTCCCTGCCACCACGGTGGTCAGATTATTTCACCTTCAAGCGTCACCTGTTGTCAAGTCAGATCAACGCCTTCCAATAAGCTCAAATGATATTCACCTCCTGCTTGTCTGCAAGTTTGTTTTCTGTACTCGCTTCGACCAACATAGAACCAAGTTCTCATCACCGTTTACACGTTAAAGGTAAAATATCTGAAAAAAAGCACGCTCGCTCTGTCATACACCGACCCGCCGAAATAGCGATTGTTCTATTAAGCATGGTCCTTGTGGTTAGCGACAGGTTCGTTGAAACACACACCCAGCAGTATCGTCTCTCTCAACCACCACGCTTCATGGACATTATAAACATGTAAAGAAAAAGAAAACGTTTTTTCAACATGTATGGCGTTAGGCCCTTTATGAATTATTTTTTTGGAAAACATATCTACCACATTTGAAAGGGGGCGTTAGCCCGAGTCCCAGGACACCTCGTACACGTCTCTAGCGTTATTGGTTCGTGAGATATCGGCAAAAATCACAAAAAACACGTGTTTAGCCCAAAATCGAGTTTCCAATTTTTTAAAAATTATATCGAGTGGTCCATAGCAAAGAGGACGTCACCCCGAGTCCTTGGATCCGTCGTACACACCTCTAGCATGATTGGTTCGCGAGATATTAAAAGCGGATGACCTTTTAGTTTTGGTCTTTTATTAAATAAAGAGCCTATAGGAAAGTAGGGGGCATCACTACGAGTGCTAGGACATCCTGTATGTTCAAATCCGACCATTGGTTAGCGAGATATCAGGTTCGGGGCAAATACGAGGAGGGTTCAAAAAGAAGCGTCGCAGTTTTCCCCTTACCCCACTACTGTCAGGTTTTCATCCTAGAGACTTGAAATTTATTTTGGTGGTAGGGGGCATAGGGACCTTTCATTTATGTCAAATAACCTTTTTTGTAAACTTCCTAGTTTCCAAAATATAGGAATTTCAAAATGTGAGTGTTTTCAAAAAATGTAAAAAAAAAATTTAAAAGTGTTATTATAAAAATAAAGGAAATAGAGACTGTTTGTTTGAGCCATTGCACAACATTCTATCATGTTTGGTTCTCAAACTATCACCTACTTTCGAAAACAAAAAATTTCATTTTTTTTTTTCAAAAGTATAACGAGTGGTCCATAGCAAAGGGGCGTCACCTCAAGTCCTACGACACGTCATTCGTGAAACTCCGACCATGGATTCGAGAGAAAAGTCTATTTAAATGTTTCAACTTCGCGCGGCGGCCATGTTGGTTTGTTGGGCACAGCGGCGTCAAGTGAAGCAGAACCCCCATCACCCCCCCCCCCTACTGAAGGGAATGGAGTGATCTGTCCGAAATTTCATGTAAACAGTGTTACTCGCAGGGTTCCAAAGGGTAAGTATAAAACTTTAGGTTCAGATTGGTGAAAGGGTGTAGATATGTGCCAAAGGGCATAAATGTAGGGAATGGACTGGTCTTTCATAAATTTCATGTAGGCAGTGTTACTCGCAGGGTTCCAAAGGGTAAATATACAAATTTTGGTTCAGATTGGTGAAACGGTGAAGATTTGTGCCAAAGGGCCTAAATGCAGGGAGTGGAGTGGTCTGTAAGAAATGTCATGCAGACTGTGTTACTCGCAGGGTTCCAAAGGGTAAGTATACACATTTTGGTTCTGATCGGTGAAACAGTGTAGATTTGTGCCTAAGGGCCTAAATGCAAGGAATGGAGTGGTCTGTCCGAAATTTAATGTAAACAGTGTTACTCGCAGGGTTCCAAAGGGTAAGTATACAAATTTTGGTTCACATCGGGGAAAAGGTGTAAATTTGAAACAAAGAGCCTAAATGCAAGGAAAGGACAGGTCTGTCATAAATTTCACGTAGACAGTGTTACCATCAGGGTTCCAAAGGGTAAGTATATACATTTTGGTTCAGATAGGTGAAACGGTGTACGTATCACTAACCATAACGCCAGCGCATGCGGATAGAGCTGTTCGGGAGCGCTTGTTCTACAGACTTACTGAACAAAAATCAATCTTGAAGGTTACCTGAGAGGTGTAGCCTAATGCTATATAGCCTAAACTATTCCTCTTGAATATGGCTAACATATAAAAAAATAATTTTGGACTGGTAGTTCCAGAGATTATCGCGTTTAAACACATAAACACACAAACACACAAACTCTTCAGCTTTATTATATTAGTATAGATGTAGTAACCGGAATTTGAACCACGGACCCAGCGGTGAGAGGCCGGCGTCCTGCAAACGATACTGAACACTATTATTTTTTCCTCGATGTGACTACAAAATAATACGAGGGGACATAATAGTGTTCAGTATCGTTTCCGGGGTATGATTGCTGTGCAATAGTACCGTAAGGGATGCAAGCAGAGAAATATGGACCTTCTTGATATCAACGCTACTTGGGCTGCCTTAAACAATATCTTTAAGGACTGCTGATTCAATTGGTTGTAACATGTTTTCAACCCTGCAATGGTGTCTTCGTCAGCATGGGTCGCTTTGCTCTAACTTACTATACACTAAATAGAGCATTTAACGAGAAAACATTATCTATACTAATACTAGCAGTACCCGGTATGCGTTGCAATGCCAATCAAAGAAAGTGTTGGCATTGTAACTTTGTATGTTGAAGTGGTTTGGGATTCCCAGCATTGTTTTTCAATTTCCGTTAACCACCTCTAAACTATTGTAAAATTGATTTACTATCTCAAAAAAATCATGGGAGCGTGCTCAACAACTCACCAAATTTTCATCGCAATGAAATGAATGGTATATGAACGCATACGGGACTTTGTTGAAACGATTCGAGCGCCGTCTCCCATTTGATGAATATACTCGTACGCTACCTATTGTAAAATGGATTTACTAAGTGGAAACCTTCCCTGGTGTGTACACAACAACTCATGAAAGATTCATCGCAATCGCATGAATGGTATATGAACGCATACGGATTTTTTTAAACGATACGCACGCCGTTACTCATTTGCTGAATCTACTTGTGCGATACCTATTGTAAAGTGGATATACTATGCCAGAAACTTTCCCTGAAGTGTACACAACATCTCACCCAAGTTTCATTGCTTTCGGACAAATGGTATATGAAAGCATACGGGACTTTGTTGAAACGCTTCGCGTGCCTTCACTCATATGTTGAATCTACTTGAGCGCTACCTATTGTAAAATGGATTAACTAAGCCTGAAACTTTCCCAGGAGTGTACACAACAACTCACCCAAGTTTAGTCGCTATCAGACGAATGGTATATGAACGTATACGGGACTATGTTGAAACACTTCGCGCGTCGTTGCTCGTTTGTTTAATCTACTTATGCGATACCTATTATAAAGTGAATTTACTAACCCAGAAACCTTCCCCGAGGTGTACACAACATCTCACCCAAGTTTCATCGCTATCAGACAAATAGTATATGAACGCAAACGGGACATTGTTGAAACGCTTCGCGCATCTATGCCCATTTGTTGAATCTACTCGTGCGCTACCTATTATAACATGGATTTACTTAGCCAGACACCTTGCTAGTAGTGTACAGAACCTCTCACCCTAGTTTCATCGCTATCGGACGAATGGTATGTGAACGCATACAGGACTTTGTTGAATCGCTTCGCCCGTCGTCGCTGATTTGTTGAATCTAATCGTGCGCTACCTATTGTTAAGTGGATTTACTAAGCCAGAAACCTTCCATGAAGTGCACACATCATCTCACCCAAGTTTCATCACTATCAGACGAATAGTATATGGACGCATACGGTACTTAGTTGAAAAGCTTCGCTCGTCGTCGCTCATTTGTTGAATTTACTCATGCGCTATCTATTATAACATGGATTTACCAAGCCAGATATCTTGCCTGTAGAGTACATCACCTCTCACCCATTTTTCATCGCTATCGGACGAATGGTATGTGAACGCATACGGGACTTTATTGAAACGCTTCGCTCGTCGTCGCTCATTTGTTGAATCTACTCGTGCGCTACCTATTATAACATGGATTTACTAAGCCAGACACCCTGCCTGTAGTGTACACAACCTATCACCCTAGTTTCATCGCTATCGGACGAATGGTATGTGAACGCATACAGGACTTTGTAGATACGCTTCGCCCGTCGTCGCTGATTTGTTGAATCTAATCGTGCGCTACTTATTGTTAAGTGGATTTACTAAGCCAGAAACCTTCCATAATGTGTACACAACATCTCACCCAAGTTTCATCACTATCAGACGAATAGTATATGAACGCATACGGGACTTAGTTGAAACGCTTCGCTCGTCATCGCTCATTTGTTGAATTTACTCGTGCGCTACCTATTATAACATGGATTTACTAAGCCAGAAACCTTGCCTGTAGTGTACATAACCTCTCACCCAAGATTCATCGCTATCTGACGAATGGTATGTGAACGCATTGAGGACTTTGTTGAAACGCTTCGGCCGTCGTCGCCCATTTGTTGAATCTACTCGTGCGCTACCTATTGTAAAAAGGATTTACTAAGTCAGAAACCTTTCCTTGGGTGTGCACAACAATACAACCAAAGTTTCTTAGCAATCGGGTGAATGGTATATGAACGCATACGGGACTTTGTTTATCGATTCGCGTGCCGTCACTCATTTGTTGAATCTACTCGTGCGCTACAACTTTCATATTTATTCACCTTTTAAACCTTCCCTGGACTTCCACAAATAATTCAAGACCAAAATTAGCCGAATCGGCCCAGCCGTTCTCGAGTTTCAGCGAGACTAACGAACAGCAATTCATTTTAGCCTACATTCGATTTTTGCAAAAAATGAAAGTAGACTTAAGAGATCACTACAGGGCGAAAAAAAAAGTGTGTCTGTCTGTGTGTGTGTATGTGTGTGTGTGTGAGTCTGTGTGTGTGTATGTGTGTGTGTGAGTGTGTGTACTCTGAATGTCTGTCCCCCCCTATCAATTCGAACACGGTGAGCGCAAATTGAACGAAATTTGGTACAAAGGTAGCACTAGCAAAGGACACCTCAGTGTCATCTTTTATATCGCCGCCATCTTGACGGAAACGTAATGGCGGCCACACAAATGTTCAAAGCTTAAATCAAATTACGACTAACCTAATCATCCGATCTCTACCAAATTTTGCAACAATATACCTTTGTGGAGGAAGCATCCTTTGACAAATCTAGTAGGTCATTAGCCTAATAGTTTGCGGATGGCGGCCATCTTTGTGTCAAAATCGATTACCCCTATTAATTCGAACATGGTGAAACCGAATTGAATGAAATTTGGTACAGAGGTAGCACTATCGAAGGGCACCTCAGTGTCATGCCTTATATCGCCACCATCTTGAGGGAAACGTAATGGCGGCCACACAAATATTCAAAGCTTAAATCAAATTACGATTAACCTAATCATCCGATCTCTACCAAATTTTGCATCAACATACCATTATGGAGGGAGCATCCTTTGACCAAACTAATAGGTCATTAGCCTAATAGTTTGCGGATGGCAGCCATCTTTGTGTGAAAATCGATTCCCCCTATTTATTCGAACACGGTGAAACCGAATGGAACGAAATTTGGTACAGAGGTAGCACTACAAAAGGCCACCTCAGTGTCATGTTTTATTTCACCGCCATCTTGACGGAAACGTAATCGCGGCCACCCAAATGTTAAAGGCTAAAATGTAATTACGACCAACCTAATAATCTAGTCTCTACCAAATTTTGCAACAACAAATCTTTATGTGGGAAGCATATTCTGACCAAACTTCTAGATCATCAGCCCAATAGTTTGCAGATGGTGGCCAAGTATGTGTGCAAATCGATTCCCCCTATCAATTCAAACACGGTGAAACCGAATTGAACGAAATTTGGTACAGATGTAGCACTAGCAAAAGGCACCTCAGTGTCATGTTTTATATCGCCGCCATCTTGACGGAAACGGAATGACGGCCACCCAAATGTTAAAAGCATAAATCAAATTTCGACCATCCTAATAATTTGATCTCTACCGGATTTTGTAACAACATGCCTTTTTGTGGAAAGCATCTTATGATTGACTACAAGGTCATCAGCCCAATAGTTTGCAAATAGCGGCCATGTATGTGTGCAAATCCATTCCCCAGATCAATTCAAACACGGTGAAACCGAATTGAATGATTTTTTATTACAGAGGTAGCACTAGCAAAGGGCACCTCATATTCATGTTTAATATCCCTATAGCACGTTGTATTTCCACAAGCTACTACAAGCAACATTCAATTATACTCCTTGAAAAGGACAAAGAGTTATAACAATACCCATGCATTTAGGAGAAAGTAGGCTATATGTTCTTTACTGAACATCTTGTTTATATATATCTTCTTATATATAAAAGTGAAAGTCTGTATGTATGTATGTATGTTAGCCCAGGCATTTTAGTCTAAAAATCATCAAAACCTAGAAAAAAATCATGTAAAGCTAATTTTCTGAGAATTTGATAATTTGACCCTGGGGAACAACATACTAAAATTCTCTAAGCTTCCGATGCCGGCTTCCTTTTTCTCCAGGCCTGGAAACCTGGAATTTCAGGATATTCCTGGAGCACCCACAAAAACCGAATCGTTTATCCAAAATTGACAAAGTATGGTATCAAATGAAAGAGGAAAACATTCTGATTCAAAAAAAATTAAGAAATACAACATTCGGTCACTTCCGGTCAAATAAAAAACAAAAAATCGCGCAAAATTCATTTTTTTTCAATCAACGCGCTTTTAAGTGACCAAACCATGGGGTTAAAGTAAAATAAGCTAAATAGAACGAAAGAGCATGTTTTTAGATTTCCAGAAGTGTCTTTTGTTTGTTTGTACGTCTAATAGTGTACGAGCTACTGCCAGAATAAATTGCACAACAAATTAAATTGGTAGCGCCGTCGCGTCGTGTACATTGTTGGGTCGAATGCTCGTTGCTGCTCCTGGGCTGCGGCTTACGCTCTGCAAGGGAAGTCCTGTTGTTTCTATTGTGTTGTTGTTGAGTTTAACGTTTATTGGTGGCACGTTGCGAAATTGGCCTACTATAAAAGTACAGTGAAGAAGGATGTGTGAAAATGTGGAATTGCGTTTTATGTAAAGAACCTTTAAATGTTGGTGTTGTAAGTTTAGTGAAAAAGAAAGGCCTCGAAAGTTTAAAAATCGCAAGCGTGAAGCGAAATGATGGCTTGGTGGATAGTTTTGCCTCAGCGGAATTTCTGAAAGTTCACCTTCATTGCAGGTAAGGATGTGTTTCGCATTCTATATTGAGACCGAAAGGCTCATGACCCCATGACCATTTCCGGCTCATCGAAAATTGGTTGCCGAGGGGAAAAAAATCCCAAAGAAGCTCAACCACACATCCAACCATGAAACACCAATCTACCAGGGGAAGTCGCCAACTGAAGTAACATATTTATTTAATAGTGAGATTACCCAATGATTTTTTTTCTATAATTTTCGAGAGTGCTGGTTGTGTAAATGATATGATGGGTTATAAACGGTTAATTTACATAGTCAGGAAACGAATCACGCGGTGCCCAGCCATGAAGAGGAAGAAGCACTAGTCGCCATTACCTAGACAGTACTGTGTCATGTCGTGTGTGAGTGAAAAACGCTGCAACTGGATCTCGGGTAATGGACAGGGTAAGGACGTGTAGTCCATTAATATTACTATTATCGAACAGACTTTTATATTATGGTGTTTGAAGCCATATTTTCAGTGTTGCCTTAGTAAACAAGAGTTTAGTGCTAAACTCTTGCAGACTTTTATATTTGGAAAGTGCATTGAAACTGTTATTCGTGACTAGTCGAACTGTAAATTGTCAACATTTTGAAGTGCTATTATCAAACTCGTGTAATTGTGGAGTGAGAAAAGTTGTAAAGTCTGTGTAATATGATGCAGATGCGTCAATCAAGTCAGTGGCGGAAATAGAAAGGCAATTTTGAATATTCGCACAGTTTAGAATCAGTGGAAATTTTACAACTATTGTTCCGATAAAATCAATGATTCAGGCTTCTACAACGTGTAATACTACTACCATCATGGGGGCCTATAACTACCGCCATCCTTATGGCAGGAGGAATTTCCGAGTTAACCATTCAACCCTGGGAAGAGCCGATGCCAAATAATACCATGAGGAGAAAGAAACGATGGTTATGGTCGGTGAGTGAACCGAGGACCAGGTTCAAACCGAGAGCCATCCATCTCATACAACCAACCATGAACGAGTAAGTCAAATAAAACCATTTATGTACGGTAGAATTGTGGTGGATAATTAGCATAAGATATTGGCCGCACGTATTCACACAGTTGGTTATAGGCAGGATTTTTTTTTTGGTAGTTATGTGATTAACTATTATTTCCTGTCGGTCTATTTCTACATGGCAATTTGTAAATATAATGGTTAAGAAAGGCATTGGGAGCACTATGCATAAATAGAAGAAGAACGCCGCGAATGTAACTTCATGTACTTAAGTAAGGTGGAAGTGTGTTATTCTCGAACACACGATCCTTGGGAAGGTATGGCAGTCGATAGACACGACGGAATGACTACAGTATAATTTGTTTAAGCATTTTTAATACCTCCTACGTATCATTTTAATATATTCAAGTCACTGCAGAAGAGTGACATACAGTATCTACATCTTTGGTCTACCTGGAATACAACATTATTCTTTTGTTATGCCAGAAGTGTGGCGTTATTACAATCGTACATCTGAATGTGTGGATTTAGAACTGGTTACAAAGCAAGCGGTGAGCAAATGCGTCAGTCACATGTCACTTTATACAACAACTAAAGGCACACACAAACTCAATACTACACTTAGCGTAGAACTGCACAGCAGTATTTTCTCAATGAATTTACACTCCCATAAGGTTAATAAATTTGTTAAGTAAAATGTAACTTGTATTAGATTGAAACCATTATTTAAGAGCTGTAACAGCTGTTCTGGGCAGCCATTAACTTAATTTTGTACAGACCGAAGATGTATCAGACCAGGGCAACGTGTTAGATTGTGATTGGGTAATTTGTTCCACATGAAGACGATGCATTATCGCTCATGGTGATGTTAATTAGGTGACAGGTGATGTTTATACCACTGTCGACCGTTCTATAAGGTGTGTGTTGGGTGACCACACGTATTGGTATTTGTAAACACGAGTCCAGCTGTGACTGGCGTGTATTGAAGTTGAGCGGTGATGCTCATATGAAGATGTTTGATGATGCTGTAGAATCGAGATGACTGATGCTTCTCGAAGGGAGAGTTTATTAATGGGTCTGATTCTGTTCTTCGTGTCTAATGACAATATTAAATACACTTCCAGCAAATAATAATAACAATAATAATAATAATAATAATAATAATAATAATAATAATAATGAAATAGTTTTACTTTGAAAGCAATAAATAATTAATAATTAAATAAATAATTAAATAGTTTTGAACTTCAGTTTTTTTTGTATAATGTAATTTTTCGTATGTTGTTGTCATGATTCGATCTTCGATTTTTCACCTGAGGGTGATGCTTCTAAATACAATTAGATCAAGCTGACACTCCTTGAATCTTCGAATGTAATTTCTAGGAGAATCCACGGAAACCTGGACTTTGCAATTGCAACGTCAGACATGACGGTGTTCATGCTGTTGCCAACCTACATTGACATGCATTCAGATGACAATCGTCTACAAACAGTCGACGATTTGTGTAGGGAGGATGTTGAATATAAGAGTGTATTCTATTGTGTGTTTATGTTTTGTTGACTTGTGTTCCCATTTGTTACTGATGTATTTTTAGTGAACCAATTGTGTGATAGTTTTTTTTTCTGCATAGGCGCGTCACGTCTATGATGCGGCTTCGGTGGCGTAGTCGGTAGCTAGCTGAACTGCTGTGCCCAAGATAGTGGGTTCAAACCCGGCCGAAGTCGTCGGATTTTTTAAGAGCGTTAAAAATCCTTCAGTATGCCTTCCTTCGGAGGGGAAGTAAAGCCGGCGGTCCCATGTCATAGATTTATGGCATGTAAAAGATCCTTTCACAGACTAAACTTGTGAAAAGCAAAATTTGTTAGGTTAGATTTCGTCAGAACGCTCTATCAAAAGTTCCAACGTTCACCACTAGGTATCATTGATACCTGGTGGCGAAAGTTGGAACTACTTGAAATTGAACAGAACTTGTAGCTCACCCTTTAGGGTATCCGCTGGAAGCAGCTACAGACTCAGGCGAGCCGAACATGTCCTCGGACACTCCCGGCACTAAAAGCCATACGATAAATAAATAAACGTCTACGATTAACTTTCCGATAGGATCAAATCAGAACATAACTTTAACGTTAAATGTCAGGGATAATACCATCATAGCCTAGTTTCATACACATTGTTTTGCTTTAATTAAATTTCTCATTTTAATTGCTTAGGGCCGAACTTACGTATTATTCCCTGAGTTTGCTGTTTTTTTGTTTTGTTGTATAATAGGACTTCATAAGAGGGTAACTTAGCGTCATTTAGGGACTATTCATCATGTATTCAGGTTAGCGGCTTATCCGATTCTTACCCTCAGAAGAAGGTTAGGGTGCTGTTTCTAAATAAACAAAGAAGGTAACTTAAGACTGGACTTCTTCTTCTTTTTCTTGTTGTTTTTGATGTGCTTTCTTGGGTCAGTTCATAACATTTCCACATCTCACTAACACCGATCGACCCTGAGGTAACTAGTCCCGTGCGGGCTGATTTGAGAATGCACATCTGATCCTTTTAGGGTTGTGGGTTCGGTGGATGGGGGTGTCGAGGGGCCGTTGCGGTCAAGCGGTCTTCCGACATCCTTGTCTGGCGGGCACAATATACTATAAAATACAACGGACGTACCTATAAAACACAAATAAAAAATTACTACCGCTGAATTTAGTTCATAGATTTCATGTTTCAACATACTTTTATGTGTCTATAAGCCTAGGACTTATTGCCAGTCGCTTAAGGTATTGAGACAGTTATATATGTGGGGATTTGGGGTTTAATACGATCTTTACACTCATTGATAAATTCTTAAATGTTGAAATTTAACGGATTTCGAGCCAACTAAAATTGCACAATTCACATCTTAAAGTGCTAAGGAGAGAAAAAGAAATGCTGGGTTGGAGTTGGATTTGAACCCAAGACGCACTCAAGCTTTGTAAGCAAAAGGGTAGCGCCTTAGCACCCGCGGCCACCTGGCCGACGCAAGTAAGCTATGCTTGTTGGGATAACTTCACGTTTGCGACAAAGCAAACTTGAATTTCATGTTTTCAATCGGCTCTAAATCCGTTAAATTTGAGCGTTTGGAATTTTATCATATGCCACCGTGTTCGCCTTAACGAGACCTATGCAATGGTATGGGTTTTTGAAAAAAGTAAATCCGTTAGCTATTTTTCCTACGTTAGAAATTGGGATAGTCGTCTCCGTAGCGTAGCGGTCAGCATGGTTAGCTGCCGCCCCGGAGGTCCTGGGTTCGATTCCCTGCTCTGCCACGAAATTTGAAAAGTGGTATGAGGACTGGAACGGGGTCTACTCAGCCTCGGGTGGTCCAAATGAGTAGAGGGGGTTCGATTCCCACCTCAGCCATCCTCGAAGTGGTTTTCCGTGTTTTCCCACTTCGTCTTCGGGCAAATGCCGGGATGGTACCTTTTTCAAGGCCACGGCAGCCTCCTTCCCTCTTCCTTGCCTATCCATCCTAACCATCCATTACCTTCCTTCATGAGGCCCCTGTTCACTTTGCAGGTGAGGCCGCCTGGACGAGGTGCCAATTCCACCTCACCAGTTGTATCCACTCCGATTAGATGTTCCCAGCTCTAGGACACTGCCCGTAGAGGCGGTAGTGGTGAGTGCCCTCGCTGAGTCCATGGGTTCCACCAACCTAGAGGGTAAACGACTAAGAAAAGAGAAGAAAAAAATTGGGATACCGTCCAAAGCTTTTTTACAGCTTACTTCTTACAGTTTTTACAGCTTTTTGTGCATGTTAGTAACGTCTTTTAGTCGAAGTAGGACTTAATGAAGTTTAATTTAGGAAAACTGACCAGGAGTTTGTTTTGATCTTAAAAACTCTGCTTCAAAGTTGGTTATTTAGATCTAACTGAGGGCCCACTTTTTCGTAGTAAAACCAGGTAAAGATTTAACTAATTTTACTTATTTTATTTTTAGGATCGCTTACACGCGGCCTGGTTCGATAAAGGCATCTCTAGATAAAAGGCCCGAAGGAGAATTATCCAATGAGGAAACGCTCTTAAAACCTACTCTTCGTTCTTCTGTTGACCTTTTCAACATAAGATTGTCTGTTCTGTGGCAAAGAGGTCTCGTCTCGGAAGGAGACGAAAAGGAAGTTAAGTACAGACGTATTATCCACGAGATACGGAACGATCCCGGTTATTACAGGCATCCGACTCCGAGCAATCGAACGTGGCAATGAATGGGGACGTACTGTACGTGCTCGTGTGGACAGCATAATATACCTTGTTGCTGCCGAGGCCAAATATCATGGAGAATGTCATCTCCGATTTGTATCTGGAGGCGTTTTGGAGGGTGATGGTAGCAGCGTCAAGACTGGCCGTGGCCGTCCTGCGGACACCGAAAAGCACGACGCCTTTGAAAAACTCTGTACGTTCTTGGAGACCAATGAAGATTGCCAGTTCGCACTTGGTGATCTTCATGACTACCTAGAGAAAGTATGTAAAGAAATGAAATGTGGCCCATACGCGCAAAAGTATCTCAAATAGAAACTACTTAGCCACTATGGACAGCGAATCTTCATCACCGAGCTGCCAGGTCGAAACTGCATTGTAAATATGAAAGAAACGGCAGAAAACATCATGCACGACAAATGGTACGAGGAACGTGGGAAGTCCGAAGCCGATGAACGTCGGTGAATCGTAGAAAAGGCCGCTCAAATTATAAAAGAAGATATTCAGACGCGTGCGTATAATCTGGCGCAGAAGAGCAGTCGTTAGATGCCGACGTTCTACCGAATACTCTATCTCTGTTTCTTGATCGGATCATCACGACCAAGTTAGAGGGCGCAACCGGCAAATCCGCCAAGAAAAAAGCCATTGGGCATGCAATTATTTCAGCTTGTCGTCCGAAGTCCTTTTTATCTCCTATTTTGTTGGCAGTTGACGTGTATTTCCACCGACACTACGGGTCGTGGCAGCTTGTTGATCTTCTTCATAGCATGGGTTTCTCCATGTCCTACAACGAGGTTCTTTGTTACGAGAATAACGTAATAGCTTTCACGACCAGTGAAAATGACACAGGCGAAGAACAGTTTGGCGAAGCAGAGCCGAACAAAGAATTTGTTCAATATTCCTTTGATAACACTGACGTTAATGTGCGCACGCAGACCGGACACGGGACGTTTCACAGCATGGGTGGTGTTATGATGTCTACACGAGCCCCTACTTTACCCCGGGAAACAGTACCACGGCAACGAAATATATCAGCTGCTGCTGTAACAATTAATTTATAGATTTCATGTTTCAACATGCTTTTATGTGGCTATAAGTCTAGGATTTATTTATATTTTTTATACATATTTCTATCATTGTAATCATTCGAACGATTTCACGAAAAAGAGCTATTAATTTTCCTTTTTACTTTCCAGGAGGAGGCGGGGCCAGCCATAGACACTGACGTAGGACATTAGTCGACCCTACATGTACAATATTGCACCAAATATTGTTTTAATTTCACAAATGTTCTTTTCTTTTATACAATTGTCGCTGTTAAAATCCCAAACCAAATGTACATTAAAACGCATGTTTTCAACTGTACATGTGAGTGTTTTTTTTGTCGGCCTTTGTTATTCATTTAAGCAAATCTTGCGTCGTTTTATTATTTTTACATGGACGTCGCGTAACCAACTCAACGTGGCGTTCAACTTATTTTAGCTGTAGCTCGTGCATTATTAGACGTACGAACAAACAAAAGACAGTTCTGGAAATCTAGAAACATGCTCTTTCGTTCTGTTTAGCTTATTTTCCTTTAACCCTATGTTTTGGTCACTTAAAACCGCGTTGATTGAAAACAAAATTTAAGAAATGAATTTCGCGCGTTTTTTGTTTGTTTTATCGACCGGAAGTGACCGAATGTTGATTTTCTTACGTTTTCTAGAACCTGCAAGTTCTCCTCTTTCATTTGATACCATACTTTGTCAATTTTGGATAAACAATTCGGTTTTTACGGCCGCTCCAGGAATATCCTGGAATTCCAGATTCCTAGGCCCGGAAAACAAGGAAGCCGGAATCGGAAGCTTGGAGAATTTTAGTATGTTGTTCCCCAGGGTCAAATTGTCAAATTCTCAAAAAATTAGCTTTACATGATTTTTAGCCTACTTTCGATTTTTGCAACAAATGAAAGTAGACTTATGAGATCAACACAGGGCGAAAAATTGTGTGTCTGTCTGTGTGTATGTGTGTGTGTGAGTCTGTGTGTGTGTGTGTGTGTGTGTGTGAGTGTACTCTGAATGTCTGCCCCCCCCCCTATCAATTCGAACACGGTGAAACCGAATTGAACGAAATTTGGTACAGAGGTAGCTCTAGCATAGGGCACCTCAGTGTCATACTTTATATTGCCGCCATCTTCACCAAAACTGAATGGCGGCCACTCAAACGTTCAAAACGTAAACTCAAATTACGGCTAAACTAATCATCCGATCTCTACCAAATTTGGTGACAACATACCTTTATATAGGACGCGTCTTTCACCCAAAATTCAAGGTCATCGGCCTTGCCATTTCAGGATGGTGGCCGTGTGAATTATGCAACCATTATAATCAATAGCTTAAGACCCACCAATTCAGATTATCAAGCCTAGGGTGGTTTAAGCTATCCTGAAGGTCGTGATCCGTTATTTATTATAATTTAATATTATAATATTATTCTGTATGACTGGCTTAAAAGAGCTGAGCTGTATCTGCCACACGACAAGATGGCAGCTGTCCTCATGAGCCTGTCTTATATTTCAGTAGTTTTAGTATGTTGTATGCGATATACCCTACTGATACAATAATATAAACTTTGTATGAAATGATCTATAATGAAGATGTACTGCAGTGAATAAATAGTTTATTTCAAGTCATTATTTGCCAACAGGTTGAATCTAATATATCAGTTAAGATCGCCATGATGTTACGGATATGTTTAGCTCTGGGCTAGCGTGTTAGCCTGTCACGCAGTTAACTGGGGATCGAATACTGCTACAGTTGACTATTCTTTTCTTGAATTCTTTTACAAATGATGTGCACAAGCTCTTATCACAGATACTGAATAAAATGTCATTTAGCTCAAAGGGGAGGCTAATGTATACACTCGTTTATTAATAAAATCACAGTCCCAGCATTGCACATAAACAGAAGACATTACGAAAAGGAGAATAGAAGAATTAGATACACGTTGTTATCAACCACAGCCTTCTTAATGTCTCTGTACGGTGCTGTCCTCTTGTGGGTTATGTGGGTAGTATTGTTCCAAATATACCGCTGTGTCAATACCTGGCCTCCTAAAGTATGGCAATTTTGTAATACTGGTAGTTCGACTATTAGCCACGATCGCGCTCCGATTACCTTTAATGATAGAACGTACAAGGCACTGCCGGCAGGAAGTTAGGTCCTCATTTTGAGTACGTAATTCAATTGCTTATATGAGGACGAAGCGTCCTTCTGGCAGGACCGTTCTTTTTCCATTATATAGAGGGAAATGTAACGAATCAGCGCATGCAAGTCTGAAGTTGGTAGCTCTGACCGTTCAGTAATGGCGGCGATTATACGTAATGGTGACTGTGTTTATGTTTTTGCTACCTATTTCGATGCTCCAAACAGCGGAGATGCATGGAGTCGCTCGTTATTTGCTAGTAATTATGATATCAGTAAATGTCATGGTACTGTAGTTTAAATTACGTGTAGTTGTGCAACTGTGCAGTGGGATATTGACAAAAACACAACTAGGCTTTTTTTAATTTATTTATTCTCGAGTGATGGACGCGCCGTCGCTCATACATCTATTTAGTCTCTGTACTATAAGAAAACACATTTATACTTTATACGTTTATATATTTTAGAGTCAATATGTTGTTAAGAGACAGTTATTGTATTAGTCAATATGAGTCATATTGAATATTTTAGAATATTTACAGACTTTTATTGTTTGCCCAGTACCAGAACTGCAATATTATTACGCTCTGATAACCCAAAGTACTGCCGGAAGGACGCGTCCTGCTGGAAGGCCAGTTCAAACATTTGCCATAAGGGTCCAAAGTCCTGCTGGAAGGACGCACCGCTGTGTACAAAAGTACTTCCGGAAGGTCCTTCTAGCAGGACGAGTGACTGTACGCTCTATCATTAAACACTGCCAGTTGGATCGCCTCCCTCCTGGCTACTTTAAACTGCCTACTCGTTGAACACCCAGAGGCGTACTAGATAAATATGAATTCACTGCTAGGTCGCAGCACCAACCTTCTGTGATTGGCACGGATTTTTTAAGGGGAAGGTACCCAAAACGATAGATCCTTAAGTTTGCAGGCTGGCTTAATATAGATATTAACGGACGTGAATGGATTACAATAAGTTAGTAGTTTTGTTATTCAATCATCATAAAGTATATAATATTGATTTTGACACTTACTGGCTAATTATCAATATAAAAGAAAACAAACACTACATGGTGGTAGAGGTGGTTTTAGGGATGAGGACAAAGAGTTATAAATATACCCATACATTTAGGAGAAAGTAGGCTATATGTTCTTTGCTGAACATCTTGTTTAGCCTACTTTCGATTTTTGCAAAAAATGAAAGTAGACTTATGAGATCAACACAGGGCGAAAAAAGTGTGTCTGTCTGTGTGTGTGTATGTGTGTGTGTGAGTCTGTGTGTGTGTGTATGTGTGTGTGTGAGTCTGTGTGTGTGTGTGTGTGTGTGCCTGTGTGTGTGTGTGTGAGTGTGTGTACTCTGAATGTCTGTCCCCCCTATCAATTCGAACACGGTGAATGCGAATTGAACGAAATTTGGTACAAAGGTAGCACTGGCAAAGGACACCTCAGTGTCATGTTTTATATCGCCGCCATCTTGACGGAAACGTAATGGCGGCCACACAAATGTTCAAAGCTTAAATCAAATTACGACTAACCTAATCATCCGATCTCTACCAAATTTTGCAACAACATACCTTTATGGGGGAGCATCCTTTGACCAAACTAATGGGTCATCAGCGTAACAGTTTACGGATGGCGGCCATCTTTGTGTGAAAATCGATTCCCCCTATTAATTCGAACACGGTGCAACCAAATGGAACGAAATTTGGTACAGAGGTAGTACTAACAAAAGGCACCTCAGTGTCATAATTTATATCGCCGCCATCTTGACGGAAGCGTAATGGCGGCCACACAAATGTTCAAAGCTTAAATCAAATTACGATTAACCTAATCATCCGATCTCTACCAAATTTTGCAACAACATACCCTTATAGAGGAAGCATACTTTGACTAAATGAATAGGTCATTAGCCTAATAGTTTGCGGATGGTGGCCATCTTTGTGTGAAAATCAATTCCCACTATTAATTCAAACACGGTGAAACCGAATGGAACGAAATTTGGTACAGAGGTAGCACTAACAAGGGGCATCTCAGTGTCATGTTTTATATCGCCGCCATTTTGACACAAACGTAATGGCGGCCACACAAATGTTCAAAGCTTAAGTTAAATTACGTCTATCATAACCATCCGATCTCTACCAAACTTTGCAACAACATACCTTTATGGAGGGAGCATCCTTTGAATAATCTAATAGGTTATTAGCCTAATAGTTTGCGGATGGCGGCCATCTTTATGTCAAAATTGATTCCCCCTATTAATTCGAACACGGTGGAACCGAATGAACGAAATTTGGTACAGAGGTAGCACCAGCAAAGGGCACCTCAGTGTCATGTTTTATATCGCCGCCATCTTGACTGAAACGTAATGGCGGCCACACGAATGTTCAAAGCTTAAATCAAATTACGACTAACCTAATCATACGATCTCTACCAAATTTTGCAACTACATACCTTTATGGAGGGAGCATCCTTTGACCAATCTAATAGGTCATTCGCCTAATAGTTTGCGGAAGGCGGCCATCTTTATGTCAAAATTGATTCCCCTATTAATTCGAACACGGTGGAACCGAATGGAACGAAATTTGGTACAGAGGTAGCACTAGCACAGGGCACCTCAGTGTCATGTTTTATATCGCCGCCATCTCGACTGAAACGTAATGGCGGCCACACGAATGTTCAAAGCTTAAATCAAATTACGATTAACCTAATCATCCGATCTCTACCAAATTTTGCAACTACATACCTTTATGGAGGGAGCATCCTTTGACCAATCTAATAGGTCATTCGCCTAATAGTTTGCGGATGGCGGCCATCTTTGTGTCAGAATCGATTCCCCCTATTAATTCAAACACGGTGAAACCGAATGTAACGAAATTTGGTACAGAAATAGCACTAGCAAAGGACATCTCAGTGTCAAGATTAATATCGCCGCCATATTGACAGAAACGTAATGGCGGCCACACAAATGTTTTAAAGCTTAATTAAAATTACGACTAACATTACCATCCAATCTCTACCAAACTTTGCAACAACATACCTTTATGGAGGGAGCATCCTTTGACCAATCTAATAGGTCATTCGCCTAATAGTTTGCGGATGGCGGCCATCTTTGTGTCAGAATCGATTCCCCCTATTAATTCGAACACGGTGGAACCGAATGAACGAAATTTGGTACAGAGGTAGCACTAGCAAAGGGCACCTCAGTGTCATGTTTTATATCACCGCTATCTTGACGGAAACGTAATCGCGGCCACCCAAATGTTAAAAGCTAAAATGTAATTACGACCAACCTAATAATCTAGTCCCTACCAAATTTTGCAACACCATATCTTTATGTGGGAAACATATTCTGACCAAACTGCAAGAACATCAGCCCAATAGTTTGCAGATGGTGGCCAAGTATGTGTGCAAATAGATTCCCCCTATCAATTCAAACACGGTGAAACCGAATTTAACGAAATTTGGTACAGAGGTAGCACTAGCAAAGGGCACCTCATATTCATGTTTAATATCCCTATAGCACGTTGTATTTCAACAAGCTACTACAACCAAAATTCAATCATACTCCTTGAAAAGGACAAAGAGTTATAACAATACCCATGCATTTAGGAGAAAGTAGGCTGTATGTTCTTTACTGAACATCTTGTTTCAACCTTAAATCCTAAAATGCCTGGGCTATGTATGTGAGTGGGTGGGTGGGTGGGTGGGTTGTTTTCGTATACAAATCTACACCGTTCCACCAATCTCAACCAAATTTTGCATACACATAGTTTAGGACCCAGAATGAACCGCTGGCTACATGAATTTTCGATAGTCTTTCTCATTCTTCTGATTTCGGCCCTTTTGCACTCAAGCACAGGCTAATCAAATCATAAAATATACTCATGAAGGAATGGCAAGGCAGATAGTTTCCATGGCAACATAGCTCAAGTCGAGACACGGCCGACTGGATACAAGTTGCGCTCTGCACTACCGGTAGAGAAAATGAGGATCTTTACTTGAAATCCCGTTAGTTACTCAACTGCTCACACAGCTCTGTCAACTGAGTTTAGCATAACAAAGACTTGACACTATCTACAATATATCTGTCAAATACCACTCACTCACTCACTCATTCATTCATCGTGAAATCTCAGAAACCACCGAACGGATTGAAATTAAATTTGGCATGCAGCTTCCTCAAGGGCCGCAAATGCCCACTAAGAGAGTATTTGTGGATATACAAGTTCTTAAAGGGTGTTAAGGGGGTAGGCCTGCATTTCATTGAATAGCAATATCTCCCGATTGGTTTCATTAGGTGATGTGATACTCGGCATATAAACTCATCATTAAAAATAAGAAGACACGTGTCTGAGGGTTTTTCGATGTGGTGTATATTATGAGGTGAAAGGGGTGAAAAGTGGGGATTGAAAGATTCCTAACGGAGCGTGTATCTCTTAAACGACATAGGCGAGGAGTTTGAATCTCAGCGGGAAAAAATCAACATAATAAAGAAGTAAATATGTGTTTGACCGTTTTTTTTTTTCATAAATCCAATTTAAGGGGCCCATGGCAAGGAGTGAAATTCTGGGAGGGGAAAAAAAACAGGAAATAAAGTGTCCTAACTGATTGACTGACTGACTCACTCATCAAACTCAGGGGAAGAAAACTGCTTTAAAGTAAGTAAATAGCTGTTCGACAGTTTCTTTTTTTCATAAATCAAATTTAAGGGGTTCATGGGGAAGGGTGAAATTCTGAAAAAAGAAAATTGAAAGAAAATGTCCTGACTCACTCACTCACTCACTCACTCATCATCGCCCAGCCAAAATTATTGAAGTTAGAAACATGACAATTTGGGGATATGTTCATTGTATGTCAAAACCGTGTACTAAGGGAGGATTTTCGGATATTCAGGTTCTAAAGGGGTCTTAAGAGGGTTAAACCTGCATTCCATTGAATATCAATATCTCCCGATTGGTTTCATTGGGGGATGTGATACACCGCATATAAACTCATCATTAAAAAGTAAGAAGACACGTGTCTGAGGGTTTTCCGATGTGCTGTATATTATGAGGTGAAAGGGGTGAAAAGTGGGGATTGAAAGATTCCTAACGGAGCGTGTATCTCTTAAACGACAGAGGCGAGGAGTTTGAAACTCAGCGGAAAAGAATCAGCATAAAACATAAATAAATATGTGTTTGACCGTTATTCATAAATCCAATTTAAGGGGCCCATGGGGAGGGGTGAAATTCTGGTGGGGGGGGGGGGGGGGGAACAGGAAAGAAAGTGTCCTAACTGATTGACTGACTCACTCACTCATCAAAATCAGGGGGGAAAATCAGCTTCAAAGTAAGTAAATAGACTTTCGAGAGTTTTTTTATCAATCAAATTGAAGGGATCATCGGGAGGGGTGAAATTCTGAAGAAAAGAAAATTGAAAGAATATGTCCTGACTCATACATTCACTCATCATCGCCCAGCCAAAAATATTGAAGTTGGAAACATGGCATTTCGGGGATATGTTCGTGTTATGTCAAAACCGTACACTAAGGGAGGATATTTGGATATTCAGGTTCTAAAGGGGTCTTAAGGGGGTTAAACCTGCATTTCATTGAATAACAATATCTCAAGAGTGATTTCATTTGTGGATGTGATACTCGGCATAAAAACTAATCATTAAAAATAAGCAGACATGTGTCTAAGGGTTTTTCGATGTGGTGTATTATTATGAGGTGAAAGGGGTGAAAATTGGGGGTTGAAGGATTCCTAACGGAGCGTGTAGGCCTATCTCTTAAACGACATAGGCGAGAAATTTGATACTCGGCGGAAAAAAATCAGCTTAAAAAGTAAGTAAACCGGTGTTCGACCGTTTTTTCATAAATTAATTTAAGGGGCCAATGGAGTGAGGTGAAATTATGGGGGGAAAAAGGAGAGAAAGTGTCTTACTGACTGACTAACTTATTCACTCATCAAAGTCAGGTTAAAAAGAAAGCTTAAAAAATAAGTTAATAGGTGTTCAAGCGTTTTTTCATCAATCCAATTTAAGGGGCCCATGGGGAGGGATGAAATTCTGTTGTTTTTTTAGCGTATGGCTTTTAGTGCCGGGAGTGTCCGAGGACATGTTCGGCTCGCCAGTTTTGTAGCTGCTTCGAGACGGACACCCAATGGGTGAGCTACAAGTACCGTTGGGGAGGGAAGGAGGGAAGGAGGGAAGTTGGAATGTAAGGACGAGGAATTGGAAGGTAGCGGCTGTGGCCTATAGTTAGGGACCAACCCTGGCATTTGCCTGGAAGGAAGATGGGAAACCACAGAAGACCATCTTCAAGGGTGCCGGCGGGGGGATTCGAATCTCCTCGCCTCCCGGATGTGAGCGACTGCCATCAGTCATGCCGTAACCACCACGGCTAACTCACCCGGTGAAATTCTGGTAAAAATATTTGAAAGAAAATGTCCTGTCTGACTCACTCACTCATCACGCCCAGCGAAAACTATTAAAGTTGGAAACATGGAATTTTGGGAATATGTTCGCTGTATGTCGAAATCGTCAACTAAGAAATGATTTTTGTTTATTCGGGTTTTAAAGATGTGTTAAGGGGGTAAACGTGCATTTCATTGAATAACGATATCTCATGAGTTGTTTCTTTGGGGATGTGATATTCGGTATATAAACTAATCATTAAAAATAATCAGACATATGTCTAAGGGTTTATCGATGTGGTGTATATTATGAAGTGAAAGGGGTGAAAATTGGGGGTTGAGGGATTCTTAACGGAGCGCGTATCTCTGAAACGACATAGGCGAGAAGTTTGAAATTCGGCGGGAAAAAACAGCTTAAAATACAAGTAAATAGGTGTTCGACCGTCTTTCCATAAACCCAATTTAAGGGACCCTTGGAGAGGTGTGAAATTCTGGGGGGAAAACAGGAAAGAAAGTGTCCTAGCTGATTGACTTACTCACTCATCAAACTCAGGGGGAAAGCAGCTTTAAATAAGTAAATAGGTGTTCGACCGTTTGTTTCATAAATCCATTTTAAGGGGTTCATGGGGAGGGGTGAAATTATCAAAAATATATGAAAGAAAATGTCCTGACTGACTCACTCACTCATCATCGCCCAGCCAAAATTACTGAAGTTAGAAACATTAAATTTTGGGGATATGTTCGTTGTATGTCGAAAACGACCACTAAGGAAAGAGTTTTGGATATTCGGGTTCTAAAGAGGTGTTAAGGGGGTAAACGTGCATTTCATTGAATAACAATATCTCACGAGTGGTTTCATTTGGGGACGTGATACTTGGCATATATACTAATCATTAAAAATAATCTGACACATGTCAAATGGTTTTTCGATGTAGTGTATACTATGAGGTGAAAGGGATGAAAAGTGGGGTTTGAAAGATTCCTAACGGAGCGTGTATCTCTTAAACGACAGAGGCGAGGAGTTTAAAACTCGGAGGAAATCAATCAGCTTAAAAATAAATAAATAAATAAATAAATAAATAAATAAATAAAATAGATGTTGGACCGTTTTTTCATAAATGAAATTTGAGGGGCCCATGGGGAGGGGTGAAATTCTGGAAGAAAAACGTCCACTAAGGAAGGATTTTTGGATGTTCACTCTCATCGAGCAACCAACACTATTCAAGTTAGAAGAATGATATTTTGGGGATATGTTTGTTGTGTGTCGAAAACGTCTACTAAGGAGGGATTTTTGGATATTCAGGTTCTAAAGGGGTGTTAACGGGGTTAAACCTGCATTTCATTGAGTAACAATATGACTCGACTATGACGCGAGCGAAGCGAGGCTAAAAATGAGATGGTGTGTGTCTGTGTATTACTCAATCACGCAAGTACCACTGGTCCGATTTACTTGAATTTTACATGAAAGTAGCTGATTTATCTGGTTAACATATAGGTTACTTTTGATTTCAATACCTTGCACTATTTAAAGATGGCGACCATTTTAGTGACGTCACTACACCGTTTGGTTTCAAACTTTCATATTTCCATTTCAAATAAAAAGAGAACGCTAAGAAATAGCAAACTTTTGATGGCAAATACGAGGTTTAAAATTACATTTTCTATCCGAAAGGTATCTCGAACGGTTAGCGAGTAAAACCTAAATATGTGCTATAAAAACTCGGTCAACGCCGAGCGATATAGTTGGACAAAATGTTCCATTCTTAATCTCCTTCTGCGCAGCACCTCGCCTATCCCCTGTTTTAACTGTCACCTTCATATTTTAATTTATTTATGACGCGTAGCGAAGCACGGGTACTTCAGCTAGTAGATAATAAAGCTGAAGAGTTTGTGTGTTTGTGTGTTTATGTGTTAAAACGCGCTAATCTCTGCATTTACCAGTCCGATTCGAAAAATTCTTTTTTATATGATAGCCAGATTCAAGAGGAATAGTATAGGCTATGTAGCATTACGGTACACCTCTCAGGTAACCTTAAAGATTGATATATGTTCAGTGAGTCGGTAGAACAAGCAATCCCGAACAGCTCTATCCACATGCGCTGGCGTTATGGTTAGTGATACGTACACCGTTTCACCTATCTGAACCAAAATGTGTATACTTACCCTTTGGAACCCTGATGGTAACACTGTCTGCGTAAAATTTATGACAGACCAGTCCATTCCCTGCATTTAGGCCCTTTGTTTCAAATTTACACCTTTTCCCCGATGTGAACCAAAATGTGTACACTTACCCTTTGGAACCATGCGAGTAACACTGTTTACATTAAATTTCGGACAGACCACTCCATTCCTTGCATTTAGGCCCTTTGGCACAAATCTACACCGTTTCACCGATCTGAACCAAAATTTTTATACTTACCCTTTGGAACCCTGCGAGCAACACAGTGTGCATGGAATTTCTGACGGACCACTCCTTTCCCTGCATTTAGACCCTTTGGCACAAATGTTCACTGTTTCACCGAGCTGAACCAAAATTTGTATTCTTACCCTTTGGAACCCTGCGAGTGACACTGCCTACATGAAATTTATGACAGACCAGTCCATTCCCTACTTTTAGGTCTTTTGGCACATATCTACACCCGTTCACCAATCTGAACCAAAAGTTGCATACTTACCATTTGGAACCCTGCGAGTAACACCGTCTGCATGAAATTTTGGACAGACCTCTCCATTCTCTGTATTTAGGCCCTTTAGCACAAATATACACCGTTTCGCAGATCTGAACCAAATTTTACATACTCATCCTTTGGAACCCGACGAGTAACACTGTCTGCTTGAAATTTCGGGCAGACCACTCCATTCCCTGCATTTAGGTCCCTTTTGCACAAATTTACACCATTTCACCGATCTGAACCACATTTTGTATACTTACCCTTTTCAACCCTGCGGGTAACACTGTCCACTTTAAATTTTGGACAGACCACTCCATTCCCTTCATCACAAATCAACGCACTTTCTCCTAATTGCCCCAAATTTTACATACACTTTGAAAACCTGCTGGTAACACTGTCCACTTGATATTTTGGACAACGCTCCCCAGTCCCTACATTTAGAATAACAGACAAAATGAACTTGAAAACCACGTATTAAGGCCCTAGAACCATTCATGTCCGTAGTAGTGTAACTGTAAGAGTATTTTAATAAGTCTATTGTTGACGGGCAGTTCGGGCTGAATCTTGTCACCCCTACCAGTGTTCTGGTGCAGAATTGCGAAAATAGTTGCATATTGCGCTGTTTATAAATTGCAGTCACGGGGGGTAATTAGTGCAAAAAGATTTCTTAGGCCCCTTTAAACAGTTATCATCATGAAAATATTATGCCTCTGTATAAGTGCAATGGTGCTGGTGCAGTACATGAAGGTTATCAGCTGCAATAAGCGTTGGTTTTTTCAAATGTACCTTCATTTATTCCGAAAATTATCGTTAAGCGCTTTTTGTCGATAAATGATACTATTGCTACCTCAATAGCTCGGGACAGTCGATGTTTTCCAAAGAGTTCTGATTATTTTCCAACGGCGCTATGCGACAAAAGACGACACTATTGGTCTCTACATTTCTAACAGCCAATGATATATAGGCCCTAGGCATTGCCTTTTAATTCACTTACTCCTCTTTCTATTTTTTTTTTTTTTGTAAATTTGTTTGTAAATTACATGTGTCAGTGCTGTAGTTAGTAAATAGCGTTTTCCCTATTCATAATTATCATTACGGGAAAATGACCTGAATGTTACATCCATTATACTGTACTACTTATCACCACCACCACCACCACCACCACCACCACCACCACCACCACCACCACCACCACAACAAAAAGATATATTTTAAAAATATTATTTTCTGTTAGTTTAAGTATCATGTGCCAGTTCTGTAGTAGTATTCATTATCATCCATAAAACAAATAAATCCACCGAGCGAAGCCTGGTACTACTGCTAGTAGTAAATAAAAATCACTGATAGTCAGTCTGAAAGACTAGACTTTATATCATTTTAAATGCTACAAATGCTACAATTGTTGCGTGAACCCAAAGTCCGTTACAAAAAATATACATACAAATAAATAAGAATAAATAAAAAATATAGAAAAGCAAGTGCAAACCAAGGTCAAAGGAGGTAGCTGGCTGGATGACGTCACGCTCACCGGTGCGCGGGGAAAGGAGGAAGCTCAAGCAGTACTATGACGTCATACACCTCAGTGCATTCTGGGTACATTTCGTCCCGTCACCGTAACGTAACGCCAGACCCCAGCGAAGTCTGCATAATCTTTTAAAATGATAAGAAACTTAACTCAAAGAAAACAAAGTGATAATATCGACATAATTCAACATAAAAGGACACGTTTAAATACATTCTTCCATTAATTTAAGGACAACATTAGCCAAGAGTAATATAGACGAATAAATTATAATGATGAAAAATAAATTTAAAAAACTCTAACTTGAATTATAGACTCCATATATAACAGATTCGATTGGCTTTAAACCAAGACCACCTCACGACCTAATGTACCAGTTGACATTACATAGAATTTCAAGATATTAATATTTAAATCATACAATTTTTAGTACAGTATATCTGATAATATTTTTACACAAATTGACTTTTATTGAGTTCAATATATGATTAACCATTTTCATAAATGATACTGTGAGGACGTCCACTTTTATTAGAATAATTGTAAATTCAAAATTGTTATTCTTAGAGTTAAGTCCCTTATTTGCCATAATGGTTTTTCGTTAATTGCCTATTTAGTGCATAGATTCTTCTTGGTCAGTCTGTCTTCATTCATCCTATGTATGTGTCCATAAAAATGTTCCCTTCCTTTTCTGATGTTATTTGTAATCTTCTCTGTCTGTTTGCATAGTTCTATTGTCGGTCTCTTTATCCATATACCCTCTTTCTGAATTGACCAGTAGATCTTTCTCAGTATTTTCCTCTCTTGTTTTTCTAGTTCCTTGATTTTTGTTCCTCCCTTGATTGCTGTTACTTTTCTGAAGCGTATAATGCTTCTGGTAAGACTACTGTATTATAGTCTCGTAGTTTGGAATTGATGGAGATACTTTATTTATTGTAGGCATTATTTATTTCACAGGTTACAGGCCTATTAGACCACGCGAAGCAATCATGACTACTTGTTCTTCCTGTTTTTCCAGTACTCTTTCATTCGTGCACTAAAGGCCCTCTTCCTTTCTTCGGTACACTTTGGTCTTTGGGCTGTAGGTGCTGCTTTCACTGACATCACTTCCCACTTGTATACTTTGTGTCGAAAGATGCTATTGTTTATGACGTCTTCTGGGTCGACCTGTACTCTTTCCAGATCACTTTTGACTTGCATCATCCAGGGTGTAGTAATCTTGAGCCGGTGTATGTATTTAAGAATTTTGTTGGCGAGTCTGGTTTGTGGGAGTCTGCTGATGTGGCCGTAAAATTTTAGTCGCCTCTTTCTGATGTCTGCTGCGAGGTTGGACAATTTATCTGTGGTGTCTCCTTTCCTCTGTGAGAATTTTTTCCAAGTCACCCTTAGTGTGTAACGTCAATATCTCACTGGCATAAAGCACCTCGGGTTTAATAACCGTGCTGTAATGACGAAGTTCGGTGAATGTGGACAGGCATCTTTTGTTGTAGACACCCTTGTGTCTTATATAAGGCTCTCCTCATTTTCATTAACCAAGCGTTCTGCGCGATTTTCTCATTTCCCGCATTATTATTATTAGACTATTATTTTTACGTTATTATTATTATTATTATTATTTTTACATTCTATATAAAGGTGCTCGGATACTTGTTATGGCATTAGGGTGGTGCTCAGGAATGAATTTCACCGTCAGAAGAAAGAATATCCTCGCTGAATTCTGAAATTGTTTGCTTGAAATTAGTAGCCCTATAAAACTTTAACTTCGTTATTTTAAATTCACTCGAAATAACTATCCCAGCCGGTAACACAAATTCACTCAACACATGTTCTATTTAACCAGACTGGCATTACTGAGCCTGCTGTAATCTGGTTTGTTACTCTCGCTTTCAACATCGCTCCCGGATTAGTTGCTAGCACAGATGGGTCTCCTTGAATGCGAATAATTTCCAAGAAATTGGGACTGAACAAAGTTGCTTAAGTCTTCAGTTAGACAATGAGCTTTAAGTTCCTCATGTCTCCATATTCATCCTCACTCTAAGATCTGATAATATCCAATACCACACGCAAGAAATGCAACAAAATCCTTGATAACATGAACAAAATTACACTGTAAGTACACAATAGTCCAATTTATTTATTTATCGTATGATGATACAGAGTTGAAATAAAAGTTCATACACTACATATAAAGTTATATATACAGTTATATACATAGTCATAAACACAAGTTCTTGCTTTAAACTTCTAAATCCAGGCCATTAATCCACTGAAGTGCCTCAGAAGATGCATGATGAATGTCACCTACTGATCCTTGGAACGCTCGTTGCGGACATTCACCAACAATATGTCCGATGGTTTGCAGGGTAGCTCCACAATCGCAGTTAGCAGAAGTAACCCAACCCCATTTGTGAAGCAGGAATCCACATTTGCCATGTCCTGTACGGATCCGGTTAATAATTCTCCATTGGCGTCTGGGGAGTTTGAAACCTTCTACCCGGTTGGAAGGGTTTTCAATCAGATGTGCATTGAATACTGATGATTCTTCCCACATAGTTTTCCATGCTTCTGAGATGTTAAATGAAGAGTCTTCAAGAAGTACTGCAGAGCGCCAAGGTGGTTTTCTTGACTTCAACCGTTGATTGCCTGCTTTTGCTACATCAGTATGTATGGGAAGCTGGGGGTTCTTCTGAATGGTTTTCCAGATCTTCAGGAGAGCCTCTGATTTTCGAAGAGCTGGAGGTTGGATGTTACTTAGAACAGGTAACCATATAGTGGGTGTGCTACGTATACAGCCCGTAATCAGTCGCATTGTCTGGTTAAGTTGCACATCTATCTTCTTGGAGTGGACACTGTTTAGCCAAGATGAGCAGCAGTATTCAGCAACGGAGTATGACAGTGCCAGAGCAGTTGATCGTAAAGTTTGAGCGCTGGAACCCCAGGAGGTACCAACAAGCTTCTGAATGATGCTCTTACGGGTCTTCACCTTTGCGGCCACGTTCGTGAGATGTTGTTTGAAGGTCAAGGACCTATCAAGTGTTATCCCAAGGTACTTAGGCATGCTGCAGAACTGCAAAGTTTGTCCTCTGAATTTAACTTCTGGTTTGTAATTAGAGAACCTATTGCGTAAGTGAAATGCGGATACAACCGTTTTCTGATAATTTAGGCGTAGGCACCATTTCTTGAAATATGTGTCCAAGACTTCCAAGTCGGCAGTTAGAGTATTTTCAGCATCGGTGAAGTTGGAGTTCTGGGTTACCAAACAGATGTCATCAGCATATATGAATTTCCTTGAAGAAGTTTCTTGCAGGTCGTATATGTACAAGCTGAAAAGGAGGGGAGCTAGGACAGATCCTTGGGGTAATCCATCATTTAATCATTGCCAGAGTAAACCTGGAAAAGTCTATTGCACAGCATGTTGTTAATTAGGTTTGTGAGTTTGAGCCACGGAATGATGCTCACAAATTTCAGAAGGAGGCCTTCTCGCCATACTGTATCATAAGCGGCAGATAGATCCAAGAAAGCAGCTGGGCTTACAGATTTCTTCTCGTACCCATTTTCAATATGAGTTGTTAATGCAAACACTTGATCATTACAGCTTCTGCCAGGCCTGAATCCAGCTTGTTCTATGGGGATGTGGTTGTTAATAGTATCAAAAATTCTGTTGTAGATGAGTCGCTCAAGTAGTTTGTAAGTGACACTTAGTAGAGCTATGGGGCGATAACTTTCGACTTTTGTCGGATCTTTGTTCGGTTTGAGGATCGCTAATATTTTTGTTTTCTTGAATAATACAGGGAGATTTCCAGTATTAAGGATATCTGAAAAGAAGATAGTAATCCATTTAATTGTAGCTGGTCCACAGTGAGCGAGGAATTCAGGATAGATTCCGTCGAATAGTCCAATAAATTTAATAAAATGACCAAATAATGATGCATACTTTGAGAAAACCACCTAAAAACTGAAAATGACAAAAATGACCAAAAATTGCATAATAAATCAGCATTTATACAATGTGGGAACTATGCTCAAGATTTCTGTGAAAGTTGGCAATGTCTGTGATGAATCAATTTAAAGAAGATATGGCATCAAAATCCGGGCTTTGATCATAAGTTATACTTCGAGTATTTTTGGAATTGAATGGTCATAACAAAAAGGACGCTTGTCATAAAATCATATTTTCAACAAAACCCTATAAGGCTCTTTATAAACATCGTGAATTTTTTCTGTAGATTTTATCGTACTATTTCCTCGAAAAGAGTGCCCTTCAAAGTAAGTCGTCATTCACAAATATTGATTTTTGTTATTTTGGTTTTATGCAAGGACGGTGTTAGAAATTTCCACTTGTTCCGTTTCTTCACTGATTTGAAGAAATATATATTATTTTTTACTCTTTGATAGGCTGCAAAATTATTGTGGAGTTGAAAACTGTGCGATTTTAAGAGGTACCAACACAAGTTAACTACGGAGAGAGAAAGACTACTAATTTAAGTAAGTTATTCTGAGAAACTGTCATAGTTTCAAACATGAAAGAAGGCTGTTAAGTAGCCTACGTATTCGTACATCCATACGTAGTTTTTATGCTCTTCTTTGTTGCTGTTAAGTGGAAATGCAATTGAATTTCAAATGAAACCATTTTTAATTATTACCAATACTGGACCTTCCCTTTTAAAATCATGTATTATATATTGCTCTGTTATAATTATAATTATATTAAAATGTCATGTCCCTAAGAGAGAGTGTGTTATGAAGCAGACCTATTTTAAACTGAACTCAATTTATCATACGTTATTTTTTTGTCTCACACCCGTGGATTTGGGGTAGCATGTCTGTCTCTCACCCGCAAGTCCCAAAATCGTATCCTGGCTGGGCCGTGCGGATTTTAATCTCCCCAAATTAAATTCCCTGGGTCGAGGACTAAGTGTTTGTGATGTCCTCATGATAATATACTGAAAATCAATTAAAGAGAAAAGAGTAAAAGTATTATTTTCAAAATCCAATTACGAAAATCATGCACCTAATGGTATTGGTAGATATTGAGAACAAGCTGACCCCTCTGGCAAACTGATTTCCAGACACGTTTCAGTGGTGGGGGAACAGTGACAGCAGTCACTCGTCGTCTGCCATGATTTCGACATCACAGCTCGAAATCTGTGCATGCAATCGTCTTGAGTTCGGCGCAGTTACGTAAGGGGTGACCTTGAAGCTTCACCACATCCCGTCCATACTCTAGAATAGGGTTAAGGTATGTGAAGTCCACATCGTTGCGTAGCGGATAGTATTCTTGCCTGTCACCGCAGAGGCCCGGATTTGATTCCCGGCTCTGCCAAGGAAAGTAATTCTGGTATGAGGGCTGAAATGGGGTACAATCAGCCTCGTGAGGCAAAATTATGAAGAGGCGCGTTCGATTCCCACCTCAGCCACCTCCGTGGTTTCTCACTTCTACTCTAGAGGAATGTCGGGATGCATCCAAAATTAAGGTCACAGCTACCTCCTTCCAAATCCTCATCTGAATTACAAATACACACACTAATAGAGCCATCACAATAAGACAGGTTATCAAACAAATTCTACACATAGCCAAGTACACGGGGCTATATGACGATGATGTAGCATATCCCCTAAATGAATTAACATCAACAGAATATGTGAAACAGTTTGCCTCAGGTCCAGGGTGTGGTAGCTACAGTACATACATATGAAACGATTAGCTCACGACAGGGAGGCATGGACTGGTGCATCAAACCTGTCTAAGATCTGATATACACTCCTGCACTAAGCTACCCAAGTAAGGCTGCGTTCTATCCTATTAATGCCTAAACATCCTGGTTCTACCGCTGAAGTGTCAGGAAGGGTATCCGGCCGTAAATAAATCTGCCGAATAGGAAACTCTCATCTCGTCCTCGACCCCGGGGTAAAGGGAACAATAAGGAGTAGAAATACAGGAGCGATAAGGTGCTGAGAGTACTGAAGATATGTCTGTCATGGTAGATGCAATAGAACCCCCAGGGGGTCTTTGGGTCATCACTTCAGCACATCGCGTGCAGCATTTGACGCATAGCTACTGTTTAGTTGGCCCGCATTCTGGCGCTACACCAAACAAATGTCAGTGACTGCCTTCAGCATTAGTACACACAACATATCTCTGCGGTCACACCCTTTGAACATGCTTCCAAGCGAACAATACCACAGGCAAAGGCCACGGCATTTCCCCCACGTCAGGCCGATACGTACTGTCTCTGTTCCTAATTTCTGTGTTGAGATAAAGAACGTGAATTGGAGGATTTACTCGTTTCATTTGAGTGGCTTGGACAACGTGGACATTTGGTCCCATGTACTTTGGTGTGAACCAAAATAATAATAAACAAATAAATGAATAACTAAATAGAATATTTTGTTTTATTGTTATGTCATTGGTAGTGTGTGCATTCGTAGTTCAGGTGAGAATTTGGAAGGGGGTGTCCGTGGCCTTAAAAATTAAAATTAAAATTAAAATCAAAATAAAATTCAAAATTTAAATCTATACCTATAAAACAAGATGTCCTGACTGACTAACAATCAACGAACAGCAAAAACTACTGGAGATAATTGCATGAAACTTTGAAGATATGTACCTACTTAGTGTAGATGCGCACTAACATAGGATTTTTAAACATTCCGATTTTAAATGGGTGAAATGTGATTTTACAATTCGAAATATCGAAGTTGTCGCATAAAGACCGGACATAGATCATTTTATGCCCCTTGATGCGAGAAACAATAGTCGGTACGTTCCTACGGGACACCGAAAACCACATTTTAAGGCCCTAAAACCAACAGTTTCAAGGATATTCCCAGAAAACCATCTTCGCTCTGATAAACTGATGAACTAATCACAAGTCCGTATCCATGGCAACAGTAGTTCAAGACATGACATCCAATTTTCCATCTATCCCTGTAAGAGGCAATGCCAATCCATTTATTATCTAAATAATAATAATAATATGGACATATGGTTAGAATTGATCCAACAAGAATAACTAAACAAATTTTTGATAAATTATATAATCTGAAGAATCAAGGGGGTTACACCAAGCAGATGAAGGAAGAACTCCGGAGGCTAGGAATTAAAGATGACGAACACAATTCAGTGAAATACTTTCGAACATAAAGGTTCTTGTGGGAGAAGAGTGAGAACGCAGGGGAGGAAGATGGACAGCAGAGAGAAAGGCGCAACACTCTGATAGAATGAAGGAAGTGTGGAGGAAGAGAAAGGAAGAAAGAACTATGAGAAAGAAATGAAATTATATTTGGGTGCACCTTCGTTTTGGCCGGTTCGCATAATGTAATGTAATGTAATGTAATAATAATAATAATAATAATAATTGCGACACCTGGAATCACTGCTACCTGGAATGGGGGCCCAACTTACCTTGTTTGAGAGGTCCGGGTCGCTTCCGCAGCAAAATCACCTCCAGAAGACATGTCCCAACAGAAGAGCTCAAAAGGAGTGGAAGGAAGATGGAGAAGGGGACAACGCACAGGCTATTCAACAGACACCCCCCAATAACCTACAGAACTGCTGCCGGCGAAATAATGCCACAACAGTAGATTTAAAACATTTACCATAAAATTTAATTGTTAAAAATTTCAAGAGAAAACACCTCCACCAGGAACAGAACATGCATGCTTGCAAACAAAAAGACAAGGATTAAATTGAAATCTAAAAAGTTAAAAAAAAGCCCAAAGCTTAAAATAAAATTATATATATATATAGGCATAATTAAATGACAACGGGCTGGGTAATTTACAAGGCAATGCAAAATCGATCCGACATGCAGAAGCTCAGGCCACGCCGAAAAAGAAAGGATTGAAATAAAATAAAATAAAATAAAATAAAATGGGATTAGAAAATAAATAAATAAATAAATGTTATGCACGACGGCGGAAAACACAAGGACATTTACCAAAAATCACAAAATAAAAATCAATAAGATTACATTTAAAAAATATATATTAAGCTAACACACAACACGTTTGCTTTTCGAGGCCGGCGCCAATGGACTGACATCGAGACCATCATGCATCTCTTCATAACAAAACAAAAACATGGCCACTAAAACGGGAGACCGCATGCCTGATCGAAATTACGGCAAACAATTAATAAAATAAAATTTAAACATTAGCAGAAGGAAATGAACGGCGGAAAACAATTATGTCTAAATACTATTACAATAGTGAAAGGCAACGGATCAAGAATAAATTAAATCTTTTGCCAATCTTGGGATTGACATAGTATTTAATTTATTCTTGATCCGTTGCCTTTCACTATTGTAATAGTATTTAGACATAATTGTTTTCCGCCGTTCATTTCCTTCTGCTAATGTTTAAATTTTATTTTATTAATTGTTTGCCGTAATTTCGATCAGGCATGCGGTCTCCCGTTTTAGTGGCCATGTTTTTGTTTTGTTATGAAGAGATGCATGATGGTCTCGATGTCAGTCCATTGGCGCCGGCCTCGAAAAGCAAACGTGTTGTGTGTTAGCTTAATATATATTTTTTAAATGTAATCTTGTTGATTTTTATTTTGTGATTTTTGGTAAATGTCCTTGTGTTTTCCGCCGTCGTGCATAACATTTATTTATTTTCTAATCCCATTTTATTTTATTTAATTTAATTTCAATCCATTCTTTTTCGGCGTGGCCTGAGCTTCTGCATGTCGGATCGATTTTGCATTGCCTTGTAAATTACCCAGCCCGTTGTCATTTAATTATGCCTATATATATATAATTTTATTTTAAGCTTTGGGCTTTTTTTTTAACTTTTTAGATTTCAATTTAATCCTTGTCTTTTTGTTTGCAAGCATGCATGTTCTGTTCCTGGTGGAGGTGTTTTCTCTTGAAATTTTTAACAATTAAATTTTATGGTAAATGTTTTAAATCTACTGTTGTGGCATTATTTCGCCGGCAGCAGTTCTGTCGGTTATTGGGGGGTGTCTGTTGAATAGCCTGTGCGTTGTTCCCTTCTCCATCTTCCTTCCACTCCTTTTGAGCTCTTCTGTTGGGACATGTCTTCTGGAGGTGATTTTGCTGCGGAAGCGACCCGGACCTCTCAAACAAGGTAAGTTGGGCCTCCATTCCAGGTAGCAGTGATTCCAGGTGTCGCAGTGGTAGCAGACCGCGCTCGAGTTCACTTCCGTAACTATCCCCTCCTCAGTACCCACAGGCTGTTTTATGGACCCCTCTAGTGCTGATGGGGTGGTTGTTGGTGGGATTTTGTCGGGCCAGTGCACTTGATGTTGTGTAAAGCTAATCCTTGTCGTTTGTTTTATCAAACTGCCACCCTGGATTGGAATAATGATGAGCCTACTTACCGGTTTCAGAGGTCCGGGTCGCTTCCGCAGCAAAATCACCTCCAGAAGACATGTCCCAATAGCAGAGCTCAAAAGGAGTGGAAGAAAGATGGAGAAGGGGACAACGCACAGGCTATTCAACAGACACCCCCCACTAACCGACAGAACTGCTGCCGGTGAAATAATGCCACAACAGAAGATTAAAATTTTAAGTAAAATTTAATGTTAAAATATAAGGAACACCTCCACCAGAAAGAGAACATGCATGAACCAGAATAACTTACAAGGAATGCAAGAGACCGCTTAACATGCTTGCTTGCAAGGCCAACAAAAGAAAAGACTTAAATTAAAATGTTCAAGCCCAAAACTTAAAATAAATTATATATATAGGCATAATTAAAAGATAACGGGCTTGGTAATTTACAAGGCAATGCAATATCGATCAAACATGCGGAGGTCCAGGCCACGCCATAAAACGACAGGATTAAAATTAAATTACATTAAATTAAATTAAATAAAATATGACCAATTAAGAAATTCCCGATATTAGAGACTAAGAAAAACACAAGAACATTCACCAAAAAACATAAGGTTAAACCAACACGGTCAAATTAAAAAAACAAATATTAAGTTAACACAACACGTTTGAGCTCCGCGGTAGGCGCCAAAAAAAAAATGACTGACCTCGAGACCAAAATGCATCTCGTTAAAACAAAAAACAAACATGGCCACTCAAAAACAAGGGGCCGCATGCCTGATCGAAACTACGGCAAACAATTAGTAAAATTAAATTTTAACATCAGCAGAAGGAAATGAACGGAGGAAAACAATTATGTCTAAATACTATTACAACAGTGAAAGGCAACGGATCATGAATAAATTAAATAGAATACTATATCAATCCTAAGATTGGCAAAAGAAAATAATTAATAATTTAAACGTAAAATAAACTAGAAATGTGTCTCCAGAAGGTACGAAGAAAAGATAACAAAAGTAAAATAAATCAGGCAACGTTATTAAAACAGAAATAAATTAGGCCTATAAAACAAATAAGGAACAGAATTAAAAGATTACTATAAGATGATATCGGAGCTCCATAACAATAATATAAAAAAACATCAAATGATAACGTACCTTTCATCCTTCGCAGTGGAGACACGCTAATAATAAAATAATTAACACATAATTTTTAAATTCTGTATGGCACTACATGTGCTTCAAAACTGGCTAACCAGGCACATGCGTCGTTTAGATGACAGCACTCATTCGCATCCAGTTGCGATTCTCCATCACGTTCATCGTCCAGGCGAAAGGAAGAACTTAAATTCTTATATAGCACAGGCGTTTCTTAGTTGAATATGTATTCAAATTTGGTAAAAGCCAGGGGGCAAGCCCCCTAGCACACAGAGAGATTTTCCTTCACACCAGCGGCCGGCTTCTTGTTTACAAACAGCTAGTCCATCAACTCCACAAGATAGCGGAGAATTTTCGCGTGTCAAATGCCGAACTGCATTCATGTAAAATTTATTGTCCAATCACGGCTTGACACCTCAAACAACAATGTCATAATTAAGTACATAATTTGGCGGTATCATGAATACACCGGCATTTGTTTCATGACGAAGAATATAATTGTCTTTCACACAAGACTGGAATTGGATGAGTTGAATAAGGTACAACCAACGCATTCTATTGGAGAGAAACAGCAACCACGTTCAGACTTCCAAAGTCCGACAGCAGCTACCATCTCGTGGTCACAGGCGAAACTGAGCGACGAAGCGGTCGTTTCAAAAATGTCAAGAATGCATCCAGGGGTAAATACATGTTTGAAAACTCTTGGGACGGGCACTTGCACGTAACAGTCTCCCTCCCTTAAGCGTGAACACGGTTCACGAATATGCCTAGGCACAGACAGTACTCCTTAACTTGTCGATTCACCAAGCATGTTTCCCGAAGATAATGTTCACCAGTTAATTCCAATTGATGGATGAAACCGCATCGTTTTGGTTAGGAAGAATGCAGGGTCAGATTATCAGTGAAGGGATAATTGATCACCTCGCAAACCACTAGTTAACAGCTTCACTGTGTCCAAAATCTTCAGAAATGCAGAACACCAGCACCAGCAGTGCTTTCATAGTCCGAAACACGTTAGGAAAATTTTCAACAAGTCCAATGTAGGTCGCTTTAGACGAAGTAGGTGGAAGCAATGTGCCATATAACATTCGACGCGTGGGCAGCCATTTACAAAAACGGAAGTTAATCTTATTTCAAAAAGGTTTACAGAAATTACAATTTCTTACTACATTTTACAAAAGAGAAACAAGGTTGAATTTAAATGAAGAAAATATTTCTGACCAAGCCCTAGATCCGTGCCTACGAAATTTCATTAAATAACAAGTTTACCTTTTTACAGATTCGAAGTACATTTCAAGATTACATGAGTTAAACGACTATACATTTAGAAGGAACTACGGTAGAGGAATGACCACTTAAATTTCCCAGGGAACCCAGTATATAAATTTTACCATGAGTTAGGTCTCCCACCGAGTCCAACTTACATGTTAGCATCTTCTATGAAAGATCAAATTTAGGTACACTTTTACAACTTACCATTACAATGGGAACATCCCAACATTTACAATTTGTATCCCATCAGAGTTTGCATACCCAGTTCAAAATTCCAGAAGGAACAGATGCCTGAAGGCTTCAATGAAGGTTAGGGATACTCTACATTATACAAAATTCGTTTTACAAAAATTTACGGTAGCATTTCCTCATTAGAAACGTCTCCACCTCGTTTAATGTGCGACAGATGCACTCGGGAAATTTTGTTTAGTTGGCCTTAAGGTTTTGAAAAGGAAAATTAATTAATCTGACATGTGTGCCTCTACATAGTTGGTTCGTGACCGCACGCATTACTTGGCATGGGAACACTGAGGAATTCAAACGCAGTTACAGTAACGACAAAAACGAAGAGGAAATGGCAGCGCAGAAAACCAAACACCAATACACTCACACAAGGAACGAAATTGAGGTTCGACACCCGAAGAGAATACAGCCGACATCCGCCTGGGTGAGAAAAATCCAACATAAAAAGAACTAAGTTCAACAGTACACGAAGTACAAATGAGGTTTCCTCGTTCAGGGTAAAGACACGAACACGTACAATCAAAGGATGCCTAACATGGCCCGAAAATACGGTTAGATGAGAAACAAGCCGCTCTTGTCGAAAGACGAGGCTAACAGAGAACACTTACGCACCATTCCAAACGATAAAGCCGAAAAATTTAGAATTATTAATCAAAAGCAGAAAATTTTACTCAAACTACAGTGGCTGATGACCGAGATTGCCATAGCATGAACTAAAACAGAAGGCCTATGTAATTTACGGTTATCATGAGGCAACAGGAGACCCTGATTTCCAGCAACAAGAGATTACTGGCTTTAAAAGTAAAACAAGCTGACTTACAGAACCTGATGACCATAATGTCCAACAGAAATTTAACCCCAGTAAATTTTGAAGACCCTATATTAATTAATTAAGCAGGAAAGCACATTACATTATGGCTGTTCACGAACTGAGATCTCATACTCACAACAACATATTCATCGCACAACATACTCCAATAATAGCGATACATAATTTTTACCACCCACAAAAATAATTCCCATTAATACTCAAATATGCAAGTTATGTAGTCGTAGAGATATCATAACACAAACAAATACAATTAAAAACACAATACCCTTACAATTACATTACACTACACATACTTGCATTTCATCGAACAGACCAGTCCCATACCAAGCCAGTTCGGATCGTGCAAGTCCTATATACAACCTGCCCAGGGATCAAACCAAGAATGAATCCCATATTTCTAACCTAGCTAACCCCCGACAGTAGATATCTCCACGTAAAACACTCCTACATATTCGCTTTAGTTCAAAATTACAAGGAAAGCAACTAATAAAAATACGATCCTAACCTTACTTTTGCAAACAAAACAACGCCTGAATTACCCCACCCTACAAATCTAAATCAAATCTACGTTAACACATACATACAGACATGATTTGCACAGCATATACGCTTATCCCAGAACGATTGCAGTATAATGTAAGTTTAAGAACAAAAATTACAGATCGCACACTGCGATAAAAACACTACAAAACAAAACACTTACCTTGAATGAATTTGGGAAGAATTCCTAGCCAAAAAATAGTGACATGCATGTTAAATGTGCCTTCTGGCACCACAATAGGGACATAGGGCGGGCAGATTTCCATAGGTTAGCCCTTTTAATCGGACTACACTTTGCCATAACACCAATAGGCGTGATAGTAGCATAATAAACATATCACGAGAACAGCATATCAGCACAGAATATCATGCAAGAAACATACAGGAACACAACAGTCTTCTTAAACACCGACACTGCCCCGACACCTGAAATTTCGACAAATAACATCATGCACAATGCTGCCCAGAACTGCAGAAGTCATAGTCTGCTTGGCTCGAGAACAGGAAGCTAAATTAATAAAAACTGCCACAGACCACATGGCGAACAGCATCCGATAGGGCTCCAGGATGTCTTCACTCGCAGATGTAGGCTATCATAATATCAACAATCCCATTTCCCATGCCAAGAACACATGTCAGTCACTCACCGAGCTTCATCTTCAGTGGGGATGTTGCACACAAACAGGATAAAACTACAGCAGGAAACCCCTCGCTTCAGCACAGGTCATTTACAGCATATTACATGGACATCCAGATGCGAACATGAAATTAAATAACGACAAGGATTAGCAAAACATAACAATAAGTGCAGTGCCATGACACATCCCCCCAGCAACTGCTCCATCAGCATCAGAAGGGTCCATAATGAGCCTGCGGGAATAGGGGAACAGGGGAGGGGATAGTTACGAAAGCGAACTCGAGCGAGCTCTGCTACCAAACTGCCACCCTGGATTGGAATAATGATGAGCCTACTTACCGGTTTTAGAGGTCCGGGTCGCTTCCGCAGCAAAATCACCTCCAGAAGACATGTCCCAATAGCAGAGCTCAAAAGGAGTGGAAGGATGATGGAGAAGGGGACAACGCACAGGCTATTCAACAGACACCCCCCACTAACCGACAGAACTGCTGCCGGTGAATTAATGCCACAACAGAAGATTAAAATTTTAAGTAAAATTTAATGTTAAAATATAAGGAACACCTCCACCAGAAAGAGAACATGCATGAACCAGAATAACTTACAAGGAATGCAAGAGACCGCTTAACATGCTTGCTTGCAAGGCCAACAAAAGAAAAGACTTAAATTAAAATGGTCAAGCCGAAAACTTAAAATAAATTATATATATAGGCATAATTAAAAGATAACAGGCTTGGTAATTTACAAGGCAATGCAATATCGATCACACATGCGGAGGACCAGGCCACGCCAAAAAAACGACAGGATTAAAATTAAATTAAATAAAATATGACCAATTAAGAAATTCCCGATATTAGAGACTAAGAAAAACACAAGAACATTCACCAAAAAACATAAGGTTAAACCAACACGGTCAAATTAAAAAAACAAATATTAAGTTAACACAACACGTTTGAGCTCCGCGGTAGGCGCCAAAAAAAAATGACTGACCTCGAGACCAAAATGCATCTCGTTAAAACAAAAAACAAACATGGCCACTCAAAAACAAGGGGCCGCATGCCTGATCGAAACTACGGCAAACAATTAGTAAAATTAAATTTTAACATCAGCAGAAGGAAATGAACGGAGGAAAACAATTATGTCTAAATACTATTAAAACAGTGAAAGGCAACGGATCATGAATAAATTAAATAGAATACTATATCAATCCTAAGATTGGCAAAAGAAAATAATTAATAATTTAAACGTAAAATAAACTAGAAATGTGTCTCCAGAAGGTACGAAGAAAAGATAACAAAAGTAAAATAAATCAGGTAACCTTATTAAAACAGAAATAAATTAGGCCTATAAAACAAATAAGGAACAGAATTAAAAGATTACTATAAGATGATATCGGAGCTCCATAACAATAATATAAAAAAACATCAAATGATAACGTACCTTTCATCCTTCGCAGTGGAGACACACTAATAATAAAATAATTAACACATAATTTTTAAATTCTCTATGGCACTACATGTGCTTCAAAACTGGCTAACCAGGCACATGCGTCGTTTAGATGACAGCACTCGTTCGCATCCAGTTGCGATTCTCCATCACGTTCATCGTCCAGGCGAAAGGAAGAACTTAAATTCTTATATAGCACAGGCGTTTCTTAGTTGAATATGTATTCAAATTTGGTAAAAGCCAGGGGGCAAGCCCCCTAGCACACAGAGAGATTTTCCTTCACACCAGCGGCCGGCTTCTTGTTTACAAACAGCTAGTCCATCAACTCCACAAGATAGCGGAGAATTTTCGCGTGTCAAATGCCGAACTGCATTCATGTAAAATTTATTGTCCAATCACGGCTTGACACCTCAAACAACAATGTCATAATTAAGTACATAATTTGGCGGTATCATGAATACACCGGCATTTGTTTCATGACGAAGAATATAATTGTCTTTCACACAAGACTGGAATTGGATGAGTTGAATAAGGTACAACCAACGCATTCTATTGGAGAGAAACAGCAACCACGTTCAGACTTCCAAAGTCCAATAACAGCTACCATCTCGTGGTCACAGGCGAAACTGAGCGACGAAGCGGTCGTTTCAAAAATGTCAAGAATGCATCCAGGGGTAAATACATGTTTGAAAACTCTTGGGACGGGCACTTGCACGTAACAGTCTCCCTCCCTTAAGCGTGAACACGGTTCACGAATATGCCTAGGCATAGACAGTACTCCTTAACTTGTCGATTCACCAAGCATGTTTCCCGAAGATAATGTTCACCAGTTAACTCCAATTGATGGATGAAACCGCATAGTTTTGGTTAGGAAGAATGCAGGGTCAGATTATCAGTGAAGGGATAATTGATCACCTCGCAAACCACTAGTTAACAGCTTCACTGTGTCCAAAATCTTCAGAAATGCAGAACACCAGCACCAGCAGTGCTTTCATAGTCCGAAACACGTTAGGAAAATTTTCAACAAGTCCAATGTAGGTCGCTTTAGACGAAGTAGGTGGAAGCAATGTGCCATATAACATTCGACGCGTGGGCAGCCATTAAAAAAACGGAAGTTAATCTTATTTCAAAAAGGTTTACAGAAATTACAATTTCTTACTACATTTTACAAAAGAGAAACAAGGTTGAATTTAAATGAAGAAAATATTTCTGACCAAGCCCTAGATCCGTGCCTACGAAATTTCATTAAATAACAAGTTTACCTTTTTACAGATTCGAAGTACATTTCAAGATTACATGAGTTAAACGACTATACATTTAGAAGGAACTACGGTAGAGGAATGACCACTTAAATTTCCCAGGGAACCCAGTATATAAATTTTACCATGAGTTAGGTCTCCCACCGAGTCCAACTTACATGTTAGCATCTTCTATGAAAGATCAAATTTAGGTACACTTTTACAACTTACCATTACAATGGGAACATCCCAACATTTACAATTTGTATCCCATCAGAGTTTGCATACCCAGTTCAAAATTCCAGAAGGAACAGATGCCTGAAGGCCTCAATGAAGGTTAGGGATACTCTACATTATACAAAATTCGTTTTACAAAAATTTACGGTAGCATTTCCTCATTAGAAACGTCTCCACCTCGTTTAATGTGCGACAGATGCACTCGGGAAATTTTGTTTAGTTGGCCTTAAGGTTTTGAAAAGGAAAATTAATTAATCTGACATGTGTGCCTCTACATAGTTGGTTCGTGACCGCACGCATTACTTGGCATGGGAACACTGAGGAATTCAAACGCAGTTACAGTAACGACAAAAACGAAGAGGAAATGGCAGCGCAGAAAACCAAACACCAATACACTCACACAAGGAACGAAATTGAGGTTCGACACCCGAAGAGAATACAGCCGACATCCGCCTGGGTGAGAAAAATCCAACATAAAAAGAACTAAGTTCAACAGTACACGAAGTACAAATGAGGTTTCCTCGTTCAGGGTAAAGACACGAACACGTACAATCAAAGGATGCCTAACATGGCCCGAAAATACGGTTAGATGAGAAACAAGCCGCTCTTGTCGAAAGACGAGGCTAACAGAGAACACTTACGCACCATTCCAAACGATAAAGCCGAAAAATTTAGAATTATTAATCAAAAGCAGAAAATTTTACTCAAACTACAGTGGCTGATGACCGAGATTGCCATAGCATGAACTAAAACAGAAGGCCTATGTAATTTACGGTTATCATGAGGCAACAGGAGACCCTGATTTCCAGCAACAAGAGATTACTGGCTTTAAAAGTAAAACAAGCTGACTTACAGAACCTGATGACCATAATGTCCAACAGAAATTTAACCCCAGTAAATTTTGAAGACCCTATATTAATTAATTAAGCAGGAAAGCACATTACATTATGGCTGTTCACGAACTGAGATCTCATACTCACAACAACATATTCATCGCACAACATACTCCAATAATAGCGATACATAATTTTTACCACCCACAAAAATAATTCCCATTAATACTCAAATATGCAAGTTATGTAGTCGTAGAGATATCATAACACAAACAAATACAATTAAAAACACAATACCCTTACAATTACATTACACTACACATACTTGCATTTCATCGAACAGACCAGTCCCATACCAAGCCAGTTCGGATCGTGCAAGTCCTATATACAACCTGCCCAGGGATCAAACCAAGAAAGAATCCCATATTTCTAACCTAGCTAACCCCCGACAGTAGATATCTCCACGTAAAACACTCCTACATATTCGCTTTAGTTCAAAATTACAAGGAAAGCAACTAATAAAAATACGATCCTAACCTTACTTTTGCAAACAAAACAACGCCTGAATTACCCCACCCTACAAATCTAAATCAAATCTACGTTAACACATACATACAGACATGATTTGCACAGCATATACGCTTATCCCAGAACGATTGCAGTATAATGTAAGTTTAAGAACAAAAATTACAGATCGCACACTGCGATAAAAACACTACAAAACAAAACACTTACCTTGAATGAATTTGGGAATAATTCCTAGCCAAAAAATAGTGACATGCATGTTAAATGTGCCTTCTGGCACCACAATAGGGACATAGGGCGGGCAGATTTCCATAGGTTAGCCCTTTTAATCGGACTACACTTTGCCATAACACCAATAGGCGTGATAGTAGCATAATAAACATATCACGAGAACAGCATATCAGCACAGAATATCATGCAAGAAACATACAGGAACACAACAGTCTTCTTAAACACCGACACTGCCCCGACACCTGAAATTTCGACAAATAACATCATGCACAATGCTGCCCAGAACTGCAGAAGTCATAGTCTGCTTGGCTCGAGAACAGGAAGCTAAATTAATAAAAACTGCCACAGACCACATGGCGAACAGCATCCGATAGGGCTCCAGGATGTCTTCACTCGCAGATGTAGGCTATCATAATATCAACAATCCCATTTCCCATGCCAAGAACACATGTCAGTCACTCACCGAGCTTCATCTTCAGTGGGGATGTTGCACACAAACAGGATAAAACTACAGCAGGAAACCCCTCGCTTCAGCACAGGTCATTTACAGCATATTACATGGACATCCAGATGCGAACATGAAATTAAATAACAAGGATTAGCAAAACATAACAATAAGTGCAGTGCCATGACACATCCCCCCAGCAACTGCTCCATCAGCATCAGAAGGGTCCATAATGAGCCTGCGGGAATAGGGGAACAGGGGAGGGGATAGTTACGAAAGCGAACTCGAGCGAGCTCTGCTACCACACTGCCACCCTGGATTGGAATAATGATGAGCCTACTTACCGGTTTTAGAGGTCCGGGTCGCTTCCGCAGCAAAATCACCTCCAGAAGACATGTCCCAATAGCAGAGCTCAAAAGGAGTGGAAGGATGATGGAGAAGGGGACAACGCACAGGCTATTCAACAGACACCCCCCACTAACCGACAGAACTGCTGCCGGTGAATTAATGCCACAACAGAAGATTAAAATTTTAAGTAAAATTTAATGTTAAAATATAAGGAACACCTCCACCAGAAAGAGAACATGCATGAACCAGAATAACTTACAAGGAATGCAAGAGACCGCTTAACATGCTTGCTTGCAAGGCCAACAAAAGAAAAGACTTAAATTAAAATGGTCAAGCCGAAAACTTAAAATAAATTATATATATAGGCATAATTAAAAGATAACAGGCTTGGTAATTTACAAGGCAATGCAATATCGATCAAACATGCGGAGGACCAGGCCACGCCAAAAAAACGACAGGATTAAAATTAAATTAAATTAAATTAAATAAAATATGACCAATTAAGAAATTCCCGATATTAGAGACTAAGAAAAACACAAGAACATTCACCAAAAACCATAAGGTTAAACCAACACGGTCAAATTAAAAAAACAAATATTAAGTTAACACAACACGTTTGAGCTTCGCGGTAGGCGCCAAAAAAAAATGACTGACCTCGAGACCAAAATGCATCTCGTTAAAACAAAAAACAAACATGGCCACTCAAAAACAAGGGGCCGCATGCCTGATCGAAACTACGGCAAACAATTAGTAAAATTAAATTGTAACATCAGCAGAAGGAAATGAACGGAGAAAAACAATTATGTCTAAATACTATTACAACAGTGAAAGGCAACGGATCATGAATAAATTAAATAGAATACTATATCAATCCTAAGATTGGCAAAAGAAAATAAATAATAATTTAAACGTAAAATAAACTAGAAATGTGTCTCCAGAAGGTACGAAGAAAAGATAACAAAAGTAAAATAAATCAGGTAACGTTATTAAAACAGAAATAAATTAGGCCTATAAAAACAATAAGGAACAGAATTAAAAGATTACTATAAGATGATATCGGAGCTCCATAACAATAATATAAAAAAAACATCAAATGATAACGTACCTTTCATCCTTCGCAGTGGAGACACACTAATAATAAAATAATTAACACATAATTTTTAAATTCTGTATGGCACTACATTGTGCTTCAAAACTGGCTAACCCGGCACATGCGTCGTTTAGATGACAGCACTCGTTCGCATCAAGTTGCGATTCTCCATCACGTTCATCGTCCAGGCGAAAGGAAGAACTTAAATTCTTATATAGCACAGGCGTTTCTTAGTTGAATATGTATTCAAATTTGGTAAAAGCCAGGGGGCAAGCCCCCTAGCACACAGAGAGATTTTCCTTCACACCAGCGGCCGGCTTCTTGTTTACAAACAGCTAGTCCATCAACTCCACAAGATGGCGGAGAATTTTCGCGTGTCAAATGCCGAACTGCATTCATGTAAAATGTATTGTCCAATCACGGCTTGACACCTCAAACAACAATGTCATAATTAAGTACATAATTTGGCGGTATCATGAATACACCGGCATTTGTTTCATGACGAAGAATATAATTGTCTTTCTCACAAGACTGGAATTGGATGAGTTGAATAAGGTACAACCAACGCATTCTATTGGAGAGAATCAGGAACCACGTTCAGACTTCCAAAGTCCGACAGCAGCTACCATCTCGTGGTCACAGGCGAAACTGAGCGACGAAGCGGTCGTTTCAAAAATGTCAAGAATGCATCCAGGGGTAAATACATGTTTGAAAACTCTTGGGACGGGCACTTGCACGTAACAATAATAATAATGTTATTCGTTTTACGTCCCTTTTAACTACTCTGGCTTTTAGAGACGCCGGGGCGGCGGAATTTATCCCCGAAGGGAAACTTTAACGAGCCATTAAATCTATTGACACGTCTCCCTCACATTTGCGCAACCTCAAATAATTTATTATCTAAAACACGATAGACTGGCTGCGTGGCTCAGCGGTAACATTCTCGCTTGCTGGGTCCAAGGTTGCAGGTTCGTACCGTGGCGCAGTCAGCTGGCATTTGAGGGTGTCTAATTGTGAAAGTTTGTGAGTGTGTGTGTGTGTGTGTGTGTGCGAGCGAGTGTGTTGTTACCTCTTCACACTAAAACGGCTGGACGGATTCATATGAAATTTGAAATGGAGATAGCTTATACCCTGGATTAACATATAGGCTGCCTTTCATCCATATAATATACTAGCTGAAGTACCCGTGCTTCGCTACGCGTCATAAATACATTAAAATGTGAAGGTGACAGTTAAAACAGGGGATAGGCGAGGTGCTGCGCAGAGGGAGATTAAGGATGGAACATTTTGTCCAACTACACCGCTCGGCGTTGACCGTGTTTTATAGCACAAATTTAGGTTTTACTCGCTAACAGTTGCAGATACCTTTCGGATAGAAAATGTAATTTTAAACCTCGCATATGCCATCAAAAGTTTGCTATTTCTTAGCGTTCTCTTTTTATTTGAAATGGAAATATGAAAGTTTGAAACCAAAGGGTGTAGTGACGTCACTAAAATGGTCGCAATTTTAAATAGTGCAAAGTATTGAAATCAAAAGTAACCTATATATTAACCAGGTAAATCAGCTACTTCCATGTAAAATTTACGTAAATCGGACCAGTGGTACTTGCGAGATTGATTAATACACAGACACACACCATCTCAATTTTAGCCTCGCATCGCTCGCGTCATAGTCGTATCATATTGTTCTTCAATGAAATGCAGGTTTAACCCCGTTAACACCACTTTAGAACCTGAATACCCAAAAATCCCTCCGTAGTAGACGTTTTCGACACACAACAAACAAACATATCCCCAAAATATCATTCTTCTAACTTTAATAGTTTTGGTTGGTCGATGAGAGCAAACATCCAAAAATCCTTCCTTAGTGGACGTTTTTCTTCCAGAAGTTCACCCCTCCCCATATGCCCCTTAAATTGCATTTATGAAAACACGGTCGAACACCTATGTATTTTATTTATTTATTCATTTGTTTATTTATTTTTAAGCTGATAGATTTCCTCCGAGTTTCAGACTCCACCCTATGTCGTTTAAGAGATACATGCTCAGTTAGGAATCTTTCAACCCCCACTTTTCATCCCTTTCACCTCATAATATACACTACATCGAAAAACCATTAGACATGTGTCAGCTTATTTTTAATGATTAGTATATGTGCCAAGTATCACATCCCCAAATGAAACCACTCGTGAGATATTGTTATTCAATGGAAAGCACGTTTACCCCCTTAACACCTCTTTAGAACCTGAATATCCAAAACTCTTTCCTTAGTGGACGTTTTCGACATACAACGAACATATCCCCAAAATTTCATGTTTCTAACTTCAATAATTTTGGCTGGGCGATGAAGAGTGAGTGAGTGAGTCAGGACATTTTCTTTCATTTATTTTTGATAATTTCACCCCTCCCTATGAACCCCTTAAATTGGATTTATGAAACAAACGGTCAAACACCTATTTACTTATTTAAAGCTGTTTTCCCCCTGAGTTTGATGAGTGAGTAAGTGAGTCAATCAGTTAGGACACTTTCTTTCCTGTTTTTTTTTTCCCCCAGAATTTCACCCCTCTCCAAGGGCCCCTTAAATTGGATTTATGAAAAAAGGTTCGAACACCTATTTACCTGTATTTTAAGCTGTTTTTTCCCACCGAATTTCAAACTTCACGCCTATGTCGTTTCAGAGATACACGCTCCGTCAAGAATCCCTCAACCCCCAATTTTCACCCCTTTCACCTCATAATATACACCACATCGATAAACCCTTAGATATATGTCTGATTATTTTTAATGATTAGTTTATATACCGAATATCACATCCCCAAACAAACAACTCATGAGATATCGTTATTCAATGAAATGCACGTTTACCCCCTTGACACGTCTCTAAAACCCGAATAAACAAAAATCATTCCTTAGTTAACGTTTTCGACATACAGCGAACATCTTCCCAAAATTTCATGTTTCCAACTTTAATAGTTTTCGCTGGGCGTGATGAGTGAGTGAGTCAGACAGGACATTTTCTTTTATTTATTTTACCAGAATTTCACCCTCCCCATGGGCCCATTAAATTGGATTGATTAAAAAACACTTGAACACCTATTAACTTATTTCTTAAGCTGTCTTTTTACCCTGAGTCAGTCGGTTAGGACACTTTCTCTCCTTTTTTTCCCCAGAATTTCACCCCATCCCATTGGCCTCTTAAATTAATTTATGAAAAAAACAGTCGAAAACCGATTTACTTACTTTTTAAGCTGATTTTTTTTCGCTGAGTTTCAAATTTCTCGCCTATGTCGTTTAAGAGATAGGCCTACACGCTCCATTAGGAATCCTTCAACCCCCACTTTTCAACCCTTTCACCTCATAATAATACACAACATCGAAAAACGCTTAGACACATGTCTGCGTATTTTTAATGATTAGTTTATATGCCGAGTATCACATCCACAAATGAAACCACTCGTGAGTTATTGATAATCAATGAAATGCAGGTTTAACCCCCTTAAGACCCCTTTAGAACCCGAATATCCAAAAAACCTCCCTTAGTGTACGGTTTTGATATACAACGAACATATCCCCGAAATGTCATGTTTCCAACTTCAATATTTTTGGCTGGGCGATGATGAGTGAGTGAATGAGTCAGGACATTTCCTTTCAATTTTTTTTCTTCAGAATTTCACCCCTCCCGATGAACCCCTTCAATTTGATTGAAAAACAAACTGTCGAAAAGCTATTTACTTACTTTAAAGCAGTTTTTCCTGTGAGTTTGATGAGTGAGTAAGTCAGTCAATCAGTTAGGACACTTTCTTTCCTGTCCTCCCCCCGAATTTCACCCCTCCCCATGGGCCCCTTAAATTGGATTTATGGAAAAGCGGTCAAACACATATTTACTTATTTTTATGATGATTTTTTTTCCGCTGAGTTTCAAACTCCTCGCCTATGTCGTTTAAGAGATACACGCTCCGTTAGGAATCTTTCAATCCCCAATTTTCACCCCTTTAACCTCATAAACACATCGAAAAGCCCTCAGACACGTGTCTTGTTACTTTTTAATGATAAGTTTATATGCCGTGTATCACATCCCCCAATGAAACCAATCGGGAGATATAGTTATTCAATGAAATGCAGGTTTAACCCCCTTCAGACCCCTTTAGAACCAGAATATCCGAAAATCCTCCCTTAGTAGACGGTTTTGACATACAATGAACATATCCCCAAACTGTCATGTTTCTAACTTCAATAATTTTGGCTAGGCGATGATGAGTGAGTGAGTAAGTGAGTGAGTCTGGACATTTTCTTTCAATTTTCTTTTTTCAGAATTTCACCCCTCCCCATGAACCCCTTAAATTTGATTTATGAAAAAAAAAAACTGTCGAAAAGCTATTTACTTACTTTAAAGCAGTTTTTCCCCCTGAGTTTGATGAGTGAGCCAGTCAGTCAATCAGTTAGGACTATTTCTTTCCTGTCCCCCCCCCCCCCCCAGAATTTCATCTCTCCCCATGGGCCCCTTAAATTGGATTTATGAAAAAACTGTCAAACACATATTTACTTCTTTTTTATGTTGATTTTTTTTCGCTGTGTTTCAAACTCCTCGCCTATGTCGTTTAAGAGACACACGCTCCGTTAAGAATCTTTAAATCCCCACTTTTCACCCCTTTCACCTCATAATATTCACCACATCGAAAAACCCTCAGACTCATGTCTTCTTATTTTTAATGATGAGTTTATATGCCGAGTATAACATCCCCCCATGAAACCAATCGGGAGATATTGCTATTCAATTAAATGCAGGTCTACCCCCTTAACACCCCTTTAGAACCTGAATAGCCAAAATTTCTCTCTTAGTGGGCATTTGCGGCCCTTGAGGAAGCTGCATACCAGATTTCATTCCAATCCGTTCGGTGGTTTCTGAGATTTCGTGATGAATAAATGAATGAGTGAGTGAGTGAGTGAGTGGTATTTGAAAAATATATAGTAGAAAGAAGATAGTGTCAAGTCTTTGTTATGCTAAACTCGGTTGACAGTGCTGTGTGAGCAGTTGAGTAACTAACGGGATTTCAAGTAAAGATCCTCATTTTCTATACCGGTAGGGCTGAGCGCAATTGGCATCAAGTCGGCCGTGTCTCGACTTGAGCTATGTTGCCATGGAAACTATCTATCTTGCCATTCTTCATGAGTATATTTTATGATTTAATTAGCCTGTTTTTGAGTGAAAAAGGGCCAAAATCAGAAGAATGAGAAAGACTATCGAAAATTCATGTAGCCAGTGGTTCCTTCTGGGTCCTATACTATGTGTATGCAAAATATGGTTGAGATTGGTGGAACGGTGTAGATTTGTATACGGAACCAACATATATACATACATACATACATACATACATACATACATACATACAGACTTTCACTTTTATATATTAGATTTAGCTCAATGTTCGTAGTTAGGTCTTTTGGCACAAATCTACATCTTTTCACTGATCTGAACCAAATATTACGTACTTACCCTGTGGATTCCTTCGAGAAACATTGTTCACTTGAAATTTCGGACAGCCCTTTCCATTCCATACATTTAGGCCATATGGCACAAATGTATACCGTTTCACCAATCTAAACCAAATGTTACGTACTTAGCCTTTGGATTCCTACAGGTAGAACTGTTCACTTGAAATTTCGGCCAGCCTTCTCCATTCCCTACATTTAAGCCCTTTGGCACAAATCTACACCGTTTAACCAAACAGATCGTTTTTTACGTACTTATCTTTTGGAACACTGCGGATTACACTGATAGTTTATACCCTAGATTAACACATAGGCTGCCAATTTTACGTAGGCCTACTTACCCTGTAGAGATATTACACATGGAACTATACAATAAAATATTGGCAAATTGGAATTCAAGTAACTGCTGTTCTCATTTGGCCCGGTATTAAATCTGCAGAAGCTTTCGATACAGGTTGACAATGCATCTACACCATGTGCGAGGGCAACCTCTTTAAACGATCTCTAAAAGCAAAATACTCAGGAATTTTCAATATTTCGAGAGGCATGTGAGGCAAAAGTGTTGTTGGAGATTTTCAATCACTGTGATATAAAGCTGGAAAACGCTGTATAATGTACATAAGTTGTCAAGGTGAGAGATACTTTGCTATAGGTCTATTAATAGTGTTATGTTGACGATCAAATCATCATTAATTGTGGGAAAATTACACTCTGAAAGCTTAAAGAAAAATAATATTAATTCCCCACATTGCGATAGATTTGCCTATCCAGTGTGAAGGAGTGCAGTTCCCTCTTCAAACAATCTTCGCAATCACTATTAACAAAGCGCAATGACACACACTTAACAGCAGCAGGTGTACATTTAGACAAAACTATTTTTTCCCATGGGCAACTGTAGGCTATGTGGCGTGCTCACCAGTATCCAGACAACAAAATCGTTGTGTCTCAGCAAAACAGGCCAAAACCAAAAAAGTAATTTTAAAATGTATTCACATAAGGTAACATCGTACTCTGTAGACTTTCTCAACTCAATGGAATTCCCATTTTGCGGCTCATACTAATATACTGTAGGCATCAGAATTTTCCGAATTAAAATAGACCCACCCAGCCGAGATTATTGAATAGACCAATTATTAGCAATAATGCATCATCCCAATTGTCTTCATTGCGTGCGAAGCCGCGGGTACCTGCTAGTATAAATATAAATATAAATATAAATATAAATATAAATATAAATATAAATATAAATATAAATATAAATATAAATATAAATATAAATATAAATATAAATATAAATATAAATATAAATATAAATATAAATATAAATATAAATATAAATATAAATATAAATATAAATATAAATATAAATATAAATATAAATATAAATATAAATATAAATATAAATATAAATATAAATATAAATATAAATATAATAAAAAGTAGGAATTGTTCACTATATTAATCAGTCAATCATAAGTAACCTTCAAATGTATTCACCGCTTAATCATTTATTTTGAGGAAAACTAACTGGTTATTCTAGCGCTTTGATCGTTTTGTTTCACTGTAATTCATTGTCTCTATCTTCTCAGCAAACAAGCACCCTGAGAAATTAGAGCTATTCAAGAATTTTCTCTACTACATTAACCCTCTTGTTCAATTCTTTTCACGACCAATTTAACTCTAACAAGCTGTTTGTAACGTAATTGTGACGTCCATTGTAGGCATTGCGAAGTGAACACCTCCTTCTACAGTCTCTTTACACGGAATTAGGTTCAAACAAAGAAGGGTTCATCCGAGCGCGTCTCAAGCGATAGAAGTGTTGTCGCAAGCTTGCTAAGAGCTCGTCTTTATTCATATTCAAAGCATTAGTCTAGGGAAGAGATGAAGGTATTAATATATGTAAGGGTGAAGCTGGAGAATCCTTGTTGAATGCGAGGTGGAATGTACCTGTTGCATCAGATATTAGAACATGATATCTTACAATAAATGTAGAGGAAACAATTTTTAAACATACCATTCAGTGAAGGAGGGAGGCCGAACATTGACCGCATGCTCACATTTTTCCTGTACCTCTCACGCTGCCGAGAAGCATTCGGGTGTAACTTCCCTCAATGCGCTGACGTTCTCGACTGCACCAGCTACACAAGAGGCCTCTCCACTATGGAAGTCGCTGTACAATCCATCGTTAAGGATTATTAAGGAACTTGCATGAAATTCAATATTTTATGGCTCCTAATAATAATGAAACCAATTTCATGAACAAAGTTTGGTGCTTTTCAGTCGGTCAACACGAATTACCAAAAAGAGTTGGGTTATACCCTAATCCTGAAAAAAATTACATGAGATTAATAAATACTATTCTTGTGAAAGACACCGCAATTTTAAAAGTTCCTGCAGTGAAGTACCTAGGGGAGTGGATACCAGCAAACGAGAGTGAAAACTTAGCAATATACACTAGATGCACGAAACTGGAAAGGGTCTACCACTCCTGTAAGAGCATCTACACTTCCAAGTGCCTCTCTAAGAACCTTAAACTTCTACATTACAACTCAGTAGTAAGATCTTCCGTTCTATATGCCTCTGAGTTTCTCCTGATGAGCCGGAAAGGCCCACTGAGGAAACTAGAGCTCAAGGAACGGAAAATACTTAGAAGGATTTTAGGACCATGAAGGGAAGAGGGTGGTACTTACAGGATCAGGCACAACAATGAGCTCTATGATCATCAAGAAGATATCGTCACATCCATGAGGAAGAGACGATTAGCTTTCTACGGACATCTGACACGCATGGGTCCAGATAGACTTACCAGCCAGATCTTCACCACGACAGGAAGAGGGAAAGCGTCCAAAAACAAATGGATCACCACAGTGAAGTCAGACCCAAAGCAACTTGGAATGTCATCAAAAAACATAGAGGATCGATCACAATTCCCACAGATCATTCAACATGGCGTCTTTCCAGTGTCTCTCACCAGCAGGAAGAGTACAGGGACTACCAGACCGAAGTGGACACAGGAATGAAAGCAGACACACAGCCAGAAGATGAAAGCTGCCTGGGCTAAGAAGAAACATAAATTCCTTACAAGAAGTCAAAACGAGCCCCGTGGTCCTCAGTAGGCCCAAACGAAAAGAAGAAAAAGACAATATAGTATGTAATGTATTTTTTCAGGACCAGGGTATAACCCAACTCTTTTGGGTACAATCGTGTTGACCGACTGAAAAGCACCAAACTTTTGTTTACTAAGGCAACACTGAAAAATGGCGTCAAACCCCACAATTTCATGAAAATAAGATTTGGAACTTATACTTTCATCCACTCAAGATACATAAAGGATCCACTGGACTAACCGCCGTAAGGTTCATTGAGGAAACTACATAGAATTAATTACAAACGTTCAAAGCACCTGACAATTAATAAATTCCACGTCTCGTGATTCAAATTCTTTTTTTAAACGATTCATCCCGGTTTCAAAACTAGCTTGCCTGGTACAGTCACCGCCGATGCTTTTTGCTAGCCGCCATAAAACGGGCATTCAGTTCGAACGTTGGAGCTCATATCCCAAAAGAAAATGAATATATTTGTGGATTTATCGAAACTGTAAATTAATATGCTATGCATATGAATAACGCGGACCTCTTAGTTAATTAACTATTGTTCTTTTAAGGGGCGAAACAGCAAGGTTATCTGCCCATCTTAACACAAAAAGTGACAGTCAGTCTGAAAGACTAGACTTTGAATCATTTTAAATGCTACAAATGCTGAAAAATGCTAGAGAGGCTGGAGGCTTCGCTCGAAGCCAAAGACTCTTGACATGTTAGAAAATTATCTGCATAATACTTATCTTGCTTTATAATACGTTACCTTGCTTCAAATTACTCGCGAACGGCAAGTGCAAACCAAGGGCAAAGCAAGGTCAAGCGCGCAGGATGCCGTCACGCTCACCAGAGTGCGCGGGGACGTGCCCCTTCCATCCAGTCTAAAAACACTTATAGTGGGCGATATATTGAAGATAGAGATAAGCTCTCCGGGACTTTTTTGTAGAACTTTTCATGCTGACCAATTCTTACGCTCATAGTATATTGATATTTTAACGGTTTGCCCAGCATAAGCTTAGGAAGCGTACGGACGAAAGTTTGTTTTCTACTTTTACACTGTAATCGTTACTGCTTGGCTTCCTTTCATCATACATAAATTATTTTCTACAGAATCTTTCCTCGAGATATCCTTTACAGAATGGTGAAAACCGCATCAAAATTCATCCAGTGGTTCTCGAGGTTACTCGTGACATCCAAGAATCGGGGACTTTTGTCTTATACTAACGAAATAGAGATTGTCGGGGAACACATGCACCAAGCGGTACTATGACGTCACACACCTCAGTGCATCTGGGTACATTTCGTCCCGTCACCGTAACGTAACGCCAGACCCCAGCGTAACGACGATCATTTAAAATGATAAAAAATATACAAATTAAAATTGATTTTAAAGTGGCAAGAGCCAATAACGCTAGTTCGTTACACCTGGAGACCTTCCGATTTTCAGTTCAAGTACGAGGGCTGGGTTTTATTCAACCTCCGATCAAGCATCTAATTAAACAAGAGATAGCTAGGAGCCAGGTCTGTTCGTCATACACTTGCGTTAAGTCCCCTACATAACCTGTGTCATTGTGGGCTGCAATCCACGAGACGTAGCCGAGCTAATTTCAATTTTACATGGCCATTACCATCGTTACCCTCGCCGTGTGTGAGTTGCGGAGTGTGATACTTGTTTTTTTTTTTTTTTTTGCAAGCAGAGCAATTCAAAGCAAACTAAGAGGCATTCTCTCGTTTTGATCCATAACAATTCACGACCGCAGTGCCAACGAGATAAAATACCTTCTTAAAGAATTCAAGTGAGAAGTTTTCGACCATCCACCATTTAGTCCAAACCTCACACCGAGTGATTTTCACCTCATTCAAGAATTAAAGATATGGTTGGGTGGCAACGCAATCGCCACCAACGAAGAACTTCAGGGGGTTGTTTAGACGGTGTATGGGGAAGCAAGAACGCCACAGGGCTACCTGATGTGAAACTTGTACCAAAGCTCGGCGGATCACACATCTTCTGAGGTTGTGATACGGTTGACATCCTGCTCAGTTCGCTTCCAACCCTCCACAGTCGAAACGCCGGCCTTGCTAACGACTTCAAGCTCCAGCCAATTTGAGCGCACGTGTTCTAAACGAGGTGAGCAACGATAACACACAAAGCTTACAAATCCCTGCACTTTGTAATGAGGGTATTAAAAGGAAGTAGTACCTCTGCTAAAGAATTAGGATATTTGTTACTTGTAAGACCTATTCTGGAATACGCCTCGGCGGTTTGGGATCCAAATCAAGTAGGGATCATAAATGAGTTGGAAATGGTACAAAGAAAGGCCGCTAGATTTGTGCCAGTGACTTTAATCCCAGGAGCAGTGTGAGCCGTATGTTAAAGAAACTTGGATGGGAATCACTGGAGGCTAGGAGGATGAAATCTAGACTTTGCGCTATGTACAACACGTATACAAATCAACCAGCATGGGGTGAGCTTAGCAAACGTATGGAAAAGCCTACTTACATGGGTAGGAGCGATCATCCTTTCAAAGTTAAGGGCCGACCACAGCGAACAAATTATGGTAAATATTCTTTCGTAAACCGTGCCATTGATAATTGGAACTCTCTACCTGCCGCAGTCTTAGACCATTTTCCCAAACATATAGGTGTGATTAAGAAAAGACTGACTATTTGTGTAAATACTCCAGTTTAATTGTTAGTGAATTGTTATGCACAATTATTTATTTGTTATGTATATCTAATTTGCCACCGGGGGCACACCCCCAATTGCAAATAAACGAATGAATGAATGAATGAACATGTCAATCCACATTATCATGACTACATGTTTGGCATAATGAACCAGATAACACTTTTCACAATATTAGTTTAAGGAAATATCTGATTTCCGGAAGTCTGTTCTTCCCTCCATACTAACGAGAATTCTTCAGAAATCACCGAGGATTATTCTCTAGCACACCGATGTTCTTATCTCGTGTTTGTGGTTCTTGATTCATTTCTGGGTTTCGTGACATGGTTTCATGTAACCCGCTATTACGGGTGTGTACAGAATCAGTCTGATAACCTGTGATCTTGTGAAGGTTGTATGAGTGAGTGTATTTTTTATTTGGGGCCAGGATTTGGGTTCGAGGTGGCCGTGGCCATAATTTAGTTACCATCCCAGGATTCGCCAGGAATAGAAATGGGGAAACTACGGAAAAACACTTCTAGGATGTCTGAGGTAGAAATCAAAACCTCCTCTTCTCAGTTCTTCCTCGCGAGGCTGAGTGTACCCCTCCCAGCTTTTGGTCCAGAATTTAATTTCATGACAGAGTTTTACTGCATGCGTGGTTCAGCAGTAACGTTCTAGCCTGCTGTTCCCAAGGTTGCGGGATTGAATCTTGGCGTAGCCAGTTGGCATTAGAGGGTGCGCAAATGGCACGTTAAAGATCCATTTTGGGGCAAAATTCCGGCAACCCAGCGTCTCTAAAAACCGAAGTTGTTAAAAGGGACGCAACACCAAGAACAGTATTATTCATGTCAGAGTCGAGAATCGAACCCGGACCTCCACGGTGACAGCCTAGAGTACTAGTCACTACGCCTCGAAATGGGCTCCTCCCATCTCAGACGGGAGAAAAAAGTCTTCTACCTCCATAATAAAATGAAATAATTTTGAATGCCCAGCAGCATAGCTGAGCTGCTTGCCACGGTGGGTGAGTGGTTATCGTGTCGGACTACTAAACCCAAGCTTGCAGGTTTGCTCTTGGCCATGGTACGTGATTATTGAAAGGCGACAAAAATCACAACACGCATGTCATACGTTTTTGGCATGTCAAAGATCCCATTTGAATTCAGTGCGCCATGTTCATAATGCCAAAATTAATCTCTGGATTTTCCGCCAACACAAAAGTTCCTCCTTTCTCTACTAGAAAGCGCTATACTGTAGTGTCAAGGAGCTTGACTACCTTAGCGCTCCAAGGAACAACGAAATTTGACATGCAAGCTGCCCTCTGGGTGTCAAATAACAAAGCTTGCTCCCGGCACCCGAGATAACGATATTATTATTATTATTATTATTATTATTATTATTATTATTATTATTATTATTATTATTATTATTATTATTATAGCACAGCTCTTTAATTTACGAGATTCAAAGCCCGGTCATCCTAATTGTGAGGTTTTCTACTCACCCTCCATGTAAATCTCGGAATGGCACCTTATTTATGGCTGGCCGCGTGGCACAGTGGTAACGTCCTCGGCTGCTGTGCTAAGTTGTGGAAAGTTGGCGCAGTCAGCCATCAGTCCAGAACTAAATATATTGGCAGAGTCAATAACCGAACCTACGCCTTCGGGACCTGAACCGCAATACATTACCCTAGACCATAATGTCCTCAAAGTAGGAGGGCGCGCCCCCTCAGGGGGGCTCAGTGAGTGATAAAGGGGGGCGGCGGCTCGGATTGAAATATTTATGTTTCATATTCTGTAACAAATATTGCTATCCTCATATCCATGAACCTATCATAGACAGGAAGCTCCCACCACCATTCAAGACTAGAAAAACTCGTACGTTTGCTATCTTATTTCACAAGAACTGACCAGTAGATCCTGTCAGCAGGAATTCCGAGAAGAGGTGTAGAGTAACATTTCCCACACAGCACCATTTACACCCGTCACCCACAAACAGCCGCTAATGACAATACGCCACTTGCTAATGTGCCCACCACTTCGGTTGGTTGGTTCCTCAGTTTAGGGGCTGCGACAACGGGGTCATGTAGCCCCGTGTACTTTGGGTGTGTGTAGAATCTGTCTGATAACCGGTGTTAATTATGATGGCTGTATTAGTGTGTATAACTGTTTTTTTAAAATTCAAGTAAGGACTGCAACTTTGAATTTTTCAAATAGTTCCTACTTTTGCCACCAAACGCCACCGTCAACGACTACTAAGCCTAGTTCAGAACTTAGCTACTAGATGCCACAGCAATCGGCTCTTGGCAACGAACGTAGAAACCTAAGAGCGTTGTTTACATTCTTAACCTATACAATTTAGCTTCACACAGGTGTAATTAGTGTAAGGCCATAAATCAATGACATGGTACCGCCAGCTTTACTTCCCCTTCGAAGGAAGGCAAACTGAGGGATTTTTAACGCTCTTAAAAAATCCGACGGCTTCGGCCGGGTTTGAACCCACTATCTTGGGCATAGAAGCTCAGCATGCTACCAACTACGCCACCGAACTGGCTGACCACGACTTCCTTACAAAAATAGATTATTCTATTTCTGCCATTGTCGACTTGAATGCAGCCAGGCCTTTGCAGTCAGTTTAAAGACAGTGAGTGAACAGGTGATTTCTAGTGCGTGTTTAGTGGAAGTGGTTAGCCCGATTTATGATGATGACGATTATGATGATGATGATGATGATGATGATGATGATAATTGATGTGTTAAGGGGCATAACATCTAGGTTATCGGCCCCTAATGGTTTGTGTGATCCTGAAATGAAACTACAACTAAAACTAACCACAAAACTTATGGGTTAGAAGAAGATATAGACAAAAGAAATGAATAAGAGACATTAAAGACAGGAGGAAAGGAAATGCCCTCAACCTTCAACAAGTAGTTCCGTGAAGAACTATACAGCCTATTTTCATATATCCTGCTCATGTTAATTGTCTCTATCAACATACACCATTTCAGTTTAATTGCTGTAACAGATTCGTAGATATTGAGAACCGTCTAAATATTTCATATGGTCGCCAGGATGGATTTTTATTTTTGTACTATTACATTAAGATTTTTGTGTACGTGTGGTATTCAAACTTCAATCGCATGATTAGAACACAAGAAGTAAAAACGAGATTTTAAAAGTACGCACACCAGCCATCTTGTGATTATGCAAACAATTGAAATAAATTAGATGCCAGTGGATCAACATTTGTATAAGCATTTAACGTGCAACGTTTCGTGGCACACGGAACGTTAATTCGCGAGAAACGTCCATTTAAATATTTATACTTCGCGTCGCCGCCATGTTGGATTTGTGCTCCCCAGGTTACTGAAAGTCCTATAGGTGAACATATGTTCATAGTCTCTATGAACATAAAAAAAATCAGTTTGGTTGCTGTAAAAGATTCATAGATATTGAGAACCGTCTAAATATTTCGGAAGCTCGCCATTTAGGATAGCTATATGTATAGGCCATAGAGTTATGTACCAATCAAGGACAATTATTGCCTAGCTTCATTATTCAAAGTTTCACTTCGATCGCATGATTACGACACAAGAATAAAAACTTCATTTTAAAATTTCGCACAGCCGCCATCTTGAGGTTATGTAAACAATTGAATTAAATTAGATGGCAGTGCATTACAATCTGCAAAATCATTTACTGTACCACATTTAACTGCGCTCAGAGAGTCAAATCACGAGAAAAGTCGATTAAAATAATTCATATTCGCTTGGTCGCCATGTTCGTTTTGTACTTTACAGGTTTATGAAATATACATGGGTAAACTTGTATCAGTACCCTTTATCACCGTACAAAATTGCATGATGATATCTGTAATAGTTTCGGAGATATAGAATGTCAGCGAAATATTTCGCACAGCCGCCATTTTGAGGTTATGTAAACAATTGAACTAAATTAGACTCCAGTGCATTACAATGTGTATAAACATTTGCTGTACAAAGTTTCATTACGTTTGGATAGTTAAATCGCGAGAAATGTCTATTTAAAAGTCTCAATTTCGCTTGACCGCCATGTTGGTTTTGTAGTCACCAGGTGTTTGAAAGTTTCATAGGTGAACTTCTAGTAGTGCCCTTTATCACCGTACACAATTTCAGGGCGATATCGGTAATAGTTTCTTTGATATTGAATGCTAGTGAAATATTTTGCACAGCCGCCATGTTGGATTGGTGAGACGTAACAAAATTTGAAGGGCATGGTCGAGGTCGCCGGGAATAGTGCTATGAACTTACCGAGTTTCATTGAAATCGCTCCAGCCGTTTAGATTTTATTAGGGGGGGACACACACACACCTCACACACACACACACACATGCACACACACACGGACAAAAGGTGATCTCATAAGCCTATTTTTTTCAAAATTGAAAATAGGCTAAAAAATAAGGACTGAGCAACTTGAAGGAAGGAGAGCCAAGAAAGGCAGATAGGAAAGGGAAAGAGGAGAGGGTCCACCCCAAAGGCAATAGAAAAAGGGGGAAAACTGGACCCAGCTCAGGATTCGCTTGAGGTCGCCAACTACCGCGCTCAACAGCCATGAGCCCTTGAGGGTGTAGCATTATCCAGGGTGCACCATAAGTGGTGGGGCTACACCGTGCTACACCTTGCCTCCTTGAGAGTCTTGAGCAGAAGGCAGGAAATACAATGAAAATAGAACAAGTGGTCTGACCCCTCGAAGAATGAGGGATCAAGAAAGATGAAACAAGGGCCATTTAAGGCGGGAAATTGAAAGAATCCCTAGGCGTCGGATACCTTAATACCGTGGGGGTCGGAAAAGAACAAGAGTTGACCAAGGGAGGTCGAGAAGAAAAATAACAGAGAGGAGCCCGGCACAAGTAGGTGGAAGCAATGTTGGACTCAGCTGGCGTCCCGTGGTCGCCAACCCACGTCCCACAAGTTATGAGCCCCTGCGGGATAGCCCGAATTAAAATGAAGTGATAAAATAACGCCATTACCTATGGATAAATGGCTTATTAGCAGTGGTTAAAAGACACCCCATGAAAAGTGATAGTGCTTGCCCTCCTCCGGATATATTCAGTCCTAATAAAGAACAAGAAGAATGGGGGGGCACTAGATATTTTATGTTCGACGATGTCGAAATGTAAAAATTATACGTCATAAATCTGTACCATAATGATGGTCATTATAGTATTGTTTTTCATTATGAGACAGTTTCTCCAGCCAATCAGATCGCATTCATTGACCAATTAGGTAAGGATAGCTTCGCGCATACGCTCAGCATCCAACATGTCAGACATGAATTACATGATTTGAAAGTTCAAATTGGATATCGGATCAACCATTGTAGTTACAATCCCAAACACAAAGACAAAATCAGCATGAACCGTTACGGTAACAAGAAAATACTATGACATATGCAAGAAATTTATGAATCCAGAAGTTAGCAACACAGCATCCTTCTACTGTATATAAATTACCGACATGGAAAGTGCACCGTACTATATGTTCGCGTAAATAAAGTGGCGAATATGCGACAAGAAATAGCACTGTACCTTAATATCCCCAACTCCAATTTATACACAGCGCATTACTTTCAAACGACTTCAGTGACAATATTAATGAATGCTAGTCTTGATCGGAACAAGACATCATGCAGGCTGTAAACAATAGCATTGCCAAGCAAAGTAAATGGTCTCTGCTTCCGAAGGTCTTTAACGCACGCATGCGCTCTGTTCAGTAAGCAAAACCAGCGCGCTCTGTTCACTAACTGAAGTGAATGAATCCTACAGATATTTATGAATATGTATGTTAAAACATATAATAAAGTTATAATTATCGTCGAACATGAACAGTCGTATGGAACTCGCCTATAATGGTAATTTAACACTCGTATGGAAATAATAAAACTCGCTGCGGTCGTTTTATAAACATACTCGTGCCTTAATTATTTCCATTTTAGGCTCGTTGCATAATGTGCTATTGAGTTTCAGAAGGAGGGTACGATAGAAGAAGTTCGAGAACCCCTGCCCTATACAAGAGAAGGTAATTCATTGAAGCAATTGAATTAAAATTACACAAAAACTCTCAGTCAGAAACACAGGCTACGAGAAATCTATTGCCATTGATGAATTATTTTATTTCTGTGGAGCACCATCCTTGCTTCTGTAAGAGGTCTTTAAAGCATGGTGTGCAGGTGAAGTTTGGAGAGCGGCACGTAATGGACTAAAGTTTCAGAAACTCCACGCTGCGACATAGAATATGATAATAATATAGAAGCTGTCGACTTTGCTAGACAGGTGTCGTGGAAGAGTCGTGCATCTCAACTAAGGTTTCTCGCTGATCGATTGTTACTCATATTAACTTGAGCGAAGGAAACTCGTCCCTTAACTGCTAACTTTATCTGCTCATGCCTGATTACAATTCCTTAGCTTGCCACGGTGGGTGAGTCGAATTACTAACCCCAAGCTTGCAGGTTCGCTCCTGGCCATGGTAAGTGATTTTTTTTAAGGCGGGAAAATTCACGACACGCATGTCATACGATGTTGGCATGGTAAAGAACCCATTTGAATCCAGTAGGCCGTGTTCATAATGTAAAATTAATCTCGGGAGTTTCCGCCAACGCATTAAAAAGCACTATAGTGACAAGGAGCTTAGATATCTAACCCCCTTGACTTTCATAGTGCTTTACCCCAGGCAAATACTGGGATGGTTATTAACATAAGGTCACGGCCACCTCCTTCCCAATCCTAACCAAAATTACACCTCCTCAGATATTTCCACCTCAAAATAACGGGCAATCACCCACATATGGTACCCTACGGTAAACTTTTATTGAATTTTGACATGAATGGAGTCTCGAAGGCAAGTAAATGATATGAAATGCCTTTATAGAGTTGTTAATGGTGAAATTGATTGCTCATTCTTCTTATCGCTTCTAAAGTTCAAAATCTCGAACTTAACTACAAGATCAACCATAAAATTCAAAAATGATATAACAAAAACTACATCACATAATAAATCACCTGTATGGCGGCGAGATGGCATCATTCTGCAACGAGCCACAGGATTTAATCTAAACAGAAGTCAAATGCACAGGGGGATTAACGAAAAGTTAGCTACAGAATTTAGTGCCGTGAGATAATTATTATAATAGTTCGAGATAGGAATCTTCTGTTCAATCACTTCAATAGCATACAAAAAATTATAAATTATAAGGTTTTGAAATTTCGAACTGATGCCATCTTAAATTTTTTGAAAACAGTTGAACAAGTGAACATACTACGCACTGAATAAAGATTCGTTGTGCAAAGTATCATTGCACTCGGGTGACTAGATCGCTAGAAAAGTCATTTGAAAGTCTCTTAGCCGCCTGTTGTATTTGTGTATCTCAGATTATGTAAGTCACATATACAGAATGTACTTAATTAATAATCCACTATCACCATACAAAATTTCAGTTAGATCGCTTAAATCGTTTTGAAGATTGTGAAGCAGTGAAATATATTTCATGGTCGCCAAGTTGGTTTGTTTTGCACTGACATTGGACAAAGCTTCGGGTACAATCGTCGGCTCGACTATATTCCTGTCAGCCGCTTCTCTTAGAGTGCTCGCATCTGGATTCAATAACTTGTGTCTACTGATAATAATTAGACAAAGCTTCGGATACAATCGTTGGCTCGGCTATATTCCTGTCTACAACTTCTCTAGAGTATTCGCAGCTGGATTCGACGACTTGTGACTACTGATAATAATTAGACAAAGCTTCGGGTACAATCGTCGGCTCGGCTATATTCCTGTCTGGTGGTTCTCTTAGAGTGCTCACAACTGGACTCGTCGACTTGTGTCTACTGATAATAATTAGACAAAGCTTCGGGTACAATCGTCGGCTCGGCAATATTCGTGTCTACCACTTCTCTTAGAGTACTCAGAGCTTGACTCGATTACTTGTGTCTACTGATAATAATTAGACAATACTTCGGGTACAATTGTCTGCTCGGCTATATTCCTGCCTACCGCTTCTCTTAGAGTACTCACAGCTTGACTCGATGACTTGTGACTCCTGATAATAATTAGACAAAGCTTCGGATACAATCGTTGGCTCGGCTATATTCCTGTCTGCCACTTCTCTTAGAGAATTCGCAAACTAGACTCAATAAATTGTGTCTACTGATAATAATTAGACAAAGCTTCGGGTACAATCGTCGCCTCGGTTATATTCCTGTCTACCACTTCTCTTAGAGTACTCACAGCTTGACTCGATGACTTGTGTCCACTGATAATAATTAGACAAAGCTTCGGGTACAATCGTCGGCTCGGCTATACTCCTGTCTGCCACTTCTCTTAGAGTATTCGCAAACTAGACTCAATAAATTGTGTCTACTGATAATTAGACAAAGCTTCGGATACAATCGTCGCCTCGGCTATAAACCTGTCCGCCACTTCTCCTAGAGTAGGCTACTCGCAGCTGGACTCGATGACTTGTGTCTACTGATATTAATAAGACAACGCGTCGGGTACAATCGTCAGATCGGCTATAAACCTGTCTGCCACTTCTCTTAGAATAGGCTACTCGCAGCTGGAATCGATGACTTGTGTCTACTGATATTAATTAGACAACGAGTCGGGTACTATCGTCGGCTCGGCTATAAACCTGTCCGCCACTTCTCCTAGAGTAGGCTACTCGCAGCTGGAATCGATGACTTGTGTCTACTGATATTAATTAGACAACTAGTCGGGTACTATCGTCGGCTCGGCTATAAACCTGTCTGCCACTTCTCTTAGAATAGGTTACTCGCAGCTGGATTCGATGACTTGTGTCTACTGATAATAATTAGAAAAAGCTTCGGGTACAATCGTCGGTTCGGCTTTATTCCTGTCTGCCGCTTCTCTTAGAGTACACACAGCTTGACTCGATGACCTGTGTCTACTGATAATAATTAGACAAAGCTTCGGGTATAATCGTCGGCTCGGGCTATATTCCAGTCTACCACTTCTCTTAGAGTATTCGCAGCTGGACTCGATGACTTGTGTCCACTGATAATAATTAGACAAAGCATCGGGTACAATCGTCGGCTCGACTATATTCCTGTCTACGCTTCTCTTAGAGTACCTAGAGATTGACTCGATGACTTTTGTCTACTGATGATAATTAGACAAAGCTTCGGGTACAATCGTCGGCTCGGCTATATTCCTGTCTACCGCTTCTCTTAGAGTACTCACAGCTTGACTCGATGACTTGTGTTTACTGATAATAATTAGACAAAGCTTCGGGTACAATCGTCGGCTCGGCTATATTCCTGCCTACCGCTTCTCTTAGAGTACTCACAGCTTGACTCGATGACTTGTGACTCCTGATAATAATTAGACAAAGCTTCGGATACAATCGTTGGCTCGGCTATATTCCTGTCTGCCACTTCTCTTAGAGAATTCGCAAACTAGACTCAATAAATTGTGTCTACTGATAATAATTAGACAACGCTTCGGGTACAATCGTCGCCTCGGCTATATTCCTGTCTACCACTTGTCTTAGAGTACTCACAGCTTGGCTCGATGACTTGTGTCCACTGATAATAATTAGACAAAGCATCGGGTACAATCGTCGGCTCGACTATATTCCTGTCTACGCTTCTCTTAGAGTACCTACAGATTGACTCGATGACTTTTGTCTACTGATAATAATTAGACTAAGCTTCGGATACAATCGTTGTCTCGGCTATATTCCTGTCTACAACTTCTCTTAGAGTATTCGCAGCTCGATTCGACGATTTGTGTCTACTGATAATAATTAGACAACGCGTCGGGTTCAATCGTCGGCTCGGCTATAAACCTGTCTGCCACTTCTCTTAGATTCGGCTACTCGCAGCCGGACTCGATGACTTGTGTCTACTGATAATAATTAGACAAAGCTTCGGGTACAATCGTCGGCTTGGCTATATTCCTCTCTGCCGCTTCTCTTAGAGTATTCGCAAGCTGGACTCGATGACTTGTGTCTACTGATATTAATTAGACAACGAGTCGGGTACAATCGTCGGCTTGGCTATATTCCTCTCTGCCGCTTCTCTTAGAGTATTCGCAAGCTTGACTCGATGACTTGTGTCTACTGATATTAATTAGACAACGAGTCGGGTACAATCGTCGGCTCGGCTATATTCCTGTCTACCGCTTCTCTTAGAGTAGGCTACTCGCAGCTAGACACGACGACTCGTGTCTCTACTGATAATTAGATGAAGCTAGATCGGCTCACCTATATTTGTGTCACGTGACGTGAGCAGAGTGGTCGGTACGGAGAAGAGCTATAATGGAGGCAAGAGAGGAAGGAATAGCTGGCCTTGAATGGTGCATGTACATGTTTTTGCTTATACTTTTGAGGCCGTAATTTCAAGAGTTTACTCGAACGCGAGGAGTGTATCAATGCATGTTACGTGTCCTCCCACTAACCAGCCAGATCATGAGGTTTCCTCCAATCGTGTTGTTACATATAAAAGCAAGCTATGTACGTTCGAAACTGCAATGTAGAATTATTTATTAGTCTACTGCCACTGTGTTAGTAGGACATTGAAATCTAAATGGAAGTCTGAGTGATGAGTGACGGGAATGCTGTTGGAAGTGTAATCTATAGCGTGGAGCTACGACATACACACATCAAAAAAAGTTTTGCATCACCTCGGTTCCAAGAGTTCCGGAACCTTTAAATACAAAGGGAATAGAGATCAACACAAACACCATTTCAGCTCGTTTTATTGCTCATGAGACCCACACATTGCATGTTGTACCATCATACAGCTAGACTTTCAGCATTTGTGGTCCAGATTGCAGTACACACCACTACCTCTAATACCCCGTAGCACGTCCTCTTGCATTGATGCATGCCTGTATTCGTCGTGGCATACTATCCACAAGTTCATCAAGACACTGTTGGTCCAAATTGTCCCACTCCTCAACGACAATTCGGCGTAAATCTCTCAGAGTGGTTGGTGGGTCAAGACGTCCATAAACAGCCCTTTTCAACATATCCCAGGCATGTTCGATAGGGTTCATGTCTGGCGAACATGCTGGCCACTGTAGTCGAGCGATGTCGTTATCTTGAAGGAACGCATTCACAAGATGTGCACGATGAAGTCGAGAATTGTCGTCCATGAAGACAAATGCCTCTCCAATATTATGCCGATATGGGTGCACTATGGGTCGGAGGATGTCATTCAGGTATCGTAAAGCCGTTTCGGAGCCTTCCATGACCACCAGTGGCGTACGTCGGCCCCACATAATGCCACCCCAAAACATCAGGGAACCACCACCTTGCTGCACTCGCTGGACAGTGTGTCTAAGACGTTCAGCCTGACCAGGGTGCCTCCAAACACGTCTCCGACGATTGTCTGGTTGAAGGCATATGCGACACTCATCGGTGAAGAGAACGTGATGCCAATTCTGTGGGGTCCATTCAGCATGTTGTTGGGCCCATCTGTACCGCGCTGCATGGTGTCGGGGTTGCAAAGCTGGACCTCGCCATGGACGTCGGGAGTGAAGTTGCGCATCATGCAGCCTATTGCGCACAGTTTGAGTTGAAACACGACGTCCTGTGGATGAACGAAACGCATTATTCAACATGGTGGCATTGCTGTCAGGGTTCCTCCGAGCGGCAATCCGTAAGTAGCGGTCATCCACTACAGTAGTAGCCCTTGGGCGGCCTGAGCGAGGCCTGTCATCGACAGTTCCTGTATCTCTGTACCTCCTCCATGTCCGAACAACATCGCTTTGGTTCACTCTGAGACGCCTGGAAACTTCCCTTGTTGAGAGCCCTTCTTGACACAAAGTAACAATGCGGACGCGATCGAACTGCGGTATTGACCTTCTAGGCATGGTAGAACTACAGACAACATGAGCAGCGTACCTTCGTCCTGGTGGAATGACTGGAACTGATCGGCTGTCGTACCCCCTCCGTCTAATAGGCCCTGCTCATGCATGGTTGTTTACATCTTTGAGCAGTTTTAGTGACATCTATGAACAGTCAAAGGGACTGTATCTTTGATACAATATACACAGTCAACGTCTATATGCCGGAGATCTGGGAACCGAGGTGATGCAAAACTTTTTTTGATGTGTGTATGTGTTTCAGCCCTCCATCAATGGACCGGGGGTGTCATAAACGAGGCAAATTGGTCCGTCAGAGGAAGTCAACAGAAATAGTGGCCCATTTAATGAGCCGATCCAATCCCTGGAAGCATTTAATTAAGTCCATTACACCGTAGATTGAGATTGACCATCATTGAGTGCTGTATTGAAAGCATGCTTTGCCAGGAGTTTCCAAACGTCTCAGACCATAGCCCAATTGCAGTCACCTACTGTAGTCGTGACACTCAATGTAGTTGTATTCTGATAACTAGGGCTAGGATTTTCAGGTAAATTTTTTTTTTGGTAAATACATATTTTAAGCATTTTTAGCCTACTTTCGATTTTTGCAAAAAATGAAAGTAGACTTATGAGATCAACACAGGGCGAAAAAAAGTGTGTCTGTCTGTGTGTGTGTATGTGTGTGTGTGAGCCTGTGTGTGTGTGTGTCTGCGTGTGTGTGTGTGTGTGTGTGTGTGTGTGAGTGTGTGTACTCTGAATGTCTGTCCCCCCCTATCAATTCGAACACGGTGAATGCGAATTGAACGAAATTTGGTACAAAGGTAGCACTAGCAAAGGACACCTCAGTGTCATGTTTTATATCGCCGCCATCTTGACGGAAACGTAATGGCGGCCTCACAAATGTTCAAAACTTAAATCAAATTACGACTAACCTAATCATCCGATCTCTACCAAATTTTGCAACAACATACCTATATGGGGGAAGCATCCTTTGACCAAACCAATAGGTCATCAGCGTAATAGTTTGCGGATGGCGGCCATCTTTGTGTGAAAATCGATTCCCCCTATTAATTCGCACACGGTGCAACCGAATGGAACGAAATTTGGTACAGAGGTAGTACTAACAAAAGGCACCTCAGTGTCATGTTTTATATCGCCGCCATCTTGACGGAAACGTAATGGCCGCCACACAAATTTTCAAAGCTTAAATCAAATTACGACTAACTTAATCATCCGATCTCTACCAAATTTTGCAACAACTTACCTTTATGGAGGGAGCATCCTTTGACCAAACTAATAGGTCATCAGCGTAATAGTTTGCGGATGGCGGCCATCTTTGTGTGAAAATAGATTCCCCCTATTAATTGGAACACGGTGCAACCGAATGGAACGAAATTTGGTACAGAGGTAGTATTAACAAAAGGCACCTCAGTGTCATGTTCATATCGCCACCATCTTGACGCAAACGTAATGGCGGCCACACAAATGTTCAAAGCTTAAATCAAATTACGATTAACCTAATCATCCCATCTCTACCAAATTTTGCAACAACATACCCTTATAGAGGAACCATCCTTTGACCAAATGAATAGGTCATTAGCCTAATAGTTTGCGGATGGCGGCCATCTTTGTGTGAAAATCTATTCCCCTATTAATTCAAACACGGTGAAACCGAATGGAACGAAATTGGTACAGAGGTAGCACTAGCAAAGGGCATCTCAGTGTCATGTTTTATATCGCCGCCATATTGACAGAAACGTAATGGCGGCAACACAAATGGTCAAAGCTTAAGTTAAATTACGACTAACATAACCATCCGATCTCTACCAAACTTTGCAACAACATACCTTTATGGAGGGAGCATCCTTTGACCAATCTAATAGGTTATTAGCCTAATAGTTTGCGGATGGCGGCCATCTTTTTGTCAAAATTGATTCTCCCTATTAATTCGAACACGGTGGAACCGAATGGAACGAAATTTGGTACAGAGGTGGCACTAGCAAAGGGCACCTCAGTGTCATGTTTTATATCGCCGCCATCTTGACTGAAACGTAATGGCGGCCACACGAATGTTCAAAGCGTAAATCAAATTACGATTAACCTAATCATCCGATCTCTACCAAATTTTGCAACTTCATACCTTAATGGAGGGAGCATCCTTTGACCAATCTAATAGGTCATTCGCCTAATAGTTTGCGGATGGCGGCCATCTTTGTGTCAGAATCGATTCCCCCTATTAATTCAAACACGGTGAAACCGAATGGAACGAAATGTTGTACAGAGATAGCACTAGCAAAGGGTATTTCAGTGTCATGATTAATATCGCCGCCGTATTGACAGAAACGTAATGGCGGCCACACAAATGTTTAAAGCTTAAATCAAATTACGACTAACATAACCATCCGATCTCTACCAAACTTTGCAACAACATACCTTTATGGAGGGAGCATCCTTTGACCAATCTAATAGGTCATTAGCCTAATAGTTTGCGGATGGCGGCCATCTTTATGTCAAAATTGATTCCCCCTATTAATTCGAACACGGTGGAACCGAATGTACGAAATTTTGTACAGAGGTAGCACTAGCAAAGGGCACCTCAATGTCCTGTTTTATATCACGGCTATCTTGACGGAAACGTAATCGCGGCCACCCAAATGTTAAAAGCTAAAATGTAATTACGACCGACCTAATAATCTAGTCTCTACCAAATTTTGCAACACCATATCTTTATGTGGGAAACATATTCTGACCAAACTGCAAGAACATCAGCCCAATATTTTGCAGATGGTGGCCAAGTATGTGTGCAAATTGATTCCCCATATCCATTCAAACACGGTGAAACCGAATTGAACGAAATTTGGTACAGAGGTAGCACTAGGAAAGGGCACCTCATATTCATGTTTAATATCCCTATACCACGTTGTATTTCAACAAGCTACTACAACCAACATTCAATCATACTCCTTGAAAAGGACAAAGAGTTATAACAATACCCATGCATTTAGGAGAAAGTAGGCTATATGTTCTTTACTGAACATCTTGTTCTTGTATGGTGAAGTGTACAGTGTACAGTGACTTGCATCCCAATTATTAATGAATAATATAGGAAATACCTCGTTTCATACCAAAGTAACGGTATGTTTATAAATTCTTTACAGAAGGTCGATTTCTTTAGGAAAGAGATATATGGTCTTTTCTGAACGAAAGTGACGCCGATCTGTCCGAGGGGGAAGATGATGAGATCAAATTTACTAATGATGGTGCCTTTTCTGTACGCAATGATGCTGACAGTGATATTGATATTAATGAAAGTAAAAATGCTGAAAATGAGTGCGACAAAATTCTGAACGTGATGTCAATAATGAGCAACAAACGAACAGTAGGCCTACTGTGGTGCCAGGACCATCACTTCTATCTAGAAAAACACGCGATATGAAATGGAAACATAAATCTATGATTTCACAGGGCCCTTGCAGGGAAGAAATTCTCTTACCAGATTACGTTGAGAAAAGGGGATACCAGATTCATTCTTAGAATATCTGCCTTTAAGTTTGTGGGAACAACATGCAGAACATACTGACCTGTATTCTGTTCAAAGGCGTAACTAGAAATCTGTTAACACCACTTCAGAGGATATGATTCATTTGGCAGGTGTACACGTGATAATGGGTGTGTTGGGTTATCCACAATCCTGAGCTGAGGCCGTGTTTTCCACTTTTTCTGCTGACTTTGAGGCGGGCTCTCTCCTCTTTCCCTTTCCTATCTGCCTTTTATGGCTCTCCTTCCTTCCAAGCCCCTCAATCATCATTCTTGGGGGCTTGAGGGCATTTATTTTCTTCCTGTCCTTTATTTGCCTTATCCTTTATTTGTTTACCATTTCTTCTTCTAGTATGTAAGCTAAGTCTGTAGTTAGTATTAGTTATAGTTTGCAATCTTATCTCATCTTTCACTATCATCCAAACCATTAGGGACCGATGACCTAGATGTTAGGTCCCTTAAAACAACAATATTCATCATCATCATCATCATTACTGACTCTGTCTCCAAATTTGCAAGATCGAATCCAGGTGCAGCCAGTTGATATTTGAGGATGCACGAATGCGAGGAAGCCGTATCAGTAGATTTACTGGCACGTTGAAGATCCCCTTCGGGGTAAAATTCTGGCACCCCGGCGTCTCAAAAGGCCGCAGTTGTTAAAGGGGACAAAAGGCCATTGATATTATTAACATCATTACTGACTGATCACATGATTTCATGATCTCATAAACAGGAGCTATGAGAGGAATGCAGGAATGTGGCTTCGGTTAAGATAGAATCACCTGCAAATACCTCTTAATGTTGCTCGTGCTTCAGATGGAGTAGTCGTGGAGATGGTTGTCGCATCTTGAGCTGCAACTAAAATAACGTCATAACGGCCTTGGAATCAAAGAGCAGAGGAAACTCCCTAGAGAAAGTGGAGGAGCGATATACAACTCAAGAAACCATTATATCTGATAATTATATAATACGCTAAGGTGTATGTTTCACAAAACTCAAGCTCCTAAACCAGAGGGAGTTAAAAGGTGTGGTTTGTATCAAAATCTTCCAAATCGTCTCAATAGTACAGGAAAAATCTTACATTTCTTGAAAAGTCAACGGAAATATATTTATTTGTTTTTAAAGTGCTTTTAAACAAATAAACAAAACGATAGCCCCTGGCATCGCGTACAGCCCGCATAGCACTAGAGCCAGACGGTTAGTATGTACACATGGGGCGCACACGATCCATTATGCGAGAGTTCTCGCAGGTGTAGGCTAGTTACTGATAATGTAATACCAAATACTCCATGGTGTAGTGTGGGCATTCTCAACCTTTTTAGCCTATTTTCATTTATGAAAAAAAAATAGGCTTTGAGATCACCTTTTGTCCGCGTGTGAGTGGGTGCGTATGAGTGTCTCCCCCTAATAACTTCTTAACGGCTGGAGCGATTTCAATTAAACTCGGTAAGGTCATAGCACCGTTTTGGCCGATCTCGACTGTGGCGTTCAAATTGTATTACGTCTGACCAATCCAACATGGCGACTATGCGAAATATTTCACTGGCATTCAATGTCTCCAAAACTATTGTAGATATCATCCTCACATTTTGTACGGTGATAAAGGGCACTACTAGAAGTTCGCCTATGAGATTTTCTAAAACCTGTTGACTACAAAATGAACATGGCGGCCAAGCAAATTTGAAATATTTAAATGGACGTTTCTCGCGTTTGAACCATCCAAGTGCAGTGAAACTTGGCACGGTAAATTCTTATACAAATTTTAATCCACTGGCATCTAATTTATTTGAATTGTTTTCATAACCACAAGATGGCAGCTGTGCGAAATTTTAAAATCTCGTTTTAATTTCTTGTGTCCTAGTCATGCGATTGAAGTTTGAATACTAAAACTACACAATATTCTTCACGAAGTAGTACATAACTCTAAGGCCTGTACATAAAGTTCCAACATGGCGACCATCAGAAATATTTAGACGGTTCTCAATATCTACGAATCTATTACAGCAATCAAACAGAAATTTTGTATTTTGATAGAGGCAATTAATATATGTAGGATATATGAGAATTGGCTTTAGTTCTTCACGGAACTACTTGTTGATACTGTGCGCACCTCCTTCATACCAAACCGAGTACCCGTGCACCAATAACTAGAATATAGTATTAATATATTATGAACAGATGAAGAAGAGGAGATTAGAGTTCTATGGACACCTCATGAGAACGGATGGCAACAGACTGAAAAAAAGAAAAAGAATTTTCTAAATTTTCGGGAAGAGAAAGACAGAGCTCAAATGTGTAGATTAAGGCTTCACGGCCCGGAATGCTGTTAAAATTATTCATATTTTAGGATATTGCTGTGTGAGAATAAAATTAAATCTCTAGACGTTTCGAGAGGAACCTTGCCTCCTTTTTTAATAGAAAAGTATGAATAATTTTTAGAGCTCAAATAGTTTCGAGAAGTGAAAATGAACCTAGCCAAGATAGGGGTACAAGAAGACGGCATAGCATATAGGGAGGAATTTAGACAACTAATTAAGAAGTACAAGGGTTTCCTGGAGACGGGGGAGGGGCCAGTGACGTAGAAAAGAACCTACATAGAAGAACAGAAGAGGGAAGCAGGAGAGAGGATGAGAAGGTACTGGCAGAGAAGGCAAGGCATAATGTAAGGACTCTTAAGCATGGTCCATAGAAAGTCAAGATGAAAAGAAATAAAATAATAATAATAATAATAATAATAATAATAATAATAATAATAACAATACGCCGAATATAGGTTACGACCAAATAGAGAGTTAAATTTGAAATGTGAAATATTAACTGATGTAATGAGAATGAGAAGATTACAGTTTTTTGGGCACATCTATAGAATGGAAAATAGTAGAATAACTAAACAGATATTCAACTTACTGACTAGTTACAAATCCAAACCCACATAGTTCATTGAAATTGACAAAGATTTGACAAACGCCAAATTTCAGACAGACACAATAGCAAACAGATCACTCTTCAGAGAAGCTATTGAAAACGCAAAATTTCAAGAGAGGAAGAAACTAACAACTGGCAGAAAGTGGACTCAGGAGGAGAAAGATCGTCACTCTAGAACGATGAAAGAAATTTGGAAACAACGGAAATTGAATACAATGGAAAATAGCCAACGTTGATTCATCGTACCCTCCAAATGGGTTATTCGAAATAATAATAATAATAATAATATCTCAGTTGAAAAGACCAAAATGATGACGAACATAAAAAACACCAAAAATGCTTGAAGTGGGCAAACAATACATAGACATCGTCAAAGAATTTAAATATCTTGGGGAATTGATCGGCTGGAATGCGCTAGAGAAAAGGGCAATGGAATCTAAGAGAAATAAAGTTGAATTGGCCTTCCAATTACAAAGGACACTTATAACAAAAAGACTCTCTCCTGGAATACCAAGATAAGATATTATAACACGGTAATTAAACCAGAAGCCTTATATGCAGCCGAAACATTGTCTCTCACCACCCAGGGACCGCTTGAAAGGCTGGTGGTCAAGGAAAGAAAGATAATACGCAAAATCTTAGGCCCCAAATTTCATAACAACAAATTAATCCATGTCAAACGAAACACTTTACCAAAAAAACTGAAAAACTCTCGGACTCAATAAGAAAACCGAGAATTGATTTTTATGGGCACATCCTCCGGATGAATTCAAATAGATTAACGAAAAAGGTATTCGATCACTTCCGTAATAAAAAACAAAACCCCTTTGGTATAAGGAAACCGAGAAAGACCTTGTGGAACTCCAAACTACAGACACTATGCTCATGGACAAAACAGCCAAAACCGTCACCAAGGATAAGAAGCAACGGTTCCAAGTGGTACTCAAACAAAAGCGTACGATCCACATCTCTGCCGAAGAAAGGGAAGCAAGATCTCCAAGGATGAGGCAATACTGGGCCAAAAGGAAAGCTCAAAACCATACAAAGTGATTGATTTCATGTACCCCAAAGTTGGGTGAAACAAATAAAGAATAATAATAATAATAATAATAATAATAATAATAATAATAATAATAATAATAATAATAATAATAATAATAATAATAATAATAATAATAATAATAATAATAATAATGCAGACCTACAGACTAAGATCAAGCAAGGGTGGAAGACCTGGAAACAACATTTAGGAAATGACGTTTACGGTTCCATGGACATATGGTTAGAATGGATCCAACAAGAAAAACAAGATGTTCAGCAAAGAACATATAGCCTACTTTCTCCTAAATGTATGGGTATCTTTATGACTCTTTGTCCTCATCCCTAAAACAATCACCCCAACCACAAAGTATTGTTTGTTTTCTTTTATATTGATAATAAGCCAGTAAGTGTCAAGATCAATATTATATACTTTATGATGATTGAATAACAAAACTACTAACTTATTGTAATGCATTCACGTCCGTTAATCTCTATATTAAGCCAGCCTGCAAAATTAAGAATCTTCCGCCCCAATCACAGTAGGTGGTGCTGCGACCTATCAGTGAATTAATCTTTATCTTGTACGCCTATGCACTGCCATCGTAATGTACTACGATGGCAGTGTTCTATGGGTGTTGAATGAGTAGGCAGTTTAAAGTAGCCAAGAGGGAGGCGATCCAGCTGGCAGTGTTTAAAGGTATTCGGAGCGCGATCGTGGCTAATAGTTGAACTACCAGTATTACTAAATTGCCATGCTTCAGGAGGCCAGCTCAGGCATTTACACAGCGTTATGTTTGGAACAATATTACCCACATAACCCACAAGAGGACAGCACCGTACAGAGGCATTAAGAAGGCTGTGGTTAATGACAACGTGTATCTAGTTCTTCTATTCTCCTTTTTCTAATGTCTTCTGTTTATGTGCGATGCTGGGACTGTGATTTTATTAATATACGAGTGTATACTTTATCCTCTCCTTTGAGCTAAATGACATTTTATTCAGTATCTGTGGAAAAAGCTCGTGCACATCATTTGTAAAAGAATTCAAGAAAAAAAAACCTAACTGTAGCAGTACTCGATCCCCAGTCAATTGCGTGTCAGACTAACATGCTAGCCCAGAGCTAACCGTATCCATGACGTCAGGTGTTCTTAACTGACATATTAGATACAAACTGTTGGCAAATAATGACTTTAAATAAACGATTTCTTCACTGCAGTACATCTTCATTAAAGATCATTTCATGTAAAGTTTATATTATTGTATGAGTACGGTATATCACATACAACATACTAAAACTACTGAAATATAAGACAGGCACATGAGGACAGCTGCCATCTTGTCGTGTGACACAAACGGCTTAGCTCTTTTAAGCCACTCATACTGTATAATATTATAATATTAAATTATAATAAATAACGGATCACGACCTTCAGGATAGCTTAAACCCCCCTAGGCTCGATAATCGGAATTGGTGGGTCTTAAGCTATTTATTAAAATGGTTGCATAATTCACACGGCCGCCATCCTGAAATGGCATGACCGATGACCTAGAATTTTGGGTGAAAGACGCGTCCTATATAACGGTATGTTGTCACCAAATTTGGTAGAGATCGGATGATTAGTTTAGCCGTAATTTGATTTTACGTTTTGAACATTTGAGTGGCCGCCATTCTGTTTTGGTAAAGATGGCGGCGATATAAAGTATGACACTGAGGTGTCCTTTACTAGTGCTAGCTCTGTACCAAATTTCGTTCAATTCGGTTTCACCGTGTTCGAATTGATAGGGGGGGACAGACATTCAGAGTACACACACTCACACACACACAGACACACACACACACACAGACTCACACACACACATACACACACACAGACAGACACACTTTTTTCGCCCTGTGTTGATCTCATAAGTCTACTTTCATTTTTTGCAAAAATCGAAAGTAGGCTAAAAATGAGCGGGGGAGACAGGCAGAAGCATTCCGGAGGAGTGTGAGAAGCATGTTATGGAGCAAGGATGTCCTTCAGAACAGAAAAAGATCATATATTGGACGTACTATGCCCCTATCCTGACGTATGTCTCGGAGACCTGGGCTATGAAAGGAAGGGAGAAGAGCAAAATACAGGCCAGTGAGATGAGCTTCTTGAGAAGCAGTATTGCAGTTACAATGATGGACAGAATAAGAAATGAGAGGACCAGAGAATTAATAAAGGAGGAACCATTACGGGATGGTATAGAGAAATCTAGACTTAGATGGCATGGACATGTAAAACGAATGGAGGATAAGAGGATACCCAGGAGGATACACGAGACGAAGTGGGAAGGAAAGAGACCGAGAGGAAGACCGAGAGGAAGACCGAGAGACAGGTGGCTGAAAGGGATGGAAGAAAGCGTGAAGAAGAGAGGAGAAGACTGGACAGGGGTGGAAGCTGAGAGATGGTGGGAAGACAGAAGACGTTGGAGTGGCCTGTGTTCCAAACAGACCCGGCCAACGGCTGGAAACTGTGCAAGAGGATGATGATGATGATACTACGGCCTACAACGACGAGACAAAGCTCATTTTCAACCCCTTGGTATCAGAAAAAAAAAAAAAGGAAGCTTGTAGTTTAACGTGACCGTTAATCTCGCGATCATAAGCCACGGGACCTCCATTTTACGTGGAATCCGAACCACAGGACATGGCATTTCACATCGAAAATCTCACATGCATTGACCGGGAATCGAACCCGGTCCGCCTTGGTGAGAGGCATACAGCTAGACCGCTGAGCCACCACGCCCCTAAACAGTCGTAAAGGGTCCCCGGAAACTACATTTTAATGCTCTAAAACCAAGAGTTTCTGAGATATTCCCAGAAAACTAATTTCATTTAATAAACTAATGTAGGAATGCAAGCCAGTAACCATGACAACAGTGTCTCAAAAAGGTACATCCAACTTTCCATCTATTTCTGCAAGAAGTAATGCCACTCCATTTATTAAATTTCTGTGAAAGTTTGCAAATGGCTATAAGGTTATCACGGAACCAACAAAAACTGTAAAATTCATCAATGCGCTTAAGGGGGTCAAGAGGTACCCTGGATTTTTTCACAAGACTTAAACGTGCGATGTGTCGTAGAGAAGGTCTTTTATATCTTCAAACAGCAACATCATTTTAACAAATTCCTGAATTGAAATAGTTTATTTTTTATTTTATTGTTTTGCTTTTAGGAATTTGGGCCATTGGAGGCTAAAAAAACTGAATTTTCATGCACCAAAAGCCTTTATAATTTATTAAAGAGGTCTTCCTCTGGTTGCGCGCTTGACACAACAGTGTGGGTCAATTTTTATGTGACGTGAATTGCATTTCGTCTACGAGGTTTTCAATTTTATTTTCACATCAGGAAGTACACGTTAGGTAAATTAGTTTCAGAGCATATTTCAACTAATCATTTATCTTTGTCGACAAACAGGTTCCAAGCCCCTAACCATTGCAACAGCAGCTCAAATGATTACGTTTGGTCATTAATAACGACGACCGTTCGAAGAATGGGTACTTCTGCTAGTATATCTATATATATAAAAATCAATGTAACGTGATAGTTTGTCTGTGGGTATGTATGTATGTCTCCTATGCGTTCATATACCATTCGTCCGATTGCGATGAAACTTGGGTGAGATGTTGAGTATACTCCAAGGAAGGTTTCTGACTTAGTAAATCCATTTTACAATAGGTAGCGCACACGTAGATTCAACAAATGAGTGACGACACGCAAAGCGTTTCAACAAAGTCCCGTATGCATTCATATACCATTCGTCCGATAGCTATGAAACTTGCGTAAAATGTTGTGTACACTGCAGGGAAATTTTCTGTCTTAGTACATCCACTTTACAATAGGCAGCGCACGAGTAGATTCAACAAATGAGCTACGACGCGCGAAGCATTTCAACGAAGTCACGTTTGCGTTCATATACCATTCGTCCGATAGCGATGAAACTAGGCTGAGATTTTGTGTGCACTCCAGGGAAGGTTTCTAGCTTAGTAAATCCCTTTAAAAATAGGTAGAGCACGAGTAGAATGAACAAATGAGCGACGACGCGCGAAGCGTTTCAACAAAGTCCCATATAATTTCATATACCATTCATCCGATAGCGTTGAAACTTGGGTGAGATGTTGTGTACACTCCAGGGAAGGTTTCTGGCTTAGTACATACATTTTACAATAGGTAGCGCACCAGTAGATTCAACAAATGAGCGATGACACGCGAAGCGTTTCAACAAAGTCCCGTATAAAGTCATATACCATTCGTCTGATAGTGATAAATGTTTGGTGAATTGTTGTGTACACTCCAGGAAAGGTTTCTGGCTAAGTAAATCCATTTTACAATACGAAGCGCACTTTTATATTCAACAAATGAGTGACTACGCGCGAAGCGTTTCGACAACGTCCCGTATACGTTCACATACCATTCATCCGATTGCGATGAAACTTGGGTGAGATGTTGTGTACACTCCAGGGAAGGTTACTGGCTGAGTACATCCATATTACAATATGTAGCGCAAGAGTAGAATCAACAAATGAGCGACGACACGTGAAGCGTTTCAACCAAGTCCCGTATGCATTCATGTACCATTCGTCCGTAGCTATGAAACTTGGGTGAGATGTTGTGTACACGTCATGGAAAATTTCTGGCTTAGAAAATCCACTATACAATATGCAGCGCACAAGTTGATTCAACAAATGAGGGACGACGCGCGAAGCGTTTCAACAAAGTCCCGTATAAGGTCATATACCATTCTGCCGTTAGCGGTGAAACTTGGGTGAAATATGGTGGACACTCCAAGGAAGGTTTCTGGCTTAGTAAATACATTTCACAGTAGGTAGCACACGAGTAGATTCGACAAATGAACGACGACACGCGCAGCGTTTCAATACAGTCCCCTATGTCTTCATATCCCATTAGTCCGATAGCGATGAAACTTGGGTGAGATGTTGTGGACAATTACGTGACGGTTTCTAACTTAGTAAAAACATTTTACAGTAGGTAGCGCACGAGTAGATTCAACAAATGAGTGACGGAGCGCGAAACGTTAAAACAAAATCAGGTATGCGTCCTTATACAATTCATCCGATTGCGATGAAACATTGATCAGTTATTGTGTACCCGCCAGGGAAGGGGACTTAATAAATCCATTTCACAATAAGTAGCGCAAGAGTAGATGCAACAAATGGGTGACGACGCGCGGAACGTTTCAACAAAACCCCTATTGCGTTCATATAACATTCTTCGATTGCGATGAAACCTTGATGAGTTATTGTGTACACGCCAGGGAAGGGCTTCGACTTAGTAATACATTTCTCAATAGGTAGCGCACGAATCGTTTAAACAAAACCCCGTATACGTGCATATACCATTCATTCGATTGCGATGAATCATTGATGAGTTATTGTGTACACGCCAGGGAAGGGTTCCGATTTAGTAAATCCATTTCACAATAGGTAGCGTACGATTAGATTCAACAAATGAGTGACAGCGATGAAACTTTTGAAAGTTGTTGTGCACGCTACCACGAATGGTTCTAAATTAGAAAATCCATTTTACGATAGCTTAGAGGCAGCTAACATGTTGTGTATCCAAAAGCACTTCAGGAAACAGAATTTCAACGCCAACACTTTATTTGATTGGCATTGCAACGCATGCCGGGTACAGCTTGTTAGCACATAAAATGACATACTATTTCTTTTCTTTTATCAGTATGCTAGATCTTTCAGTTCATTGCATTAGCCTACTTTCGATTTTTGCAAAAAATGAAAGTAGACCTATGAGATCAACACAGGGCGAAAAAAGTGTGTCTGTCTGTGTGTGTGTATGTGTGTGTGTGAGTCTGTGTGTGTGTATGTGTGTGTGTGTGTGTGTGTGAGTCTGTGTGTGTGTGTCTGTGTGTGTGTGAGTGTGTGTACTCTGAATGTCTGTCCCCCCCCAATCAATTCGAACACGGTGAATGCGAATTGAAGGAAATTTGGTACAAAGGTAGCACTAGCAAAGGACACCTCAGTGTCATGTTTTATATTGCCGCCATCTTGACGGAAACGTAATGGCGGCCACACAAATGTTCAAAGCTTAAATCAAATTACGACTAACCTAATCATCCGATCTCTACCAAATTTTACAACAACATACCTTTGTGGGGGGAGCATCCTTTGACCAACCCAATAGGTCACCAGCTTAATAGTTTGCGGATGGCGGCCATCTTTGTGTGAATATCGATTCCCCCTATTAATTCGAACACGGTGCAACCGAATGGAACGAAATTTAGTACAGAGGTAGTACTAACAAAACGACCTCATTGTCATGTTTTATATCGTCGCCATCTTGATGGAAACGTAATGGCGGCCACACAAATGTTCAAAGCTTAAATCAAATTACGATTAACCTAATCATCCGATCTCTACCAAATTTTGCAACAACATACCCTTATAGAGGAAGCATCCTTTGACCAAATGAATAGGTCATTAACCTAATAGTTTGCGGATGGCGGCCATCTTTGTGTGAAAATCAATTCCCCCTATTAATTCAAACACGGTGAAACCGAATGGAACGACATTTGGTACAGAGGTAGCACTAGCAAAGGGCATCTCAGTGTCATGTTTTATATCGCCGCCATATTGACAGAAACGTAATGGTGGCCACACAAATGTTCAAAGCTTAAGTTAAATTACGACTAACATAACCATCCGATCTCTACCAAACTTTGCAACAACATACCTTTAAGGAGGGAGCATCCTTTGACCAATCTAATAGGTCATTCGCCTAATAGTTTGCGGATGGCGGCCATCTTTGTGTGAAAATCGATTCCCCCTATTAATTCGCACACGGTGCAACCGAATGGAACGAAATTTGGTACAGAGGTAGTACTAACAAAACGCACCTCATTGTCATGTTTTATATCGTCGCCATCTTGATGGAAACGTAATGGCGGCCACACAAATGTTCAAAGCTTAAATCAAATTACGATTAACCTAATCATCCGATCTCTACCAAATTTTGCAACAACATACCCTTATAGAGGAAGCATCCTTTGACCAAATGAATAGGTCATTAACCTAATAGTTTGCGGACGGCGGCCATCTTTGTGTGAAAATCAATTCCCCCTATTAATTCAAACACGGTGAAACCGAATGGAACGACATTTGGTACAGAGGTAGCACTAGCAAAGGGCATCTCAGTGTCATATTTTATATCGCCGCCATATTGACAGAAACGTAATGGTGGCCACACAAATGTTCAAAGCTTAAGTTAAATTACGACTAACATAACCATCCGATCTCTACCAAACTTTGCAACAACATACCTTTCTGGAGGGAGCATCCTTTGACCAATCTCCTTATAGAGGAAGCATCCTTTGACCAAATGAATAGTTCATTAACCTAATAGTTTGCGGATGGCGGCCATCTTTGTGTGAAAATCAATTCCCCCTATTAATTCAAACACGGTGAAACCGAATGGAACGACATTTGGTACAGAGGTAGCACTAGCAAAGGGCATCTCAGTGTCATGTTTTATATCGCCGCCATATTGACAGAAACGTAATGGTGGCCACACAAATGTTCAAAGCTTAAGTTAAATTACGACTAACATAACCATCCGATCTCTACCAAACTTTGCAACAACATACCTCTATGGAGGGAGCATCCTTTGACCAATCTAATAGGTCATTCGCCTAATAGTTTGCGGATGGCGGCCATCTTTGTGTGAAAATCGATTCCCCCTATTAATTCGCACACGGTGCAACCGAATGAAACGAAATTTGGTACAGAGGTAGTACTAACAAAACGCACCTCATTGTCATGTTTTATATCGTCGCCATCTTGATGGAAACGTAATGGCGGCCACACAAATGTTCAAAGCTTAAATCAAATTACGATTAACCTAATCATCCGATCTCTACCAAATTTTGCAACAACATACCCTTATAGAGGAAGCATCCTTTGACCAAATGAATAGGTCATTAACCTAATAGTTTGCGGACGGCGGCCATCTTTGTGTGAAAATCAATTCCCCCTATTAATTCAAACACGGTGAAACCGAATGGAACGACATTTGGTACAGAGGTAGCACTAGCAAAGGGCATCTCAGTGTCATATTTTATATCGCCGCCATATTGACAGAAACGTAATGGTGGCCACACAAATGTTCAAAGCTTAAGTTAAATTACGACTAACATAACCATCCGATCTCTACCAAACTTTGCAACAACATACCTTTCTGGAGGGAGCATCCTTTGACCAATCTAATAGGTCATTCGCCTAATAGTTTGCGGATGGCGGCCATCTTTGTGTAAAAATCGATTCCCCCTATTAATTCGCACACGGTGCAACCGAATGGAACGAAATTTGGTACAGAGGTAGTACTAACAAAACGCACCTCATTGTCATGTTTTATATCGTCGCCATCTTGATGGAAACGTAATGGCGGCCACACAAATGTTCAAAGCTTAAATCCAATTACGATTAACCTAATCATCCGATCTCTACCAAATTTTGCAACAACATACCCTTATAGAGGAAGCATCCTTTGACCAAATGAATAGGTCATTAACCTAATAGTTTGCGGATGGCGGCCATCTTTGTGTGAAAATCAATTCCCCCTATTAATTCAAACACGGTGAAACCGAATGGAACGACATTTGGTACAGAGGTAGCACTAGCAAAGGGCATCTCAGTGTCATGTTTTATATCGCCGCCATATTGACAGAAACGTAATGGTGGCCACACAAATGTTCAAAGCTTAAGTTAAATTACGACTAACATAACCATCCGATCTCTACCAAACTTTGCAACAACATACCTTTATGGAGGGAGCATCCTTTGACCAATCTAATAGGTCATTCGCCTAATAGTTTGCGGATGGCGGCCATCTTTGTGTGAAAATCGATTCCCCCTATTAATTCGCACACGGTGCAACCGAATGGAACGAAATTTGGTACAGAGGTAATACTAACAAAACGCACCTCATTGTCATGTTTTATATCGTCGCCATCTTGATGGAAACGTAATGGCGGCCACACAAATGTTCAAAGCTTAAATCAAATTACGATTAACCTAATCATCCGATCTCTACCAAATTTTGCAACAACATACCCTTATAGAGGAAGCATCCTTTGACCAAATGAATAGGTCATTAACCTAATAGTTTGCGGACGGCGGCCATCTTTGTGTGAAAATCAATTCCCCCTATTAATTCAAACACGGTGAAACCGAATGGAACGACATTTGGTACAGAGGTAGCACTAGCAAAGGGCATCTCAGTGTCATATTTTATATCGCCGCCATATTGACAGAAACGTAATGGTGGCCACACAAATGTTCAAAGCTTAAGTTAAATTACGACTAACATAACCATCCGATCTCTACCAAACTTTGCAACAACATACCTTTCTGGAGGGAGCATCCTTTGACCAATCTAATAGGTCATTCGCCTAATAGTTTGCGGATGGCGGCCATCTATGTGTGAAAATCGATTCCCCCTATTAATTCGCACACGGTGCAACCGAATGGAACGAAATTTGGTACAGAGGTAGTACTAACAAAACGCACCTCATTGTCATGTTTTATATCGTCGCCATCTTGATGGAAACGTAATGGCGGCCACACAAATGTTCAAAGCTTAAATCAAATTACGATTAACCTAATCATCCGATCTCTACCAAATTTTGCAACAACATACCCTTATAGAGGAAGCATCCTTTGACCAAATGAATAGGTCATTAACCTAATAGTTTGCGGACGGCGGCCATCTTTGTGTGAAAATCAATTCCCCCTATTAATTCAAACACGGTGAAACCGAATGGAACGACATTTGGTACAGAGGTAGCACTAGCAAAGGGCATCTCAGTGTCATATTTTATATCGCCGCCATATTGACAGAAACGTAATGGTGGCCACACAAATGTTCAAAGCTTAAGTTAAATTACGACTAACATAACCATCCGATCTCTACCAAACTTTGCAACAACATACCTTTCTGGAGGGAGCGTCCTTTGACCAATCTAATAGGTCATTCGCCTAATAGTTTGCGGATGGCGGCCATCTTTGTGTAAAAATCGATTCCCCCTATTAATTCGCACACGGTGCAACCGAATGGAACGAAATTTGGTACAGAGGTAGTACTAACAAAACGCACCTCATTGTCATGTTTTATATCGTCGCCATCTTGATGGAAACGTAATGGCGGCCACACAAATGTTCAAAGCTTAAATCAAATTACGATTAACCTAATCATCCGATCTCTACCAAATTTTGCAACAACATACCCTTATAGAGGAAGCATCCTTTGACCAAATGAATAGGTCATTAACCTAATAGTTTGCGGATGGCGGCCATCTTTGTGTGAAAATCAATTTCCCCTATTAATTCAAACACGGTGAAACCGAATGGAACGACATTTGGTACAGAGGTAGCACTAGCAAAGGGCATCTCAGTGTCATGTTTTATATCGCCGCCATATTGACAGAAACGTAATGGTGGCCACACAAATGTTCAAAGCTTAAGTTAAATTACGACTAACATAACCATCCGATCTCTACCAAACTTTGCAACAACATACCTATATGGAGGGAGCATCCTTTGACCAATCTAATAGGTCATTCGCCTAATAGTTTGCGGATGGCGGCCATCTTTGTGTGAAAATCGATTCCCCCTATTAATTCGCACACGGTGCAACCGAATGGAACGAAATTTGGTACAGAGGTAGTACTAACAAAACGCACCTCATTGTCATGTTTTATATCGTCGCCATCTTGATGGAAACGTAATGGCGGCCACACAAATGTTCAAAGCTTAAATCAAATTACGATTAACCTAATCATCCGATCTCTACCAAATTTTGCAACAACATACCCTTATAGAGGAAGCATCCTTTGACCAAATGAATAGGTCATTAACCTAATAGTTTGCGGACGGCGGCCATCTTTGTGTGAAAATCAATTCCCCCTATTAATTCAAACACGGTGAAACCGAATGGAACGACATTTGGTACAGAGGTAGCACTAGCAAAGGGCATCTCAGTGTCATGTTTCACATCGCCGCCATATTGACAGAAATGTAATGGCGGCCACTCAAATGTTCAAAGCTTAAGTTAAATTACGACTAACATAACCGTCCGATCTCTACCAAACTTTCCAACAAGATACCTTTATGAAGGGAGCATCTTTTGACCAATCTAATAGGTTATTAGCCTAATAGTTTGCGGATGGCGGCCATCTTTATGACAAAATGGATTCCCCCTATTAATTCGAACACGGTGGAACCGAATGGAACGAAATTTGGTACAGAGGTAGAACTAGTAAAGGGCACCTCAGTGTCATGTTATATATCGCCGCCATCTTGACTGAAACGTAATGGCGGCCACACGAATATTCAAAGCTTAAATCAAATAACGATTAACCTAATCATCCGATCTCTACCAAATTTTGCAACTACATACCTTTATGGAGGGAGCATCCTTTGACCACTCTAATAGGTCATTCGCCTAATAGTTTGCGGATGGCGGCCATCTTTATGTCAAAATTGATTCCCCCTATTAATTCGAACACGGTAGAACCGAATGAACGAAATTTGGTACAGAGGTAGCACTAGCAAAGGGCACCTCAGTGTCATGTTTTGCATCGCCGCCATCTTGACTGAAACGTAATGGCGGCCACACGAATGTTCAAAGCTTAAATCAAATTACGATTAACCTAATCATCCGATCTCTACCAAATTTTGCAACTACATACCTTTATGGAGGGAGCATCCTTTGACCAATCTAATAGGTCATTCGCCTAATAGTTTGCGGATGGCGGCCATCTTTGTGTCAGAATCGATTTCCCCTATTAATCAAACACGGTGAAACCGAATTGAACGAAATTTGGCACAGAGATAGCACTAGCAAAAGGCATCTCAGTGTCATGATTAATATCGCCGCCATATTGACAGAATCGTATTGGTGGCCACACAAATGTTTAAAGCTTATATCAAATTACGACTAACATAACCATCCGATCTCTACCAATCTTTACAACAACATACCTTTATGGAGGGAGCATCCTTTGACTAATCTAATAGGTCATTAGCCTAATAGTTTGCGGATGGCGGCCATCTTTATGTCAAAATTGATTCCCCCTATTAATTCGAATACGGTGGAACCGACTGAACGAAATTTGGTACAGAGGTAGCACTAGCAAAGGGCACCTCAGTGTCATGTTTTATATCACCGCTATCTTGACGGAAACGTAATCGCGGCCACCCAAATGTTAAAATCTTAAATGTAATTACGACCAACCTAATAATCTAGTCTCTACCAAATTTTGCAACACCATATCTTTATGTGGAAAACATATTCTGACCAAACTGCAAGATTTTCAGCCCAATAGATTGCAGATGGTAGCCAAGTAAGTGTGCAAATCGATTCCCCCTATCAATTCAAACACGGTGAAACCGAATTGAACGAAATTTTGTACAGAGGTAGCGCTAGCAAAGGGCACCTCATATTCATGTTTAATATCCCTATAGCACGTTGTATTTCAACAAGCTACTACAACCAACATTCAATCATACTCCTTGAAAAGGACAAAGAGTTATAACAATACCCATGCATTTAGGAGAAAGTAGGCTATATGTTGTACCCGGTACCTAGTTTAGGCTATCGGCTACGCCAGCAGACATTAAGCTTTAGTTGAGGTTTTGGGAAGAATTAAGAAAAGATAGCGCACCGATCGCGTCAAGAAGAATGTCAAGATGACGTAGGAGGTCTAGAATCAAGGAGGCACTGACGTCTGTAATAAGATGGAATTATGGATAGAGATGTGAAGTTTTATTGAAATATTTATGGAATTATAGCAATTAAACATCTTAGAAGAGGATATATAACATGCATTGTATGTGGAAATAATTTTATGGAAGTCAGATAACACTTAATTTATTTTATAACGGAATAGCCGAGATGATCTGGGTTCGAGACTATGATCGTGACGCGAGTGCACAGTGGTGGGGGACTACACCACGTGCCTGCGCCAAGCACATAAGCGAGAAGACAGTGCCAGCAGATTCAGTTGAGCTCAGTCAGACGAGCAGGTAGGAGCAGCTCTATAGCGCAAGCGAGACGCACAGTGAAGGTCACGTAACATACCGAAACTGTCACGGCAGAGTGTAGGCGACAGTTCCTGCATCGCCGAGCAGCGAAGGCCGAGCGGGTCATTGATCCAGGCGGGCTGGCCGAGGAAGCAATCACAGACGGCCGGGACATGTTAGGACGGCACTGCAAGTAGTTGGAGACTTTATTACAAGTTACATTTCAACGCAGTTTGAACGCAGTCTTTTATGAATAACTTCATGACTATGCTTTTCTATAACGCATTCAAAGTTACTTTAACTATTTCAAGTAAACGGAATGTTGTTAGCATAGGCACCGATGAACACTAGATCATGCATTAATAAGATTTATTTCTTATGCAGTTTTCATGAATTACCAAATACAGACAAATACAGGGTGTTTCGTAAACTTGAACACTCTCAAGTAAAATTTTATTATACGAAAGTGAGACTTAGCAGTCATTTGAGATTGAACTTTCAATACTCAAACTGAACATTTAACGGAACAGTGGCGTAACTTAGAAGAGGAGTAGGGGGTCCGCTGTTTCCATGAACTTTTTCGAGAGGAGTTGGACAATATCCGCTATGGGTAATCCGAAGTTCAACATGTCCGAGTAGACGCAAATAGAGACAAGATGGCACCGCAGAGCGATGGATTCGATTCCTGACGAGAGGAGTCCAACAGCTGATTCACTTGGGATTTCGAAGGCAATCGTCATTTCATGGATGGAATGATATTCACGCCGATCTTTCGAGAAATTCTTTATGTAGGGAAAATCGACGATCTTGGAAATTTAATTACAGCTGATTATGAAAGGTACTGTAAGAGTTATAACTACCTGATACGATTATTTTCATGAATACTGGGCACACATGTATATTTTTCTAATAGGAGTGATACGATTATTAAGACATGGTTTGAATTTATATACTTCGAATTTGCTAGAATATGGAGTGACCATATGATATGGCAGGCATCATTATACGAAATTCTCACCATTGATTGGCTTTATTAAGCAGATGTTTGGTCTTTTAGACAATTTTCCAGCTAGGATATTTTTCATGAATAGTTTTTTTTTGTGTAACGAGTATTTCGAACTCGTGATCTGCAATTGATTATCAAAAATTAATTCGTCAGTTCATTGCATACTAGCGAGTGTGTATTATTCATCAGTAGGGATTTTTTCCATTGGATTGTTTGGAGATATTAAGAAGTTATTCACTTTAGTGAATGAACATCGCTTTTATATGACAACTAGAAACTTGTTGATTCCTATCTGGTACATTCACTCATATAGCCTACGAGATGGGGTCCTTCGTATTTATACGATTGTATGGTGGCTACTCATCTTACCCATCGTTCAGGGAAATATCATCCAAGTCGACGGGGCGAGGTCTTTCGTATTTATACGACTGTACGGTGGTTACACATCTTACTCGCCATTGAGGGACTCATTTTTATCATCCGAGTGTACACGAGATGTAAGTGAATCAAACAAGGAACTACTAGTCACATATCAGTCGAAATTTTGTTAAATAAAGTAACGATAAATGTCAACAGGATTGCATTTAGTAATTCTTGTTTGCTAATCCAATATTTTGTTGCTATACTCTTTTGAGAGTAATTTCAGTTTAACAGCTGTTACAGCTGATGCTTTTGATGATTTTTATAATTGTGTTAGATACCTTTGAGAAGGATTTAAAGTAATTGAATCTTGTAAGATTAATCATTAATGGTCAGAATTATTTTAAGGCAGATCAGTATTGCAGATTTTGATATGAGAGATTATAGCACATTGGTGTTTTTCTGTGATGTGAATTATGAAGATTGTAAGAGAATTTATGCTATTTGAAAGCAGATCTTAAATTACTGAAGTAATATTTTTCCAATTGTTTAAGAAGTTGTCTAGATGTGATCAGAGTAATTACAGTTATAGGAGATTGTGTGCGTTGATAATTTGAAGCCAGTTATATATTTTTTGTATATCATGCAACATGGTTAAGTGAAGTTTGTGATAGGCATTTTGTGGAAGTTGCCATGTGATAGTTGCAACGTTGATAATGTATTTTGAGGCAGACATGAGGTCGTCGTACCCAGTCTAGCCTAATTGTTGAGATTCATGCTGTATGTGCTGAATGTTTATGGAGTTTTGTGGAGTAATTATTGTATTCAAATGTGATATTTGAAGTATTGAAGAAATGTAATGTCGTTGTGGATAGTTTGATCCAACGTGATGTCGTGGAGGCAATAATATTTTTTTGGCATGATAAATTAAATACGAGATATAACATGGAAGTGATAAAACTGTAAGAAAACGTTCTATAAACCATATTAAACAATTTGTTAGGAAATTAAACAAATAAATGAAGTTGATAATACAAGATTTTCTGAAAATAATAATTAACGAAATAATAATCTGAGATTTAAGCATATTAACGATCTGACCTAATGAAATAAAAATCAGAATGACTAGATGAAATAATGAAAAACTAAATAACCAGATGATTGAAATTTAAATAAGTTGATAAATTAAATTTTGAAATAAATCGATGAATTAAATAAGTGGATGAATTATGAATAAAATAAACTGATTGAAATACATTAATAGATGATTGCAATGATGATGAATAACTGAATTAGAAGGTGATAATTAACTAAAGAAGCTGATGATTAATGAATTTATATGGAATTAAATAAATTTAATTGAGAGATAATTTGAAGGAATTGCAACTTGAGTTGAGAATTTAAATGATGTAATGGTGATGAATTAATGATTCTGACAGGAATATGTAGAATTTCGAAGTGAGAATTAATGTGAGAAACATTTAATTTTGATGATGACGATAACGATGACCAATGAGAATTTGAATTTTCTGTAATTCACAGATAAGTGATTGTGAATGACGATGTAAATAGTGTAAATTAATTATTCGATGTTTAGGAGCATTTGATTAACATGTTCAACATTCAAATTATGCCATGCAAACCATAGATTACGTGATATTTAATATGTGTGATTATAATATGTGTATGTTTGGACAGATTAATAACTACTTTAAATCCACATTGATGTTAAATTAAAGAGAAATTAGGTCTCAGGTTTCACAAATGTCAGTGACGAAAGACATAGTGCTACAGTGATCCTGAGAACCCAAGAGAACTTTATAAATTTTTCTTGTTATGTGGATAAAAATAATTTTGGATTAGAAAAGAGATGGATCGATTTTGGACAATGACAATTTAACTTTGGCATTCGACCATACTCTTAGGTAGGAGTTATATTTAAAATGTCTGTCTGACTATCAAAGTAAAATAAATTTGTTTTTATCTTAGTTGTGATCTGATGATGGTGTGATGTTCCTTTTTCTTTCCTTGTTTTGAGTAAGGCTTATCCGGAAAGGAAGTGGTTTGCTAGGAATTCAGTTGATGGCGCCCATTTATATTTGCATTATTTTTATTAAACTTAAGCCCGTAACGACCCTAGAGATACTTTGTCTCGTGATACCCACTGCTTTTTCGAGAACTCAGCTGAATTTCCGACACATTCCTTATTTGACTAGAGGTTCATTTAACTCCGCTCTGTCCTGGAACTCCAGGAATGCGATGTTATAGCAGATGGGTCATCGCATCCCCAGGACGAACGGGTACAGAAAGAGAGGGAGAATTGGCTTTATCCAACTAGTGGGGCTTCGATTTTGTTTATTCTATGGAATCACATCAGATTTAGATTACTGAGATATTGATCTCAAGTTCATTTAAGTGTGTTACAAAATTTATTAAACTTAGTCAGACAATGTACTTGTGTGCCCAATCCAGTGTTCATGTTAATCGTATTAGTATAATATCATGTTAGTTATAAGACATTTTTCCTATACCCAAGTGAATGCAGGAATTGAGACATTGTGATGTGTTGTTGTCTAACGTCTCTATATAAAACCTATATTGAAAATATAATTATGTTGCCGGAAGATTTAGCTAAGGTGTTAGGAGAGTTACAGACGGGTATGTCTGGTATTGCAGAAACTATTTCTAAGATGGAAACGGAAGTTAAAGAACAAATTAATAATTCAGAAGCTAGATTAGAAGCTAAATGTAAAGAGTATGTACAAGCATTACAGGCTAATAGCGAAGGCAATCTGAAGGATAATTTAAAGTCATTAGAGACTAGGTTACAGTCAAATAGCAAAGATGAGTTGATGTTATTAGAGACTAGGCTACAGTCAAATAGCGAAGACAATTTTAAGTCATTGGAAGAAAGGCTACAGTCAAATAGTAAAGATGAGTTGAAGTCATTAGAAACTAGATTACAGACTAGTACTGAAGGTCATTTAAAAGCTAGTGAAGCTAACTTGAAAGACAATTTTAAGTCATTAGAAGAGAAATTACAGTCAAATAGTGAGGATAATTTCAAATCGTTGGAAGAGAAATTACAAGCTCGTAGTGATGAAACTAACACTGAACTAGAAAACAAGTTAACTAGGTTAGAGAATAGTTTAACTTTAAAGAATAATGAGATGCTGAAGACTTTACAATTAGACATAATTGCAGTAAACATGAAAGGAGAGGAAAATGTTCAAATATTAAGAAAAAATATTATTGAATTAGAAAGTAGAGGAGAAGAAAATATTTTTACTTTAAGAACAGACGTTATGTCCATACAGAAAGACATTAAATCAGATGTATCGAAGTTGAGATTCGACATCGATGGTTTAGTGGCAGATGTAGGAAAAATTCAAGATTGGTCTACCGAAGTATCTTTCGAGACTAAGATTAAAGGTCTAGAAACGAATCTAGGTAACGAGATTAAAGATTTAAAGACAGTAATTGGGACCATTAAAGAGAAAGTCTTAGGAGAGGTCAATTCTAATTTAAAATCATTAGAAAATCAATTGCAGAAAGATATTAGGAAGATAGACGACGATATAGAGCAAAAGGTTAATGAAAACTTAGCTTTATTTAAAAATAGAGTCGGTGCAATCGTGGAAGAACGGTATAGTGAGGTCGATGCCGAAGCAAAAGAGAAACGTGAAGGGTTAGATGAAAAATTAATCGCAGGTATGGCAAACTTAGAAGCGAGGTTTACGGAAAACAAGGAAGCGATGAAGATAGATTCAACTCTATTTAGAACAGATGTTGATCTGTTAAAGGAACAAGTCGCGTCAGTAAAGAACACGTGCGAAGGAAAAATTGACAGGTTAAGAAACGACTTAGACGAGAGTAACAAAACGCAGGATGTTACATCGTCAGATGAGTTGAAGACGCAGGTCAAGAAATTAGCAGAAGACAGGATGACTAAACTAGAATCCATGTTTAACAGTTTCACCAGTCAGAATATCACATCAGGGGAAACATTGATAAATCAGACAGCGATAGACCGCAGTATGACTAATCAAGAAGCGAGCATGGGAGAAGACCGTCAAATGCAACCGAATGTGACATTCGAAAGGGCTAGTTCAATCCCTCAGGATAATCCAAGTTCGAATAGGAGTACGTTGGGTCCAAGCGAACGATACTCAGGTCCAGTCACCATTATTAGGAACCTGGATGACAAGCCGAGAAAGTTTTCGGGAAATACAGGAGTCACACCAGTCGAATTTCTGCGAGATATTCGAGACTACATGGCGGAACATAGGGTAGCCAAAGAAAGAGAGCTAAGAATAGTCGAACGCGCCTTAGATGGATCTGCGCTTACTTGGTTTAGAGCGTTCAGAAGCAATTTTGCGAACATGGAGCAATTTGCCATAGCTTTCTTGAGGAGATTTTGGAGTGCCGAGGATCAACTTAACGTAAGAGCGGAAATGTACTCAAAGCGCTATTCTACGTCACATCCGACGCATTATGCCTACTATTTCACGTCACAGCTGGCTAAATTACAGTTCCTTATTCCTCCATTGCCAGAAGAAGAGCTTTTGCAAGCTATAGCGAGACAGTTACCGATAGAGGTACAGCGATCACTAATAGCGTCGGGAGCCAATACACTGGAGCACTATGACGACATTTTACGGCGATTGGACTATACAAGCGCACAGGTCACGCCTAGAAGTAACAGAAACGACAACAGAAACACGCAAGAAGTGAATGCGGTAGTCGTAGACAATGCAGCTCAAACGGACAGAAGGGATTCCTGGGAAAACCGACGGAACGAAGGGAATCGAGGAAACATCCGTAACGCTCGAGGAAATGATCGATATAGAGGACCATATGAGAGGCCATACGATCAAGAAGCGAGAGATAGCCGATATAGGAATTATAACCAGAATTCCAGATATCAAGACAGGAATCGATATAACAATAGATATCGGGGCAGAAATAACTGGAGCCAAGGTCAACAGTATAATGGGAACGACAGGCAGGATGGCCGAAGAAACGATCCTAACGACAGACGGGATAATCGTGGACATGAGAGGTCGAGGCAAGAAGATAGACAGCCTAGTGCACCACTCGAGGAGACAGTGAGAGATGTCAATCGAGCGAGCACGAGTGGCGAAGGGAAAAAAAAACGTCAAATTGACTCTAGAGAAAAAGGCTTATCATTGGGAATCGATCATCATCGTGGAAACGTATCAGGTCAAGGAGGAAGATTTAATCGAGGAGGAAGACATAGTACAACAGGAAAATAGACATGAATTGCCAGTTATTAGTGTGGAAGTAATGGGAAAAGAAATAAAGACACTTGTAGACACAGGGGCTATGGTGAGCTTGATATCCATAGGTTGCCTGGATGAAATGAAATTATTAGGAGAAATTACAATGTTGCCAACTGTTGTTAGCAAAATTCAAGGGGTGATCCCAGACAGGAGTATGAAATATAAAAGTCAGGTACTTTTAGATGTTGGGATTGGAACCAGAAGTTTTGAACAGATGTTCCTAGTAGTGGGTCAACTACATTTTGACATGATCCTAGGAGTGGATTTCTTAAGCGAGAGTGGCCTGATCATAGATATGCAGAGTAGGCGCATGTACTTTCAAGAAGGGGTCATGGAAAATCAAGAATCGGAGATGACATTCTTTAGAGAGGATATATTGGATGAGATTGTATGCAGCGTTGAAAGGTCTATAGAAGATAAAATTGGCATGACAAGTAAAATAAATCCAGAAATTAAGGGGCAGTTTGATCAAGTAATTTCAGAATATGAGGACATATTCAATGACAAACCAGGTCTCATAGAAAATTTTACCTACAGCATCAAGTTGATGGATGACAAACCATACCATAAAAATTTATATCCCATTCCGGATAAATGGAAGGAGGAAGTTAGCATAATGATAAGCGATATGGAGAAAGATGGAATAATTAAGAAAATGCCAACTGCTTATTTGAATCCTTTAGCTGTTGTCAAGAAACCTAACGGTAAGCTGAGGATATGTCTAGATGCTAGAGCCCTTAATGAAAGAGTTCTTCCTGAACATGACAGACCACCTGTTATTCGTGAATTGTTACGCAGATTCAGAGGAAAGAGTTTCTTCTCGACAATCGATCTGACTAGTTCATATTATCATGTTGAGCTAGCAGAAGACTGCAAACAATACACAGGGTTCTTGTTTGACCATAAAACATATGTATTCAATAGGTTACCTTTTGGAGTGAAAAATAGTGGTCCGGTGATGATCCGAGCACTAGATGAAAATTTGTCAGATGCAGTTAAGGAGCATGTGGTAAGCTATATTGATGACCTGATTATAGCGTCTGAGACAGCGGAAGAATATATCAGGAACCTTCAAATGCTTTTTGAAGATCTTAGGAGAACGAACTTCAAGGTGAATTTCAATAAATGTCAGTTCTTTCATGAAGAAATTGAATTTCTTGGACATAGAATCGATGGAGATGGTTATAGGCCCAATCCAAAGAAGATCATGGCAATTTCAGAGTTTCCAACACCACGAAAGATCAAAGAGGTACGGCAGTTTTTAGGCATGTGTCAGTTCTTTTCAACACATTGTCCTGAATATACTGAGACGATGGCACCTCTGCAGGATTTATTAAGGAAGGGAAATCGATGGAAATGGGACGATAGATGCAATCAAGCGTTTTTAGCGGCCAAGAAAATGCTGATACAAAATATCAAGCTTGAGTATCCTGATTTTACAAGAAGATTTTTTGTAGAGACAGACGCATCCAAAATAGGTATTAGTGGGATCCTATATCAGTTGGATGATGACAAGAAACATAGGTATTTAGCTTTCACCAGTCGCAAGCTTAGGAATTGTGAGAAGAATTACTATGCAACTGAGTTAGAGGCATTAGCAGTGGTTCATGCTCTTAAAACGTGGAAGAAGGTGTTGTTTGGACATGACATAACAGTGATCACAGATCATAAAGCCCTCCAATTTATTATGAAGATAGACTTAGCGAGTGACCGCATCACCAGATGGGCTCTGTTCTTACAGCAATTTAACCCAACTGTTGTACATAGACCTGGGAAGTTAAATCTGTTAGCAGATATGTTGAGCAGAAACCCTTGTGAGGAAGTATTTGTCAACCATATAAATTTGATTCAAGAGGATAGTGGTACTCTAGAAAAGTTGAAGTTGTTAGCGCAAACTCAGAAGAGATATGCACCTTTGCGAAGAATTTACCGTTTTTTGACACGCAGAATGGACAACGCTGATCCGGATTTTCAAAGAACTGAGATAGAGGCTAGAAAATATCATATTATGGGAGGTGTTATATGCCAATATATCGACCAGGATCATACTAAACTTAGAGTAGTGATCCCACCCAAGCTTGTCAAACCAGTTATTTGGATGATACACCGAACTGCAGCTCATGTAGGTGTAGACAAGACTTTGGCTCTCGCTCAAGAAACTTTCGTTTGGAGACAAATGGGACAAACGATTCGCGACGTCATAAAGACCTGTGACAGTTGTCAGCGAAGTAAATACTCATCTAAGTTAATGAAAGAAGTTCCTAGATCAATATTACCCAGCAAGCCAAGAGAACTTTTCGCGACGGACATTTTCGGTCCGATTCCTCGTTCGACGAAAGGCAATCAGTTCGTTTTGGTAACAGTTGACGTATTTTCGAAATACGTATCTCTATGCCCTATACAGAAAGCTACATCCAAGTACGTGATAAACAGACTTGAGAAAACAGTTATTCCGAGCATGGGGAAACCTGAAGTTTTGTTGAGTGACCATGGATCGCAATTTACTAGTATGGAATTTTCTACTGCTATGGAACGTTTAGGAATAAGGCATGTGCTTAATTCTGTACGGTATCCAGAGGGAAATCCCGCCGAAAGAATTATGCCGGAGATAAGTAAGCTGTGTCGCTTATATGTGTCAAGGCAACACCATAAATGGATGGAAGTGATACCCATCATTAGCCAATGCTTGAATTCCACAGTACATGAAAGCACAGGACAGATTCCGTCCATGCTTCATCATGGATTAAAACCGGATAGACCATGGGACCGAGTCGTGAGGGCACCAGTAGATCCTCAACCCACACAAGAAAGAAGAGTCGAGATGGCAGGAGAGAGGCTCAGAAGACAGGCGGAGAAGAGAGCCAGGAGACAGGCAGGAAGGAGGTTCCACGAGCCATTTCAAGAAAATGATGAGGTGCTGATTAGGAAGCCAGTCACTTCGAACCTTCAGCTGAAGATCTACCATAAATTCGCTCCATTGTACGCTGGTCCGTTCCGTATTGAACAAACATACCAGAATAATAGCGACAAGATTGTCAGAATGGATACTGATGAAGTTGTAGGAACTTTTAATGCAGCTAGCATCAGGAAATACCATCATGCTGAGTAAGGGAATTGTAGAGCTATCGTGTACATGTATAATATATAGAATGCCTGAGAGTGTATTTTTTTTCTCAATCCTGATAAAAAAAAGGAGATGTACGGGAGAGATGTACCCGATACCTAGTTTAGGCTATCGGCTACGCCAGCAGACATTAAGCTGTATTTGAGGTTTTGGGAAGAATTAAGAAAAGATAGTACACCGATCGCGTCAAGAAGAATGCCAAGATGACGTAGGAGGTCTAGAATCAAGGAGGCACTGACGTCTGTAAGAAGATGGAATTATGGATAGAGATGTGAAGTTTTATTGAAATATTTATGGAATTATAGCAATTAAACATGCATTGTATGTGGAAATAATTTTATGGAAGTCAGATAACCCTTAAGTTATTTTATAACGGAATAGCCGAGATGATCTGGGTTCGAGACTATGATCGTGACGCGAGAGCACAGTGGTGGGGGACTACACCACGTGCCTGCGCCAAGCACATAAGCGAGAAGACAGTGCCAGCAGATTCAGTTGAGCTCAGTCAGACGAGCAGGTAGGAGCAGCTCTATAGCGCAAGCGAGACGCACGGTGAAAGTCACGTAACATACCGAAACTGTCACGGCAGAGTGTAGGCGACAGTTCCTGCATCGCCGAGCAGCGAAGGCCGAGCGGGTCATTGATCCAGGCGGGCTGGCCGAGGAAGCAATCACAGACGGCCGGGATATGTTAGGACGGCACTGCAAGTAGTTGGAGACTTTATTACAAGTTACATTTCAACGCAGTTTGAACGCGGGCCGATAACCTAGATGTTAGGCCCCTTAAAACAACAATTATCATCATCATTATTATTGAACGCAGTCTTTTATGAATAACTTCATGACTATGCTTTTCTATAACGCATTCAAAGTTACTTTAACTATTTCAAGTAAACGGAATGTTGTTAGCATAGGCACCGATGAACATTAGATCATGCATTAATAAGATTTATTTCTTATGCAGTTTTCATGAATTACCAAATACAGACAAATACAGGGTGTTTCGTAAACTTGAACACTCTCAAGTAAAATTTTATTTTACGAAAGTGAGACTTAGCAGTTATTTGAGATTGAACTTTCAATACTCAAACTGAACATTTAACGGAACAGTGGCGTAACTTAGAAGAGGAGTAGGGGGTCCGCTGTTTCCATGAACTTTTTCGAGAGGAGTTGGACAATATCCGCTATGGGTAATCCGAAGTTCAACATGTCCGAGTAGACGCAAATAGAGACAAGATGGCACCGCAGAGCGATGGATTCGATTCCTGACGAGAGGAGTCCAACAGCTGATTCACTTGGGATTTCGAAGGCAATAGTCATTTCATGGATGGAATGATATTCACGCCGATCTTTCGAGAAATTCTTTATGTAGGGAAAATCGACGATCTTGGAAATTTAATTACAGCTGATTATGAAAGGTACTGTAAGAGTTATAACTACCTGATACGATTATTTTCATGAATACTGGGCACACATGTATATTTTTCTAATAGGAGTGATACGATTATTAAGACATGGTTTGAATTTATATACTTCGAATTTGCTAGAATATGGAGTGACCATATGATATGGCAGGCATCATTATACGAAATTCTCACCATTGGTTGGCTTTATTAAGCAGATGTTTGGTCTTTTAGACAATTTTCCAGCTAGGATATTTTTCATGAATAGTTTTTTTTTGTGTAACGAGTATTTCGAACTCGTGATCTGCAATTGATTATCAAAAATTACTTCGTCAGTTCATTGCATACTAGCGAGTGTGTATTATTCATCAGTAGGGATTTTTTCCATTGGATTGTTTGGAGATATTAAGAAGTTATTCACTTTAGTGAATGAACATCGCTTTTATATGACAACTAGAAATTTGTTGATTCCTATCTGGTACATTCACTCATATAGCCTACGAGATGGGGTCCTTCGTATTTATACGATTGTATGGTGGCTACTCATCTTACCCATCGTTCAGGGAAATATCATCCAAGTCGACGGGGCGAGGTCTTTCGTATTTATACGACTGTACGGTGGTTACACATCTTACTCGCCATTGAGGGACTCATTTTTATCATCCGAGTGTACACGAGATGTAAGTGAATCAAACAAGGAACTACTAGTCACATATCAGTCGAAATTTTGTTAAATAAAGTAACGATAAATGTCAACAGGATTGCATTTAGTAATTCTTGTTTGCCAATCCAATATTTTGTTGCTATACTCTTTTGAGAGTAATTTCAGTTTAACAGCTGTTACAGCTGATGCTTTTGATGATTTTTAGCCTATTTTCAATTTTGAAAAAATAGGCTTATGAGATCACCCTTTGTCCGTGTGTGTGTGCGTGTGTGTGTGTGTGTGTGTGTGTATGTGTGTGTGTGTGTGTGTGTGTGATTCGTGTGTGTGTCCCCCCCTAATAAAATCTAAACGGCAGGAGCGATTTCAATGAAACTCGGAAAGTTCATAGCACTATTTCCGGCGACCTCGACCGTGCCCTTCAAATTTTGTTACGACTCACCAATCCAACATGGCGGCTGTGCGGAATATTTCACCAGCATTCAATATCTCCGAAACTATTGCGGATATTACCCTGACATTTTCTAATGTGATAGAGGGAACCACTATAAGTTCACTTATGTGACTCTTGGAAACCTGGTAACTACAAAACCAACATGGAGGCCAAGCGAATATGCGACTTTTAAATAGACGTTTCTCGCGATTTGACCAACCAAACGCAATGAAACTTGGTACAGTATATGTTTATATACATTGTAAAGCACCGACATCTAACTTCGTTCAATTGTTCACATAATCACAAGATGGCGGATGTGCGAAATATTTCACTGGCATTCTATATCTCTGAAACTATTAGCGGTATCTCCCTAAAATTTTGTACGGAGATAAAGGGCACTACTGGAAGTCCATCTATAAGACTTTCTAAAACCGATTAACTACAAAACGAACATGACGGCCAAGCGAATTTGAAAATTTTAAATAGACCTTTCTCGCGATTTAATGTTCCAAGCGCACTGAAACCTGGTACAGGAAATATTTTTACACATTGTAATCCACTGGTATCTAATTTAGTTCAATTGTTTACATAACCTCAAGATGGCGGCAGTGCGAATTTTAAAATTATGTTTTTATTTCTTGTGATGTAGTCATGCGATCGAAGTGAAAGTTTGAATAATGAACCTACGCAATAATTTTCCTTTAATGGTACACGACTCTATGGCCTATACATTTAACAATCCAACATGGCGACCATCCGAAATATTTAGACGATACTGAATATCTACGAATCTATTTTAGCAATCAAACTGCATTTTTTAATGTTCATAGGGGCTTAGAACTTAAGTTCACCTATAGGACTTTAAATAACCTGGTGATCACAAATCCAACATGGCGGTGACGCGAATTATAAATATTCACATGGACGTTTCTCGCAATTTAACCATCCGCGTGCAGTGAAACTTGGTACAGTAAATCCTTATACGAATGTTAATCCACTGGCATCTAATTTATTTCAATTGCTTCCATAACCTCAAGATGGCAGCTGTGCAAAATTTTAAAATCACCTTGTTTTTTCTTGTGTCCTAATTATGCGATTGAAGTTTGAATACTACACGTTCACAATAATCTGCATGTAACAGTACATAACTCTAGGACCTACATATATAAAATCCAACATGGCGACCATCCGAAATATTTAGTCGGTTTTCAATATCTACGAATCTATTACAGCAATCAAACTGAAATTGTGTATGTTGATAGTGGCAGTTAACATAAGTAGGATATATGAAAATAGGCTGTATAGTTCTTCACGGAACTACTTGTTATAATTGTGTTAGATACCTTTGAGAAGGATTTAAAGTAATTGAATCTTGTAAGATTAATCGTTAATGGTCAGAATTATTTTAAGGCAGATCAGTATTGCAGATTTTGATATGAGAGATTATAGCACATTGGTGTTTTTCTGTGATGTGAATTATGAAGATTGTAAGAGAATTTATGCTATTTGAAAGCAGATCTTAAATTACTGAAGTAATATTTTTCCAATTGTTTAAGAAGTTGTCTAGATGTGATCAGAGTAATTACAGTTATAGGAGATTGTGTGCGTTGATAATTTGAAGCCAGTTATATATTTTTTGTAGATCATGCAACATGGTTAAGTGAAGTTTGTGATAGGCATTTTGTGGAAGTTGCCATGTGATAGTTGCAACGTTGATAATGTATTTTGAGGCAGACATGAGGTCGTCGTACCCAGTCTAGCCTAATTGTTGAGATTCATGCTGTATGTGCTGAATGTTTATGGAGTTTTGTGGAGTAATTATTGTATTCAAATGTGATATTTGAAGTATTGAAGAAATGTAATGTCGTTGTGGATAGTTTGATCCAACGTGATGTCGTGGAGGCAATAATATTTTTTTGGCATGATAAATTAAATACGAGATATAACTTGGAAGTGATAAAACTGTAAGACAACGTTCTATAAACCATATTAAACAATTTGTTAGGAAATTAAACAAATAAATGAAGTTGATAATACAAGATTTTCTGAAAATAATAATTAACGAAATAATAATCTGAGATTTAAGCATATTAACGATCTGACCTAATGAAATAAAAATCAGAATGACTAGATGAAATAATGAAAAACTAAATAACCAGATGATTGAAATTTAAATAAGTTGATAAATTAAATTTTGAAATAAATCGATGAATTAAATAAGTGGATGAATTATGAATAAAATAAACTGATTGAAATAAATTAATAGATGATTGTAATGATGATGAATAACTGAATTAGAAGGTGATAATTAACTAAAGAAGCTGATGATTAATGAATTTATATGGAATTAAATACATTTAATTGAGAGATAATTTGAAGGAATTGCAACTTGAGTTGAGAATTTAAATGATGTAATGGTGATGAATTAATGATTCTGACAGGAATATGTAGAATTTTGAAGTGAGAATTAATGTGAGAAACATTTAATTTTGATGATGACGATAACGATGACCAATGAGAATTTGAATTTTCTGTAATTCACAGATAAGTGATTGTGAATGACGATGTAAATAGTGTAAATTAATTATTCGATGTTTAGGAGCATTTGATTAACATGTTCAACATTCAAATTATGCCATGCAAACCATAGATTACGTGATATTTAATATGTGTGATTATAATATGTGTATGTTTAGACAGATTAATAACTACTTTAAATCCACATTGATGTTAAATTAAAGAGAAATTAGGTCTCAGGTTTCACAAATGTCAGTGACGAAAGACATAGTGCTACAGTGATCCTGAGAACCCAAGAGAACTTTATAAATTTTTCTTGTTATGTGGATAAAAATAATTTTGGATTAGAAAAGAGATGGATCGATTTTGGACAATGACAATTTAACTTTGGCATTCGACCATACTCTTAGGTAGGAGTTATATTTAAAATGTCTGTCTGACTATCAAAGTAAAATAAATTTGTTTTTATCTTAGTTGTGATCTGATGATGGTGTGATGTTCCTTTTTCTTTCCTTGTTTTGAGTAAGGCTTATCCGGAAAGGAAGTGGTTTGCTAGGAATTCAGTTGATGGCGCCCATTTATATTTGCATTATTTTTATTAAACTTAAGCCCGTAACGACCCTAGAGATACTTTGTCTCGTGATACCCACTGCTTTTTCGAGAACTCAGCTGAATTTCCGACACATTCCTTATTTGACTAGAGGTTCATTTAACTCCGCTCTGTCCTGGAACTCCAGGAATGCGATGTTATAGCAGAGGGGTCATCGCATCCTCAGGACGAACGGGTACAATGTTCTTTACTGAACATCTTGTTTTTGTTCTGTGTTACTTCAACGTGGAAGAAAGAACCCATGAGCTACCTAATCTTCATGCAGAGTGTATGTCAGCTTGCAACTATGTTTAGGTAGATTTCATTAGAAAGCTAACTATTGCAATGGGTACCATGTTTCGACTTCCGGAAAATTTCGACATATCTTCGCGTTTCACATCCTCCAGACCCCAAAACCACCGTCAGTTCCAAAGTTTATATAAAATTTATTTATATATGTATCTATCTATAAATATATATATCAGTTTTTGTGGACACGATAACTGCCGTAATTTTGCACCAATCATTTTGAATTTTTTACATAACATGTATCCCTATAAAATCTCGGTCGAGTTCGTTAATGGGCAAAATCGGTCGAAGGGGGTGACAATGGGGGGCTTTTTTCGAAAAAGTGAAATTTCGCTATATCTCTCTTAATACGTGAAATATCGATTCCATTCAAAGTTCATAATATGTGTCGGATAAGTGCCAAAAGTTTATGTCAAATACGTTTTTTGATAGCACCAACCATTGACCAAAGAGGTGGAAAAAAGTGGGTTTTTCGGGAAACATTAATCATATCTCTCTTAATAGGCACAATATCAAAACCGTACAAAATGGAAAATATTCCCCTAATAATTACCTAAAACTTGTGTCGGAAAGAATTTTTGATATGACCCACCATTACGCCAAGGGATGAGAAAAATGATTTCGGAATTTTAAACAAGTAGTTCCGTGAAGAACTATACAGCCTATTTTCATATATCCTACTTATGTTAACTGCCACAATCAACATACAAAATTTCAGTTTAATTGCTGTAACAGATTCGTAGATATTGAGAACCGTCTAAATATTTCAGATGGCCGCCAGGTTGGATTTTTATATTTGTACTATTACATTAAGATTATTGTGTACGTGTGGTATTCAAACTTCAATCGCATGATTAGACAACAAGAAGTAAAAACGAGAATTCAAAATTACGCACAGCAGCCATCTTGTGATAATGCAAACCATTGAAATAAATTAGATGCCAGTGGATCAACATTTGTATAAGGATTTAACGTGCAACGTTTCACGGCACTCGGATAGTTAATTCGCGAGAAACGTCCATTTAAATATTTATACTTCGCGTCGCCGCCATGTTGGATTTGTGCTCACCAGGTTCCTGAAAGTCCTATAGGTGAACATATGTTCATAGTCTCTATGAACATTAAAAAATTCAGTTTGGTTGCTGTAAAAGATTCATAGATATTGAGAACCGTCTAAATATTTCGGGAGCTCACCATTTAGGAGTGTTATGTGTATAGGCCATAGAGTTATGTACCATTCAAGGACAATTATTGCCTAGGTTCATTATTCAAACTTTCACTTCGATCGCATGATTACGACACAAGAAATTAAAACTTAATTTTAAAATTTCGCACAGCCGCCATCTTGAGGTTATGTAAGCATTTGAATTAAATGAGATGGCAGTGCATTACAATCTGCAAAATCAATTACTGTACCACATTTCACTGCGCTCAGAGAGTTAAATCACGAGAAAAGTCAATTAAAATATTTTAAATTCGCTTGGTCGCCATGTTCGTTTCGTACTTAACAGGTTTATGAAATATACATGGGTATACCTGTATCAGTACCCTTTATCACCGTACAAAATGGCAGGGTGATATCTGTAATAGTTTCGGAGATATAGAATGTCAGTGAAATATTTCGCACAGCCGCCATTTCGAGGTTATGTAAACAATTGAACTAAATTAGACTCCAGTGCATTACAATGTGTATAAACATTTGCTGTACCAAGTTTCATTACATTTAGATAGTTAAATCGCGAGAAAAGTCTATTTAAATATCTCAACTTCGTTTGGCCGCCATGTTGGTTTTGTAGTCACCAGGTTTTTGAAAGTCTCATAGGAGAACTTCTAGTAGTGCCCTTTATCACCGTACACAATTTCAGGGCGATATCGGTAATAGTTTCGGAGATATTGAATGCTAGTGAAATACTTCGCACAGCCGCCATGTTGGATTGGAGAGACGTAACAAAATTTGAAGGGCACGGTCGAGGTCGCCGGGAATAGTGCTATGAACTACCCGAGTTTCATTGAAATCTCTCCAGCCGTTTCGATTTTATTAGGGGGGGACACACACACGAATCACACACACACGCACACACACACACACACACACACGCACACACACACACGGACAAAAGGTGATCTCATAAGCCTATTTTTTCAAAATTGAAAATAGGCTAAAAATGCCAAGTTCCATCAGAAGTTACCATAACAACGCTTTTAAATTGATGAGGGATGATCTATCAGAGGTTGCCAAGACAACTCCATTGACGAGATCACATTCATTTTTAGCCTACTTTTCACACTTTTCAACAAGATGTTCAGTAAAGAACATATAGCCTACTTTCTCCTAAATGCATGGGTATTGTTATAACTCTTTGTCCTTTTCAAGGAGTATAATTGAATGTTGGTTGTAGTAGCTTGTTGAAATACAACGTGCTATAGGGATATTAAACATGAATATGAGGTGCCCTTTGCTAGTGCTAGCTCTGTAAAAAATTTCATTCTATTCGGTTTCACCGTGTTTAAATTGATATGGGGAATCGATTTGCACACATATTTGGCCACCATCTGCAAACTATTGGGCTGATGTTCTTGCAGTTTGGTCTGAATATGTTTCCCACATAAAGATATGGTGTTGCAAAATTTGGTAGAGACTAGATTTTTAGGTTGGTCGTAATTACATTTTAGCTTTTAACATTTGGGTGGCCGCGATTACGTTTCCGTCAAGATAGCGGTGATATAAAACATGTCACTGAGGTGGCCTTTTCTAGTGCTACCTCTGTACCAAATTTCGTTCCATTCGGTTTCACCGTGTTCAAATTGATAAGCTGAATCGATTTTCACACAAAGATGGCCACCATCCGCAAAATATTAGGCTGATGACCTATTAGATTGGTCAAAGGATGCTCCCTCCATAAAGGTATGTTGTTGCAAAGTTTGGTAGACATCGGATGGTTATTTTAGTCGTAATTTGATTTAAGCTTTAAACATTTGTGTGGCCGCCATTACGTTTCTTTCAATATGGCGGCGATATAAATCATGACACTGAGATGCCCTTTGCCAGTGCTATCTCTGTACCAAATTTCGTTCCATTCGGTTTCACCGTGTTTGAATTAATAGGGGGAATCGATTTTGACACATAGATGGCCGCCATCCGCAAACTATTAGGCGAATGACCTATTAGATTGGTCAAAGAATGCTCCCTCCATAAAGGTATGTAGTTGCAAAATTTGGTAGATATCGGATGATTAGGTTAATCGTAATTTGATTTAAGCTTTGAACAGTCGTGTGGCCGCCATTACGTTTCAGTCAAGATGGCGGCGATATAAAACATGACACTGAGGTGCCCTTTGCTAGTGCTACCTCTGTACCAAATTTCGTTCCATTCGGTTCCACCGTGTTCGAATTAATAGGGGGATTCAATTTTGACATAAAGATGACCGCCACCCGCAAACTATTAGGTTAATAACCTATTAGATTGGTCAAAGGATGCTCCCTCCATAAAGGAATGTTGTTGCAAAGTTTGGTAGAGATCGGATGGTTATCTTAGTCGTAATTTAACTTAAGCTTTGAACATTTGTGTGGCCGCCATTACGTTTCTGTCAAGATGGCGGCGATATAAAACATGACACTGAGGTGCCCTTTGCTAGTGCTACCTCTGTACCAAATTTCGTTCGTTCGGTTCCACCGTGTTCGAATTAATAGGGGGAATCAATTTTGACATAAAGATGGCCGCCATCCGCAAGCTATTAGGCTAATAACCTATTAGATTGATCAAGGGATGCTCCCTCCATAAAGTAATGTTGTTGCAAAGTTTGGTAGAGATCGGATGGTTATGTTAGTCGTAATTTAACTTAAGCTTTGAACATTTGTGTGGCCGCCATTACGTTTCCGTCAAGATGGCGGCGATTTAGAACATGACACTGAGGTGCCTTTAGTTAGTACTACCTCTGTACCAAATTTCGTTCCATTCGGTTGCACCGTGTTTGAATTAATAGGGGGAATCGATTTTCACACAAAGATGGCCGCCATCCGCAAACTATTATGCTGATGACATATTAGTTTGGTCAAAGGATGCTCCCGTCATAAAGATATGTTGTTGCAAAATTTGGTAGAGATCGGATTATTAGGTTAGTCGTAATTTGATTTAAGCTTTGAACATTTGTGTGGCCGCCATTACGTTTCCGTCAAGATGGCGGCGATATAAAACATGACACTGAGGTGCTTTTTGTTAGTACTACCTCTGTACCAAATTTCGTTCCATTCGAATGAACCGTGCTCGAATTAATAGGGGGAAACGATTTTCACACAAAGATGGCCGCCATCCGCAAACTATTACGCTGATGGCCTATTGGTTTGGTCAAAGTATGCTCCCCCCACAAAGGTATGTTGTTGCAAAATTTGGTAGAGATCGGATGATTAGGTTAGTCGTAATTTGATTTAAGCTTAGAACATTTGTGTGGCCGCCATTACGTTTCCTTCAAGATGGCGGTGATATAAAACATGACACTGAGGTGTCCTTTGCTAGTGCTACCTTTGTACCAAATTTCGTTCAATTCGCATTCACCGTGTTCGAATTGATACGGGGGGACAGACATTCAGAGTACACACACTCACACACACACACAGACACACACACACACACACACAGACTCACACACACACATACACACACACACAGACTCACACACACACATACACACACAGACAGACACACTTTTTTCGCCGTGTGTTGATCTCATAAGTCTACTTTCTTTTTTTGCAAAAATCGAAAGTAGGCTAAAAATGAGGAAAAGTAGACTTATGAGATATATCAGGGAAAATGCGTCTGTCCTTCTGTCTGTCTGTCCTTCTGTCTGTCTGGCTGTGTGTGTGCCCCCCCCCCCCTATCAACTCATAAATGGCTGCAGCAATCGAAACCAAATTTAGTATGAGTAAGACATAAATTAGATTATGTGGAACTAAAACAGAAGTTAAACAACATCAACTGGGATAATAAACTTGGAGAAGGACATTTGGATACTAATGAAAATATATTTATTGAAACAATACAAAGCTGCATCCATGAATCTACTAAACAGTTAAACTCAAAGCGAGTCAAAAGGAAAGAGTGGATAACCCTTGCATTGGTAGAGTCCATTAATACTAGAGATAAATTATACCGCAATTATATGGCAAATAAAAATAATGAAGAATTAAGAGAGAAATATAAAAAATACAGAAACAAATTAAATGAGCTAATAAACTGGGCAAAAATAGATTACTACAGACATTTAGTAAATGCTAGTTCAGGAAATCCTAAAAAGATTTGGGGTATAGTTAATGAGGTAGCTCAGAGAATTAATCAAAAAGAGCAAATTAGTGAAATAAGGTATCAGAATGAAATTTACAAAGGTGACACGCAAATTGCGAATAAATTTAATGAATATTTCATAAATAAGACTACCGAGATGTCCAAATGTATAAAGAAAAGTGGAAACCCCACACTTAATATAACTAGCAATAAGAGCTCATGCTTCATGGCCCCGGTAAATTCCACTGATTTGAAAAAAATCCTAGGTGACATAAGTGACAGTAAAGCTATGGGAATAGACAATATTTCAGCAAAGGTTATAAAACAAAATATAGTATCATTAGAGAAACCGCTTTTAAATCTCATAAATCAATCTTTTACAGAAGGATATTTTCCAAAGCAACTGAAGTCAACAATAGTTAAACCAATCTTAAAATCAGGCAATACTATAGATATGGAAAATTATAGACCGATATCTCTGATTACAATAATAGCAAAAATATTTGAAAAATGTATCAAGAACAATATTTTCCAGTTTTTACTGAAGCATGACATTCTATCAGCAAGGCAATATGGATTTATAAAAAGTCGAAGTACTGTGGATGCAATTGCAACACTAACTAAACAAATACAAGAAAAATTAAATTGCTCCACACCATCACTAGGAATATTTTTAGATCTTACTAAAGCTTTCGACACCGTAGCACATGATATTCTTCTTCAAAAAATGGAAAAATATGGTATTCGAGGCACAGCTCTTAATCTCATCGGAAGTTACCTTACTGACAGAATCCAATATGTAAAAATAAATGACACATTGAGTGCACCGATGCAAGTAAAAAGGGGCATACCACAAGGAACAGTCTTAGGAACACTATTTTTTATTATATACATTAATGACATAGAAAAATCAATAAATAATCAAAAAAATAGTTCAATCATCACTTATGCAGATGACACCGCTATATTTGTTGAAGGGAATACATGGGAAATAGTCAGGCAAGAAGCAACCGAAGCTTTAAAAGGGATTAAATTATGGCTGGATAATAATGAATTGTTTCTGAATGTAAATAAATCAAAATTTATTATTTTCACATTAAAAATCAATCAAAATTGCTTCAACGAGCTTACAGTACATCGGGAAAACTGTAATACAAACTGCAACTGCATAAAAATCAACCGCACACAAAATATAAAATACCTAGGAATTTATTTTGATGAAGACATGAAGTGGAGATCGCACATCAATTTCCTCACAAAGAAAATAAGGAGGACAGTTTATGTATTTCATTGTCTGAAACACATTGTCAATATTAAACTACTGAGAGATATCTACTTTGCACTTATTCAGTCTACTCTCACGTATGGAATAATTACATGGGGAGGAGCTTATCGAACTATTTTAAAAAAAGCTCAAGTAATGCAAAACTTGGTGTTGCGTATCATGTATAAAAAGGAAAGGTTATATCCTACGAATGAATTGTATGCGGAAGCAAACGTCATGAATATAGGACAACTTTACGCGACGGAAGTCTATAAATATATCTATAAAAATAAAAATTCAGTCATAAACATGAGCCACACCTACCAAACAAGAGGTAGAACAGGAAATATGTCTGTCCTCTTCAAACCAAATCTATCTATTGCAAAGCGTAATTTTCAATACTTTATTCCTAAATTTTATAATATCCTTCCTAAAGCCATAAAAGAGCAGTTACATAAATCTACAAGGTTTATACGAAACGCTAAGATATTCGTTCGAGAAAATAAAAATTTAATTAAAGATATATTAAAGTAGCTTATTCTATAAATTAGCATTACCATTGCTACCTAGCTATTTCACAACGCTTATTTTAATAAATACAGTATATGTAATATATTTTCTAACATGAACACTTAACGTTATAATTAGGTAAGTAGAACTAATATGCCACCCACAAGGCCTTGCCTTACGTGGTATAGCTTACATGTATTCTTCCCTAACTCGGCTGAATTTGATATTCATCACATAGATCTCAGAATGTACATTTTTAGACTAATACGTTTACTTAGATAATAATCAAAAATAGACTAAAGTTATGATATGATGAAGATTGTACATGTTTAATATAACGGGACTCCAGTGATCAAGAGAACAAGTGAATTATACACTGTTGTAGTGCAAAGGACAATGTGTATATAGCACACGCGATTTCTTGAACAATGTACGGACGTATGTCCTAATACTTAAAAAGCTATGTGTATATATTTTCTTGTATTGCTGGATGTAATATTGATTATTCATAATAATAATAATAATAATAATAATAATAATAATAATAATAATAATAATACCGGAATATCTCAGGCCCATATTTGAAAAAGATGCCAGTGCTACCAACTGCTAAAAAACGCACTACAAATTTGAGCTCCATGTTGGATATCTTGGAAGGTATACATGGGAGCTATTCTAAAATTGGCACACATGTAGATAATACTATTTCAGTTTAATTTCCAGGTGGCCATATATGACAGCGTTGCCAAAATAATTTTAAGCCTTCTGATATGTCCAATTTTTAAATGCATATAACTTCTACACTATCAATTGGATTTCAACCAAATTTTGTATGTAATATGTGTACATAATCGGATATGACTGAGGGTATTCTTAAGAGCCAATAGGGCTGCAAACTGTTAATAATTGCTCTCTATTTTGTATCCAAATATATCAGAAAGTATGCAAGCCGACAGCTTTAAACTATGCACACGTAAATTACCTGACATTTTACGTTAATTTGGAGTAACTTATATACGTCAGTTCTACCAACATGATTCTAAGCCTGCTGATAGGACCAATTTTTAAATACATGTAACTTCTATACCAACAAATGGATTTCATCCAAAATTGGCACAAAAAGATATAATATTTCAGATTATTTCTGACCAGCACACGCATGACATTGTTGCCAACATGCTTTTACGTGTACTAATAGATCCAATGTCTAAATCCATGTAACGTCCTTTGGACTTCAACCACATTTTGTATTCTTACCTTAGGAGATGGAAGTAAGAATATATTCAGTCACCAGAGCTGCCAACTGTATTGCTCTATTTGGCTACATTATGGCTAGTATACCTTACTTCGAACTAATTAAGACATTTCGATATTACCCACTTAATTTCGTCATTATTCTAGATAGGTTCATATACTGTAGATTAATCTATGGCATGAATCTTAATTTTAAGAAAAGTAGGCTCTTTAGTTCGTCACGGAACTTCTTGTTCCATCTGACTATGAGGGAAGCGGCTAACTGGTAGCATGCTGAACTTCTATGCCCAAGGTCGCTGGTTCAAAGCCGGCCAAAGTCGCCGGATTTTCTAAGAGCGCTAAAAATCCGTCAGCATGCTTTCCTTCGGAGGGGAAGTTACAACGTTCGTTGCAAGTTGCTGGATGCGGTGGCATCTAGCAGCCAAGTTCACAGCTGGGTGTCGTTGACGTTAGTATTTGGTACAAAATTAGCTACTACTACTTAAAATTGACCGTCTGCGCACCTTACCTGAATTACAGACTAATACAGTAACCACAAATAACACCGTTTATCAGACAGATTCTACACACACCCAATGTACACGAGGTTACATGACCACCTTGTCGCAGCCCCTAAACTGAGGAACCAACCAACATCTCTGCGGGAGATAAAATTTTGCGTGAAGAAGTAACAGACTGTTAGATAGTTAAACATTAGTTCCAAACCTTGCGTAAGGACAGTGTGATCACAAGTATAAAAAATTCCTCTCGGCACGCCGAAAGGCGGAGGTAGATTTCACCGGACAAACTTGGAGATAGGCGAAAATAGGCAGAATATACAGGTTTTCGTAGAAGGATCAGACCTCATTTATCGCGTGAAAGTATTTTATAATTGGAGATTAATTAACTTTGTTTTTCTTCATTTTAAACATATTTTAAACATTTTATTGTCTTATGGAGACGGTAACCTTCTTGTCATTTGGAGTCCATTTTTAGCCTATTTTCAATTTTGAACAAGATGTTCAGTAAAGAACATATAGCCTACTTTCTCCTAAATGCATGGGTATTGTTATAACTCTTTGTCCTTTTCAAGGAGTATGATTGAATGTTGGTTGTAGTAGCTTGTTGAAATACAACGTGCTATAGGGATATTAAACATGAATATGAGGTGCCCTTTGCTAGTGCTACCTCTGTACCAAATTTCGTTCAATTCGGTTTCACCGTGTTTGAATTGATAGGGGGAATCGATTTGCACACATACTTGGCCACCATCTGCAAACTATTGGGCTGATGTTCTTGCAGTTTGGTCTGAATATGTTTCCCACATAAAGATATGGTGTTGCAAAATTTGGTAGAGACTAGATTATTAGGTTGGTCGTAATTACATTATAGCTTTTAACATTTGGGTGGCCGCGATTACGTTTCCGTCAAGATAGCGGTGATATAAAACATGACACTGAGGTGCCCTTTGATAGTGCTACCTCTGTACCAAATTTCGTTCCATTCGGTTTCACCGTGTTCGAATTGATAAGGGGAATCGATTTTCACACAAAGATGGCCGCCATCCGCAATATATTAGGCTGATGACCTATTAGTTTGGTCAAAGGATGCTCCCTCCATAAAGG